>OY979694.1:113811267-115177230 GCA_963855945.1 Thereva nobilitata
ATTCCAGGTCTTAATATTTAGCCATTCTTGAGATATGGATATTATAAACTAAAATCCACAAAAATCTCCTACAAATATCGGCGCCTGCGCATAAAAATTTCATCGTCGTCGTACGAGATTTCTTGGCCTGTTATTTTAAAAAAAATTCTTAAAATGCATGTTTATTATACGCTTTATATTAGCTTCCCCTGTATGCATATGTTGTATGTGTATGTTCTATGTAAACAAATCTTGCAACTTGATTTTTTGATTGAGCATTTACAGCAATAAATGTCAAGATTTTTTGCAATAAAGGTGTAATAGCAGTTTTATGAAATTAAGTTTCATCGCTTTTTTATGCTAATAGTGATTAGAAGTTAGAAGTTTTATATTATAAACAATGTGAATAGTGTTTCAATGTGAATAGTGTATCAATTATTAGTGTAAAAATGAATAATTTGAGGTTTTTAAGGAACATTAAAAATAAGAAAGTGTCTAGATTTTTTGTAATAAGGAAAGTTATTTTTTAATTGAGCTAACATTTTTAGCCCTTAAAATCATATATTTGTTATTTAAAGAATATATATATATGTATATATATAATATATATATTTATTTTATTTAAAGGAGTTATTAATTTAAAAAAATTATAAATTAATTTATTTATTATCAAACCCTTCGATTTTTGATAAAAATGGAATCACTTACTATTAGTTGGGATTTATTTGTTCAAATTATTACTAAAAATGAACCTTTAGGCAATGATCATATTCGGCAATTTGAAATTATCTTAAGGAATTCAAATATCTTAACTGAAATTAGTTATATTTTTTTAACGGAAATTCAGTTACAGTTCCCTGAGTACATTGATTTTTCTTGTTCAGAAAATCAAAAATATGTTTTAATTCTATTTACCATCGAAGGTCAAGATGTTTATAACCAAATTGGTCACTTTGTTTGCATTTATTATGACACCAATAATATCTTTAGCCGTGTTTTTTTAATGAACTATATAGGTCTTCGATCCAGTTCATTAAAAAAACTACAAGGGAAATTTCACTAAGCGCCATCTTCAGTGCTTTAAATATATTAAAATTAATCCGAAGTTGCGTGTCAGTAAACAACTGTTACACGAATTCCCCTCTAGAAAATAATGAATAGGTTTCTAAAAAATAAATTATTTGTTTCCTCATGCCTTCAAATTTGCTCTCGTCACTTCTATGTTGTTTTTATTTTAAATGACGTTTTTCCGACAGCCGGTAAGTATGCTACATTCCGAAAAAAAGGGAAATTTTGAAATGTCCAAAGACCTGGATAAAAACCTGGATAAAACCTGGGTTTTCAGATTTGTATGGGGAAGAACTATATAGTTCATTAAAAAAACACGGCTTTTGTATATGACTCATTAAATTGTAAAAATTATTCTTGTCAAATTGATGAGATATTAAAAACATTATTTCCATTTTATTTTAATGCAGGAAAAAATATAAATTTTCCTCCAGTTCAATGTCAAACTAATTCTGTTGACTGTGGCGTTTTTAGTATCGCATTTGCCATTTCGTTAATAAATGGGCTTAGACCTGAAATAATTGAATACAATGTTGCGTTAATGAGAAACCATTTATTAAATATTTATCTCAAAAATCTCATTGAAATATTTCCTTCTTGTACTCTTTCTAAAAGAGAATACGATAACCGTGTTAATAACTTTTTTACAATCAGTCAAACAAGTTTACAAAAATTAGTAACTATCAGGATATTTTTGATCAGACAAAAAAAGTCATAAATAATACTGTTCTCCAAGGTAGAAAACAATTTGACAACAATAAATATTATAATGATGATAAATTAACTGTTCTCAAAAAAAAGCAAGAAAATAATCTTTTAGCTGAACATAATAGAAAAAAACATGATAAAACATACTTCGAAGCTCATAAAAATGAACTAAATAAAAAAAAGAGAAAATACCATGAAGTTCATAAAAATGAAATAAATAAAAAAAAGAGAAAATACTATGAAGCTCATAAAAATGAAATATATAAAAAAAAGAGAAAATACTATGAAGCTCATAAAAATAAAATATATAAAAAAAATAGAAAATACTATGAAGCTCATAAAACTGAAATACTTGAACAAAGAAAAATAAAGAGAGGGGTTTTTGAAAATTCTTTAAAATCTGATACCGATTATCATAATAGTACTAACAAAATAAATGATCAGTTAATGGAATTAGATTTATTGAATGACATATCAAATAATAGAATTAGAAGCGATCATATTGATACCTTTTTTAATTTCATGAAACAAAATTTTATTAATTTGAATTTTAAAAATTTGAACTTCAGTTTTTGTTCTAATTTACTCATAGAAAACTCAAGTGTTTGTACTGATAACTCTTGGCCGGAAAATAAAAAGAATTTCAAAATTTATTATGCACGTAATAGTGAAAATGATTTTGAATCAGATTATCATTTTATATGCTCTTATTATGACACTAAATCAATTATTATTTTCAACTCTTGTCAATGCATGGATATGTTACAACAACTTAATAATGTTTTATTAAAACTGTACCCTTACTATTTTTCCGCTAAAAAAACTGTACAACATATTTTTTTCGAATCAGATGCAGCTACTTGCTATTCGGGCGTTTTTAATATTGCAATTTTAGTTTCATTGCTGTGTAACATAAGATCAAGCACGATAAAGTATAGTGTGGATGAAATCCAATCACTTTTATTAGATATATTAAAATATAAAATGATTCGCCATTTTTCGCTTGTTAGTAATCAGATTTCTAATCTTTCAAATTTTAGATCGGATACAGAGGTAGGTTTGTTTCATTCTGCAAGGAATAAAATTTTAAATTTGCGATGGTTGGACGATTATCACATGTTTTATTTTAATCGTTTATTGAAGTATTATTCTTATTTTATGCCTGTTGATACAATTCTTAGTTCAAATCCTGATAGAATACCAACAATATCTAATAACTGTAAGCACATTCAAATATTACACGCTGAAAATCATTGGATTTGCAGTTATTATGATACTAAATCAATTTATATTTATGATTCATTAAATATGAAATATCTTAAACCAGCAAATGAAATTTTTTTATTAAAATTACATCCGTACTATTTTGAAACTGACATGCCCATTATATATTTCCCAAATGTGCATATGCAGCCAAATTTTAATGATTGCGGTGTTTATACTATCGCCTTTGCAGTTTCGATTTTATTAGGATATGACCCGGCAGATGTACAATTCCACGAAAATGTGTTACGATCTCATTTGTTAAAAATATTTGATGAAAACATTTTGGAAATGTTTCCAGCAACAATCGTTCAAAATACAAGGATACATGAATACAAAATTTATCAGATAAAAATTAATGATTACACTAATGTAAGTTTTCGGCTCATGGACAAAGTTGCTATTGACTGCATTGATTTAACTGATTTTAAAACAATTAATAATATTAATAAAGAGGTTAAGAAATCCAGCAAAGAAAATTATGTTATTGATACCGCTGATTTGTTGAACATTGTTGATTGTTTAAGCCACAAAAATGAATCCATAAAATTTTCAACTAAAATTAATAAGAATAACAATAGCATTAAAGAAAATGTTACAGAAAATAGTATAATTAATAAAATAAGTCAAAGTAAAATAAAATTAATCGATACTGATTTCTTGAATGTAGATCTAGGAGGTAAAAATACTTTAAATGTAAAAAAAAAGGAACTTGTAAGTTCATGGTTTAATGATGAGTGGTTACTAACTCATAAAGAAAAGTTTATAAGTAATATTGAAAGATGCATGAAATCAGAGGATAATTTTAAACATAAAAGTGATGCTTCAATAAGAGTTGATGCTGAAAGAATAGTTGTTCGATGCATTTACACTATTAAAGACACTAATAACAAACTATACTCACAGTATATTAATTGTAAGAATCAAGTGAAAGCTTGTTTGTCACGGGCAGAATTATTTTCAAGAGAAGACAAAGATAATTTTCGAGCTGCCCTTTGTGGACTATCTAAGCATACTGCTTTGACAGAGCCTTATTTTACCGATAGTGCCTATCATGCTGTTAAATCAATTAATAAAGATTTACTTTATGAATCTATGCAGGAAAATTTTAATATAGCTATTGAATTAAACGAGATTGGCCAAGCAACTAACATTTTTGGAAAGGAAAATGTATGGAAGTGTAATAGGCTTTGTAAAACTAGTGATATATACATAATACACGAATTACATGATGTTTTTATGAATATAGCTTCATGTAAATTTAAAAATTTACAAATTTTTTTAAATAATTTGAAGTGCTCGGTAAATTTACAATTAAATAAACTTGGTCATTCTCATGCATGCTATATAAAACCTTCATCATGTGAATCTAAATTCTTACCACTTCAGATTCTTTCCTGTCATTTTCCAGCATTACGTAAAATAAAGAAATTAATTTATAACATAAAAAGACTATATGAGCAAATAGAATTCATTGATGAAGCATTAACTACTGCAAACTTTCTTCAATTAAAAAAAATTGCCGAAGAAGCTGAAATAAAATCTGTAGCGTATCCGAATAAACGTAATGATCATCATGATTTAAATGAAAGAAATTTGAGACAAATACACTCAGTTACTTTAGAAAAATTCAAAGAAATATCAATGGACCTCCCTATATATCCATGCTGTTCGTGCAACAAACTTAAAATTAAACATAACATTAATACAGTTTCTAATGTGATACAGAACCTTCAAGATAAAGCTGTCTGGAAATTAATAGTTCAAGAATTGTCTGATCATGAACTAGAATATATTTGTACTTATTGCTACTCTCAAATTCATTCAGATGAAGTACCTTCAGTTTGCTTTCTCAACAACCTTAAAATTCAAGATACACCAAAAGAAATTGTTTGTTTAAATGAAATTGAGAAAATGTTAATTCAGAGAGGAAAGTGTTTTCAGACTATTCAAAAAATGAGTACTGTTATGAATAAAAATCTACCTAACAAAGAAACGTTTCAAAAAGTTGTTGGTAGAGTTGTTCATTTACCATTGCCAATAGAACAAACAATTACAAAAATTTGCAAAGAATGTGAACCTATTAATGTTAATCATGAAATTCATATATTAGTGCGTACAGTACCAAATAAAAATGAAGTTGTTTGGGAATATTTAGCTAACATGAATAAAGTCTTGAGTGCTTTAGAATGGTTTAAAAAGAATAATCCTCTGTATTCAAAAATAGTTCTTCCAGGCTCTGCCGAAAAGTTACAGGAAATTTTAAATAAAGCTCCTCCAGTAGAATTTGAAGAATTCGTTAATAAAGAAGAACAAATAAAGGTTAATTTTCAAGATGATCAATTAAATACACCTAGTAAAAATAAAAGTACGAAAAGTATTAATGTAAACGATAATGATCGTGAAGCTTTATTAACGCTAGCATCGCAATCAAATCCTTTTTATGAGCATTATTCAATTTATCCAATTCAAGAATCACGAAAAAATGAAACAGCTTCAAATTTATACCAGCAATGTAAAGTCCACGAAATGCCTCTAAATAAAACCATAAAAGAATTAGATTTAATGTGTTTCCCCGATCTTTTTCCATTTGGAATAAACGGTCAAAATTGTTGCAGAGCAAGACGCCTACGTGATTGTGATTTTATTAAAAATGTATTAATGTCGAAAGACTCGCGTTATCGGAGAAATAAACAATATCTTTTTTACTTATTAAATGATTGTAACATGCGTCAGTTAAACGGTGGAATTTTTCAATCTCTAAATATAGTAAACCCCAAATCAAAATATACAAAAAAACAGTTCTTAGAAAATTTAGATCGTGGGAATTTAGAATCAAATTTAAATAACGTTTTCTCTCGACTTCGAAATACTCAGCAGTTTTGGAAAAAGCCAATGTGTGATCTTAATGCAATGATATTTCACTATGGACCTGCTACGTGGTTTTTGACAATAAGTCCGAGTGAATGGACAAACTCACAATTGGTGCAATATCTTAAAGATGTAAATAGTGATTTGGATACCTCTAAAATGTCAATAAATGAATTGATCGCATTTGATCCTGTCTCTGTCGCACGTTTTATGGACATTCAATTTCATGCTTTACTCTCTGCAATTTGTACAAAAAATGGACCTATAGGAAATGTAACTAATTATTTTTGGCGGCGTGAATACCAACAAAGAGGTATGGTTCATTTTCATCTTTTAATTTGGATTAAAGATGCTCCATTACTTGGACAGTCTTCTGATTTTCAAGTTCAGAGTTTATCCAAAAGTACATTACTTGTGCCTTACCAGACAAAACAAATTCTCCATTGTTATATGAACGAGTATGGAAATGTCAACGTCATGTACATAACGATTATTGCATGCGAACAAAAAAACACAAACTGCTTTTAGAAAAATTTGTCGGTTTGGATTTCCCCGTCCAGAAAGGAGTATATTTGAATTAAACAATGTTCAAAAATCGGTATGTGGAAGACGAAATTTAAAATCGAATAGTAGGTTATACTATCTACCCAGAAATAAAAATGAGTGTAATATTAATGATTACAATTGTACAATATTACTAATGTGGAATGGAAATATGGATTTGCAATATGTTGGTGACAAATCTACTGCTTTAACTATATATTTAACAAAATACATTTTAAAACCAGAAAAAACTGGCCCCGAAAATATCTTTGAAAATATTCAATCGACTGATTCGTTATGCAGTCGTTTATGGAATCTAGGTATGCGAATGTTGAGTCATAGAGAATGCGGAGCAATCGAGGCGGCAGATACATGTCTTGGATTTTCTTTATGCGGGAATGATACATACACTGTTATTAGATGGTTGAATGTATTTATGATAAGAAATAAGAAAATAAAACCTATCAAAGCTTTGAAATCAATAAATGATAATAGTACTGATATTTTTTATGAATCTTTTATTGATACACACTATGCTAACCGTCCTGAAGAGTTGAATTCGATGAATTTATATGACTTTGCTAGCTGGTATGATGTACAAAATAATGAACCTAAACGGGAAAATGTTGAATATTATAAAATTGGAGGTGGAAAATTCTTAAAAAAAAGAAACAGGAAATATCTTATAAATCATTTTAAATTTAAAGTTGATTCACAACCAGAGCAATACTTTTATGCATTATTATTACTTTTCAAGCCATGGAGAGATACCGATGAATTAAATTCTGGTTTTCAATCTTATACAGAAGCTTTTTTATTTTTAAAAGATGATATTCCAGATGCATTGTTATACCATGATAAAATAATTGGCCGAGAATTAAATGAAAGGCAATGAAAAATTTAATTGAAGAAGAAAATTTGATGCAATTGCAAAATGATAATAAAAAAAAATGTAATGATCCTAATAAAGATATTGATGAAGTAGTAAACTCTATACCCGCTGAAACTGAAAATATAATGAATGATTTCAGAGATGCAACAGAAATGATAGAAAAGCAGGAAAATTTTGATTGGAAAAAAGCACTTGAATCAGCTAATATTGATCAAACTAGAGTATATAATACACTCATTAATGATGTAGGTAGTATTGACAGAGTGTGTCGACTTTTTGTAACTGGAGAAGCAGGTACTGGAAAAAGCATTTTAATAAAAATAATATCTTATGCTATTAAGGATCTCTACAATAAAGATGTAGCTATAGCAGCACCTACTGGAATAGCAGCATTTAATATTAATGGTTTCACGATTCATCGATTATTTCGTCTACCAATCGAGCACGAACGAACTCCTGCTTACTATCAATTAAGTGATGATGAACTTAAATTTATAAGAAATCAATTGAGAAATGTTTCCGTTATTATAATCGATGAAATATCAATGGTTTCCAACATTACTTTACTATATCTTCACTTGAGGTTAGTGGAAATTTTTAATACTTTTGGTGAAGATGGGTATTTTGGGCAAAAGCACATATTGGTCTTTGGAGATCTTCTACAATTACCACCTGTTAATGAAGGTCAGGTTTTTGAAAAAATATATAAGCGACAGCTCGTAAAGTATGTGCCATCTATAGGAACATTCAATCTATGGTCTTTATTCAAGTTCGACGAATTAAGAATCAATATGCGCCAAAGAAATGATCATACTTTTAAAGATATATTAGCAAATATTCGGTTAGGAATAGTTTTGAATAAAGACACTACAATTTTAAACAGTAGACGCATTAACTTTAATAGTTCAAATATTATCGACCGGAGAAATGAACTTTTTGAATACTTAATAAATAACCTACCTGCTAATACTGTTTGCATACTTCCAACTAATGATATGTGCAATTCTCTGAATAATGCAATGTTAAGCAAAAATAATAATGAAGAAATACTTTTGCTTGCCCAAGATGTCGTTGACACTCAAATCAATCATTTGAGAAATCAAGCTATAAAAAAATTGTCAAAAAATGATGAAATAATTTCTCGAACCGCTGGTTTAGCAAAAGCTATAAAAGTGAAAATTGGTGCCAGTGTCATGATACGTAGGAATATTGATGTTACTAAAGGGCTTGTAAATGGCACAATATGTAAATTAGATTCTGTATCAAGGTCAGTTAATGGAGAGATAGATTCTATCAATCTTAAACTCAAGAATGGTACTGTTGCAGCTATCAATCGTGTTAAAGTTAAATTTGAAATTAATAAAGGTGTTTCGGTCACTCGAGAACAATTTCCACTGATCTTAAGTTATGCAATCACTGTTCATAAAAGCCAAGGTTTAAGTTTTGGATAGCATTCTTGTAGATGCTGGAGAGAAAATTTTTTCATGTGGTCAAATTTATGTTAGCCTATCAAGAGTTACCACTTTAGATGGACTTCATTTGATAAATTATGACCCAGATAAAATTTGTGCTAATGTAGATGCTATTGTAGAATACAATCGCCTTCGCACAACTTACAAACCAGAACTTGAACTTTATAAGCTGCCTGAAAATCGTGGTGGTAAACAAATAGATAGAATTTGGACAGTTCCTAAAAGAGTACTTGAAGCTCAAAAAAATTGTTTAGAAAGTGATAATTACGAATCTTGGATTATAAAAGGACTTCCGAATAGAGAGGAAGTATATGGTTATATTAACGTATCAGTTCAAATACTTTTTCATAGTACTATCATAAGAAATAAAATAAGTAGTTTACCAAAAAACAACATTTTAAAAATTATTTTAAATGAATACCGATCTGGTCAAATAAAAGATTTATTAAAATTAAAAGAATCAGCAGGACCAGTATATGATCCGAGTTCTAAACGAAACTTGTTCAATTTCCTTAATTCTTTAATTATAAATTTTGAACCTTTAAAAAATTTGTTTCAAAATAAAATATTTGTAATAACTAAATGTGATTCTTGTGATATAAGTACAGTGAAAGAAATTAATGATATTATACTTACCATAGATGTACCTGTTTTAAAAGTATATTCTATGGATGCAATTTTTCAATTCAATTTTGTTGATCCAATTAAAATTAAAAGTGAGTGTAAAAATTGTAATAATGCAATAACTAATGGAATAATGAAAAAAAGATTTATAATGTGCAATAAATTATTAATTTTTGAACTTAATGTTTTTAATGAAAAGCTAATAAAACAAAATGACACTTCTAAGATTAATATAAAAGGAGTACCTAATTTTAAAATTACTATTTTAGATGTAGTATTTCATATTATTAGTGCCATTTTCCTAGAAAATAATCAGTATGTTTGCATGACTCGTAATGAAAAAAATGGTTGGACTTATATTCAAAACGATAAAATATTAAATAAAGTTTGGCCAAGAAATTCTAAAAATGCATGCATATTTTTATTACAGGAAAAGAAAAAGTAGTTTATGCATATAACTCATTTTCTTTTCGTTGGTATCATTTCTTTGCAGGGTTCAGGAAGCCTTCTCCACTAATAAGAACCCAATTTGGTAGCGGGTACGCTGGGAACAACTGGCCCGACATCACACGACAATTACAATAAACTAAGACTTACCTAGGTTGTTAATTAGTAGGACACTTCTCCTCCTTCACATTCGGATGAGGATTTCTTCCCGAACTTCATATTTAGAAATCTGAAAGGGTACGGGAGGGACTGACCAGCACACAGGGCGTGCTCCAACGGCTAATTAATTTATTATAATTATCCACTTCGGAAATTCCGAAAATGTGGCCGAGGGTTGTCAAGCCGGTCCTTGCAACCCAAAATTCAGGCGAGCCCGAGCCCCGAGATTTTTTCCGGAAGTGGAAAGGGAATGCCCAGGACCCAAGATTCATTTTAAAATCAAAATTTAAAATTTATTAATATAATATATTTCCGATTCCACACTGGAATCCTGGAAATAATGGGCATTTCCCAATATAAACAGGGCCCCTGGAGCGGTCAGTCTATCATTTTTTTACTAGAGTGTGAAGTTTACTCGCACGCCATTTGGTTTAAGAAATGCATCCTAATCATTCCAGATGTTTATGAATGAGTCACAAGAGACTTAGACTTCATTTATGTCTACCTAGACGATATACTTATCGCTAGTAGATCCGAGGAAGAGCATCTCAAAAAAAAAAAACAAATGAAATAAAACTCCCCAAAAATACTTTAAAAAAAGTAAAAAATTGCACGACCAGAACCTTATAATAACGAATAAATAATTAAACAATAAATAAATAGATAAAATTTTCTTTAACCCTTTCAAATAAGGAACAAATTTTTAATTTTTAATTTCAGTTTAAAATATTTTTAATTAATTAATTAACTTCATAAAAATATATTTTTCTCGTATATGAAGAAAAGAAATTAATAATAAATAAACACAAAAAAAATATATATAAAAATTTTGTTATTAATAAATAAAAATTACAGATAAAAAATTAAACGAATTGAAACTATTGATTTCAAAGTTACATATTTGATCCTCTCAAGTAACTGAAATTAATTTGGGTACGACCAAATATATGTATATATAATCTTAAACACATTGTTTTCATCGGGATCTTGGAAATGTGTATATAATCTGCAATGAAATTTATGAAATTGAAATAACTAATTTTAAATTTGAATCCTATATCTTCTCAATTTAGTGAAATCAAGTAGTTCACGACCAAAATGAGGTATACATATAGATTACTCCAAAAATTAAAGTTTATATTCACATTTTGAACACATAGAGATTTGACCACCTGAGTATAACACAAATAATTTGGATCTATATTTTCTTGATAAAAATTTTTTCTACGCAATTTTTTCTTTACATTACAAATTGTTTATATGATCTTTTTTAATTGTTTACAAAAAGAATTTTTGAAATATATTAAACTACCATCTTTAATAACAATATCCAAAATTATTTTATATATTCTTTTTTAGTCTCGATATTTTCTTTCAATTCAATGTAATCAAATTATTATATTTAGTCATTTTTAAATTTTGTTTCAATTAAGTAATCAAAAACATATTATCAGTATTACAAATTCAGTAAAAACTGGTCGTCCCGGTGATGTTTATCTTTCTATTGAATATCCTCACGAAATATATTTTAGGTACTATAATCGCTAAATTTAAAAATAATACGTTTATATTAAATTATTAAGAATGTTAGGTAATTATCTAATAATCTACTACTGTTACTGTTTTTTATAATACATAATTATGTTTATGTATATAAAAATCAAAGTATTGTATTTTATCACTATTACATACTTAATTTTTACTAAAGTGGAGTAGGCCTACAGGGGACACCACATTAAAAAAAACGCACCTTCCTATTTACCTCTTGGGTGGTGTGGAAATAATAGGCAAGAAAATACGTTCATATATTCATAAATTTCTAGTCTAATTATTGTAAATTCATTTTCAGTAACAAAAAATAATACTATTCACAGCAGAGCATACTGATATTTTTTAATTGCATTTGTATTGTATTTGAGGAACTTCTTTAAAAGGAAAATAAGAAGAAGAACTGACGGACTGGTGGAAGTGCGATCATAACCTAATCGTGGTGGCCACTCGAAGCTGTCCTGAAAGGGATGGGATAATATGATGGGGCCTGCCAAGCCAAGATGTGAAGTTATCGTGTCGAGGGCTGCATGAATAGCTTGAACAGTCAAGTGTAAGCGACTAGTGTTGGGTAGGACACCATTATAAAATGAGTTTGTAAGAGGTGCCTCTTTTTTCTTTTGAGCCAGTACAGTGTCATACTTGAAATGAGGTGAGGTGCTATTGTAATGCCAAAATGAAAAAACCAAGCAAATTAAAAAGAGAAAGAATATAAATACCAATGAAGGCATTTTTACAAGTTTAATTCTAAAATGCATTAAACTGCCTTAGAGCAAAAAATCTATGCCTCCAAAATATACAGCCACGGACAACTAATTAGAAACAGTTTCATAAAAAATGCATTTATACATTTTTTATGTTTTTATGTAGCAATCCGATTTCCTTCAATACGCCCACCATTATATATTTAAAAAAAATTAAGAGGAGGTGGTGGAAATTCTTTAATTTGAATCCTCCATAAAAACGTAAAAACTGTATACATGCAATTTGTATGAAACTATTTCTAATTAGTTGTCCGTGGCCGTATATTTATATTTTGCAATCCCACCTCGACAAATTTCAAGTTGGAAATATTGCTACCGCAAAAAAAGTAAGAAATGTCTCTCCAGTACAAAATTTCACTCCCTCGATAAATGTAAGAATTTCACTCCCTCATTAAATGTAAGAAGTTCACTCCCTCGGTAAGAAATGTCTCTCCATCCAGTTCGTATTTACAATCTCACCACGGCTCAGTTTAAATTGGATTATTTTACTGCCGCAAAAGAAGTGAGAAGTGTCTCTCCAGTTCGTGCTTACAATCTCACCTCACCGCAGTTCAAATTGGAAATTTTACTGCCGCAAAAGAAGTAAGAAATGTTTTTTTTCTACGCCTCTGTTAGAATACAGGCAGTCTGATATTACTTTTAGTTACGGAATTAGCACCATTCCACACCCGTGTGGAATATTCATTCCATCACTTGTTATGGAATGACTACTATTGGCGACATCTGTTCGTCGTAATCCAAGAATATGATTTATTAATTAAAGAAAAAAAAGATTTATTAATTAAAGAAAGAAAAGGATTGTTTCAATCAATAATAAACAATCAATGATGTTCCGCTAGAAAATTTTTGCTTTAAATAAACTATTCAATTATTAAATTGCAGAAAATAATAGCATTTTTTTAATAAATTTTGCGGCGGCCATCTATTAACAAATTATTAAATTACAAAATTGTTATGAATGAACATTCCCTACTAATATGTTATTTAGCGTTAAATTATATTGCTGTGCCTTATACATTATATTTTTGACATTAGCTTTACATAAGGTAAGTTTTTCTTTACAAAATATTAATAAAAACTAATTAGAGGCGTAGAAAAAGTATAGTCTGCAACACGTTTTGAATGGCATATTCCGCACTCGTGGACCGCCAAACTTCCACTTGTGCGGAATATGCATCATTCCAAACTTGTTACAGAATATACTATTCCACTAGATAATTTACAATCACACCTCGCTTTATTTATCTCGATACACGCTACACGCTCATATACCAGTAGGACATTATTTGTGAACCGGGACATTTAAAAAAATTGAGGCCTCAGTACAATTTACATCGTGCAAGGAACAAATGTACTGCCTCATGTACGTCCAATTCAACACTATAAGCGACAAGCCCCTAGGGAAGCTGCTCTGACCCACAAATATGACCTAGAGGGGTATAGTACAATATGCCAAGCGAATGGCGGCGGTACTTTTGGACCCAATAACTCACCACAAAAAAAAATCAATACTCTGATATTACATTGTATATCAATATAAAACGTACTTACTCATTAATTACTTCAAGGCTTACGAGGCTTACAATGAATAATTTTAATCTAACTTTTGTTAATGATAAGTTAGCTGTCAATTGACATTAGAAAATTATATAACATTAAAAGTGACATTATTATTTCCTCCTAATAATATATTTCGTGAGGATATTCAATAGAAAGATAAACATCACCGGGACGACCAGTTTTTACTGAATTTGTAATACTGATAATATGTTTTTGATTACTTAATTGAAACAAAATTTAAAAATGACTAAATATAATAATTTGATTACATTGAATTGAAAGAAAATATCGAGACTAAAAAAGAATATATAAAATAATTTTGGATATTGTTATTAAAGATGGTAGTTTAATATATTTCAAAAATTCTTTTTGTAAACAATTAAAAAAGATCATATAAACAATTTGTAATGTAAAGAAAAAATTGCGTAGAAAAAATTTTTATCAAGAAAATATAGATCCAAATTATTTGTGTTATACTCAGGTGGTCAAATCTCTATGTGTTCAAAATGTGAATATAAACTTTAATTTTTGGAGTAATCTATATGTATACCTCATTTTGGTCGTGAACTACTTGATTTCACTAAATTGAGAAGATATAAGATTCAAATTTAAAATTAGTTATTTCAATTTCATAAATTTCATTGCAGATTATATACACATTTCCAAGATCCCGATGAAAACAATGTGTTTAAGATTATATATACATATATTTGGTCGTACCCTAATTAATTTCAGTTACTTGAGAGGATCAAATATGTAACTTTGAAATCAATAGTTTCAATTCGTTTAATTTTTTATCTGTAATTTTTATTTATTAATAACAAAATTTTTATATATATTTTTTTTGTGTTTATTTATTATTAATTTCTTTTCTTCATATACGAGAAAAATATATTTTTATGAAGTTAATTAATTAATTAAAAATATTTTAAACTGAAATTAAAAATTAAAAATTTGTTCCTTATTTGAAAGGGTTAAAGAAAATTTTATCTATTTATTTATTGTTTAATTATTTATTCGTTATTATAAGGTTCTGGTCGTGCAATTTTTTACTTTTTTTAAAGTATTTTTGGGGAGTTTTTATTATACAAAAGAGGAAAAAAACACATTAATTTACTTTTAATACCAGAAGATCAACATTTTCACTATGTATGGATCAAAAATTTATCTAGGCTTGTTCGAAAGCAAATTACCCTACATAAGAGTAAAATGTTTTTGTGTAATTCATGTTTACTCTATTTTCATAGCGAAGATGTTTTTAACATACACAAAACTGAATGTAAAAAAGTTGTAACGAATATGCCTGATCCTAAGGACTCAATTTTAAAATTTAAGAATTTAGAACGTGAATTAGATGTACCATTTGTGATATATGCTTATTTTGAGAGCATATTAAAGAATATTAACACATGCCTACCGGATTCATCACACTCTTTTACATCGAATGTTCAAGAACATGTTCCTTGCGCTTTTTATTATTTTATTAAATGCTCTTTTGATAATAGCTTAAATGGATTTAGGGTATACAAGGGTAAACGTTCAGAGACAGTTTTTGTGACAATGTTAGTTGATGATGTGAAAGACCTTTACCACAATTATCTTGAGACAGTGAAAGAAATGGAACCATTAACAGATTTAGAGTGGTTCGTTCAAAATGAAGGTACAACATGTCATATTTGTAATTTAGAATTAGGTTCTGAACGAGTTGCTGATCATTGTCATATAACGGGTAAATATAGAGGACCTGCTCATAATGAGTGCAATTTAAAGTATACAATTTCAAACTTTTTCCCAATATTTTTTTCATTATTTTTCTGGCTAAGATTGTCACTTCTTTGTCAAAGCTTTAAACATTGTTGAAGGTGATATAAATATCATTCCTTTAAATAAAGAAAACTACATTTCTTTGTCAAAGAAGATTTGTGTGGGAAAAGATAGACACATAGAGTTAAGATTTTTAGATTCTTATAGATTTATGCAGGCGGGCATAGGTTGTTTAGCTATTTGTCAGATGATGATCTAACAATAACGAAAGAAATGTTTAAAGATGATGAATTGTTTGCATTAGTGAAAAGAAAGGGAGTATTTCCATATGAGTATATCAATTGTTGGGAACGTCTAGAAAAAAAAATCTTCCTTCGCAAAAAGACTTTTACAATAAACTAACAAATAGTAAATGTTCATATAATGATTATTCTCATGCCATTGAGGTTTGGCAAAAATTTAAATGTCAGGACATTTCTGACTACTTGAAATTATATTTAAAAGTAGACGTCTTATTGCTTGCAGATATTTTTGAAAATTTTAGAAAATTATGCAAAGGAATTTATTCATTGGGCCCTTGTCACTATTATACTACCCCGGGATTTACTTGGGATGCTATGTTGAAATATACAAACATTAATTTGGAATTACTAACAGAAATAGATATGTATAATTTTTTCATGTCCGGAATTAGGGGTGGTATTACTCAATGCTCTCTTCGTCATTCTACTGCTAACAATAAATATATGAAAAATTTTAATCCCAAACAAGATTCCACATTTTTAATGTACCTCGATGTCAATAATTTATATGGTTGGGCGATGTCAGAATATTTACCATATGGGGGTTTCAGATGGTTGGAAACTACTAACCTCGATGTAATGTCTATCCCAGAAAAATCTGAAATAGGATATATTTTTGAAGTTGATCTTGAATATCCAGAGTCAATTCACGACAAACACGACTTACCATTTTTTCCTCAAAATAAAAGTATACGTTTAATGAAAACGAAAAAATTGATAGGTGATTTCGAAAAAAAAGCAAATATATAATTCACTATAGAAACCTTCAACAATATTTAAAGAATAGGTTAAACTTACTCGTATAAATCGAATATTAGAATTTAAACAATCAGATTAGTTAAAAAAGTATATTGATCTAAATACTTCATATCATTCAAAAGCAAAAAGTAATTTTGAAAAAGACTTTTTCAAATTATTAAATAATGCGGTTTATGGTAAGACAATGGAGAATGTTGATAAAAGGAAATATGTTAGAATCGTAACGCAATGGGAAAGTAGACATAAACGATTAGGATTACGGGCGCTTATAGCAAAACCAAATTTCCATAGCTTATCTCATTTTACCCCCAATATGGCAGCTATACAATTAAATAGAGTTCAGGTAACTTATAATAAACCTATATATTTAGGTTTTACAATATTAGAACTTTCAAAATGGAAAATGTATGATTTTCATTACAACTACATGAAAAATAAGTATGAAGATAGAATAATCATGAATTACATGGATACTTATTCTTTTATATATACTATACACACCGAAGACTTTTATCAAGAGATATTGAATGATATAGAAAATAGATTTGATACTTCAGATTATTCCGACAACAATCCTTATAATATACCATTAAAAAACAAAAAAATACCAGGATTTATGAAAGACGAAAATAATGGTAATATTATGTTAGAATTTATAGGATTAAGATCTAAAATGTATTCAATTTCTGTAGAAAAAAAGAAAGATGTTAAAAAAGCTAAAGGTATAAAGAAAAGCACTGTAGACAAATTAAGTTTAGATAATTATAGAGAATGTTTATATAAGAAAAAACTTTTGTTTGGTAGTATGTTAATATTCAGATCAAAATTACACACTTTGTACACTCAATATGTTAATAAAATTAGTCTTAGTCCTTTTGATGATAAAAGATTTATATTGGAAGATGGATGTACGACCTATGCATGGGGTTATTATAAACTTAACGAAATGAATGTTGGTTAATCTAGAAAATTCCGTAAGAAACCTTAAAAATTATTATAAATAAAACATTGTAAATCAGTTTTTTGTTTCTTCTTCAACTTCACATTGCATTTACAGGAATAATCAACGGTTTGGACCAAAAGAGGTTATATAAAAAATAGAGGTTTGTTGTTTTAACATAAAAATTTTTATTGAATTCAATTTTTATATACTAGAAATTTTCTAATTGCAAAAACATTTTGAAGTGCACACTGTCCTTTATGATTAAGACAAGAAAACTCTTGATGTTTAAACCAAAGCCATGATAGCTTCGGACATTGTAATTCATGTTCAAGATCTAAAATGGTTGCTCCATCACCAGTAAAGACTTTTACCCATTCTTTTCTTTCCAATCCTTTGACATAAATAGTTTTTCCAGTTAATAAAGGTGCTACTACAGTGTAGAGGTAATGATATGGAATATATCCGTCATACCATCCGAATCCATGAAGATTGTTTTTTAACCAAATAACTTGTTTTTTTTATTTTTGGTGTTAAGTCTTCAAATTTAAACGGTGGTTGAAAAATAAAGTGTGGAAGTCTATCCTCCGAAGAAAGAACTGCTAGCTCCTTGACAATAAAGTTATTTTGTTGGTCCTTGAATCCTTGAATGTCAACAATTGCAGCCATCGCGATTTAAATAACTTTCTTAACTTCACTGGTCAACGGATTGTACTCGACTATTCGATCGTGGATTAATAAGCAGTAAGCTGTTGTTTTCGCAGGAATATTAAGGGAAGTTTTGAATTCCAATTTTATGTCTACTGGACCCGTTTTGATAGCCTCACTTTGATGAGAACAATCGATAACCGCAATTGGAGCGTTTTCGAGAAATTCTCTAACTGAGAGCAGAAGTTGCGGTTGACGTCCATAGTATGACTGTTGAAACTCCGCATACATATTGTATAGCAAAGCGTACCGATCTCGATCAAATTTCAAATTTAAATCATCGTATGGGTAGGAATCTGAATTTAGATGTACTTTAACGTTTGTAAGGTTGCAGTGATCAAACTTGCTTGCATCCTTTTTTCTATCACCTTTACGATCAGTTTGTAGAGCTAATATAACATATCTTGGTTTTTCCAATTGCGCAGATATTTTAACTGACCATGTGTGATCAGTTGCTATAGGTAGCAGCGGATATTCGTATACATCCCAGCTGCGGAATGGAACTTAAATTGGACGTCCACTTTCAACAGTTTTCAATAATGATAGCTTCTCGTTATCTGATACAAAGATATGTGGTATTTTCCATTGTAACTTAAAGATGTTAATATTAACTTCATCGGTGCGAGTTATGAGAGCATTGTCGTCGGTTCTTCTTCGAATTAGTATTAATTCATGTTTAGCGTTTACCATAACGTTCTTATAATCTTCTGCAAATCCTAACAGCATATTAAGCGGTACACAAAAATTGAAAAACATCTTATCAGGCTTTATGGTTTCTGAGGGTGACCAACCCGCATTGAAAAGCATTTTGCTTTCATTTTCATTTAACAAGATATAGTTTTTCAACGTTGATACAATTCCAAGGTTTCTTGTACGATCGATCTCCACTCCATTTAACTCGTAACGAATTTCATCGAAAATAAATGAGAAAGCATTGTTTGTTAGACTTGCATCAGAAGATTTTGTTCCATCCGTTTTAGTTATAGAACATTCAATATAAATTAGACTTTCACTAGGTAGAATGTATAAATCCTGATGCTGTACTATAATTCGAATTTCATCACTGTTTTTAAATGAATTTAAAAATGGTGAATAGCTGTGATATTCTCTTTTTACTATACTGTTGTCATAAAAAACACCTTTGTGAATGTTCAATATTCGCCTCATTTTTTAATTTAAGTCCTAGAGATATCAAAAATTGTTTGTTAGCTAACGTTAATTTTGGTCTTATCCCTGGTAAAGTAATTAACCGACTGGATGGCTTGTTAGCATTTCCTAAACTTTTATTATCACTGTCTCTGTTATATATCAACATGTTGAGGTTTCAAGTGTAATCTAACAGTTATTGTTTCTCCTCTAAAGTTTATCAGATCACCGTCTTGGTCCACTAATTTCAACACAAGCGAGCTTATCCTTTTAACATTCACAGACAAATAAATGACATTTCTGGGCTCCTCAACTATTTTATATCCTGGCCCCACTTTAGGAGAAAATTCGTGAAGGGTGTGAACCGGCGTATTATTAATAAATGATCCCGATACAATATTACATTCAACACGAATCACATTAATTTTTATTATGTTAACTGGTAAATCCGATTCATTTGATTTGGTAGAATCCAATTCACGTTTACTAAACCTTAGCAATGGTCCAATCGAGTATGGTTGATTAAATTTTTTTTTTCTGTTCTCTTTATTTCAGTTTTCAAAGTGTTATTGTTAGCTACAATATCAACGGTTGGTTTAGTTTTGTTTTAGTTAAATCTCTTTTAATTAATGCTGAAATATCATCAATTTCATATGAACCTTCTGGAATTTGTATGACTTCTTTTCCCACATGAAACAAGTAGTTTCTTTTATCTACATTCGGTATTGAATTATAAGTTTGCAAGTCAATCAAACCGCAAACATAGTCTGCATTAAGATCTAAAGATGGGAAATATTCAGCTGTTAGTATAGATGAATTTCCAGTTAAAGTTAACGTTAACGACATGGTAAATGTCTCTAAATTAAATGCTGTTGTAATAGGTTTGGATGCTTTATTTATATTATTTTTTTTTGCTATCCCGTTTGAAAAAGAATCCACCATGTACAAATCAAATGTATAGTTAAACTGTCTTAGAACGATTGTACAGAAATTTTAAACACAGGTGTCCACAATTTACAGAATTATAATTTTGATAACTTTCATAATAATTGTAGACTATTTTATTTCCTAAATAATTTAAAAGTTCTCTTGGTGGTTGTAAGTTTCCAAAACTGTCAAAGTATTCAATGTTAGAAACTTTTTTATGGTATGCTACCCAGTTTGTCCCCGGACCTGTGGAAGAATCTAAATTGATAATCCCACATTCATTTCTGCTAGGTCTTTTAGGAAGCTCGTCAATCATAAAGACTCCTCTGAAGTGCGGTATGTATTGAGCATGCTTATATAAATCGTATTCATTTAATGGACGGTTGGGCAGCATTCTCAATAGTTTTTTGTTGGTGGATTTAAGTAAAGTCATAACCCCTTTCTATATGGTTTTAAATATAGTCCTTTTCCGCTTTCCCTAATGATATTGCTTCTATTGTTTGATTATGACGTTTACTTTCCTCTAATTATTGTTTAGCCTTACTTGCATCGTTAACGGCTTTTGCAATTCCTGCTGCACCACCTGTCAATGCTCCCAAAGCAGAAAGCCCAGAAAAAATGGGGATGAGAGGTAAAACTCCTCCAATTTTTGGTATAGGAATAATACGAAGTGTCCTTGTGCATTTTCTCTTTCCTTTAAATACATTTCTGGTAGCACCAAGAGCAAGCTGTATAGCTTCTTTTAAAGAGCCTGTTTTCTTTATTTTCAAGATATTTCGTGCTTCTCGAACTCCTCTTTGCAGCGTTAATTTAGTTTTAGGCTTTTTAGCTTTTAAGCCCATTCCAAGGTTAAGTTTTGTCTTCATGGCGTTTGTTACAAGCCAAGCGTTAAGTCGTTCGTTTAATAATGCGTCACTAGAATTACATGTACGCCACGCCTTTTATGCTAATATACGATCAGCGATATGACGATCTTCAATATTTGTATGTTTGTTATATGCGATATCGTGTTCTTTGCAGGCGGCGTCAAGAGGATTTATACCGAGATCGCCTCTAGCTAATCTTTCCTGCAGTTTAGTACCAGGACCGCAATACTGGTAACCAGGCAAATGTAATTCAAAAGGTAATTTATTTATTGCGTTGTTCACTAAACCTCTGCCCGTTTTTATTTTAGGTCGCGATAGGTTTTTCTTAAGTTTTTTATGTTCAATCATTTATGTTGTGACCGATTGTATTAAATTTTATGTTCTATCATTCAACACGATGTTTTGCTAAATCTAGGTCTGTATTCCAGCTTAGATAACTTGAGACTAATATAATAAAGGTATTGATTGTAGTACTTATATATTAGTTTTCACTATGAAATTAGTTAAGCAACAAGTGTCTTTACCAATAAGAAATATCGATATAAAGTCAGAAAAACCTAAACAAAAACACGGATCATTATTACCTAATACTATAAGAGCTGTCGTTTCAGGACCTTCTAATTGTGGTAAAACTAATCTTACGATTAATCTTATTGAACACCCCAACGGACTCAAATTTGAAAATATTTATATCTATTCAAAGTCATTACATCAGCCAAAGTATGAGTATTTGAAGCAAGTCATAAAACCCATATCTGGAATGGGTTTCTATACATTTTCTGAAAATACTGAAGTAATTCCACCAGAAAAAGCAAGATCCAATTCTATTTTTATTTTTGATGATGTTGCTTGCGGCAAACAAAACAATATACGGTCATATTTTTGCATGGGTCGACATAACGCCATAGACAGTTTTTATCTCTGTCAAACATATACACATATACCTAAGCACTTAATTCGAGATAATGCGAACCTTCTTATACTATTTAAACAAGATGAAATGAACTTTAAGCATGTCTATAGTGATCATGTTAATACAGACATGTCCTTTAATACATTCAAAAAAGTATGTACAGAGTGCTGGAAGGATAAATATGGCTTTCTTGTAATCGACAAAGATAGTCCAATAAACAAAGGACGTTACCGTAAAGGATTTGATTCGTATATTATCATATAAATACAATAGCTTACTGAAACAATTATTAGACCTGTTGAATCAGTTGAAAGATCTGTTGCAAGCAGTTAAGAGACCCGTTAAAGCAGTTAAGAGATACGTTAAAGCAGTTAATATACTAGTTCAGACAATTAAGCTGGAGCTGTTAAAGCTGTTGATCAATTATATATCTGAAAGCAAAGAGAAGGAAACAATAAGGAACATTATAAAAACTAGAAATACCATTCGAAAGAAATTTCAGGCTATAAAAACCGGAAGAGTTGAAACAGAAGCAACCCCGTTAAAAGAATTCGTGACAAAAGTAAAACAAGAGCCGAAACATGAAATCATATTTGAACCTAAAGAAGAATATCATGATTATGACACTCCCAAAACCAAATTTCCAAAAATGGAATCCGCAAGTACACCGCTAAAGTATCGAGAACTTTCTTTAATGGGAGAAGATGAATTTGCAACACCTACGCAATCAAGAATATTAAACAAAAGAGCTGATGAAACTCTTAATTTATCGACTGGATTAGCTGACAGATATTTTCAATTATATATTGAAAAAAATCCAAAAATTGATTACACTTATGGAGTTTACTTTGATGATAATGAATGGAACATTGGAGACTCAAAGGTTGAATATAGCGGGAATAATTTTGTTATTAAAGGAAAGCCTTACACAATAACACCAGGCTTACTCGAACTTCTTTTTATGAAAAAACCTGCAAAAATTTTATATTCTGAAGAGGATTTATCAAATTATGATGCTATTCTAAACGATACTAATGCTCACAGACGAGGATATTCCATTGAAGAACAAATAAAGGAGAGCAGAGGTTCTAAGTACAAGGAAATTATTAGTAAGCGTTTTCGTAAAGGAATGGGTTTAATGCATTTACCCAAGAATAATATTGATCATATTTACTGGAATGATCCAAATGAACTCGTAGACCGATTACGTCTCCTAATTGCCTCTCAACACGCTGGGAACAACAGTCATCATAATGAAATCAGATCAATAATTGAAGAATTAAAAGAATCAAACTTTATAGAATAAATATCACAGATATTTCATTTTCAATTTACTTAAACAATAAGCGTAGACAAGTTCGGGAGATTTTCTAAACAAGCAAATTTGGATTAGCTGGTGTGAGGGGGCCAAGAGGTTTACCCGGGGATCAGGGTCCACAAGGTCCGCCTGGCATAGGTTTTCAACTTACTTCTGATGGTGATTATGATCTTACTGGTAAAGGTATTAAAAATCTCAAAAATCCTGTGGAAAATGAAGACGGTGTAAATAAATTATATGTTGATAAATGGATGGACTTAAGCAATTCTTCTATAATAGCGTTAAAGGAATTATTGAATAGAACTCTAATTGATGAATTTCAGAAGGAAAGATATAATTTAGAAAAGGAAACTGCAAAATTTAAGAAAAGATATAGAAAAGCAAATAGAGAGAATATATAATGTAATACAAACTACAAATGAGAAACAGCAATTAGAAAACGATCTAATGGTAAACAAAACTAATAAACTGAAAAGTTATGTTGATAACGAAGAAAAATTAGAAAATCAGCAGTTCACAGTAGAGGTTTTGCAAAAAAAAATTAGTTAAAAACTCACATTGATGGGGAATTGCGTAAGATTTGGGGTGTCTTAAAAGGATTAATAGATGTAGAAACAATAACAATTTCAAAGGAAGCCGCTCAAGAAGAACTTCATGATGAGTAAAAGACAAGTTGTAGACGAATTACATAAATCAACACGGAAAAATTTTAAAAGGCGACGTGTTATTACTAACGGTCTTGATGATCTCTGTGATGTATACGTAATGTTGGCAAGGCTATTGAATGTGCACCATCCATATAGGTTAAGTATTTAATGTGCATAATCCATATAGGTTAAGATATCAGTGTACGATGATGAAATTAAAGAAAGAGATACAACATGGCGCAGTCGCTAAAGGAATAGTTTTTTTAGAAAATTTGGAATTGGAAAAAAGGAAAAAGAAAAGATTCAAGAAAAGTTGTAATACTAGTGAAAAAAGAAAGCTCAAAAAAAAAGTTAAAAAAGGAGTATCAAAAACCAAAGCCATTATCACTAAGTGGAAATTTAAAGGAGAATTGGAAAAAATTTCATCAAATGTATGAAATATATGCCACAGCAACAAAGACGAACAAAGAAGATGAAGTCATACAAGTGGCAAGATTTTTGAGTTGTGCAGGGGAAGAAGCAATAGAGCTAGTTAATACTTTCGGGTTGACGTCAGAGGAGAAAGCCAAAATAGAGAAAGTTATCGGAGCATTCGAAAGGTATTGTGATCCTCGGACGAACGTGGTATATGAAAGATATAATTTTTTCAAAAGATGCCAGAGGGAAGGTGAACCGTTCGATTATTTTATGGCGGACATTACTGTTATGTGCAAGAATTTGCACTTAAGTTGTGGGCTTTTATCCAGTTTAAAAACACTAAATACAATGAGTAAAACGCACAAAAATGATCTTGGTTAATTAAAGACTTTTATTGATAACTCCGAGATGTGTACTCGGTAAGGTTCAAACTGGTAATAATATAATGATCTTATTCTAAATCTTAGGAACTTAAATCTTAACTCGATATAATTTGTAACGTAAGATAAATCTTAAGTCTAAGAAATTCTTATCTCTAATTCAGAAGAAGTTAAAGATGAAATTTGATATGTCGCGGCGGAAGTTTATGGCGATAACAAAGGATGTGTTGTGTGGTGCGAAGAATGTGCTGTGTGCACATAACACCTCCCCCTTTACTCGAAGGATTAGTAATTAATCCGAAGTGGAAAATCCATAGGTGACATCGCTCCTTGAAGAATTTAAGGATCGCCTGCTACTTATCCTTTGAACTCTAGGTACTTGTCGCAAGGGTAGCTCGATTTGTTCACTATCCTCTGCGTCGGAAGGTCGAGTTGTTGGAGTTGATGTAAGATTATTACCTTCGGTATTAAAGCAATGATTATAAACAGCAACCAGGCAGCCTGATGGTCTCCTAGGTTGATCACGATTCGGCCAACACAATAATTTTATGCATGTATATAATCCAATATAAGAGAAGAGTTTGTGAAGGATGAATATGCCCATGAACATGGCTATAACTTTTATAGTTAGAACGTACCAGTACTGATGTCGTACAATATGAGGTTTATTTAGAAGGTCATCGATGTGATCGCCAAGGATGTCCAATCGATGTGAAGCTTGTTTGAGGTCGTCCAGTCGTACGTTGGTAAGATGGATTGGAGAAAGATAAGCGTTATTGTTGGATTTAGACGAGTTTTCCTTTTGACAGCAATCATCTTCGAGTATATTGATTTCAGGTATGATGTTGTGATAGTTTATCGTTATTTTCTTGCCAGCAATTAGTTGGTTGAGTTTTGAATATGCTCTACATCCGTCTTCAAGGGTTAATATTCCAGTATTTTGGATGATTCGGTCGTATACTTCTACTTCAGGACAGTCTATTGTAAGTCTGTCTGGACTGCTTAAAACGAAAATCCATTGATTATATTTTAAAGGATGCCACACTTCGATATTGCCTTTCACCATATGAGTTTTACAGTCTTCGGGAATTTTGTTTTTGGTTGATGTTAAAAGTGTAGTTTCGCATGTAGGTTTTTCCAGTGTTGAATAGATTTCGTGAATTTCGCAGATCATATCATCTTCAGATAAATTTTCACATTGCTTGAAGTCTCGCAGGTTTACGTACTGTAACTTATTATTTGAAATTGCGATAGAAGGATATAGAGGGTCTATAAAGGCATAAACATCGGAATCTTGTGGAATTGGAAGTGGAAATAATTTATAAACATTAAATATATTATTTTTAGTTAAAGGGGTTTGAATTATAAAAACTAACCTATCATTTTGGTAATATACTCTTAATCTAGATAACTCTAGCAACTTATAGGCAATGTTCCCTCTAATTTTTTCGCAGACTGCGCGGTACAAAGTATATGGGAGCAAAAATATGCAAAACGTATGTAAAAGTGCGCAAGGGGGGAGGTCCCTGTGCCTGTATTTTAAGTAAATTTTTTTTATAAATATTCTTGAAAATTGATTTTGACTTTATAGTTCATATCTTGGTTTATACGTGTACGATATCTAGACCTTCGGTATTTCAACATTGAACAACTTTGACATTTTTTAGCCGATTACGACAAATGTACACGATTCTGAAATGTCATTCAGTAGTATTTCAGCTATGAGTCAATACACATCGAAAGCTTATTTTAAATTCTCTGGCGGAGTCAATAAACAAAACTGTCGAATTTGGCGAACAGAAAGCCCATACGTCATTCTCGAAACACCACTGCACGACGAGAAAGTCACTGTTTGGGCCGGAGTTGGCTCAAAAACCATCATCGGAACATTTTTCTTCAAAGCTAGAAAAACCGTCGACGACGCACGCTATTGTTGGGTGTTGGTGCACTTTGTGTGTCCGAAAATGCGTGAAAAAAGGTCTGACGAACTTATATTTTCAACAAGACGGCGCGGCGCACCAAAAGTCTAGAAATTAACAAGTCTTTCGTCTTCATGAAAGGCGGACAGCTCTATGCACAAATTCTTTAAATGACGATGTCAGGCTATCAGAGAGGGAAATCAACATTTTTATACACGCTCGCACACAGCTATCCAGGGGACGATTTTATGATTTTATATGAAGATAAACTTGACGGATTGGTGCATATTTCGATTTATGGAAAGAAACAGCTGATTCAATTTCCCTTCCTTTTCTGTTCTGCATACTTTATGGAAGGGAGAGGGTCTTGCTTTGCCTCGCCGAATTCACGATGCATGCGTTGAGTTGTGCTCAGCAGTGATGTTCATATATGCACGCACACAACTAACCGGGTGAAAATTTTGTATGAAGATGAAAGACTTGTTATTTCTAGAGTTTGGGCGCCCATTTACTACGTTTATAAACGGAGTTTCACTCCCGTATCTTCAATCCGAAGTGAAACTCCCAATGCGTTTATGAGGAATGGGAGTGAAAATTCAAAATACTTTCTGGTTTGAGATGACAGCTCCAAGCTCAAATTTAAAATGGCAACAAAAACAAATATAAACCCAATGTTTAATTTAATGTGCTTAAAAAAATCTATAAGTAAAGAAAAAAAACTTTTGTAGCAAAATAAAACACCCGGCTTCTTCTTTACTAAGTTTTCCCCCTTCGGGAAAAAAAATCATGCTCCTGTTATCTCACTCCCAGTGAGCGTTTATAAGCACAATAAGCCGAGATCGAAGTTTCACTCCGGCTTTTTCTTCGAGAGCGAAAGTCCAAGTTCTGGATTTTCACTCCCCGTTTATAAGCGTTGTTTCATTCCGGATCGAAACTTCCATCCGGAGGGTTACTCCGCTTATAAACATGGTAATTGCCATATCGCAGCCGCTACGATGTAGTTCTTGCAGCGCAAGTTCCCGAGACACTTTGTGTCGAAAAATCGTGATTCGAAGTGGCCTCCTCATTCTCCGGATTTAACGGCACCAGACTTTTTTCTATGGGGTTATTTAAAAAGTAAAGTTTATGCCAGCAAGCCGAAGACCATTGACGAACTCAAAGCTAACTTACGAGCCGAAATAGCTGCTATAAGCCCGAAATGTTCGCCAATGTTATGCCCGAAAAAGAGCTGCTTTTTGAGTATCGAATGGAAGCGGGCATTTAATCGACATTGTATTCAAAAACTGATTTGAAATAAATAGTAGAGAATATCCTAAATAAATCTTGCTCATTTGTCAAAATCGGTTTAAACATGTCAGAGTTATTCAATGTTAAAATACCGAAGGTCTAGATGGCGCACTCCATATTCTTTCTTTATTAGGGGCACGATCTACCCACGACTGTTTGAACGACAAGCTATAAACAAGAGGAGTATACAAACAGAGGCTAGTCTTATGTTGCGCTCAGTGTCGTTACCAACTACGTGACTGTAACCACGCACGAAATGCTGTATACAAAATTCACACAACCACGAACTCCCCTCTCTTAACATAAAGCAAACCAACCAAATTTTACTGTTTTTTTGAAATTTTGGATTTTTGCCATTTTTAGATGCAATTTTTTTACAAAATGAAATAAAAAAATGGTGAACAAGCCCATTGTGCGCAGGATACAAAAACGGCTGCGCAACTCTCCAAAAAATAGTGCGCGGCCGCGCACCTGCGCAGCTTAGAGGGAACATTGCTTATAGGCATTATTATATTCTAAAGATAATGGAAAGTTCTTTCCATCTGAAAGTAATTTAATATTATTATTTAATACATCTATAAATTGTTTTGGGGTAATAATAACTGGATGTAATATATTAGTTTTTGCAAATAAAATAGCGTTAATTAATTGATCAAATTGTTCATTCATTTCATTTACAAGGTAAGTTAATTTATTCATATGATCAGTAACAACAAGTGATCCCTCTAAAACAGTTTCAGAGTGAATAGTATTCTTTATGAATTTATTAATTGTATTTATATTTTCATTGAAAATCCTTTCATTCTCTTTAAGAGAGTTAATTGATTCGTTAAAGTTAGAAATAGTGCTTTTAACTACTTGAATCTGTTCTTTCATGAGGTTTTGAATATTCTTGTCGTCTTCTTCGACTTTCTTAATAGCATCGTTATAATATTGTGCATCGTCGACATCAGGGGTTCCGAATAACCAATTTAGTGCATAGCTTCCGGCATTGAAAATTCCACGTTTATTTCTACGATGATTGATTAAATGTGCAAGGGTTTCTTCCTTTTGACGTAGCTTTGGTATTTGTATAGCTAAGAAATCAAGAGTCTACGCGCAATGGAAAGCATATGTTTTTAACGCATTACCCTGGCATAGATGAAGTGATTTTTCGTAAATGTTTTCAATTAAAGAGAGTTTCGTATTATAAAAGGATACGTTTGTATATGTAATGATTTGCCAGAAATCAGAGTAAAATCTTACGTGTCCCAAATGTTCGTAGAAAAGTCCACTGCCTTTAGTTACGGGCTCTATTTTGAAGTGTTCCGCTTTAATTAGGGTAATGAGGCACCTGTAACGAGATAGGCGAGTTTTAAGCGATTTTTATGAACCGTAGTTTGTTTGCCTTTGCATTGAATAGTAACATTTTGATTATTATGAAGTTTAATTATTTTATACGGTCCTTTAAAGTTTGGAGCAAGTTTTTTAGATAGGCCTACTTTTGTTTGGGTATCTTCCAAATAAACGTAGTCATTTACCTTGAAGCTAGGAGTATTAATGTTCCGATCATGGTTGATCTTTGATCTTTGTTTAGCGTCGAGTAAATTCTCTCTTGCTATTTGATGAGTTCGGTTTAGTCTATATTTTAGTTGGTCATGGTAAGATTCATAAGTGTATTTGAATTCCGGGGTTGAAGTGATAGAAGTAGGTAAAAGCGGTTTATGTCCGAACAAAAGCTCGTAAGGACTGAATTTAGTAGACGCATGTACGTGTGCGTTGTAAGAGAACATGGCGAGTGGAATATATTTATCCCAATCAGTTTGTTTGTCGTTTATATAATGTTTCAAATAGTCTTTTAGAGTGGAATGAGATCGTTCTAGCGCTCCATTCGATTGAGGATGATATGCAGTAGTAAAGTAATGTTTTATTTGAAATAATTTGGTGAGATTTTTAATAAGGTCCGATGTGAAATCTGAGCCTTGATCCGTAAGAATGTTTTTAGGGATTCCGAACATAGTTATAAAGTTTACAAGACCATTGGCTACAGATTCAGCACAGTGGTTGGCTAATGGTATAGCATAAGAGAATTTGGTTAGGTCGTCTTGCATTGTGAGGATGTATTTAAATCCGTTTTCGGACAATGGAAGGGGTCCTACAATATCAAGAGCTAGTTTTTCGAATGGTTGGTTACTTGTGCTCGTAATTTCCATGGGCGCTTTATAAGTTTTACGAAGAGTTTTATTTGTTTGGCATGAAACACACTGTTTGATGTGTAGTTTTACGTCATTTCGCATCTTATGCCATTTATAATTTCGTTTGATACGTTTCATCATTCTGTGAAATCCACAATGACCCGAGATTGGAGAGTCGTGATATTCCTTCAGAATTAAGGGAATTTGCTCTTTCGCTGGGTGAACGATAACATTTTTATGAATCGTTATTTTAATTTTAGAGTTTCTAAATACAAACAGTATTATGTCTTTGCATTTTTGATAGTTAAATTGATTAAAATCATCAACAGGGTTAGCTATTGAGATGGATTTTATGTTATCTTTTTCCAATTGAATGCGTAGATTTTGCATGGTATAAAAGAAATCAGCATATAAGGGTTTGTCATAAAAGTTTTGTTTAAGAAAGCAGTGATAATAAGTTTGTTGATTATTATTCTTGGTTTTGTAATTAGAATAAAGCTCGTGAGGTACATTTTTAATTACTTCAAAATCAGTAGATTTGGATAATATTTCGTCAGTATATTTATTTTCTTCACTGAGATCTATGGCTGTTATATATGCTATAGGGTCCTTAGAATTCAATATATGTTCATTAGTTTCGCTAAAATCATATATTTTTGGACTTAAAGAATTATAGTAAAATTTTACGTAATCGTTGAAGGTTTCTTTGGTTTCGATGTATGAAATAATAAATTCATTTTCTTGTGGAATTCGAGAAAGACAATCCGCATTAGTATTTACGCGGCCTGGTTTGTACATAACTTCATAATCGTATTCTTCCAGTTTTAGTCTCCATCTGACTAACTTCGAACCAGGGTCCTTAATGTTGAAAAGCCAGATTAATGGTCTATGATCGGTGATGATTTTAAAATGTCGTCCGTATAAGTACGGTCTAAAGTGGTTAGTAGCCCAAACAACGGCTAAAAGTTCTCGCTCGGTAGTACTGTAATTTGATTCGGCTCTATTAAGTGTTCTACTAGCGAAAGCTATCGGCAAGTCGGAACCAACACTACCCTGACTTAGAACGGCTCCGATCGCAAAATTCGATGCGTCGGTTGTAAGAATAAATTCTTTGGAAAAGTCTGGATATTGCAATATCGGTTCAGAGATGAGTTTTTGTTTTAAAATGTTAAAAGATTTTTCTTGTTCTTCTTTCCAAACGAATGGTATATTTTTCTTGAGAAGATTTGTTAAAGGTTTGGTGATTAGAGAGAAATTTTCGATGAAACGCCGATAATAACCGACAAGGCCTAAGAAAGATTTAATTTCTTTAGGGTTACGTGGATTTGGGTACTTCAAGATAACTTGGATTTTATCTGGATTTGGTTTTACTCCGGTACTAGTAATGATATGTCCCAAATAGGCAACTTCAGTACGCATGAACTCACACTTGTCCGGTTGCAATTTTAGGTTATGTGACCGAATTCTTTTGAAAATATCCCTGAGTTTTGTTTCGTGGACTTGAATGTTGGGAGCGTAAATGACTACATCGTCAAGATATACGAAACAATGAAGACCTTGGATACCAGTTAAAACAGCATCCATTAGTCTCTGGAACCTAGCGGGTGCATTTTTTAGTCCAAATGGCATTCGAATGAATTCGAAGTGCCCAGTCGGAGCAGAAAATGCAGTTTTTTGACAATCCTCTGCCTTCATCTCAATCTGATGGAAGCCTGAAGCTAGATCCAATGTAGTGAAGTATGCAGAATGACTTAAGGAGTATCCACACACATCAGGGCCGTGCCCGGGACGTCACAGGGCCATGTGTGAACGAGCCCCTGCCCGGACACGGACATGTGTGAACGAGTAAAGGAGTATCCACACATATTAGGGTTCCGCCAGGGGTTCAAAAAATATCGGTGCGTACATTTTATACGAACTCGTTCACACATGTCCGTGTCCCGGCCGGAGCAAAAATCGAACGTCCCGGGCACGTCCCTGATGTGTGTGGATACTCCTTTAATTGGTCAAGAATATCAGAAATATTGGGGAGCGGATATGCGTCTCCAACTGTTACTTCATTGAGTTTCCTGTAATCTACTACGACGCGCCATTTCTGTTTCCCAGAGGCGTCCAATTTCTTTTTTACGACCCATAGAGGAGCTGACCAAGGTGATACAGAGGGTTTAATAATTCCTTGATGAAGCATTTTAGCTATTTGAGAGTTTACTTCCTCTTTATGAATTTGGGGATAGCGGTAAGTTTTCGCAGCGATTGGTGCGGAGTTATTAGTAATGATTTCGTGTTTTATTGCCGAGGTTGAAGAGAGGATGTCTCCCTTCAAATAAAATATGTCATTGTATTCTTTACATACTTTAAGTAGTGATTCCCTTTCTTCGGAATTTAAGTGAGATATTCGAAGATTTTGCATGAGTTCGTTTATTCGATTTGATTCATTTGCAATAGGAAGAGTTTGAGAATTAGTAGTGAATATAGATTTTGAATTTGTAGAATTAGAATTTGAAATAGTAGGTTTATGATTTGAGATTGATTTTGATTTGGCAGCTGATTCAGCTGATGTAATAGATTTAAAATGCTGTGTAGTAGCATCTAATGTTTGATACCGATCAGATTCCGTTGGATTGAGGCTGATGAATTCAGTTGGAATAGGATCTAGTTTTAATTGGATTTGGTTTAATTCAAACTTTTCTTCCGTTGTATTTAAAATAGATGCAAGAGCTTTTGAATTAGAATTTACTTTAGTGAAAGCCCTACAAAGATAAATACCTTTTCCTATGGAAATGTCGGGAATTGTTCCTTCTTTTATAGAGGGATTAAGAACCTTTACTTCGATTAAAGTTTCAGTTCTAGGTTCTAGGGATTGTATATAATTATGATTAGGGTTGGAAATGAGTGGAGTTGAGCTGTATTTTATTCTTAGAGCTAGTATTTCATAATCAATGATAGCTTTATTTGGTTTAAGAAAATCGGCTCCTAATATTCCATCGAGGGGAATATTCGAATTTTCATTTATAACGTGGAAGCAGTGATTAAATGTATTTCTATTGAAATTGAAATTTAAGTCGGTCCATCCAATAGTTTTAATTGAATGATTCGGGCTAATTCCGTTTATATGGATTTGCCAATTTTTATTTATTGCCGTTTTTCGAGCAAGAGAATTCGCTTTGATAACTGGTACGTTAGCTCCCGTATCGATGAGGAGTTTGAGGTTTAATGTTTTTGATTCAGTACAAGATATAGAAATATAGGAGGACGTTTTTTCAGTAAAGAGAAGAATTTTGTATTGGTTACCATTATTTAAAGAGAATTTTCCACCAGGGCAACCTCTGCTGGTCTTGGACTCATGTTTTTTGAATTATGAAAGTATTGTTTTTTACGACTACGTTGTATTGTCGTTTCCTACATTCTGTAATTGAATGACCCTTTGATTTGCAGTAATTACACACTTTAATTTGTTGACTATTTTCGGGCTCGTGGTTAGAGCGTTGAGTTGTGTGATTACCAGTTTGAATGACCCTTACTAGATTACCGGGCTTGTGAGGAGTTTTCATGTTATAAGTGTGATTAGTAGAATTGTTTCTTGAATGGTACATGTTTTGTACCTGCTCTTCGGCAATTGCAATTGAAATAGCTTCGTTTAAGGTTTTCAATTCACGAACGCGGAGAACATTACTTATGTGCGGCAGTGAAAAGTATATAAAACGATTGAGCGCAATTTCACTTAGGAGTTCTAATCTACCTTCAAGTGATGTTTCGCTTGGATTTTGCTGTTGAGTGGCATTGATGGTCCTCTTCAAACAAGTTTCTACTCTAAAGACAAACTGAGTCACTGATTCGTTAATGTTTTGTTTCAGGTTAGTAAGTTCGCACAACAATTGGGAATAATGTTTCCGATCCTGGTACATAGTTTTGAGGAAATTTTTTAACTCGTCCCAGGTTTGAAAGGTCCTATTTATGCAAGCTGCCTTAGCTTTGCCCGATATTTGCGAAATTATGTAGTCTAATAGAACGTATTTTTGATTCGTGGCGGCCAAACCGAATGCTTTATTGCAATCTGCAATAAAAGCGCATAATTCGTCACGTGATCCATCGAATGGTTTTATAAACCGAATTAAAAATGTAATAGGAAGACCGTCAGATTCAGCTAAATTAATAATTTCACTGTCTTCAGTTTCAGCTTCTTGATTTGGCTGCATTTGTTCGTCCATTTTGTTACGATGTTTATAATTTTATTATATGAGTGGATATATTTATGCACTTGAATTTCAAAGCACACTTACGCGAGGGTGAATCAATTCAACAACAATATTCAATTTAGTCAAAAGCAACTTTCTGTGGTTTCATAAAATTTCACAGTTCGAATGAATTCTTAAATTATCACAAAACGTAATGAAGAAAGTATAAGTTTTAATGGTGATTCATAAAATTTTCACAATTCGAATGAATTTTCAATTATCACGAAATTTCACAAAATTTAAAAGTATAAGATTTATGTTGATTCGTAAAATTTTCACAATTCGAATGATTCTTCAATTATCACAAATTTCACAAAATTTAAAAGGTATAAGATTTAAAAGTATAAGATTTATGTTGATTTATAAGATTATATATATAAAAATTATTTTACCAACTATAAAATACAAAATTTCATTTGGGAAATTAGGAAAGAAAAAGGATATCGCAATTACTCACAGTATTATTGTTTTCATCTTCTAAGGATCTGCAACTTTTAATTTAACTTCTAATTTCACTTCTGACACCAATTTTTTGTTATGTGCAAGAATTTGCACTTAAGTTGTGGGCTTTTATCCTGTTTAAAAACACTAAATACAATGAGTAAAACGCACAAAAATGATCTTGGTTAATTAAAGACTTTTATTGATAACTCCGAGATGTGTACTCGGTAAGGTTCAAACTGGTAATAATATATGGGACAGTGGGGAGTTTTGAAGCACGCTTTGTTTGGGGGTCAAAACTACCACAAAAATAATTTTTTTTCACATTTTTTCAAATCGGATCTCTAGAGCATCTTAAAATACACTTCCTGGTTGAAGGATTTGCATAAAATCCAAAATCATCAACAATTTTTGCCTGTTGGCCCAAAAAACTGGTTTTTGGAGTTTTGGAAAATCGTGGGGAGTTGTGAAGCACGACTAAAAATTGCATTTTTTGGTGAAAATTCTTTATTGGGATCGGAGAAAATGACAAATTATTATGATTATTATGTATTAGAGTTAAGAAAATTGAAAAAAATGAAAATATTATTGAAAAAAATGGGAAGTTGATCAATCATTCCGATTCGCAATGAACGCAAGTATAACCGTCGGCAAATACACGAGCACACTTCAAATGGACTGCTCGGTCGCACCCATTGCAATGAATTGCGTTGGTTTTGGTCAATTTTTTCGGCATGGGACGTTTACAGATGGTACAAAAGTCTTCTTCTTCAGAGTCAGATTCCATTTGCGGTGGTGCCGGAAATGTGCGACGACTAAGCTTCGCTGTCGATGGGTTGACTGTTTTTTCCATCTACTTTTGAACCTTCTTGGCCTCTTTGGCTCGCTTTCCTTCAAATAAAATATGTCATTGTATTCTTTACATACTTTAAGTAGTGATTCCCTTTCTTCGGAATTTAAGTGAGATATTCGAAGATTTTGCATGAGTTCGTTTATTCGATTTGATTCATTTGCAATAGGAAGAGTTTGAGAATTAGTAGTGAATATAGATTTTGAATTTGTAGAATTAGAATTTGAAATAGTAGGTTTATGATTTGAGATTGATTTTGATTTGGCAGCTGATTCAGCTGATGTAATAGATTTAAAATGCTGTGTAGTAGCATCTAATGTTTGATACCGATCAGATTCCGTTGGATTGAGGCTGATGAATTCAGTTGGAATAGGATCTAGTTTTAATTGGATTTGGTTTAATTCAAACTTTTCTTCCGTTGTATTTAAAATAGATGCAAGAGCTTTTGAATTAGAATTTACTTTAGTGAAAGCCCTACAAAGATAAATACCTTTTCCTATGGAAATGTCGGGAATTGTTCCTTCTTTTATAGAGGGATTAAGAACCTTTACTTCGATTAAAGTTTCAGTTCTAGGTTCTAGGGATTGTATATAATTATGATTAGGGTTGGAAATGAGTGGAGTTGAGCTGTATTTTATTCTTAGAGCTAGTATTTCATAATCAATGATAGCTTTATTTGGTTTAAGAAAATCGGCTCCTAATATTCCATCGAGGGGAATATTCGAATTTTCATTTATAACGTGGAAGCAGTGATTAAATGTATTTCTATTGAAATTTAAATTTAAGTCGGTCCATCCAATAGTTTTAATTGAATGATTCGGGCTAATTCCGTTTATATGGATTTGCCAATTTTTATTTATTGCCGTTTTTCGAGCAAGAGAATTCGCTTTGATAACTGGTACGTTAGCTCCCGTATCGATGAGGAGTTTGAGGTTTAATGTTTTTGATTCAGTACAAGATATAGAAATATAGGAGGACGTTTTTTCAGTAAAGAGAAGAATTTTGTATTGGTTACCATTATTTAAAGAGAATTTTCCACCAGGGCAACCTCTGCTGGTCTTGGACTCATGTTTTTTGAATTATGAAAGTATTGTTTTTTACGACTACGTTGTATTGTCGTTTCCTACATTCTGTAATTGAATGACCCTTTGATTTGCAGTAATTACACACTTTAATTTGTTGACTATTTTCGGGCTCGTGGTTAGAGCGTTGAGTTGTGTGATTACCAGTTTGAATGACCCTTACTAGATTACCGGGCTTGTGAGGAGTTTTCATGTTATAAGTGTGATTAGTAGAATTGTTTCTTGAATGGTACATGTTTTGTACCTGCTCTTCGGCAATTGCAATTGAAATAGCTTCGTTTAAGGTTTTCAATTCACGAACGCGGAGAACATTACTTATGTGCGGCAGTGAAAAGTATATAAAACGATTGAGCGCAATTTCACTTAGGAGTTCTAATCTACCTTCAAGTGATGTTTCGCTTGGATTTTGCTGTTGAGTGGCATTGATGGTCCTCTTCAAACAAGTTTCTACTCTAAAGACAAACTGAGTCACTGATTCGTTAATGTTTTGTTTCAGGTTAGTAAGTTCGCACAACAATTGGGAATAATGTTTCCGATCCTGGTACATAGTTTTGAGGAAATTTTTTAACTCGTCCCAGGTTTGAAAGGTCCTATTTATGCAAGCTGCCTTAGCTTTGCCCGATATTTGCGAAATTATGTAGTCTAATAGAACGTATTTTTGATTCGTGGCGGCCAAACCGAATGCTTTATTGCAATCTGCAATAAAAGCGCATAATTCGTCACGTGATCCATCGAATGGTTTTATAAACCGAATTAAAAATGTAATAGGAAGACCGTCAGATTCAGCTAAATTAATAATTTCACTGTCTTCAGTTTCAGCTTCTTGATTTGGCTGCATTTGTTCGTCCATTTTGTTACGATGTTTATAATTTTATTATATGAGTGGATATATTTATGCACTTGAATTTCAAAGCACACTTACGCGAGGGTGAATCAATTCAACAACAATATTCAATTTAGTCAAAAGCAACTTTCTGTGGTTTCATAAAATTTCACAGTTCGAATGAATTCTTAAATTATCACAAAACGTAATGAAGAAAGTATAAGTTTTAATGGTGATTCATAAAATTTTCACAATTCGAATGAATTTTCAATTATCACGAAATTTCACAAAATTTAAAAGTATAAGATTTATGTTGATTCGTAAAATTTTCACAATTCGAATGATTCTTCAATTATCACAAATTTCACAAAATTTAAAAGGTATAAGATTTAAAAGTATAAGATTTATGTTGATTTATAAGATTATATATATAAAAATTATTTTACCAACTATAAAATACAAAATTTCATTTGGGAAATTAGGAAAGAAAAAGGATATCGCAATTACTCACAGTATTATTGTTTTCATCTTCTAAGGATCTGCAACTTTTAATTTAACTTCTAATTTCACTTCTGACACCAATTTTTTGTTATGTGCAAGAATTTGCACTTAAGTTGTGGGCTTTTATCCTGTTTAAAAACACTAAATACAATGAGTAAAACGCACAAAAATGATCTTGGTTAATTAAAGACTTTTATTGATAACTCCGAGATGTGTACTCGGTAAGGTTCAAACTGGTAATAATATATGGGACAGTGGGGAGTTTTGAAGCACGCTTTGTTTGGGGGTCAAAACTACCACAAAAATAATTTTTTTTCACATTTTTTCAAATCGGATCTCTAGAGCATCTTAAAATACACTTCCTGGTTGAAGGATTTGCATAAAATCCAAAATCATCAACAATTTTTGCCTGTTGGCCCAAAAAACTGGTTTTTGGAGTTTTGGAAAATCGTGGGGAGTTGTGAAGCACGACTAAAAATTGCATTTTTTGGTGAAAATTCTTTATTGGGATCGGAGAAAATGACAAATTATTATGATTATTATGTATTAGAGTTAAGAAAATTGAAAAAAATGAAAATATTATTGAAAAAAATGGGAAGTTGATCAATCATTCCGATTCGCAATGAACGCAAGTATAACCGTCGGCAAATACACGAGCACACTTCAAATGGACTGCTCGGTCGCACCCATTGCAATGAATTGCGTTGGTTTTGGTCAATTTTTTCGGCATGGGACGTTTACAGATGGTACAAAAGTCTTCTTCTTCAGAGTCAGATTCCATTTGCGGTGGTGCCGGAAATGTGCGACGACTAAGCTTCGCTGTCGATGGGTTGACTGTTTTTTCCATCTACTTTTGAACCTTCTTGGCCTCTTTGGCTCGCTTTCCTTCAAATAAAATATGTCATTGTATTCTTTACATACTTTAAGTAGTGATTCCCTTTCTTCGGAATTTAAGTGAGATATTCGAAGATTTTGCATGAGTTCGTTTATTCGATTTGATTCATTTGCAATAGGAAGAGTTTGAGAATTAGTAGTGAATATAGATTTTGAATTTGTAGAATTAGAATTTGAAATAGTAGGTTTATGATTTGAGATTGATTTTGATTTGGCAGCTGATTCAGCTGATGTAATAGATTTAAAATGCTGTGTAGTAGCATCTAATGTTTGATACCGATCAGATTCCGTTGGATTGAGGCTGATGAATTCAGTTGGAATAGGATCTAGTTTTAATTGGATTTGGTTTAATTCAAACTTTTCTTCCGTTGTATTTAAAATAGATGCAAGAGCTTTTGAATTAGAATTTACTTTAGTGAAAGCCCTACAAAGATAAATACCTTTTCCTATGGAAATGTCGGGAATTGTTCCTTCTTTTATAGAGGGATTAAGAACCTTTACTTCGATTAAAGTTTCAGTTCTAGGTTCTAGGGATTGTATATAATTATGATTAGGGTTGGAAATGAGTGGAGTTGAGCTGTATTTTATTCTTAGAGCTAGTATTTCATAATCAATGATAGCTTTATTTGGTTTAAGAAAATCGGCTCCTAATATTCCATCGAGGGGAATATTCGAATTTTCATTTATAACGTGGAAGCAGTGATTAAATGTATTTCTATTGAAATTGAAATTTAAGTCGGTCCATCCAATAGTTTTAATTGAATGATTCGGGCTAATTCCGTTTATATGGATTTGCCAATTTTTATTTATTGCCGTTTTTCGAGCAAGAGAATTCGCTTTGATAACTGGTACGTTAGCTCCCGTATCGATGAGGAGTTTGAGGTTTAATGTTTTTGATTCAGTACAAGATATAGAAATATAGGAGGACGTTTTTTCAGTAAAGAGAAGAATTTTGTATTGGTTACCATTATTTAAAGAGAATTTTCCACCAGGGCAACCTCTGCTGGTCTTGGACTCATGTTTTTTGAATTATGAAAGTATTGTTTTTTACGACTACGTTGTATTGTCGTTTCCTACATTCTGTAATTGAATGACCCTTTGATTTGCAGTAATTACACACTTTAATTTGTTGACTATTTTCGGGCTCGTGGTTAGAGCGTTGAGTTGTGTGATTACCAGTTTGAATGACCCTTACTAGATTACCGGGCTTGTGAGGAGTTTTCATGTTATAAGTGTGATTAGTAGAATTGTTTCTTGAATGGTACATGTTTTGTACCTGCTCTTCGGCAATTGCAATTGAAATAGCTTCGTTTAAGGTTTTCAATTCACGAACGCGGAGAACATTACTTATGTGCGGCAGTGAAAAGTATATAAAACGATTGAGCGCAATTTCACTTAGGAGTTCTAATCTACCTTCAAGTGATGTTTCGCTTGGATTTTGCTGTTGAGTGGCATTGATGGTCCTCTTCAAACAAGTTTCTACTCTAAAGACAAACTGAGTCACTGATTCGTTAATGTTTTGTTTCAGGTTAGTAAGTTCGCACAACAATTGGGAATAATGTTTCCGATCCTGGTACATAGTTTTGAGGAAATTTTTTAACTCGTCCCAGGTTTGAAAGGTCCTATTTATGCAAGCTGCCTTAGCTTTGCCCGATATTTGCGAAATTATGTAGTCTAATAGAACGTATTTTTGATTCGTGGCGGCCAAACCGAATGCTTTATTGCAATCTGCAATAAAAGCGCATAATTCGTCACGTGATCCATCGAATGGTTTTATAAACCGAATTAAAAATGTAATAGGAAGACCGTCAGATTCAGCTAAATTAATAATTTCACTGTCTTCAGTTTCAGCTTCTTGATTTGGCTGCATTTGTTCGTCCATTTTGTTACGATGTTTATAATTTTATTATATGAGTGGATATATTTATGCACTTGAATTTCAAAGCACACTTACGCGAGGGTGAATCAATTCAACAACAATATTCAATTTAGTCAAAAGCAACTTTCTGTGGTTTCATAAAATTTCACAGTTCGAATGAATTCTTAAATTATCACAAAACGTAATGAAGAAAGTATAAGTTTTAATGGTGATTCATAAAATTTTCACAATTCGAATGAATTTTCAATTATCACGAAATTTCACAAAATTTAAAAGTATAAGATTTATGTTGATTCGTAAAATTTTCACAATTCGAATGATTCTTCAATTATCACAAATTTCACAAAATTTAAAAGGTATAAGATTTAAAAGTATAAGATTTATGTTGATTTATAAGATTATATATATAAAAATTATTTTACCAACTATAAAATACAAAATTTCATTTGGGAAATTAGGAAAGAAAAAGGATATCGCAATTACTCACAGTATTAGATATTGTTTTCATCTTCTAAGGATCTGCAACTTTTAATTTAACTTCTAATTTCACTTCTGACACCAATTTTTTGTTATGTGCAAGAATTTGCACTTAAGTTGTGGGCTTTTATCCTGTTTAAAAACACTAAATACAATGAGTAAAACGCACAAAAATGATCTTGGTTAATTAAAGACTTTTATTGATAACTCCGAGATGTGTACTCGGTAAGGTTCAAACTGGTAATAATATATGGGACAGTGGGGAGTTTTGAAGCACGCTTTGTTTGGGGGTCAAAACTACCACAAAAATAATTTTTTTTCACATTTTTTCAAATCGGATCTCTAGAGCATCTTAAAATACACTTCCTGGTTGAAGGATTTGCATAAAATCCAAAATCATCAACAATTTTTGCCTGTTGGCCCAAAAAACTGGTTTTTGGAGTTTTGGAAAATCGTGGGGAGTTGTGAAGCACGACTAAAAATTGCATTTTTTGGTGAAAATTCTTTATTGGGATCGGAGAAAATGACAAATTATTATGATTATTATGTATTAGAGTTAAGAAAATTGAAAAAAATGAAAATATTATTGAAAAAAATGGGAAGTTGATCAATCATTCCGATTCGCAATGAACGCAAGTATAACCGTCGGCAAATACACGAGCACACTTCAAATGGACTGCTCGGTCGCACCCATTGCAATGAATTGCGTTGGTTTTGGTCAATTTTTTCGGCATGGGACGTTTACAGATGGTACAAAAGTCTTCTTCTTCAGAGTCAGATTCCATTTGCGGTGGTGCCGGAAATGTGCGACGACTAAGCTTCGCTGTCGATGGGTTGACTGTTTTTTCCATCTACTTTTGAACCTTCTTGGCCTCTTTGGCTCGCTTTTCTTCAGTTTTCTGGCGATGACTTTTACTGTTTTGGTTGCTACGGTGGGGCATCCCGTCTCATCCATGTTCCAGATGCGATCTGGATCGTAGCTTATCCCACTTTGGAACATGGCGACATCAAGATTGGCGAAAAATGCATTGGCATTTTCGGCGCAGAAGGCCTTAGCACGATTGGCACTGGTCTGATCCGGCGTTCGGAGAGAAAGTTTCGGATGGCGATGTATAAATGCAGTCCTTCGATGCTTCGCCATGAACATCCCATTCTGGAGGATATCGAACGCCCAACTTCTTTGCGAACTCGTAGGCCATTGTTACCAACTCACGGATGGTCAATCCATAATAAATGGCGGCGGAATGGAGGAGGTATTTCATCAGCTCTTTCTCTTGATCAACGCTGAAAACCTACCCCAAAAAAAAATACACAAACAAAAAATTGAGAACAAATGAATGGAGATAAAATAACAAACCGTTCTTCTACGAGTCGCGATAGATTTTGTGGTTACAAAATCGGCCAATTGTTCATTCGTGGTGGTTGCGGGATCTATGTTTTTACTTTTCAGCTCGGAAATGTAGCGATGCAGTTTGGTATCATTGATGTTGTACGCTTTGGCAACGGAGCGTTGCGATTTCTTGTCAATCATCACCTCTTTGATGTCAGCCACCATGGTATCGACATCAATCGCTGGTTTCTCTTTCGCACTATACTTATAACGGGGCATATTGACTGAAAAAAACCCAAAAAACCGTTGAAACACTTGCGAAAAAAATACAAAAAATTTGAAGTTTTCTCTTAGTTTTCGTAGTTTTTTCATTGTTCTCGTAGTTTTCCCATAGTTTCCTCATAGTTTTCTCATAGTTTCTGTCATATTTGCAGTGCTTCACATCTCCCCACTTGATGTGCTTCATTTCTCCCCATTCGCTACTATTTTAAAATTGCCACCGAGTCAGTAACACATCGAATGTTTTTGCATAAATCCTTTGGAACGTCGAAAGCCTAATTATTGCTGATTATTCTCTGTGTACTCACCTTTTCGATTCGCTTGAAAATGTTTATAAAAATGCCACAAACACGAATGCTCAAAAAAACTTTTAGAACAAAATGTTGAACACACTGTGTGGAGAGACACGAAAAAAGTGTAGTATCGGGACGAGTGCTCGTACAAAACTGAGCTATTTGGTGAAAACATGTTGACAGTAGGTAAGAGCTATCAAAACCACTGCTAAACGACATCTTTGGGCGTGCTTCGCAACTCCCCATGCTTCAAAACTCCCCACTGTCCCCTAATGATCTTATTCTAAATCTTAGGAACTTAAATCTTAACTCGATATAATTTGCAACGTTACCCCGGGTCTCCACTGGAAATAAAGTATTGCATGCAATCTCGAATTGCAATGAAATTGCTCGTCGAGATACCCACATTGCAATTGCATGCAATATTTCAGAGATAATATGGGCATCTCGACGAGCAATTTCAATGCAATTCGAAATTGCATGCAATACTTTATTTCCAGTGGAGACCCGGGGTAAGATAAATCTTAAGTCTAAGAAATTCTTATCTCTAATTCAGAAGAAGTTAAAGATGAAATTTGATATGTCGCGGCGGAAGTTTATGGCGATAACAAAGGATGTGTTGTGTGGTGCGAAGAATGTGCTGTGTGCACATAACATTACGAAGCTCATTGAAAGTTGTGAGTTTGGAGATCAGAAGCAATCAATACTGAGGGATCGTATTGTAATTGGAGTAGCAGATCAAAATGTACAGGCGCAGCTATTAAAAGTGGATGATTTATCGTTAGGAAAAGCTGTAGAGATTTGCAGAATTGCAGAAATCACAGGAAAACAGGTCAAACAAATGCAACAGGACAATAAGACATCGGTAGATGTAGTGAGGAGAAATAATGTTAGGTTAGGTAATAAGAATTTTGAAATCGGGAAAAATAAGGGGGGTGCTGGTTTTTATAATAAAAATAGTGATGATTTTGTAAAGTCTAATTCTAGGAATTGTGAAATGAATAGTGCACATTCAATGAGCGGAAAAGTAAATAGAGAAAGATGCAAGCGTTGTGGGAAGCAACATGTACAAGGGAAATGTCCGGCTTTTGGAAGAAAGTGCTTGGCATGCGGTAAGTTAAACCATTTTGCTATTGTATGTAAGCCTATTGTAAGGCAGGTAACGGATTCTCATTTTGAACTGAAGGGAGAAACAGATAAAAGAAAAATGTTATATCTAAATACAATCGCTGAAAAATCGTGGGAACGTAAAAGGAATTGGGTCGTACCAATGAAAATTAAAAATACTATTGTTCATTTCAAATTGGACAGTGGATCCGATGCAAGTGTAATGCCAAGGCATATTATTGAACAGTTAGGTTGTAGGCCTCAAATAAAACGGTGTCTCACGGGACTTGAAGATTATGGGGGACATGAACTAAAAACAATAGGAGCGATTACATTACCCACGGAATATAAGCACAAAACATATTATATAAGGTATATAATAATAGAGGAAGATGCAAGACCGATCTTAGGTTTACAGACATGTTTAAGAATGCATTTAATACAAAGAGTTAATCAAATAGAGGTAATCAGTGAAAAAACTAAGTTCATTAAAAATAATAAAGAAGTATTCTATGGGCAAGGGAAGTTTCCAGAGAAATGCAAATTAGTGTTAAATGAAGGGACTATCCCTATTAGTAAACCGCCACGTAGAATCCCGATTAGTATCAGGCAAAATGTGGCGCGTACTCTCAGGCTTATGGAAAATAGAGGTATAATTAGCAAAGTAGAAGGCCCTACCGAGTGGACACATCAACTAGTAATAGTTGAAAAAACAAATGGTTCATTACGAATTTGTTTAGATCCAGGGGAGTTAAATAGAAATTTGAAAAAAGAACATTTTTTAATTCCGAGTATAGATGATTTCAGGGTTGCAATGAGAGAGACGAAATACTTCTCTGTGTTAGATTTGAAAGGGGGATTTTGGCAAGTCGAATTAGATGCGAGGTCAAAGAGTTTGACAGTTTTTACAACTCCTTTCGGTAATTATAAATATAATGTATTACCATTTGGTGTTGCTACAGCTCCGGAAAAGTTTCAAATGTTAAACACCAAATATTTTGGAGACATACCAGGGGTATTCATATACATAGACGATATTATTGTGGGGGGTCGTAACAAAGATGAACATGATAGTAACTTAAAAGCAGTAATAGAAAGGGCGAAAAATATTAATGTAAAATTTAATGAAGATAAATTCCAGTACGCGGAATGTCAAGTTAAATATCTAGGTCATTTGTTTGCTAATGGCGTGTTACAGCCAGATCCGGAGAGGATTAAGGCTATAGTCGGTATAAGGGACGCGCGAAATAAGAAAGAATTAGAGAAAATTATGTGAACGTTGAATTATTTGAGATCTTTCATCCCGAATTTTGCGGAAATTTATGCCCCTTTGAGAGAACTTCTTAAGAAAGAAGTTGAGTTTAAATGGACAGAACGTCACACAGAAACTTTGAGTAGCATTAAAAATATTTTACAAAATAGCACAGCACTTCATAGTTTTGATCCAAGGAAATCAGTAATAATTCAAACAGATGCGTCAAAGAACGGGTTAGGGTGTTGTTTGATGCAGGATAACAATAAACCTATCTGTTTTGCATCGAAAAGTTTAAATAGCGCTGAAATTAATTATTCTCAGATAGAGAAGGAATTTTTGGGTTTAGTCTATGCGTGCAAAAAGTTTCATAATTATATATATGGTATACATACTATAATACATACAGACCATAAGCCATTAGTATCCATTATGAAGAAGACTGTAGGACAAGTGTGTTCAAATCGGTTGCAAAGAATGAAGATAAAATTACTGAAATACGATTTAGAGGTAAAATATGTTCCGGGAAAAGACTTGCACGTAGCGAATCTTTTGTCGAGGAGTGCATTAAATGATAACGAAATAAATATGAATGATTCACTAAACGAGGTAGTACCTACATTCCGTTAATATGAGCAACGCAAAAAGAGAAATCTTTGTAGAAATGACAGGGAAAGATAATATATTGAATAAGATAGTAGAATATTGTAAAACTGAATGGTCAACGGATAAAAGTAAGGTACAAGAAGGGTTAGGATTTTATTGGAAGATAAGAGATAAATTATATACAGAGGGTGACCTATTATTCTTTGAGGATAGAGTAGTAGTGCCGCAAGCGTTAAGAGATAAGATGCTCAGGAAGTTACATGAATCACATATGGGCATAACAAAGACCCTGGCTAGGGCTAGAACACTACTTTATTGGCCTCGAATGAGAGACGATATAGAAAATATGATAATGAGATGTAGGGTATGCGAGAAATTTAGACCACAAAATTTGAACCAATCATTGATAAGTAGATAAGCTATGGGCGTTCGGGGCCAAAATCCCATAAGGTTTATACAGGGGGTCTAAATTCACATTTTCCGCCATCTTGGATTTACTTTGCTGTGCCAATTGGTTGTGACGTCACAAACAGTAGTGCAATGATGATGATGACGTCATCACGGTTGTTGTTGTATGGCTGAATGGGTACGGGGTACGGGTACTGAGTACGGTGTGGAGTACGGGTACGGAGTACGGGTGCGGGGTACGGGGTACGGGTACGGGTACGGAGTACAGGTGTGGGGCCAGACGCCACATGATAAGATGTCACCTGTCGCGAGAATTTGATAATGCTGCAAGTGTTGCGAATTAAATTGTGATGACGTCATCGGTTGCTGTAATGCTGAAGGGGTACGGGGTAGGGGTACGGGTACAGAGTAAATGGTTTTTGTCGGCCGGTTAGCCCGACGCCACGTGATAAGACGTCACATGCCGCGAGAATTTGTTAATGCTGCAAGTGTTGCGAAATTAAAAAGTCAAAGTTGTGCTGCTCGGGCTTTGCTGGGATTTGAACCTGGGGGATCGGTAGATTAAGAGACCTGTATCGCAGCCTCGAGGCTATCGAGGCTTCTACCTGTTCTTATTCAATTTGTGTATACAAGCGCTGGGCAATCTAAAAATAGAATTTTTATTTTCCTTCGACCATGCTGCCCGTGGCTCTGATAAAAATTTTACCTAGCAGAATGTCTTAACAAAACAAACAACAAGAACTCGGTCCAGCCTCAACATCTGTTTTCATTCTTTACGGCAAGAACAACAGCAAAAAACAAGTAAAAACAAAAAAATAACAACAAAACAACAGGCCTTCTTCGCAAATGTTGATTCTAATTTCGGCTGAGCGCAGGTTTGAATGACTGATGATTAATTTGAGCTGCTGATAAGAACAGCGCTTGAATAATAATACCTTGGTGTCGGTGGTGCCTTTTGTTTTTGTTTGTATGATAAATTTATGCACAGGTCTTATGCAATTGCACGAAGATGAAAATAATTCTGATTCAGACCATAAAATAGATATAGAGTTATTAGATCGACAAATTATCAAGTTTCCAATAAATTCTTATCGCATAACAACAACAACAAAGACTCACAATTTCGTCAGACTTATGATCCGAATGCCCGAATTTTAATTGCGGATTACGTTTTTAAAATAAGCAAAGACAATTTTGATCTGATGCAACCTTCAAATGGATTCCTTATCTAATATACATTAAACATATGTATGTAGGTGCAAAATTCCAAAGTCTTCCATGCCGCGAAAGTTTACTGAGATAAACAAAGGGAAGTTTGCTCCATATATTGAAAATGATATGCAGCGAATTTAGTGGACCAGTTTCATAAAATAAACATAGCCAAAATTTTGATCAGGTGCAAGTCTTTTGAAACCGGCAAGGTCGTTCCTTATCTAATAATTTAAACATAGGTGGCGTTATTTCATCATTTGTCGTTATTCTGATTTTTGTTTAGTTAACTGATATTGCACAACAACGTACGAGGAGTATGAGAGAACTTTTATGATGTTTCTATATTTGTCGGTTTTCCTTAAAATCACGTCTGTGGGCATATGTGCCATTTGCAATTGTTTAATAATTGGTTGGGCCTTCTATGAGTAAACCCTCCGGATGCACCTGTGTAAACACAGTGATATAAAATTGAAACATGATTGAACTTGTCACGGGGTGGTGGGTTGGCAAATTTTTACTGTTACTTATGAGCTTATTATCAATTTTTATGTGAGGATCACAAAAACAATTGTAAAGAATACAAAGAGGGTTCAATTAGCGAGTAGGAAGAATATCATAAATAGTATTTTAAGAAAATAAAAGAATATTTGTAATGTTTTAAAAAATCTGTTTTATTTAAAAACCACTTATTATAATAAACTTTTCAAAGCACATCGACTTTTTGGAGTATTATAAGCTAATCCATTTTGTTGTTGTTAGATTCAGGCATCCGTCCTCTTCTAGATCTTTATTAATGCTCTTCATCAAGTATGTTCACTGAGCTGTCTGATTTGATACTGGGCTGGTTGATTTTGTTTGTTTATTCAATAATCCCATGCTCTCGTAACTCCTCAATAATTGTCGCTATTTCATTAGTATGACTATAATTTCCGGCTTGTTGTGATCCTACCAATATGCGGAGCCGGTCAACTAGTTCATTGGGGTCATCCCAATAGATGTAATCAATATTGTCGTTTAGAATTCGCATTATACCCTTACCGGTATGCGGAGTGCGAATCAACTTTTTTATTATCTTTTTATATTTATAGCTTTTTGTTCCTTTTACTTGCTGGTTTTCCTTAAAATCACGTTTGTGGGCGGGCACATGTGTCGTTTAGGATTGTTCGATAATTGTCCAAGTCTTGTTTTGAGTAACCCTTGGGACGTTTTATAAAAATTAATGCAGCTGAGCCTTCAGTTATCTTATATTGCTTGCCGTTTATAAGAAAGATTTCTTTATCAACTTTTAATCTCGAATTACCAATATTCCATGCATTGTTATAATAGTACCCTCCATAAGTTTTATCAAGTTCTGTACTGTCATTTTCAAGTAGTTCTTTATATTTGCTTAGTATCTGGTCTGGAGACTCTAATATCGGCAAATTATGATCTCTCAATGTTGATGGATGTATAGGTGTGGCAAATTCATCATCATCAGCTTCTCCATCATCATCATCTCTCAATAGAGAATAATCCCTAAGAGGGGTGCTAGTTAGTTCCAGCTTTAAATATTTACGAGCAGGTGGTGTATATGTTTCATCATTCTGAGGTATTTCATCTTCTATCTCTTCTTCTTTTGGCTCAACTTTGGCTGCATCTTTTGATTCCAATTTTTCATCTGTTACTAATTGTTTAAGAGGTTTTGTGATTGGTTTAAAGGTTTCCTCCAGATATGTTGCTTGTTGAAGTCTTCAAGCTTTTAAAGCTTTATATTTCTTTCTAATTGAATTTTTGATTTTTACAATGTTCTCAAGCAATTGAATATCCTTTTCATAGCCCATTTTAGCCAAAGGTCCCTTTAACTGATTTATCAACGGTCTGTTCACTGAGCTGTTTGATTTGGTACTGAGCTGTTTGATTTCGCTACAAGTTCATTTATTCAATAATCTCATGCTCTCGTAACTGTTTAAGTATCCAAAATATTTATTTTCCTTCTCTAGTTGGCGCTAAGCATCTCAATCGATCAACTAGCTCATTGGGGTCGTATAAGTTTGAATTTTCATCATCATCATCATAATCTTCATCTTGAATGTTTAATTGGGGGTGTTTGTGGCGGTACTGACGAAAGTTTTCAGTATATGTATATATTTGAATCTTCAACCATCTTGACTCGTTTTCCTGTGACTTCGTTAATTGATTCTAAATCCGAACTTTGCAAATTTTCATCATCATTTTCTTCAGAAGTATACGATTGTGGCTCATCATCTTGCTTTTTACAAGGGTATCGACAAATTTTACCATAGTTTTCACTATTTTTTATTTACATCTTCAACAAACTTTGCTCGTTTTGTAAATGGCTCTAAATCTGAACTCTGATCTGTTCCAAGAAACGAATTTTTGTTATTATATACGCATGATTCTTTTCATATTTATCCATCTGCACTCCCTTAGAGAAAATATTACTAGAACTGTTCTCGCTGTTACCATGTTCGGAAACTGTTTTTGGTGTTTAAATTTGTAAATATTCCCGACCTTTTCTTATTTTCAACATTTTATTTCCAATGTTTTCTGTGGGACTATGTCTATTATCATCCTCATACTCCATAACATTATAGATATCTTCATCAGTATGAATTAGTGATCTATCATTATCTTCATATTCTCTGCTTCTGGATGCGTGCGTTGATCCTTTTTATGCCTAGCAAGACTCTCTCGACGAGTGAATGTCTTGTTACATTCCGTGCACTCAAACATAGTGATCACAAGTTGCTGCACTATATCGAGCGAGGTAAGTATTTATATACTAGCGTCGGTGCACCGGTGTTGGTGTGGCGCCAGTGTTGGGGCACCGGTGTTGGTGTTTGGTGCACCTGTGTTGGTGTGACGCCAGTGTTGGTGCACCGGTGTTGGTGTTGGTGCACCGGTGTTGGTGTTGGTGCACCGGTGTTGGTGTGACGCCAGTGTTGGCGCACCTGTGTTGGTGTTGGTGCACCGGTGTTGGTGTTTGGTGCAACGGTGTTGGTGCACCGGTGTTGGTGTTTGGTGCACCGGTGTTGGTGTGACGCCAGTGTTGGCGCACCTGTGTTGGTGTTGGTGCACCGGTGTTGGTGTTTGGTGCAACGGTGTTGGTGCACCGGTGTTGGTGCGCCGGTGTTGGTGAACCGGTGTTGGTGTTTGGTGCACCGGTGTTGGTGCACCGGTGTTGGTGTGACGCCAGTGTTGGCGCACCTGTGTTGGTGTTGGCGCACCGGTGTTGGTGTTTGGTGCAACGGTGTTGGTGCACCGGTGTTGGTGCAGCGGTGTTGGTGTGACGCTAGTGTTGGCGCACCGGTGTTGGTGTTGGCGCACCGGTGTTGGTGTGACGCCAGTGATGGCGCACCAGTGTTGGTATTGATGCACCGGTGTTGGTGTGACCCCAATGTTGGTGCACCGGTTACATGATCTATCTGGTCTACCTGGTCTACCTGATGTATCCGGTCTATCTGGTCTACCTGGTCTAACTGTTCTATCTGGTCTACCAAGTCTACCTGGTCTATCTGGTATATCTGGTCTATCTGGTCTATCTGGTCTACCTGGTCTACCTGGTCTACCTGATCTATCTGGTCTACCTTGACTATATAAGTGGCTATCCACATGCCTATATATCAGTGTAACTATAACTATCAGTGTAGCAACATGAATGATAAACTATTGAAGGATATTATAAAAACATGTGATGCTATACGAAGGAATCAGAAGCTCAGTTGGAGGAAACCTTTAAACCAATAACCTGCACGCTGGGAAAGCCCACATCAGTGAAACTTGAGCCAGAAGAAGAAATTAAAGAAGAGAACGCTGAAGAAACATACACACCACCACGTAAACATACAGCTACATAGCTATACATGTAGAGAGCTACACTGCTATACAGGTAGGCAGCTACACAGCCATACTGCTATACAGGTAGGCAGCTACACAGCTATACAGATAGACAGCTACACAGCCATACAGACAGGTTGGTCTGGTCTGGTCTGTCTGATCAATCCTCCCAGTCTGTCCACCTATCACCTGGAGCTGATAAAATCTCTAATTTATCCAGCGGATTGGTTGATAAATATTTTTCAGTGACATATTGAAACTAAAATTGAAAATTGATTATAGTTATGGGGGATTAGAAGAAAAACAAAAAAAAAATATGATTATGAAATTTATTGATATAAAATGTACATATTTATTAGAGCTATTTAAATTACAATTATAATACCATTAAAAGCTGAAGTATTCATACACATAATTTTTAGGACCCCACACACATACAAATCACCATACCTTTGTCAAAACAATCCAATTCATCCAATAACACTAGCAGCCCTGTAATGTAGGGGGCGTCATTCCAAATGCAAAATGGCGGCCAACACAAAATTACAGTTAAATTTTTCTTTACAACGCCCTCGGTATGGGTATCAAATGAAAGTGTATGACGAGTATAGTATAGTAAGCTGTGTGACGTCATTTTAAATCTAATATGGCGGTCACCACAAAATGGCAGAAGACATATAATAGTCTAAAATGTAGAAAATAAAATATAGTTTAAAAAAACTTTTAAATAAAAATGAACTAAAAAATAAAAAAAAAATTTGAATATAAAGTTTTTATTGCTCCAGCCAGTATATGGGAACAAGCCAGTATATGCGAACTTACTTTTCGAAATGAAAAAAAGCGACAGAACATTAAATATTGTTTATCCTGAAGCTCTTTAATAAAAACACCGTAACATCTGTTGCATGTCTGATTAAATGCTGGACATTTTTTTTGCTCCTTCTGTTCGTCTCAAGCCGAAATGACAAAAACAGAGAGAAAATGTGTGTGTAATGTATTTTTTTAAAGCACCAAAATGTGCATTTTTGAGCCAAATTTGCAAAATTGATTATTTTTTTTGGGAATAATTTTGCTATGCCGGGGATTAGACGCCCTGGGCAGAACTTCGCTCATGGCGCCCTCGAGCGAAGTTCTGCACAGGGCGGCTAATTATCTCCCCTAGATTCCTAACCCTTTAATCGGCAAGACAGTCTATGGAAGGTTTCCCCCTGACCCAATTATTTTCTAAATCAAAGTTTTTTTCCACTCAGATCGACAAAGGCGTTTTTCGTATTAAATGTACGATTCAAACGGTGGCGGTTTGAGCGTGGTAACTTGATTCTTTTGATAGTTACAGTCATTTATAGTCGGGGAGGTGAGCGTCAAAATAGTGCAACCATTTTCGAAAGGCTGGTTTTTTATATTCTGTTACACTTGTGGTGTAAAGAAATACCCTGCCGTCAGTCAGCCTGTTTCGTTAGCGTTTGGCGCCGGCGCGGGTCTAACTTTGTAAAAAAACTATATATGTCGCAACTACTTTCTAAAATCTGAAAATTGGTTTGCGTACAGTATACTAATTAAAAAACTGCTTTACTATGGTCAGTCTCAAAAATTTTGCAACCGGGCCCGTCAGCGGTGCGTTTAACTTGTAAAAAATCTATACATCGTGAAAGTGTTTTCTAAAATATGAAATTCGGTATACAAGTAGAAAATATTGTTATTATTGAAAAAAACGTAGTCAGTCCGAATTTTATCGTAACAAATGCCGTCAGCAGCCGATAGAAGAGCGCGCCTCGCACTTCTTTTTTATATACCGCGCTTGACAGGAATGCATTTTTATGTAATCTTACGTTACTTTTCAGTCTGCTATATTCCATAGAATATTATATTCCCTTGTAGAACCGTTATTTTAAAATAAAAGCAGGTATATTGTCAACGGGCAATACAGGCATTGCAGTCCCTCGCCTTGTATACGTGTATAATAGATGCCAATTCTCTATCTTTTAAACAGCAGTTATTTTCGAAGAGTATTTGTTTGTATACAAAGACGGTTGAGATCAGTATTTTCGTAGCATCGTCACAGAGTAGTTCTACGAAAGTAAGTTTAGTTTATTAAAGTAGTTTATCAACGGGATTATGCAAAATATAAATCCATTTGACGAAAATAATAATAAGCAACTACTTTTCAACATTTCGAACGAACAAGCTGCAAGAGCAGACATAGAAGAGTTTCTACTGAACATAGAAAAATGTGGTCGACAATTACGAGAATCATTTACCACAGAATGTGAAGAAGATTCAAATCGATTTGAGAAGCCAATAAAAAAAATAAAATATTAACATTTACAGAAGCATTAAAAAAGAAAAAAGTATCTGTGAATGGCAAGGTACAAGAGCTGCGTTTACAGCGCGATTTATTTGGGCGCCTGCTTTCAATTTCTTTGGATCAAAAAATTGATATGGAGAAGGTTTTCACGTTTCCGCTTACGCATGTGCCCTTATCCTTATGTCATTTGGACGGCACTATGTGTAAAACTGACAAATCGGTATTGTTAAAATGTCTGGAAAATGAAGTGATCGGCGGTAATAATGAGCTTCCATCTGATATAGATATTACAGTGATAGATGGATTTTTTTTCTACATTTATTGAGGGATATACCATTGACGTTTGGATTCATATCAAAACAAATTTTACAATCTGTCGTAAGACAAAAAGGTCGATATATTTCAATAGTTTTCGACAAATATGTATCGCCCTCTATCAAAGATAGCGAGCATAATCCTCGGGACACAAGTGAAAAACAGGATTATCATGTAACCGGTGAAGAGCAGACCCGTCCTGCAGATTTCAATAAAGAATTAAGAAACATAAAGTTCAAGGAAGCTCTTGTTAGATTTTTGATTCAAAATTGGGGAAAGACTGAGATGGCTCCTTTTTTCTGTAATAAAATAGTATATTTAAATTTCGACTATTGTTATAAATATACTGTTGAAAGTGGCACGGTCATAAAGAGCGTAGTAGATGTTTTCTCATGCCCTTCACATGAAGAAGCAGATACAAAAATTATACAACAAATTTGTAATTTGGATTTTGCTGCTAATGTCTGCATCAAGTGCTCTGATACAGATATATTGATAATAATGCTCGGAAATATGAACAACTTAAAGAGCGATGTGAAGATTTGGATGGAAGCTGGCGTCGGTAATGCATTACGATGTATCGATGTCACTGAAATCTACAAAAGTTTGGGTCAATCGATTTGTGGTGGTCTTCCGGCTCTGCACGCTTTTAGTGGCTGCGATCAAAATCCTGCCTTTTTTAGAAAAGGAAAAAAGCGTCCATATAATCTGCTCGTTCAGTCCAGCGTCTTCCAAACAGCCTTTACCAATTTAAGTGCATTGAATGAGGATAATAGTTCAGATGTGATAAAAAATATGGAGGAATTCGTCTGCCGATTATACAATCAAAAAAAAAATTAAAACTGTCAATGAAGCTCGTTTCTCAATGTTTTCGAAGTCGTACACATTTAAAGATAACGACAAAACCTTTCAAATTCATGCGAAGAGTTACGACGCATCTAGTCTTCCACCGTGTAGATCTGAGCTTATTAAACACATCCATCGGAGTGCCTACATATCTGGTATTTGGGCCAATGCACACCAAAAAGGACCAACCACAAAGGTGGCTACAGAAAATGGTTGGCAGGAAATAGAAGGACGATATGAGTTCGACTGGTTTGAAGGGCAACAACTTCCAACATTGTTCAAAGACGTAGTCATTCAGACCAATGATGTTTCAGGTAATAAATTATACGTAAGAAGCACGATTATCACAATTGTTAAATTATTTACAAACTAAACAACATTGCACTTTTATTAATTTGCAGACGCCGAGTTGTCAGATTTAACTGATATCGAAGAAGATGATGATGAATTTTACAATTGCAGCAGCGATTCTGATTGAAACAATTATTTTTATTTGATTTTTTATAAGGAGAATATTAAAATAATTTAGTGAGATATCCTCTGTATATTTTATTATTTAATAAAATATAAAAATATAACTATAAATAGTAAAGAGAAATATAAATAAATAAATATAAATAATAAAAATAAACCCTCTCTATATTTTATTACTTAATAAACCCTCTCTATATTGAGCGCGGTATATAAAAAGGGGTGAGAGGCCGGCTCTTCTATCGGCTGCTGACGGCATTTGTTACGATAAAATTCGGACTGACTACGTTTTTTTCAATAATAACAATATTTTCTACTTGTATACCGAATTTCATATTTTAGAAAACACTTTCACGATGTATAGATTTTTTACAAATTAAACGCACCGCTGACGGGCCCGGTTGCAAAATTTTTGAGACTGACCATGGTAAAGCAGTTTTTTAATTAGTATACTGTACGCAAACTAATTTTCAGATTTTAGAAAGTAGTTGCGACATATATAGTTTTTTTACAAAGTTAGACCCGCGCCGGCGCCAAACGCTAACGAAACAGGCTGACTGACGGCAGGGTATTTCTCTACACCACAAGTGTAACAGAATATAAAAAAACCAGCCTTTCGAAAATGGTTGCACTATTTTGTCACTCACCTCTCGGGCTATTAAGTGTAAGTTTTTTGGTGAACAGACACGTAAATTATTAGCGATTTTTTTATATATTCTAAATTAAAAAAAGTACTTTCCAGTAACTCAATCGTGTTCGGAATTTTTTGGTAAGTTGTTGTAATGTATATTTTAATAATTTGTTATTAGTTTTATGTAATAATTAAAAATTTGTGAACAAATTTTGCATTTCGGGAATATCTTATGAAGACGGTCTTGCCGGACTAAGGAAAAAAAATTCCACCAACGTAATTGAATGAAATTGTATCTTTGAGTTATTTTACCTCTCTTTTGCTCTTTTATTTACCTGAAACAAACGTTTTTATTGTTTAACAAAGGTGTTTTCAATATGGAAGAAGAAGTAGAAAAACGTCGACGCTACGGAGAATCAAAAAAATTCAATCTTTCTTCCATGACTGATGAGGAAATTGAACTGTTAATGCAGTCCATTCGCAGTGAAGACGAAATTCAAGAAGATGATGATGGCAGCGTACTTGATCCGGATTATGCTTGTCATGATATCACACCTGAAGATGATGCAATGATAAGTGATTGCTTAAAAGTATTGAATACCACAGCCTTTGTAGATGCAGTTACTTTATCATTGAATGTAAGTACAATTAGTGATGGACCAGCACAATATGCTGCTGTATCAAAACAACAACCAACTTTAGAGATGCTAGCTACAACGTCAGTGGTAGCAGAATCAACTCCAGAGCCACATGTTAATGTAGCAACAACAAGCAATATACCAGCAGTAGCTACCACAACGTCTTTCAAACAACCGAAAAGACCTAGATCACCATTACCAACTAGAGAAGAGACAGGACCACAAGTAGTACCATGAGCAGGTGGCTTTACTGGAGGAGGTTATTATTTAAAAATTAATTTGAAAAGAATCAGTATTTATTGTTCTATTTTTATTTCTGTCAGCCCTGCAGAATATCAAGAAAGATTCGACTGAATTCAAGAACATTTTATGGCGTCAAAAGTCAATGCAGTTGCATGTGAACGAAGTTGCATTTCGTGGAAAAACTGATTTGCCACCTGAAGTGAAAGTCCTACAAACCCTATTGGATTTGTTTTCTTATTTTTTTACTAATGAATTAGTCGAAAATCTAGTTCTGGAAACGAATCGAGCTGCACGGATTTCGTCATATACCAGAGTGCATGGCATTGAAAAAATTTGAAGGGATAAAGAAACATTTATCCTTTAACGATGAATCGAAACGTGTAGTAAAACGTCAACCAGGGTATGATCCCATATTTAGAATCAGGAAGGTTGCGGAACACTTGATTCATCGCTTTGATTCAATTCCAAAAAATAGTAGATTATGTGTAGACGAACAGATGTGTTCAACTAAAATGCGTCATCATTTACGTCAGTATTTACCGGACAAACCACATCCATGGGGAGTAAAGTTTTTTGTTTTGTGTGACAGCAATGGTTACTCCTACCGATTTGAAATATACACTGGAGCTCAGAATGATGACATTATTTTGCCTGGTACACCAAACATAGGATCAACAGGAAATGTTGTAATCAGGTTGTCACAAACGGTTCCAAATTTTGTCAATCATATCATCTACTTTGACAACTTTTATACATCCCTCCCACTTCTAGTTTACTTGAGAGCTCGTGGTATTTTTTCTCTTGGCACTGTCAGATCCAATCGAATTCCAAACTGCAAATTGCCAACAGAAAAAGATAGAGATTTGAAAAACCAAGTACGAGGATATTCAGTGGAATTCGTTGGTTCAGCGTACGGTATCGATATCAGTACAGTTTTGTGGAAAGATACAAAAAATGTGAGATTGTGTTCAACATATGTTGGTACGAAACCTTTTCTAAAAACCAATGCCGTCCGTCAAACATCAAATGAAAGCAAATGAAAGTGTATGACGAGTATAGTATAGTAAGCTGTGTGACGTCATTTTAAATCTAATATGGCGGTCACCACAAAATGGCAGAAGACATATAATAGTCTAAACAGGCGCGGATCTAGAATTTTGTTTTGGGGGGGGTCACGGAATTAAAAGTGGCGAAAAAAAATGTTTACTCCTAAAAAAACAAAAACAAAATTAATGTGTTTTTGAGGAAGACGCGCCGTTTCTTGTGAGTGCAGCTAACTTCAGAGTTTGCAAATCAATTAGTCCAGGAGAGATAGCGGAAAAGTATTCAAAAGTTGAAATAAATCTACACTGCGATTTTTCGACTCAATAATTAAGAGAAAAATCGTAGGAAAAATTTAGGAGCGAAGAAAATTTGTTTTTGGAAAACAAAAAATAGTACGTAATAGTGCTGAAAAAAACGAAAATTATGAGTTTTGGACAATTGAAATCGGTCAATAGGTTTTTGCAAAAAAAGAAAAAAACCACGAAATATGGCCATTTTTTGACATTTAATTACAGGGACTATAATTATCGTAGAGCCTTGTTTCAAGGCTTAAATTGTGGCTTCTGTTAGTGCCTACCTACAATAAAAATGTCATACAAAAATAGTTATAACTTTTCGCGTAAATCTCAAAAATGTAAAAACAAAATAATTAAAAAATTAAAAAACACGACGCGGAATTAAAAAATGAACTAAAAAGTCAAAAACAAGTTTTAAGTACTAATGTAGGTAAGACAGAAACGAGGTAGAAGATATTTTATTTATTTTGTTAAGTATTGCACAACTATCGTATATGTATAATCTGTATTTTTTCAGTCGGGGTACAGGTTTAATTATACTTATTCTCGTAACATTTTGTACCCCGACTGCAAAAATACAGATTATACATATACGATAGTTGTGCAATACTTAACAAAATAAATAAAATATCTTCTACCTTGTTTCTGTCTTACCTACATTAGTACTTAAAACTTGTTTTTGACTTTTTAGTTCATTTTTTAATTCGGCGTCGTGTTTTTTAATTTTTTAATTATTTTTTTTTATTTTATGATATTTTAGTGATTATAATTCGTAAACCAATGTAGTTTTTATTAAGTGATTTTATTATAGCACTTACCTACAACTATTGAGATACAGTTTTAATGCAAAAGTAAAGTTATCGAAGTTTGATTTATTCTATCTAAATTTAGACACGCTGATAGTTTAGGCAGAAATCGTCTCAATGAGACCTTTCATTTGATACCCATATTGACCCGATCAGAAGAAAAAAAATAAATCGGGTGTGACGTAAATTGGGTCTGACGGCCGCCATATTGTTTTTTTAAAAATTAACCGAGCCTATGTTAATCGGGCTCACTAAACGATTCTAACGGTGCCCCACAACCATCTAAATCGGTTCAGGCGTTTAGAAGTTATGGTGGAACAAAGAAACATACAAACATACATACATGAATCCTGAAAACATTACACTCCTTTTTGGTGCAGTCGTGTTACATAACGTTTGTATTGGGAATTTTAATTTCGCCTCAACAGCATACCAGGCTTAACTATTAAGTGTTCATTCATGGTGATGGGGTATTAAAAGACGTTTCGAGTAATATAATTTTATTTAAGCTTAAAATTCGCGATTATTTAACACATATCTATTAAGTGTTATATATATTTGAAATGGTCTCAATTTTACCTTTCGTTTGATACCCATATTGACCCAAACTGAAAAAAAAAATTAAATTGGTCGTGATGTAAATTGCGTCTGACGACCGCCATATTGTTTTTTTTAAAAATTAACCTAGCCTATGTTACTCAGACTCATTAAACGATTCTAACGGTACCCCAGTCATCTAAATCCGTTCAGGCGTTTAGAAGTTATGGTGGTAGAAAACAACGTACATACACACAACAAACCTAAACACATTACACTCCTTTTTTTGGGGCAGTCGTGTAAAAACAGCCGTTTCAGGAAAAAAGTTTGAACAAGGCCCACGGTAGTGCTAGAGTTATTTTGAAAAGCCGTATTTATTCTCGAAGAGTTACTCTACCAACCCATTTTCATGAAAAGTTGGTGAGGTTCGATTTAATACCTCATAAACGCGTTTGAAAACAGGCACTTTTCTTGATTTTCAGAAAAAACACCTTTAAGCGAAGGGAAAGTGAAATATGGTGTGGATTTCTATTCAGTAGATTTCGAGAAATCAAAATTTTTTCCTGTCAGGCATACATGGAAACCCTCGAAATTCTTACGATTTTTCTCTTAATTATAGCGTCCAAAAATCGCAGGGTAAATTTATTTCAAATTTTTTTCTATCCCTCCTGGACCAAATATGCTGTTGACCTTGAAGGTCATTTTTTAAGGTTGTTCTTTTAATTTGCAAAAAGTTGGGTCGGTTTTGTGCGTTTGGTTATTTTTTGGTTTTGTTTTTTGAGTTGGGTCAATTTTGTTTTTTAAACAGCGAGCGCTTTTGAGCAGTGCCGCTGCTGGCATGTGCGCAACTGCACAGAGTTTTGGCAATAAACATCATTTGAATTCATTATTTGCATATTTACTTCATCGAATGGACCACACAAATGAGTACGAGCCACAGAAATCAGCATATGGGCCATAGTTCTGTGACGGGTACGGGCAATCTGCGAAAAAATTTTTTGCACCTCTGGGGCTCTCGCTGAATTTTTGCACAGGGCCTCTCAATTGTCTGGCCGCGGCACTGCTTTTGGGGGGGGGGGTCATGACCCCCGTGACCCCCCTTGAATCCGCGCCTGAGTCTAAAATGTAGAAAATAAAATATAGTTTAAAAAAACTTTTAAATAAAAATGAACTAAAAAATAAAAAAAAATTTGAATATAAAGTTTTTATTGCTCCAGCCAGTATATGGGAACAAGCCAGTATATGCGAACTTACTTTTCGAAATGAAAAAAAGCGACAGAACATTAAATATAGTTTATCCTGAAGCTCTTTAATAAAAACACCGTAACATCTGTTGCATGTCTGATTAAATGCTGGACATTTTTTTTGCTCCTTCTGTTCGTCTCAAGCCGAAATGACAAAAACAGAGAGAAAATGTGTGTGTAATGTATTTTTTTAAAGCACCAAATTGTGCATTTTTGAGCCAAATTTGCAAAATTGATTATTTTTTTTGGGAATAATTTTGCTATGCCGGGGATTAGACGCCCTGGGCAGAACTTCGCTCATGGCGTCCTCGAGCGAAGTTCTGCACAGGGCGGCTAATTATCTCCCCTAGATTCCTAACCCTTTAATCGGCAAGACAGTCTATGGAAGGTTTCCCCCTGACCCAATTATTTTCTAAATCAAAGTTTTTTTCCACTCAGATCGACAAAGGCGTTTTTCGTATTAAATGTACGATTCAAACGGTGGCGGTTTGAGCGTGGTAACTTGATTCGTTTGATAGTTAAGCCCTAGACAGACATGTGATTTCGATATCACAATAACTATAATATTATGATATTTGTATTAGTCTGTCACCCTTATATCATAATATCGAAACACAACAACATAATATTAACGTAATATTGAAACACAGCCAACTTTCCTAATATAAACGTGATATGTGTACCCTCTAATGAGAGCAGCGCTATTTCTGGCTAGCGGAAATATAATAAATCTATAAAATTTTCGATTTCTCAGCAGGTATAGCAGAGTAATTAACAATTTGCGTCTTTTAAACGTTCATTCTTAATCTAAATAAATATTTTGTATTAAATAAAACCGAAATCACTTTCAAAAAAGTAACTTCGAATGTATTTGCAAAAACTTTCAGTTTCAAATTAAAAATTAAAATTCTTACTGTCAAACATAGCACTGTCAAAGATATCATAATATTATGTCTGTCACTACCTAGTATATTTCGATATTATGATTTTGTTATTATGATATCGAAATCACATGTCTGTCTAGGGCTTTACAGTCATTTATAGTCGGGGAGGTGAGCGTCAAAATAGTGCAACCATTTTCGAAAGGCTGGTTTTTTATATTCTGTTACACTTGTGGTGTAGAGAAATACCCTGCCGTCAGTCAGCCTGTTTCGTTAGCGTTTGGCGCCGGCGCGGGTCTAACTTTGTAAAAAAACTATATATGTCGCAACTACTTTCTAAAATCTGAAAATTGGTTTGCGTACAGTATACTAATTAAAAAACTGCTTTACTATGGTCAGTCTCAAAAATTTTGCAACCGGGCCCGTCAGCGGTGCGTTTAACTTGTAAAAAATCTATACATCGTGAAAGTGTTTTCTAAAATATGAAATTCGGTATACAAGTAGAAAATATTGTTATTATTGAAAAAAACGTAGTCAGTCCGAATTTTATCGTAACAAATGCCGTCAGCAGCCGATAGAAGAGCGCGCCTCGCACTTCTTTTTTATATACCGCGCTTGACAGGAATGCATTTTTATGTAATCTTACGTTACTTTTCAGTCTGCTATATTCCATAGAATATTATATTCCCTTGTAGAACCGTTATTTTAAAATAAAAGCAGGTATATTGTCAACGGGCAATACAGGCATTGCAGTCCCTCGCCTTGTATACGTGTATAATAGATGCCAATTCTCTATCTTTTAAACAGCAGTTATATTCGAAGAGTATTTGTTTGTATACAAAGACGGTTGAGATCAGTATTTTCGTAGCATCGTCACAGAGTAGTTCTACGAAAGTAAGTTTAGTTTATTAAAGTAGTTTATCAACGGGATTATGCAAAATATAAATCCATTTGACGAAAATAATAATAAGCAACTACTTTTCAACATTTCGAACGGACAAGCTGCAAGAGCAGACATAGAAGAGTTTCTACTGAACATAGAAAAATGTGGTCGACAATTACGAGAATCATTTACCACAGAATGTGAAGAAGATTCAAATCGATTTGAGAAGCCAATAAAAAAAATAAAATATTAACATTTACAGAAGCATTAAAAAAGAAAAAAGTATCTGTGAATGGCAAGGTACAAGAGCTGCGTTTACAGCGCGATTTATTTGGGCGCCTGCTTTCAATTTCTTTGGATCAAAAAATTGATATGGAGAAGGTTTTCACGTTTCCGCTTACGCCTGTGCCCTTATCCTTATGTCATTTGGACGGCACTATGTGTAAAACTGACAAATCGGTATTGTTAAAATGTCTGGAAAATGAAGTGATCGGCGGTAATAATGAGCTTCCATCTGATATAGATATTACAGTAATAGATGGATTTTTTTTTCTACATTTATTGAGGGATATACCATTGACGTTTGGATTCATATCAAAACAAATTTTACAATCTGTCGTAAGACAAAAAGGTCGATATATTTCAATAGTTTTCGACAAATATGTATCGCCCTCTATCAAAGATAGCGAGCATAATCCTCGGGACACAAGTGAAAAACAGGATTATCATGTAACCGGTGAAGAGCAGACCCGTCCTGCAGATTTCAATAAAGAATTAAGAAACATAAAGTTCAAGGAAGCTCTTGTTAGATTTTTGATTCAAAATTGGGGAAAGGCTGAGATGGCTCCTTTTTTCTGTAATAAAATAGTATATTTAAATTTCGACTATTGTTATAAATATACTGTTGAAAGTGGCACGGTCATAAAGAGCGTAGTAGATGTTTTCTCATGCCCTTCACATGAAGAAGCAGATACAAAAATTATACAACAAATTTGTAATTTGGATTTTGCTGCTAATGTCTGCATCAAGTGCTCTGATACAGATATATTGATAATAATGCTCGGAAATATGAACAACTTAAAGAGCGATGTGAAGATTTGGATGGAAGCTGGCGTCGGTAATGCATTACGATGTATCGATGTCACTGAAATCTACAAAAGTTTGGGTCAATCGATTTGTGGTGGTCTTCCGGCTCTGCACGCTTTTAGTGGCTGCGATCAAAATCCTGCCTTTTTTAGAAAAGGAAAAAAGCGTCCATATAATCTGCTGGTTCAGTCCAGCGTCTTCCAAACAGCCTTTACCAATTTAAGTGCATTGAATGAGGATAATAGTTCAGATGTGATAAAAAATATGGAGGAATTCGTCTGCCGATTATACAATCAAAAAAAAATTAAAACTGTCAATGAAGCTCGTTTCTCAATGTTTTCGAAGTCGTACACATTTAAAGATAACGACAAAACCTTTCAAATTCATGCGAAGAGTTACGACGCATCTAGTCTTCCACCGTGTAGATCTGAGCTTATTAAACACATCCATCGAAGTGCCTACATATCTGGTATTTGGGCCAATGCACACCAAAAAGGACCAACCACAAAGGTGGCTACAGAAAATGGTTGGCAGGAAATAGAAGGACGATATGAGTTCGACTGGTTTGAAGGGCAACAACTTCCAACATTTGTCAAAGACGTAGTCATTCAGACCAATGATGTTTCAGGTAATAAATTATACGTAAGAAGCACGATTATCACAATTGTTAAATTATTTACAAACTAAACAACATTGCACTTTTATTAATTTGCAGACGCCGAGTTGTCAGATTTAACTGATATCGAAGAAGATGATGATGAATTTTACAATTGCAGCAGCGATTCTGATTGAAACAATTATTTTTATTTGATTTTTTATAAGGAGAATATTAAAATAATTTAGTGAGATATCCTCTTTATATTTTATTATTTAATAAAATATAAAAATATAACTATAAATAGTAAAGAGAAATATAAATAAATAAATATAAATAATAAAAATAAACCCTCTCTATATTTTATTACCTAATAAACCCTCTCTATATTGAGCGCGGTATATAAAAAGGGGTGAGAGGCCGGCTCTTCTATCGGCTGCTGACGGCATTTGTTACGATAAAATTCGGACTGACTACGTTTTTTTCAATAATAACAATATTTTCTACTTGTATACCGAATTTCATATTTTAGAAAACACTTTCACGATGTATAGATTTTTTACAAATTAAACGCACCGCTGACGGGCCCGGTTGCAAAATTTTTGAGACTGACCATGGTAAAGCAGTTTTTTAATTAGTATACTGTACGCAAACTAATTTTCAGATTTTAGAAAGTAGTTGCGACATATATAGTTTTTTTACAAAGTTAGACCCGCGCCGGCGCCAAACGCTAACGAAACAGGCTGACTGACGGCAGGGTATTTCTCTACACCACAAGTGTAACAGAATATAAAAAAACCAGCCTTTCGAAAATGGTTGCACTATTTTGTCGCTCACCTCTCGGGCTATTAAGTGTAAGTTTTTTGGTGAACAGACACGTAAATTATTAGCGATTTTTTTATATATTCTAAATTAAAAAAAGTACTTTCCAGTAACTCAATCGTGTTCGGAATTTTTTGGTAAGTTGTTGTAATGTATATTTTAAGAAAATGGATCAGTTTCTGGAAAATATAATACTTCGAGGAGAAACTCTAGCGAATGATCATATTCGGAAATTTGAAACTGTTCTTAAAAACTCTGGCATACATAGTGATATTGAGTACATATATCTTGACGAAATGCAATTACAGTTCCCCACAGCATACTTAGATTATCAGTGTTTACCAACAAAAAAATACATGATAATTCTGTACTCGATGGAAGGCCCGGAAACTTATGATAAAATTCTAAAAAGAAATAACATAGGCCATTTTGTTTGTGTTCTTTTTGACACAAACAATATTTATATCTATGACTCGGCAAGTGTAAAAAATTATTCCAACCAACTCAACCAGATTTTGCAAATTTTATTTCCATTTTGTTATTATGAGATGGGAAATAAAGTGATTTATTCGCATGTTCAATGTCAGAAAAACGGGGTTGATTGCGGGATTTTCAGTATCGCCTTTTCCATTTCATTATTCTTAGGGTTTCGCCCAGAAATAATTGAATACAATATGGAGGCGATGCGACCACACCTATTGAGTATTTTTAGGGAAAAATCTATCATCCATTTTCCATTCCGTACTCTGACCGAGCATGAATACATTGATCGCCGGACAACTAAATATTTCAATCAACCGGTCGATGATAAAAATACACTTTTAAAAAGTATAAACGCACGCCCAGACCTCGCGAACGAGTACCTTGATGACCAAACTCAGTCACTGACAGAAACCCTGCACACCAAAAAAGATTTTTTTTCAATTCCCAAGGGTATGAAACCAAGGGTATGAAATCAGAGTGTACACGATTCTAATATTCCCACTTTCATTCCCATATTAAAAGCAGACAAGGTGATGAAATCAGAGTGTGCACGACCAACAACATCAGACTCTTAGATTCGTGAATGATTCCGATATTCACAGTTACATTCCCTTATTAAAAGCAGACAAGGTAATGAAATCAAGGAATGCACCCCCGCCACAAAGATTGTTTTTTTTTAATAATTAATATAAATATTTTAAATAATATATAAGCAAGTGGAATCCAATCGAATTAGATACGCAAGACCAAGAAGTAGAGGAAAGAGTATGGGTGAATTGGATGATTGGACGCTCACAGAAATTTATATGTATGTGCTAAGCATCAGTATCGCTGGTCAAAGGAGAAAGAGAGAACATGGAACATGTTTGTACGTTGTTCTGGACTCCCTCTAGCAGGCCGTTGTGTATCTAAAACACCTCTCTCTCTTCAGTCCGTTGCCTTTAACGCCAACTTCAAAACTGGATCAATCCTCTGGTCGGCGCGGGAATTTTTATCTTTCCCTCAAATATGCTGATGAAGTGCTTTACAGGTTCGCTGGCACTGTTCTTCATGGGACAATTTTTTCAGATTCCAGTGAATCAAATTCCTCGGGACATATTTGATGGAATCCAATAATAGCTCTTCTGTATTTTCTGCAATAAAGCTCAATGCATCAAGTATTCCAGACCACTCTTTTTCTAAAGCATAACATGCATCATGTCGAGCAGACCAACGAGTTTGAGAAAAGCTTTTGAGCCTTAGATTTGTATGCTGCATCAAAATCTCCCAAAGGGTGATACAAAATTATAAAGTTCTTGCAAAGTAGCAAACGAATCGACAGCTTCAGATTTTAAATACTCTACACAGAAAAACTGAGTTAAAATGATTTTTAAATTTCAATCGTTCTTTAAATTTTGCAGCTTCTAAAATTTTGCCGTCCTAGGCCCGCGCTTCACGGGCCTAAGCGTAAATCCATCATTCGCCGTGTTATAAAAATCCGCTGGCAAGATAGAATTATAAATGAAGAACTATGGCGCCATGGCGGCCAAAAAAGGATAGACGACGAAATCAGGCGTAACTTTTACACAGCGGAATTGATAATTACAGCAGAATTAGTATCAGCGAGCAATAATAACAAGAGTGATTAGGTGGAGCTCAAGGACAAGTAAAAGAGTTAAAGTATGAAAAGAAGAGATTGGGCCTATTCACACATTGCATATTCATGGCGCCTAAAACCGGTTTTATAGATGAGAGAGGGAAGGGAGCGGAAGAACTTAACGAAACATTTTTCACGCAAAACCAAACGCGTGAAAACTAGCACACATATAAAAAGTTACTTCTATCTCTTGCATTCTTTAGCTCTGTTTTTCTCTAACAAGTAAAATTCATCTGCAATACATTTAAATGTTCCTGTAAACATTCGAATTTACTATCCATAATTTACGCCCCGTGTGAGTTGCTAGGAGCTGAATAAAACCGGTTTTACTCACCAGACTTATGGCAACGTGTGAATATGCCCATTAGCAATAACATTAAGCAAAAAGTCCAAAAAAATATTAACAAACGCGCGATGGATATACAATTTATGCAAAAAACACAAGAGTATGAAAGAAACAGAAAATATTCCTTGTTTCCCCTATTCGAATGTTTCCATTCAAATGGAAGCAACAGTAGAACAGAGCATGTGTAGATTGTAAAGAGATGTTAGAATGTATGCGTAAAAAAATGTATGCGTAAAAATATCGGGTTGGTACATAACCTTCTAAATTTACAAGCCATGAACAAGAAAAATATTGAGAGCGAATTTCCGCTCAATCGGACTACAACTCGGTGAAGTCACGTTATGTTGTTAGTGTAATTTGGAGAATTTGGTAGTCCGATTCTCTCAATTGAGATTCTTGTTCATGGCTTGTAAATATAGAAGGTTATGGTTGGTACCAAAGCCTTCTATGTTTACAAGCCATGCACGAGAAAAATATTGAGAGCCAATTGATGGATTTGTCAGATATTGTAGGTGTATTTATAAATCGAGTTGTAATAGATAATATTTGATCAAGGCACGGGTGGCTTTGGTCTCTCGTGTCGAGAGATCGCAGAAAGATAAAAATTCCCGCGCCGACCAGAGGATTGATCCAGTTTTGAAGTTGGCGTTAAAGGCAACGGACTGAAGAGAGAGAGGTGTTTTAGATACACAACGGCCTGCTAGAGGGAGTCCAGAACAACGTACAAACATGTTCCATGTTCTCTCTTTCTCCTTTGACCGGCGATACTGATGCTTAGCACATACATATAAATTTCTGTGAGCGTCCAATCATCCAATTCCCCCATACTCTTTCCTCTACTTCTTGGTCTTGCGTATCTAATTCGATTGGATTCCACTTGCTTATATATTATTTAAAATATTTATATTAATTATTAAAAAAAAACAATCTTTGTGGCGGGGGTGCATTCCTTGATTTCATTACCTTGTCTGCTTTTAATAAGGGAATGTAACTGTGAATATCCGAATCATTCACGAATCTAAGAGTCTGATGTTGTTGGTCGTGCACACTCTGATTTCATCACCTTGTCTGCTTTTAATATGGGAATGAAAGTGGGAATATTAGAATCGTGTACACTCTGATTTCATACCCTTGGTTTCATACCCTTGGGAATTGAAAAAAAATCTTTTTTGGTGTGCAGGGTTTCTGTCAGTGACTGAGTTTGGTCATCAAGGTACTCGTTCGCGAGGTCTGGGCGTGCGTTTATACTTTTTAAAAGTGTATTTTTATCATCGACCGGTTGATTGAAATATTTAGTTGTCCGGCGATCAATGTATTCATGCTCGGTCAGAGTACGGAATGGAAAATGGATGATAGATTTTTCCCTAAAAATATTCAATAGGTGTGGTCGCATCGCCTCCATATTGTATTCAATTATTTCTGGGCGAAACCCTAAGAATAATGAAATGGAAAAGGCGATACTGAAAATCCCGCAATCAACCCCGCTTTTCTGACATTGAACATGCGAATAAATCACTTTATTTCCCATCTCATAATAACAAAATGGAAATAAAATTTGCAAAATCTGGTTGAGTTGGTTGGAATAATTTTTTACACTTGCCGAGTCATAGATATAAATATTGTTTGTGTCAAAAAGAACACAAACAAAATGGCCTATGTTATTTCTTTTTAGAATTTTATCATAAGTTTCCGGGCCTTCCATCGAGTACAGAATTATCATGTATTTTTTTGTTGGTAAACACTGATAATCTAAGTATGCTGTGGGGAACTGTAATTGCATTTCGTCAAGATATATGTACTCAATATCACTATGTATGCCAGAGTTTTTAAGAACAGTTTCAAATTTCCGAATATGATCATTCGCTAGAGTTTCTCCTCGAAGTATTATATTTTCCAGAAACTGATCCATTTTCTAAAAAGTAATGAAAAGTCGCAAATTTGCTATTATTCGGCGCTCGAAGCGCTCTCTGTTAGCGCTCAAAGCGCTCTAAATAAACGCTTTAAGAGCTCTTACTCGGCGCTCGCAGCGCTCAAAGCGGTATTAGTACTGTTCAAAGCGGTTTTAGGCAGCGCACAATGCGAACTGGATACTTTAAACTTTTGCCAAATTTGATGCTGTCAAAGACCTATCGAAAAAGAAATGTTTTCTACTTTATAAATGTAAGCCAGAGGCTCTGAAGTATCTTCTTTAATTTAATAAAAGATAGAATTATTGAACGTACTCACTTCTTGCAGTTTTGTTGTTTTTATTAGAAAGTAGTTTTCACGGCAAATATCAACTAGAAGTTGTAAAGCTGGATCACGGATTTCAAACAATAATACCACCAATCAGTACCACCACCACCCAGATTCAATCTAGAAGATCGGATCAAATGTACACAAACAGAAAATAAAAGCAAAACACCGATTCTCAAACAGAACTTATGATAAACACACTCTTTATTATTTAAATTACAAGTTTATTTTTTGTAGCTTTCTATATGAATTTATCACATGCAAAGTCACAATAACAAAAAAAACCCTTTCCTTCTTTTTTTCGCAATCGTCGTTTTTTGGGCCAGTATTCATTGTCAATTGTGCCAAAGTTTTATTGTGTTTCAGAAACCCAATCAAGTTGGCGGGTAAATCTACAGTACATAATACTAGTTTTGGGGGTCATCCATAAATTACGTGAGGCGTTTAGGGGGGAGGGCGTCGAGCCGAATCTCACCAAATCTCACGTGGGGGAGGGGGAGGGTCTCGGCAAATATCATGTAATTTTTTTTCCGCAAGAAACAGAGTCAAATTGCGAGAAAAGTGGTTTAAATTAATAGTACAGGTAAATTAAGCCGAAAAAAGCGATATAGCGGAAATAATTAGGTATTAGGTACAGGCTGAAAATTGGCAGAGAGCTTCGTTTTAGGGTTCATAATAAGTGGTTATGAACTCTACCGATTTTTTACCCCGGGAAGCTCACTTTTTAGCGGATTTTATCGATTTTTCTGCAATTTTTTTTTGCATTTCTTAATATCTTTTTGTTTTCTTCAATTTTAAGTACAATATCTGTAAATGAGAAAATGTTTAAAATCTTCTTTTTGGACCTGCACTTTGATTTCATTCACGAAAATCTTGGTGCAATATCAGATGAACATGAAGGAAGGAATATTGAATCCATTACATAAAAAGTATACGTGATACTATTAATATATTTCGATTCAATAGCAATTGGCTGTAAAAATTTAGCCATTGCCGTTTATACTGTATTTGTTCATTTTATACAATGCCCTGGGAAAAACTGGAAATGTAACGTATTCTTTGACTTATACGACCATTTTTAGACAGATTGCGACCCTACGCTGAACTAGTGTTCTGGCCTAAGCTGGAACAAAACAAAAAGGAGCAGAAGCCCAATTGAAAAACCTGGAACCTAATGCCCTCCTAAGTATTTTAAGTGCATAATGTACCCAATGCTACTGCGATCATAGACATTATATTAGGAATCGGCTCTTTTCACATTAGTCAGAACACATGTTATCTGCGGTACAAAACAAACTACAAAAAGCAGATATTAACACCAGGCGACATAATTAGTTATGTCAGCATCTTACAGGATTCGAATTTTGAATCGACGACCATCTGCTCTGACATACTAGAGGCCCAGATAGATTTTGAAAACCTTTTGTTATGAATATCGAGAGCTGTGAAGAATGGAAGTCTAACAGATCCATACTTCTTGAATCTATATCCTGGTGTACAGGCGGCTCAAACGCCGATTTGAGAAGCTGGCTGTGACTTCAGATTCCGCCTTTCTAAGGCCTGGGTCATTCAGTTACAGGTTGTTTATCCTAAAGTGCCATCTATCTCCATCTTTACAATAATATTGTGAATGACTATACATGTCATAATTACATGTTTTGCCAAAGTCAACCTTCGTATGTCAATATAATGTAAAATTTAAATTTTTTTTTTAAATTCCATATGCTTGCTGTAACTAGAATTGAAATTTTTCTGTTCTCTTGTTAAGAAACCATTATCCCTGTAAGGCACCATAAGATTGGTTTCTAGAGGATGGGCAGAATCACCTGCTCAATACTAATCCACAGGTATTGTAGTTTATGTTCGGTGCATGCCGAGTTGGTACTGTGATGATTTTGTGGTACTGTTCTTCAACACAAATTATGTTTTTTTAAATAAATCCAGCGCAATCAAGCACTGATTAACGTATTTACACTACAAATACGCATAATAGTGTAAATAGTAGACATTTTTTAAAATTTTAAAAATCTCACGTGAGATTGAGGTGGAGGGAGGGGGTCGAGCCAAATCTCACGACATCTCACCAAGGGGGAGGGGGCTTCAAAAATCGCCAAAAACACCACACGTATTTTATGGATGACCCCTTACCGTTTTCGAGTAATGAATTTTTAAAGTTGTGTAAATTCGGTTAGCAGAAAATTGACACTTATTTAAAAGGCGGAGGGCCATTGGCCCCGCAAAATCGAAAGCGTAAACCCTAAAAAGGGGAAGGGGGCGCAGCCCGCAAAATCAAAAGGGGAAAATATCAAAAGGGGGTATGGGGCTCTGCCATTCCATAAGAATCGTACTTCATTTTTCTATTGCATCTTTTGTATTAGAAGAACATATAGGATGATTTGTAACTTCACGTTCGACATCAGTGATAATTTCCCGATTTTCCTGAATCCATACCAATATTATTCTCCTGGGGAGTTCCTAATTTTAGAAGGGCCTATAGGAGGCTTTGCAGTTTTACTTCCGACTTTAGTACTAATTTCACGATTTTCCTGAATATTTAAACTTTATAAACAGATTCCGGCATATATATAAGAAAGTATATAAAAGCCCTACATTTAAAAAAAAGAGGTTTACCCTAGTACCATTTCTCATTAAATTACAATGATTTAATATTTTTTCGAAAATTACCAATTTTGGACATAAAAATGATTTTTTTTTTGAAAATTTAGTAGCATGTTTATAACATTAAAATACATGTTTCTTTTCTTTTTTAATTTTTAAGAAAATCCACTGATTCGTTCATGATTTAATGCATTTTTAGTTAAAAAAGCAAATAAAATGAGAATTTGGCTTTTTGAGGTTAGGAAATATTTTTAACGTAACCTCGCCCCACCAGCTCGATAGCCCTTTTACTCACGAGTATTATCCTTTTTTTTGTAATTTTCTACGATCAATAGAGCCGTATAAATATGAAAAATTAGTGTTACGATGCACTCAAAATGCACTTTTATGCACTTTTCTCCCTATGCTCGCATTTGATTTTTCCAAACTTTTCGGCTGCATGTAGATATAATATGAAAAAATAAAAATTGTTTGTTCATTTTCTCTCTACTAATAATTGGTATACACGCGCAAGGATTCAGGAAAATAGCGAAATTAGCAGTGAACGTTAAACTACAAATCATCCTGTATGTTCTTCTAATACAAAAGGTGCAATAGAAAAACACGCATACCCCCCTTTTAAGATTTCCCCTTTCGATTTTTGGGAGTTCGGCCCACATAACCTCCTTTTAACATTTCCCCCGTTTAAGGTTACCCCTTACAATTTTGAGGGCTCTGCCCCCATCCCCCCTCCGCCTTTTAAATAATATGGCGGTTATCATTTTTCTTCTAACCGAATTTAAACGACTTTAAAAAATCATTACTCGAAAAGGGGTAAGCGAGCAACGATTTATTTATCGAAAAATGAACTCACCGGCCAAAATATATAAATGAAAAAAATTTCAAAAAAAGGATGTGGGTACTAGTATACTGTAGATTTACCCCAGTTTAGTTGGCCCAGTAATTAATAATATGCAAATGAAATTTGAAAATTGTCAACTCAATTTATAGTAGGCGTGGACGCGGTTTTTAAAATGTTGTCTTCCCGTAATACAATATTTCGTATAATAGGGAAAGCGAGATAATCGTTTTGGAAATTTTGGAAATCCAACCGTGAGATCTCGAAAACCTTAACGAATTGAGACTCGCTGCTAGTCGCAATAGAAAGAGCGACCCAAAATTAGCTTAGTCCTAGCTGGGAATCCCGTTTAGTTGGCCCAGTAATTAATAATATGCAAATGAAATTTGAAAATTTTGAATTCAATGTATAGTATAGCAGTCGCTGAGCTCTGGTCGTGCTCAGCGACTACCGTCGCTGTACAATAATTTGTTATTAGTTTTATGTAATAATTAAAAATTTGTGAACAAATTTTGCATTTCGGGAATACCTTATGAAGACGGTCTTGCCGGACTAAGGAAAAAAAATTCCACCAACGTAATTGAATGAAATTGTATCTTTGAGTTATTTTACCTCTCTTTTGCTCTTTTATTTACCTGAAACAAACGTTTTTATTGTTTAACAAAGGTGTTTTCAATATGGAAGAAGAAGTAGAAAAACGTCGACGCTACGGAGAATCAAAAAAATTCAATCTTTCTTCCATGACTGATGAGGAAATTGAACTGTTAATGCAGTCCATTCGCAGTGAAGACGAAATTCAAGAAGATGATGATGGCAGCGTACTTGATCCCGATTATGCTTGTCATGATATCACACCTGAAGATGATGCAATGATAAGTGATTGCTTAAAAGTATTGAATACCACAGCCTTTGTAGATGCAGTTACTTTATCATTGAATGTAAGTACAATTAGTGATGGACCAGCACAATATGCTGCTATATCAAAACAACAACCAACTTTAGAGATGCTAGCTACAACGTCAGTGGTAGCAGAATCAACTCCAGAGCCACATGTTAATGTAGCAACAACAAGCAATATACCAGCAGTAGCTACCACAACGTCTTTCAAACAACCGAAAAGACCTAGATCACCATTACCAACTAGAGAAGAGACAGGACCACAAGTAGTACCATCAGCAGGTGGCTTTACTGGAGGAGGTTATTATTTAAAAATTAATTTGAAAAGAATCAGTATTTATTGTTCTATTTTTATTTCTGTCAGCCCTGCAGAATATCAAGAAAGATTCGACTGAATTCAAGAACATTTTATGGCGTCAAAAGTCAATGCAGTTGCATGTGAACGAAGTTGCATTTCGTGGAAAAACTGATTTGCCACCTGAAGTGAAAGTCCTACAAACCCTATTGGATTTGTTTTCTTATTTTTTTACTAATGAACTAGTCGAAAATCCAGTTCTGGAAACGAATCGAGCTGCACGTGTAGAAAACATTAGCACACAATTTAACGTTGATGCCGTGCAGATTCGTCGTTACATTGGGATTCTGATATTTATGTCAATTTTCCGTTACCCAAACATGGAGTCACACTGGGGTGAATTTGGATTTCGTCATATACCAGAGTGCATGGCATTGAAAAAATTTGAAGGGATAAAGAAACATTTATCCTTTAACGATGAATCGAAACGTGTAGTAAAAGGTCAACCAGGGTATGATCCCATATTTAGAATCAGGAAGGTTGCGGAACACTTGATTCATCGCTTTGATTCAATTCCAAAAAATAGTAGATTATGTGTAGACGAACAGATGTGTTCAACTAAAATGCGTCATCATTTACGTCAGTATTTACCGGACAAACCACATCCATGGGGAGTAATTTTTTTTGTTTTGTGTGACAGCAATGGTTACTCCTACCGATTTGAAATATACACTGGAGCTCAGAATGATGACATTATTTTGCCTGGTACACCAAACATAGGATCAACAGGAAATGTTGTAATCAGGTTGTCACAAACGGTTCCAAATTTTGTCAATCATATCATCTACTTTGACAACTTTTATACATCCCTCCCACTTCTAGTTTACTTGAGAGCTCGTGGTATTTTTTCTCTTGGCACTGTCAGATCCAATCGAATTCCAAACTGCAAATTGCCAACAGAAAAAGATAGAGATTTGAAAAACCAAGTACGAGGATATTCAGTGGAATTCGTTGGTTCAGCGTACGGTATCGATATCAGTACAGTTTTGTGGAAAGATACAAAAAATGTGAGATTGTGTTCAACATATGTTGGTACGAAACCTTTTCTAAAAACCAATGCCGTCCGTCAAGCATCAAAAATCCCTCGCTATAACCGAAAAACCAAAAAATATATTGAAGTTGAATGTCCACAAATCATTCGTGAATATAACTCTCACATGGGAGGAGTTGATTTGATGGATTCATTTATGGGTCGTAATGGACTTCATATAAAAACAATGGATATGGCAACTAGGATTTTTTACCATCTTCTGGATATGGCCATAACTAACGCTTTCGTTCTCTATCGAAGAGTGAATTCTGAAAACAATCGTGATATTTCTGAGATTGACAAAAAGGAAAAAGACATGTCGATGTGTCAATTTCGTTTGAAAATCGCGAAAGAACTCTGTGTTTCTGCTGAAAAAAGACCCGTCCATCATCCCTACCACAGCCATCTACTAGCGGTAGTAATATTGGTAAAAGAGCAGTTAATCCGGTGGAGAGTGTAAGGTACGACGAGATGAACCATTTTCCTGAATGGGAGTCAAAAAAGTCGTGCAAATTATGTAAAAAGTCAGATACGCACACGTTTTGTACCAAATGTAACGTTCACTTATGTTTTTCAAAAGCCAAAAACTGCTTTAAACAGTACCACGTGAATAAGTGATTCATTATTTATCATTACTTACTTGTTTACCTGAATGAATTCAGTATTTTATTTGAATAAATTTTGTTTTTTTCTTACTACAAATATGTTTAATTTTTTTTCCTTACCCCGGCAAGACCGTCTGCAGACGGTCTTCCACCTTTTGCACCTGTCGGCAAACGAACTTTGGATTCGTGTTTCTCGTACCAAAATTATTCTAAAACCAAAATTCTCATAATAGAAAACATGCTATTTCTATCTTGCCGATTAAAGGGCTAAATATGCTTATACATTGCCTCTTGCCGGTCTTGACTCACATTTTTAACACATGCTTCACTGTTTCTAAGTTTCCTTCCTCATGGAAACTTGCTTCAATTACGCCTATTCCTAAATGCCCGTCCCCTGCCACCCCCGGGGATTTCCGTCCCATCAGCATTCTTCCTTTTTTGGCTCAACGTATCCTCAGTAGTATATCGAAACTTAGCGCAGATCTGCAACGTATTTCCTCTTGGTTGACATTGAACCATCTACTACTTAATCCTCGGAAATCCCAATACATGTTTCTCTCTCATTCCGCCTTTGACCGTCCTAATGTCTCTGATATTGCTTTAAGGCAAGGCGCAAATTGAGACGCGTATAGAGCGTGTGAGCTGACATGACGCGAGCAACATGACACGCATGTGTCACTCGCGTAGCGTGGTGATCCGCATATTGAGACGCAGTTTCAATGTGGCTTGCCCACTACTGACATTGTTATTATTAAAAATGAGTTCAGAATCAGAAAATAATGCTGAAGACGAAATTTTCTTTTATTAATTAGCGACTAAAAAATTAAAATCACGCAATAAGTATATTGAAGCTGATTTTACCAATTACTTCTGAATGAGTCGAAGAAAATTTGCTGAAGTGCATGGGATGATCGAACAAGGTTTTGGCTCAAATGGATGTAATGCCCAAAACCGATTCCAACCGAAAACTTGCAAGGTCTACCCTAATCCCATTTTTAAATTTTGTCTTCATATAGGTACATAGTTTGCATCATTTGTGTCATAAAGCTCTCTGTGTCCCTTCACCGCCTCAATTAACCTTTCTTCTGTCACAGGTTGGTATTTAGAAAGAAACAAACTAAAAAGGTGGAAGAGAAAAAACAAGAAAATAATATTATGAGAAATTGCCCAGTACAACTGTTGACACGACCGGCACGAGAAACTGTGGCTCTACTACAACGCCACGCGTGTAGTAGGCGACGCGAGTCGCGCCACTTCGCGTCCCTTTGCCAATTTGCGTGGTTCCATTCGTTTCCATAGTTTACAAAAAAACGCGTTGTGCTGTGCCATGCCACACGCTCTATACGCGTCTCAATTTGCGCCTTGCCTAAATGGGGTTCCTCTCGACTGTGTTGATAAAGTAAGAAATCTTGGTGTAGTTTTGAATAGCGGTTTAAGATGTTGTGATCACATAAGCTTCATTGTTCAGAAAACCTATGGTCAGCTGTTTTTTTTATTTTTATTATAAAAATTTTTTTTATTGGTCTTGTGTTCCTTTTCCAAGTACACACAATAGTGAATTAATTGCTGACTCCATACATATGTCATGCTAACAAATCCGTTTATGTAATAAAATGGACCTTGATCCAATATTCTACTAGCTTACAAGTCTACTAAAATTAAATTTTACAAAAGTGTTATGGCTGCCTTGCCACTACCGCTACCACTTTGCCTTTTTGGCCAGAGTACAAAGTAATGTACTGCGTACATATTAGTGTTTTGTATTAAAAGTTCGTAAAATGACTTCTAACTTATATATCAAGTACTACCTAACTTCTATACATCTTATTAAATGCTAGCTAACTTCTACATATACAGCTTATTAAATACTAACTAACTTCTATACTGCTTATTAAGTACTAATAATATACATATGTATATACACTTTTTAACTTAAAGTAACCATTGCACTTCTAGTTCATGTACTACACTAAACTTACACTATGTTTGTTATTCCTACGTTCGGTAACATAAAACTTTTCCTTAAGGTTATCTTTTTCTTTTCCCTTGCTTCGGACTTCTTATTACTTTTATTATTATTCTATTTATATAATATTTGTACATTTGAATTCCACTATACCATAGAAAAGAAGAATAGATATTCTTAGATTATTTTAACGTATTACAATTAATTATAAGCAAACCTTTTGTTCAAAATATTAGTATTATTGACTCTATGCGTAGGTATCTGATAATAGTGCTCAGAAGCTTCATTCGGGGTCTATCCCCTAAAGTATACGTTAGTGTTATTGTCATAAAAGGGTAGAATGCCGTCCATGGACGATTGGGCTTCTACGCCTAAAAATCTGAATGGGGATATATATGAGGTCTCTTGCGACCTATCTACCAAGGCTAATTCTCGGACTAGCTCATTTGGGTGTGCAATCAACTTCTCTAATCTTTTGACTAGCAATTTCATCATGTACTCCATGATAGGTGTGATCTTGGCTATTTTATAAAGTGATTTATTGGAATACCACTTATTTGGTACTCTCATATACCTAGATGTGCAATGCCTCAGAATTTTCCTTTCTTCAACCTGTAGCTCTTTTGCTGCAGTTGCCGAACACGAGAACCAGATAGGAAATGCGTATGTTATCATCGGCCGGATGATTGCCTTATACATGAGAATTTTGGTGTTGGTGTATAAAGAACTAGAGTTTATAAGAGGTTTTAGCATTGCCGTAGCCATTCTTGCTTTCGTTATTCTGTTACGAACATGAGGATTCCATTTCAGTCTGTGATGGAAGTTCAGCCCCAGGTATTTCATTTTTTCTTTTGGGTGAATTATATGGTTATCAATATTAATTTTAATTTGTTTGGCTTCTTTGGGCGCGTTTCTATGCCCCCTCCCGGACGGATTCCTGATACAGATGAGTTGGGTTTTTGACTGATTGATTTCAATATTCCAGTCTCTAAAGTACTTAACGACTTTATTGACATGTAGTTGTAGAAATTCAGTAGCTTTTAAAGGTGATACGTCATTGGCCCATAAAACTGTATCATCGGCGTATTGTATACTCTGTGAGTTATTCATCCTGTGAGGGAAATCATGTATGTAGATATTGAAAAGTTTTGGCCCTAGTATGGACCCTTGTGGGACACCAGAAGTAATAGGAAAATTTTGTGAATTGCATTCACCAATATTAATAATTCCGGCTCTATCTGTGAGGAAACTCAATATTAACTTGGTTAGTGGAGAAGGAAAGGCTAGGCTATTTAACTTAAGGATCAGAGCCCCATGCCATACCTTATCAAAGGCCTTTCTTAGGTCCAACGAGCAAATCACCGAACATCGTTTGTTCCTCAAATTTTTAATAATACTGTCCTGCAGAACCAATAAGGCATGTTCAGTCGAGTGGCCTCTCTCAAAGCGGAACTGAAATTTAGGTACAATATTGTTACTATTACAGTATCTTTCAACGTCCGACAGTATTATTTTTTCAAAGATTTTACCAATATTCGATAATAGAGAGATAGGTCGAAAATCTTCAAGGTCTGTTGCAAGAGAGTGTTTAGGTATCGGAATAATTTTGGCGATTTTCCAAGTTTTAGGGAAGTAGGAGTTGTTTATGCAATTGTTGATGAGTATGGTAAGATACTTTATAATTGAATGTGAACAATTTTTTAGAATATAATTGGAAATGTTGTCCAATCCAGCCGACTTTTTGTTTTTTAATTCAGAAACTATTTCTGTTACTCTGAGACAAGTCACAAACCCCACATCCGTTGGTGATGAGGCCTTGTTGGTTGTAGAAAATTCAGTTATTAAGTTGGAACTGTCATTAAATAATGAGAGTGCTTGCTCCACTCTTTCTTTATTTGGGTTTGTGATCTCCGGACCTGCGTTGAAAGTTACTTCGAACGCTTCCTTGAATTTCAAAGTTTTATCTTCGTTGTCTGTAATCACAACTCCGTCTTTAGTGATACCCATATTCTTAAGATTTCTCATCCTTTTTCTGCCAGTCAGTCTGTCTATTTCTTTGAAGGCAAATGGTGAGGGCTTGATTTTCATGAGTTCCTTTTTGTACCAATTGTTAGCATCAAGTTTGACTTTTTCCCTAATAATTACGCTCAGACACCTTATTCTGGCTTCCATTTCTATATATTCGTCACCACGTCTGTTACCCAATCTATGATAAATTCTTTTTAACGTTTGCAAGCATCTCTTCCTGATGCGTATGAAGTTTTGAGTAAGCTTTGAGATGAATTTATATTTATCGGTACCGATTGCAACTACTTTGGAGTGTGCAGTTGAGCACTCTGCAATTGCTAAGGCCAAACGCCCAGCGTAATCTTCAATTTCGGATGGCGACAAGCTTCTGACATCAGAAATTGGCCAAGTCGACAATTTATTATTGATATCATCGTTTACATTGTCCCAATTTACGTCTTTGTAAGATCTTATCAGCAGCGGTTGAATTAGTTGCGGTACAAAGTGGGGCTGAAAAACTAACGAGACTCCATAATGATCCGAAGGATATGCAACTGTTTTACAAGAAATTGTTTGGTTAAAAGTTAATGATGTGGAAATCCAAAAAAAATCCAGATACGACCCTCCTCTTGGGAAAGTGGGTGAATTCGGAAAGATTATTTCAGAATAAACAGAGGCTGTGTCGTTATACCATTTGTTTAGCTTATTTCCGTTTGCATTGTGGACGGAGTCGCCCCATTCTGGATGTCTCGAATTGAAATCTCCCCCAATAATGAAAGCGTTAAAAGTGCTGGCTAGATTATCCAATCTATCCAGGTCAGCTGTCCAATTACCTTTCACATTACACGGCACATAGATAGCACCAACCAGTATCTTCCTAGGACTCCCATTCATTGTTACATGCCATTCAATTAGTGTAATTGTAAAATATTGTGACGTGAAATCTATTTTTTTGAATTTGAACCTTTCCTTAATAGCGATTGTTGTACCTCTGCCCTCATCATTCCTGATTAATTCATATCCTTCAAACCTTGGTTTACTATTCCTTCTCAATCTGGTTTCGGATATTAAAGCAATCTGTGGTTTGGAATTTTTTAATTCTTGTAGTAGTGAGAATGCTCTCTCTCTAGCGTAGAGCGAGTTTACATTAATATTCAATATTTTTAAGCTGAACATGTAAGACTTGCTGCAAAATTCAAAAGGGCTTCTGCCTTACATTCTTCCTTTAGCAATAAATATTTCGGCCAGAAACTGGACGCTTTTCTTATTAATGTGGGGAGAGCAACTCCAAATAATCTCATCGACTCCTTCATGATTCCGCCCAGACAATTGTCATCTCCTTTTGTGACCTGCGCAAACGATAAATCCTGTTTAGTGAAATTGTTATAAGATGCCGTCTTATTCTCCCTGAAGGATTGTAACCTTTTTTTATTTTCTTCTCTTTTCTTGAGATAAGCTTGAAGATTGGCACATCCTCTGAAGTTAGCAGGGTGTTCCTCTCCGCAGTTCGTGCATTTAGGTTTTCTTTCTGGTGAACATTCACCCTTTTTTGGACACACATTTTTGCAATCCAACACGCATCTAACACATTTGGGGTTATTAGCACAATTGCTGGAAACATGCCCGAACGCCTGACATCTGAAACATTGGGTAAAGGATTTTTTGTGTGGCCTTTCAAAATGAACTACGTGGAAAGCTACAATACGGATTTTGGTGAGCTTTATCCCGGGTACGCCGTGCCCCAGTCTTATAAAGAAGGAGCCAGTTTTTTCCCCTAAAATATGTGATCTTTTCGAAAGTATGGGCTTGACCCATTCTATCTTTAAGTTGTTATTTTGGTTTAATAAGTCGGATTTCACTTCCGCTTCTGAGATGTTATTGGATAAGCCTTTCAGGACATACGTTTCGCCTAACATACCTTTTGGGGTGAAGGTGAAAGCTCCAGTTTTTTGGGAATTCTTTGCTACTTCCATAATCGTTGCGTGAAGGAATTCATCGTCTACTAGTATTTTGTACCTAGATGTACTTACTTTAACGACCTTGAAATTAAATTTATCCCTATGTTCTTTACATAGATCAAATACAGTTGAGGGATTCACCATTGAAATAAAGATCGGAGGGCACCACTTTATTTTGCCATTTTTTTCTGGTATCTTCCCTTGGTCAGGGTTCAAGGTCTTTTCTACCACGCCTTTCGAAGACAAAACACTATACCTGTTTTCACTCATTTTGTTATCATTATTTGTACTATTCTCTATAGTATGCAATTTTGCGCCCTTTTTCACCTGAATGAAACCTTCTGAGTCACTATCAAATTTATTTGAGAAATTATCATTTATTTTGGCTTTTAATTTATTTGAGACTGAATCTAATTCTAAATCTACATCTAAATTAATCGTGTTTGACTCATCTTTGTTTATGTCTGCCTCCATGTTTGCGTCGTCTGTATGCGCCTGTATATGTGACGTCAATACTGTGCTGTTAACACCGTTATTTCGGTCAGTTGATTTGCTTGAAGTTTCTGGAACCTGATCCAAGCTGCTGTCAACATATTTACAACTTTTTACTGCTCCCTTGTTTTTTCTTGGACGGGGATCCGAGGGATCCCCGCCGTCATGCATCTCTTGTGCCGCCCTCTGCAGTGTCTGTATGACTAAATTCCGCAGGTACTGCGGATTTGCTGCAGCACAATTTCCTTTGTTTTATGTCAAAAGATTAACTGCACAATATATATAAAATCGAAAACTCGCTTTGCTTTAACTTAACTAGAATTAAGAAAACCAGCTAGCTCAACACGTCCGACCCCGATCGCAATCACAATCGAACTCCCATGGTCAGCTGTTGAAACTTAGGTTTCACTGCAGTTTGCTCAGTAGGTCTCTGCGTATGAACTTAATGAAGGCCTTACTACTCCCTCACCTGATGCATGGCCTGTCTATTTTCCCCTCTCGCGATTCTTCCTGCGCCCGTAAGCTTAATCTTGCTTTCAACGAATGCGTACGTTTTGTCTATAAACTGCGCCGTTATGATCATATATCTCCCTACTCTAATTCGGTCCTGGGTTGTTCTTTTAGAGACTACCGAGAGTACAGACATGCGCCTGCTTTATGATATAGTGCAACAGCGCAAACCAGCTTACCTTAACCCAGCGGTTTCCAAACTGGGTGGCGCTTATAGCTGCAAGGGGGGGGGGGGCGGAGGATTTCATCCTTTTGACTTTTTGCCTCATTTTTTAATGCTTTAAAAAATTCAAACAAGTTTTTTTTCCAGAATTCAGAAACTATGCCCTTTTTTATTTAAAGCTTTATTTGACTTTGTTTTAAGCAAATGATTTATTCAGTGTATAAGAATTAAATTTTTGAGGAAAATTTGCAAAAAAAAACCACAAAATGTACATATGTAAATATTTTGAAAAAGAATTGTAAATAAAAGAAAATTCAAAATGTTTGTGTGCATTTTGTGGGTTTTTTTCAAATTTTCCTCAAAAATTAAAATTTATACATCAAGTTACCATGTTTCATCTTTATTTTATTCATACATGAGCGTATTATAATGTGGGACATGATTCAGCCATAACCTTCTATATTTACAAGCCATGAACAAGAATCTCAATTGAGAGAATCGGACTACCAAATTCTCCCAAATTCTCCAAATTACACTAACAACATAACGTGACTTCACCGAGTTGTAGTCCGATTGAGCGGAAATTCGCTCTCAATATTTTCCTTGTTCCTGGCTTGTAATATAGAAGGTTATGATTCAGCGCATATAAAACTTGCAATGTATGGGGGGCAGACATAGGTAGTCTCTGTTTTTCGCAAGAACAAGGCCAAGGCTGTAAAAGCAAGACCATTTTTGCTCATCTATAATAATTTTCTACTTGTGCTACTTTCAACATTTTTTCAAGAAAATTGCCTTCTTTTTGCCAGGGAGACGAGAGAAATCGAAAGAGAATTTTTTTTCAGAAGAGACTTTTTTTATTTTCTGTTGTTTTGTTTGATCGGAAGAGAATTTTTTTACAGAAGAGAATTTCGTTTTGTGTTTGATAGTTTTGCTATTTTATAACGTTTTGGGCGCTTTCAAAAATTCAGCCGACTGCAGCAGTCGGAGCAGTCAAATGCAAACGAATCCAAATGCTTGCTCTGATTGCTTACAAATTTGAACTTCAGTTGAATATTTGAACAGTCGACTGCTCCGACTGCTGCAGTCGGCTGAATTTTTGAAAGCGCCCTTTTTTGTGTTTAAAGAGGGGCCCCACTAGTCACTAATTAAAAGCCTGAATGTTGTCTACTTATCCATATTTACATAATAGTACTTACTTCCATTACAAATTAGTATTTTGCGAAAAATTAAATACGTAAAATTAAATTATCTTAGTTAGTGTTAAAACTTGTTAAAATATTCTAATTTATTTATAATCTTTAAACCCGCCGGGTATTTCTAATACACATTTAAAATCACCGTGATGGATAAATTTTTGACCGGTTACAAGAGAAAATCCATTAACAATGAAGATGCCGAGGCTGGTATAACTAAAGCTAGATTTAAAATACAAAAATATAATAATTTTTACCCCCATATTTTTAGTTAATAAAAATGTTGAGAATATTAATCCCGAAAGTAGAAATGCCAAGGTAAGAAAATACGATGCATCCTATTTATCACTTGGATTTACTAGTGTTGTAGTAAATGGGGTGGAAAAACCTCTGTGTTTAGTTTGTACTAAAGTTTTGGCAGCAGATAGTATGAAACCAAACAAATTAAAACGACGCCTAGAAGGTACGCATTCTGAGCATATTGGTAAACCTGCAGAATTTTTTCAAAGAAAATTAGACGAAATCAATAGACAGAAGCAAGCATTAAAGAAAACCATTTCTGTCCCATCAAAAGCGCTACTTGCATCCTACAAAGTTTCCTACAGAATTGCTAAATGTAAAAAACCCCATACAATAGCAGAAACTTTAGTCCTGCCAGCAGCTATTGATATGGTCGAAATAATGTTCGGCGAATCATATGCAAAGGATTTACGACAGATACGTCTTGCTGATAGTACTGTTGGAAGAAGAATTAATGATATTTCTGAGGATCTTTGCGATCAATTAGTTTTTAAACTACGCAATTCAAAGTTCGCCATACAAGTAGATGAGGCAACGGATGTAACTAAGGATGCACACTTAATTGCATATGTCTGCTATATTGGGAAAAATGATATAAAAGAAGACATATCATTCTGCAGCCCTATTCCTGGAAAGTCCACATCTCACTGAACTTTTGTCACTTGTCTCAAGAACTTTTTAATATAATTGATAATTTTTTCAATGAAAATGGTATAAAGTGGAATAATTGCATTGGACTCTGTACTGACGGAGCACAAGCAATGTCTGGCCGCAAAGCAGGTCTTCAAGCACTAGTAAAAAATAAAGCTCCCGAAGCTATCTGGACGCACTGCATGCTTCACAGAGCGGCGCTTGTTTCAAAAAATATGAGCGAGGAGCTTTGCAATGTTTTTAATACTATTATAAAAGTTATTAACTATATCAAAAACAGTCCTTTAAAAGCCAGACTATTTAGACAGATATGTGAAGATATGGGAGCCAAACACAAGTCCCTTCTTTACTATTGTGAAGTGCGTTGGCTATCTCGTGCAAAAGTGATTCAAAGGGTGTTCGAACTCAAAGACGAAATCACAATTTTTCTTAATGAAGAAAACAAAGAAGAGGCAGATCTGTTTAACAACAACATCTTTCTTCCTAAACTTGCATATCGCCGCCTGATTGCAAGAACTAGGTAACTCAGAATTCTGTAAAAGATAAATTTCTCTAGTTACCTATCCGTAACATGATAATAAGTGCGGTATTTTCATTTGTCCAGTTTTTATATTGTTTAATAGATGTTGCTAGTTTGCTTTAACAAGTTGCCGGATCTTTGCATTACATACTGCCTTATATCGAATCATGAAACTATAGATAACTCAAAATCACAAAATTTGGAGTTACCTAGTTCTTACAATCAGGCGGCGATATTTGGTCGACATTTTCCAAAAATTTAGTGATTTAAATAAATCAATGCAAGGACCACACATGCATGCATTGATACAAAAAAACAAAGTGAATGCCTTCATAAAAAATTAGACCTATGGAAATCAAATTTACAAAAAAATTTGTTTGACATGTTTCCTCTTCTAAATGAACTTATCTAACAAAAAATATCCGAAATAATATTGAAGGGAATAAAAATCTTTTTATTGAACATTTGCAAAGTTTGCAAATACACTTTTCACATTACTTCAAAGATCTTGATATTACAAATTTCGAATGGGTCCAGAATCCATTTATTACTAATAATTTGGAAGCTGTTCGATTGAATACTTTCGATAAAGAACAGTTGATAGAATTATCCTGCGATACTTGATTAAAACAAAAATTTGAGACTGAAAGTTTAGTTCAATTTTGGCTGGAACGAAATCAAGAATTCAACACTTTGTCAAGCAAAGCTTTAGATGTGTTGTTGCCGTTCGTTATGTCCTATTTATGTGAAACTGGATTTTCTGCTTTAGCTGCTATGAAGTCAAAATATCGAGCCCGTTTAGTAGTGGAAAAAGAACTTAGAGTAGCAATTTCATCATTAACACCACGATTTGATAAACTTTGTGAAAATAAACAAGCTCATCCATCACATTAAAAAAAATTAGGTATTATATTTAAAAAAAATTATTGCGTGAATTATCTTTTTTTTGTTTTCTGTATAAATATATTTTTTGTTAATTTTTAATCTTTTCAACTTTATAAATATTTTTATTCTACCTAAAATTGTGTCTTTTTTATTATATAGTATGCAAATTAACATATTTTATTAGGGGGGCGCAAGGGCTGTTTTTTGTAACAGGGGGGCCGCAGTATCATAAAGTTTGAAAACCACTGCCTTAACCAGTTTGTAGTACCCTCACAATCTCTCAGAAACAATAATTTAATTATCCCTCTATTCCGTACCTTGATTGGACAACGTTCTTTCTTTGTCTTCGCGACTTTGCTTTGGAATTCTCTTCCAGTTGATCTCCAGCGCATTGATTCGGCGGGCATTTTCCAGAAGCATCTTTTCCATCATATTTCTAACAGGGTTGTATAAAGCGCAAATACAAGTTTTCTTTTATAAATTTTCTTTCACTTAACTTTCTCTCTATTACACTTTTTCAATTTTTCTTTTTCTCCATTACTTTTATCATATCCTTCTATCTAACCGATGTATTAATAAATGTACTAGTTATAAGATTCTATCTTGTGTACATGGTCTAGCAATAAATAATAATAATAATAATAATTCACCGGCATAGCAAAATCAAATCTGATCGATAAATGCTAAGTCAGGGGATGGTTTATATTGGCTCGAGCAAAATATCAGATCCCTAAGGCTACGTTCAGACGGTGATTTTTTTCCCGTATACCGTATACCGGATTTTATCGAATAGAACAGTGGCAATGATAATTACATTAGCATGTTCCCACTATGCCCATGCGGGAAAATACCCAATTCGTGAAATTTGTTTTCCCGCATACCGTACGAACTTGCCACTAAGATTCGATAAATCTCGAATGTATTTTATCGAATAAATGATGAAGTAGCCTTTAGTTTTATATTGCGTCGTTCACATGATTGAAATTTTCCCGAATCTCGAACTTTTTTGTTCTAGGCAGTTCTTCGAACTCGTGCGTCGAATTTTACTTGCCAGTTACAATCCGTTGCCAAATACCTTTAATAAAAAAAATTATTATTAACTAGTACATTAGAAACATAATTTTCGGAAGGTGTAAAGAACTAAGTATTTTCAAAAAATACTGGATACATCGCAGTTTTTTCATGAATATTTTCCGGCCTTTGTGCATTATTTATTACTTTATTATTTATTATCATGTTTTTAGGTGCTAGAAGCCCCTAATAACACTATTCATTATTTTTATTTAATTTTCATCCAAGGCGACTATAAAAAAATGAACATATATTAGGGATACGTTCTTAAAATCAAACCAGATTTACGTAAATAAATCGAATCGAACAGTCCCGTGTGAAGAGCCAGCCCGTATTCGATAAAACCGCATAGTGAAAAACTCGAATCGAATAGTCGCCGGCACATTTTGTTATTTAGAATCAAAAATACCAAAAAATTGCCTTTTTCAAACTCTCCTACCGTATATTAAAATTCATATCACCTGATTACTACGATTGGCTTATGGGTGCAGCATAGGCGCATCGGGTCCCAGCTAGTTTTATATATAAAATGCCTACGTTACCTCAGTACTCTGACCGTAATTTTCACGATCTTGCTTACTCCACCCAACTCTTTCCCCTTTCAATATTAGGGGTATACATGATCTGTGTTAAAAGTCGAGAAATCGTAAAATGTTATCTTCGAAATAGACGAGATCGTGAGCGACCCTTTTAAATTTCCATGTTAAAGTTTTATTTTTTATATTAATTTACACTTTTCAAATACAGCTATCAATCAAAATAAATTCTAAAAAGTTGTTGACAGTAAAAGAAATAAAATGACGTGCCATTTTCGATCTCGATCTCGAGTTGGTGAATTAACACGCCTTTTCAAATGTTATTTGTTAAAATCGAAACAAATGTCATTTATTAAGGAAAGTTTCTCGATTTAACACAAATAACACGAATAACACAACTAACACACATGAATACCCCGAATTATCGAATTATTTTCGATTTGTTATTGTTTACATTTGAAAAGTCAAATTGTGTTATGTGGGTGCAGCAAGCAAGTTTTAGTGTTTTATGTTGAATGTTGTTTCTTTAGTTATTTATTGTAATTGTTTTACAAGGGTGAGTGTTTTTAAAATATCTTATTTGCTAAAATAGTAATTTCTTATGTGTTAAGTGTTTAAGAATCTAATTTTTTACTAATTCAAATGATGTATAACCTAACCTAACATCTTATAATATATTACTTAATAACTAAATTGTTGTCTTTCATTTTAGCTGCGGCTGCTGTCTATTATTGCCGGGGAAGACGTCTCTTCAGGAACCTTACGAGGAAAGTATTTTATATTCATTAGGTTCACTCATAGCGATTGTGTTTTTATGCAATTTTAGGTGGATGTGGATGTTCAACAATCATCTTCATTAAAATTATCTTGAATTTTTACGATCGATCAAACGTTAACCGGTTTCGGATTGGCGAGTGTACGCAGGACCAGCTTTCGAAAACCCTTTCTATCTGTGCAGATGATGCTGGAATTTGTAAAAGTTTTATGGTCAGTTTAGATAAAGTTGGGAATTTCATTGCAGCCGTATTCCAAAATACTAAAGGCTTTTTTATACCTTTTTCATATAGATTTGTGAAAAAAGAAATTTTGTTTCGAAAACTATCCCATTCTTCAATTCCAATGCAATTAAGTTCCTTAAATAAAAAATTATTTATTTTGTTCATATGAATAATACTTATGCCCGGTTTCACAGTGTCGATTTGAGCTTTCGCTCAGCTGAACCTGAGCAGTAATTTTGAGCTTTAGCTCAAGTCAAAACTGTTTCACAGTTTGTTTTTGTGCTCAGTTCAGCTGAACTGGATTTTGCAGCCCACTGTGGTTGAATCAGTTGGGGAAATTTTTGCTCTTGGTTGATAAATTGTGTGATTTTTCTAGTTTTTTATCTTTAGTTGTAAGGATTTTTGAAAAGATATGGCCCCTTATTACTATAAGAACGAGTACGACGAAAGTAGACATCCTTATCGTACTCCTGAGCTCACCTCAAAGTTACGGATAATTTTTCATTGTGGGGAACTCTGCATTTGGAATTGTTATATGGAGCGTTTATCAATATTATTATTTTGTCAGGTAAAAGGGGGATCGTAATCCAGGAAACTGGTCCTCTATGATTCTCAAGGTGTTTATATGGTATATGCAGGAGCGGCCCTTTCTGAATCCAGCTCGCTTCTAAGCGTTCGGTACCCCTCGCCAACCGTTTGACTATGACACCTTCCGACCAATCCTTCGGAATGGTGCAGCTGTTCCGGGCTATTTCCAGGCGTGGATGTATCGCGTCTGCCATTAAGCTTGAGTCGGTTTTTGGCAATTCTGGCAACATTGGCCATTGCAAGAATTGCGGTTGCTATTTCTGTCTGAGATGATGCACGTGTGGTGATTCTTATTTGCTGCGCATTGATAAGTTTTCTCCAGGTTCCTTTGTAATAGAATGGTCTCTTCTCTTTACAATTGAAAAATCAAACTTCAAACTTATAATTAAAATCAATAAATATACACAAGTTCACTGTGATTTCTCTAAAATTAATGACATTACTCTCACTTATATCCTGAGCTTTGGCTTAAGTGCCCAAATTTAGTCGCTCAGTTCAAATCAATTTTGAACCAAGTTCAACAGTTGAATCACTACTGTGAAACAGTGAAATGAGTTGAGCGAAAGCTCAAGGCTGAGCGCAAGCTTAAGTGAACACTGTGAAACCGGGCATTAATTTATCATTGCCGTAAGTAGGATGCACATAAAAATCCGTCAAAGCGTATTAATGCCATATCTTTGCGCAATTGTACGCTAGCACCAAATTTGAATTCAAATCTAACTGGAAGTTTTAAATCTAGCCAAAGATTCACAGCATCTGCAGCTGAACATTCAGATGATTGAAAAGTATTTTTATAAATTCACATATAGGGTTAAAAAGTTGTATGTTATTTGTAACATCTTCTATAAATTCATCATCAAAATTTAACGTGGCAACATTTTGCTTAATTTTTTTTAACTTTTGATTCAGCTGTTACACATTTTATAAATGACAAACTTTGTATCAAACATTGGTAAGAATCTCGATATGAACAGCATCTAGATCACATGGAAGCTTAATCCTGCTTTATCAGCATACGCTGGTCGCGATTTTTTAATAAAATTTTCGAAGTGAACAGAATCCACTGGCAAATTGCATCCAAAAATTAACTTTGATAGAGCCTCATTTAAATCATCTTCTTCATGATCGTTTAATTTTTCAATGAAATTTGACATTATATTTGAATCGTTTTTGCAGAAAGGCCTTTTAATATTTTTACTTCGTGAGAGTGATGGAGATGATGTTAATAAAGATGGTGATGAACTTAGAGGTGAGTGTGAAGAAGAGTTAATTGATGATGTCGAAGTTGATGCAAATTGAAATTGTATTGTAGATACAGCAGCTCGATATGGTTTTGGAAACGAAAATATGTTACTGCATGTGGAAGATGCTGATGAGCACGGTTGTGGAGAGCTTAGATTTTCGCAAAACATTCCTTGATCGTTTGAAAAATATATATTCTAAAATTTTATGACAAATAGTTTTTAGTTATAAAATGATAATATTCAAATTAAATTCTCACCGTTGCGTTTAATAATGGATCAACAATGAAACTTTCATTGTTTATATTTTTAGTTAGTACATCATTTGTTTTTTCAGTTGATGAATCTTCCACAATAATGTAAATTGTTTCTTCCTGATTTCCATCTTGATTGGTTTCTTCTTCATTCTTCAAAGCTTTTGTTTCTTCAGCTTCTATCTTATTTTGTTTACGCACATTTCTGAATAAAAATATAGAAAACACAAAAGTTTCTAAATAAGTATTACTAGTTTTAAATACATTACTCTTTTTACATTTTATTATATATTACCTATGTCCTCTTAGGCGGCTTTCATCAGTATTAAGCAAATTTCTTTTGCATTGGTTGCAAACAGCGGCGTATTTATTATTAATTTTAATTAAATTAAATCCAAGCTGTTCAAAAACTTTATTTTTTGGTCTGCCTGGCATTTTGTAAATTTATTATGAAAATACTCTACAAAACTTTACACTTTTTACAAAACAATACACAAGAACAAATACAATAAAGTAATTTTACCGATTTTATTTTATTTTTTATACAAAAGAGAAACTGTTTTGATTAACAGTGTAATGAACAAGAACTTCACGTGTTGATAAACCGCAACGCAATCTCATAAAGCCGACATTGTCTACATCATGGTTTCTCAACCTCGGGGTCGCGACCCCCAACGTGGTCGCCATTAGATGTAAGGGGGTCGCAATCTATACAAAAAAATTATTTTACCAAACAATGTGGCTACGTACAGTATTGGCCAATACTAAAGCACCCCTCATTTCGTAAATTTTTCATTATTTTAATAAAAACTTAATAAAAACAACTATCAAAAATTACGAAATTTATATCTAAATATTTATTTAATATCTAAAATATAAAAAAAATTCAAAAATTATAATATAAATACTCCAGTCTTACAATTCAAACTATACAATGAAATGATAAATTATTGTACCAGAGGACAAAACTAAAGCACCCCCTCAATTCAATGGAAAATTTGCCACAGCGACTGCCTAAACTTTAGGCTCTAAATTATTAACGGTCAGTAATATCGTGAATGATAAAAAAGTACGAGGCAACGGGCCGGGTTTTACTTTTTCATTCCGGCGGAAGACCGAAAAAAACATATAATAGGGAGGGTTCTTTGCTAAAAGGGGCCATCTTTAAATCTTGACATATCCTCAGCACAACTTCCTAAAGATTTCGACTTTGGAATAAACCAGAGAACCTTCCGACGAAGACCCGTAGAAGCTGGATTATTAAGTCGAAGACCCGCTAATAAGCCACTAATATCGGGAAAATATATGAAATATTGAAGGGGGTGCTTTAGTATTGGCCAATACTGTAGACTAGTCATGATTAGTATGTAGTAAAACCGAATTTTAAGAAGAGAGGGGTGAAGGGGCGGGGTGAGTATGCCGCTTCACCTCTCTCTTCTTAAAAATCGGTTTTACTACATAGTAATCATGACTAGTCTACGTAGCCCCAATGTGTTTTAAAATTATATTCAATCTAACCATGCAATAACAACCGTATAAAAGCCAACAATTTAGCCACGATTTTTGGGCAAAAGGTTCCACACATATCCGTGAAGTGACGGCAACTTCAGTGCAGTACTTGGGGCATCAGTGAAAAAAATATATCGGCACGATGTAATTCCATGGAAACAAATTGGGAAAAGCGCGGCATGTTACCACACATCCGGCGCAGTTAGGTCGACGTGAAACAAATGTTTTTTTAAATTCGATGGAAAATTTTACAAGAATTCAACACAAATTTTGGCAAAGTTTATTTGAAATACCCTTAAACAAACCTGTTCTGTGCAATCTTTTTTGTGCGATTTTTTTGTAGGATTTCTTTTATTTCGGAATATAACAATATTTCCCCACAAAGTACATACATATGTATAAGTAATAAATCTAAAGATTGGTTTGAAGTAAGGTTGCTTGAATGCCCAAATGTACTTAATCCTCCTACTACTATGTACAGAAGTAGTAGAGCAACAGGGCTACGGGGCCACTGACGTCATCGGTTGTTGTCTTGGGTGTGGATACGGGTCTTGGGTGTTAGCTGGGTGTGCCTCGGATGAGCTTTCGTGCTGGTTGAGCTTTTGAATTTTGCTGTGCCTTGGCTGAACTTGCATGTGCCTCGGATTTGGTCTTGGGTGTTAGTTGGATGTGCCTCGGATGAGCTTGAGGAATTAGATTGAGCTTGCATGAGCCTCGGCTGAACTTTCACGCTGGATTAGCTTTTGAACTGCAATGTGCCTGCAGAATTAGATTGAACTTGTATGTGCCTCGGATGAACTTTAGCGCTGGATTAGCTTTTGAACTTCAATGCGCCTTCGGAATTAGATTGAACTTGCATGTGCCTCGGATGAGCTTGGGGAATTAGGTTGAGCTTCGCTGAGTGTCGTGGATGAGATTATGCGGGTGATTGGATTTTCAGTTTTGAACATCGCTGTGCTTTGAGTGGGGCCTTGCTATTCAGGACATTACCCTCGAGTTTTGGTTTGCACCCCTGCTAGGCTTGCGCAATGGCCCGAGAGACTTAAATCCATAACCCAGCTTCAAGGATCCCAGAGACTCAAGATATTCAAACCACATTTCATTTTTTTTAACCAACTCCCCTAAGAAATAAAATATCCCACAATGCAAAAATATTCAAATTACATTTCAAATATTTTTCCCCTAAGAAATAAAATATCCTTGTTTCACCTAAAATCACGCCACTCAAAACATGTGCAAGTGATATACTTATAAGGGCAAGCATGAAAGGAAATTACCATGAATTTTCATGCCCAGCCGCCAAAAACCCAAATCCAGGCATCGAATTGCATTCTTTTGCCTCATAAATTTTTCTGTCCAAATTGACCTCACCCATATCCTTCATTCCCATATGTCATGAAAGCACATAAATTAACCCAAGCACGGGTCACTCTCTTTTCACGAATGCTATTTTTACCGATCGCGCGCCGAGGAGCCTTAAGCAAAATACACATCAAGGGTTGAGATCCCTAGCAGATCTTTAATGTAGTTTCCAATTAAGAGTCCTCGGGGTGCTGCGCCTGCGGCTCACTGGCAAAAAAAATCACTAGCGTTGCTTATCAGCAGAAATTTGGGATTTGAAATTGCAATTGTCATGTGCGGCTGCACACATATGGCATATTATCGCGGGTTTTAAAAATTTACGGCATCTATTGTTTTAGGTTTGAAATTAAGAAGAAAAAATTTCCTATATCCTCTCGTTTTAAGAGTTGAAGTGGAGAATTTTGCTATCCTTGAGAAAATCGAGTTTCAATGAAATTGGGAAAAAATTTGAAAAGGGAAATTACGCAACAAATGCAGCTGAGCGCATTTTTTTGTTTATGAGGACCTTTCCTGTTAGACCACCGTGAGTGGGTATAAACAATTTTGGAGGGCTCCTAATAAAATTAAATAAAAAACATTTTTTAAAAACATTTTAAAACTTGACTTTATTTTCAAATCTAGTATTACATGTTTTCTATCGATGATGCAGGCTCAATATGGGATCCAGGATTTTACTTCTAATGATTATTCTCTGCTGGAATCGGCATATATCTATTGCGTGTATACACCACAGCCCAATGCGGCGGGCTCTATAAGCAAAATCCCATACATGCATGCAGTGTACTTCTGGTGTTAGTATAAATCGAACCCTTTTTTGCATTCTTTACAGTTTTTTTTGGCGTAAAAATTGTTGTCCTCACGTAAAAATTTATTAAGCGTTGAATTTCCTGTTTGTACCGCTCCACAAAATCACACATCCACACGTATCTGGCCCACAGGTTGTCCAATTGTTCGACCACGGGCAGTTCTTGTAATGTGCTCCATGTATGGAATTAACTTTTCCTGCATTTTCATTTTCCTGTACGTATCTGTAGAGCTGTTCTATTTTATGCTTATGCTCTTCTAGCAAAATATCAGAGTATTCGTTGAGAAATTTTGGGATACTCATCTTCGGAGATTACTTTTCTTTCAACTGCTTGTAACGTATAGAAGAAGAAGAAGAAGAAGTATCTTTGCTTTCAGATGGTTGTTCCGATTTAATTGATATCGAATTTAGCTGATACTTTACTTCTGTTACTTTGTTTCCTTTATGCCCCTTTTCGTCCAGCAATTTGGTGGAATCCTTATAACTGCTCATCTCCGCAACCTGAAGCAAACTAACCTTACGTTTCACCTTTTCAGGTATTTATATGATTTTTCGGTTGAAGTGTTGACATTTCAGTTTAGATCACAACCAAAACTACAGAGTCCCCACCCCTAGGCTTTCAAAACGCATGAAATTTCAATGCTAACTTTATTTCTTGCAGCTGCACCTCATAAGAATTTTCCACTCCAAATATGCTGATATGGTCAACTTTGCTCACATTGAGGCATATTTTTAATTGAACTTGTTCAATCATGTCTGGGGTGGATTCAGTATAAAATGGGCCCTGCGTAGTAAATTCTCATCAGTTCAACTTAATTCTCATCAGTTCAAGCTAAGCGTTCACATCAATCCTGCAAAGATGACTACAATTTCAGAACTTAAAAACATGGAATTCACCCCCTACTTGAGGATGGCAGATATGGTTATTGGAATGGAGTATCGAATAATGTCAGTATGTCGACGTTCAACAACCTTTGGAGATCGCATTCAATTGGAGCTGGATGAACACAAACTTTTGCTGCCACCCAGATATAATTTGTTGTCTGAAAAGGCCTTGTCTGACATTAACAACCGAGGAAATTTCTACATCACAAATACTGGACCGTATGGGAAAACATTCATATTTAAATTTGCGCAGCATGAAAGTTTGTCTAGTGATGTACATTATTACACTGAAAATCCTCAAAATTTGTATGAAATATTAATAAATAAATAAAACCAAGTTTTAATATGCTTTTTAAAAAAAATGTTATTTATTTAACTTATAATACATCTTTAGCTTTTATCCAAGAATTATGTTCTGATGAAAAACCAAGCCATTTAACATAAACTTTATCTCCACTCTTTTTCAATATTTTTTCAACAAGATAGAGTTCAGGATGTTCAGCTTTCTGCAATTCCTTTTCATAGAATCCTCCTTTAATGGGGTTGCCCTGGTAGTCCTCAAGTTGATATGTCACTGGATTAGTCACTTGAATCTTGGAGATTTTGAAAATTTCAGTTGTCCAGTTTGGTGTATTTTATATGCTGCTGAAGGGGCGATTTTAATGTGATTATAGGCTGTAGCAAGAAGCAGCTTTTCATTTGCTTTACTGATATCGCAAGGACGCATTTTGATTGTTCGATGTTTTTTCGCATTTTATTGGGATAGCAGTTTTTTGATCATATGAAACCATTTGTAGGATCCATTCATGGTAAATTCCTTCCACATCGTACTCTTTAAAGTTCGATTGAATCTTTCCACATTGATGCCTTAAGCGATGTATATGTTGAGTAGTGGTTAACTTCATAATTGCGCATTAGCTTCTGAAAGTGTGAGTTGTAGAATTCCTTGCCATCATCCGTTTGCAAATTTTTAGGTGTATGTCCATTTTTGAATATTGACTGCATTGCTTCTGTAACTTCCGGACCAGTTTTTCTTTTAATTGACATGGCCCAGGCATATTTAGAAAATGTGTCAATTACGGTCAGCAAATAGCGGAATCCTTTGTTAGCATGTTTATAAGTATACATTTCAACCAAGTCAGCTTGCCACAAATCATCCAAACCTTTAATGATAACTCTCCGTCTAGTAAAAATGCAACGAGCAGGTTTGTGGAGCTCATTCACTACTTGCATCTTACTCATAGACGCCCCCATCTTGCGGTTTTTTTTAATTATGCTGGAGAATATAAATTTTTCAATTTTCCCAATTTCACCATTAATATACAACGCTAGATCCTGTACTGCTCTGCCCACGCTCTGCCGTATTTCATCATCAACATAGTAGGTGTATTCATGATCTGTGTTAAACGTCGAGAAATCGTAAAATGTTATCTTCGAAATAGACAAGATCGTGAGCGACCCCTTTAAATTTCAATGTTAAAGTGTATTTTTTATATTAATTTGCACCTTTTAAATACAACTATCAATTAAAATAAATTCTAAACAGCTGTTAAGAGTAAAAGAAAAAAAATGACGTGCGATTTTCGATCTCGATCTCGGGTTGCTGAAATAACACGCCTTTTCAGATGTTATTTGTTAAAATCGAAACAAATGTCATTTACTAAGGAAAATTTCTCGATTTGTTAAACTTTTTTCTCGATTTAACACAAATAACACGAATAACACAAATAACACAGATCATGAATACCCCTAGTTTTTAGTTGCAGCATCAGCCTTTTCTTTTGGATCGGCCAGGTTTTTGATTCTTTTCAAACCAAGATCATACTTCCCATCAGATGTTAAATTAAAACCGTTTCCTTTTGGCCCCCGCTCGCCTTTGGGACCAGCAGCACCGTCTTTTCCAGGAATTCCAGGTGGACCGCGTTCACCCACTGCTCCAAATTTCCGCTGTTTAGAAGATCGACCAAACTTGTCAATGCTCATTTCAGAAATGGAAATATTTTCTGTGTGTGCGAATATTTATACTATAATGTCACCTTCACGCAATTCTTCAATGATTGACGCTATCTCATTAGTATGACAATTATTTCCAGCTTGTTGCGATGCCGGGCTCTTTTATGGGCGTTAGAAACTCTTCATCCTCATCATCATCAGAATAACACCTAAGAAGTGTACTAGTTGGCTCCAGCTTTAAATATTTACGTGCAGGCGGTGTGTTTGCTGCATCATTGCTCTCTTGTTTAATTTCTTCTACTTTTGGTTCAACTTCCACCGATGCTGCTGTTGTTGCGAGCTTTTTCAGCGTGCGGGTTATGGGCTTAAAGGTTTCCTCCAACTGAGCTTCTGATTCAATTTTACCGGTCTTGAGAGATTTATATTTCTTTCGTATAGCCTCACGTGTTTTTATAATATCCTTCAACAGTTTTCCATTCATGTTGCTTCACTGGCGACTGCAACTACACTGATATTCAGGTATGATTATGGACACTTATATAGGCTAGGTAGCCCGGGTAGACCAGGTAGACCAGACCTGGTAGACCAGATAGACCAGACCTGGTAGACCTGGTAGACCAGATAGACCAGACTTGGTAGACCTGTTAGACCAGATATACCAGACCTGGTAGACCTGGTAGACCAGATAGACCAGATAGACCAGACCTGGTAGACTTGGTGGACCAGATAGACCAGACCTGGTAGACCTGGTAGACCAGATAGACCAGACCTGGTAGATCTGGTGGACCAGATAGACCAGACCTGGTAGACCTGGTAGACCAGATAGACCAGACCTGGTAGACCTGGTGGAGCAGATATACCAGACCTGGTAAACCTGGTCGACCAGATAGACCAGACTTGGTAGACCTGGTGGGTCAGATAGACCAGACCTGGTAGACCTGGTAGACCTGATGGACCTGGTAGACCTGATCTATGATCTTAGCAACAAGCTACTTTATAGGCTCATGAAAGCATCAAAACCTTTTCGATATCGGCCTTTATCTATAGGGCTATCCTTATCAATTACTAAGAATCCATATTTGTCTTTCCAGCAGTTTGCACACGCTTTTCTGAACTTTTCAAATCCCATATCACTATTTACATGATCATTGTATACATGCTTAAGATTCAAATCATCCTGTTTAAATATGATTAGAAAGTTTGCATTATCGCGAATTAGAAGCTTAGGTATATGATTCTGGCGGAATAACGTCGCAGTTGTTTGAAAAGGTATAATAGCCCAAGCCTGATATGCCATTTAGAACTTTTCTCAAATACCCATATTTAGGCTGGCTTAGCGACTTTGAGTAAATGTATATATTCTCGAATCGTAGGCCATTAGGATGCTCCAGCAAACTTAACATAACATTTGTCTTGCCACAATTCGATGGTCCTACAATAATTCCTCTTATACTGTTTGGCAGCAGCACCCCATGTTTCATCAATGTACTTGCAATTTCGGTATCAGTATTTTTAACAGGCAGGCACGCTTGTTGCTTAACAAACTTTATGTTGAACACTAACACAATCCCTATAAATACCGGTGCTTTTATAGATTTTTATCAGTCTTACTGTAAACCTATAAAATGATTGACAATAGCGAGAAGCGCATCATTCGTCGAAAAGTTGCAGAGGGGAGAGGGTTATTAAACTCTCTTATAAATAAGTTGCCAGTTGAGCTTCATCTCCCAGGTTATCAGTACTGCGGTCCAGGAACAAAGTTATCTGAAAGGCTAGCCCGAGGGGACCCGGGAATTAACCCACTCGACGCAGCCTGCAGACAGCATGATATTGCATATCGCGATCATAAGGATTTAAGCGACCGGCATATAGCGGACCGTATTTTAGAAGAAAAAGCTCGGCAGCGGGTAAAATCTAGAGACGCTAACTTTGCAGACCGTGCTAACGCGCTCTTAATTACAAACGCCATGAAAGCTAAAATAAAAGTTGGAATGGGTGCCAAAGCAAAAATTACCTGCTCATCGAAGAAGAGGAAGAAGAAGAATACACCACGTCCATCATTTCGTGTAGCTGTACGTAATGCTCGAAAAATTTTGAAATTAAAAAAACCAAAAGACCTGTTGGAAGCTACTAAAATTGCCCTAAGTGCAGCAAAGGATGCTATCAAAGGAAAGAAGATATTATACACTACACCTAGAGTGATACCGGTGCCTAAAGTAGGAGGCGTTTTGCCATTCCTCATTCCACTTTTTGCAGGTCTTTCAACCGTCGGAGCGCTATCGGGAGTCGCAGCAGGCATAGCTAAAGCTGTAAACGCTGCAAGCAGCGTACGGCAGGAGCTGCAAGAAGCGAAACGCCATAATGAGTCAATGGAAGCTATAGCACTAGGAAAACGTGGGCAAGGATTATTTCTGAAGCCATATAGGAAAGGACTGGGACTTTTCACCAATCCCCAGCCAAAAAACTACTAAAGTCGCTACCCAAAAGAGCACTCAATGAAAATGATCTGCGAAAATATGCACAGCACATCCCACTTTAGAGGAGTATTTATGCGCGATCAATTACCTAGAAAACCATGGAAAAATAAGAGTGGGATTGTGAATCTAGATGTTTCATCTGGACCTGGAACGCATTGGGTAGCGTACAAGAAGAATGGAAATATCATAAATTACTTTGACAGTTTTGGAAACCTACAACCGCCGCGAGAAGTTGTAAATTATTTGGGCGATGCAGTCACATACAACTATACACTAGGGTGGAACTTAAGTATATGGTAAAAAAAAAACTTTTTTGTTTTGATATATAATAGTGATATTTTTTTTCCTTTTTGAATGCCTAAACTACCGGTAAAAAAATTTTAAGGTAATTACTTCGTCTTCCGGTTCCTCACGATGATCAAAGTTTTACCAATTTAAACAAAAAGTAATTTGAAGTTGAAACGCAGCTCCTTACCTCATATCTGCTTAAATTAAGCGTAATATTTGCTTAATTTAAGCAGATATGAGGTAAGAGCTGCGTTTTTTACTACCATCTGTGGTGGCTGTGTGTCGACTTCCACCCTCTTCCCTTTGTTAATTTAGTTATTCAGCCTAGTGTGGCTTATAATCCTTTTTAATTCCAAAATTTGGCATAATATTGCGGGACTTCAACTTTCCCAAGATAAAATCATCTCTAGCTTCTGATCCACCCACGCTTTAAGCGGCTTCCATGACAGTATGACAAGGAAAACATAGAAAATCAGGTATTTCTCCTGTTAGTTCCATTTTTTTTCAATTGTTCGTCAGAAAAGTCTGACAAGACAGGAGGTTCCGTCAGCTTGAAATCATTCCAGTTTATTAAATCGAAATATGTATTCAGAAGCTTCAAAATTAAGAACAGGAACTTCAAAACTTTTCTTAGGTTTAGATCTAGTTGCAATAATCCTTCTAACCGCAAGGTCTCTGATATCTTTCCGGGCATCAGTTAACATTGTTAAACGGATATTTTCATGATTACCACAGAAGGCATTTCTTTGGGTAACTTGATCGATGATGCCTGTATACTATTTTTTAAGGTATCTGGAATAGTGATGAGCAAAAATGGTCTTGGTCTTGCAGTCTTGTCTTGGTCTTGCACTTTTAGCAAGACCAAGACTTAGCTCTGCTCGCAAGACCAAGACTAAGTGAACAAGACCCAGACCAAAACCAAGACTTTAGCAAAATTCTCAACAACACTATCATCATCAGATTCTGATGTTTGGTCTTCGCGTAAAAATAAATGACACGGAACACAAAAGAGAGTACCACTATGATTCCGTTTAAATATGTATTTACGAACGTAACCCAATGTTACTCTTAACATACATAACACCATTGCGGAATCAAGGTTCAACTTTGATTTCTTCAAGATCGACATTATTATTGTTATTATTATTATTATTAGCATTCTTATTACATGAAGGAATGTATAATAAACAATTGAATTAATTTTTATAAAATAAAACTAAAGTACAATAAGTATCATATCTATTTTTTAATTTTTCTAAACTGTTACGATAAGTCTTGCAAAAACAAGAACCGATCTCGCAAGAACAAGACCAAGACTTAGCTGGGCTCGCAAGACCAAGACAACACCAAGCCTTAGGTACGCTCGCAAGACCAAGACCAACTGAACAAGAACAAGGCGAAGACTATATTAGTCCTGTCTTGTTCTTGCGTTTGTTCATCATTAATCTGGAACAATTAATCATTTCCCACAAATGAGTAGAGCTATCCTTATAAAAAGGTTTTACTTTAATGTTAAACCACATATGACTGTAAATTTTAATGATATATTCGGCAAGAACCTTTAAATTGTAAGATGGTGTTTTACACGACACATATCAATGCAAAAGTCTGTTGGCTGTTGTTAACCAACGAGAGTGGGAGAGTTTTCCAAGGTTCCTTTTCGCTAAGCCTTTTGGAAATATTCCGCTTGATACTGCATGTCAAATTTAAAACAATACGTTTGGTCCGTACTTAAGTCCTCAAAATTCATATTCACATGTTTCAATTTTTTTACAATCCTGAATTTCCATATCTTCGCATTTTTTAAGTTGTTTTCCTATTAGCCCAGAAAATCTCTTAGGTCCCGTAGTTTTCCCATCGAGTCGTTAAAATAAGTACCTGAAGGGGAGCTCATACGTATGTAGTAAGCATATTATTATGCATTGTAGGTAAAGGTTTTTTTAATTTAGTTTCCAATATCCTTATAACTCCAGCTTTACGTCCCGTATTGACAGCGGTTCCGTCGCACCCAATAGACTCACAAACACCACTTTACGTTAACTCGAACTAATCTATCATGAGTCTTATGGGGCCCTAGACTATCAATAATATTGTGCAATATTTTGATTTGTTCGTGATATTGAAAGAATGTCTGGGGAAAAGAAGGAAACCGTCAATATTTTGCTCAATATAACTGCACAATATTATTGATAGTCGTCTATGGGCCACTTTACTCTCACTTAAGTAAAAGACACTATGAAAGCCACCGTCAAACACTATGAACGCCAATCCAAACTAAACTATACATTAATTACGAAACTAAAAAGCCTTCTTCATTTTGTTTCGCATCATATAAATTTATTGATAGGCTTAAAAGGCGTAATGCAGTTTTTTCGCGTTTTACTAATTTTTCTAGAAATTCACAGGCTTTGAGGAACCGGTAAATATCATTTTAAATTTAAAAGTAAAATATTTTCGTTATATGGAGTAAAAAAGAAAACAAGTTTTCACTATTACAATATTAAATTCGAAAATTCGTTTTTTAGTTCCACCCTACTATACACCTCATCAAAATTTTAATTCAGTAATTTGGGGACACTTGTGATTAGAATTTATGTATAAACTTGAATAAAAAAAAACTTTTTAATATAAAACGTTTTTAAAACGAACTAAAAAGTATAAAATAAAGTCTCCTAGCCCCATTCAGATTTATAACCCCAGACATATTCCAAACACCATACAGATAGTCCTGAAAATTTGTAATTGTGAATTTGTAATAGCTATGAAAATATTTGTAAGATTTAAAACGAAAAAACGTGCGGCGCATGCATGATTGATGCGAATGATTTCTCAACCCAGCTATAAACAATACTAAAGAGTGTAGAGAGCTTATTGCATACTACTTATCATAACCTTTCTTTTGATGCCCATGTCGAGGATATTGTGAAGAAAATGGTATTTCGCCCTCTTGAGACGGCCGCCATGGATCTAACGGCATATTGAGTATTCTATATTGCTTATTGCATACTACTTATCATAACCTTTCATTTGATTCCCATGTCGAGGGGGTTGTGAAGAAAATTTTAATCTGCCTCTTGAGATGGCCGTCATGGACCTAACGGTATATTGAGTATACTATATTGCTTATAGTATTCTACTTATTATACCCTTTCATTTGATTCCCATGTCGAGGGTGTTGTGAAGAAAATGGTAATCCGCCCTCATGAGACGGCCGCCATGGATCTAACGGTATATTGAGTATACTATATTGCTTATTGTATTCTACTTATCATACCCTTTCATTTGATTTCCATGTCGAAGGGGTTGTGAAGAAAATGGTAATCTGCCCTCTTGAGACGGCCGCCATCACAGTGATTCCGCCCATAGGTCATAATTCCGAAAAATGAGTACTCGTAAAAATCAAACAAGTTGGTACATATCAATAGTCCGATGGATAAGCTACCCTCAGGTATAAATGTAATATAATGCACAACAGCACAACACGAGTTTATTGTGAGAACAACTTTATTAGACTGACTGTGATATTATATACAAATCTGAGTCGTAACTTCTAGAGACTTAACGGTACATATTTATGAATTATATGTTAGGATTAATGAGAGAAGGAGACTGGCTTCTTTATTAGTAATATTGACATTAAAGGTGTTACCAGATATTAATATTTGACAACTTCTTACACCTCCCCTTTAAGTTTACTAGTCTCTTTCTTTCAGTAAGTTTACAAAATGTACATCTAAAGTTTAATTACATAAAATACTTGAGTATTAATGGCATAGCTATTTTAAGACAACGATATATGTATGCAGTTTATTATAATTCAAAATTTGCAAATTAATCAATCCATAACAATTCAAATATTCAATTCATACAAAATTTACATATTAATTCAATAGTTGCTTCAAGTTAATTAGCTTACTTTTCTAAACAAAATGTTACTACAGTATTTTTCACATCTATTTTTCAAGAGAATTCAGAAATTATTATTATTATTAATATTTAACAATTCAAAATACAGATCAATTATATATCTAACTAATTTGTTGTTAGTTGGTTGTGGACTGAGTGCGGGGACGCGGTCGCAAATTATAAGGTGATCGTCTATTACTATTTTCGTCCTCTACTTCTTTAGTAGGTACTGTCTGAGAGTAAGTCGGCATAGTGTCATAACATCTTTTATTTGGTTTTATATGTCTGGTGGTTCTGCGAAGTATCTCCCCTGTACATAATTTTACCAAATAGGATCTAGGTTCTTCTAGTTTCTGAAGAATTCTAGCTTCAACCCACTCGCCTTTGTTTCTTATTATTACCTCTTCTCCCTCCTTGAGGTTTCCCTTTTGTTTAACGTGTCTGTCGTAATATTTTTTATTCCGCGCGTTTTGTCTCTCAATTTTAATTGGTACTGTCTGAATGACTTTAGGTTTTAATAACTCATCTGATATTGGTATTGGTGTCCGCGTGATTCGAGACTGTAACAGTTGGGAAGGTGACGCATTCATACCCTTTACAGGACTATTCCTATACTCTAGCAGAGCCATGTAAATATCTGTTTTACTATCACTACACTTTTTAAGAATATTTTTTGCTATTTGAACACCCTTTTCAGCGTATGCCCTGCTTTGGGGATAGTTTGGGGAGCAGAACGTCAGACTAAATTCGTATTCCTTGCTAAATTTTCGAAAATCGTAGCTATTAAATGGTACATTGTCAGAAACGAAGTTCTTAGGTTTACCATAAGACGCAAATATTGGCTTCAATGCCGCGACTACTTCATTAGCTGACTTATTTTTTAATTTCAAAATCTCTAACCACTTTGAGTATGAGTCAACAAGGACTAAATAGTCTGTACCAGCGAAAGACGCTATGTCAGCAAAAACTTTTTCGAATGGAAAGCTGGGAGTTTTGTGGTGAAGTAAAGGTTCCCTTTGAGATGCGTTTGCATATTTCTGACAAATTGTGCATCTTGAAACAAAGTCATCAATGTCTTTATTTATGCAAACCCAAAAGAAAAGCATACGAGCCCTGCTTTTCATTTTTTCACTTCCAGAATGAGATACATGTAGCCACTTTAAAACATCATTTTGTAACAACCTGGGAACTATTATTTTCTCGCCTAACAATACTAGATTTTCTTCACAAACAATATCATTTCTATGCTTACTTAAATATTTGAGACATGGTGACAAATTATTTTTACATTTGGGCCACCCCTCCTTATAGAACTTTATTATTAATTTTAGATCAGGTTCCTCCAAAGTGGCCTTTTCAAACTGAAATCGCTTTTCTGTGGACATGTTGACTTCATGTACACAGCCTTCGAGATTTATTTCTTCGCCTTTTTCACATTTATTATCTCCATACCTTGACATTACATCTGCAAGATGAAGATATTTTCCTGGTACATACGAAAGTTTTAGTCTATACTTTTCTAACTTTAGCCTCATACGTTGAAGTCTCATAGATGGTATTTTGTTAATACTTTTGTCGAATAGGGGGATCAAAGGTTTGTGATCGGTTTCGACACTACACTCACGACCATAAACATAAAAATGAAACTTTTTACACGCATATAGAATGGCTAGAAGCTCTTTTTCGATCTGACCATAGTTCTTTTCGGTATCACTAAGTCCTCGAGAAGCCCAAGATATAGGCTTTTTATTTTGTAGCAGGCAGGCTCCAAGACCATATGAACTTGCATCAGTTTGAATTACAATACTTTCACACGGATCAAAATGTTGTAACGATGTAGCATTATGCAAGAACCGCTTTATTTGGTTCATGCAAGCAGAATGTTTTTGTAGCCAAGTGAACGTCACATTCTTGCGTAACAACTCACGTAAAGGTTCAGTTTCTCGCGCTAAATTGGGTAGAAAATCTCGTAGGTAGTTTACCATCCCTAAGATCTTTTGCAAATCAGTCTTTGAATCAGGATCCTTCAACTTTAGAATTGAATCCAATCTTGCTTCATCTATTGCCAGAAAATTGCTTGACAACATAAACCCCATATACTTCACCCGTTCGGACCTAAACTGTAATTTATCTCTGTTAAACTTTACTCCATGTACAAGAGCTGTGGTTATGACTTTTTCTAAAATAACATCATGCTCCCTGTATGACTTAGCAAGGATGAGTATATCATCGAAATATATAAAGACTCCATCTATGTCTCCAAAAATTTGAGATGTATATCTTTGAAAAATCATTGGTGCTGGCCTCAACCCAAAAGGTAACCGTAAGTACCTATATAACCCGTGTGGTGTACTAAATGTACAAATAAAACTAGACTTTGTTTCTAATGGAATGTGGAAAAACCCATCTTTTAAATCCAGCACTGAAAATACATTCATTCCAGTTAACTTTGCTCGTAACTCTTCTAAAGTGGGTATATTGAATTGCTCTACTACCAAGGCATTGTTTAAATCCTTTGGATCAAGGCAAATACGAAGTTTGTTATTGGGTTTTTCAACAACGACAATATTAGAGGTCCACTCTACGGGCTCTTTAACTTTTTTAATTATATTTAATTGTTCAAGTCTCTTTAGTTCATCCTTTAAAGGTTTTAACAAATTTTGTGCTACACGACGAGCTGGTTTGGCTATTGGGTCAAAACCACTTTTAATTTTGAGCGAATAATTTTCCGAAAATTTTCCTACCCCAGTGAAAACTTCACTATAGTTATCGACAATACTATTAAGTGTGGTGCATGAGCTCTCAACTACATTAATTCGTTTGACAAATTTTAATTCCTCACAAGCTTTTCTACCTAACAATGGGATTATACCTCTATCTCCTGTTGCTACAATGAATTTGTACACTTTATTTCTTATATTGTTTGCTTCAGTAGGTAAATAAATCTCTCCCGCTACTTTTATTTCAGAACCACCATAAGCATATAATTTTACTCTAGTCTGTTTCATTTTATCTATCATTTTCAAATTTTCAACATCCCTAATAGTTAATACGTTTTCGTCCGCGCCCGAATCTAACTTGAAACGTATCTTTTTGTCAACTATTTTTACTATTCCATACCACGCACTCAACCCACCACCAACAGTGTTTATAACATCAGTATAATAAACAGCATCATCCGATTCATAACTGTGATCACTTTTTAATGCATTTACTTTTCTGTTGCGATATTTACACGCAGCTCCAAAATGATTTAACTTCTTGCATATATAGCAAATTTTATTAAATGCTGGACACTTATGCAAAGGATGACGTGTTAAACACTTATTACAACTATCTAAATTTCCTTTTTTATAATAATTTGTTTTGCTGTGGTATTTTTTATTTCTATTATTGTTGTAGCTAATGTTTTTATTGTTTTCACTTTTTTCTCCACCTTTTGTTATAACATTATGCCTTCTTTTAACAAAATCCACCGAACTTCGCCCCTCATTTGAATATGAACTATTTTGAATTACCTTTGTTTGCTCCTTGTTTACCTCATACAGCTTGCATACCTCCACTGCCTTTTCCAGTGACAGTTCCCGATCCGCCAATAACTTCTCCTGCAGCTTCTTATCATGAACTCCCATTACAATGCGATATCTCATAATGGAATGTTCAGCTGTACTGTAATCACATGATTTTATGAGATGACGTAAATCCTTTAGAAACACTTCGAACGGTTCCCCCTGCTTTTGTGTTCTGCTGTTGAATACATAACGTTCGAATACGACATTTTTCTTCGGGATGCAGTAGTCATCAAATTTTTTTAATATAATATCAAGGGATTTGCCTTCATCCCCAGTAAGTTGCAGTATATTATATATTTCAACACCGCTTTCACCTAGCAGCAATTTAAAAATTGCCACCTGTGACTCCGCTGAAGATTTCGATATACCTGTTGCAATAATGTATATCTGAAAATTCTGCCTAAATTTCTTCCAATTGTCAGCTAAATTTCCATCTACTTGCAATGGACTCGGTGTAGGCAGATTTGATGGCATCATGTTCTGGCAATTTGCTTCTTCACTCTGTGTGCTTGCTGTGCTTGTGCTGGCTTGTCCTTTGTCTTTATTTCCCATCTAAGAGAAACTTTCTAAAAAAAACAAAAAAAAATTTTTAGAAAAATTTTATGTAAGTTGTTCCTTCCGTGTTTTTTTTTATATTGGAACGGTATTATAATTAACTGCTACTCCGCCGTGATTGAGATACACGTTTTTCTCAAATTTTTCTTTTGAAACTTTTTTTTTATATATAACAGTATTTAGATAACTGTTCCTCACGCGTGTTTATTACTTTACACGTTTTTTTTTTATCTTTTAAATTTATCCTTTTTTTTTTTTTGCAAGTATGCACTAAAACTTTGCGTTTCTTCCTCGTGTTTTTTTTACACGTATTTTAAGTTTTCCTTTATGCCATGTAATATAATGCACTTCCGAACTAAAAACTTTGCAATGAAATACTTTTTAAATCACTGTATTTTAACAAATATTTTACGCTTGGCGTTTTAATTTCCACTTTTCACGTCCGAAATTCTCAAATTTACTTTTAAATTATTATTTTTTTTTGTCCGCAGCGCCATGTAATATAATGCACAACAGCACAACACGAGTTTATTGTGAGAACAACTTTATTAGACTGACTGTGATATTATATACAAATCTGAGTCGTAACTTCTAGAGACTTAACGGTACATATTTATGAATTATATGTTAGGATTAATGAGAGAAGGAGACTGGCTTCTTTATTAGTAATATTGACATTAAAGGTCTTACCAGATATTAATATTTGACAACTTCTTACAATAAATATTTCAGCCCTATTAGTTAATTATCATTTACTTCTCGAGCTCTGAAATGAACGCAACTGCATTGTTCTAACGCATTGTTTTAAGTGACTCACTTTTTTTGGTATTTGCCGAAAACAATTCTCGGAATACAGGTGTTTGTGTTGTATTTTTGTGACATGGAAATCGAAGAACTAGGTATGTACTTTATGTCTAATAACATTTTATATAGATATTGCATGTATTGTTTATAAAATTTGGGTGCTACGCGTGGTATATAAATTTTTAAAAATTTTGTTTCCCTTACTGATTTGACATAGACATTTAAACAATCGCAGGGTTAAGCAGCTATTCACACTACATACAAAATAAAGTACTAATTGTATATTTTCAAAATATTATAGTTTCATCTGCCCTTTGCTGCCCCCACATGAGTAATAGCGCATTTTGCCGTTTTAGCACCCTGCCTCTACGAAACAGTTGATTAAACTAATATGTTTTATTTTCAGGTACTTTAGTGAAATGTTCTTTCTCAAGGATATATTTATTTGAGATTTGGGCTACAGCTACAGGGACCATCAAGGAAAAATACTAAAGCGTATTGGCAGTCTTACTAGGAACCTTCAACGATGCTGAAAACCTGGATGTAAGTGCTTTAGATACACGTATTTATAATTTGCGTAAAAGTCTCGATAGTTTTTGGAAATTTGTACGTAGAGATAAATCTAAGTTTTTAATTAAGTATGGTGATTGGTGAAAGGTGATTGAATGTATTGAACTAACTTCTTGTGCAAAGTGTTACTGACGAGAATCTACCTAGCACGTCACGCGGAGTAGGGCGCCCTAAGAAAGAATTTTTCGACCTTAGTGAGCGCTCAAAACGTAGACGATTGGCCAAATTGTCTCAGGTAGATGACTCAGCTTTAAATACGTTGCTCAATACTTCTGACGACCTACACTGTAAAAAAATATGTAAATTCACAGTCCAAATGTATAGTAAAATTACAAATCGCGGTATGAAATACTAATTTACTACACAATTATTGTAATTTTACTATAAATTTTGTAATTTCACATAAAGAAATTGAAATTCTCCAATACTGCATGACATAAATGTTGATTACATGAATGTAACCTATATTTTACACAATGTTGTGTATTTTTCGAGATCGTTTATGTAGGAAAATTACAATATTTCTTAGTATTATTTATCAATGTTATGTACTGAACTTTGTACTGTAATTTTACAGTAAGAGGCGTAATTTTAGAACTTATATTTTCAGTAATATTACAAATTGTTCATTGGAATGTAAGGTTTAAATTTTCCCTCTCATAGATATAATTCACAGGTAACAATGGAATACTAAGCATATAATACCCGATTGTTCTTAAGTTAAGGTCAGACCTTTGACTTCGGTCAGGGTCTGGGCAGTTCTTGTAACAGCCAAAATTTTTTTGATAATTTTGATGCTTACGGCCGATTCACACTAGTAGTTTGAAGCTTGCAGCTTGACGCTTGCAGCTTGACGCTTGCAGCTTGAAGCTTTCATTGCGAATCGGTCTTGCATGGTGAGCAAAATGCTATTTTTATGTATAGGGAGAGGGCGGGCATACACAAAAGGTTTGGAAATTTACAAAACTATGAAGTGAAAGTTCCAATATTGATTGTATTTTTACATCGCACAAATAATGTATATTTACTAGTTGGTAAAAATACGTAAAATAGAATTGGAATATTCCTAACATAGTCGAGGCAATGACCCGAGTAAAAATAAAAAACGGCCTTATAAAGGGCGAACACCGGCCGCTTGGCTTTTTAAGGGGCATATGATGGACGTAGAGTTTTTAACTATTTTATATGGGAGCACATACGGCCTTACGACGGCCAAATTTGACCAAAAGATTTAAAAGGCCAAGTACTGAGCTGTAGAAACGGGCATTCGACGGGAAATTTGAGCCAAAAAAAGAATCTGCACCAAAAGTATTGTTGAATGTGTTTTATGGGAACTTCATCATTTTCGTTATGTACAATGGTTCTTTCGATTTATCCTACTTAAAGATATCGATGCACAAGAGAAACGAGCTCGCCAGTCGTCGGTTTGTTGTACGTGAAGTGTGTGGTGCGTGTTGATTTATATTTTAGTGGGAAATTTTGTTATTTAACGGCTTGAAAAAAAACATAACCGAAAAAAAATCAAACATTTAATTGCAGTGAAATATATTTTCTTATAGGAGGGCGAATATTCACATTGCTGCCACTGTACCACCGTCGTATACCCGTAATAGCAACCATAAGGCCGCCGTACCACCGTCGTATGGCCGTTATTGGAACTGTAAGCCCGTTGTTTCACCGTCAATCGACCCCTGTACGGCCGTATTGTCCTGCAACGAGCCTTCTGTTAACCGCCAGATGGCCGAGGACTATGTTTCAATCACAGTCGGCATTTGCCCGTTCTAAGGCCATCATTTATTTTTACTCGGGGAAGCACTAAAAAGGCCAAAAGTTCCTAATTGGTTGGGCGCGGACGAATCGGAATGCGGTTTTTTGCATTCGCTTCCAAAAATTATTTGTAAAAAATGGCCCATTTTTTTTTTCTGAACAAACCGGAAATTGCACCTGTTCACCTGTATGTATGTATGTATGTATGTAGACAAATCTTGCAGCTTGATATTGACCCACTTCCATATAACCGATCAACTTGAAATTTTGCATATATGTATAGTTCGCGTGACAATGCAATCTGACCATTTTGTAAAAAAATCAAGATGGCGGTTCCAAGATGGCGGCCGAATTTTGCAATTTTGCTCCTCGACCCCCCACCTGGGTATCAAATGAAAGGGTATGACAAGTACAATACAATTACCTATGTGGCGTCATTTCAAATTCAAAATGGCGGCCAACTCAAATTGGCAGATTACCTTTTTCTTTACAACGCGCTCGATATGGGTATCAAATGAAAGGAAATGACAAGTAGAATACTATTACCTCTGTGGCGTCATTGCAAATTCAGAATGGCGGCCAACACAAAATGGCGGATTACCTTTTTCTTTACAACACCCTCGGTATGGGTATCAAATGACCGATCAACTTGAAATTTTGCATATATGTATAGTTCGCGTGACAATGCAATCTGACCATTTTGTAAAAAAATCAAGATGGCGGTTCCAAGATGGCGGCCGAATTTTGCAATTTTGCTCCTCGACCCCCCACCTGGGTATCAAATGAAAGGGTATGACAAGTACAATACAATTTCCTACGTGGCGTCATTCGAAATTCAAAATGGCGGCCAACACAAAATGGCGGACTACCTTTTTCTTTACAACACCCTCGGTATGGGTATCAAATGAAAGGAAATGATGATGATTTAAATCTAATATGGCGGTCACTATAAAGTGGCGGAAGAGATATAATAGACTAAAAAGTAGAAAATAAAAAATATAGTTTAAAAAAGCTAAAAATACCCTTTTATTTTAAAATGAACAAAAAAGTAAAAAATAATTTCGAATGCTTTTGGAATGTTTTTGGAATATTAAAGAACTTTGTAAATAAGAGTCAGATCTGGCCCAAATCGGGTTCCCGGGGTTTTTCGAGGTCGCTGATCACGATTATGATGTTCAAATTTACCAACAGCCGACCTGGAGCTCAGGAACGCCGATGAACGTCATCTCCGCGGGACTCTCCAGAAAATCACCGCCATATTAGATTTAAATCATCATCATTTCCTTTCATTTGATACCCATACCGAGGGTGTTGTAAAGAAAAAGGTAGTCCGCCATTTTGTGTTGGCCGCCATTTTGAATTTCGAATGACGCCACACAGCTAATAGTATTCTACTTGTCACACCCTTTCATTTGATACCCATACCGAGGGTGTTGTAAAGAAAATGGTAATCCGCCATTTTGTGTTGGCCGCCATTTTGAATTTGGAATGACGCCACAGAGGTAATAATATTCTACTTGTCATTTCCTTTCATTTGATACCCATATCGAGCGCGTTGTAAAGAAAAAGGTAATCCGCCATTTTGAGTTGGCCGCCATTTTGAATTTGAAATGACGCCACATAGGTAATTGTATTGTACTTGTCATACCCTTTCATTTGATACCCAGGTGGGGGGTCGAGGAGCAAAATTGCAAAATTCGGCCGCCATCTTGGAACCGCCATCTTGATTTTTTTACAAAATGGTCAGATTGCATTGTCACGCGAACTATACATATATGCAAAATTTCAAGTTGATCGGTTATATGGAAGTGGGTTAAAATCAAGTTGCAAGATTTTTCTACATACATACATACATACATACAGGTGAACAGGTGCAATTTCCGGTTTGTTCAGAAAAAAAAATGGGCCATTTTTTACAAATAATTTTTGGAAGCGAATGCAAAAAACCGCATTCCGCTCCGTCCGCACCCAACCAATTAGGAACTTTTTTGCTTCATTGCCTCGACTAACAATATATATTGCAAATTTACAAAACTGCTTGTGAATAAAACTTCCAGTATTATTTTTGTAAAATTACCACAGAATTTTTTTACAGTGTATCTAATACTAGTATAAAAGCAAATATTAGTACTGATGAGATTTTGTCACTTTTCGTGGAGGCTAAGCTGACTAAACATCAATATTTGTTGTTTATGAACTTCATCAATAGTAAAACTGGCTCTAATATTTTACCATCTTATAATAGTGTTCTAACTGCTAAGAAGAAGTGCTATCCGGAAAATATTTCAGTGTCTGAGTCAAAAGCGGAAATCGAACTACAAAGTTTGTTAGATCATACAGCTTCGCGGATCCTTGAGTCACAAGAAAATGTATTAGATAACGTGCCACTAGATTCATCAAATGAATTAACTTTAATTGGGAAATGGGGATTCGATGGTAGTACAGGTCATAGTGAGTATAAACAATCATTTACGGATTCGAGGTTAGATGGTAGTAGTTTGTTTGTTACTTCATACGTCCCTCTTCAATTAGTTGCCAATGAGCATGCAGACAACAGCAAAGTTTTATGGAAAAATCCTCGCCCTTCCACTAAATATTGTAGGCCTATTCGTTTTCAGTTTATGAAAGAAAACACTACAAAATCTATGGAAGAAGAATCTTATTTCAAAGAAAAAATAAATAATTTGTGTCCTTCAACATTCACTGTCAAAGATCGCGTTTTTCAATTCAGCATTCTTTAGAGCTAACTATGGTTGATGGTAAAATATGCAGTGCCTTGAGTGAAACATCATCCGCTAGGTGTTATATTTGTGAAGCAACCCCAAAGAGATGAACAACATAGATCTCTGTTTGCAAAAACAATGCGAGGAAAGTAGATTTGAGTTTGGTTTATCGCCTTTACATTCATAGATCCGTTTCTTTGAATATTTTGTTCATCTCTCTTACAGAATTCAGATTAAAAAATGGCAGGTTAGGTCAGAAGAAGATAAAAAACTATTAATGGACCGAAAACTGTATATCCAAATATATAGATCTAGATTGGGATTAATCGTATATAGATCTAGATTTAGAGTGGTGGAAACGGGACATCGAACGACGGTAATACCGCAAGGAAATTTTTCATGAATTCTGCAAAATCGGCTGAAATCACAGGCTTAAATAAAGATATAACTGATCGTTGTTCTATTATTTTACAGGCCCTATCATCAGGATATAATATACATTTGGAAAAATTCAGGAATTATGCTTTAGAAACTGCGCGACTTTTGATTCAGGAATATCCATGGTACAATCTCACGGCTTCCGTCCACAAAGTCCTCCCTCATACATGGATCTGAAGTTATTAAACACGCGATATTGTCAATCGGGGAACTCTCCGAAGAAGCAGCTGAATCTAATAATAAAATTCCCAAGGAATGCCGCCGAGATCATACTCGAAAAATGTCACGGGAACTCACAAACATGGATTTAATAAATAGGCTTTTGATCAATTCGGATCCCTTCATCACAAGTCTTCGTAAGCTTCCCCTTAAAATATAGTTTAAAAAACTAAAAAATACGCTTTTATTTTAAAATGAACTAAAAAGTAAAAAATAATTTTGAATGTAAAGTTTTTATTGCTCCAGCCAGTATAAGAAAACAACCTACCTTTCGAAATGTAAAAAAGCGTGGGGCTCTCTATATTCTTATTTTATTAACACCGGAACTTTTAGCTAGTCACGTTCAAAACTGAAATATATATACAACTATATTATAAAAAATAAAAAATTTTATAAATTGTGTCATAATTTATCATTTTAATTAATTTTTGGTCATAAATTGGTGGTTAAATAAGAATTAAGTAATTATGACCGCGCTTGCTTGGGCGCTGAACCACTGTGCCATGGACCTAACGGTATATTGAGTATACTATATTGCTCATTGTATTCTACTTATTATACTCTTTCATTTGATACTCTTGTCGCGGGGGTTGTGGAGAAAATGGTAATCCGCCCTCATGAGAAGGCCGCCATGGATCTAACGGTATATTGAGTATACTATATTGCTTATTGTATTCTACTTATCATACCCTTTCATTTGATTCCCATGCCGAGGGTGTTGTGAAGAAAATGGTAATCCGCTCTCATGAGACGGCCGCCATGGATCTAACGGTATATTGAGTATTCTATATTGCTTATTGTATTCTACTTATCATACCCTTTCTTTTGATTCCCATTTCGAGGGTGTTGTGAAGAAAATGGTATTTCGCCCTCTTGAGACGGCCGCCATGGATCTAACGGCATATTGAGTATTCTATATTGCTTATTGCATACTACTTATCATAACTTTTCATTTGATGCCGATGCCGAGGGTATTGTGAAGAAAATGGTATTTCGCCCTCTTGAGACGGCCGCCATGGATCTAACGGCATATTGTGTATTCTATATTGCTTATTGCATACTACTTATCATAACCTTTCATTTGATTCCCATGTCGAGGGGGTTGTGAAGAAAATGTTAATTTACCCTCTGGAGGCGGCCGCCATGGATTTAATGGTATATTGAGTATACTATGTTGCATTGTCATCGGAGATAAAGCTGTGTGCAAAATTTCAGCATGATAGGATAAGCGGAAGTATTCGAAAAATCGATTGCAAAATTTGTACCGTGAAGAAAACAGTAATCCGCCCTCTTGAGACGGCCGCCATGGATCTAACGGTATATTGAGTATACTATGTTGCATTGTCATCGGAGATAAAGCTGTGTGCAATTTCAGTATGATATGATAAGCGGAAGTATTCAAAAAATCAATTGCAAAATTTGTACCGGAGAAGAAAGCGAGCTAATAAAAACGTTTTAATAAGCCCTGCATGAGTAAACATAACCATTTAATTTCAAGTAGCCATGTCGATGACACTCTCTCTTAGCAGCAATACATCGGTTCTCACCGCCGAATACTTTCCACCATTGGAATTATCTGGAGATTACGTTTGCGGATTGATTGATTTCCAAACATACAATTCTATCCCGAATATTGATGATAGCAACAATTTAATGCATGTGGGGATGCGGTTATCGAAGTACCTGTGGGATCATATGAGATTGATGATATAGCTACATTAGTGCAGCAAAGCTTAAACAAAAGCAGTAGCAAGGCATCGGTCTTAATAAGAGCAAACAATAATACCTTGAAGAGCGAAATACAAGCCACTGAAGTTGTACATTTTGATAAAGAGAGATCCATCGCTCCATTGTTGGGATTTGGAAAACGTGTATTGGATGCAAATATGCTACATACATCAGATTTACCTGTTAATATTAATAAAGTTAATACTATACGGGTTGAATGCAGCATCATATCAGGTTCATACAACAACAATAAGCATGTGCATATGCTACATGAATTTGCCCCAACCGTGGGGCCAGGCTATAAAATAGTGGAGGCTCCCGCGAATGTGATCTATTTGCCTGTGAACGCCAAGCGGGTAAGTTCTCTCACGCTGAAGCTCGTTGATCAGGACGGGGATTTAATAAATTTCCGAGGTGAAACGATAACCATCAGATTACATTTAAAGCAGCAGCAGAATGCTAATCTTCAACGATAAGCATATAAATAGGATGAACGCCATCGAAAACATTAGTCAACCATTGGCCTTGAAGCGAACAAGACGTAGGCTGACAGCAGATAGCATACAATTTCTGAAATCATTTGGTCTAGAATTGAAGCAATGAGCGACATTTTGGACATTACCGAAGGCACAAGCCATGATGATAGCATAACAAAAATTGTCTACCACACGTACTCATCGTTCGCCTCATCATTCAAAAATAGCGATGAAATCCGCATTGCAGTGCAAAACCAAGATCTGTATGTCCTCGTAGCTGAAAGTTTTCTTTACAATGAAGGGACAATATCGGGCTCCGGAGCGCTAGTAAATAATGCTGCAGCTTTTTTGTTTGAGGAGATTCGCTAAGAGATCAACGGTGTAGAAATTGATAGAACTCGAAATCTCGGAATTGCTACAACACTAAAAAATTATATATCATTAAACCAAAATGAGAGCAGGATGTTATTCAACGCTAGCTGGTCGCCAGATAAATCAATTACACCCGCCAATGGATTTTTCAATTTCTGCATCCCCTAAAAGTATTGCTGGGTTTTGCTGAAGATTACAAGAAAATTATCATCAACGCTAAACATGAGCTCATATTAATACCAAGCAGGATGGATGAAGATGCAATCATATCGTCAGAAGACGCTGAAAACATTTCAATAATGAAACTTCAGTGGCGCATTCCCCATGTTAATGTTGCTGATCATGAGAAAATTGGATTATACCGAATCATTGAATGCGGACGTGAAATACAAATGGCATTCAGGAGTTGGGATATATACGAGTACCCTGCGATCCCCGCAACAATCCACCACACGTGGTCTGTCAAGACATCACAACCGGAAAAGCCCCGATATATCATCCTAGCTCTTCAAACAAATCGTAAAAATGATAAAACAAAAGATGCTAGCAAGTTTGATCACTGTAAGCTGACAGATGTTAAAGTACACTTGAATTCGGAATCATACCCATATGATGATTTGAACTTGAAATTTGATGAGAATAAATATGCTCTTTTATATGATATGTATATAAAATTCCAAACTTCATACTATGGGCGGCAGTTCCAGTCGCTACTCTCAAGGGAAGAGTTCATGCGTGACGCTCCAATCTCAGTAATCGATTGCTCCCGGCAAAACGAAGCCATTAAAACTGGGCCTGTGGACATAAGGTTGTAATTCAAAACAAGTGAAAACGTCCCCGCCAACACAACAGCATATTGTTTACTGCTGCATGATCGAATAGTGGAGTATAAACCGCTAACCAACGAAGTCAGGAAAATTGCTTGAAATGGCACCCATCATCATCGACATTCAAGGATTCTAATTACAAAACAATGAATTTATTTTGAAGGAGTTGGCCATTTTAAATTTTGAAAACCAAGTGCAGCACTACATATTCCAACCACCATTTCCCTATCAGCAGCTAACTCACCCTGAAAAGAAGCAAGTTGAATGGCTCAGACACAATCATCATGGATTCCGATGGGGTGATGGATACATTCCTTACCGCAAACTATTTTCCGTAAGCGATCTACTGCATGATAAAATAATCTATGTTAAAAGAGGTGAAAAGAAGCGATGGGTTAAGGAAATATTTGGAGTGGAGCTGGACATATATGATGTAGAAGAGGAGGGATGCCCAAGCCTAAAAGCAGCAGTAGCAGCAAATGTGTTAGCTTGTATAATACACCAAGGCCGATGTGCTCTGAAAAATGTATTTGTAATACGAGATTTTTTAAATAAAACAGATTTTTAAACGTTATAAATATTCTTTTATTTCTTATAGTACTATATATATTTGCAATATGAACATTTATTTACATTAATTCTCATTTTAAAAAAATACAATTATTGGTTGGGATGAAAATACCGATTTTACTTCTTCCATTTCATCGTCTAGCGGTATTGAAAAATGCCCCCACGGCAATGTAACGGCTCCATTTTCCGTTATATAGCGCTTGTCATCATTAGGGCTTAACGCAATTTTAGCCTGGTTTATTGTATACACCTTGTGGCTAAATGATCGTATACTTCTTTGCTCCGCTATTAGGGTTTTCGAGTTTTCTAAGCACTCTATGTAGTCGCTAAATTGTAAAGTGCGTGCTACAACATTTTTCTTTACACCCTTTGCTTTTTTGACGTCATCAGCACCCTGTATTTGAAGGCTGTACATTTTCGCTCTTAAGCCAACAAATGCTGTCATTATTTTCCCGTTTAGCTCATCCTTCATCAAACCTGGAACTTTTTTATTTGCCTGAGGTATGCCATGATGAAACTTGCATTAAAACACTTTGCCCTGAATGAAATATGCAGCTACGAGCAAATTGATAGTATGGTAGACCATTTGACCAATGTGATACTTGAAGGAATTGAACTTTCCGCTCCTACCAGAACCATCAACCCAATACACTCGAAGAAACTTCCTAACAATATCAAAGTTTTAATCTCCCAACGCAATAGTGTTCGCCGTCTATGGCAGCGACACCGACTTAGAACATACAAGACACAGCTAACCAATTAAACAAGCTTATTGAAATCTACTCTCAGCTCTATAAAAATAACAACTTCAAGAATCGAATTTCTGGTTTCAAAAAACCTTCCAAACCATTCTGGAAGGTTGCTAAACTCCTCCGAAAGAAGAATAGGTCCATGCCAATTCTCAAGCAAAATGACAAGAAATATTTTATGTGCAAAGAAAAAGCGAACCTGCTGGCAAACACTTTTGCTCAAATCAATTTAGTTTCTGTGAACCTCAGTGATACTAGCACCATTAACAAAGTCACCGCAGCAGTTGGTAAACTAGTTCAAGAAAACCCTATATTGGATTTAAAAGACCTTGTTCGGCCCAAAGAAATTAATTTGTTCATAAAACGCCTAAGGCCAAGTAAAACTCCTGAGCGGTTATTCTGTAACTGTGAAAAGTCTAGCGAAAAGTCTTTTCAGTGAGAATTCCATTAAATGCGATTCTGGAACGATGAGAACGTGAGTTTATGTGTCAAATTATTTCATGGTGAAAAATGACTTCTCACCAAAAAATTTCTAGTGAGAAATGTGAGAACTTTTCATTTTCAAATATCAACAGGTTGTACAATTTTTAAAAATTTTATTGCGTTTTCTCAGTGAGAAGTGCGAAAATTTTTAATTTTCAAAAACTAACAGTTTGAAAAAAAAAAATTTGTGAGCAGTGTTTTGCAGATTTAATAATATATCGGATTAATAATATACTTATTAATCGCTGCAGATTTGAATCTACAGATTGTTCCCGCCTCCGGCGAGAATAATGAGGGAGTGTACCACTCATTTAAATGGTGGTGCCGTTAAAGATAGTGGAAAATAGCCCTCGCATTTATTTTTTACCTGAAAATAAGTAATGTGTAACTTTTTAAGTTCAACCTTTATAGAAAAAAATGGGAATTTGAAATGTAAAACAAAGTATGGCACTCGAATAATAGACTACAAGCCCACGGCAATTTTTGGGGGGTCATGTGAAACAACACGAATTATATGCAGATCGATACTCCTAAATGAGGCGAAAACTTCAGGCACTATGCCGTCACTTTTGCGCGGTACATGTGACCACAGAGGTAAGTTGAACATTCCATCTGGAGGGGTGCTTTTTTGGTCAAATATTCTTGTACGGCAATTCTCATATTGATATATTATAAAAAAATAAGCTCGTAGAACCTACTGCCGTACAAAAATAATGGTACTTGAAACCAGAACATTTTTTTATTTCTGCAAATTTATCCCCCCCACAAAGGTGATTTATTCCTGTACGGCATTTGTACATTTCGATTTCTATGCTTTCATAGAGTCATTGTGTGGCTATGCCGTACATATTTGGTGGTTAAAAGATGAGAAACCCCCGACTCAACACGCTCTTCTTAGTTAGTACAGAGGTGGTCATTTGAACCAGCATTAAACTCAATGATCTTTATGCTATTTCATGAAACGAAAACATTTTTTATATTGCGGTACATTTTTCATGGGACATATGGCTACGACAGGAAAATTAATTAAGGATTATTTTTAATGCTAACAATATTTTGTGCGCCAAACGTTACGTTAAAACTAAAAACAATAATCAATAAAACCTAAATGCCGCATAAAAAAATGGTTCAAGATGGCTGGAAAAGTATTTTTTCACCCTGAAGAATTCATTTTATTATATCTTACTTCAAGTACATAGGGCAACTTCAAATAATTGAAGTACATAGATATTTCAAATAATTATATTTCAATACAAATACGAACAAAATCTTACCTTATATACTTGAAACTTACACCTATACTATCACTAGTCAATTTTGAAAGTAACCTATTAAATCCTCCGGCAAGACCCTTTTGGACCACTCCCTGGTGATCTCGATGTCTCAGAAAAATGCATTATTTGCCGTACTTTTTCTTGCGTTTCTGTTGCACCAAACCATTGCCTAAACTAGTTCCATATATACAAAAATTGCGGTTACTTTTAGACGGCACAGTTGTTAAAAATTAGTTTAGATGTTGACTAATATTTTGGTCTCGGTGCCGTACAGTTTTCAATGACCTTGCACGATACTGATCTAGGAGCGGGTTGAGTCGGGGTTTTCTCATCTTTTAACCACCAAATATGTACGACATAGCCACACAATGACTCTATGAAAGCATAGAAATCGAAACGTACAAATGCCGTACAGGAATAAATCACCTTTGTGGGCGGGATAAATTTGCAGAAATTAAAAAAATCTTCTGGTTTCAAGTACCATTATTTTTGTACGGCAGTAGGTTCTACGAGCTTATTTTTTTTATAATATATCAATATGAGAATTGCCGTACAAGAATATTTGACCAAAAAAGCACCCCTCCGGATGGAATATTCAACTTACCTCTGTGGTCACATGTACCGCGCAAAAGTGACGGCATAGTGCCTAAAGTTTACGTCTCATTTAGGAGTATCGATCTGCATATAATTCGTGCTGTTTCACATGACCCCCCAAAAATTGCCGTGGGCTTGTAGTCTATAAGTACAACATATTTATATGTTATATATGTTTATACAAGTGAGAATTTCCAATGTGAACTACATTCAGCTCATTTCTCACTGGAATATCTCAATTTAGGTTATAGAATCGCTTTGCTGACAAAAATGAGAACTCAAAATGAGAAGACCCGATGTGAATGAAAAGACTTTTCACGTTCTCACTTTCTCATAGTTGCAGAATAGCCACTCTGGGCTGGATAAGATTCCAAACATCTGTTTGAAACATCTTCCACGAACAGCTGTTGTTTATCTTACGTCCTTAATAAGTTCTTGTCTAAAGTTGTGCTATTTTCCTAACAAGTGGAAAACAGCAAAAGTGGTTCCTATATTGAAACCAAACAAATCACCTCATGAACCAACTAGTTATAGACCTATCAGCCTGCTGAGTTCTCTTGGAAAAATTCTGGAAAAAATCTTAAAAGCCAGAATTATCAAAGTAATTAATGAGAACAATCTACTACCAAATGAACAGTTTGGTTTTAGACAACAACATAATACTACACATGCTATCGTGAGAATTAAGAAGCATATCTCATCCAACCTAATCAATAAAAAATCAACTGGACTTGTTCTCCTAGATGTACAGTCAGCCTTTGATTCGGTATGGCATGAAGGCTTAGTTTATAAACTAATCACCATGAATTTCCCGCTATACTTACATAAAATTGTTCAAAACTTTCTGGTTAGCAGATCTTTCCAAGTGCATGTTGGCAGGGATACATCCGACGCACACGCTATTGCAGCGGGAGTTCCTCAAGGATCAGTACTTGGTCCGATCTTATTCATTATTTACACAGCAGATTTTCCGACACTTGATAACACCAATTTATCTATTTTTGCTGACGACGCCGCACTCTACGCTTCCTCTCAAAATACAAATACAATCTTACAGGCCCTTCAAACCTCACTAAACACAATATCTGTTTACTGCCATAAATGGAAAATTAAAATAAATTGCACTAAGACGCAAGCTATGTTTTTCACCCGGAAAAGAAAGGCTAGTCAACTTGCCACTTCATGCCTAAAACTAAATAATGAGGATATTAATTGGTCAGAGAGTGCAAATTATCTAGGTGTAGTGCTGGATAAAACGCTTACTTTTAAAAATCATGTAGCACATGTCAAAAACAAAATAAATATTTATATCAGGACATTATATCCTTTTATCAACAGAAAGTCGACTCTTAGTCTGGATAACAAGTTAATCCTGTATAAAGCAGTGTTTTCAACCATTATACTCTACGGAGCTCCTGTTTGGTATGAGTGCGCTCGCTGTCATATAAGCAAACTACAAGTTATGCAGAATAAAATTTTGGAACTGCTATTTAATCTTCCCTGGCATTTCTCTACTAAAAAATTGCACAAAAGAGCCAACTACTAGTATTTTAAGACAAGTCTCGAAAATCCCCAAACCCCTTGATCCGGCAATTAGTGTCTGATAACATTAGCCTATAAGTTTTTTTAGCATGTAAGATTTTAGTTTAGGCATAGGATAGAACAATAATTATCTTTAAGTAAATCTATGAGGTTTTTGAAAAGTGTTTCCTCCTATGAACCACTTATGATAAATTAATATAAGTTCTCATGTCAATTAATGAATCTAAGCTGAAAAGGATAATGCACATATTCTAAACTCTTTATTCTTATATAAATCTGCGCTCTAAAAATGTAAAAGTTAAAGTTAAAATCAAACCTGGAACTTTTTTATTTGCCTGAGGTATGCCATATTGATTATTTGCAGAATAATCGCTGGTGTCAAATTTTCCGATGTTTGCCCTCATGATTTCATATATGTTCACAGTTTGAATTTCATATATTAAGGAGTCTGTGTCCATATAAATTACTTTACATTTATCGCCCAATTCTTTCAGCATGAAGTCATAGTGGAAGTTTTATAGTGCAATTTTCGATATGTCCAGTACTGCAATTCCAGCATATAATGGCTTATTGAATTTGACTTCAAGTCTCCTTAATTCAATAGCGACTAAATTTTCATCAAAAATTGTCCTGCTATGGAAGTTGGGTGCAGCAATGCAGCTTTTCGCGCCATATGGTCCTTCCCACTTCGAGCATAGTTTGATATTAGAATATTTTCTAACATTCTCCATAGTTTTACCGAAAATGGCGTTATTCATTTTTTTATATTGATCTTTATCATAGTTGCTGGTTGCCTGCTTTCTTTTCTCGGTATTTAAGTCTATGTAAGGTTTTAACCAAGGCGGCTGATCAAACTGAAGGATTCGGTGAATTTTCTTGAGGATGAGCCCATGTGATATGCATTGTTTAAGATTGCGATAGTGTATGACGTATTTCTCTTTTGATAATAATGTTGTTAGCAGCTTCTCCTCCTTTGATCCTGGGGGTGATTGATGTGTTGGGCAAAATGGAAAGTCCTTATGTGTGTTATGAAGCTCTGCGGGGTAATCCAGATCGACTTCTAATATGTAGCCTGTGGGGGAGTTATCTGGAATATTCGTAAAATCAATATTTTCAACCCACTTAAAATTACCAGTGGGAAGGCATTGCGACATTGCCCACCCATATATACAATTTACATCATAATACATTAAATACTTAGCCTCTATTTCAGGCTTATAATTAGGCATATATTTATTATTTGCTTTACTAAATCTACAGCAGCACTGGCTAATTCCGCCTCGAATACCCTTTTCAACAAATAGGAGCATATCGACATCTGCTATCAGTTCTAGGTTAACTTGCGTATACTTCAGCATTGCATCCCATGTATATCCTGGCAGCGTAAAGTAATGTGCTGGGTCCAGCTTATAGGTTTCCATGCAGAGAGTTCGGAAGTTTTCGAAAACATCCGCCAGCAGTGGAACATCAGTTTTTAGATATAAATCTGAATATTCGCCCAGGCTGTTAATATTGAAAGCTGTCCATACTTCCTGTACATGCTCATAATCCTGCTCCGAAATAGCTGAGTCAGTCATTTTATTGTGGAAGTCATCCTTCTGAGGAGGTATACCAAGCTAGCTGGCCAAAGAGTCGTGCCACACACGTGTCTAGGTTTATAAGTTGTCGCTAATTTGTTACGTCAAAAAAATTTTTGTCGCTCATCTCATTGTTTAGAAAATGATGAAAACGCTAGCTCGATATCAAGCTAGCTAGCCACACTGTATCTTTCCAACTAAGCAAGATAACAAAAAGGCATTGGTGCAGTAATTTTTCGCTAATTTGTCGCTGAAACGATCACGTAATACCGATTTTGTCGCTGGTTTTTAAAGGAGCCAGAAGGCGATTATTACCGAGCGGCGTATCAAGGTGGCTGGCCAACGTGCGTTTCTTCAATTCCAAAGGAGATAACCAAACAGGGTTTGCGCCGTAATTTGTCGCTAGTTTGTTGCTGGAAGAATAGCGTAATTTCCATTTTGTTGGTAGCGGTAGGAAGGTAAATGAACATCTATAAACAAACATCCACACACACCCAGACACAAATCTTTTTATTTTTATCCAAAACCCGTTTATTTTTATAAAATTTTACGATCTTTAAGAATTTTTGACAAAAAAAATAACTTGAAACAACGGTTTTGTGATACAACCTCCTTAACTTGACATAACTGGCGATGCAAACATATCCTTAAAAGATTACTTATTCGATTAATTAAAATAAATGCAGCCGATACAATTCAGTAAACAGAAAATATTAAATCTCGTATAGAAAATATATATAGTTCAGCAAACAAACAAGCACGGCTACGCTTTCTGGCCATCAAGATTAATACCGAATTAGGGGAATCAGCTTCATTTACCTTCCTACCGCTACCAACAAAATGGAAATTACGCTATTCTTCCAGCAACAAACTAGCGACAAATTATGGCGCAAACCCTGTTTGGTTATCTCCTTTTGAATGGGAGAAACGCACGTTGGCCAGCCACCTTGAGAGGCCGATCGGTAATAATCGCCTTCTGGCTCCTTAAAAAACCGGCGACAAAAACGGTATTACGTGATCCTTTCAGCGACAAATTAGCGACAAATTACTGCACCAATGCCTTTTTGTTATCTCCTTTGGAATGGAAGAAACGCACGTTGGCCAGCCACCTTGATACGCCGATCGGTAATAATCGCCTTCTGGCTCCTTAAAAAACCGGCGACAAAATCGGTATTACGTGATCCTTTCAGCGACAAATTAGCGACAAATTACTGCACCAATGCCTTTTTGTTATCTTGCTTAGTTTTCATCATATGCTCGTTTTCATCATTTTCTAAACAATGAGATGAGCGACAAAATTTTTTTTGACGTAACAAATTAGCGACAAATTATAAACCTAGACACGTGTGTGGCACGACTCTTTGGCCAGCTAGCTTGATATAGCTGGGTTTTAGGGCCACAAATGACGATTCAGTGGTCAAAATTAGAAAATTAAAAATGGCGGCGCCAATATGGCGGATGCATTTTGGAAATGTGTTCTGAATCCATTAAAAATCGGTATCGGGGGTTTTTAGGCCCACAAATGACGATTCTGTGGTCAAATTTTAAAAATTCAAAATGGCGGCGCCAATATGGCGAATGAATTTTGGAAATGTGTTCTGAATCCATTAAAAATCGGAATCGGGGGGTTTTTAGGGCCACAAATGACGATTCTGTGGTCAAATTTTGAAAATTCAAAATGGCGGCGCCAATATGGTGGATGAATTTTGCAAATGTGTTCTGAATCCATTGAAAATCGGTATCGGGGGGTTTTTAGGGCCACAAATGACGATTCTGTGGTCAAAATTTGAAAATTAAAAATGGCGGATGAATTCTGCAAATGTCTTCTGAATCCATTGAAAATCGGTATCGGGAGATTTTTAGGGCCACAAATGACGATTTAGTTAGAAAATTCAAAATGGCGGATGAATTTTGCAAATGTTTTCTGAATCCATTGAAAATCGGTATCGGGGGGTTTTTAGGGCCACAAACGACGATTCTGTCGTCAAAATTTGAAAATTAAAAATGGCGGATGAATTCTGCAAATGTCTTCTGAATCCATTGAAAATCGGTATCGGGAGATTTTTAGGGCCACAAATGACGATTTTGTAATCAAATTTTAAAATTCAAAATGTCGGATGAGTTTTGCAAATGTGTTCCGAATCCATTGAAAGTCTGTATCGGGGAGTTTTTAAGGTCACAAATGACGAATCTGTGGGCAAAATTGTAAAAAAATCAAAATGGCGGCGCCAATATGGCGGTACGATTTTGGCAATTACGATTCGATTCAGGGGCGGATCGAGCCCTCAAAAAAGGTTGTGGGCACAGCCACCCGAAAATCGGACAAGTGCGAGTCGGAGTATGAACTCGCTCATGATCGATATAGTTCATTCCTACAAAGGAGATGTTTACAAAATACATGACGCCCTGACCAAGATTTTGTACAGTGTATAATTCCACGTGGGCAAACACTAGTAGGTAAATTAATTACCCTGTAAAATGTTAGTTTGTTCGCTCACGAAAATTACAAAAGTAAATGAGTGTTTGTTTACACATCACAATGTCACATTTAGACTCTAAACTACTGAACCGATTTTGATGAAATTTTTACAGCTTTAATGGATATCAAATTAAATTAAACGCTAGTATACATTTTACATTAAATAATTTTATTTAGGTGCTTACTTAAACTACAAATTCAAGCTTACGTTTCTTCTTCGCGGAAGCGTTGGTAATTTCATCGATATTCAGGTTCACATCTTTGTGTATATTTAGGAGAGCTCGGACAATCTTTCCTGTGCCATTGAGGCACGAAACCAAGATTTTACGCTTCACAGAGTAGAAAACGATCTCTCTGCGGTAGCTACGCTGACCGGGAAAGTTGCCAGTATTTGTAAGAAAAATTTTATGTTAGGGTACAAATCTTGGTCGCTTCAATGAGATAAGCTACCACCTCTGGTATATCGAAATTGTTTTCACATTCTCTTTTCCATTTGGCCATCCAGAGTCGGTATTCATTTATAACAGTTGATTCATTATCGTTAATGAATAGCCGGTAGGTACATCTGGAAAACTTTTAAACTGTTTCGATATCGATATTCCAGTCGCTGACACTAACATTTGGTTTAGGTAGAAAAACTCCAAACTGAAACAGGTCGAGTATAGATCGGGCCAAGTCAATAATGCACGTTGCGCGAGCAAATGACTTATTCAGCTACAGACTTCCAATTGCTGAAGAATTCATTTGCTCGCGCAACGTGCATTATTGACTTGGCCCATCTTTTCAAACTCCGTGACATTTTGCGCATGTTGGGGTAAAAAGCTCTTAAAAATGTTTAAAAGCTTGAGATAAATTTTCTTCTTTGTATTTTACATATTTGCTACAGAAATAATTTGTAGCAATTTCAATTAAAAAATACGAAATTTGTGTTTTTAATACTTTGATACTAGGATTGTGACGTTTTTCGTCAGTCGCATGCGCGCTTCTGCCTGGGGAGATTGTGTTGCTTGCGGCTGCGGAGAACTTTAATCTTATGTATGAAAACGCTCATGCATATTTAAAAAAAATTATTCAGGATTGTTTTAAATTATTTTAAATTTAGAGATCAGAAATATTTCGCATAATTATAGTAAAATTATACTTATTATGATGAATAGATTTACTTGGTTGAGCTCTGCTCAATACATATAAAGATAACTTAACTTTATTCATTCGGCATGCGCGCATCCACAACCTTCTATATTTACAAGCCATAAACAAGAATAGATATTGAGAGAATCGGACTACCAAATTCTCCCAAATTCTCCAAATTACACTAACAACATAACGTGACTGCACCGAGATGTAGTCCGATTGAGCGCTCAATATTTTCCTTGTTAATGGCTTGTAAATATAGAAGGTTATGGCACATCCCTTCCCAAATTATTTTGTTGAGTTTTTGCTGCATTTGTTGTCTTTTTAAATGAAAAGAGGGGAAATGATAGAACAAAATTTATAAAACTTGGCAACGAGGTGCGCAGAACTGTTCAAATTTTTTGTGTCACGGAGTTTTTTTTTATGTGGAAGATTAGAAGGAAAGCCCTTTGTACTGTCGACAATCTATTTTCTTCTTTTGAAAACATCTATACTTCCGGAGACAATCTCTGCCCTAAATCATTAATAACGGAATCTAATAAAGGTATGTAAATTGATTTCCGAAAGTACTCTTCTGCCGATTTCATTCTGGCGGAATTCATACATGACAATCTTCACTTCTAAAGGTTCAATTTTACTAGGTCAAAACTTCAACGAAATCCCCATGATTTTGAGTGACGATTTCAATATTATTTTTTCATCAGATACTAGGTTCGAACTTTGTGGATGAAGGGAAAGTGGGGATGATGAGAGGTACCACCCCACTTCTCCCTTCATCCACAAAGTTCATGAAGAACGTTCTTGGAAGCGAAGGGTCTAAACAGACCCAATATTGACAAAAAAACCACGGCATAAGGAACCTCACGATTTTTAGACGAGTTTCAATCGAAAATATTTCAGTTATCCTAAAACCTTTGCTTCGTTTTTAGGTTTTAATTTAAATAGGAATTCATAAATATTGATATTCTGAAATTGTACTTGTATCAAGTCCCTCGGTAGGCTCGTCACTATACTTCCTGCATCTGTCGTTGGCCCTACTTTTCTGAAACCGTACTATATATCCGACAGACCTCCTATATCAATTGCATATTGCTAGCTGATTAATATTTTAATAATTGTGGCAGTTGTTGGGTAAAAAAGTTGTACTTCTAAAGTGTGATCTAAAGCATATTTTTTTATTTTATTAAGGCATAGGATATAATATCATCAGCCTATCAATCTCAATAGACCGTGAAAGTGTGACGTCAAAAGTCTATTAGGGTTGTGGGCATGCCCATCGTGCCCACAACGGTGGATCCGCCCTTGATTCGATTTCACTGAAAATTGCTATTTGGGGGTGTTTTAACGTCGGAAATAATAAATTTGTTGTCAAAATTAGAAAATTCAAATTGGCGCTGGAAATATGGTATGCATAACAAATCACTTCATCAGAATTTTGTAAAAAGTATAATCCAAAAATGACAGAATTAAGACTAAAAAGAATATAATAAAAATGGGTAAAAAACTTTTAAGTTAAATGGTTTTATTTTAAACCTGCTGTACCAAAAAATAGAAAATAATTAGAACACGATTGTAGTGCATCATCTCACTAGATGCAATTCAAGGAACAACAAAGTAGCACAATGATGCAACAAAGTTGTCAACCCAAAACTCATTCCATTGCTTACATAATAAAATCAAAACTCAGACATATTAAAAGAATGAACCCATTCTTGAAATTAATTATGCAACCAGCCACGATCGCCGCATGAAAATGTAAACAAACCAAAACGCAAGCGGCAGTGGAAAATATTGACGCATAATTAACGAAGTACTTGAAACCAAAGCCAAATGCGAGGTATGCACGTGTGACCCAAAAGCACTCGGGTTAAATATGATTTAATAATTGAGTAAGCCCCGAAAATTTTATGGGCGAAAATGAGTTCAATGAGTTCATGAATGAAAAGCTTTGATAGGCAAAATAAATGCATTGGGAAAGCATTGGGAAAGATCAGGGAATGAGTGCTGGGGAAATGTAGAATAGAGAGTAAGAAGAAAGATAGGTATTTGCCCCACCATGGCAAGATTAGAATAAGAATTTTTCCAATATAAATAGGGAAGAGTAGAATTAAGACTTCACTAGTAATTCGTACTCCAATTGTATAACCAAACCATAGTCCGAGAAGGCATAGCTTGCAGCATACTGATTGAACGCCTTGGTGGACATTATTATATAAAGAAAGTTGAAATAAAAATAAAATATTACTAGTCGGAAGGAAGATGTTTTTTTATTCGTAAAATCCGAAGGCAACATCACTTAAATTCTGAATGCAGAATAATTACACGATCATGGACCTTCTGGAATAGTAGCAGTGCTGTCTTCTCATATCGTTAGTCAAGGGGCATTTTGTGTCGCTGCGTCAGCGAATTAAGTAATATTCTGGGACTTTTAACAGACTAAAATAAAAACATGGGGGGCATAAAAACCTGTATAACCTCTGTAAATAACAACAACTTGTCTAGAAAAATGTGTTTCCAAGTCCACCAAAACAAAATAGTTCAAAGGCACTTCGTATCATATTTCAGTTACCTAAAGCTGCTCAATTCAATTGAGTAACTATTAGAAGAAGAATCTAGGGAATTGAACATAATTTAGAAGTGACGTTTATTTCAATAGTGGAAAGGAGGTGGAGTAAATCTACCCAAGGCTCATATGAAATGTGGAGTGAAGGGTCACGGGAGAGCATGGAGAGATGAGTTACGACCTCGCACAGTTCTTGAGTGGACATGTGTGTTCCAGAGCATACCTCCATCGGTTCGGACAAGATGTCTTCGATGTCCCCGGCATTCCTAAATGTGATAGAATTAACAGAGCATGTCCTATTGGTATGACCGATATTAGCCGAGCAAACTGCTGCTCTGCAAGCGACAGCTCAGGCACGACTCATAGTAGAAAACATCATAGACTACATGGTGGCATCGGGTGTTGTAAAGAATAAAGTGGAGGAGACGCTAAATATGCTCCATCAGAAGGTAAGGCGCAAAGACACCAAAAGGAGGAGGGTAATGCTTAGAAATATCGGTAGTATTAGCAGGTAGATAAAAGCTGATCCAGCTGGCGAAGCATTGCTGAAAAGAACCGACAGGCTGGAGCGTGTCGGCATCATGATGCTTCCACCTGCCTACGCACGCAAATAATAAAAAAATCCAATAAATTATTTGCATGCAAATTAAACATTATTCTTAATCACGCCAAAGAAGTATAATTTCTGATGCGCGTACATAAGTCCACACCCACTTTTTACTTTTTAGTTCATTTTAAAATAAAAGCGTATTTTTTAGTTTTTTTAAACTATATATTTTATTTTCTACTTCTTAGTCTTTTATATGTCTTCCGCCATTTTGTGGTGGCCGTATTACTAGATTTAAAATGACGTCACACAGCTTACTGCACTATACTCGTCATGCACTCTCATTTGATACTCATACCGAGGGTGTTTAGTGCAAAATGAAATTTTACACTAAGGGAAAAAGAAAATATGAAGGAAACACACGTGTCAGTTAGAATTCAATTTGTCTTTATTTCAGAAAACTGTTTGCTTAGGTGCTAACAGATAGGACTTATGTTCAACTTAACTTATCTTACATATATTACTATTACCAACCACTAACACCTTAATAGAAGTGTTCTAGTCAGTAGCTTTTATTCCAGAATATAATATATATAACAAATAGATATATTCAGATAGCGACTAAAGTACTTAACCAAAAGTTTGTATACAAAATTACACTGAGTATATCAGAAGATATAGCCAGACAGTAATTTAATACTTGACTAAGGAAAGATACAGAGTCGTACTGAATATTATCTTTAAAATAATGCTGAAAGAGATACTTGATTAAAACCAAACATATAACATTTCCCAGAACCCATGCGGCCTGTAGAAAATCTAATGATTGGTGAAAATATCTTATTGAGTAGTTGAAAAAATCCTTGTTGACGATAAAAACACTTGGAAAAATCCTTGAAGTTACTTCGATTGCACGTTTGCTCGATGTACTTTCTTTGACTACTGATAGACAAGAGAGACTGATTGCTTCTGGGTTCGGGTTTTTATACACTGGACCCAACGGTCCTGGCCTAAACTGCATTGCCAATTTAGGTGGGGATAGTTATACCTTTTTGATGATTAAAAACATAATTTCAAACTATTTCCCCTTATGTTTATTCTATTCTAATTATTTTATTCTTTTTAATTTCATAAAATTTCAATTAATTCACTATGATTTTATTATTTTTCTTCAATTTTTATGATGTACTAAAAATGTCCTTTTCGACCATTTCCTTATTTTTAACTGCAATATCATAATTTTATTAATTCATATATTCATCCTTTTTCACTATATTTTCTCTTTTCTTCTCATTATCTTTATGAGAATTTATATTTTATGGTAATATCTTTTTATCCATAAAATATTTCGTTTTTCAGACATCGCCGCTGTATTCTTCGTCAAATTCTACATCGATTTCATATATCATATGTTGATGTAGCATAAAGTTTGACGTTTCGGTGGGACGTCGCGGGTCGCGAATTCGTGCGCGGTGAATTTCGCGAATTAAATGCAAACATCGCGGTTTGCAGGTGCGTGCATGACTTTGTTGTATTGTTTTTAGTGTTATGTTGTGTTTTATGTGCATGTATGGTTGTAATAAGGAGTGGTTGTTGGCATACGACAACCCTTTCTAAAATGTAGGGTTATGTGTAAGTGTATACATTTTTGTGTTTTTACCTGTGTTTTGTAGTTTATGTAATGTTTTTTAACTAGTTAAAAATGTTTTTTATTATGTGTTTTATTACTGTGTTATGTATCATGCATGTACTTTATGTTTTTTTTTGTTGTGCCCTTTTGTGTTTATTATGAAGTGCAGTTGTTGTTGTTGTTTTTTTGCATGTCATATTTTTGTTGATTTTTTTAGTTGTTGTATTTTTTGTATATATTCTCAAATCGGACGGTTTAAATATAATTATTAATGAAATTGCCATTTACCTTTTAGGTTGATTATGGAGAACAACAAGAAAAAACAAGAAAAAAAAACAAAAAGCACAAAAAAAACAGGAAGGAAGCAAATTTTCTAATTTATTATTTATTGCTGATGAGGTTTTTTTTTTTATTATATTTTTATCGCATATTATTTTTTTGTGTTTGTTGGGGGTTTGGGGCTGAACATTCTCCCCCCTGTTGAACAACTTTGTTCAACATCATATTGATTTTGCTAAGTCCCCGTTTGTGGTGATGATGGAAGATAATACGTCCATCCGCCTTCACTTGTAGCCGTACCTGGTAGTGATTGGGTAGGCTTATGGTTTGTTCCTTTTTTCGTGTGGATCGTACCTAGTCAAACTTAATCCGTTGGATGATGTGTTTAGGGAGGTATAGGTCTTCACCCTCCCTTGTGGTGAAGCGTTGAAAGCTGTTTTCACTTCTTTCTCGTAGTTCGGCGAGTGTAGTTGTTGGTCTTAAAAGTGTGAGATTTTTTACTTGGCGCCCATTGATGACAGCAGGTTCTTGTAGCTGAATATTCGTGTTGCTATCTTTTTTCACATAGTGGTATGGCGTTGAGATTTGGGGTCTTATGTTCACTGGTCCAGCCAGGTTGTGAGTAGTTGGTGTCTTTGACGGTTCCCGTTCTGGCCCAGTAAGGTCGATTATTGTGTTGTCTGTTGTTTCCTTAATATGTGGCTTTAGCGCATGCTGGATCCTTCGTGGTGGAGCTGGTCTGATGGCGTGTATTGTTGTTGGTTTTGTTGGCGCTGCTTGAGCCGGCTCTATGTGACCCTGTAGTGCGCTGGACTTGGTGGTCGGGATCCGCCTAGGTTGTGTTCGTTTCCGAATCTCTGGTCCACATGGAGTTGCTTCGACAGACCTTTTCATCACTGGGCGTTTTGGTGTAGTTGAACTGATGATTGGCTTAAATTTTTTCGAATATGGCTCCTGCGGAGTTGATCCGGGTGGGTTATTGGCCCGCCTAATCATTCTCCCTTGGGGCTGGTCCGAATTAGAATGGCTGTTAACTTTACTTGGGTGATTGCTCGCTACTGTTGGGACATCGAGTAGAGCTGAGAGTTCTGCAAACTCCTTCTCGAAGTCACAGTCGATCTCTAGAATTGAGCTGCTCCCTGCTGCAGTTGTGCTGTATAACCAATGGTTTTCGGCGGCGGCCAAATCTTCTTCGGTATAATTCATTTGGGACATCTATAACAAAGACTGTATTAGTTTTATGCCTTTGGAGAGGATTACCTTTTGGACAAGTGGACAACATTACCATGGACTAGACATTTGACGACACTTGAATAGTTACTCCCTGTTACGGATTTGGTTCTATTTCTTGAGAACTTGGTTGATCTATGGGTAGGCGACAAATTTTTGTTATTGGTCTTCGAAACGTGTTTTGACTCGTTCTGACCTGCACCACTCGTATGAACCCATCTGGTCCGGCGAACGTCTCTTCGATTATCCCGAGCGGCCACCTTGTGGGTGGCATGTTCTCGTGTTTAATGAGGACTATATCCCCGACCTGTAGTGCGGTTTGTGGAGTATTCCATTTTGGTCTCTGTTGCAACTGATTAAGATAGTCTTTAGACCATATCTTCCAGAATTGCTTGACCATGCCTTGAATATGTTTCCAGCGTTGACCTGGTGATATTGTTTCTGCTGCATTTGTTACATCCGGAAGGGCGTTGAGAGCTTGTCCAATTAAAAAATGTCCTGGGGTAAGAATCATTGTGTCCTCTGGATCATTTCGAACCCAACATAGTGGTCGGGAATTTAAGCATGCTTCAATTTGCGTGAGTAATGTAGCATACTCTTCAAATGTACATATTGCATTTTTAACGGTCCTATATATGTGATATTTGATAGATTTTACGCTTGCCTCCCATAGTCCACCAAAGTGAGGTGCTGCAGGAGGATTGAAGTGCCATGATACTTGTTTTGGCGTAAAATATCGCTCCGCTTCTTGGTTGGATTCCTTAAGTGCTTGTCGGAATTCCCTGTCTAATATAGATTTAGCTCCGACAAAATTTGAGCCGCAATCGGAATATATGTTTGCACACAGTCCTCGTCTAGCTATGAATCTTTTGAGGGCTGCGATAAATGCTGTTGATGATAGGTCTGAAACCAGCTCGATGTGTATAGCCTTGGTTGTCAGACAGACTATAACACAAATGTAAGCTTTTTGTAGTTTTGCATTTCTGATGGATGACGTCTTAATGGTGATTGGTCCAGCGTAATCAATGCCAACATTAGTGAATGGTTTACTAATATTGACTCTTGGGATAGGTAGCTGCCCCATTAACTGCGTCATAGTTTCTCCTCGTTGTTTAGCACATACCATGCATTTATGGATCCTGCTTGTGATACATCTTCGTGCATTTAAAATCCAAAACCTCTGACGACTCGTACTTAACACCAATGAAGGTCCGCCATGTAATGTCTCTAGGTGGATCTTGTCTATGAGTAAGTGTGTGAGCGTGTGGTCTTGGGGTAAAATGATGGGATGTTTCACCTCGTATGGTATTGTGGCATTAGTTAGTCTGCCTCCCACTCGTATCAATTTATCCTTGTCCATGAAAGGCGTAAGTTTTAATAAACGGCTGTTTCTTGAAAGTGGTTTCCCTTGTAGTAAATTAGTGTATTCTTCCGGAAAAGCCATTTCTTGTGTAAGCCGCAACGTGGTGTTTTCAGCCTCTTTCCATTCTATGGCGGAGAGCTGATTGACTTGTTTATCCTTGGGATTTTTACAATTGTGTTTAAAACGTTTAATCATGGCTACAATATAAATAAGACGTGTTATTGATGAATAACGAAATAAAATGTTGTCCTCAATTTGTGTGAGGAAACTTGTGACGACTGGTTTTTTCGCTTCCAGATCTGTGTTTTCCTTTATTTCTTGCTGCTGAGGCCATTGATCTTGTGGTTTGGTCAGCCAACTGGGTCCATGCCACCATAGTTGGTTGCTAACCAAATTCGTTGCTGAGATACCTCTGGATGCTACATCGGCAGGATTGTTTTCCGTTGAGATGTGTCTCCATTGGTCGTATCGTATGACATCTTGTATTTCGACGACGCGATTGGCCACGTATGTCTTCCATCTGGACGGATGTTCCTTCACCCATTGGAGTGCTATCATAGAATCTGTCCATGTGAATGTTGGGATGTGCTGTAGCTGCATCTCTTCAATTGTGCCCTTTAGCAATTTGGCCAAAATTACAGCTCCATTTAGTTCTAGCCTGGGAATTGTTGTTGGCTTGGTAGGAGCCACCTTTGTTTTGGACGTTAGTAACATTGACTGCAGAATATGCCTTTGCTGACGCGTCACAAAAACCATGGAGTTGTGCCTTTGTATTGGCGCTGTAATTAATCCGTCTTGGAATTTGTAGTTTGTTTAGATTGATTAATTCCTGTTTGAACGTTAACCATTCATTTTCTACTTGGGTGGACACTTGTTGATCCCATGAGCAGCCGGTTATCCATAACACTTGCATTAATATTTTTGCAGTAATGATAACAGGAGACAGCCAGCCTAAGGGCTCATACAAGGATGCGATGTCCGAGAGAATGTTGCGTTTAGTTGCGATGTTGTGTTCTCGCATTGGGATGATAGTGAATGTGAAATGATCCGGTCCAGGATGCCAACGTATCCCGATGGTCTTCACTGTTTCGTCTGTGTTGAATGTTAATACATTCTTCAGTTCACGATGTTCCGGAGGGAGATGGTCTAATAGTGTCTGCTCATTGCTAGCCCATTTCCGTAAGTTAAAACCCCCTGACCGTGTGATGTTTATCAATTCCATTTGTAATTGTTTTGCATCATTGATGTTGTCAGCTCCGGTTAACAGATCGTCGACGTAGAAATTATCATGTAGTGCTTTAGAAGCTAACGGCCAAGTTTTCCTTTCGTCCACTGCGAGTTGTTGCAGCGTGCGAATTGCTAAGTATGGAGCACTTGCCGTGCCAAAAGTCACCGTTTTCAACTTGTAGTCTTGAAGTTGTGATGTTTTCGGATTTTGCCAATAATCCTTTGAAATGTTTGATCCTTTGGGTGGATATCAATCATGCGGTACATTTTCTCAATGTCTGCATTCATAGCGATTTTATATTTTCGCCAATTGAGCAATGTTGCAAACAGCTTGGGTTGAAGAGTAGGTCCAGTCAACAAGTGCTCGTTGAGTGATGTGCCATTTGTAGTTTTGGCGGATGCATCGAACACGACTCTTAATTTAGTCGTGGTACTCTCCTTGAAGACTGCGTGATGAGGGATATAGAAATGTTCTTCTTGATCTGTTGGGGGTTCTACTTCTTCCATGTGCCCAAGTTCAATATATTCGTCTAAACACTTTCTGTATTCCTTTTCGAATTCTGGTTTTTTAGAGAACTGCCGTTGCAGCGATGTGAAACGCTTGAGTGCTTGTGGTCTTGATAATCCTAAAGAAGGAGCTTTGTTGTTTTTAAATGGAAGTTTGACTTGGTATTTTCCATTTTGTTTACGCGTGTGTGTTGTCTCGAAGGTCTGCTGGCACAGTTTGTCATCCACAGTTAGGATCTGTTTTGCTGGAGGTTCTTCGAGTTCCCAAAAACGTTTTAATTGGTCGTGTAAATCTAGTGTTGTGACCGTAAATGCTGAGACTTCATCTGTGACGGTGTCTGTCGTTGGTCCCACTATTATCCATCCAAAGATTGTGTTTACGGCTATTGGGGCGGTACTAGGTCCCTTTCGTATGCCGTTCTTTAGAATACGTGCGTAGATTCGTGCTCCTAGGAGTGCGTCGATCCTTCCTGGCTTCCAGAATGTTGGATCTGCTAGTGGCAAGTTGTTGAGGTGATTCCATTCCTCCTTGCAAACTACCTTTGTTGGTAGAGAATCAGTGATACTGTTGAGTATCAAGAAATTATCCGTCACTGACACCTTGTTAGCGTTGTTTGGTTTTACCGTGAGCCTAACTTGTTGGTGTGCAGTAGCTAATGGATTGGTGTTTATACCTGTTATTGCTACAGTTGTATTAGTTCCTGTAGCTCCTAGCTGCTTGCATGCAGCCTTTGTGATAAATGAAGATTCGGAGCCATTGTCTATTAGACACCGCAATACCTTTTCCGTGCCATGACTAGTGCGAAACGTTACCAGTGCTGTTGACAACAATGCATGGTGATTTTTCATGGTTAGAAAGTTTTGAATTGTTGGTACTCCGTCAGCGCTGTCGGCTGATTGTGATTTCGAAATTGTTGGAGATTGGCTTGGTATTGGTTCTCCCTCTCGAAAATGTTTTTCCTTGGATCCTGTTGATCCCTGCTTCTCTTGTCTGGAGTCGTCGTGTAAGGTAGTATGATGACGCTGTTTGCATTTGCGACATGTATATTTGCTTGTGCATTCCTTTGCCATGTGGCTGTTGGACAAACAATTTAAACAACTTCCAGCTGATAATATAAACTTACGTCTGGCATCACTATTCATTTGTTGATACTTGGTACATGCTCGAATGTAGTGCTTTTGATGGCAAGACGGACAACAGTCTTGCTTCACTGTATGATACGTGTGTGTGACCTTTTTTGTGATTGTTGGCTTGACTGGTGTTGATGTCCGTGGAACGATTGCATCCGCAATTGATTCTAGTACCCGTAATCTCATTGTCAAGAACTTGCTGAATTGTGAAAAAATTGGCAATGTCTCGGCAGTTGTATTTCGTGTGGTGTTGTAGTTGGAGGCTCTGGAGGTGGAGTTGTTTTTAATTGGCATTTTTCCAATCCATCCATTAACTCTCCGAGATAGTCATAATATTTGGCTTCTTTGGTTCCGTATATATCACTATTGAGGTACGCAATTGCTGCTTCTGCATTCTCTTGTACTGATGATTCGTCTAATGAAATTTCTCCCATATTGCATTTAATCCAGTGATTCTGGATTTGTAGAATCCTAAATTGCGTTTTGCGTGTGCCGTCTTTTTGCCAGTGTCGATATACTGGAATAGACGGAGTTTCAAACGTTCTTGTGCTTGACACATTTGTTGTAGTGTAGTCATTTTGAATATGTTACTCTAAAGACTACCCGAACACCGATAACAAACGAATAAAATTGACCAAATTGAATTCACTGACACGTATTCCTGGATGGAACCACCAAAATGTTTAGTGCAAAATGAAATTTTACACTAAGGGAAAAAGAAAATATGAAGGAAACACACGTGTCAGTTAGAATTCAATTTGTCTTTATTTCAGAAAACTGTTTGCTTAGGTGCTAACAGATAGGACTTATGTTCAACTTAACTTATCTTACATATATTACTATTACCAACCACTAACACCTTAATAGAAGTGTTCTAGTTAGTAACTTTTATTCCAGAATATAATATATATATAACAAATAGATATATTCAGATAGCGACTAAAGTACTTAACCAAAAGTTTGTATACAAAATTACACTGAGTATATCAGAAGATATAGCTAGACAGTAATTTAATACTTGACTAAGGAAAGATACAGAGTCGTACTGAATATTATCTTTAAAATAATGCTGAAAGAGATACTTGATTAAAACCAAACATATAACATTTCCCAGAACCCATGCGGCCTGTAGAAAATCTAATGATTGGTGAAAATAGCTTATTGAGTAGTTGAAAAAATCCTTGTTGACAATAAAAACACTTGGAAAAATCCTTGAAGTTACTTCGATTGCACGTTTGCTCGATGTACTTTCTTTGACTACTGATAGACAAGAGAGACTGATTGCTTCTGGGTTCGGGTTTTTATACACTGGACCCAACGGTCCTGGCCTAAACTGCATTGCCATTTTTAGGTGGGGATAGTTATACCTTTTTGATGATTAAAAACATAATTTCAAACTATTTCCCCTTATGTTTATTCTATTCTAATTATTTTATTCTTTTTAATTTCATAAAATTTCAATTAATTCACTATGATTTTATTATTTTTCTTCAATTTTTATGATGTACTAAAAATGTCCTTTTCGACCATTTCCTTATTTTTAACTGCAATATCATAATTTTATTAATTCATAAATTCATCCTTTTTCACTATATTTTCTCTTTTCTTCTCATTATCTTTATGAGAATTTATATTTTATGGTAATATCTTTTTATCCATAAAATATTTCGTTTTTCTGACATCGCCGCTGTATTCTTCGTCAAATTCTACATCGATTTCATATATCATATGTTGATGTAGCATAAAGTTTGACGTTTCGGTGGGACGTCGCGGGTCGCGAATTCGTGCGCGGTGAATTTCGCGAATTAAATGCAAACATCGCGGTTTGCAGGTGCGTGCATGACTTTGTTGTATTGTTTTTAGTGTTATGTTGTGTTTTATGTGCATGTATGGTTGTAATAAGGAGTGGTTGTTGGCATACGACAACCCTTTCTAAAATGTAGGGTTATGTGTAAGTGTATACATTTTTGTGTTTTTACCTGTGTTTTGTAGTTTATGTAATGTTTTTTAACTAGTTAAAAATGTTTTTTATTATGTGTTTTATTACTGTGTTATGTATCATGCATGTACTTTATGTTTTTTTTTGTTGTGCCCTTTTGTGTTTATTATGAAGTGCAGTTGTTGTTGTTGTTTTTTTTTTTGCATGTCATATTTTTGTTGATTTTTTTAGTTGTTGTATTTTTTGTATATATTCTCAAATCGGACGGTTTAAATATAATTATTAATGAAATTGCCATTTACCCTTTAGGTTGATTATGGAGAACAACAAGAAAAAACAAGAAAAAAAACAAAAAGCACAAAAAAAAAACAGGAAGGAAGCAAATTTTCTAATTTATTATTTATTGCTGGTGAGGTTTTTTTTTTTTATTATATTTTTATCGCATATTATTTTTTTGTGTTTGTTGGGGGTTTGGGGCTGAACAGAGGGCTTTGTAAAGAAAAAGGTAAACCGCCATTTTTTGTTGGCCACCATTTTGAATTTGGAATGATGCCACACAGCTAATAATATTCTACTTGTCACACCTTTTCATTTGATACCCATACTGAGCGCGTTGTAAAGAAAAAGGTAATCCGCCATTTTGTGTTGGCCACCATTCCAAATTTGGAATGACGAGACAGCTAATAGTATTCTACTTGTCATACCCTCAGTGGGAATCAAAAACGTAATCTGCCATTTTGTGTAGGCCGCCATTTTGAATTTTGAATGACGCTACATAGCTAATTGTGTACTACTTGTCCTTCCCTTTCATTTGAGATCCATGTCGGGGGTCGGGGAAACAAATTTGGCCGCCATCTTGGATCCGCCATATTGATTTTTTTGCAAAATTGTCAGATTGCATTGTCACGTGAACTATACATATGTGAAAAATTTGAAGTTGATCGGTTATATAGAAGCGCGTCAAAATCAAAGCAAAATTTTTCTACAAAAGTATTAACAGTCTTCAAAAGTGATTCTTCTTTCTGAATCCATTCTGATTGGATTTGTGTTGTAAAGAATGATGCAAGTTACACTATCCAACATTTCTTTTTCCCCCATACACAACCCGATTTTTTAGGCAAGGGGTCGCAGGAAGTATATGTTATGCGTCATATGTCTCCTCACTTTTGAGCCAGAAAATTTGCCAGACTCACCCATCCATTACACTAACACAAATATTACATCGCACTCGGGGTCTGCGAAAACTATGAGAAATTCCCCCCTTTCATTCACGTTTATTGTACAACTATAAAGGCATCATAATAGTTACACGAAAAAGAGGCAGAAACTTGAATGCTTAGTGTAATACCAGCTTCATACACAAACGGTTTTGATGTGAGTATCGAGTGATGGATAGTGTAATTTGCACCAATTACCAACAATTATCTCATCCTTTTGTGTGCATCAATTGTTTTTTTTCTGAAGTCGGTTTGTAACGGTCGGTTATTTCGCCCCTCGCGGAAATTTCAGAACGTTTCCTAATAAAATTCACTTCGCCGGGGGATAATAAAAAAATTTGAGAAAAAAAACAAAATATTTAAAAAATTGAAAAACACGACGCCCCTGTGACAAAAAAATGAACTAAAAAGCCAAAAACAAGCCAAAACCGTTTTAATCAGTGATTCTGTAACATTTGTACCCCGACTGCAAAAATACAGATTATACCTATACTATAGTTGTGTGATACTTAAAAAAATGACTATTTAAAGTTAATATTTTCTACAGTAGTTAGACAATATCTTATATATTTATTATACACACAAAGGCCAAAAACAAGTTTTAAGTACTAATGTAAGGCAGAAACAAGGTATAGAAGACATTGTTCTCTTAGTATAGTCAATGTCATTGACTATACTAAGAGAACAATGTCTTCTATATCTTGTTTCTGTCTTACATTAGTACTTAAAACTTGTTTTTGGCTTTTTAGTTCATTTTTTTGTTACAGGGGCGTCGTATTTTTTAATTTTTTAATTATTTTGTTTTATATTTTATGGTATTTTAGTGATTATAATTCGTAAACCAATGTAGTTTTTATTAAGTTATTTTATTTTACTTCTCATTATTATAGGACGTACAACTATTGAGATACGGTGTTAATGCCAAAGTAAAGTTATCGAAGTTTTATTTATTCCAGCTAAATTTAGACACGCCGACAGATTAGGCAAAGTGGTGCTTGGATCAATTAGTACCTAGCTATATATCGATGTGAGCGAAAATTCCATCGGCTCTCATTGGTCGAGCTTTCTGAGCAGTTCTAACTTTTTGAGTGGTTTTTAATCATGAGGCTCGTGAATAACTTTACAAGGATCCAAATAGCTAATAACTAGACCTTATAACTTCCTTAAGCGACTAAGCGCGACATAGGCTTGCCCCTGGCAAAAATTTTAGAGCCTAGATCTAGAACAGCTATATCTAGCCCAATCAGAAAAAAAAATTTAGTGTGACGTAAATTGCGTCTGACGGCGGCCATATTCTTGCCTATGTTACTCGGACTCATTAAACGACTCTAGCGGTACCCCAGCCATCTAAATCCGTTCAGGCGTTTAGAAGTTATGGTGGAACAAAGAAACATACAAACATACATACATGAACCCTGAAAATATTACACTCCTTTTTGGGGCAGTGGTGTTACATACTTTGTATAGGGAATTTTCATTTTGCTTAAACAGCATACTAGGCTTAACTATTAAATGTTCATTCATGGTGATAGGGTAATATAATAGTCGAGGCAATGAAGCAAAAAAGTTCCTAATTGGTTGGGCGCGGACGGAACGGAATGCGGTTTTTTGCATTCGCTTCCAAAAATTATGTGTAAAAAATGGCCCATTTTTTTATACGCTTTATATTAGCTTCACCTGTATGTATGTGTGTATGTATGTATGTTCTATGTAAACAAATCTTGCAACTTGATTTTGACCCACTTCTATATAACCGATCAACTTCAAATTTTGCACATATGCATAGTTCGCGTGACAATGCAATCTGACCATTTTGTAAGAAAATCAAGATGCCGGTTCCAAGATGGCGGTCGATTTTTGCTATTGTGTTCCCCGACCCCCCGACATGGGTATCAAATGAAACGGCATGACAGGTAGAATACAATTAGCTGTATGGCGTCATTCCAAATTCAAAATGGCGGCAAACAAAATGGCGGACTACCTTTTTCTTTACAACCCACTCGATATGGGTATCAAATGAAAGGGTGTGACAATTAGAATACTATTATCTATGTGGCGTCATTCCAAATTCAAAATGGCGGCCAACACAAACTGGCGGATTATCTTTTTCTTTACAACCCACTCGGTATGAGTATCAAATAAAAGGATGTGATAATAGAATACTTTTCGCTGTGGGGCGTCTTTCCAAATTCAAAATGGCGGCCACCACAAAATGGCGGTTTACCTTTTTCTTTACAACCCACTCGGTATAGGTATTAAATGAAAGTGTATGACGAGTATAGTATAGTAAGCTTTGTGATGTCGTTTTAAATCTAATATGGCGGTCACTACAAAATGGCCGAACACTGTACATATAATAGACTAAAAAATAGAAAATAAAAAATATAGTTTAAAAAAACTAAAAAATACGCTTTTATTTTAAAATGAACTAAAAAGTAAAAAATAATTTTGAATGTAAAGTTTTTATTGCTCCAGCCAGTATAAGAAAACAACCTACCTTCGAAATCTAAAAAAGCGTGAGGCGCTAGCTAAAAGTTCCGGTGTTAATAAAATAAGAATATAGAGAGCCCGACATTTCGAAAGGTATAGGTTGTTTTCTTATACTGGATGGAGCAATAAAAACTTTACATTCAAAATTATTTTTTACTTTTTAGTTCATTTTAAAATAAAAGCGTATTTTTTAGTTTTTTGAATTTCTGAACAAACCGGAAATTGCACCTGTTCACCTGTATGTATGTTTGTATGTATGTATGTATGTAGACAAATCTTGCAACTTGATTTTGACCCACTTGCATATAACCGATCAACTTGAAATTTTGCATATATATATATAGTTCGCGTGACAATGCAATCTGACCATTTTGTAAAAAAATCAAAATGGCGGTCCCAAGATGGCGGCCGAATTTTGCAATTTTGCTCCTCGACCCCCGACATGAGTATCAAATGAAAGGGTATGACAAGTACAATACAATTACCTATGTGGCGTCATTTCAAATTCAAAATGGCAGCCAACTCAAAATGGCGGATTACCTTTTTCTTTACAACGCGCTCGATATGGGTATCAAGTGAAAGGAAATGACAAGTAGAATACTATTACCTCTTTGGCGTCATTCCAAATTCAAAATGCCGGCCAACACAAAATGGCGGACTACCTTTTTCTTAACAACACCCTCGGTATGGGTATCAAATGAAAGTAAATGATGATGATTTACATCTAATATGGCGGTCACTACAAAATGGCGGAAGACATATAATAGACTAAAAAGTAGAAAATAAAAAATATAGTTTAAAAAATGTTTCAACTCATTTGTTACGAGTTTTAAATGGAAATATCCAAAGGAAACCTCGAAACAGATGACTTGAAACAACTTCTGTAATGCCACCCCAGCCTTAAATTGTAATTTTAAATTCGCAGCGCACGAGACTAGATTTAATTTTTACACTTTTTCACTTCTGCTGCCACTTACCGTGGAATGTATGAAAGAGGAATACCAATTCTGCATTACATTTTGGTTTCCAAGTTTCATAAATTCGGTTTCATTGCATGAATACATCGATGGAAAAATGAACCTATTCTCTTTTTTCCTGCTGGGATTACACTTCTTTTTTGGGGCAGTCGTGTAAAAATAGGCGAGAAAAAAATTTTTTTTGGATGAAAAAATGATGAAAATATTTGGGAGTGTGTGATGAGAATCTGTCTGTTTCTGCATTTTTTTTGAATTGGGACTAAATGGCTGCACTGTTGTGAAGGATTTTCCTGTGCCACCCAGCTCGAAGAACTTAAATAAAAGAGAAAATTGGACCAAATCAAGGAAAAGCTTTATATAATGGAAAAACTGTGTCGAATATTATGAAATTTTGGTGATTTTACTCTCTAGATATTGATGACGAATTTTATACAAAAGATTTTCAGGTGAATCCTGTGTGAAGTTTTTGAGACTGGAGATTGTCGACTTTTGGAAAATCAAGAATGCGTAACCAATAAAAATAAAAAGTAAAAGAAAAAAATATTTAAAACTAATAAGCCGTATAGAAGTGTAGCGCCTCTTTTGAAAAATCTTATACCACAAAAGTTTGACGGAAGGACTTTGTAAGAAACGTTTAGATATTTGCATAGCAAGGCAATTAGAAGAAACTATCGTGGAAAAAACATTGAGTTCAAATAGAAAAAAATCAGGGTTATTATATTTTTGTGGAAAAAACTAAGACGAAGAAACATTAAATATAGAAAAGTTATACGTTAATCAGGGAGTTATATAGGTAATGCAGTAACAGTCGTTACAACAGAAAAGCTGTGTGCAAACTCTTACTAATGAAGGTGTTAGCGGAGGAGGTTCAAGTTTATCAAGAAAACCAGTCTGGACCTGTCAGAATTGATACACTAGGGATTGTCAATCAAGCACGTCAACACGGACCGTTATTGCCCGTGGAGCTACAATTGTGTTGGATGGGTAAATCCTGCGTAATTTAAATTTGGTTTAGTTTTTTCAGTGATCGGATGCATTCCTGTCTTGTTTGGCCGGATAAGTTCCTGGTATAGAGACATTCAGAGGAGTCGAGGTACATATATTCAGCCTCCGCCATTGGGGTGCGAATAAAAGAATTCAACTTTCTACTGGCTAATGCTGGAGTAGCTAATTTACATGTAATCAATATATTAACATTTTAAAATCTTTTAATTAACTTAAAAATATTTATATTTCCAAATATTAACTATATTACTTTACATTAATATATTTACACTTTTTAACAGTTTTCTATAAATGGATTCACAATTTTGAATTTTAAATAACTACACTACAATATCCATTTTGGGGTTCGAATACGTACTCTAATTTTCTTCTATTGAAATTCTTTCTCGTTGTTAGTTCTTTTTTAACCGACTTAAAAAGGAGGAGGTTATCAATTCGACACGCAGGTATGTTTTTTTTGGTCCTGTTCACGCATAACTTTGTAACGCAATAACTTTTTTGCTTTTTTGTTTTTTTGCTTGAAAGGGTAGTTTCCCACGGTGGTCCCATGCAATTTTTTTTAAATTCTGATAAAGGAATTCGAAGGTAGGCTTAAAAAACTGGTAAATTTAGTACACCTTGAACAGATAGAATATTTTCAAAGGTATCACAAAAGTCTTTATTGTCACCAAATACTTAATAGGGACTTGGCATAGCGTCTACTTAAAAGTCTACCGAACTAATTATTGCGCGTTCAAACCCCGGGTCGGACAGTGCGACTTTTTTTCTTTTTTTCTCTTCTAAATTCATTGTTGGATTAATGTTGTAAAGAATTATTACAAACTCTTCGGTAAGGAATTTCATGCATACTCATGTAGACTGTAAGAGTATTCCTTTGAATTGGAAAACTATTTAACTGAATTTCTGAAAGGACTTATTTACATATATAGCCATCTTATGGTGACACTCTCTCATAGCGCAACAAGTTAAGTAACTACCTCTCGTCCGGGGGATCCGAGTTCGATTCTTCGGACTGTTGCATTTTTTTTTCAATCGACTTTATATTTTCACAATAAATATTGTTTTCTAATTTCCTTCGCGGAATTTTGTTTCATATTAAATAAGTTTTTTTTTAAATTACTCCGAAAATGCGCAAATACATTACTGCAAAAACTATTTAGCTACTGCATCGATTCTTATAGACGGCGGCATATCATACTTATCGTAATAAATAATTTTGTTTTAAATTGCCCCCGAAAAAAATGAACGGACTAAAAAATACGAAATAAAATAAATTTTTAAAAACCAACTTCAAAAAAAAACCAATACCGTGATGCACAAAAAAGGATGAAATAATTGTTGCTAGTTCTTTACAATACTAATCCAATCAGAATGGATTTAGAAAGAAGAATCACTTTTGAAGACGGTACTAACACCTGTTTTCGGGGCGATGTATTAAGTGCATAAGGCGAACAAAGAAATGAAAACAATTTTCGAAGCAAGAGTTAGTGCGATGAAAGTCAACCTGGCACCGTCTTGAAAAGTGATTCTTCTTTCTAAATCCATTCTGATTGGATTAGTATTGTAAAGAACTAGCAACAATTATTTCATCCTTTTTTGTGCATCACGGTATTGGTTTTTTTTGAAGTTGGTTTTTAAAAATTTTTGTTGGCTGATTGCCCTAATTGTTTGGGAATCGGGCGCTACTTAGTCGTTTGTTCTTGCTTATACTTAAGAATACTGCAAGGAAGTATTGTGAGAGGACACCGTTTTGGCCGAAATGACGTTTTCCATTCCTGTAATTGGCGGTTATTTTGTCCATGATTTTTTGTACCCCTACCACTAATTCAGATAACACATAAAACAAGTTTTGTCAAGTAATTTGTTTAAATCATTTGATATTTTTTTTGTAATTGTATTAAAGTTGATTTGGGTTGATATATTGAAGTTGTCAATGCGATTGATTCTACTTTACTACTAGGCATGCTGTCCTAAGTTTTTTAATTCTTCCAGGATGGTTGGGCGTATTTCCTCTCCGGGGTTCTCTCGTCGTTGTTTTGTTTCGATTACAGGTCCACCGTGTCTTTAAGAATCAACGATGGCGCTCAGTCTGGAGCGATCATAAATATGGAATTGCATGAAGAGGATCTCGCACCGGCATAAAGGTAAGTAGTGAGCCACAATGACTTGGCCCGGCCACACACACCAGGACCCCACCCGGCGAGCTAGCATTTACCGTGTGGCCGGAATAACACCCCCCCTCACGGTTATTTCGGCGGATTAGGGAGGGTGAGTTCTTCTGAATTTATTTATGTTTGTGAGTGCTTCCCGAGTCAGGTTCTTCAGTGCTTCTGACTCATGGGGGGCATGAACAAGCATAATGGCGCCCAAACTTGCTATTGCAGCATATTTGCGCCATTGTGCAGTTACAGGTTTTTAAAAATTAATTATATTTCGTACTTTTTAGTCCGTTCATTTTTTTCGGGGGCAATTTAATTAAAAAATTGTTTATTACGATAAATATGACACGCCACCGCACAGTGGGCTGGATTTAAAAATTTTGGACTTAAGGATTTATATTTAATTTTTGAATTCTACTATTATTTCAAACTGTCGAAAACAAGGTAAATATGCAAAAACATCTAACAAAACCACAAGAGACCAGCGAAAGTGGCATCTAATATTGAAATTGAACGAAACTTAAAGCTTTTTCGGACTACGCATTCGTAGAGTAGAGTAGAGCCCTACTTTGATTTTACAGTTTTCTGTTGCTACTTTGGCGACACAGCGATAGAACCATACTATCTTCTATGCGATAAAGGAACTCAGATTTGCTCTTCCACTTTGTTTTTGGGATGTAAACTCCCCTTAACTCCAAAAGTCGCAAATTACTTCGAAAACACAGAGCACTTTCAGATGAAGTAAAAGATTTACTAATTTTGCCCAATACATTAGACGATGACTTTGAAAAAGAGAAATCTGAATTTGCAAATGTAGACTTACAACAAAATATGGAGCATGACGCTGAATCCGAGTCCAGGAGGCTAATTGATTATGATTAGAATAGTATTGTTTCGAAGATATTTAGTTTTAATAAAATCTAAACAATAGTGTCTGTAATAGGTAAAGCTCCAAAATCTGCCTCTAGGTAGGTGTTAGTTAGAATCTTTTATGTGCTTATAAGTGGACTAGGCCTATGGGGACACCACAGTAAAAAAACCCGCCTAGTTTGTTGGTATTATTTACCAACAGTCTTTTAAGTTCCCAATATAAATTAAGCTCCAAACAGTATAGTATTTTGATCACTTTTATTTTATAACTTATTAACAATTATATTCAATAGGTTCTTCATCCACTTCATATACTATACTTATATATAGGTACAATTTATTTTAGGCAAATTTTATGAATTGATTTTTATTCTCAAAGTTTCATTTGGAGATTTGGTATGTCTCGAAACTTTAGATTTTTGGCAACCTATACACGATCTAGACCAGTTGTTGCAGTCTTTATTGATCGCTGGCCAAAAATATTTTTTAGTAATAGCTTGCCTTGTGGCTCGTATGCCTGGATGCGACAAACTATGTTCGGCATTGAATGCCAATTTTCTTAATGAGGCGGGTATATAAGGGCGTAATGTACCCGTGCTAATCTCACACCAAACCTCATGAGTTGTGAATGGAATTGGTGTGAGTATTAGCTTTACCCTTGAGCTACGGCTGGGATGCTCTTTGAGTTGTTGTAATTCTTGGTCACCTTCCTGTGCTTTCGCCAGATGTGGCAAATCGAAGGTGACTGTGTCCACGTTGTCGGCCGCTAATGAGCGCGATAAATAATCCGCGACAACGTTTTGTTTCCCAGACACATGTCTGATGTCCGTTGTGAACTGGGAAATTTGACTCAGGTGTCTTGTTTGGCGGGGAGATCTTTCAGTCTTTGTGTGAAGGGCCCGTATTAGAGGTTTGTGGTCAGTGTATACCACAAAATTTCTTCCTTCCACAAAGTACCGGAAATGTTTTATTGCTGCATAGATTGCGAGTAGTTCGCGATCAAATGCAGAATAATTTCGTTCAGCAGATGACAACTTCTTAGAGTAGAAGGCTAATGGTTGCCATCTGTGACCGTTAAATTGTTCTAGCACAGCTCCGATAGCAAAATCGGAAGCATCAGTTGTGACGCTATATTTCGCATCCGCATAGAGGATGTATCAGCACAACTGCTGCAGCCATTGCGGCTTTCACATGGAGGAATGCTTGTTCACATTCTGCGGGCCAAGGAAGTTGTTTTTTTGTAGTTGCCGGACTATTGAGGAGTTCCCTCAAATGATCATTTATCGGCACTAACATTTGTGCAAGTTTAGGAATGAATCGGTGGTAAAAGTTCACCATTCCTAGAAACTTCTGTATTTGTTTAACTGTTGTTGGTGTTGTGAGGTCATTTATTGCTTGGACTCGTTCGGGTGATGGAAGTATTCCATCCTTGCCGATACGATGTCCCAAAAACATGATCTCACTGACACCAAAAACGCATTTGGATAACTTTATTGTTAACCCAAAATTATCCAGGCGTTTAAACAGTTCTTCGAGGTGAGTTAAATGCTCATCCTCGGATCTACTAGCGATAAGAATATCGTCTAGGTAGACATAAATGAAGTCTAGGTCTCTTGTAACTTCATTCATAAATCTTTGAAATGACTGGGCTGCATTTCTTAACCCAAATGGCATGCGAGTAAACTCGAACAGACCAAAGGGTGTTATTATGGCAGTCTTATGCACGTCTTCTTGTGCAATGGGGATGTTGTGGTACGCACGCACAAAATCCGCCTTTGAAAAAACCGTGCAACCGTGAAGGTTCACAGAAAAGTTATGTATGTGCGGGATTGGATATCTATCTGGCACTGTGACTGCATTAAGGCGACGATAGTCGCCGCATGGCCTCCAATCATTTGTATCCCGTTTAGGGACCAGATGAAGTGGAGATGCTGTGGGAGACGACGAAGGTCGACAAATCCCTAGTTTAACCATATGTTCAAACTCCAATTTCGCTACCTTGAGCTTCTCAGGATGAAGTCTACGAGCGGTAACGAAAGGTAATTGCCCATTCGTAACAATGTGATGTTGCACATTGTGTTTAACCGGTAGGTTGAAATTAGGGGGTTGTGTTAATGAAGCATACTTCGTTAACAATTCTTTATATTTACCAAGATGTTGGCATTCGAAACTCTCGACTTCATACTCACCAGTTGCACAGACGTCAGTCCGAAGACTGGTCTGTGGGTCAACTAGTTTTCGATGTTTAAAATCGAGTAAGAGCTCGAACTTCGAGAGGAAGTCCGCACCGAGTATAGGCCCACCCTAAATGAAAACTAACGCAGAAGTGATGTAGAAGTGAAGTAGTCGTAATTTCTTTCAAAATTGATATATAAACCAAAATCAAAAGATCATAAGAAGTGTAGCAAGTGAACAGCCGTACTTTCTTAACTTTTGTTTACTTCTTGTGCGGTTCTTACCGCACGGTTACTTCTGTAAATGACTTTTCGAAATTTTTCGAAATTAAACTTCCACTTCACTTCCATTTTGGTCACTCTCATACATTCATATGCAATGGTACCTAGCTTCACTTCACTTCACTTCCCATTTAGGGTAGGCCTTATGGCTTTGTTGGTGTTAGCAATAATAAAATTGTGGATGAACCGTCGGCGAAGGCCTAGGTTCAGTTCCAACAACTTCATGCCAAAAGTGTGGATCGTTGATCCATTTGCCGCGCGCAGAAGTAAATTAGGGCATGTGGTTTGTACCCTGAACGTATGTGCTGGAACTAACGATATGTCCGCACCAGAATCGATTAAAAATCGATTTGATTATGCTGGTCCCGGACATATAATCTGCACGAGCGCTTCTGCTGAGAAGCGCCCGTGAATGTGGCGACTCCCCGCCAATTTAATTTTTTGCTTGGGTTCCCTTAACCCTCCGGTCCCTTTTGGCCGATGGGCTAGGACACTTAAATGCGCAGGGTGGGGTGCACCGTTCTGCCCCACTACCAAAGCGGTAGTGGTAATAACAGAGCGTCCCCTGTAGCGCCTGCGCAGGCGTGGCCTTGGGTATTGCCCCTTGTTGTGTGGGGTTACTGGTCCCCGCCGATGAAGCTTTCGGCTGTCTAGCCGGTGAGCGGCTCCATTGGCGTGGACCAGCAGACCCTCTTGCCGGCTCCTGTCGCTGGCCCTGCCTTCCCACCATCACGAGTGCCCTCAATTGACGCATCTCGCGTTGCAGGGACTGCACTGTCCGCTCCAGAGTCGGTGTTGACGAGTGTACCTCGGACACCTGAGGTAGTGCGGGGTGAGAAGTCACCTCCCACACTTTATCCGCTAAAACGGACAACTGATCCAGCGACTGGTCCAAGGATGCAGCAAGCACTACCTGGATGTCCTTGGGCAGCCGCCGCTCCCAAAGGCTCCTGATGAGAGCCTCGCTATCTGCTAGACTGTCCCCGGCCAGACTTTGTAAGCCCCTGAGGAAGTCTGAGGGCTTCCTGTCCCCGGGCTCATGCGCCGCCAGCAATTGCTCAAGTCGGTTCCTCGTTGACAAACCAGCGGCCTCCGTTGGCAACGCAGAGACCTCATGTGATAATTTAGTCTTGTCCGAACTTATGCCGTTTAGCCCGAATTGGGCCTCAGCCTGGTAAAACCAGACTGCTGGGTCGCTTTGATGGAATTCAGGCAGGTTGAATCTTGCGGCAGAGGCTACATCAACGTCTGCCTGAACCCTGCGTCGACCCGGCAGTCCTTCCTCCAGGCTGGGCCACGACTCATCCATATCTAGGACGAAAGAATTATCCCAATGACTTCCTCTTTCCATTTTAAATATGTTTTGTGAACCAAAATGTGAAAAGAGAAAAAGTCAATGTGCAAAAGAACCAGAAAATGTGAAAGAGAAAAAAATCAATGTGCAAAAGACCCAGAAAATGTGAAAGAGAAAAATTCAATGTGCAAAAGAACCAGAAAATGTGAAAGAGAAAAAAAATCAATAAATAATTACAATTTTCTTGGTAATAATTCTCCTTATACCAAAATCAAATATTCAATTAAATAGATTTGAATTAAAATGCTATCTGTCAACTTCAAAGGTTAGAAACAAACACTTATCTTATAATCTTCTATAATATTTTTTTAAAAAAAAATAAAACTTTTAAAAATCCTGTTCGTTTAACTCCGGTATACTTCTTCCTCAGTATGCTGCTATTTCCAATAGACAAAGTTTCGCCACGGGGTCACCAATTGTTGGTATTCTTTACCAACAGTCTTTTAAGTTCCCAATATAAATTAAGCTCCAAACAGTATAGTATTTTGATCACTTTTATTTTATAACTTATTAACAATTATATTCAATAGGTTCTTCATCCACTTCATATACTATACTTATATATAGGTACAATTTATTTTAGGCAAATTTTATGAATTGATTTTTATTCTCAATGTATCGAGTACTATATTTTTATATTATTATTTTTCAGTTAAAACTGTCAACTGCACTAAAAATTGGTTATTTATTTTCCTTACTTAGCCTTGGCCGACTTGGTTTTTAAGGCAAGTCTCCTTGGCTAAGTAAGACCGGAAGTAGTAGGACGATGTCCCTACAAGTTCTCTACCTCTTAGGTGGTGCGGAAAAGTGGACATATCCAAATACAAAAACTGAAATTGCCGGGTAATCGCCCAAAATCGCAGCGAAAGCCTTGGAATGCAACTAGTTCAGCACTACCATTATATGAAACTATAAGCGGTATTTTAAGCGATTTTAAGCGTTTTGAGAAAATCACCTATTCCACTTTTTCTCCATACAAAAAAATCTTAAAACTAACCAAATTCAGAAAATATTTGTTTAAACGAAAAAAGTCATATAATAATTGTTAATTGTATCAATTAATAGAATTAAATCCCATCATTACTTTTTTGAAAAGACCTACTTCATTTTCATGTGTCCCTAAGTCCACTACGGCTCAAATCCAGCCCACTGTGCGCCGTCGATAAGGATCGAGGCACTAGCTAAATAATTTTTGCTGTAATGTATTGCGTGTTTTCGGAGTAATTTAAAAAAAACTTTTTTAAAACAAAGGAAATTAAAAAAAACATACCTATTTATTGTGAGAATATAAAGTCGATTGAAAAAAATGCCTCAGGCAGACGAAACGAACAAACCCCACGGATGAGAAGAGAAGAGATTTTAACCCACTGCGTTACGAGAGACAGTTACTGTGGGTTGACTAAATATGTAATAAAAACTGTTGTCTGTATCGCGGATACGTACAAATGACGTGAATACGTTTTCAATGTTCTGAAAGAATATCGTTTTATTTGTTATTGATATTAAAAAGGTAGGAAATAAACAATAAAAAGCAAATTGAAAAAATCTTGTTGATCAATTCTGAACCGATTGCTTAAAGAGCTTCAGGATGCCCTACATTCAATCTTCTGCTAGCTAGGAAGTGAAGATTATCAGATTTTCAACCTCTTGAACAACCTACATACAGCTGACCGGGAAATGGCACTTATTTGGCAAAATTCGCCCGTCATTTTGAATTCATAACTTGTGATCATAGATTCATTATTTAAAAAACCCCATATACCGATTTTCATTGGAATCGGAATATAATTGGCAAACTTGTCGACCATATTATTACGGCCATTTTGAATTTAAAAGCTTTGATCATAAATTCTTCATGTGTGACCTTTAAAACCACTAGATACCCATTTTCATTGGAATCAATTGGCAAAATTCGTACGCCTTATTGGCCCCGCCACACAGTGGGGCAGAATCCCAAAAAGCTGGCCAAAACCCCTAAAAAGAAGATTCTATTTCGGAACTTTCTCTTTGCGGAATTTTATGTAGGGGCCCCGAGGGTCACAGAACATCTGTCCTCGGGGTACAGGAACGTTTTCTCCCTTTGTAGGATCAGTTCAGTGGCCGTTACACGAGACGCAGCTATCGAAGTTTCTAACACATATTGTGCATTGAAAATAACTATTTGTTAAATAGTGCCAATTAGTGCTTTTGAAAAGTTTAAAAATGGATTCTGTTCATGAAGGTGAGTGGAATTAAATCGAATATGTGTAATCGTAAAATATTCATTGCAGAATTATTGATATGAATTTAAATAAATCAAATTTTTTGCAAAACATTTTATTAACTTAATTAATTTAAAGTTTATTAGTCGTCCTCGCTCGTTTTCTAAAATTTTTTTTTTCACTTGTCATAGTCTAAAGAAAAAAACAAGAAGTAAATTAAAGTGCGAATTTGTGCGAACTGGGAGATACAATTTATTTTCTGAAATCGCGCAAAAACCGTTGCACAGCAGGGGGTAATGAAACCGACAAAAAGTTCCGAAATGGCAAGGAATCTCTTGAAAACTATATAACAGGGGGTTTTCGAGGGCGCTGATTACGAATTTGACATTATTTTTTCAAAAAAAAATGGCGGATCCAATATGGCGGACAACCACATGAAAAAATGCATATTCGCGGATAAAATTCAGTACCCGGGGGTTTTCGAAGTTGCTGATCACGAATTTGATATTATTTTTTTAATAAACAAAAAGGCGGATCCAATATGGCGGACGGCCACATGATAAAATGCATATTTGCGAATGAAACTCGGTAATCGGGGGTTTTCGAGGTCGCTGATTACGAATATGATATTATTTTTTCAAAAAACAAAATGGCGGATCCAATATGGCGGACGGTCACATGAAAAAATGCATATTCGCGGATGAAATTCGATACCCGGGGGTTTTCGAGGTTGCTGATTACGAATTAAATATTATTTTTAAATTTTTTTTGTATGTTCCGGAGCATATCGAGTATCGGTTTTTTCCTGCGTTTTAATGCTTTTCTTTGTTGTTAAATTGTAGTCGAAGCGAAAGATGCTCTTTATACTGAATCTGCTGACGAATTAGCTCTCACTACTGAGAAGCACATGACGCTCCAATTGGGATTCGCATACTTCATGACTGAAGAAGTGAAGAAAAATTTTAAATACGTCATGTACAAATTGCGTACTTTATGGAAAGAGGCTCGCCGGAAAGAGGAGTGTGTTTAGCAATTAGAAGAGTACTTCTAAACAAGTGTAGCGGATTTGTTGTTGAGGAATATTTTAAATAAGTAACGCACACACCTTGATTCACAATTTCTTAATCCTTTTATTTTCTTTGTCCATCTCACATATGATTTTACAATTCATTTAGATATTTTTACATAAATCCCGTTATCCCTGGTTTTTTATTCAAAGAAACCATATAATTAATGCCAAAAAAAATATATAAAAATCCGTAATACAACTAACAACCCAAAGAATTCAACTTAAATTTTTATAATAACAATATAATGCAAAAATTCAATTTTTTTTTTTCTTAAGATTAATATGGGCAACGTTCTTCTATTTAATAAACCCGTTATCTTCTTCAATTTTGTCTCATAATTCCATAAGTATATGTTCCTGAGAAATAATATGCTATTAAACCGTTCATTTGGCAAACGTAACTTCGATATTTTCAGTAATAATCATTAATTCTAATATTTTCAATTCCCTCGTGGATTAATTGTAAAAAAAATTGTTTATGGTACTGACGCAAATTTTACTGGTTTCTTTCTTAGAATAAGTAACTGTTGTCTGACAACATAAATTCCCTCGTTGATAACGGTTCGGACACAAATTTCATTGTTTTTTCACAAATTCCCTCGTTGATAAAGTGTTTATTGGTTTTTACTCTAAAGACGCACGGTTTACTGCCCTTTCATATGCATAATTGGTTAAATTCCCTCGTTGAGACCAAGAAAAAGGTGAGAATTAATTTCAGATAAATAACAAGAGTATTTCCAAACCCTAATGACCAATGGCATTACTCGGGTTCATACTGCTTGTTACTCTGATTACCTTCTCTCCAAACTAGTAGTGATTCCAATGAAGTCCGAATGAAAACTGATCTGTCCAGCGCTGCCCATGAAACTCTAGCCTCTGTCCGCTGGTCTTCGGCTTTGGTGTCGATAAAAACTAGTACAATTAGTACAGTGATCGACATTAGTACATCGATCGATCGTCCATTTTAGAAAGAAAAATTGCTAGTTCTAAATTGCTAAGTTATTTTTGGTTTTTTGGTTTTTGGACAAATTGTGCTTTATATGAGCATTGTTGGAGGTCCCTTGGTTTTAATTATAATGGATTTTTTGTTTTTTGGTCTCATCGTCGTAGGGAAATTATTGTTATTATTTATTAATCTTGACGGGTTCGCCTGGGTGATGAGGCGAACATTCTCCCCCCTGTTGAACCACATGGTTCGAAAGTTTCCGTACTACGCCTCTTTTGTGATAATGGAAGAACGTTAATCGACCGTCGGCTTTCAACTTCAGTCGTACTTGATATCGGTCGGGCAAGTTGATCGTTTTTTCCTTCCGCTTCGTTTTCGAAATGGCCTCGTAGTTGATCCTTTTCAGGACTTCCCTTTCAAGAAAAATGTCGACTCCCTCACGCGTCACAAATCGCTGATGTGTATTTTCGATGCGCTGTTTCAGCTCTTTTATTGTAGTCGTTGGTCTCAAAATTGAGAGTGAATGCTCTCGTGCACCATTTATGATCGCTGGGTTTGGTAACGTTGCGTTTGTGTGCGGAGTATTAGTTAAGCGTCTAGACGGATGATTCTGGGATGGCATGCCTTGGTTCGATGCTCGACGTGTTCTGAATTCTGTCTTAGATGTTGTTTGTACGGCACTAGAAGGTTTTACGATTTCACTGCGGGTATCGTTGTCAGGTTCAGCATACATTTCCGGGTCCGACTCGAAGGTTGATGAAAAGAATATCCTTTCGGATAAAATTAGGACGTCTTCGTCGTACTCCATCTAGAAGATAAACCTTGAATGTTACTTAATAGACAGTTTGGACAACACAAAAAAAACAGACGAATATAACGGTTAGTAATTCAACTTAATTATGTTGCCTCTATGGGAAGGCGTACTAGTTTAGTAACTGGTCGTCGTAAAGTGCTGGTTTCTGTTTTGATTTGCGCTACTCTGACAAGTCCGTCGGCGCCTGGATGCACCTCTTCGACTATGCCTAACGGCCATTTTGCTGGCGGCATGTTTTCATTGGTTACTAGAACTACATCTCCGATTTGAAGGTTCCTCCTTTCGTGATTCCACTTAGGTCTGGTTTGGAGTTGATGTAAATACTCCTTTGACCATCTTTTCCAGAAAAGGTGAATTCTTTGTTGAAGCTGCTTCCATCTTTGTGTTAGTGGTGCTTCGACTGCATAATCCGGCTCTGGCAGAGCGTTCAATGGTTGGCCAATCAAAAAATGCCCAGGAGTAAGCAATTCTGGGTTGCTGGGATCTGTGGTGACGTAGCATAATGGTCGTGAGTTCAATATTGCTTCAATTTGGCTTAGTATTGTTGCATACTCTTCGAATGTGCATGTCATATTGCCAATACTACGACGTAAATGGTGTTTTACCGATCGTACCCCCGCTTCCCAAATTCCACCAAAGTGAGGTGCGCCTGGTGGGTTGAAGTGCCAACTGATTGATTGATTGGCGGAATATTTCACAGCTTCTTGTGTTGCATTAGAAATTGCATTTCTCACATCCTTGTCGATTGCCGATCTTGCCCCAATAAAATTGGACCCGCAGTCGGAGTAAATATCCGTACAGAGGCCTCTTCTAGCAATGAACCTTTTCAATGCTGCGATGAATGCATCTGTGGTTAGTGCAGAGACCAATTCAATATGTATGGCTCGTGTTGCCATACACACAAAAATGCACAAGTAAGCCTTCAGAAGTGGCGCCTTTCTTAGAGGCGATGCCTTTACGTGTATGGGTCCAGCATAATCTATTCCGACTTTACAGAAAGGTTTTGTGATGTTAACACGAGCCTCCGGTAAATCACCCATCAATTGTTGACAAGTTTCTTTGCGAAACCTAGCGCATGTTATGCACTTATATATTCTACTTGCGATAGCTCGCCTAGCATCTAAAATCCAGTACCTACTGCGACTGGTGGCAAGTACCAATGAAGTTCCTCCATGTAAAGTCTCACGATGAATTTTATCTATCAGTAGTGATGTTAGATGATGTGCCTTCGGCAGAATAATTGGATGTTTGCTGTCATATGCAATGGAAGCCTTGGAAAGTCGTCCCTTTACTCGTATGAGTCCTTGAACATCAATAAATGGACTTAGTTGGATTAGTGTGCTCTTGTGTGCTAAAGGTTTATTGTGCAAGAGATTATAATGGTCGTTAGGAAAACTAGTTTTCTGCAATAATCGAAGGACGGTCGCCTCTGCATTGCGCAGTTCACTACTGGAAATGAATCCGATTTGTTTGCTGGTTGGATCCTTACAATTCCCTTTAAAACGTAGTATAAGCGCCGTAATTCGTCTTAATTTGTCGTAGGATGAATATCGAGAAAGGAAATCGTCTTGTGCTGTAGTAGCAAAGCTTGCCGCGATGTCTCGTTTAGCCTCTAGGTCCGTAGTTTCTGGAGCTTTTTCGAGTTTGGGCCATTTGTCTTCGCTCTTCGTTAACCAGTCTGGCCCATGCCACCAGATATCTTTAGATAGCAACTCCTTCATCGTGATGCCTCTAGAGGCCAGATCAGCTGGATTTTCTGTGGTTGGCACATGTTGCCAAGTTTCATATTTGACGCTGTCTTGGATTTCAACGACCCTGTTGGCCACGTACGTTTTCCAACGTGAAGGGTGTTCTCTTATCCATTGCAGCACAATTGTGGAATCGGTCCATGCAAATATAGGAACGTTTTCCAGTTCCATGTCCTTGGTAGTGGTTTTAATCAGGCGTGCTAAAATTACTGCTCCATTCAATTCTAAACGAGGAGTTGTGGTTGGTTTAGTGGGTGCCACTCTTGTTTTGGCCGTCAGCAGCATGGCTGATATGCTGCCGTCTTCCTGGATTGTGCGTAGATAAATTACCGCGGCGTATGCCTTGGTTGAGGCGTCACAGAAGCCATGGAGTTGAGTGTATCTTTTACTCGTATATTGGACCCATCGAGGAATTCTTACCCTGGGCAGGTGCTCTAAGTCCTCTTTGAATTTATTCCATTGGTTATTTATAGTCGGCGAAGCTGGTTCGTCCCATGAGCAACCAGTTATCCACATTGCCTGCATAAGAATTTTTGCCACTATTATAATTGGTGCTAACCAACCAAGTGGATCGTACAACGCCGCGATTTCCGACAGTATGGAACGTTTGGTGGCAATACCTTGTTTTATCTTTGGAGATACCCGAAAGGTGAAGTAATCTTGTTTTGGTATCCATTGTATTCCTAGTGTTTTCAAGGTTTCTACTTCCCCAATGGATAAGGAATCGCAACTTGCGCAATATTCGGGAGGCAAATGATTTAATAACTCTGTGTTGTTGCTGGCCCATTTCCGTAGCTTAAACCCTCCAGATTGCAACATGAGTATTAATTCGTTCTGCAATAATTTAGCGCTTGTGACATCTTCTGCTCCTGTCAGCAAATCGTCGACATAGAAGTCCTTGAATGCTGCCTTGGATGCCAAAGGCCAATTATCTTTTTCATCGTCGGCTAATTGTTGTAGGGTTCTTATTGCCAGATAGGGTGCTGATGACGTGCCAAAAGTGACGGTGTTTAGTTGATAATCTTGTTCTTCACCGGTTTCTGGATGTTTCCAAATAATTCGTTGGTAAGGTCGATGTTCTGGATGAATTAAAATCATTCTATACATCTTTTCTACGTCGGCTATCATGGCAATCTTGTATTTCCGCCACTTTAGTAACGTTGCAAAGAGTTTCGGCTGTAATATGGGTCCCTTCAGCAGATATTCATTTAGTGATTTTCCTGTGCTCGTCTTGCATGAAGCGTCAAAGACAACTCTTAATTTAGTTGTTGTACTGTCCTTAAATACAGCATGATGCGGGATATAATAATGTGGAGCATTGTCGACGATAGGAGCTGCCATCTCCATATGCCCAAGCTGTATATACTCGTTGAGACAATGTGTGTACTCTCTAGCCAGATCTGGTTTTCTCCCAAATTGTTTCTGCAGGGTTAAAAATCTTGTGAGCGCCTGTGGTCGAGATTTACCTAATTTAGGAGCTTCGTCGTCTACGAATGGTAGTTTTACTTGATACTGTCCATTTTCCATACGTTTATGGGTCGTTTTGAATATTGTTTGGCATAGTGCTTCCTCCTTTTTGAACACCGGATGCGACGGGTATTCTTCGATTTCAAAAAATTGTTTGAGTCGATTACTCAAATCAGTGTCCGTAGTAGCCATGAGAGATACTGTTTCCGTATTAGCTTGGTGGTTGGTTGGTCCTACCAGAATCCAACCAAATATCGTATTGATGGCTACTGGAGCCGTCTTGTTTCCCCGTATGATACCGTCCAGTAGTATTTGCGCATACACTTTTGCTCCGAGCAGAGCATCTACTTTGCCGGGTTTCCAATAGGTAGGATCGGCTAACTGAAGACCGACCACATGTTGGAAAGTTCCCTTGGCTATTCGTCGCCTTGGTAGTGCATCCGTGATTTCCTTCAAAATTAAAAATTCCTCTTCAACTGTTGGTCCGTTTGACCGCGTAGATTGCAGTTGTAAGGTCGTTTCCTTACGCCCGTTGGCTGCAGGGATATTACATATGCCTGTGATGACCGTAGAGATGGAAGTGCAGGATGTTTGAAGTGTCTTGCAGGCTTCCTCAGTTAGGAAAGATGATTCCGATCCTGGATCGATAAGGCATCTTATTGTTTTTGCTTGTCCTTGTCTACCTCGTGCTACGACTAACGCGGTTGATAGTAGTGCGCGCAACCTATGTCGGGTGACGAACGCTTGGGTGATCTCTTGTTCGGCTGCACCGCAATGATTGTCTTCTTGGTTTGTTTGCAATTGTTTTGGCTTCGAACCCGTTGGTTCACCGTTCTCCCTTATGTGACGTGTGGTAGATTGTTTCCTTGGACCATCCTCATGTAATGATGTATGGTGTCGTTGATTGCATTTGAAACAATTATACCTGCTTTTACACTCCGAGTGAGCATGTTGTTGGGATAGGCAATTCAGGCATCGGCCGGTGGATGTGATTACCTTTCGTCTCGCTTCGGGAGACATCCCCGAGTACTTGGCACATTTTCGTACATAATGTTTACCTTGACAGGCAGGACATCTTCCTTCCTTCATTGTATGTAGCACTGATGTTCTTTCCCTTTGTTGAAGCTTGGGTTTTGTGGGGGTGCTTCTGTGCCCAAGAATATCAGCAATTGATTCTAAGACCGTCAACCGGGTGTTCAAGAAAGATTTAAACTGCTCCATTGTTGGCAATTCTTCACTGGCACCCTGATCCTCTTCCCAAAGTTTCAGGGTATAAAATGGAAGTTTTTGCACTAAAATGTATATTAGTAGCGCGTCCCAAGAACTAGTGTCAACGCCTAAACTCTTGAGCTGTTGCAAACATTCTTCAGTCGTGTCAATCAATGTTTTAATTCCCTTATTAGTCTCAGAAATTAGTTTTGGCTGATTGACTAGTTGCTTAAGCTGGTGGTTGACCAAGATTCTGGTGTTTTCAAAACGTTTCTTTAACTTATTCCAAGCCGGTAGATAATCTGCATCCGTTATAGGCGTGTGGCGTAGTACTCGTTCAGCTTCACCCATTAAACACGATTTTAAATGGTGAAGTTTTTGTACTGCCGATAGCCTCGCATTGTTATGCACTAGCGAGGTGAACAAATCCGCGAATGGACGCCACATGTCGTAATCTCCGTTAAACTTGGGTAATGAGATCCGTGGTAATGCTGCATCTTGTTGGACGACGATGGTTGATGACGATTCGTTAGTTGGTGCGGGTGCTTCATTTTCGATTTTACATCGTCGTAGGCCTTCCGATACCTCACCCATATAATCTGCATATTTCCCCTCCATGATGGAGTAGTAGCCTTCCTTAATATACTCGACCTTCGATTCCTCCTCTGGGCACTCTTCGCATATTGTTTGCACTATTTGCAAATCTAGCTCGCAATATTGCTTCCACAAACCCCGTAATTCTTCATCCCGTATTTCATAGAAACCCTGGGTTCTTTTCGCTAAGGCAGTCTTCCTTGCGAGTTCAATGCTCTTTTCGATCCGGCCTCTCAAGACGCGTTCCTGAATGAGATGCTGCGCTAAGGTGGTCATCATATGACGTGGTGTATTGCACAAAGAAAACAAGTCTTTATTAGATACCGTACGTATCTACTTCTCTCGTATGAAACAAAAAGAAATTGTGAACGGGCTGTGTACTTAGTTCCTGGATGGAACCACCAAAAAATGTTTAGCAATTAGAAGAGTACTTCTAAACAAGTGTAGCGGATTTGTTGTTGAGGAATATTTTAAATAAGTAACGCACACACCTTGATTCACAATTTCTTAATCCTTTTATTTTCTTTGTCCATCTCACATATGATTTTACAATTCATTTAGATATTTTTACATAAATCCCGTTATCCCTGGTTTTTTATTCAAAGAAACCATATAATTAATGCCAAAAAAAATATATAAAAATCCGTAATACAACTAACAACCCAAAGAATTCAACTTAAATTTTTATAATAACAATATAATGCAAAAATTCAATTTTTTTTTTTCTTAAGATTAATATGGGCAACGTTCTTCTATTTAATAAACCCGTTATCTTCTTCAATTTTGTCTCATAATTCCATAAGTATATGTTCCTGAGAAATAATATGCTATTAAACCGTTCATTTGGCAAACGTAACTTCGATATTTTCAGTAATAATCATTAATTCTAATATTTTCAATTCCCTCGTGGATTAATTGTAAAAAAAATTGTTTATGGTACTGACGCAAATTTTACTGGTTTCTTTCTTAGAATAAGTAACTGTTGTCTGACAACATAAATTCCCTCGTTGATAACGGTTCGGACACAAATTTCATTGTTTTTTCACAAATTCCCTCGTTGATAAAGTGTTTATTGGTTTTTACTCTAAAGACGCACGGTTTACTGCCCTTTCATATGCATAATTGGTTAAATTCCCTCGTTGAGACCAAGAAAAAGGTGAGAATTAATTTCAGATAAATAACAAGAGTATTTCCAAACCCTAATGACCAATGGCATTACTCGGGTTCATACTGCTTGTTACTCTGATTACCTTCTCTCCAAACTAGTAGTGATTCCAATGAAGTCCGAATGAAAACTGATCTGTCCAGCGCTGCCCATGAAACTCTAGCCTCTGTCCGCTGGTCTTCGGCTTTGGTGTCGATAAAAACTAGTACAATTAGTACAGTGATCGACATTAGTACATCGATCGATCGTCCATTTTAGAAAGAAAAATTGCTAGTTCTAAATTGCTAAGTTATTTTTGGTTTTTTGGTTTTTGGACAAATTGTGCTTTATATGAGCATTGTTGGAGGTCCCTTGGTTTTAATTATAATGGATTTTTTGTTTTTTGGTCTCATCGTCGTAGGGAAATTATTGTTATTATTTATTAATCTTGACGGGTTCGCCTGGGTGATGAGGCGAACAGAGTGGTTCTTCAACAAGAATGCGGATTGGCTGAGCGGTCAATTGATGCTATCGGAGGACGGATCTTCTCAAAGTACTGCGGAGACAAAGGCAATCGGTGGTCGACCCTCTACAAGTTTTTCGAATAGCAGTGAAAGGTCCAAAAGGCGAAAAACCGAGGAATTGAGAAAAGACCACAGCCTAGAAGAACTCTCTTATGCTACGCGGATGAGCCTACGTGCAAGTGGGAAAGTTGCCGCTGCGCAGGTATTGAAGAACGTCACAGCGGGGAGTCCGTCTAAGGCATCGTCCTACCTGTCGTCTTCTAACCCAATTAAAGAAAGAACAATGATGCCGGAAGAACCCGGTTTTGGTAGAAGGTAGATTTTCCAAAAGTCAGTATTTAGTGGTACGATCAGGCTGTAAATTAGTTCAAAGTAAGGCGTATCCGTCATACAATGTACTGCAAAAAGCCAAAATTGCTTGTTATCCAGCGATGAAAATAATTACGTGTACAGAAAGACGCGCAGCTATGGATCTCCAAGCACTGTTAGATCTCACGGTGAAACGAATCGTTTTACCAAAAGAAAATGTTGTACAAAATATGTCACCGGTGATTTGCTTAAAATGAATTTAATTTGTAAATGGGGTTGCGATGGAACTTCAGGTCAGAGTGTATATAAGCAAAAATTTACGAGTGATGATGGCACATTCACAGACGCAAATATTTTTTTACGTCATTAGCTCCTTTACAACTGTTTTTATCTTGATGACAAAAACGAACAAATTGTTGTTTGGCAAAATCCTGTGCCTTCTTCTCCGCGATATTGTCGACCAATTAAAATAGAATTCCTAAAAGAAACAGCAGATGCAACGAAAGCTGAAGTTAAATATGTGGAAGATCAAATAAAAAATCTAGTTCCATTTTCAGACATGGTTAACGGAAGATTAATAAAAGTAAATTGGAATCTTGCTTTAACCATGATCGACGGAAAAGTGTGCAATGCATTGGCGAGGGGAGGGGCCAGGTGGGCCAGGCCCACCCCAGAATAAAAGTGAATCACTTATTAAAAACCCGTGATGTTACATAAGGCTTAAAACAATTTTACAAAAAATAGTATGGTACACGGATGGCTCCAAAACAGAGGGAGGTGTGGGCGCCGGAGTTAAACAGGGCTCCGACATTGCATTCATCGGTCCAGAGCCGGCTATCACCTACCAGCTTTGTAACGGTCGCCTTGAGCACATAGGCCTCTGACGCACCTTATCATCCTAAACAATATTGGCGTAAGCGTCAAATTGAATCCGAATTGTTAACCCTCTCACACATCGTGTAACTCGCATGTAACATGGTTTTCTGTTGCTTGCAAGTTACAATTTTAATTACATTCGTTTTTACCGGAGACATTAGCCATTTAGAAGTAACATATAAAATTTCCACATTTTTCTACATAACTTTATAAACATCTTTTTCCTATTTTTTTCTATTTTAAACCGATGTAGTATAAATATATATTTTTTTTGTAAGAACAAAGAATCATGTGTCAGAGGGTTAACCATTCGGAAAAAAAAATTACATGGCAACTACGCATTCTTCAAAAACAAAAAAATTCTTTTTCAAACTAACTTAACTGGCAACAACTCCTCTACACGCCAGTTATATGAGTTTGAAAAAGAATTTTGGACCGAAGTTTTTTCTCGACCGAAGCCCCTGCGCAAGAAGCGCAGTGACTCGAAGAATAATTTTACCGCTCATCGCGCCGGAGCATCGAGAGAAATTGCCCAAGTGGCATGATCGAGGAAACGGATACGAAAACGCCAGAGACGGCTAACATAATGAGATTAGGCGATTTTTTTTTGAATCCAGGATAACGGGGTCCCGTCTGCTGGTTTTTTGGTGGAGAGGCGAGAAAAAGATTTGTTTTCGTAAAAGGAAGTCGGTCTGGACTTTGATAGCGTACGGTCGTTTGTTTTTTTGGTTTTTTTGGAGCTCGCGAGGTACGCGGAACCTTTCAGAGAGATTCGCTAAAGGAAAGTCGCGGTTTTTTTGAGTGCATTTGGAATCTATGAAATCGAGCTTTTATTAATTGGTGTCAAAGAAAAAAAACATCGCAAGCTTTTCGATGATTTAGAATCGAGTGATTTCTTAAAGTGGATTTCATCATCTCTCCGGGGAAGAAAAAGAAAATTGTGTGCAAAAAGTGTGTTTAAATAGGGGAAGTAATTTTTTTTTACAAACTAACAGAGAACACCTATAACATAAATATATTAATGTATTTCCATTTGGGACCATTCGTTTCCTAAATAAAGAATAATAAATAAAATGGAAATAAATACCTGAATTAGTTGATAAAAAAACTAAAATTGAAACAAATAACTACATTAAATAAGCAAAATAAAATGGAAATGAATAACGGAATTAGTTGATAAAAAATTGAAATTGAAACAAATAACTACATTAAATAAGCAAAATAATGGTCAATAATTAAGTAATCTTAAAATATACTGAAATAAATAATATTAATAAATAAATGATTTAAACTATACTGAAATAAATAATGTTAATAAATAATTAATCTTAAACTATACTGAAATAAATAATATTAATAAATAAATGATTTAAACTATACTGAAATAAATAATGTTAATAAATAAGTAATCTGAAATATGCTAAAATAAATAATATTAATAACTAAATGATTTAAACTATACTGAAATGAATAATGTTAATAAATAAGTAATCTAAAATATACTGAAATAAATAATGTTAATAAATAAGTAATCCAAAATGTACTGAAATAAATAATGTTAATAAATACGTAAATTAAGCCATAGTGATAAATAAATACTTTAAAGTAACGGAATAAATCAAATAATAATAACTAAATAATTTTCAAAAAAAAAAATAATAAAATGTGGAAAGAAATCATAAATAATAATTCATGGAGAAGAATAGAATAATGGTGTGAGTACCCCCCACGAGGTGTGTCCCAAGGGATTAGGATGCCCACCCAAGGTAAGTGCTTTCCTCTACATTTACTTATTGTCTGACATTATGTAGTCCTCTAAAAATGACCTGGTGACCAGTGACCGCTTTCTCTTCTTCATCCCCCTTGTTAGCCCCTCTCGTTGGCCCTGGACGTTGTTCCACCCCCTCGTCGCCCCCTTTAGTTCTTGTTGTTGTGTAGGCACGAGTGTTTCAACAGTATAACTGTCACCCCCTCCGGCATCCAAGCACCGCGGACCCCACCCCATCTGGCGAGCTAGCTAGATCATCGCTAGTCGTGCCAACAACCGGTGCATTGGATGCGTAAATTCGCGACACTCCCCCGGCGGTCGAACCGTCCGAGCCACCCATTTTTTTGAGTCCCCTTCCCCAAATTTTTTTGTAATGGTAGTCTTTTGGCCTTTATGGCAATTTCCCGTCGTCGTGCCCCGGCACACCCTACCCCGACAGTTACAGCTTGCTGCAAAGGGCCCTAGCCGATCGGACTTTGATGAAACATACTGAACGCTGGAGATCCACGCCTGGACTGGTCAACTCTAAGCGGTTCCTTGATGGGCCGTCCCCTAACACCGTCAAAGATTTGTTGGAGCGTAGTAGAAATGATGTCAGAAGACTCGTTAGCTTGATTACCGGGCACTGCGCCCTGCGCTTTCTCCCCACGTCCTCTGTGAATGCCCCGTAATAGCGAGGAGCAGGGTTTTCTTGTTCGAAGAGTCCCCGCTCGAGCATGCAAGTCTAAGCGACAAGCTACTAGGCAGACTGCTGAACTTGTTTAAGCGGCCTGGCCTAAAAATATGAGGTATAGGGTTGTAGTACAATAGTCCAAATGAATGGCAGCAGTACCTTTGGACCCAGTACCTCACACAGGAAAGACAAATTTTGATGCGGCCATACATACGAAACATATAACGCAGAATACAACCATAAATAAATTATATGGGCCTATCAGCTTCAGTATGATACCGTGTAGTTCATGACAGGCCCGATAGATCACGGTATACAGAAACAAGGTAATATAAAAGAGACTGACAGCTTCGAATGTCGTAGAAAAAGGTCTCCGAATAACGTCAGCACTAATGGAGAAACAACAACAACAACTTCGATTTTATATGGAAGAGGTCGCCGAGTGACGTCGCAGTCACGATATTCAGTCTTTTACATTACCTTGTTTCTGTATACCGTGCGATAGATGAGAAAAGTAAAAAAACAAAAAAAACGTTCTATGAAATGAATTAGACGATCAAAACTAATTGAGCGATTGGATGTGTTAGTGAGAAATATTTGAATGCTGAGGAGTTATAAAATATTTTAATATCTGTTTCCTGGAAAATTGGGTCACTTAACGAAAAAAGTAATAAATTCACGACAGGCCCCTTTTAGAACAGCGCGCGAACAAATTGCGAGATTTAGGGTCTGACTACGTTGGAGCTGCGATAAACGAGTAGAGCGGCGATGCTAGCGGAGATAATACAAGGTTTTCAATAAAGTTGTTTATATTGGAGCAACGCGGTGACTCAGGCTTTGGTCGCGACCAACGACAAGAGCTGCGATAAAGCTTGGATGTTGATTCCTCGGTCATATCTATTGTCAACGTTCTGTTTGCACTTCTGTCAGAAACTGGTAAGACTGCTTTATTCGCGCTACTCACAGCTTTTGTCACAGCCTTTGTCACAGCTTTTGTCACAGATCTGTTACCATCTATCGCAGCTCCAACATAATCAGACCCTTAGTTGATTTTCCTCAAAATTTGTGTTAACACACGATGTATTGTTTTAGTGGTAAGATCAGGCAGCATACTGGTCCATCGAGGCCAATTTCAGATCGGCGCCAGATAGAGATGCTTTTCTTCAAAATATTATGAAGAATGTCCTTGGATTGAGTATAGTAGTTACCACGTATACTTGACCAAATCGAATGATCCGGAGATCGAAAGATTAAAAGTGAGAATCTGCGTATTTGACATCGTCAGATCGAGTAATTGAAGTTTAAATGGATTCAAACATAATCGAAATGCAATGAACATAAACTACAATTCCGCTCGATGCTATTTGAATACGATCTCCGTATACACGGATTTTTCTAAGATCCAAGCTGGCTTGAATCCGGCTTCAATTTCGCATGTATACGTACTAGTGTCAATGAAGACAAAGTTTACTGTTTTGTTTGCAGAAACTTCTGTACAAAGAACTTACGCGCTGAAAACGAAAAGTTTGTTACAAGCGGCTATGATAAATTGGAAAAAAATAGGAGAAGAATTACAAGAGCATCGAAAATCCTTGAGACATAAGCAGTCCACGGAAATGCACGTTTCTTTCAAACACTCGATGGCTTCAGGAAGCGTACAGGATAGAATTGTGAGGCAACATGACACAGAAATAGTTGAAAAAAGAAAATAACAGTGAGCGGTAACGGTGGTTTAAAATCTGGCCCACCCCGAGTAAAAATAAATGATGGCCTCAGAACGGGCAAATACCGACTGTGATTGAAACATAGTTCTCGGCCATCTGGCGGTTAACAGAAGGCTCGTTGCAGGACAGTACGGCCGTACAGGGGGCGACTGACGGTGATGCAGCAGCCTTACAGTTCCAATAACGGCCATACGACGGTGGTACGGCGGCCGTATGGTTGCTATTACGGGTATACGACGGTGGTATAGTGGCAGCAACGTGGATATTCGCCCTCCTATAAGAAAATATATTTCACTGCAATTAAATGTTTGATTTTTTTTCGGTTGTGTTTTTTTTTCAAGCCGTTAAATAACAAAATTTCCCACTAAAATCAACACGCACCACACACTTCACGTAAAAGAAACCGACGACTGGCGAGCTCGTTTCTCTTTAAGTAGGATAAATCGAAAGAACCATTGTACATAACGAAAATGATGAAGTTCCCATAAAACACATTCAACAATAGATTTGGTGCAGATTCTTTTTTTGGCTAAAATTTTCCATCGAATGCCCGTTTCTACAGCTCAGTACTTGGCCTTTTAAATCTTTTGGTCAAATTTGGCCGCCGTAAGGCCGTATGTGCTCCCATTAAAAATAGTTAAAAACTCTACGTCCATCATATGCCCCTTAAAAAGCCAAGCGGCCGGTGTTCGCCCTTTGTAAGGCCGGTTTTTATTTTTACTCGGGACCCCAGAAAAAATTCATTGCTACGCCCATGTGTACCCATGGTTCTTTATCCCACCATCAGTTCATAAACTGCTCATTCATGGCCCAGAAATCATTGCTTCGGCTTTACTTCCAATCGGTCAGATGTCTGAAGAAGCCCAGGAAAGTTGCAATAAATATATTAAAAAATTTCGTCAGGACTTCTCGCCAAAAAGCAGCCGTTCTTTGACAATGAGAGATGTATTTCTTGCACTTGAAATGTAAGGATCAGAACTAATTAAAAGGCGGCAAAATACATCTCTCATTGTCAAAGAACGGCTGCTTTTGCGCGAGAAGTCCTGACGAAATTTTTTAATATATTTATTGCAACTTTCCTGGGCTTCTTCAGACATCTGACCGATTGGAAACAAAGCCGAAGCAATGATTTCTGGGCCATGAATGAGCAGTTTATGAACTGATGGTGGGATAAAGAACCATGGGTACAATTCAACAAATAGTTTCGCAGTTTCCCAAGCGTAATCTCTAAATTTTTGAATATTAATTTCGCGTCCTGATGAAACAACTTGTAAAATGGAATGAAATCTGGTAATCAAACGAAGGTCTACTCCAGTTATTTCGGATGAAATTTTGGCATTTTCAAAAAAGCGACGAGCAGTGTTACCATCATTCGTGCTCCCGAATCCTGGCTTTGGCTTGTCAACAATTAGACCAAGTTTTTTTTCTAAAAGACTCTTGAGGGGCTGTTTTTCGTTCTTTTGCATTTTGTTTTTCTTTCTCTGATCGTGCTTGCCATTTTTTAATGTCTAATTTATAATATAAATGCAAACAGCACTCGAAGCAGCGTATCCACGAATGCAACGAAGAGAGACCAAAGTTAAAATGTTCTTCATTGACTGACAGCGTTAACATTTTGTCAAGATTATTAAAATGTTTTGACGTGGCTTTGCAAAGGTGGCAGCGTTGAGTAGCTGGATTGTCCGCCAATGCATTGCACACTTTTCCGTCGATCATGGTTAAAGCAAGATTCCAATTTACTTTTATTAATCTTCCGTTAACCATGTCTGGAAATGGAACTAGATTTTTGATGTGAAACATCTTTGCGCGCGTTGAGAGTAATTTTTCAAGGCTGTGACGCTTATCGTTGCAAGGTACAATTTCGTCTCGCGAAACGTATGGAAGATCTGTATTGGAAAAGAGAGAATAAGATGGAAATATTACAAAAAAAAAGTGAAATCTAAGAATCGCACATTCGGAGAATGGATGAATTGGTTGAGTGTTGACGGGTTCAATTCTTGATCTCAACACTTTCATTTTTATTTATATTTCAAAGCTTTTATTAATGGTTTTATTTAGCTTCACCTCGTATATTTGTTTGTTTGTTTGTTTGTTTGTTTGTTTGGTTCAAATCTTGCGACAGCTTTTTCGTCTACTTCTACTGATCCGATTCTTATGAAATTTTGCCCACACATTGAGCTTCCGTGACAATGCAATCTGACAATTTTGTACAAAAATCAAGATGGCGGTTCCAAGATGGCGGACAAATTTTGCAATTGTGTTCCGATTCCATTGAAAATCGGTATCGCGGGGTTTGTAGGGCCACAAATGACGATTCTGTGGTCAAAATTTAAAAATTCAAAATGGCGGCGCCAATATGGCGGATGAATTTTGCCAATGTGTTCTGAATCCATTGAAAATCGGTATCGGGAGGGTTTTAGGGCCACAAACGACAATTCTGTGGTCAAAATTTGAAAATTCAAAATGGCGGCGCCAATATGGCGGGTGAGTTTTGCCAATGTGTTCTGAAGCCATTGAAAATCGGTATTGGGGGTTTTTAGGACCACAAATGACGATTCTGTGATCAAAATTTGAAAATACAAAATGGCGGATGAATTTTGCAAATGAGTCCTAAATCCATTGAAAATCGGTATTGGGGAGTTTTTAAGGTTAAAAATGACGAATTTGTGGTCAAAATTTTAAAAAAATCAAAATGGAAAATAATGAATCTGTTTTAAAAATTATAAAATTTAAAATTCACCAGAATTTTGTAAAAAGTAAAATCCAAAAATTACTGAATTAAGACTAAAAGGAATACAATAAAGTTATTTCATTGGAATAATTTTTGATGTTTTGAATGTACCCAAGTTAAGGTTTCTTTATTGTGCCGAGAACTGTGTGGCGTTAGGGTGGTTAAAAATTATACGTCGTTAGCGATACACCACCCAAGTCAATGTTAGAAACGTGCCGAGGACTGTGTGGCATTAGGGTGGATAAAAATGATATGTCGTTAGCGTTTCAGCCTCAAGGCTGGGCACGCGTATGCAGCATTGAGTCGCGTAAGGGCTTTGGAAGGGCTATGTATTGAGGAGCTTGATTGTCAGAAATTAACAGGTAAGAAACCGTGCAATAAAGATGCAATGAAAGAGTTGGAAAGGATGAAGAGTTTGCATAATGATACGAGCCAAAATCAAACTAAAAACTAGAAAATAAAAAAATAGGTAAAAAAACTTTTAAGTTAAATGGTTTTATTTGAAATCATAAGCTGTACCAAAAACTAGAAAATAATTAGAACACAAACATGGACCTTCTTGAGATTCCGACGTCTGGTAAGAAATCATGCAATAGTAGCCGTGCTGTTTTCTTATGTCGTGTGCCAAGATAACCTTTGTGTCGCTGCGTCAACGGATTAAGTAATATTCTGGGACTTTTAACAGACTAAAATAAAAACATGGGGCGCATAAGAACCTGTATAACCACTGTATAATTAAATAAGAACGACTTGTCTAGAAGAATGTGTTTCCAAGCCCACCAATATATTTCAAATGCGCCCTATTTTCAGGCCTATTCTGAACATTGCTGGAATGTTCTTACATCGGGAGCAAACTATAAGTGTGTTCGCGAACTCGCCTGCGGGATCCCTTGGGCGCCAGAAAGCGCCCGAAACCGCCAGATTTCTGTTCGTTTACTTTTTCGGGCTACAAAAAGCGGGGAAATCTTTACTTCTCCTACAGCCAGAAAGTGCCATATGTAAGAAAATTCCAGCGAAGTTCCGAATATACATCCCAAACGCAACATTTCTGTGTGATAAAAGAGTTCCAGAGTTGCGTTTCCACTCGGCCTTTCGCTAAAGATGTTTCACATCTTTCCCGTGCACTGGGTACACGCGTGTTTTTTATTTGATCTTCCACATATTTAAATTCAGCTTTCGTTGCATCTGCTGTTTCTTTTAGGAATTCTATTTTAATTGATCGACAATATCGCGGAGAGGAAGGCACAGGATTTTGCAAACAACAATTTTTTCGTTTTTCTCATCAAGATAAAACAGTCGTAAAGGAACTAATGACGTAAAAAAATATTTGCGTCTGTGAATGTGCCATCATCACTCGTAAATTTTTGCTTATATTCACTCTGACCTGAAGTTCCGTCGCAACCCCATTTACAAATTAAATTCATTTTAAGCAAATCACCGGGTGACATATTTTGTACAACATTTTCTTTTGCTAAAACGATTCGTTTCACCGTGAGATCTAACAATGCTAGAAGATCGATAGCTGCGCGTCTATCTGTACATGTAATTGTTTTCATCGGGAGATAACAAGCAATTTTGGCTTTTTGCAGTACATTGTATGACGGATACGCCTTACTTTGAACTAATTTACAGCCTGATCGTACCACTAAATACTGACTTTTGGAAAATCTACCTTCTACCAAAACTGACAAGGGTTCTTCCGGCGTCATTGTTCTTTCTTTAATTGTGTTAGAAGACGACAGTAGGACGATGCCTTAGACGGACTCCCCGCTGTGACGTTCTTCAATACCTGCGCAGCGGCAACTTTCCCACTTGCACGTAGGCTCATCCGCGTAGCATAAGAGAGTTCTTCTAGGCTGTGGTCTTTTCTCAATTCCTCGGTTTTTCGCCTTTTGGACCTTTCACTGCTATCCGAAAAACTTGTAGAAGGTCGGCCACCGATTGCCTTTGTTTCCTCAGTACTTTGAGAAGATCCGTCCTCCGATAGCATCAATTGACCGCTCAGCCAATCCGCATTCTTGTTGAAAAACCACTCGTCTTTCCGGCAATTTGTACATGACGTATTTAAAATTTTTCTTCACTTCTTCAGTCATGAAGTATGCGAATCCCAATTGGAGCGTCATGTGCTTCTCAATACTGAGAGCTAATTCGTCAGCAGATTTAGTACAAAGAGCATCTTTAATTAGGCAGAAGATCTCTTTTCGTGTTAATTGAAGTACTCTTTGGGTTCGTGAAAACATAAAAAAAAACGTTAAGTTTGGTCGCTTCGACTACAATTTAACAACAAAGAAAAGCATTAAAACGCAGGAAAAAACCGATACTCGATATGCCCCGGGAAATACAAAAAAATTTTTAAAAATAATATTTAATTCGTAATCAGCAACCTCGAAAACCCCCGGGTATCGAATTTCATCCGCGAATATGCATTTTTTCATGTAACCGTCCGCCATATTGGATCCGCCATTTTGTTTTTCGAAAAATAATATCATATTCGTAATTAGCGACCTCGAAAACCCCCGAGTACCGAGTTCCATTCGCAAATATGCATTTTATCATGTGGCCGTCCGCCATATTGGATCCGCCATTTTGTTTATTAAAAAAATAATATCAAATTCGTGATCAGCGACCTCAAAAACCCCCGGGTACTGAATTTTATCCGCGTATATGCATTTTTTCATGTGGTCGTCCGCCATATTGGATCCACCATTTTGTTTTTTGAAAAAATAATGTCAAATTCGTAATCAGCGCCCTCGAAAACCCCCTGTTATATAGTTTTCAAGAGATTCCTTGCCATTTCGGAACTTTTTGTCGGTTTCATTACCCCCTGCTGTGCAAAGGTTTTTGCGCGATTTCAGAAAAAAATTTGTATCTCCAAATTCGCACAAATTCGCACTTTAATTTACTTCTTGTTTTTTTCTTTAGACTATAACAAGTGAAAAAATTTGATTTATTTAAATTCATATCAATAATTCTGCAATGAATATTTTACGATTACACATATTCGATTTAATTCCACTCACCTTCATGAACAGAATCCATTTTTAAACTTTTCAAAAGCACTAATTGGCACTATTTAACAAATAGTTATTGATGTGAAACATCTTTGCGCGCGTTGAGAGTAATTCTTCAAGGTCGGGAACGTTTTTTGGGAATGCTTTATGGGAACGCTTCGTCCAATACAATTTTCATTCCGGGAAACGGAAGATCTGTATTGAGGAAGACAGAATAAGATGGAGATATTAAAAAAAATAGTAGCACCAAAAAAAAGTGTTTGTATGCCGCGAGCCAGACATGATGAGCCAGGCATAGGCAGAATGGAACAAATGGTTGAGTGGTTGCCTTACGACGTTGATATTCCAAGAAGTCGCGGGTTCAATTCTTGATCTCGGCATTTGAATTTTATTATTTATATTTCAAAGCTTTTATTTGAAATTATTTCAAAAAGATATAATAAAACAAGTGCGCTATTTTTGCATAAGAGTTTAAGAGGAAGAAAAATGACTGTTTTTATTAAATGTAAATTGCACAAAATATTACTGAGACAGTAAATTTCTTAACTACAATTTACAAAAAATTTAGATGGAGCATTCGGATTTCTAAGAATTCTGCCTGTAGAAGGGCAGAATGGCACGAAGTTACAATCGATTAATGAAATTCATTATTAGCTAAATTTACTTGATTTTCTATAAAAATGGTTAATGGACTTAAATTACTTTTTATACGCTGGACTTAAATTACTTTTTATACGCTTTATATTAGCTTCACCTGTATGTTGTATATTCTATTTTGTATTTTGTGAAAGCCCTGCGTCTTACCCTTAAGCTAACAATGCCTGTAGATTCCAGTGGTTGAAATCGATAATTATAGTCTTCCCCTTTGATTTATAGGCCTTTGCATGCGATGGACTAAATATATTTGTATGAATAAATTAAAAATTTGAAACTCAAATATATTTATTTTGTAGCACAATAATGCTAACCAATTTTTGTTCGTTTGAATGAATTAATTTATATTATCGTGGCATTAAAGCAATTATGATCGCGGCTTTGATCAGACTGGGTATCCCCAAATATGTACCTTGTGCATAGATTTCCTAACAGGCAAGACGCTGCACTGTGACTCCGATAATATAGAGATCACATATAGAAGAGGACGCAAATCTAGCAGTAGCTGCATATCTATTTGATCCACAACCCTCGGCAAATATGGAGGTCACAAGATGAGTGGTACCATTCCCACAATGTACGGTCTACCGGGCTGCGAAATTTTGTTCCCGCGCTTAAAAAACAAATGCGGCGCGACTAAAGGCTCAGTTCACGACTGGCAGGCCCGTTTCTACAGGAATCCTTTAATTTTTGGACTCCTTGCCTGTAGGATAGTCCTTTTGCTAGTTTTTATTGCTCCTTTGTTACTTACTATTCATGTTGAATATGAAATCAGAAAAATTTATCATTAGTTAGTTTGCTTGTACGACCACAGTTTACAAGTCTCACGTATTCCAAAATCATCTACAAATAAGAAGCTTTCGAAATCATCATTACATGTCGCTTTGCCACGTGCAGGTTGTGTCCAAGGACTATGGCCTATTGCAAGTAGTAAATCGGTGAGAATAAAACTTACGGCTATTTTACATCCCAAAGGCAAAATTTCTGTGCGATAAGAGAGCTCAAAAGCTGCGTTTCCACTTTGCGTTTGGGATGTAAAATGGCCATTATTCTTACTAATTATTCAATTTAAAGAAAGATAAAGATCGCCAAAGATGTTTCACATCTTTCACGTGCACTGGGTACACGCGCTATTTTTCAATGCACAATACGTGTTAGAAACTTCGATAGCTGCGTCTCGTGCAACGGCCACTTTCGAACTGATCCTACAAAGGGAGAAAACGTTCCCGTACCCCGAGCACAGATTTTCTGTGACCCTCGGGGCCCCTGCTTAAAATTCCGCAAAGAGAAAATCCCGAAATAGAATCTTCATTTTAGGGGTTTTGGCCAGCTTTTTGGGATTCTGTCCCACTGTGCGACCTAAGGGCGAATTTATCTGGATTTAAGGAACGCGATCGAGTCTACCTATAAAATCGTCGACGAATAAAAGGTATATCGCCAAAACTACAAAATAAATGGAAGGGCCCCCTCCACCACTGTCATCACGAGGTTAAAAGATGTCGCATCTCAATTTAGTACGGTTGTTCTAACTGAACCGCCGAGAAGATTGGGAAGAGGGAGAATAAAGAGGGGAAGGAGGAGCACATTTGTGCCAGATGATTTGTTTTGAAATTAAAGTTGTTAAAAAGGAACAAATTGTTTTAATTAATCCCTGAGGAATCAAAGAACGCTCGAGAAGAAATAATACAATCAGGCCTATTCTGAACTCCGCTGGAATCGATTCCGCTGGAATTTTCTTACATCGGTAGCATGAACTCCGCTTCGCTCCGCCGAAACGGAGAGAAATTTCGAAATTGCAATTCCGTTGGAATTTTGATAGCACGAACTCCGGCGGAATGACAAAATTGTCCGTTTTTTCTCCGCCAACAATTTCTGACGGAGGATTAGATTTTCTGTTGTTGTTTGCGTGGAATTCGGTTGTTTAGTGTTATTAAAACAAATAATAGAAATAAAGCAATAATTTAATTAAAAATTTTAATTCATTTTTCAAATAAAATAAATATAAAACAAATATTTTTTAAACTAAATTAAAAAAAATTAATAAATATTTTAAGATTTTTTCACTAAAATAAAAATATAAACTCACAACATATAAAAAAAGCATTAAAACTACTATTAACACTACAATATTTTATATATGTGAATTAAAAAATATTATTTATGGTTTTTTTTGAAAATGAATTAAACTTTTTAATTAAAAATATATTTTTTTTCCTATTTATGATAAAGAATCCATTACTGTGTTGCGTACATGTAAAGCCTCATTTGCTTGTTTTTGGATTTTCGAAAGCATTTCTCATCGGGCAATTCATTTCGCTAATTCCAGCGGAGTTCATGATACCCTTAAAAACTCCGCTGGAATTTTCTCTCCGCCGGAATCGTAATTCCAGCGGAGTTCAGAATAGGCCTGAATATTTTCTATAGTTAACTCTAAATTTTTATGTGGAATCCAAAATCATTTTTCCAGATTTGTTGTTTTTTCATTATACTTCTTTCCCACCGCGGACAGTGCACGCATAAACTTTTTGGAGTTTCCTCCTTAAGAAACGTTTTATATTAGAGCACGGTATGAAAAATAGTTGGGGAGTAAAAATCAAGCGTTAACAAAAAAAAACCCCGTTAACAAAAAAAAAACCTTCTACTTGATTTTGACCCACTTCCACATAACCGATCAACTTCAAATTTTGAACATATGTGTAGCTCGCGTGGAACTACAATCTGACCATTTTGTAAACAAATCAAGATGGCGGTTCCTAAATGGCGGCCGATTTTTTCATTTGTGTTCCCCTACACCCGACATGGGTATCAAATGAAAGGCATGACAGGTAGCATAAATTAGTGGTGTAGCGTCATTCCAAATTCAAAATGGCGCCAACATAAAATGGCGGAAAACATATAATAGACTAAAAAATAGAAAATTTAACCGATCAAATTCACATTTTGCACATATGCATAGTTTGCTTAATAATCTGACCATTTTGTAAACAAATCAAGATGGCGGTTCCAAAATGGCGGCCGAGTTTTGCATTTGTGTTCCCAGACCCCCGACATGGGTATCAAATGAAAGGGATTGACAGGTAGAATACATTTAGTGGTGTAGTGTCATTCCAAATTCAACATGGCGCCAACATAAAATGGCGGAAGACATATAATAGACTACAAAGTAGAAAATTTAACCGATCAAGTTAAAATTTTGCACATATCCGTAGTTTGCTTAACAATCTGACCGTTTTGTACAAAAACCAAGATGGCGGTTCAAAAATGGTGGCCGATTTTTGCATTTGTGTTCTCCGACCCCGACATGGGTAGTAAATGAAAGGGTGTGACAGGTAGAATACAATTAGCATTAACAATTAAATTTTTTATGGCGGCCAAGACAAAATGGCGGAAGAATATCTACATATAATAGACTAAAAAGCAGAGAATATAACCGATCAACTTCAAATTTTTCAGGTACGCATAGTTCGCTCCGACCATTTTGTAATAAAATCAAGATGGCGGCTCCACAAATGGCGGCCGATTTCTTCAATTGTGTTCCCCGTGCTACCGGCATGAGTTTCAAAAGGCAGGGCATGACAGGTAGAATACAATTAGTTGTGTGACGTCATTCCAAATTCAATATGGTCGATTACCTTTTTCTTGACAACCCCCTCATTATGGGTATGACGATTATAATACAGTAAGTTCTGTGACGTCCTTTTAAATCTAATATGACGGCCACCACAAAATGGTGAAAGATTAAAAAGTAGAAAATAAAATTGATGTAATGCATTTTATCAAATCAATATAAATAAATATATGGGTTCATTTACTTCCTTTGCCTATTGTATTTATTTTAAGTCAATCGTTTAAGGAGTAAACTCCAGTCTCGAGTCGGAGCTGACACGCATTTTTTTTATTTAAAGGCGTTGCTACGCACGCGGGTTTTTTGCTAGTCTTAAATAAATAAATATTTTATTTTGAATTTTTGTATTAACGTTAATGTTTATATTAACGTTAAAAACTCTTTTCGTTTTAACATAAGCCTTTATTTATTTGGAAAAAGCAAGTAACATAAAATATTAATGTCATCATAGACATGCATTAGCTATAACAAAACATTTTAAGCATATATACTGAACATACCTGCGTGTTTCTCGTAAAGCCATATCCAAGAAATCTTTCATCGTGTTGCGGAGCGGAATCCAAAACTACGTAAAATGGTTCATATAGAAACTCAAAATTAGATACATTATGACTTATGTGTATCGTATCATTCATATCAACCTGCCATCTGTAAGAGAAAAATTATATTTAAGACTGTGATTATACGGAGTGTAGGTATTGTACAGCAGCGGTAGTTGTTGAACGACCAGTTCAAATTCAAACTACTGACTGCTTTACTATACATTAAGATTCGGAATCACAAAATTCAATAATTTTTTAAAAATTAATGGCTTAATTATGATGCATGATTTTTGGTTTATAAGCTAATTTTATGACCCTCTTTCGATTAAAAAATATTCCAGGTCTTAATATTTAGCCATTCTTGAGATATGGATATTATAAACTAACCCCGCGATTCTAGATCATAGAAATCTAACAATAGTCAGAAAATGAGTAAAAAGCTCAAAGCTGTTGCCCCTTCGGTGGAGACTATGTGCTTTTGTCAGAAAAAGAAAGGATTTGGTATTCTGGATGTTAGATCTAACAAATGGAGGGGAATTGCAAGCTTTGAAAATCTAACTATAGCCAGCGACTCGCGAGCTGGCTGTTATGGTCGTATTGATGATTTAGGTATTAAATTCTATGACCAAAATTTTAATTAGGCTAGTGTCAAAGCGGATTTTTTGCGATTTGCGGTGAAACATGACCTCCTGGAGGAAAATGTTTCATACAAAAGTTGTATATAATAAAAAGATTAAAACTTTTGTATATAACATATTTTGACATAACCTCAAATTTTCCAAGAAAATGGCGGAAAAACGATTTATCAGTTTTTAATTGTTTTCTCCCGTAAAAATAATTCAAAATACATAAAAATTTGTAAGAGTATACCTTGTGTTGCGTTAAATAAGCATGATTTTTTTTTGTTTGGATAACGGATAGTTTCCTAGAAATTAACATTTTTCGAAAAAAATACTCTAATCTTGCATGGACAACTTTATTGATGTTTTTGTCGAATTTTGATGTTCAATAAGTGCTCATTTCACCATTGAAATGCCTAGTTTCAAATGGTCTATAAATGTTGATACTTTATTTTCATTAAACCGCTTAAAATTAAGAAAAACCGAACACCTGATTTTTCGAATCACGTACATATTTCTCGATTTTTTCAATTTTATTCAATTTTTTTAATTTTTCTGTTAATGAGGGATTAAATTTTAATTAAAACTTATTTTGTCATTTCCTATTGCATACTACATCTATGCAGGGCTGGACTGAGAATGAATTTAGGACCGGGAAATTCAAAAATTTCGGCCCATTTCAATACATTTTGCTTTAACAATCAAGTAAAGTTCTTTTTTGCTTTCAAAAGTTTTTCTTTAAGCATAATTATGAGAAGAACTATGTGTGAATGTGTAGGTGTGTTTGTGCGTACGTCCGTAGTAATTTTTTCCTGCACGAGAATAGGGCGAACCAAAAAAGATATCGTCTTCGTGGAGGTGCCGATCGAAGCGTATTAGCTAAAGCATGATCTAAATTTTTTTGTTTTTTTGTTTAAACGACGTACCTGATTTTTGTACCCGCACGATATCGCGCAAACCAAAAATTATATCGGTTTCGTTGGGATGCCGATCGAAGCACATTAACGAAAACACGCTTTGGAAAAAATTTCATAACATTCGGCCAAGCCCTTTTTTGAAAAGAGTTCGGCCAAGAGCCACAAGCACCAGCTAATAAACTCGATAGAATAAAACCGGTTCTAAATGAAAATAACTTTTCTGGATTCAGCTTCCCCATAAAACATCACTTGTCAATAAAATCCGAGCATTCTTTAAAACCCGTGCAAAAATTACGTTACCCTTTTCCAACATCACTATTTTTTTCAAACCTTGATCACCACTTCTTGGACGGGGAATTGTTTTCTACGTCCTACATTTTCTGAAAAAGAAATTGGCCTTTTCGGTCAAGTCTCACGAGCCCTTTATCGTTATTTTAACCTATTATCGTTATTTGAACTAGCTTCTATCAGGATTACTTAAGCACCAGTTTTGGTACTACCAACCCTACCAACTTAGTTATGAGTCGTCAAAGTCAAAATTTTGGTTTTTTTAACTACAATTTCAACTTTCACTATTTTTCTCTCCAAAAATTACGCAGTTAACCTATACCTTTTTTTTCCAAATTTAGAAAGCTTGGAATATTTCCTATGAATAATGTCCGTACAATTTTTATACTACGCATTTAAAAGTTCTTGTTTTTTAATTTTTTGTTTCTCCCAACCTCTTCGTCGTTTCGTTGACATTTTTAATTTTTTAGGTTTTTTTAAATTCCACTGAATCCTTATTAAATAACAGTCTTCTTTTAAATTACCTTGTTTCTGTATACCGTGAACAAACACCGGCTAACATGATTGAGCGAACTGCTGAAGGGGAAGTCTGACAATTCAAAGTCTCCAAAATCGAGGGGAAAGCTTTACGCCAAAGCTCTTTTCGATACCTGGGGTCGAGTTGTTAGATCTGACAACAATCTAACAACTAGAATCGCGGGGTAAAATCCACAAAAATCTCCTACAAATATCGGCGCCTGCGCATAAAAATTTCATCGTCGTCGTACGAGATTTCTTGGCCTGTTATTTTAAAAAAAATTCTTAAAATGCATGTTTATTATACGCTTTATATTAGCTTCCCCTGTATGCATATGTTGTATGTGTATGTTCTATGTAAACAAATCTTGCAACTTGATTTTTTGATTAAACAGGAAATATCTTATAAATCATTTTAAATTTAAAGTTGATTCACAACCAGAGCAATACTTTTATGCATTATTATTACTTTTCAAGCCATGGAGAGATACCGATGAATTAAATTCTGGTTTTCAATCTTATACAGAAGCTTTTTTATTTTTAAAAGATGATATTCCAGATGCATTGTTATACCATGATAAAATAATTGGCCGAGAATTAAATTTGCAGGCAATGAAAAATTTAATTGAAGAAGAAAATTTGATGCAATTGCAAAATGATAATAAAAAAAAATGTAATGATCCTAATAAAGATATTGATGAAGTAGTAAACTCTATACCCGCTGAAACTGAAAATATAATGAATGATTTCAGAGATGCAACAGAAATGATAGAAAAGCAGGAAAATTTTGATTGGAAAAAAGCACTTGAATCAGCTAATATTGATCAAACTAGAGTATATAATACACTCATTAATGATGTAGCTAGTATTGACAGAGTGTGTCGACTTTTTGTAACTGGAGAAGCAGGTACTGGAAAAAGCATTTTAATAAAAATAATATCTTATGCTATTAAGGATCTCTACAATAAAGATGTAGCTATAGCAGCACCTACTGGAATAGCAGCATTTAATATTAATGGTTTCACGATTCATCGATTATTTCGTCTACCAATCGAGCACGAACGAACTCCTGCTTACTATCAATTAAGTGATGATGAACTTAAATTTATAAGAAATCAATTGAGAAATGTTTCCGTTATTATAATCGATGAAATATCAATGGTTTCCAACATTACTTTACTATATCTTCACTTGAGGTTAGTGGAAATTTTTAATACTTTTGGTGAAGATGGGTATTTTGGGCAAAAGCACATATTGGTCTTTGGAGATCTTCTACAATTACCACCTGTTAATGAAGGTCAGGTTTTTGAAAAAATATATAAGCGACAGCTCGTAAAGTATGTGCCATCTATAGGAACATTCAATCTATGGTCTTTATTCAAGTTCGACGAATTAAGAATCAATATGCGCCAAAGAAATGATCATACTTTTAAAGATATATTAGCAAATATTCGGTTAGGAATAGTTTTGAATAAAGACACTACAATTTTAAACAGTAGACGCATTAACTTTAATAGTTCAAATATTATCGACCGGAGAAATGAACTTTTTGAATACTTAATAAATAACCTACCTGCTAATACTGTTTGCATACTTCCAACTAATGATATGTGCAATTCTCTGAATAATGCAATGTTAAGCAAAAATAATAATGAAGAAATACTTTTGCTTGCCCAAGATGTCGTTGACACTCAAATCAATCATTTGAGAAATCAAGCTATAAAAAAATTGTCAAAAAATGATGAAATAATTTCTCGAACCGCTGGTTTAGCAAAAGCTATAAAAGTGAAAATTGGTGCCAGTGTCATGATACGTAGGAATATTGATGTTACTAAAGGGCTTGTAAATGGCACAATATGTAAATTAGATTCTGTATCAAGGTCAGTTAATGGAGAGATAGATTCTATCAATCTTAAACTCAACAATGGTACTGTTGCAGCTATCAATCGTGTTAAAGTTAAATTTGAAATTAATAAAGGTGTTTCGGTCACTCGAGAACAATTTCCACTGATCTTAAGTTATGCAATCACTGTTCATAAAAGCCAAGGTTTAAGTTTGGATAGCATTCTTGTAGATGCTGGAGAGAAAATTTTTTCATGTGGTCAAATTTATGTTAGCCTATCAAGAGTTACCACTTTAGATGGACTTCATTTGATAAATTATGACCCAGATAAAATTTGTGCTAATGTAGATGCTATTGTAGAATACAATCGCCTTCGCACAACTTACAAACCAGAACTTGAACTTTATAAGCTGCCTGAAAATCGTGGTGGTAAACAAATAGATAGAATTTGGACAGTTCCTAAAAGAGTACTTGAAGCTCAAAAAAATTATTTAGAAAGTGATAATTACGAATCTTGGATTATAAAAGGACTTCCGAATAGAGAGAAAGTATATGGTTATATTAACGTATCAGTTCAAATACTTTTTCATAGTACTATCATAAGAAATAAAATAAGTAGTTTACCAAAAAACAACATTTTAAAAATTATTTTAAATGAATACCGATCTGGTCAAATAAAAGATTTATTAAAATTAAAAGAATCAGCAGGACCAGTATATGATCCGAGTTCTAAACGAAACTTGTTCAATTTCCTTAATTCTTTAATTATAAATTTTGAACCTTTAAAAAATTTGTTTCAAAATAAAATAGCTGTAATAACTAAATGTGATTCTTGTGATATAAGTACAGTGAAAGAAATTAATGATATTATACTTACCATAGATGTACCTGTTTTAAAAGTATATTCTATGGATGCAATTTTTCAATTCAATTTTGTTGATCCAATTAAAATTAAAAGTGAGTGTAAAAATTGTAATAATGCAATAACTAATGGAATAATGAAAAAAAGATTTATAATGTGCAATAAATTATTAATTTTTGAACTTAATGTTTTTAATGAAAAGCTAATAAAACAAAATGACACTTCTAAGATTAATATAAAAGGAGTACCTAATTTTAAAATTACTATTTTAGATGTAGTATTTCATATTATTAGTGCCATTTTCCTAGAAAATAATCAGTATGTTTGCATGACTCGTAATGAAAAAAATGGTTGGACTTATATTCAAAACGATAAAATAAAATGATAAATTAAATAAAGTTTGGCCAAGAAATTCTAAAAATGCATGCATATTTTTATTACAGGAAAAGAAAAAGTAGTTTATGCATATAACTCATTTTCTTTTCGTTGGTATCATTTCTTTGCAGGGTTCAGGAAGCCTTCTCCACTAATAAGAACCCAATTTGGTAGCGGGTACGCTGGGAACAACTGGCCCGACATCACACGACAATTACAATAAACTAAGACTTACCTAGGTTGTTAATTAGTAGGACACTTCTCCTCCTTCACATTCGGATGAGGATTTCTTCCCGAACTTCATATTTAGAAATCTGAAAGGGTACGGGAGGGACTGACCAGCACACAGGGCGTGCTCCAACGGCTAATTAATTTATTATAATTATCCACTCCGGAAATTCCGAAAATGTGGCCGAGGGTTGTCAAGCCGGTCCTTGCAACCCAAAATTCAGGCGAGCCCGAGCCCCGAGATTTTTTCCGGAAGTGGAAAGGGAATGCCCAGGACCCAAGATTCATTTTAAAATCAAAATTTAAAATTTATTAATATAATATATTTCCGATTCCACACTGGAATCCTGGAAATAATGGGCATTTCCCAATATAAACAGGGCCCCTGGAGCGGTCAGTCTATCATTTTTTTACTAGAGTGTGAAGTTTACTCGCACGCCATTTGGTTTAAGAAATGCATCCTAATCATTCCAGATGTTTATGAATGAGTCACAAGAGACTTAGACTTCATTTATGTCTACCTAGACGATATACTTATCGCTAGTAGATCCGAGGAAGAGCATCTCAAAAAAAAAACAAATGAAATAAAACTCCCCAAAAATACCTTAAAAAAAGTAAAAAATTGCACGACCAGAACCTTATAATAACGAATAAATAATTAAACAATAAATAAATAGATAAAATTTTCTTTAACCCTTTCAAATAAGAAACAAATTTTTAATTTTTAATTTCAGTTTAAAATATTTTTAATTAATTAATTAACTTCATAAAAATATATTTTTCTCGTATATGAAGAAAAGAAATTAATAATAAATAAACACAAAAAAAATATATATAAAAATTTTGTTATTAATAAATAAAAATTACAGATAAAAAATTAAACGAATTGAAACTATTGATTTCAAAGTTACATATTTGATCCTCTCAAGTAACTGAAATTAATTAGGGTACGACCAAATATATGTATATATAATCTTAAACACATTGTTTTCATCGGGATCTTGGAAATGTGTATATAATCTGCAATGAAATTTATGAAATTGAAATAACTAATTTTAAATTTGAATCTTATATCTTCTCAATTTAGTGAAATCAAGTAGTTCACGACCAAAATGAGGTATACATATAGATTACTCCAAAAATTAAAGTTTATATTCACATTTTGAACACATAGAGATTTGACCACCTGAGTATAACACAAATAATTTGGATCTATATTTTCTTGATAAAAATTTTTTCTACGCAATTTTTTCTTTACATTACAAATTGTTTATATGATCTTTTTTAATTGTTTACAAAAAGAATTTTTGAAATATATTAAACTACCATCTTTAATAACAATATCCAAAATTATTTTATATATTCTTTTTTAGTCTCGATATTTTCTTTCAATTCAATGTAATCAAATTATTATATTTAGTCATTTTTAAATTTTGTTTCAATTAAGTAATCAAAAACATATTATCAGTATTACAAATTCAGTAAAAACTGGTCGTCCCGGTGATGTTTATCTTTCTATTGAATATCCTCACGAAATATATTTTAGGTACTATAATCGCTAAATTTAAAAATAATACGTTTATATTAAATTATTAAGAATGTTAGGTAATTATCTAATAATCTACTACTGTTACTGTTTTTTATAATACATAATTATGTTTATGTATATAAAAATCAAAGTATTGTATTTTATCACTATTACATACTTAATTTTTACTAAAGTGGAGTAGGCCTACAGGGGACACCACATTAAAAAAAACGCACCTTCCTATTTACCTCTTGGGTGGTGTGGAAATAATAGGCAAGAAAATACGTTCATATATTCATAAATTTCTAGTCTAATTATTGTAAATTCATTTTCAGTAACAAAAAATAATACTATTCACAGCAGAGCATACTGATATTTTTTAATTGCATTTGTATTGTATTTGAGGAACTTCTTTAAAAGGAAAATAAGAAGAAGAACTGACGGACTGGTGGAAGTGCGATCATAACCTAATCGTGGTGGCCACTCGAAGCTGTCCTGAAAGGGATGGGATAATATGATGGGGCCTGCCAAGCCAAGATGTGAAGTTATCGTGTCGAGGGCTGCATGAATAGCTTGAACAGTCAAGTGTAAGCGACTAGTGTTGGGTAGGACACCATTATAAAATGAGTTTGTAAGAGGTGCCTCTTTTTTCTTTTGAGCCAGTACAGTGTCATACTTGAAATGAGGTGAGGTGCTATTGTAATGCCAAAATGAAAAAACCAAGCAAATTAAAAAGAGAAAGAATATAAATACCAATGAAGGCATTTTTACAAGTTTAATTCTAAAATGCATTAAACTGCCTTAGAGCAAAAAATCTATGCCTCCAAAATATACAGCCACGGACAACTAATTAGAAACAGTTTCATAAAAAATGCATTTATACATTTTTTATGTTTTTATGTAGCAATCCGATTTCCTTCAATGCGCCCACCATTATATATTTAAAAAAAATTAAGAGGAGGTGGTGGAAATTCTTTAATTTGAATCCTCCATAAAAACGTAAAAACTGTATACATGCAATTTGTATGAAACTATTTCTAATTAGTTGTCCGTGGCCGTATATTTATATTTTGCAATCCCACCTCGACAAATTTCAAGTTGGAAATATTGCTACCGCAAAAAAAGTAAGAAATGTCTCTCCAGTACAAAATTTCACTCCCTCGATAAATGTAAGAATTTCACTCCCTCATTAAATGTAAGAAGTTCACTCCCTCGGTAAGAAATGTCTCTCCATCCAGTTCGTATTTACAATCTCACCACGGCTCAGTTTAAATTGGATTATTTTACTGCCGCAAAAGAAGTGAGAAGTGTCTCTCCAGTTCGTGCTTACAATCTCACCTCACCGCAGTTCAAATTGGAAATTTTACTGCCGCAAAAGAAGTAAGAAATGTTTTTTTTCTACGCCTCTGTTAGAATACAGGCAGTCTGATATTACTTTTAGTTACGGAATTAGCACCATTCCACACCCGTGTGGAATATTCATTCCATCACTTGTTATGGAATGACTACTATTGGCGACATCTGTTCGTCGTAATCCAAGAATATGATTTATTAATTAAAGAAAAAAAAGATTTATTAATTAAAGAAAGAAAAGGATTGTTTCAATCAATAATAAACAATCAATGATGTTCCGCTAGAAAATTTTTGCTTTAAATAAACTATTCAATTATTAAATTGCAGAAAATAATAGCATTTTTTTAATAAATTTTGCGGCGGCCATCTATTAACAAATTATTAAATTACAAAATTGTTATGAATGAACATTCCCTACTAATATGTTATTTAGCGTTAAATTATATTGCTGTGCCTTATACATTATATTTTTGACATTAGCTTTACATAAGGTAAGTTTTTCTTTACAAAATATTAATAAAAACTAATTAGAGGCGTAGAAAAAGTATAGTCTGCAACACGTTTTGAATGGCATATTCCGCACTCGTGGACCGCCAAACTTCCACTTGTGCGGAATATGCATCATTCCAAACTTGTTACAGAATATACTATTCCACTAGATAATTTACAATCACACCTCGCTTTATTTATCTCGATACACGCTACACGCTCATATACCAGTAGGACATTATTTGTGAACCGGGACATTTAAAAAAATTGAGGCCTCAGTACAATTTACATCGTGCAAGGAACAAATGTACTGCCTCATGTACGTCCAATTCAACACTATAAGCGACAAGCCCCTAGGGAAGCTGCTCTGACCCACAAATATGACCTAGAGGGGTATAGTACAATATGCCAAGCGAATGGCGGCGGTACTTTTGGACCCAATAACTCACCACAAAAAAAAATCAATACTCTGATATTACATTGTATATCAATATAAAACGTACTTACTCATTAATTACTTCAAGGCTTACGAGGCTTACAATGAATAATTTTAATCTAACTTTTGTTAATGATAAGTTAGCTGTCAATTGACATTAGAAAATTATATAACATTAAAAGTGACATTATTATTTCCTCCTAATAATATATTTCGTGAGGATATTCAATAGAAAGATAAACATCACCGGGACGACCAGTTTTTACTGAATTTGTAATACTGATAATATGTTTTTGATTACTTAATTGAAACAAAATTTAAAAATGACTAAATATAATAATTTGATTACATTGAATTGAAAGAAAATATCGAGACTAAAAAAGAATATATAAAATAATTTTGGATATTGTTATTAAAGATGGTAGTTTAATATATTTCAAAAATTCTTTTTGTAAACAATTAAAAAAGATCATATAAACAATTTGTAATGTAAAGAAAAAATTGCGTAGAAAAAATTTTTATCAAGAAAATATAGATCCAAATTATTTGTGTTATACTCAGGTGGTCAAATCTCTATGTGTTCAAAATGTGAATATAAACTTTAATTTTTGGAGTAATCTATATGTATACCTCATTTTGGTCGTGAACTACTTGATTTCACTAAATTGAGAAGATATAAGATTCAAATTTAAAATTAGTTATTTCAATTTCATAAATTTCATTGCAGATTATATACACATTTCCAAGATCCCGATGAAAACAATGTGTTTAAGATTATATATACATATATTTGGTCGTACCCTAATTAATTTCAGTTACTTGAGAGGATCAAATATGTAACTTTGAAATCAATAGTTTCAATTCGTTTAATTTTTTATCTGTAATTTTTATTTATTAATAACAAAATTTTTATATATATTTTTTTTGTGTTTATTTATTATTAATTTCTTTTCTTCATATACGAGAAAAATATATTTTTATGAAGTTAATTAATTAATTAAAAATATTTTAAACTGAAATTAAAAATTAAAAATTTGTTTCTTATTTGAAAGGGTTAAAGAAAATTTTATCTATTTATTTATTGTTTAATTATTTATTCGTTATTATAAGGTTCTGGTCGTGCAATTTTTTACTTTTTTTAAGGTATTTTTGGGGAGTATGTATACACTACAAAGCCACATATCTAAAAATGTAAAAGTGACGGTTACACCCTACCAACTTCCAGAGTTATGAGTCTATAGTGTTTGTAATGAAATTTGTTACATTTAGAGGAACACCTAAGATTCATGCTTTTCAACGAACTCGACTGCCAACAAAGCTTGTGTCGTGCGGACGGACCAAAAGTCTATAAAAAGTTATTCATAAACCATATAAAATACGACAATAAAAAATTATTATTCGAAAGCTTCCCGGTAGGTTGTTTCCATATACTGGCTGAAGCAATAAAAACTTTACATTCAAAATTATTTTTTCGTTTTTAGTTCATTTTAAAATAAAAGCGTATTTTTTAGTTTTTTTACACTATATTTTTTTACTCTTATATCACGCTGCGCAAGGAGGAACTTTTGAAGAAATAGTTTACGAGTACGTTAAAAAATCATCCACAACCATTCTTATACGTTGCTTTGTCGAGAGTAACTACAATAGAAAAATTATATATTTTTTCTAAAACCAATGATTTTGCACTTTGTCATGGTTCCGTTAAAATTAGAGTTTGAAAGACTGACATTAAAACAATTACTTGTATTAGAATCAGAGCTCAGGTAATTTATCAAGAGAAGGCCAGGTTTATCAATATTAAAAAAAATTTAATAGCCCATAAAAATGATAGTATTGATAATGTGGCTCGCAATTCTAATAGTCCGGGAGCCCGGTTTCAAAAATATGTGAAATCTGACCACTTATGAAATGTAGTGAGAAAAGTTATTAACAAAAAGTATGAAATATTGGCTGTAGCCCGGAAGGCGCGCAGGGGCGTTTTTGCACAATATTGTTATAAACATGTAAGAATTCCGGCTCAAATCCGAAATATGACCAGCTATGAAACTTGGACAGTATGAAATTTATGGATAGACATTAACGAAAAACCATTTCTTACACCTGGAGGACGGGGCAAAATGGTTCTTACACGCTGATAATTATGTAAAAATGTCCGTGCGATTGCGAAATCTGACCACTACAAAACCGAACGTTTTTTAGAAGCTTATAAGGTAAATAACAGAAAAATAATTTCTTACGGCTGCATCGTGGGGCAAAGTACTTCTTACAAGCATTCGAAAGTGCCGATCACGGTCGTTACGTCGCGCATTTTCACCGCATCGACGCTCGATCATCAGTTTTCGTAGGATGTAGATTATCCTGCAGTTACCAAGGTTAATTGTACCGTATCCTATCGATCTAATCTCTTGCATCGCGAGTTCTTTTGTTTTATATTTGTTCCATACCTCTAGTAGTGACTTAGCTCTTGCAGTTCTGTACATACTTCGCGTGTTCGATGTTCCGAAAATCATTTCCAAAAGTTGTTGCCGTAGTCGTTGGCGTTTTTCCAGGCAATTCCGAAGCGTTCTTTCTGGTTTCTTAACTGGTGTGTTTTTACGAGGTTTAGTAGTTAGCCCAATGCCCAACCCCTCTACCAGGAGGACCGCATCTGTTAATTTGACCCCATCGGATATAGGGCCCAGTTATACCCCGAGTACTAGCTACGACCGTCGTAGGTTGGTTATCCAGGAGACACCAGCGACGAGGTCGATTTTCCCCACCAAGGTATAATCCAACCATCCTTTCAATAGCGTTACAGCCCAAATCGACCCTTCGCCCCCTCTAGAGCGTTTCTTCGGAGTTTGACGGTTCCTTGCAGTATGTCTTCAGCTCCAGATTAGTATTGTAGGGAGTATTGCCTCTGCGTCAACCCTCACAGAATCTATCCATCTCCTCCTGAGTCTGGCCACTGATCTATTTATTGTAGGCATTCAATTTATTAAAATTATCGGAGATAATTATAATTTAAGTATGACAACACTGTTATTATTTAACGTTATCACTCTTATCTTATTATAGTTACGGTTACCATTTTTGCGATTAAAGAAATCTGATCAAATAAAGTCGTCGATTGGAACAATTCACTGTGTGTTTTATTATTTGGTGCATTTTTCTATGCTTAAAGTCTGTGAAGGCCTACATATATTATCGAAATTGCTGTTACCATTAGCCGGTTGGGATACGGTTGACCTCCATCCTGATTAGGTGACCGGCTAGTCTTATTCTGTTAATTTTTATAAAAGTTGAGAGTTCTGGGTAGTCAAAAATTTCATACAACTCGATGTTGTATCTTCTTCGCCATATTCCATCCTCTCGGGGCCAATTATACAAATGAGAACTTTTCTCATTAGACGTAACATTATTACAATTACGAGTGTTGGTAAAATGATTCTTTTTAAACATTTAGATTTTGTAGTGGTCGGATTTCGCAATCGCACGGAAATTTTTACATAATTATCAGCATGTAAGAACCATTTTGCCCCTTCTCCAGGTGTAAGAAATGGTTTTTCGTTAATGGCTATCCATAAATTACATACTGTCAAAGTTTCATAGCTTGTCATATTTCGCATTTGAACCGGAATTCTTACATGTTTATAACAATATTGTTCAAAAACGCCCCTGCGCGCGACTCCCGGGCTAAAGCCAATGTTTCATACTTTTGGTAAATAACTATTCTCACTACATTGCATAAGTCGTCATTATCTTTCAAAAAAAATCGTGGGCTCCCGGACTATAACATTCTTATTTTATTAGAAACATGGAGTAATACCACTCCTGTACCTAATTTCAACTGTATAGTAAAACTTAAACTTTCGAATGTAGGAACTGGCGGTGTAGCTGTTTTCCAAAATAATAACGATACTTCACCTTCAATGGATATTCATTTACTTCGCCCTGAAGTAAGAGCAAGTTAATTCTGTAGGAGAGATTTGTGCAGCTAGATATAATACGGGCAAATAGGCTGATAATTTTATTAGTATCTATTAATATATCACCCAATCCAAAAACCCATGAAATAATCAGATTTATTCATACATACATCACTATTACCATTATCGGCTGAGGTTGCAGTGATACTAAATCAAAATCTAGAAAAAATGATGATAATCATTGGTGGGAATTTCGATATAAATTTCTCTATAGAGTCATCAGGTCCATTAATTGATTTTTTTAAGGAAAAATTCGATTTGACTATGTCCAATAATTTTGCAGAAGCAACCACAAAACCTGGAACAACTATAGACGAAGTTCTTACGAGATATATGAATACAGTTAATAGAAAAATATTTATACTATATATCTTTTTATGGTCATACGCCTCTGATTCTGATTACATGTGAACAAAACAATCAAGACTTAATGAATAAATAAAGAACATAATAGTTTGAACATTTTTTAAAAAATTGTACCTTTTTACTAAGTACATTTCCTTACTACTGTAGAGAAAATATATTACTGTAACTCTTTAATAATTTTGAAATTATAACAAAAGTAAATATACAAATAACATCGCCGGCTAAAGAAGTTTCACTTCGCCCGTAAGTTTATGTGGATGAAGCTCACACATTTTTTGAAGTAATGCTGTAAACATGCTAAGGGCGACGGCGAAACTATTTTCCTCGGCGACTGTCAAAAACGAATAGAAAAACGAATCAATCCAATTTCTATTTCGTATCCGTCGCCTGTCAAAATTTCATGGGTGCAGTGGCATGGGGTTGTGTTGCTATTCTCGCGTGTTCCTGTGTGTGTAGCATGCGGCTTTCCAAGACGATTATTCCGGTGTGTGTTTTTTAATTTGTGGCGCCGTCGCTCTTAGTGTGTTCGACCTGGCCGAGGAAAATAGTTTCGCCGTCGCCCTTAGCATGTTTAAAGCCCGGTATGCAAGGCTCAAGAAATTTGCTAAAGAAAACTTCTGCATTTATTTCCCTAAGAAAAAGTGACAGCAGTTCACGAATTTTGACAGTTACTTATTTTCATTGCAGACATTAAATAAATTGTTTTATGATAGCTTAGAATTAATGAAATTGTTTAAATAAGTAAAGAATTAAAAAAGAATTTAAAAAATCTGAATAAAAACAACAATATGTAATTCTTTCCATTGCTGACAGTTATTTTCAATTTCAAAAACCACCTGAGACGTCAAGACCTCATGAACCGTTAAAATTTCTTAAGGAAATAAATGAATCGACACTTATTTCTGGAGGAAAAACTAAAATTGTATCATAAGCGACATCTGCGTGTCACTAAAAAACACGATATTTCTGGTGTGAATTTCTTGACTCTAGCATACCGGTTGCAGAAATCGCTCCAGAAAATATTTCTGAACCATTTCTTGACCATTTTTTTTACATAGGTTTAAGATAGGCAAAGAAATTTCTTGAGCCTTGCATACCGGGCTTTACAGCATAATGCCTAAAAATTTTCTTGGGAGCGAATAGGTTTCATTCGCATCACGCTCTCACACATTGAAAAATCGTCAGAGATTTCGTATAACACAGGGAAATGGGGTGGACGGGCACAAGAGGCGAAGAAAGTCTAGTCTGTGTGTGCAACATTTCACATAAACTGGCCTTACTGCATATGTATATTTTCTGGCATGTTTGCTACGTTGTCGCCCAGACATTGCTTTATATCATTATACTGATACAAATTCACAGCTCAGTGTAGCCAACCCCCTAGTACCGAAAAATAATAATTTGACTAGCTAGAAATTAAGCGATTTTTAGGTGCTTTTTATGACCTTGGTAATAATTTTCGTGCTGTACCGGATACAGGACTTTTTAGGAATGGGCCAGTAGCTTCGTGCTGCGTGCCCCGAACTCTCAAAATAATGAGGGAAAAAAAGTAACCATTGTACCAAAATGATGTGCTTTAAGATACCCGAAGAAGATACCCTAAAAACTGCATATGAAAAGAGAAACAGAAATTCGCGACGAAAATTAAATCAAAAGTATCAAAAATGACAACAGAATAATGTGCTATTTACGAACTCTTATTTCGACTCTTCATACATATTATTTATTAATTACAAATACCCGTTTTTTAATTTACATACATATATGTATTACAAAAATAGTTTTTGACACACAATCTGTACAGACAATTGTTAGATAAAAGAAGATGAAAAACTTTCACAGCAAAAATTATGTGCTCTTTATGTGCTGATAGACAGGTATTGTTAATTCATTAAAAGTACTTGTTTCATGAGTTGCAATTTGAAAAATGAATATTTTTGATAAAACTATGGAGACAACACCTGGATCAACAGGCGATGAAAAACTTTCATAAATGAAATTATGGGGCATCCCTCTAGTTAATAAAAAAGTGCTGGGCCTCATGAAAGATGAAAATAATGGTAGCATAATGACAGAGTTTGTTGGACTAAGGTCAAAGATGGTGAAGATAACTGCAAAAAATCCAAAGGTGTGAAAAGAAACATAGTCAAAAATCGAATTACTTTTAATGATTATAAAGAATGTTTGGATAAAAATATAGAGAAAATAGTATACCAAAATTTAATTCAGAGCCAAAAACATCAGGTAAATACAGTTGCGCAGTCCAAAATCGCGGTAAGCCCACATGATGACAAGAGATATTTAATGAAAAATTCCTATGAAACGTTGCCGTGGGGTCATTATAGTATTATGGAAATAGATTAATTGCACAGTAGATTAATATAAATTAGGTTAACATATATAAATATAAGAGCGAGGAAACTAGGATTGATGCGAGTAGTATTATCAATTTATTTAATCAATAATTTACAAATAAAATTGATGTTTGGTGGTTTAAACTATTAACGGTTTTATGCCTGGACTTGTTACATTACAGGGTTGCTAGTGCTATTGGATGATTGAAGATTGAGGTATGAAATGTGGGTAGTCCTAATGACCGATGAATTGGGATGTTTTGACAAAGGTAGTTATACAGGGTGTTTGGCAGATGAATCGTCAAATTTTTTTGGTGGGTTGGGGGGCCCATTTGCTTCTTTTCGCCGGTAGCCGTTATGTCCTAAGGGCCACGGTAGCAGAGATATGATTTTTTTTGTGTTTTTACAAAATTTCTCAAAATTTAAGCTTAAAACCATCATAACTTTTTTGTTTGTAGTTGTAATAGCACGAAATCACTTTCGTTATATTCTTCAATGTATTCTTACTCTAAATCAATCAATACTTGATCCAACTGATATTAAGAAAAAAAGTTATAACATTTCAAATTCGTAAAAAGCTTTATGCCGGATCCACACGTTTGTCAAGGCTTGGCAAGCATTCACAAATTCAAACGTGTGGAAAAGGCGTTTGGCTTGGCTTGTGTAAGCTTGCCGACGCTTGTGGCCGATCCGGTCGAATGTGGATTCTCGGCAAACCAAAGCAAGCTTGCAAAGGAACTTTGCGGCTAGCGTTTGTGATGCGTCCACACGTTCCCGAGTAAAAATAAAAAACGGCCTTATAAAAGGCGAACACCGGCCGCTTGGCTTTTTAAGGGCCATATGATGGCGGTAGAGTTTTTAACCATTTTTAATAAGAGCACATACGGCATTACGACGGCCAAATTTGACCAAAAGATTTAAAAGGCCAAGAACTGAGCTGTAGAAACGGACATTCGACGGGAAATATGAGCCAAAAAAAGAATCTGCACCAAATGTATTGTTGAATGTGTTTTATGGGAACTTCATCATTTTCGTTATGTACAATGGTTCTTTCGATTTATCCTACTTAAAGATATCGACGCACAAGAGAAACGAGCTCGCCAGTCGTCGGTTTGTTGTACGTGTGGTGTGTGGTGCGTGTTGATTTATATTTTAGTGGGAAATTTTGTTATTTAAAAAAAATACAACCGAAAAAAAATCAAACATTTAATTGCAGTGAAATATATTTTCTTATAGTTGCTGCCACTGTACCACCGTCGTATAGCCGTAATAGCAACCATACGGCCGCCGTACCGCCGTCGTATGGCCGTTATTGGAACTGTAAGGCCGTTGTTTCACCGTCAATCGCCCCCTGTACGGCCGTACTGTCCTGCAACGAGCCTTATGTTAACCGCCAGATGGCCGAGAACTATGTTTCAATCATAGTCAGCATTTGCCCGTTCTAAGGCCATCACTTATTTTTACTCGGTTGTTTTAAAAAAGCGTTTTCAATTTGCGAACGCTTGCCAAGCGTTGACAAAGTGTGGATCCGGCATTAAATGTTATGAAATGTATCAAATTCTAAATTCATTTTAAAAAGAACTACAAGTTATTTTGAATTTAGCTTTATTTTAAAAACTTCCTCAGTTTATCCCCTTTCCAACGGTGTGCTACATGATGCAGAAATTTTTAATAATTTTAATAATAAGGTCAAAATACGAGGTACTAGTTTGGTAGATCCAAGTTTAAGAAGAGACTTTTTGGAGTTTACTCCTTAAGAAACGTTTCATATATAGAGCCCGGTATGAAAAATAGATGGGGAGTAAAATCAAAGCGTTAACAAGAAAAAACCCGTTAACAAAAAAAAACTTCTACTTGATTTTGACCCACTTCCATATAACCGATCAACTTCAAATTTTGCACATATGTGTAGCTCGCGTGTAACAACAGTCTGACCATTTTGTAAAAGAATCAAGATGGCGGTTCCAAAATGGCGGCCGATTTTTGCATTTGTGTTCCCCGACCCCCGACATGGGTATCAAATGAAAGGGCATGACAGGTAGAATACAATTAGTAGTGTAGCGTCATTCAAAATGGCGCCAACACAAAATGGCGGAAGACATAATAGACTAAAAAGTAGAAAATTTAACCGATTAAGTTCAAATTTTGCACATATGCGTAGTTTGCTTAACAACCTGACCATTTTGTAAACAAATCAAGATGGCGGTCCAAAAATGGCGGCCGATTTTTGCATTTATGTACCTCGACCCCGAAATGGGAATCAAATGAAAGGACATGACAGGTAGAATACAATTAGCGGTGTAGCGTCATTCCAAATTCAAAATGGCGGCCAACACAAAATGGCCGAAGACATATTATAATAGACTAAAAATTAGAAAATATATAACCGATCAAGTTCAAATTTTGCACATATGCGTAGTTTGCTTCACAATGCAACGTGACCATTCCGTAAAAAATAAAGATAGCGGTTCCAAGATGGGGCCCGATTTTTGCATTTGTGTTCGCCGACCCCCGACATGGGTAGCAAATGAAAGGGTATGACAGGTAGAATACAATTAGCATTAACAATTAAATTTGTTATGGCGGCGAAGACAAAATTGCGGAAGAATATCTACATATAATAGACTAAAAAGCAGAGAATATAACCGATCAACTTCAAATTTTGCACATACGCATAGTTCGCCTGACAATTCAATCTGACCATTTTGTAAAAAAATCAAGATGGCGGTTCCAAAATGGCGGCCGATTTTTGCTTTTGTGTTCCCCGACCTGCGACATGGGTATCAAATGAAAGGGCATGACAGGTAGAATACAATTAGCAACAACAAAATGGCAGAATATGTACCTATAATAGACCAAAAAGTAGAAAACATAACCGATCAATTTCAAATTTTGCACATACGCATAGTTCGCGCGACAATGCAATCCGACCATTTTGTAAAAAAAATCAGCATGGCGGCTCCAAAATGGCGGCCGATTTTTGCAATCGTGTCTCCAATTGCGTGGAATGACGCCACACAACTTATTGTATTCCACCTGTGATGCCCTTCCAATTGATACCCATGTCGGTGAGTCGGAGAACCAGCACGTTAGTCAAACCAAATCTGCTCTTGGGGACATATGCGCTGCGCGATGCACTTTGCCTAACGGTAAACAAATTATTATGGTGACAGTTTATATTTCTGTCAATCAGAAAGTTCAAGATGTAATAGATTTTCTCCACGAGACATTATTTGCGTATACAGAAGAAGGTTAAAGAAACGTTACCATGAACTTCCGCTTATACTTGGCGGCGATTTCAATATTACCTTTGATAAAGATAACGGATTGCAGCTAATACAATTTTTGAAAAAAGAACTGAATTTAAATCTAGTTTCTGGAAGAGCACTAGGGACAACTAGATATGGTACAAACATTGATGCGATGTTTTCACGATTCGTAACTCATGTTACTTCTGACGTTCATGTATCGTATTTTAGTTTTCACAAACATATTGTCACAGTATTTAATAATGACATTACTATTCACGAAATGAATAATGTAATATAAGTAATATTTTGGAGTTTATTGGAGTTTATTGTTGAAGTTTATTGGAGTTTAATGGCGTTTATTGGAATTTATTAGAGTTTATTTTTGGAGTTTATTGGACTTTATTGTTGGAGGTTATTTGAGTTTATTGGAGTTTATTTTTAAATGTAATACAATGAAATGTAATATGCCATTTAGAGATAATAAAAGTTGGTTTTTTGGCATTGCTTTTTCCAACTATAAAAAATTTGTTTCATTTTTCAATTTTGTTTTATTGTTCTCGAAAAATTTTGTTATTGAACACTTCTAGAGTTAAATTCACAAAAGGCATAGAAAATGGCCCTCGAATTTCGAGTGCTGGGTCCTACTTACGTATAGTTCGCCTGACAATGCAATCCGACCATTTTGTAAAAAAATTAAGATGCCGGTTTCAAAATGGCGGCCAATTTTTGCAATTGTGTTCCCCGACCTTAGAATAGAGAGGATAAGGAACAGAAAATAGCGTACATGTATACGGATTCGAGGGAAGCACTTGGATTCAAGAACCTCTCGCTCTAAAAGAAAAGAAACAACCATATGTTCATACGTTTCATGCAGATCCCGGACAGAGGCGTACCGAAATTCGTTCGCATTTGCTCCAAACATTTTCAGCCAAGTGATGTGTTCTCATTTGGATGGTTACTAAGAAACGCAATACCCTCCCGGTTTTTGACTAAATATGGTACCGCCATTGTCCGGGATCTGAAGAAATACTATAGGAGTGCTGTGCATATGTGTTGCCGAAATGCTTCCCCGATTTTAATTAATTGCGCTTCCTTCTCTTCTCTATTCTAAGTCCCCGACCTACCAACATGGGTATAAACGGAAGGGCATGACAGGTAGAATACAATTAGTTGTGTGGCGTCATTCAAAATTCAAAATAGCGTATTACCTTTTTCTTGACAACCCCCTCAGTATGGGTATGACAATTATAATACAGTAATCTCTGTGACGTCATTTTAAATCTAATATGACGGCCACCACAAAATGGTGGAAGACATGTTATAGACTAAAAAGTAGAATATAAAATGGATGTAATGTATTTTATCAAATCAATATAAATAAATATATGGGTTCATTTACTTCCTTTGCCTGTTATGTATATTTTAAGTCAATCGTCTTTCAGGAGTAAACTCCAGTCTCGAGTTGGAGCTGACACGCACTTATTTTTTATGCTATTATGTTATTTATTATTTTTTTTACAAAATTGGTTAAAATTGACCGGCTAAACACCTTATGTAGGCACGACACATTCTTCTTACTTCGGTTGTTGTAGTCTCAAGCCGCATTTCTTGTTTAATTTTTTCAAATGCGGCCGTAATTTTTTCTATTAAAATTCCTTTTGACGGCACCTCTGTCGCGTAAACTAGTTCTTTTGCACGTCCACAGATGTAGAAGGGTGTCAGGTCTGGGGACCGTGCGGGCCAAGGTGCGTCTCTACCAATCCACAAGTTGGGAAATATATTGTCTAAATGATCTCGGACTGTTCGTTGGTAATGCGCCGGACAGCCGTCATTTTGAAAAATAATAATAGGGACATCTTCTAAGATTGGCAGTAGCAGTTCCGGGATGAAGGATAGGAAGACTTCGATGAGGATATCGCTCCTGGTAAAATCTTCTTCGATTTCCCGGAACTGCTACTGTGGGTGATTTGGAAAATTTATCCAAAAATTCATCCAAATTTTCCCTCAAAAAATTCATTTAAATCTGAATCTACGAAAAATACTTTTTTTCAATAGTCCGTTCAAATTAGTCAAAAAAGCGCTGTTTTTCAGAAATTTTTCCCACAGCTATGAGACCGGTGCCAAATGAAGGATTTCGGTCGTCTAAACATGATTTTCACAACCCGCAGTTCGAAAAAAGGGTTGTTTTTGAGAAATATACGATTACATGATGGTTTTCGCCTTTTTTTCTATTTTGAGGAGAAACTATGCATTTTGGTGAAAATATCTATAGAGCAAAGTTGTAGGCCGTAAAATTACCTACAAATTTTGTCTTCACTGTTTTTTTGAATTCCGTGTAGTTTCGCGGATAGAGGCCGTTTTGCGCCTTGCGCGAAACTACACGGAATTCAAAAAAACAGTGAAGACAAAATTTGTAGGTAATTTTACCGCCTACAACTTTTCTCTATTGATATTTTCACCAAAATGCATAGTTTAGACGACCGAAATCCTTCATTTGGCACCGGTCTCATAGCTGTGGGAAAAATTTCTTTAATTTTTCCTAATTTGAGCGGACTACAATGTTTTTTTTATTTTGTTTTGATTCAAGGGAATAAATTTTTTTTCAAATTTTTTAATATTATCATTTAATCATTTTTCAAGTTCAACCTGAATCTAGGGGTAGTTTTACATCCTTAAGGGTTGAAAATAATTGATTTCTTCTTGGCAATATCTATAACCAAATATCAAGCAAAAAGCAGAACAATTTTTTTACTTATTTTTTTAATTTAAAGTAGATTTTTAAAATTCTACTTCAATTAAGGTGTAGTTTTCTCCCTTTAGCGGTGGAAAATAATTTATTTTTGCCTGACAATCGAATTTGAAACATACAGCTGAAAATACAATTTTTAACAATATTTTTTCCATTTGGGTTTGGATTATCTCTTTTCATAAAATTTGGCTTGATTTGGTATAAAACAACCATCTTCGCAAATAAATATTGTAAAAAGTGCATATCATTGGATTATTTGTATTATTATTATTAAGGATGTTTTTTGCATTTTCAAGAGTGACCCCCATATTTTAGGACTGTGGACCCCGATTTTCACAATCAGCGACCCAAAAAACATAAAGAGAAAGAGTTTCATAACGGTGTTTTGTTTCGATACCCCCACGCCTTTAGAATGGACTATTCGCTCAAATTAACTAATGCAAATAATTCCCAAAAACTGAGAAAACTGAAAAATTATTTATGCCCGATTTCTTCACACTGGGTTATACCTCTGCTAGCTTTATCCGTAGTATATCTAGAGAAATTGGTTTTCTTCACTTTTGCTATCGTTGGGTTAAGACTTATCGGCGAGTTAAAGTTAACTGGCCAATTTTGAGGGTTTATCTCTTGGTTAGTGTCAAAACATTTGTTGTTGACATTTTTTTAAATATTTAATTATATTAAAAATGGACGCATTTATAAATGTTAATATTTTCTCGACCGATGAGAGCGAAGAGGAGAATTTAATGGAAAATATTACATTAAAATTAGAAAAAAATACGTTTTCATTCATAAATGAGAACATTAATTTAAGTATTAAGTATTAAGTAGGCGGAAGTATTTGCCTGTATCCCAATTACAATTTAAATATTTTTTAAATTATTTCATCGTTTGACGTCAAAAAAACCGCCAAATTATAATTTTGCGTTTTTTTAACGAGACTTGCGCAAAAGCCAACATATCTCAGCAATTTGCAGAGATGCCATATGAATGGTAGGTTAACTATCTGTAGAATACGTAACTTTGGATTCGCGTGAAGAAAACCGTCCCACATTTAATCGAAGTTTATCTTTATTCGAAAGTTAGAAAACCCGTGGATAAGTTTAAAGTGAAGAAATCGGGCATTAGAAGATTAAATGTCTAATTCGTATTTCTTACACAGCACCGTGGCGCAGCCGAAATAAATTCGGTTTCTTTTAAATGTTCCAAGAAAATGCCTTATGTGTAGTATTTGTCTAGCTTATGTACCCAGCGGGAAATGGAGTGCTCCAATAGCGCTGTTATATATACATATACTTTTTAACATTGCATGTCATTGCAAGGGAGCATACGTTTAACAGCATATTTAACAGGGCTCAAAGTAAGCTCCCCTGAACAGCGCTCCCAATTTTTCCCACTGGGTACATTATTTATATCATCGACGGCTTTAAGCTTTTTTTATTATATATTATCGAAACTCCAAACCATATTTGCAAGTTTTATCCAAAGACCAAACCGAAATCAAGAAAAAGACGACAGCGCCGCCAAACATCAAAGCCACACAACGGCACAGGTTGATTACGTATCTACTTATAGATAATCAATGTAATTTACTGACAAAATTGCATAAATTTATTGTCCCGAAGGGCATTTTTCAGTGGTTTCTAATGTATTTCATATAGACCCTATTTTGATACCACTCTGGAAAAATATGTGTTTTATAGGAAATTTTCCGGGGAATAAATTAAAAAATGGCGAACTAATAGTAAACTGAATTTTAAATATTAAATTGTTAATAACCAATACTAATTTAAAAAACTTTTTACAACTTTTAATACCCAAATAAAGACCTTTAAAATGATACCTCATTCAACTCGATGCAATGAATAGAACCGGGGTTACAGCGATTTGTAAAAGTGTATAATCGGCGAGTGACGTAAAAACTTTAGCCCTATTATTTTTGAAAATATTGACCGGAAAAAAAAAGAAAAAATATGGGTCCGCTTATTTTGTATAGGAACTTCGTAAAAAATGTTGATTAATAAAAGTGTTCGATTTGTAAAAGAATGCCCCATCATATACATAAGTTGGTGTAAATTAAATGTTTGTTGTTAGTTTTAGCTCAGTAATCAAACAATTATAACATCATTATAAAGGTTGTTATGGGGAAAATATTAATTAAAATCATTATAAACACAAATTCATTATAGGGGTTGCAATATTTTGTGTACTTTTCTAAGATAACTCTTAACAAGTAGACAAATTTGCAGCTTACTCTAAAGTTTCTAACTGTTCTTTCAAAACAATCATTTCTTGGGTGTGATTAGGGGTGGCTTCCGGGGCACTTATGGGGTTCAATTTTTGGGTACTTTCTAAGATCACTCTTAACAAGCACACAAATTTACAGCTCGCTCTAAAGCCTCTAACTATATTTTCAAAAATAATCAATTCTACAGGGCAATGTTCCCTCTAATTTTTTCGCTGACTGCGCGGTACAAAGTAGGATGGGAGCAAAAATATTCAAAACGTATGTAAAAGTGCGCAAGGAAAGGGGGAGGTCCCTGTGCCTGTATGTTAAGTGAATTTTTTTTAATAAATATTCTTGAAAATTGATTTTGACATTATAGTCCGGGGAAATTAGTAAAAAAAAACGCACGAAAGGATACAAAATTCGGAAATGGCTGAAAATTGGCCCACAGCTTCCTTGGGACTTTTTAAGAAAACAATTTCGGAATCAAAAAAAACATGGCCGCCGAAGATATAGCGGTTTTCCTTGTATCTCGGTTTCTATAGGTCGTACAATCCCGTACATTTTTTCGAAAAGTTAACCCTTTCGAAGTTATTTAAGATCAAAGTTTCAAAAAATCAGTTTTTGGAATGTAGAGAATTTCATTGCCAACATTTTGGACCCTCGTACGGGGTTGTACGACCTATAGAAACCGAGATACAAGAAGAACGCGGAAAAAACGCGATATCTCCGGCGGCCATATTTTTTTTGTGATTCCGAAATTGTTTTCTTAAAAATTCCAAGGAAGCTGTGGACCAATTTTCAGCCATTTCCGAATTTTGCCTCCTTTAAATGCTAATTTTCCCGGACTATTATAGTTCATATCTTGGTTTATACGGCCACGCTAACTAGACCTTCGATATTTCAATATTAAATAACTCTGACATTTTTTAGCCGATTACGACAAATGTACACGATTCTGAAACGTCATGCAGTACCATTTCCATGAGTCAATACACACCGAAAGCCAATTTTAAACTCTCTGGTGGAGTCAATAAACAAAACTGTCGAATTTGAGGAACAGAGAACCCATACGTCATTCTCGAAACACCACTGCACGACGAGAAAGTATGCATTTGCTTTATTATACCTTTTTGGAAATAATTTTAAATTAAAGCTTTGAAATACATACATATGTATAAATAAAAATTCAAATGCCTCGATCAAGATTTGAACCTGCGACGTTTTCGGAATATCAACGTCAAATATCATACACTCAACCAACTCGTCCATTCTAGGATTCTTAGTTTGTTATTCTGGCTCGTCGCATATAAACACTTTTCTTTGGTGTTACTCTTTTTTTAATATCCCCATCTTATTCTGTCTTCCTCAATACAGATCTTCCGTCGTTTTCGAAACGTTACAAATCACAACAACAATTGCATTAAGCCAAGCGTTGCAACCTTGAAAAGTTACTCTCAACGCGCGCAAAGATGTTTCATATCAAAAAAGTCTGGTGCCGTTATCCGGAGAATGAGGAGGCCACTCCACATCACCATTTTACGACACAAAGTGTCTCGGGAACTTGCGCTGCAAGAACTACATCGTAGCGGCAGCGATATGGCAAGGTGCATCCAAAGTCTAGAAATAACAAGTCTTTCATCTTCATACAAAATTTTCACCCAGTTAGTTGTGTGCCTGCATATATGAGCATCACTGCTGAGCACACCTCAACGCATACATCGTGTACTCGGCGAGGCAAATCCAGATTCTCTCTCTTCGATAGAGTATGCAGAACGGAAAAGGCGGGAAAAATTTAACCAGCTGTTTTTTCCATAAATCGAAATATGCACCAATCCATCAAGTTTATTCCCATATAAAATCATAAAATCTTGCCCTGGATAATTGTGTGCGAGCGTGTATAAAAAAGTTTATTTCCCTCTCTGATAGCCTGACATCGTCATTTGAGAATTTATGAATATAGCTGTTCGCCTTTCATGAAGATGAAAGACTTATTAATTTCTAGACTTTGGGTGCGCCGTCTTGTTGAAAATAGAAGTTTGTCAGAAATTTTTACGCATTTTCGGACACACAAAGTGTACCAACATCCAACGATAGCGTGCGCCTACATCCAACGATAGCGTCCGATGATGGTTTTTGAGCACACTCGGGCCCAAACCAAACAGTGTGTTTCTCATCGGCCGTTAGGGGGTGGTCGAAACTGAGTTCCTCATTTAACTGTTTGAGGCGCGCTTCGCGCTCGAGGTCCGGATCTTCGTAGTCCGGGTATATGTATCTCATCTGGTGGAGGGTCTCGATTTCCTTTTCCTTTAGTTGTAACTTTAATCTTGCCCGTTTCCCTTTGGGTATACCGTGCGGGGTTGCACCATTTCTGGGTATACTTTTAGGCCTTTCGTTGGGCGACGATGGGGTACTGGCGTTCCTGAGACCGACTGGTTCAGGGCCTGAAGGATACCCACATTCGTCGTTCGTGTTCGTTAGAGGCTTAGGGTTGTTGTTGGGGGCTAGAGATATAGTGGAGTAGTCTTTTGTTGGCGTGAGTGTTAGAGTTAGGCTCGTCAGGACTACTGGTTGGGTATTAACGTTGAGGAGGCCAACAAACACTGTTTTGGTTCCAGATGGTAAGAGGGCATTGGCGAGGAATACTCCTTCGCTCGGCTCGTATGCTTCACAGAGCATTTCCTCCTCTAACCTTAGTGGGATTGAGGCCACCATTTGAGACCGGCTTGGTAAGCGAAGGGGTTCTTCCAACGCTATCGTATGACTTATGCCTGAAGTGGTCTCAATCCTACCGGCTTAGCCAATTGTTATATTTTTTTCTTTGATTGTTAATTTCGTTTCTCACCTTTTTATTCTTGGTTAAGTCCACACTCCTCAGACGATTAAGTTTATTTATCCAATTAATAAAGTGCACAATACTATCGAACAAAACCTAGTTACTAATTAAGTAGCAACACTTACTGGACCAACTTGGCACTCTAAATGTATAGTTCTTTAGAAAAATCAATTTATTAAGTCAATTAACAATGTACACGATACTTTAGATCAAAACTTAGTTACTAATTAAGCAACAACACTATTGGACCAATTTGACACTCTAATTATATAGTTCTTTAGAAAAATCAATTTATTAAGTCAATTAACAATGTACACGATACTTTAGATCAAAACCTAATTACTAATTAAGCAACAACACTATTGGACCAACTTGGCACTCTAAATGTATAGTTCCAGCACTTTGACTATCGAACAACACCGATCGCATGAAAAAAGAAAAGGAAGCAGACTTTGTGAAAGAAAAATAAAACCGCCGGAGAACAGATCCGCGAAAATTATAATCATCCACTCAAGGAAAAACGGACCGCCGCAAAAAAGTCTCTCAACAATACTCTGTCAGAAAAAAAAATCGTCCGTCTTGGTTTAAGGGTAAAACAATACTCGCCTTGCTCGATCAATCGATCGATCTCCGCTTGAAAAAGCTTTTTTCAAGAAAATCCGCCGTTGCGAATTTCTTCCGGGCCATCAACCTTGGGGCAAAAGTCAGCTGCTGGTCTTTCACCCAAGGCTGAGGGCGCCGGCCGGAAAAACGCACCCGTCGGCTTTCCTTTCTGGTGCTGGCGGAACTTGCGCAATTTGCTTACGGGCAAGACAAATTGCGCGAAGTTTTCCTCTGCCACTTTCTTGGCGGTTTCGGGTTTCTTTTAATATTTTGCACGGGCCATTTACCGGACCCGTGCATTTTTATTTACACAACACCACGAAGACTTTGACAGTTGAAAGTAGTCCTTTCCTTTAATTATGAGTCGTATTGCACAAGTGCAAAGTAAAGGTAGATGCGATCGCTTAACATTTATCGTTTTGTTGTATTAAGTGGAAAAGTTGCTGATCTTCTTCCTATCGGTACAGCAGTTTTCCTAATTTGAATAGCAGTTACATGTCCAGGGACTTTTTTCTTTATTTTTTGGCCAATCTTTAGTGAGTTTGGGAAATCAATCCACATAACCCTTAGTTGTCCTTTTAACGTGAACTAATTTAGCAACAGCGCCATTTGCTAAGCAATCTAATATATCGATGTTTGTTATAATCTATATCTATATAAAACTGAATGTTTGTCTGTCTATCTGTCTGTACGCAATAGGCTCCTATACCATGCAACCAATCTTCACAAAATTTTAGCCATATGCTATTTGCATTAAAAGAAAGAACATAGGCTATTCTATTACTTCCTAAGGCCACTCCTAGATGGCGCTGTCATGAAGAACTTTGTTGAAAATCATCGCAGAGCTTTGAATTTTTGCATGAAGGTCCGTGGGGTCTCCTATGATGCACCTCGAAGCCCGATTTTCGAAATTCAAAATGGCCGCCGAAATATGACCGAAATTCAAAATTGCCGCAGAAATATGGTTGAATTTGCCAATTTTATTCCGATTCCAATGAAAGTGGGTATCTAGGGGTTTTTAAGGTCGCAAATAACGAATTTGTGGTCAAACTTATAACTTCAAAATGGCCGATGAATTTGAAAGTTATGTTCCGATTCCAAACAAAATCTGTATCTGAGGTTTTTTAAGGTAGCAAATAACGACTTTATGATCAAAATTTAAATTCAAAATGGCCGCACCAATATGGCCGACGAGTTTGCGAATTGTATTCCGATTCCAATTAAAATAGGTATATGGAAGTTTTTAATGCAGTATAGTAAATAACGAATTTATGATCAAAACTTATTCAAAATTTTGGGGCCAATTTGGCGGAAGAATTTTGCCAAATAAGTGTAATTTCCCCGTTAGCTGTATGTATGTAGGTTGTTCAAGAGTTGGAAAATCGGCAAATCTTGATATTCTAGCCACAAATGGAAAAACATTGAATATAGTGTATCCTGAAGCCTCTTAGCAATCGGTTCAGAATTGATCTTTTTGGAAAGATGGTAAGGAGAAACGGAAATGTGGGATGATTTATGTATAATGGATAAGAAGGCAAGAACCCCATCACCTCTGAATTTTTAGGTATAAGTCTAGGATTCTGCAATACGGGAAGAGGCTGGCATCTGGGTAAACAAATAAAACCTGAGTCAGTGACTTTGCAGATGAGAACCCAGGGGCCAAGCAATTGCAAGGCATGTTGTAGCGTATAATGTCCATCACCGTCAAAAGTCCATTTCTAAATATGAAATTAGTAGATATAATCCTTTTATTTTTTTTCTTTCAGGATGTAATATTATTTGTTGATTATTGAGTGTTTAATTTAACTAAAAGTCCATACGAATGCATGCCTCCCCCAAAAAAAGATTATAGCATGGATAACACTGTTGATATGACATATTTTCTTGATATTATGCTATATGTCTAATAGTTGCTGGCAAAAGCCTTATTTTTAAATAGTCTCACTAATATTTATTTTTGGTGGGTAGTTATCTTTTTAAGGATATTCGTGTGTTTATTTTACCAGAAAGAACCATAACTTTATTACGGGCCACGCCGACAAAAAATATTGTCTACCCCAGAACTTTGCAATAATAGGTAATTTTGGTCACACTTCAAATAAATGTATTTTTAATCTAATGACTCCAACTTTTATAGGAATAGTTGGTTTTTCGTTATAGTCCAGTCAATGAAGGTTTTCACTTCTTAGTCTTCAGGGACAACTCCGATTTTGATGATTTTTTTTTAAATTATTTGTTTTTATATATTATTTGTTAAACAATATAAACACAATTTATACAAAAATTAATTTTTTTGCGATATTTATTAAAGGGAGTATTCTGCGTACACTGATATCTTATTCATCAAAATAGGTTATAGCGTGACAGAAATACAAGGTGGTATGTAAAACTCTAATAAAAAGAATTCAAAACACCCTAGCGGCTAAACCGTTACGATTTCCGCTCCTACCCCATAAAATTTTTTGTTCATCTATCCAAAACCTATCAACATTTTTTAACACTTTACTATTTAAGAGTTAATAAATATCGCAAAAAAAATTAATTTATCTATAAACTGTGTTTATATTGTTTAAACAATATAAATATTTAATTGCGCACATTGAAATGTTTCTGATTTCAAATAATATATAAAAGCAAACAATTTAAAAAAAAAATCATCAAAATCGGAGTTGTCCCTGAGGACTAAGAAGTTTTAAGGATTTTCACGCTTCATTTACTCGACTATTACTGGTTAAGAAGAGTTGAATTTTGAAGGTTTGGATTGATTTTAAATGTTTAAGGTACTAGTACACAAATAACCGATTTTGAAAAAACTTGTTTTATTTTGTTTATTAACATATTCCTTTCATCTATTTACCAAAATATTTAAAAAAAAGGGTTAAAAAGCAAGGCCCCATTTTAAAATTTTTTTCCTACTACTGAAATGCAACTTTCTATTATCGATTTTTAATTATGGTGGTAAATAGATGTGGGCAATACATTACTCTTTTAGAGTCTTTTTGATTTTTTGTTTCAGACTTGCCAATCCAGAGGGTTACTCTCTGCCATGGAGACATAAATTTTTCCTTGACCTTGACTTCGGCGCCATCTAGAAATGGTACAAATAGTCGAAACTAAAAAAAATTTTGTTTTGTTTTATTTAAGAATAGAATAATTTTTAAAAAAAAGTTTATATTAATATGTATTAGGGGTTCTGAGAAATCAATTTTTAAAAATTTGCCCTTTTTTTGCTTTTATTTGTGTACTAGTACCTTAAACGTTGAGTGCAGCGAGGCGCACCGGGTCCCAGCTATCCAAAATACCGAAAATAAGCGGTTCATTGAGACACTTCATCTGTGTATGAAAATTCATATCTCGAAAAATGCCACGTCAACGCATGGTTTTTATTGCCTCGATCAAAATGTCAGATCCCTAATAGTTTCACATTTTATTATTTGGAATCAAAAATACCAAAAAATTGCCTTTTTCAAACTCTCCTAGTGTATATTAAAATTCATATCACCTGATTACTACTATTAGTTTATGGGTGCAGCATAGGTGCAGCGGGTCCCAGCTTCATATATAAAACATTCATAAGCCAAGCATGCAGTATCAATGAGGAACATTTTGTGTAATATAAGGCGTGCATTAGTTGTGTGTTCTGCCGAAATAGTTTTAACTTGTGCAACACTTAAAATTCATTTATTCTGACAGCCTCGTTTGTATTAAATAATCTGATCCCATGTGGACAATTTGTTTCTGCCTCTTCAGTTTTTAAAAATCGCAATTCCAATAAAATTAGTTTCCAATCTTCGAGTTTTGACCGTTCGAATTTTGGTCAATATTAAAGAGAACTGTTGGAGCCCGCGGCACAAAATAGTCCCAACAAAATCTGCTTCTACTGCTTGTAAATTGGAGTACCTCGAACTGGTAGCAACTCGCGTAGATCTCCAATCAAAATAACATCTGTACCACCAAAGTTACAAATGAAATTTTCTATAATCTGCTTTAATCGTGAGTCGACTGAGTAAGTAATTCAGCGCGCAATCATACTTACTTCGTAAATGATTAACACTTTAACATATTTAAATAGTGCTCTATATTGATGTGCTACTTCAGTACTGGATGGAATTGATGTACGAGTTACAGTATCCATCAGTATCAGGGTATTTGTTATAGATTTCCATGATAGTTTTATCACAAAAATTTTACCACATTCAGCTGGGCTGCTAAAAATTATTTAAAATGGACTACGGTTTGGAGTTAATAGATTGGAACTGACATGTAGCAAGAAATATTTTTGCTTATCCTTTGCCATTCTCATAAACTTAAACTCTGTATTAGGCATTAAATTCATGTTAGCAAACCCTTGCACTTTAGTTTTGTCATCGAAACCATCTTGTTGGCATAAATTTTGACTAATTTCAATGGCTTTTTTATATCCATGTTAGATTCAAATTCTTTCTGTCTATACTGTATAATATATTTTTCATTGTTTTATTTTCCCAAATAATAACAGTAAATATTTTGTATTACATATTCAAACTAATTTCTGATTGAGTAATTATATGTATTAAGTTTTAACCATTCAAAATCATTAGTAAAACAGTAAATAATTATCGCTTGTTATTGTACAGTTGCCATACAGCTTTATTATTACCTTGGCCAGTTTCACACGGCCCGACAAACAACCTAGAAAAATCTTCTGAAAAAGGTGGCCCGTGTAAAACTGTCCATAAGAAACTCGCGCATAGGTGATGAATAGAACACTGATCGGATTTCCCTCCATAGCTTCGCGATAGAGCCCCTCACCCATCAACGTCGTGCACAGTAAATTAGCTACGAATCTTCCTATGCCCACAAAAAACCCAAACCTTCGCTTAGCTGATGAATCGGACATGAAATTTATTTCCCTCCATAGCGTCAGGAGAAAAGTTGCAACGCGTTGCTCATTCCTCTGATTCCTAAAAATTCACTTTCATAATATTTTTAAAAGCACCTAAAGAAGTATAACTTCAAAAACAAAAATACAGATACGGTTAGGGGACCCCAGTCACGAACGAAGTTCCTTACGCTTTTTCTTCAACTGCGAATGTGATTCCTTAAGCCGGCACCAGATGTAGTAGCTTCAAAGATTTGAACACTTTTTTGATTGCTATATGTGGCACGGGACTTTGAATACGTGTTCAAAGTTTGAATAAAGATTTGCACTTTGCCATGCACTTTGCACTTTGTCGGCGAAGTCTTCAAAGAAGTGTTGAAATATTTCAAGCTATATATGGCGCCGGCTTTAGTGTAATACGACCACAGTAGAAGCAGGTTTCCCACTTCCCGGTAGTCGGCGCCGATGCGTGCTTACAAGCAATTTAAATTAACGCATGTTTTTAATTGGGTCATAAGACTGATGAATTTACTGGAATGAAAACTTAGTTTTTTCTTCCCGGTTGCCTGCTTAGCATCAGACTGGAAATGGATACTGAAAGTTTAAGAATCTGTCGTTATGGTGTTTTAATTTTTTGAATTAATGATGATATTCCCCATGAACTCTTCCCTCCTGATTCAGAGGATGTATACCCATTTTATTTGGTTTTATTGTCCCAGTACAAAATCTAGCGCAATCAAATCTTCATCGGATGAAGCCGACATTATGTAATAGTTCCAACGTTACGAGCACAACTGATGAGTGATTTTCTGCTTGCACCGAATATGTTTTAGGTCGCCACTGTGTACGACCTTACGCGGTTTTCGCAAACAGGAAACCGGCTACCACTGTGTTTTTACCCTTATGCATGACACCTTGCATTGACATTTCTTTCCATCCCAGTAGGGGAGCAAGTAATTTCCCATCGATTCCGAAAGTAGTTCCAAGGAGTAGCAACTAGCTCTCGTTCAGATTACAGCAAGTGGAGATAAGGCATTACATTTGCACGGCGCTGTAGAAGGCGGTAACCAATCGCCTCCATTCTGCATCACATAGAACTCTCAAACTGCATTATATAGAAAGTTCAAATCATTACTTCTTGCATTACTTTTGTGTGGAAGTAATGCAGCAAGGAAGTACTTTTCAAGAATAAAACGCTCTTATTTTCTGTAATAAGACCTACAGAAATAGGAAGCATTTCTAGAATTAATTCTGCAAGCAATTTATTTCCAGTTTCCCTACTGGGATAGCTATCGGTTCCCAATTTCCACAAAGAAACACTGCATTTTGATTTTGTGAATTCATAAATTATTGGGAAATTGCCTACTGGGATCGATTCTCGCACGCATACACACAAATCATACCGCATTTTCTTACGTGACGATTTCTATGAATTCATTCTACCCGCAAGCCGCGTTAAGGAACTTCGTTCCAACAAAATTTTGATTTTGAACTTACAGATTTTCTAAACGGAGTGACTGAGCTTGATGCTATTGATATCAAAATAAGGAATGTACATTTCTCTAAAAATGGAGGAAAGGAAATTACATTGCTCTAAGAGAAATAGTTGAGGAGTAGTTAAAGTTTAAATTGTCGAAAAGTTTTTTCTTTTCCTAAAAAACAATTGCCTAATGACTCTTGAACTCAAAAAATCCTTCTTTACCTTCAATAAACAGCGCTGGACGTTTTTCGGAACGGGTAGAAGTGTGAGGGTCTGTCAGCTAAAATTTTTTCAAAATACTAGAAACGGAAGTCCATAAAGAAGCGTTGGTGCTGATCGATAAAAATATTAGATCCCTAATAGTTACACATTTTGTTATTTGGAATCAAAAATACCGAAAAATTGTCTTTTTTAGCAATGTTAGTTAATAATCTAATAATCAATGTAGGGTATTTAAATATTTAAATACGCACGTGCCGTAACTATCTCGGACTGGTGCGATCATAACTTCCTCGTGGTGGTCCTGAAAGGGATGGGCTAATATGATTATTACATATTCGTGAGCATATTCGATAGAAAGATAAACATCATCGGGACGACCTGTTTTTACTGAATTTGTGATATTGATAATATGCTTTTGATTACTTAATTGAAACAAAATTTAAAAATGACTAAATATAATACATAGGGTGGTGTGAATAAAAACTGAGTGCAAGTGTTCACTCCATTTTTTTGAGTGAACACTTATTTTGGCGTGAATAAAAATAACCTTCGTTAGGTTTCGTTAAGTACTTCACTCTGTCATTTCTCCATCTAGAGTGAACACTTCATTTTGATGTGAATAAAACAAAGTTTTAACGTTTGCCTGTGAGTGAACACTTGTAAAATTTGAGGCTGGTTGCGAGGACCTTTTTCATTCATTTTAATAAAATAAATTAAAAAAAACTTTAAAAAAAAATAACTTTTATAAATGAAATGCACTAAAAAGTAAAAAATTATTTTTTCTTTGGCAGTGATAGGTATACCACGAAAAGTTTCATGGCAAAATAAGAAGTTTAATGTTTATTATCAAGTTTAAAATTATATTCTCGTTTGACTTTAAATGTTTGAACTCTTATCAATGAATTGTGTAAATTTACAGCATTTCAAGTGCATTATTAAAAGTTTGGGCCTGAGTTGCAGTTAGACAATTGTGATTATAGTTATGGATGTCCAAACTTTTATTAATGCATTTGAAAAGCTGTAAATTTACACAATTCATTGATAAGAGATCAAACATTTAAAGTCAAACGAGAATATAATTTTAAAATTGTTAATACATATTAGACTTTAAGATAAGCCTGAGTTCTAGAATTTCTTATTTTGCAATGAAACTTTTCTTGTGTATACCTATCACTGCCAGATAAAAAATTATTTTTTACTTTTTAGTCACAACTATAATTACAAACTAAATTTTTAAATTAATCCATTTTAAAAAGCAGTAGGTAAGTTTCTCATGCGATCCGGTTTTATATTTTCAATTTTCAATCCGTTTAAAGATCTTAATCTACTCAGCATTAGATAAATGCTTGACCTCGTAACAAAACCACCTTTTGCCCAAACTAAATCCCGCAAAGGTAAATTTTTCCCACAGAACCTCATTTAGCCTTAAATAAATTTTCCCAAAGTAAAACTCCTAAATACATCCACGTTTACTAGCCTACTAATTTCACAAAAATGACGTTTCCCTTTAATCCCAAAATTTCCCATGAGTGAACTAAAATTTCCCATGAGTGAATAGTATTTGAATGAGAGAATTTTTATTCACACTAAATCGAGTGTTCACTTTTAACGAATCACTCCACTCAGGAGTGTTCCCTTTAAGTGTACACTTAGTTTTTATTCACTCCACCCATAATTTGACTACATTGAATGAAAGATAATATCGATACTAAAAAAGAATATGTATATATATAAAATTAATTTTGTATATTGTTATTAAAAATTGTAGTTTAATATATTTCAAAAATTGGTTTTGTAAACCATTAAAAAAAGATTGAAAAAAAATTTGTGATGTGAAGAAAAAATTGTGTAGAAAAAATTTGTATTGGTACAGGCAAATTAGTTAAAGAAATTACCATCTGACGATTTTTGGTAAGGTACTTAATACGGTTTGCTCATTGTTAACGAGGTTTAAGCGAAGTAAAAACTCGACTTGCGGGACACAGGGGTTGTGGAATAGCCGCCATCTTGAAAAGAAGGGTGAAAGTGATTTTCTTGACTTCCGTCTGTCTAAGTTGTAAATACCAGGGTCCCATACCTGAATAATGTAGCACTGCACGCAGAATACTCCCACCTATCTAAAACTGTAAAAGTAAAGTTTCTACCCTACCAACTTCCAGAGCAATGAGTCATCAAAGTCAAACTTTTGTTTTTTTTAACAAAAATTTCCACTTCTACTACCGTTTTTTTCAAAAAATACGTAGTTAGTTAATATTTTTTTTCCAAAATCGGAAAGCTTGGACAATTTACTATAAATTATATTCAGGCAATTTTTGTGTTACGGCCTTTATTTTTGAAGATATTAGCAAATTTTGGTGTTAAAATTGGCTTTATTTGGTACATTTTTCACATAATTTTCAAAATTAAGGGATTGTAGTAGGGGAGCTGACGGTTGGAAAAACCCATGTCCCAACTTTCTGGCTCTTGGTATATAAGTTTTTCAAGTAATTTCGAGCATTTTTTATAATATGACTTTTTTCGGGAAGTCGACCCATCTTGAGATAGTGCGTTGTTAAAATTTCTGCCGCTGCGTATATAGGTTCTGTTAGGACTAAATAACCGTTAAATACTAGTGGCAGAAATGTTTGACCGATTGATGTTTTGGAGCTTAGAGCATTTATCGGAATACTAATAATAAGTGTATACGAAAAGGATCATAACGTAGCAATTGACAGAACTTGGCATAAATTTAATGGTTCAACTATATACAAAGCGGCGGTTTCTCGTTTTGATGACAGATTTACAAGAAGCTTTGGTCGATCTCAGGAGAAATTGGCTCCCTTATGAGATGTTTGGGAGAAATTATGTAGTTATAAATTTTAAAAAAAGGTTACATCCAGCGTTGCCAGATTTTTTTTCGGGCAAAGCGGGATTTTGAAACTTTTTAAATAAAAAAACGGGATTTTTTCGTCGAAAGCGGGACATAATAAAAAACGTAAATAATCAGTAGTTTTTTATTACTTATCCTTTTATTTGTGTATCAAATTAAGTTTACAATGATGACTGATATCCATAGCAAATGTTTTTTAATGAAAATACATTAGCTGCGGATCCATTGGGAGTTGTAAAGTACTCAAAATTCGTTTCCATATTTTATTGTGTAATAGTAGATTACATATCCGACGGCCCGAGATATGAACCGTATTTTTTTTTACAAATGACATGTTGGCACTGAGCCGAAATTACGTGATTTTGAAAAGTGATTTCGAAATTATGTAGAACCGTTCGCACTGAATTGAAATGATTTCGTTTCGGTGATTTTTTCTGGCACCACGCAAGTCTTCAATTTTTTCAGCCCAAATTTTAACTAGCGCCTCTTCTAGCAAAGTCCATGGGTTCTTTCTTTTATATTTCTTGGGTTTTTGCATTTTGAAGAATGTGAAATTTAAATTCAAAGTCAAATCAGTTACTAAAACGTCCAACTGACAATTTCAGCATCAATAGTTACGTGCTGAATTCGATTTTCGGGTTTGAGCATTGGCTTTGACATGATTTTGTTCGTAATTTTGCCAAAATTACGAGACTTGAGATGATTTTGAAATCACCAGAATATATGGGAAATCACACGATTTGGAACGTGATTTTGGGTGAAATCACGAAAATAGCCGAAATCACGTAATTTCGGCTCAGTGCGAACATGGTATTATGTGCTTCAAAAATCTAGAGCACTTATTCTGCTATCTTCAATGCATCATACAAACCAAGTTGATGCAAAAAATCAAAATAAGCCTGAAATTGTTTTATAGTACAATTCCACCAAAGCCGGGGTAGATACCTTCGATCAAATGGCTCATGCTTATACCACAAGGAGGAAAACTGTCGATGGCTTATAACATACTAGCAAAAGCACGCGTGCATTGCAACCCCTTTTAATAAAAACTTATGTGTGCAAAGTCCGGGATAGGAAAAACGTATAATGAATAAAATAACAAATCTGCAAGACTTAATTTTGGGCACATAACTCGACTGTAAAATAATCTCTCGCAGTCAGTATTTCCGAACCCCTACATAATCCAAGAGTTCAAACGCAGGGTTCATCGCCACCTTCTTCAACACCCCCATAACACTTAACCTACTCGCCCCTTTCTAAGCTCACTACTAGACATTGCACCATGACGTGACAAACGAGATAAGCACTGCCACATAAAAAAAAATTTAAAAAATTTAGAGTTACTTATAAATATATAACTTAAAAAAACTAAAAAATACGCTTTTATTTGAAAATGAATAAAAAGAAAAAAAAATAAGTGCGTGTCGGCTCCGACTCGAGACTGGAGTTTACTCCTGAAAGACGATTGACTTAAAATATATATAACAGGCAAAGGAAGTAAATGAACCCATATATTTATTTATATTGATTTGATAAAATACATTACATCAATTTTATATTCTAATTTTTAGTCTATAATATGTCTTCCACCATTTTGTGGTGGCCGTCATACTAGATTTAAAATGACGTCACTTATTTTTTTTTTTACATTTAAGTAAGTTATATTTATAATTTTTACCAATAACTTCATTAATTTAGTTATTCGCCTGATTTCGAAAGGTAGGTTGTTCCCTATACTGGCTGGAGCAATAAAAGCTTCAAAATTATTTTTTTCTTTTTAGTTCATTTTAAAATAAAAGCGTATTTTTTAGTTTTTTTTAGCTATATATTTTTATTTTTACTTTTTAGTCTACCATATTGTTGTGTTCTTCAATAATAAAACTCTGTATTTTGTATTAATAGATTTTATTAATAAAACAAAGTTATTTATTCAGCACTGCTGTAATTCAATTAATTCAATCGTCGATGCTCAACTATTTTTATCAATGTCAAAAACTCAATCTAGTCTGGTTCACTCCAGACTAACAAAGGGGTTGTTCTAATCTAGTTCTCTAGATAACTTAAAACTAAGTGAAGTGTTGCAAAGTGTTGCACATATGTATACAACATGTTCTTGTTTTTTTTTTTTTTTTTTTTTTTTTAATTTTATACAAATATTACTAGCATCAATATAATTTTAAATATTTAAATGTAAAACAACTAAATCGCATTTAGGAGACATTTAACCGTTCTGGTGGTTTTACAATTCTGCCTGCTCTAGTCACTTGGTATTTTACATTCACATTATCATTCTTATTACTTGTATTGTTATTAGTATTAGTATCAGGACCAGAAGGCTCATCCAATGGAAAGTGTGGTGGACCTGCTTTATCATTATTCGGTGCTTGATCATCAGTTGGAAGGACAGGTAGACTTTCGTTAAATGAGCATTGCTTTTTATGTAATACTTTAATATGTGCTCGATTTCTTCTAAATATTTTATTATTTAAATCACGTATTAGATATGATCGGGGTTGCTTAGACTTTGCCACAATTTTTCCTTCAAACCACGAGGACCTTAATTTCTTTTGAAATACTACCAAGTCTCCAATTGACAGTTCTGACAAATTCTTAGTTCTTTTATCAAAATAACTCTTGACCTTTTCCCTTTCCCTGTTATAATAAGCACGAATTATATCAAAGTTTGGTAAGTTTGGTTTCCACAAATCTATATTTGTTGGAATTAAACTTCTTAGATTCCTTCCCATCAGAATCTGTGAGGGACTATAACCACAATCCAAAGGAGTACTTCTGTATTCAAGCAAAGCTAGTGACACATCTGTTTTAACACTTTTAGACTTCTTTAGTAAATTTTTAGCCGTTTGCACATATCTTTCTGCCAGACCATTTGATTGAGGATAATTGGGTGAACTTGTAATGTGATCAATATCCCAATCAGACATAAATTTACCAAAATCTTGAGAGTTGAAGGGAGGACCATTGTCTGAAATTATTTTGACAGGTATACCGAAACGGGCAAATGTAGCTTTAAATTTATCTATGACATTTGTACTATTATAGGATGTTAGAGGAAAAATTTCAAAGTATTTAGACAAATAATCCACAATGAGTAAGTATGACTGACCTTCAAAATCAAAAATATCAGTACCCAAACATTCCCACGGATATGTTGGTACCGGATGTGGTATAAGTTCTTGATGAACATTTGAGTTAGAGTACTCTTGACAACTGTGACAGTTTTCAATATATCTCTCGATGTCCCTTGACATCCCAGGCCAATAGACTAAGTTTCGAGCTCTTCTTTTAGTACGGATTATGCCGGAATGACCTTCATGTAGTTTTTCTAGTATTTCACTTCTCATTGACTTAGGTAACACCAATGAGTTGTTACGAAAGACTAATGAACCATATTTAAATAGCTCATTACGAATGAACCAAAACTCTTTGATATTATGCGGAACGTCTCTTTTATGAGATGGCCATTCTTGGCAAATTGTTTTGATCACTTCTTGAAGTTGAGAATAAATTTTTGTTTCATTTTCAATTTGCTTTAATCTTGGCTCTGAAACAGACAATGAGTTTTTTAAAAGATTAACTTGAACTTCTAGTTCTTTGTCAAAGTTATCCTTATCCTGACAGACAATTGGAGCTCTAGACAAGGTATCAGCAATTATTAAATCCCTTCCAGGCTTATACACTACATTAAGATCATACGCCTGTAAACTAAGCATCATTCTTTGTAAACGTGCTGGAATATCTGAAATTAGTTTTTTATACAGGGTTACTAGCGGTTTATGATCAGTTTCCACTTCTATTTTTTGACCATAGACATATTGATGGAATTTTTTGCAACCAAAGACGATAGCGTAAAGCTCTTTCTCAATCTGAGCATAATTCCGTTGTGCGTTATTCAATATTTTTGAGGCAAACCCCAAAGGCTTGTTATTTTGTAGAATGACAGCACCAACCGCAAATTGTGAGGCATCCACAGAGAGTTTAATGGGACCATCAATATTATAATATGTCAACAGAAATGGTTTTGAAATTAAATGTTTTAACTTATTAAAATGATACTCATAAGACTCATTCCACGACCATACAATTTTCTTTTTTAATAAGGCACTGAGCGGACTAATTTCATTAGACAAATTTTTTATGAAGGGTGCTATATAATTGACAAGACCTAGAAATCGTTGCAAATCCTTTTGCGACTTAGGACTTGGCATATTTACAATTGCCTGTATTTTTTGGGGATCGGGGGAGACTCCATCCTTCGAAAAAATGTGCCCAAAGTATTTTATAGACGTAAGACCAAAATGACATTTGCTTTTATTGAATTTCAAATTAACTTGTCTAGCTCTTTCTAGCACTTTCTTAAGACGAGAATCATGTTCTTCTTTTGTCTTTCCCCACACAAGAATATCGTCAATATAGATTAAAACTCCCAAATCTGCGAATAAATCATACATGACCTTATGAAAAATTTCAGGAGCTACATTAAGACCATATGGTAACCTCAGAAATTTATATCGTCCAAAAGGAGTGTTAAATGTACAAAGTTCACTGCTCTCTTGATCTAATTTTATCATCCAGAAACCTGATTTAGCGTCCAAGGTGGAGAAAATGGTAGCACCGTTTAGTGTTGCTTTCATTAAATTGAAATCAGGAAAGGTATAGTGAGAACGTAACAAATTATTGTTCAAATTTCTTGGATCCAAACAGACTCTTAATGACTTATTTGGCTTTTCTACTATTACAACTGAATTGACCCATTGAGTCGGATGAGAAACCTTTTCTATGACTAATGCTTTCTCCATGCTTGCTAACTCCTGTCTATATGGCTCCAATGATTTAAAGGGAACTCTCCTTGGAGGATCTACAACAAGTATAGCACCTTCTTTTAAAGTTAAGTGGCAGATAGTGTCAAGACAACCCAGACCAGAAAACAATTCTTCAAATTGTTCAAAAACGTATTTAAAATCAGCGTTAATGTTTTCTACTCTTTTAACAAGATTACAACGAACACTATCTGACAGACCAATAATGGTTCTACCACAGACTTAACTATCTGTAATACAGATGTTCCGCTTCATACAAAATTTTGGCACCAGGAAATTGCTGGGTAGGATTTGTTTCGTATCCTAAGGCGAAGCTTTAGAATACACATTCCACAAAGCTCTCCACGCATTTCCCCAAGTTCTCTGTTGATAGTCAAGGAAGAGAGGAAGGGCAGGGTGGCTACAGAGCTTCATTCCACACGGACGAAATGTATTTTTTCGCCTGCTCCACCCCTCACTCACTTTGCCTTACCAGCCAGGCAGCAGACGAAACAATTTTTTTTGAATAGCCAAGTGCTCACGCGCAGGATGGATTTTTTTGTTAATTGCCATTGTGGCAGGTCATGATTTTGTTTTTTTGTTGTTTTCAGGCATTCAATGATATTTCTCGGATGAAATGGAATATTTTATTTCGCTACATTTCGGATTTCCCGGCCTAAGATTTCAGGTGCGTGGGACATAATCTATTTGAATTGTATTTGATTAGCCAAGGGCTCAGGCGCAGGGCACCGCCGGATGGATTTTTTAATTTCCAATTTTTATATGGTTATTTGAAATGGTGAATTGTCGCAGGTCATGATTTTGCTGTTTTGTTGCATGCAGGCATATTATTTTTCCGATGAAATGGAACATTCTTTTTAGATTTCTTTTCGTATTTAAGGCATTATGCTACATTTTGTTTCCGGCCGTAGATTTCAGGTGCGCGAAATATAATTTATACTTCGGAATCGAATAAAAAAAATGTTTTACAAATTGAATTTATGTCTTTATTACTTGAGTTTATAAAATTGACCAACTCTAACTTAATTCAATATTAATTATGCACCTAACAGGTGAAGACTAATTATGCTGATTTCTAGATTCCTATAGATTGTGAAAATTTTCATGGCTCAACTTCTAGACCAACGGTAGGCAACCTCCGGCCCGCGAGATGTTTAGAAGAAGTTATAAAAAGTATTTTTCGATGTTTGTCGTCTAGTTTAAATTGAATATTACATCCATTACATCTATTAGACTATGCATCATTTCTTTTATCACCCCCATACACAAACCGGTTTTATAGACAAGAGGTCGCAGGGAAGTTTATTTTATCCTAATTTTGCCTCAGAAAATTTGTCAGACTCACCCATCCATCACCGTAACACAATTATAACATCATTCTCGGGGGTATGAGGAGACTATGAGTAACTCCCCATCTCATTCGCGTTTCGTTGCAAGAAAAAGAGACAGAAAAATGAGTATTTTGAGGGTTATACCTACATTATACACAAACCTGTTTGAGTTGAGGACCGAGTGTTGGATAGTGTGATTTACCCCATTAAAGGGGTCACTTCAAATGCAGACAAAAAATATAGTGTTGGTTACGACACGATTATAAAATGAATTGGTAAGAGGTGGCTTCAAATTAGGCGAGGGGCGATTGTAATGCCAAAAACCAGCAAATTAAAGAAAGAAGCTTATATGCATTAAACTGCCTCAGAGTAAGTAAGAAATCTATGCCTCCACGATGTATATTTATATTTTACAATCTCACTTCACCTACTTTCAATTTGGAACCTTTGCTGCCTCAACAAAAGTAAGAAATGCCTCTCCAGTTCGTATTTAAAATCTCACCTCGTCTCAGCTCAAATTGGATATTTTACTGCAGCAAAAAAAATAACAAATGTCTCTCGTATTTACAACCTCACCTCACCTCGCCTCATTTTAAGTGGAATTTTACTGCCCCTAAAGAAGTAAGAAAGAAGAAACTCTTGTCTCTCCACTACGTAACTACAATCACATCTCAAAAAAAAACTGATATGTGATCTTTTGAATTATTTTTTTGCTCCCCACCGAAATTCGACGCTGTTTCCATTTTCAGCTGTTCTTGATTTATCCCGAGTTTGAATGTCTATTTTGACGGGGTATAAAAAAAACTGTGTACACCCATGTTTTAGGCCTGACTCTGACTCGATGTGATCTATTTATCCCTAACGGTATAGGAAAATTGTTGCATCAATGCAACAAATGGATTGAAAGGGTTGAAATGAATGTGTTCCTGTATCCCTTGGGTTTACACGCTCATATCAAGAGTACTAGGACATTATATTTGAAGCCTCAGTACAATTTACCGTCGTGTAAGGAACAAAAGTTCTGCCTCACGTGTGTTAATCAAATACCTCACAAAGCTATTGTAGCTAGAGGTTTCTAAAATTAGTGTTCTATTAAGCCACGTTTTCAAAACTTCAACAATTCAGATACAGCACAGATAACATTTCAAACTAAGCGCACAGCTACAATTGCAAAATTTTCAAGATTTTTTTTTCATCAAAACTACAGATAGTAATTTTTATGATTATAGTATATTTCGAGGTGAATTTCCTATTTCAATTGCTTTCACTCGACATTTTTTTTGAAAACTAAAGTAATCCATATATCATAGAGCTCTTGGGGGGGTGCCCCTCATTTATCCCCCCCCCCCGCCCACTGTATCCCCCACCGTGCATATTTTATTCATTTACCCTGTGGCCTCGCGCAGGGTAGCAAATATGCCTTCATTATTCCCTGGTTGTTGATTTTTGAATGTGCTCCACCTACTGAGCCTTAATTTAGAAATTAGCCTTGAAAATATCAGTTGTTTTCCTTATTAAATTTTTTTTTCTTAAAAATTTTTGAGCCGATTAAGTCTGGAGCACCACTTATAGATATATACCAAAATTTGTATTGAAACTTATTAATAAGAATTAGTGAATGCTTTTTACTATATATGTTTAATTATGAAAAAAAAAGTTGTAGAATTTGTCACATCGAAATAATATATTGAACTTGAATCCTTATCCATGTTTTCAGAAGAAAATCCGAATATGTGTGATCTGAAAACCCAGCGATCAACTTCCACCGATCGCAACTCAAATTAACTTCAACCAATAAAATCGATTATGTCGCGTGAATTACCGATACCGCCTCTAAGCCCCACGTGCATTAGTATAACGTGTTACGATAACACGATAACCCCATGTCCTACGCCCGACCAAATTAGGAAGCTCATATTGCATGCAGATCCAGATCCGGTGGTCTAGACCAAGGGTGGGCAACCTTTTTATAACATGGGTCAGCATAAATATTACCTTTTTCCGCGGGCCGTAATAGCCATTTGGCTTATTAAAAGGTTGTGTAAAGATTCTTACAACATTTTTAAAACCTTTTGTGTTAGTTGGGTGTGTACCGAGATGTGATTGTAATTACGTAGTGAAGAGACAAGATTTTCTTCTTTCTTACTTCTTTAGGGGCAGTAAAATTCCACTTAAAATGAGGCGAGGTGAGGTGAGGTTGTAAATACGAGAGACATTTGTTATTTTTTTTTGCTGCAGTAAAATATCCAATTTGAGCTGAGACGAGGTGAGATTTTAAATACGAACTGGAGAGGCATTTCTTACTTTTGTTGAGGCAGCAAAGGTTCCAAATTGAAAGTAGGTGAAGTGAGATTGTAAAATATAAATATACATCGTGGAGGCATAGATTTCTTACTTACTCTGAGGCAGTTTAATGCATATAAGCTTCTTTCTTTAATTTGCTGGTTTTTGGCATTACAATCGCCCCTCGCCTAATTTGAAGCCACCTCTTACCAATTCATTTTATAATCGTGTCGTAACCAACACTATATTTTTTGTCTGCATTTGAAGTGACCCCTTTAATGGGGTAAATCACACTATCCAACACTCGGTCCTCAACTCAAACAGGTTTGTGTATAATGTAGGTATAACCCTCAAAATACTCATTTTTCTGACTCTTTTTCTTGCAACGAAACGCGAATGAGATGGGGAGTTACTCATAGTCTCCTCATACCCCCGAGAATGATGTTATAATTGTGTTACGGTGATGGATGGGTGAGTCTGACAAATTTTCTGAGGCAAAATTAGGATAAAATAAACTTCCCTGCGACCTCTTGTCTATAAAACCGGTTTGTGTATGGGGGTGATAAAAGAAATGATGCATAGTCTAATAGATGTAATGGATGTAATATTCAATTTAAACTAGACGACAAACATCGAAAAATACTTTTTATAACTTCTTCTAAACATCTCGCGGGCCGGAGGTTGCCTACCGTTGGTCTAGAAGTTGAGCCATGAAAATTTTCACAATCTATAGGAATCTAGAAATCAGCATAATTAGTCTTCACCTGTTAGGTGCATAATTAATATAGAATTAAGTTAGAGTTGGTCAATTTTATAAACTCAAGTAATAAAGACATAAATTCAATTTGTAAAACATTTTTTTTATTCGATTCCGAAGTATAAATTATATTTCGCGCACCTGAAATCTACGGCCGGAAACAAAATGTAGCATAATGCCTTAAATACGAAAAGAAATCTAAAAAGAATGTTCCATTTCATCGGAAAAATAATATGCCTGCATGCAACAAAACAGCAAAATCATGACCTGCGACAATTCACCATTTCAAATAACCATATAAAAATTGGAAATTAAAAAATCCATCCGGCGGTGCCCTGCGCCTGAGCCCTTGACTAATCAAATACAATTCAAATAGATTATGTCCCACGCACCTGAAATCTTAGGCCGGGAAATCCGAAATGTAGAGAAATAGAATATTCCATTTCATCCGAGAAATATCATTGAATGCCTGAAAACAACAAAAAAACAAAATCATGACCTGCCACAATGGCAATTAACAAAAAAATCCATCCTGCGCGTGAGCACTTGGCTATTCAAAAAAAATTGTTTCGTCTGCTGCCTGGCTGGTAAGGCAAAGTGAGTGAGGGGTGGAGCAGGCGAAAAAATACATTTCGTCCGTGTGGAATGAAGCTCTGTAGCCACCCTGCCCTTCCTCTCTTCCTTTGACTATCAACAGAGAACTTGGGGAAATGCGTGGAGAGCTTTGTGGAATGTGTATTCTAAAGCTTCGCCTTAGGATACGAAACAAATCCTACCCAGCAATTTCCTGGTGCCAAAATTTTGTATGAAGCGGAACATCTGTATTACAGATAGTTAAGTCTGTGGTTCTACTGTCATTATATGTTATCACAAAATTTATCGTGTACCATTGCTGATATACAAGACAATTTATAAGACATTGGCCCCTCACCTGTAGTTTTTCACCAGTATACGTAGTAATTTTCATATTACAATTTCTTATGCTGTCCAGACTGACGTTTAAATTCTCTAATGTTGACAATGACATTAAATTGACTTGAGCACCCGTATCTATTTGACAATTTATAGTTTTATTGTTAATCCGTAAATCCACAGTCCAAGATGAGTCCTCTGTTCCCGAATTAAAATTCAAAATATTGACATTGCCTAAAAAAAAAGAATCATTAGAATCGCTTGTAAATTTATCATCTCTAACCTTTTCTTGTTCTTCTAACATTTTATTATAATTTAAAGTATTTACCATTTTTGTTGTACATAACCTTGCAAAATGACCTACTCTTTTACATCTATTACAGGTTACGTCTAACGCTGGACATTTATTAATATGGACTTGGCCACAGCGAGTACAAGCTGTTACGTTGTTGCTTTTATTTGATATTGAATTCTTGAAATTAGAGTAACCTCTTGGTATTACATTAGACTTCTTAGGCTGATGTCGAACACTTCGAGACTTCCCAAAATTATGCTGACGGTTTTCTGACTGTATTTTATTAACTTGTGTTTCTTCTGTTATCATCTGTTTTACTTGCGATTTACTTGATTCATAGGTAGTAACCGCTCTTTCTACTGTAAGATTTTCAATGGTTAGTAGTCTCTCTTTAAGGACTTCATCTGCTATGCCTATCACAAAAATATCCCTGACCATATAGGACTCCATGTCGCCATAATCACAAGTTGATACACGAGATTTTATTTCTGTTAAAAAATCTTCAACGCTTTGTCCCTTATTTTGACGACTTGTAAGGAATCTGTATCTTTCATAAACTATGTTTTTCTTCGGGATAAAATATTCTTTAAATTTATCAATTACCATATTCAATGTAATTGGTTCTGTAGTTACCTTTCCTTTCTCATCAACCTGTAGATGTTCAGTAAGTTTGAGCGTATTGTAAATTTTTACTCCTTGTTCACCAATGCAGTGTAAAAGAATACTTATTTGCCTTTCATTGCTACTTCGATCGAGGTTACTAGCTTTTAGGAACAGATTAAATTTCTGAATCCATCTTTTCCATTCATTGTCTAAATTAGTTTTATTGAAATTAAATTCTCCTGGTTGATGAAACACGGCTTCCATTTTTCCTATTGACTAAACCTCAATTTTTCTAGAAAACGTGACTGGACTGCTTTTGCAATGTTTTTATTTTTTTTTTCAATTTTTTCTTCTTTAATTTAAATTAACTTCTGACACCATGTTGTGTTCTTCAATAATAAAACTCTGTATTTTGTATTAATAGATTTTATTAATAAAACAAAGTTATTTATTCAGCACTGCTGTAATTCAATTAATTCAATCGTCGATGCTCAACTATTTTTATCAATGTCAAAAACTCAATCTAGTCTGGTTCACTCCAGACTAACAAAGGGGTTGTTCTAATCTAGTTCTCTAGATAACTTAAAACTAAGTGAAGTGTTGCAAAGTGTTGCACATATGTATACAACACATATATCTTCCGGCATTTTGTTGTGGCCGCCATATTACATTTGCCGGTCCGTTAACTTAGCAAGCACAGCTCAGTTTAAGACAAGAAAGCAATGATAAAGAAGGAAATACGGAATACGGAATACGAAATGCAATAAACTCAAAATCATCGAATTTGCATTTAAACATTTCTGGCTTTTTACTGTAGATATGTGCAATATTTTCCAGATCATTTTAAAATAAAAACGTATTTTTTAGTTTTGCTGAACTGTACATTTTTAGTTTTTTACTTTTTAGCCTTACGTCTGCTTCCGTTTTTTGGTAGTCGCCATATTAGGTTTAAAATGACGTCACACGGCTTAATGTATTCTACTCGTCATACTATTTCATTTGATACCCACATCGAGGGTGTTGTAAAAAAAAGGTAGCCCGCCATTTTGTGTCGGCCGCATTTTTTAATTTGGAATGACGCCACACAGCTTATAGTATTCCACTTGTCATATCCTGTCATTTGATACCCATTTTAAGTATGTTAGAAATAAAAAGTTAATCCGCCATTTTGTGATGGCCGCCATTTTGAATTTGGAATGACGCTAATTGTATTATATTTGTCATACCCTTTCATTTGATACCCATGTCGGGGGTCGGGGAGCACAATAGCAAAATTCGGCCGCCATCTTGGAACCGCCATCTTGATTATTTCACAAAATGGTCAGATTGCATTGTCACGCGAACTATACAAATGTGCAAAATTTGAAGTTGATCGGTTATATGCAAGTGGGTGAAAATCAAGTTGCAAGATTTGTCTACATACATACATATACATACCGGTGAAGCTAATATAAAGCGTATAAAAATGAGTTACAACTTTTATTAACTTCCATGTTAAGCGCCACCTATCGGAAAAATTTTGTGTTGCATGCACAACAATAATATTCAGAATACGTCTCTCACCCTGTGCAGAACTTGCCCCATGGCGTCCTGAACATTTTGTTCCCCCTTGTGCATTGTGTTCGATATATTCTCTGTTTAAATTACCTTCAGACCCATCGATCATTGGCGGAGGTGACGGTATTTCCGCAAATTGAAAGAACAATATCTCACCGTGACAACATTTCATTCGCGTTCCTTCGACTATCTAGTCATGTTTTCGGACTGACCCGATAGTCAGATCAGAGTTAAAAGTAGGCTATACGCCTAAGAAGATACTGAATCAACCCGTGAAAGTCCTAAAATCGGATTAACCGTTCCGGGCTTTGAGTTTTACAATTAGAATGATAAAAAAGTTTCCACTTTTTTGCGACTATCGGATCAAGTTTTCGGTCTGAACCAATAGTCGGAACCGAGTGAAGCCCAAAAAAAACTGAATCTTCCCGTGAAAGTCCCATCGCAATCGGATTAGCCGTTCCCGCCACAGGGATGCACGAAATGGCCTGTATTGCTTTAAAAAATTGTAGAGGACGAAGAAAAGGGGCAACTATGTTATCTTGGTGACCATAAAGGGTGCCAATAGCATACTCAGTAAAAAGGTTCTCGTTCGATTGCGTTGGTCAAGCAGCATTGGAAGGGGTTAGTGTTTAGCTGGGCGACTGCTTAGTAAAACAACACTCGCGAGTTATGGACATCAACATAAACCCACTATTATTAGCCGTGTTCCTTTTCTACTTTTAAGTACTCGGGAGTAAAAAATTAAAGGAACGCAAAATTTGTCGATTTGAATAAAACCTATGAATTCTCTGTGATAGCAGGAGTAGTTCCAAGTAAATACGAGTAAAAAAGAGCAGAAAAGGAACACGGCTATTATTAAATCTTATACACATGTTGCAATACTGCACCTGCACTTCAAGGTCCCCATATCCATTTCCTAACCCCAGACAAAGTTCCTATGAAAAATATCGAAAGAGATTTCCCATATCAAAATTCCTCGAAACTATCCCACACAGAATGCACAAGTAGAATCTTAGATCGTAAGTCATTTCTTAGTCAGTCTCGATGTACCGTTGATAGTTCGATGTTGAATAAATAATTTGTTCTTAAATAATTCTTTCGTGTTAATAATCTTTTTTATTGATAATATAATTAATTCCTTTAACTGGCGCAGTCGGTAGGATACCACAGTTTATGGTATCTGTGCGATTACGGGAATTTTAAAAGTGAAAAATCGAAAGTATAAGGAAAGACAGTTTTTCCGCGGAAACAAAATAAATTTTATCGGCGGTTTATCGGCTAAATAACAGTGAAGTTTCCGGTACCGACAGAATATCGGAATTTAACGAAAAGTGTTTTTTCCTGTGTTTTTCACAAGTTCTTGGTGACTTTCAAGTCTTTAAATCGGACCCTACGGAAGGATGATATCAAGAATCATCACGATCATCGTTGGCTCAATTGGATTACTACTGTAAGTCGAAAAAATTGAATAATTTCGCTTAATCCTTTATATTATCCTTAAATATATTACCTATTATATAATGTGTTATTAAATAAAAAAAATTTAGATACGACATATTTTAAAAGTTAAACCAAAATATATATAGTATAATCTTATTATTTTTCATTTAAGTGTTTTAAATTAAATTACGTGTTTAAAAAAAAAAAAATTATAAAAAATTATAAAAGCATATAAAATTAAAACGAAAATAAATCCTAAAAGCGTTTTAAACTAAATTATTACAAATATAACAAATTTATTCTAAATTATATTAAAAGTGGTTTAAAATAATTAAACAAACAAAAAATATTTTTTCAAATTAACTAAGAAAAGAAAATTTTTAATCAATTAAAATGTCTCTAAATGAAGATACTGAAAATGCTACCGCGGCGGGTTACGGAAGTTCTAGTGATATTTCGGATCAAAATAAATTAAAAATGGCAAACGTTTTCGAAAATTGGCGTTTCCAGATTTTGATGGTAATACTCGGTTACTATATGAATTTATAAACAATGTTGAAGAAATTTTAAGCCTAATGGTACAAATCGATGGCACGGTTTATGCCCAAATAATTTTACGTGCCATTAGAAACAAAATCGTTTGTCAAGCCAATGAAATTTTAAATATATATGGTATATATTGGGAGCAAATAAAAGTTAATCTAACATTGCATTACTCAGACAAAAGGAACGAGACATCCTTAATTAAAGACCTACATAACATAAGACAGACTAATGATGCAGTAGAAAGTTACTATTCGAAAATAATCGAGTTATTTTCAACATTAATGAACCGTGTAAATTTACATGAAAATGATTCCAAAATTATAACGGCGAAACAGAGGCTTTTCTCTGAAATGTGTTTGAACACTGGGATTAAAAGAACCCCTAGGTGCCACTATAAGGGCCATAAAACCAGATTCCCTCACGGAAGCTTTTAATTATTGCATTAAAGAGCAAAACACTTATTACATAAGAAATTTCGGTCAACATGAACCGAATCTAACGGCAAAACCCCAAGTGCAAACCCATGCCTATGCCTACCCATATCAACAGTCTTATCGAATTCCAAATCCTCAAATTCGACCAAATTTTAATCAGCAAACAGTTCGTCCACAATTTATTCATAAACCTTTTAATTTACAACAGCAACGTCCTAACTTTAGAAGTGTGTTAATAATAATAGTTTGAGTTTCACGCCAAAAGCAATTCCTTTCCCACAACAACAATCTTACCCTTTCAGAAGATACGAAAACAATAATAACGTGTTTGCAGCCAAACCAACGTTCAGTTCGCAACAACCACGTTCTGTACCGATGGATACATCATCCGGAAATACTCGACAGGTTCCATTTAACCAAACCCAAAATAGCAGTCCAAATAGGTATACAGGTCCACCAAACTTTACCTTTAGAGAATTACATAACATAGACGACTTTAATGGTGATACAAACGTCCCTGAACAATACGGTATTGATCACGAAACTCAAATTGATGAATATTGTCCAATAACCGACCACTATGAAGAAACCCCAGAACATCAGAATTCATTAGACTCCTTTCAAAATATCAATGAAATAGATGATTCGAATTTTCATTTTACAATACGGGTTCTTAGAAATTAATAAACATGGAGCCACTGTGTTACCCTATATCCACATATCCTCACCTTTTGGCCGTCCTCTTAAATTTCTTGTCGATACAGGGGCATCTTTAAATTTCATTAAAACAGAATTAGCAGATCCTCGCCATCGCAAAACTATAAACCCCGTCAAAATTACAACCGTTTTTAATATGTAGACAAACAAATAACGTTCCCTGCATTTAACGAATTTAATACAAAATATATAGCTTAAAAAAACTAAAAAATACGCTTTATTTTAAAATGAACTAAAAAGAAAAAAAATAATTTTGAAGCTTTTATTGCTCCAGCCAGTATAGGGAACAACCTACCTTTCGAAATCAGGCAAATAACTAAATTAATGAAGTTATTAGTAAAAATTATAAATATAACTTACTTAAATGTAAAAAAGCGTGGGTCTCTTTACCTATATATATTATTATTTTATTAACACTGGAGCTTTTCGTTAGCGGCCCATGCTTTTTTACATCCGGCGACTGAATATATTCTCTCCACCGTAATAAGATCAAGGCAGAACTTTCTTATTTTCAGTAATGGTCCAGAGCAGTTGTACTATGATGTTTTAAAAATATCATTAGCAAAATATCGTGACTTGAAGAATTTGTGTGAAAAAAATACTATACCTGAGCGATACCATTCTGAATATTTAAACTTGAATTACGACGGACAGATCGTAGCCACTTTACCTGAAACGGACGTTGAGGACGATTCCTGTGGAGAATAGCTTTATATTTTTCGATTTAAAAAGTCGGAAAACAGAACAATGTAATGTGTTTATTTCAGTTAAATACGAAAAAAAATAGGTAAAAAAACTTTTAAGTTAAATGGTTTTATTTGAAATGATAAGCTGTACCAAAAACTAGAAAATAATTAGAACACAAACATGGACCTTCCTGAGATTCCGACGTCTGGTAAGAAATCATGCAATAGTAGCCGTGCTGTTTTCTTATGTCGTATGCCAAGGTACCCTTTGTGTCGCTGCGTCAACGGATTAAGTAATATTCTGGGACTTTTAACAGACTAAAATAAAAACATGGGGCGCATAAAAACCTGTATAATTAAATAAGAACGACTTGTCTAGAAGAATGTGTTTCCAAGCCCACCAATATATTTCAAATGCGCCCCATGTTTTTATTTTAGTCTGTTAAAAGTCCCAGAATATTACTTAATCCATTGATGCAGCGGCACAAAGGGTACCTTGGCATACGACATAAGAAAACAGCACGGCTACTATTGCATGATTTCTTACCAGACGTCGGAATCTCAGGAAGGTCCATGTTTGTGTTCTAATTATTTTCTAGTTTTTGGTACAGCTTATCATTTCAAATAAAACCATTTAACTTAAAAGTTTTTTTACCTATTTTTTTATTTTCTAGTTTTTAGTTTGATTTTGGCTCGTATCATTATGCAAACTCCTCATCCTTTCCAACTCTTTCATTGCATCTTTACTGCACGGTTTCTTACCTGTTAATTTCTGACAATCAAGCTCCTCAATACATAGCCCTTCCAAAGCCCTTACGCGACTCAATGCTACATACGCTTGACCTTCCTCAAACAGTTTGGAGCCCAAATACACTACAGCATGGTCAACAGTACTACCCTGCATTTTATGGACAGTGGAGGCCCATGACAAAATTATCGGCAACATCCTTCTCTCGGCCGTTCCATAATTAAATTTTGCTGGAAATTGTATGGCTTGAGGATGAATAAGGTGTACGCCGTCTCTTTCAAAATCAATTTGAACAGATGGTATATCTGTTTCATACATTTGCGTCCTACGAAACTGAGGCCATACAATCTCTGTGATGTAGCCGATAGCGCCGTTCACCAACCCTTTCGAGACGTCGACGTTAGCACGTAACATAACTTTGGCTCCTACGAATAATTCAAGTTCTTGTGGTAAACCTTCTGTCTTGTTAATATCTGCTGGTATGATATCGATTATATTAACGTTGTCCATATTTCGTGTGCCATCTACCAGCTGGTTCTGGGCTTTGATTTTGTATATAGGGGCACTTTTGTTTCGGAACGAATTAAGAACCGCATTGTTGTGATTGTGAACCTGTTGGTTGGTTGGGTATACTCTTAACGCCTTATCGATAGCGAACTCACCAACTGCCTGTTCCCGTCTACTTTGTAGTTCAGCATGCCTGTCGTCTTCATTCATTTTAGTGCGCTTTGCTCTATACTCTTTCCTCGCTTTTTCTAGCCTCCTTTTTCGCTGTGTTTTAGTTTCAATTTTTTTATTAATTTTTTCTTTCATATTGTTCCCACGAGTATTGGACAAATAATAGTCGACCCCACCAGAGGTCCATGTAGAGGGGCAAGGCTCTTATACAACAAGGTGTGCCCAGCCTTGAGGCTGAAATGCTAACGACATATCATTTTTATCCATCCTAATTCCACACAGTCCTCGGCACGTTTCTAACGTTGACTTGGTTGGTGTATCGCTAACGACGTATCATTTTTAACCACCCTAACGCCACACAGTTCTCGGCACAATACAGAAACCTTAACTTGGGTGCATTCAAAACATCAAAAATTATTCCAATGAAATAACCTTATTGTATTCCTTTTAGTCTTAATTCAGTAATTTTTCGATTTTACTTTTTACAAAATTCTGGTGAATTTTAAATTTTATAATTTTGACAACAGATTCATTATTTCCCATTTTGATTTTTTAAAATTTTGACCACAAATTCGTCATTTTTAACCTTAAAAACTCCCCAATACCGATTTTCAATGGATTTAGGACGCATTTGCAAAATTCATCCGCCATTTTGTATTTTTTAAATTTTGATCACAGAATCGTCATTTGTGGTCCTAAAAAACCCCGATACCGATTTTCAATGGATTCAGAACACATTGGCAAAATTCATCCGCCATTTTGAATTTTCAAATTTTGACCACAGAATCGTCATTTGTGGCCCTACAAACCTCCCGATACTGATTTTCAATGGATTCAGAATACATTGGCAAAATTCATCCGCCATATTGGCGCCGCCATTTTGAATTTTCAAATTTTGACCACAGAATCGTCATTTGTGGCCCTACAAACCCTCCGATACCGATTTTCAATGGATTCAGAACACATTGGCAAAATTCATCCGCCATATTGGCGCCGCCATTTTGAATTTTTAAATTTTGACCACAGAATCGTCATTTGTGGCCCTACAAACCCCCCGATACCGATTTTCAATGGATTCAGAACACATTGGCAAAATTCATCCGGCATATTGGCGCCGCCATTTTGAATTTTTAAATTTTGACCACAGAATCGTCATTTGTGGCCCTACAAACCCCCCGATACCGATTTTCAATGGAATGGGAACACAATTGGAAAATTCGTCCGCCATCTTGGAACCGCCATCTTGATTTTTGTACAAATTGTCAGATTGCATTGTCACGGGAGCTCAATGTGTGGGCAAAATTTCATAAGAATCGGTTCAGTAGAAGTAGACGAAAAAGCTGTCGCAAGATTTGAACCAAACAAACAAACAAACAAACAAACAAATATACGAGGTGAAGCTAAATAAAACCATTAAAAAGAAGTGCCTTTGGTTTATTTTATTTCTCTGAAATTTTCCTAAAATTTATGTGTAATATTGTTGACTTTCAAGCAGAGGTTTAGTTTCTAATTCAATTTTTAAGAAAGTATGGTTTACTAAGTAATTGTTGTTAAGTTCACCAATAAACATTATTCAAAATAGTTGCTTGTGTTATTAACATTTCTTTAACATTTTATCGTAAGTGTGTCGAATTGTCTCTGTTTACGCAAAAGTGATAAAAAAAACATCGTAAACGCCAAAACATGCCTTTACATCCCTAGGTTATTAAAAATAATGATTTTAATGTGTAGTTTGTAGCATAGACAAATAAAAGGAAAGATATTCCATTTCATACAAGAAAAGTGTGCAAGTTCTTGTTGAGAGAGCTTTCCTATTTCCTCCATTTAAGCTTCCTCCAAGCGAAAGCTGCCCCTGCTAAATCTTTATTTTCGGTGGCACTGTCCAGATATTTGAGTAAATCTTATCTGAAGAGAGTAAATGGAAAGAAAAACGTCGGCGATGCATGGGAGCAGGGTTCTTTCAGAGCTATTCGCGTTTGCGCTTCTTTTTTTACAGGTTTTCTCATTTATGAATGGCATATTTACGAATGTGTATATTGTATTCTAGGTAAATTTCATTAAAGGGATTTGTTGGTGGAAATAAATGAAAATAAGAAGGAAGCTGTTTGTTTGATTTTTTTGTTTAAATGACAAAAATCAATTACATATTTTTAGAAGTTACGATTTTATTTTTTCAGGTCCGACTTTTCGGTTTCTACTTTGCAAAAGTTAGTGAAATAGTGATTTTTGTGCGAATTTTGATTTCGTTTTGATTTATAACAATCATTTCCGCAATGTGTTTATTTTGCAGATTTGGAAAAGTTTTATTTTGGTCAAAGGTTCACAAGCAAATTATTGCGTTTTACAAGGATTTGAAAATGTAAAATATCAAATCATGAATAAATTTAGAAATATGAAAAGTGGAAATTATTTCTTTATGGCTATTTAAGGACATTCTCACTTAATAGTACAGCCAATATAAGAATTCTATCTAATGGCCCTATAAAAAAATATCCAAATAACTTGAATTTTTTTTATCTTTATTATGATGTTCTACTGACATCCTGGAAAGTTTTCTTCTATTGGGGTAAATTTTAACTTGGCGCAATTATATCGAAACCGTTTTATTCGTAAACGGGCGGGAAAGTTTCGGTGTCCCTCTAATACTAGTATTTTGTTAAAAAAAAATACTCCTATCCACACCACCGCAGGGGTAGAGTAATTGGCGAGTTTTTTTAAAGTGGTGTCCCCAGTAAGCCTAATCCACAAAACAATTTTCGGCGTTACATCCCTTACAGGCATGTATTTAGTCGTCATTGAGTAAGTCCGACATAAAATGTTGGCAGACGTAAAAACGGAGTAAGCTTCGATACAGTTTTGGCAGACAGTTTATTCTATACATTATTACAGAATAGAGTTCAATTATTTCAAGGAAAAAGGATTGTGTGTTTCTTTATATATAATATAAGATAAGGACACAACATAAAATTGCATTTGTTGTTGAATTTGCTATTCACGCTACTACTCCTAAGAATTTGATGAAATTAACAACTTCCCCTTATAGGATTGTATAATTTTTTGCTTGGAATAGTTTTTTAATGAGCTCTTATCTTTAAATTGATGTGAATGCCACAAACAAAATTTTCGAAGAATAATAAGGATCAAATAATCTAAGATTTGTTTGTGGTGATCGTAACATTCATTTTCTTTAGCTAACCAGTTGGAAAATTCAGATTTTTTACTTATTGTATCCATACAATGTTCAATTATTTTGCTTTTTAAACCTTTTATTTCAGGAGTACTCTGAACAAATTTAGCGAAGATTTTAACAAAGATTTTACAAATATTAAAAAAATAATCTGTAGGATTTTTAAGTGCACCAAAATCGGTACTTTTTGAATAATTTTTAAAATAAATAAAACTTTCCGAAGGTTTTGAATACTTAACAGTTTCGTCTGGGTTTCTCACATCGCATAACAAACACTTATCGCATAACAAACACTTTTCTTTTTTTGAAAAGCGGTCAATTATGAAACCTCCAAAATACCTTTAAGAAGTTTCTTCGACAGAAATCGAATCTTCATTTGCCCCACATTCCAACAAATCAATTGACTCGCTTATGTTGCTAACTTCGTGACCCTCATTAGTGACATCACCAATCGTCCGATCCTCAACAGTAAAAATACCATGATCGTTATTATTATTTATGGTTTTGCCATCACTAAATGAGTCAATAGCTATAAATTGCTGACTATCTTCGTCACAATTCTTCCTATGGGAAGATATAGACAAAATTTTGTTCGAAATAATTTTGCAAATAAAACTATTGAAATTATATATGGATTATTACTGAAGCCCCCTCTTAATCTTTCTAAGAAAAAAAGGTTTTCAATTGGGTCTTGGTTAAATTTCGAAGTCAGAACGAACTCTTTATTGGGAAACTCGTTTAATATTTCATCAGTTAAAAGAATAATGGATTTTAGAGTCAAAATCAATCCCTCAATCCAAAATGTTTTGTTTTTGTTCTCAAATGAAATTGATTGAATGTAACGTAACATTTCAGAAAGATATTTCCTTGGAGTATTTGTTTGAGTTAATCCACACTTATACCAATTTCTACTAAAAGGTTCTTTACTATTGAGACAATCGAACAAGTTTTTGAGTTTTGAAATCGGAAGTAGAAAGAGTAACTGATGAAACATTAGTGCTAAGCAAATTTAATTCTAAAGCAGTTTTAAGAGCAGCACAAACTGTGTTACTTAAAACTTGAAGAGCATAAGAAACCTTCATCTTTTCCCAAGTATTTGGCCATACATGTTTTGAAGTTAACTTCGGCACCATTTTAGTAGAACCATTTTTTTCTAAATTATAGAGTTCTTTAACACAGTTCCAACTTACTGTTCTTCACAGTGAATATCTTTTACCAATAAAGTATTACGTATTGATTTGAACAAATGCGGAACATCGAACATTGCAAAAATCTTTTGATTATTGTAATAAAAAAAAGGGTCCTTTTCCGTTACTCCGAGAGAACTAAAGCAACTGCGATTGTTAGAAGCCTGATCTGAGGCTACACTTCGGATTTTAAGACCAAGTTCACAACAGTAGTCTAAATTCAGCTTCATTTTTTCGGCTAATACTTTACTGTTAATTGGGTGATCGGTGGCAAAAAAACTAATAATAAATTTCCAATTAGAAAATAAGCCTCGAACCATAAAAACAGAAACATACTTTGCTGGTTCTTTATTTCTAAAATCACCTGTATCGACAAAACCAACTATTTCATCTGTTACCTGATCATTTATGTTAACTCTCTTCTAATATTAATTTCATCAAATATCAACACAGCTTGTCTCATTTCTAAATCCCAATGTGAAAAAATCTTCTTAAGGTTTTCTGTAACCGTGTTATTAAAACCAGGTTGAATATTTTTAATAAGTTGCCAACAATGCAGAGAGCTCAGAGATGGTAAATTTATGTTTAAATTATCTGTAAGTTGTAGGAGATTTGTAATGGAAATTTAAAGCTAACGATCTTTCGTCATAACTCCATCTTTTTTTATTTTTCTTGTTAGAAAGTATCATAGTGCAAAAAGTTTTTGAATTTTTAGTCACATAGGGCGCGGAGGCAATTAAAGAAGTTAGCGGTGTTTTGACTATTCTACTGAGATAGTTGTTTCGACATATCCTTCTTTCTAGGTTCACTTTCTTAGTTCTATTTTCCTTGCTGCAGCTCTTTAACTGTTCTATAAGTTTTTTATATTTACTTAATAAATTTGTATATTTTGAGCGGTAGAAATTTACCGATTTCGCCGATTTTAGACAAAAGGAGCAGGACAATTCCATTTCGACAGAAGCAAATGAGGGATTTGGCTCTAGTTTAGCTAAATCTATGAGAGCTAGATCAGGGTTTGTTATTTTATTTGAGTTTTCATAACACTTACCAGAAAAAATAGCTACATAGAAAAAATAGAACATCGCAATACATAAATGATAAATGGGCCTATGAAACAGTTCCTTTCTTATTTCATAAATTAATTTATAAATCGTACCTAGAATTAATATGTTATAACAAAGCCTGTAAAAAAAGCGCATAGGCAAAAATCTCAACCATGCTCGATCCATCGCTATCATTTCTCTTTCCACAGCCTTCGTCTGGAGGAAACTTAAAGGTAGAAACAGAATGGCACGGCGACCGTGGCGGTGGCCGCCGCTCAGAGAGTTTCCCATACATTTAATTTGTCCGCAACGCCTGGGGAGAAATTAAATGTAAGGGAAACTCTCTGAGCGGCGGCCACCGCCACGGTCGCCGTGCCATTCTGTTTCTACCTTAATGGAGGAAATAGGAAACCTCTCTGAAGGGAAAAGTGGACACTTTCCTGAAATGGAACATCTTTCCTTTTATTTGTCTATAGTAAAAGAAAAGAGAAACAAAAATAATAGCTTATTGGGGAAACCACTTTAAAAAAACGCGCCAATTACTCTACCCCTGCGGTGGTGTGGAAAGGAGTATTTTTTTTAACAAAATACTAGTATTAGAGGGACACCGAAACTTTCCCGCCCGTTTACGAATAAAACGGTTTCGATATAATTGCGCCAAGTTAAAATTTACCCCAATAGAAGAAAACTTTCCAGGATGTCAGTAGAACATCATAATAAAGATAAAAAAAATTCAAGTTATTTGGATATTTTTTTATAGGGCCATTAGATAGAATTCTTATATTGGCTGTACTATTAAGTGAGAATGTTCTTAAATAGCCATAAAGAAATAATTTCCACTTTTCATATTTCTAAATTTATTCATGATTTGATATTTTACATTTTCAAATCCTTGTAAAACGCAATAATTTGCTTGTGAACCTTTGACCAAAATAAAACTTTTCCAAATCTGCAAAATAAACACATTGCGGAAATGATTGTTATAAATCAAAACGAAATCAAAATTCGCACAAAAATCACTATTTTACTAACTTTTGCAAAGTAGAAACCGAAAAGTCGGACCTGAAAAAATAAAATCGTAACTTCTAAAAATATGTAATTGATTTTTGTCATTTAAACAAAAAATCAAACAAACAGCTTCCTTCTTATTTTCATTTATTTCCACCAACTAATCCCTTTAATGAAATTTACCTAGAATACAATATACACATTCGTAAATATGCCATTCATAAATGAGAAAACCTGTAAAAAAAGAAGCGCAAACGCGAATAGCTCTGAAAGAACCCTGCTCCCATGCATCGCCGACGTTTTTCTTTCCATTTACTCTCTTCAGATAAGATTTACTCAAATATCTGGACAGTGCCACCGAAAATAAAGATTTAGCAGGGGCAGCTTTCGCTTGGAGGAAGCTTAAATGGAGGAAATAGGAAAGCTCTCTCAACAAGAACTTGCACACTTTTCTTGTATGAAATGGAATATCTTTCCTTTTATTTGTCTATGTTTGTAGTAAATAACACTGCATAGCGAAATTTCAGCCCATTACAAACGGCAGAAACAAAAATAAGTAAGAAAAACCTTCTCCTGTAAAATTTACTTTTTGTCGGTTACGATAAAACGGCGGGAAGGGCTCGATATATCTTCCGGGTGGTCAGTTATCAGCGGAATAGGGGGGATAACATGTAGCATAACATGCACGTGCCGTACCTATTCCGGACTGATGGAAGTGCGATCATAACCTCCTAGCGGTGGCCACTGGTAACTATCCTATGAGAGAGGATAGGCTAACATGATCGGGCTAGTCCCTTCCAAGTAAGGTTGGCGTGAGGCTAATAACCTCACCCGTAAAAAACAAACATTACGGAAGGAGCAACATGCCTCGGATACTGGAAAAAACGACGACGACCACGGCAACGAAAAAGGCAAAATGATTTAAGAATTTTCTCATGGAACGTACGAACTCTGTACAGAACTCGAGCTGCACAACATCTGGCCGATACCCTGTCAACATATAAAGCTGACATTACCGCCATTCAGGAGATGCGATGGACAGGGAATGGTGTTTTGCAAAAACCTGATTATGACGTATATTACAGCTGTCATACGAAACACCATGTGCTCGGGGTAGGTTTTATGGTCAGCAAAAGGATGAAGCCTACCATTATAGGCTTTAAAGCAATAAACGAAAGGCTATGTACCCTTCGTGTGCGAGGCAAATTTAAGAACATCAGCCTCATAAACGTTCACGCACCTACAGAAGAGTCCCCGGGCGATTAAAAAGAAGAATTCTTCGAAGTAGTTGAACGGGAACTTAATGCCTGCCCCAGATATGATGTAAAAATCATATTGGGAGACCTGAACGCCAAAGTAGGCCGGGAGCCCGTATACAGGCAATATGTCGGCATCCACAGCTTGCATGAGAACACTAATTACAATGGGCAGCGAGTTATAGAGATGGCAGCAAGTAAGAACTTGGTCGTTACAAGTACCAGATTTGCGCGTAAAGATATCCATAAAACCACCTGGATATCTCCTGATGGGGCAACTCGCAATCAAATAGACCATGTGTTGATAGACCGCCGCCACCTTTCGGGTCTGATGACGGTACGAACGTACCGAGGTGCCAACTTCGACTCAGATCACTATCTTGTTGGTATGGTGCTCCGAGAGCGCATTACAACGCTGAAAAGCTTTGTATCCGCTGATCAGGCTCGAATCAACACAGCTGCACTCCGCAACGAAATGGCCAGAAACAGCTACGGTCAGGCGTTATAACTCGCGCTCAAAAGAGCAAGTCCTGGGGATGAGATGCCGGGCGTCGACGAGAGCTGGACCCGCCTCAAAAATACTGTCATTAGTACTGCTGATTCCATCTTAGGCAGAAGTCGTAGAGATCGGAAAGACTGGTTCGATAATGAATGCAAGCTGGCAACTGAACCTAATAATGCTGCGTATCGAGCAATGCAGCAGTCTCAGAGAACACGAGCACGCGAAGAGAAATATAAAGAGCTCAGAAAAGAAGAAAAGAGAATTCACAAACGAAAAAAGGAAGCCTGGGAGAAAAATCTCGTTTGTGAACTAGAACGGTACAGAGAGCGACGGCCGCACCAGGTGTTACGTAGTAATTTTTACGTTGTAACTCAGATCTTTGTTTATATTTGGGTCGTGTGGAATACCTTACTAACCTTTATTTGTTCCCTGTCACAAACGCCGGGTCTTCGTTTTTGTTGTCAAAACACGTTGGGGTGGGGCAGTTGCTGGTTTTATTATTATTGTCTTCTAATTTTTATTTATTAACACTTTTAAAGACACAACGATTAATTCATTAAATTGAAGTTATTGTTAAGTTAATATAAAATCAAAATAACTTCTTATTAACACTATTTTATTCGTTCTATAACTCCTTTAAAGACACAATGATTGACACATTAAGTTGAAATTATTGCTAAGTTAATATAAATTCAAAATAACTTCTTATTAACACTATTTTATTCGTTCTATAACTCCTTTAAAGACACAATGATTGACACATTAAGTTGAAATTATTGCTAAGTTAATATAAAATCAAAAGAACTTCCTACGAACACTATCTTTTTCGCTCTATGCCACTTTCAAAGACACAATGATTGATACATTAAGTTAAAGTTATTGTTAAGCTAATATAAAATCAAAATAACTTCTTATTAACACTATTTTATTCGTTCTATAACTCTTCTTATTAACACTATTTTATTCGTTCTATAACTCTTCTTATTAACACTATTTTATTCGTTCTATAACACCTTTTAAGACACAATGATTGATACTGACAATTTAAGTTAATGTTAATTTTTTGATTTTTCAAAGGTTTTTCACTAAAAACGACACGCCCGCTCGCGACCAAGGGTGGAAGAAAAACTTTTTCTTATCAACTCTTAAAGACATCCGCCACGGATCATGGTTACGACACTACTCGCTTTGATTGATCAATTCATCGATCTCCGTTTCAAAAAACTTTTTTCCAGAAAATCCGCCGTTGCGAATTTCTTCCGGGCCATCAACCTTGGGGCAAAAGTCAGCTGCTGGTCTTTCACCCAAGGGTGAGGGCGCCGGCCGGAAAAGCGCACCCGTCGGCTTTTCTGCCAGTGCCCCGAACTTGCGCAATTTGCTTACGTTATTAATAACTTTTACTCAACTTACAGACCTTTGACTAAATTTGAACGTGCGGGTCGTCTGTGACGTCACTGTGAAATTAGTAGGCTAGTAAACGTGAATGAATTTATCCGATAGTTGTTTACTACAACTGTCGCAACTTAAATTTTCTTGTATTAGGGCCGTGTTACAATTGAGGCTTTGGCTTCGACTTCAACTCCGACTGCAAAGAAAGTCCCCGGAGACTTCGACTTCAAAATTAAATTGTAGCTTTGACTACAATCAGCTGTTTCCTTTCAAAGCAGAGGCAAAGTAGAAAAATCAAAATTTTAAAGTGTCTGAAAAGGAATTGGAATTTTTTTTAATGTTGTTCGCAGTCTATAAAAAATACTCGGAATTCAAAACCGTTCCTTTCCCTTTAAAAAAGTTGTTTTCAGTTTTTTCAGATAAAGTGAAGTTGGCTGCAGGCGGACGAAACTTTGAATTTTCTTAAAGCCGGACTGCAGTCGAAATACAGTCGCAGACAAAGTTCAGTCGAAGCTTTTATTTAATCTGCTTTAATGACATTACATGTAATCAAAGCCCGAAGTTAAGTCAAAGTAAAGTCAAAGCCCCAATTGTAACATCGGCCTTACAGTGTTTTTCATAGTGAGCTCTATCAAAGGCCATCAAGTCTTTAAGCAGTCAAATTATATGCAGCCTGCAATTAGTTTATGGCGATGCTTCTCACTTTGTGAGTTAATGACTAATATGCGACGACAAGGAGACAACATGTTTGTTGATATTCTCAATGCACTAAGAATTGGAGAATTACTACCAGAGCATATGAAGATTCTCTTCGAACATGTCACTGATGACTTCACGGGAAAATTTTCGAAAGAAAATGCTTTAAGAATTTATGCAACTAGAGCAAAAGTTGAAGCGCATAATACAGGTGTAGTTCAACATTTTAAAGCTAAAGCACTTTTGGGGTTTTAGTTAGAGCAAATTGTGGTTCTGTTCAAAAATTTGTCTTTTGGGTTTTAGTTAGGGCAAAAGGTTGAGGATTTGTTCGGGAAATGGCTTAGCTTGGAAGGAAGATTTCCTGTTCAGGGCAACTTCCCCATTTGCATCTTAGAAATTCACGCGGATATCCGCTACAGTACCACATGAGTACCGCCGATTGCTATGCTCTATGCTCAACTCGTTCTAACGTTGACATTTCAAAACGTTTAATGAAATTGAAAAATTTTATAAAAATAGTTCAATTCAAGTGGAATTCATTCATACAAAATATAACAGGTGCTTGAACTGTAATCATTTTAACACCTTTAGCTTTAAAATGTTCAACTACACCTGTATTATGCGCTTCAACTTTTGCTCTAGTTGCATAAATTCTTAAAGCATTTTCTTTCGAAAATTTTCCCGTGAAGTCATCAGTGACATGTTCGAAGAGATATACACAATGAATTCCACTTGAATTGAACTATTTTTATAAAATTTTTCAATTTCATTAAACGTTTTGAAATGTCAACGTTAGAACGAGTTGACTAAAATGTACAAAATAAAATATAGTTGTGACTAAAAAGTAAAAAATAAAAAAATGAGTTAAAAAAACTTTTAAAAGAAATAACTTTTATATAAATAAAATGCACTAAAAAGTACAAAATAATTGTTTCTTTCTCAGTGATATACACACGAAAAGTTTCATTGCGAAATAAGAAATGCTAGAACTCAGACTAAATCTTAAACTTGAATGTATTAACAATATTTTAAAATTATAGTATCTCGTTTGACTTTAAATGTTTGAACTCTTATCAATGTATTGTGTAAATTTACAGCTTTTCAAGTGCATTAATAAAAGTTTGGGCATGAGCTGCAGTTAGACAATTGTGATTATAGTTATGGATGCCCAAACTTTTATTAATGCACTTGAAAAGCTGTAAATTTACACAATACATTGATAAGAGTTCAAACATTTAAAGTCAAACGAGATACTATAATTTTAAAATATTGTTAATACATTCAAGTTTAAGATTTAGTCTGAGTTCTAGCATTTCTTATTTCGCAATGAAACTTTTCGTGTGTATATCACTGAGAAAGAAACAATTATTTTGTACTTTTTAGTGCATTTTATTTATATAAAAGTTATTTCTTTTAAAAGTTTTTTTAACTCATTTTTTTTTTATTTATTTCGTAAGGCAAATTGCGCGAAGTTTTCCTCTGCCAATTTCTTGGCGGTTTCGGGTTACACTTGGAACCTTTTTATATTTTAATGTTCTGCACGGGTCATTTACCGGCCCCGTGCATTTTTTGTATACAACATATCGTGGAACATATGTTGTACCGGCTGCGCCAAATGTTACGTAGTAATTTTTACGTTGTAACTCAGATCTTTGTTTATATTTGGGTCGTGTGGAATACCTTACTAACCTTTATTTGTTCCCTGTCACAAACGCCGGGTCTTCGTTTTTGTTGTCAAAACACGTTGGGGTGGGGCAGTTGCTGGTTTTATTATTATTGTCTTCTAATTTTTGTTTATTAACACTTTTAAAGACACAACGATTAATTCATTAAATTGAAGTTATTGTTAAGTTAATATAAAATCAAAATAACTTCTTATTAACACTATTTTATTCGTTCTATAACTCCTTTAAAGACACAATGGTTGACACATTAAGTTGAAATTATTGCTAAGTTAATATAAAATCAAAATAACTTCTTATTAACACTATTTTATTCGTTCTATAACTCCTTTAAAGACACAATGGTTGACACATTAAGTTGAAATTATTGCTAAGTTAATATAAAATCAAAATAACTTCTTATTAACACTATTTTATTCGTTCTATAACTCCTTTAAAGACACAATGGTTGACACATTAAGTTGAAATTATTGCTAAGTTAATATAAAATCAAAATAACTTCTTATTAACACTATTTTATTCGTTCTATAACTCCTTTAAAGACACAATGGTTGACACATTAAGTTGAAATTATTGCTAAGTTAATATAAAATCAAAATAACTTCTTATTAACACTATTTTATTCGTTCTATAACTCCTTTAAAGACACAATGGTTGACACATTAAGTTGAAATTATTGCTAAGTTAATATAAAATCAAAATAACTTCTTATTAACACTATTTTATTCGTTCTATAACTCCTTTAAAGACACAATGGTTGACACATTAAGTTGAAATTATTGCTAAGTTAATATAAAATCAAAATAACTTCTTATTAACACTATTTTATTCGTTCTATAACTCCTTTAAAGACACAATGGTTAACACATTAAGTTGAAATTATTGCTAAGTTAATATAAAATCAAAATAACTTCTTATTAACACTATTTTATTCGTTCTATAACTCCTTTAACCTTCACTCTGTGCATTGAAAATTTTCCGGCGTCTGTGCATAGGGGTCAATCAGACCCCATATAAATTTTGATATATTTTGTAAGGAAAACAAACAAAATCTTATTTTAATTTTTACTAATTATAATAGCATAGTTATAAACACTGTAAAATGAAATAAGCAAAATATAATTCGCGTTTAATACATAAAAATAACTAACGAAAATTCAGATTTAATACAAATTTCACGGTTTCTTTTCCTGTTTTACGTATTTAGTCTTCAGAAAAGGGATCTTTTACGAAACGTTTTTCCATTCAATTCGCCTGATTGGACTTCGTCTTTTTCGGTCGTGGATGGATGCCGAGCTTGATGGATATCATCCTTGCTCCTGGGGTAGTTGTCGGCGCTGTGATGTTTGCACCGTGCCTCTTCTTTGGTCCATGGAGGTCTTGAGGGAGGTTCTTTCAACTCCTCAAACCGTTTTAGGTCCGCATCAGAGTTTACTTGGGCGAAGAAGTTCGCGAGAGTAGTCCTTATTTCTATTTTCCCAGTGATGGTTCACCTAAATAAGGTGTTTTGAGTTACTAAGGTTCTAACCGCGCCTTTCTTTACGCCATCCGTGATGATTGTGGAGAAAATGTCTGATCTCAAGAGGATGCCTGCTTGTCCTGGCTTGTGGAACGTTGCATCCGCCAATTCGAGTCCTCTTAGATGGGCCCACTCGTGGGTTAATTCCCGGGTCCCCTCGGGCTAGCCTTTCAGATAACTTTGTTCCTGGACCGCAGTACTGATAACCTGGGAGATGAAGCTCAACTGGCAACTTATTTATAAGAGAGTTTAATAACCCTCTCCCCTCTGCAACTTTTCGACGAATGATGCGCTTCTCGCTATTGTCAATCATTTTATAGGTTTACAGTAAGACTGATAAAAATCTATAAAAGCACCGGTATTTATAGGGATTGTGTTAGTGTTCAACATAAAGTTTGTTAAGCAACAAGCGTGCCTGCCTGTTAGAAATACTGATACCGAAATTGCAAGTACATTGATGAAACATGGGGTGCTGCTGCCAAACAGTATAAGAGGAATTATTGTAGGACCATCGAATTGTGGCAAGACAAATGTTATGTTAAGTTTGCTGGAGCATCCTAATGGCCTACGATTCGAGAATATATACATTTACTAAAAGTCGCTAAGCCAGCCTAAATATGGGTATTTGAGAAAAGTTCTAAATGGCATATCAGGCTTGGGCTATTATACCTTTTCAAACAACTGCGACGTTATTCCGCCAGAATCATATACCTAAGCTTCTAATTCGCGATAATGCAAACTTTCTAATCATATTTAAACAGGATGATTTGAATCTTAAGCATGTATACAATTATCATGTAAATAGTGATATGGGATTTGAAAAGTTCAGAAAAGCGTGTGCAAACTGCTGGAAAGACAAATATGGATTCTTAGTAATTGATGAGGATAGCCCTATAGATAAAGGCCGATATCGAAAAGGTTTTGATGCTTTCATGAGCCTATAAAGTAGCTTGTTGCTAAGATCATAGATCAGGTCTACCAGGTCCATCAGGTCTACCAGGTCTACCAGGTCTGGTCTATCTGACCCACCAGGTCTACCAGGTCTGGTCTATCTGGTCGACCAGGTTTACCAGGTCTGGTATATCTGCTCCACCAGGTCTACCAGGTCTGGTCTATCTGGTCTACCAGGTCTACCAGGTCTGGTCTATCTGGTCCACCAGATCTACCAGGTCTGGTCTATCTGGTCTACCAGGTCTACCAGGTCTGGTCTATCTGGTCCACCAGGTCTACCAGGTCTGGTCTATCTGGTCTATCTGGTCTACCAGGTCTACCAGGTCTGGTATATCTGGTCTAACAGGTCTACCAAGTCTGGTCTATCTGGTCTACCAGGTCTACCAGGTCTGGTCTATCTGGTCTACCAGGTCTGGTCTATCTGGTCTACCAGGTCTGGTCTACCTGGTCTACCCGGGCTACCTAGCCTATATAAGTGTCCATAATCATACCTGAATATCAGTGTAGTTGCAGTCGCCAGTGAAGCAACATGAATGGAAAACTGTTGAAGGATATTATAAAAACACGTGAGGCTATACGAAAGAAATATAAATCTCTCAAGACCGGTAAAATTGAATCAGAAGCTCAGTTGGAGGAAACCTTTAAGCCCATAACCCGCACGCTGAAAAAGCTCGCAACAACAGCAGCATCGGTGGAAGTTGAACCAAAAGTAGAAGAAATTAAACAAGAGAGCAATGATGCAGCAAACACACCGCCTGCACGTAAATATTTAAAGCTGGAGCCAACTAGTACACTTCTTAGGTGTTATTCTGATGATGATGAGGATGAAGAGTTTCTAACGCCCATAAAAGAGCCCGGCATCGCAGCAAGCTGGAAATAATTGTCATACTAATGAGATAGCGTCAATCATTGAAGAATTGCGTGAAGGTGACATTATAGTATAAATATTCGCACACACAGAAAATATTTCCATTTCTGAAATGAGCATTGACAAGTTTGGTCGATCTTCTAAACAGCGGAAATTTGGAGCAGTGGGTGAACGCGGTCCACCTGGAATTCCTGGAAAAGACGGTGCTGCTGGTCCCAAAGGCGAGCGGGGGCCAAAAGGAAACGGTTTTAATTTAACATCTGATGGGAAGTATGATCTTGGTTTGAAAAGAATCAAAAACCTGGCCGATCCAAAAGAAAAGGCTGATGCTGCAACTAAAAACTAGGGGTATTCATGATCTGTGTTATTTGTGTTATTCGTGTTATTTGTGTTAAATCGAGAAAAAAGTTTAACAAATCGAGAAATTTTCCTTAGTAAATGACATTTGTTTCGATTTTAACAAATAACATCTGAAAAGGCGTGTTATTTCAGCAACCCGAGATCGAGATCGAAAATCGCACGTCATTTTTTTTCTTTTACTCTTAACAGCTGTTTAGAATTTATTTTAATTGATAGTTGTATTTAAAAGGTGCAAATTAATATAAAAAATACACTTTAACATTGAAATTTAAAGGGGTCGCTCACGATCTTGTCTATTTCGAAGATAACATTTTACGATTTCTCGACGTTTAACACAGATCATGAATACACCTACTATGTTGATGATGAAATACGGCAGAGCGTGGGCAGAGCAGTACAGGATCTAGCGTTGTATATTAATGGTGAAATTGGGAAAATTGAAAAATTTATATTCTCCAGCATAATTAAAAAAAACCGCAAGATGGGGGCGTCTATGAGTAAGATGCAAGTAGTGAATGAGCTCCACAAACCTGCTCGTTGCATTTTTACTAGACGGAGAGTTATCATTAAAGGTTTGGATGATTTGTGGCAAGCTGACTTGGTTGAAATGTATACTTATAAACATGCTAACAAAGGATTCCGCTATTTGCTGACCGTAATTGACACATTTTCTAAATATGCCTGGGCCATGTCAATTAAAAGAAAAACTGGTCCGGAAGTTACAGAAGCAATGCAGTCAATATTCAAAAATGGACATACACCTAAAAATTTGCAAACGGATGATGGCAAGGAATTCTACAACTCACACTTTCAGAAGCTAATGCGCAATTATGAAGTTAACCACTACTCAACATATACATCGCTTAAGGCATCAATGTGGAAAGATTCAATCGAACTTTAAAGAGTACGATGTGGAAGGAATTTACCATGAATGGATCCTACAAATGGTTTCATATGATCAAAAAACTGCTATCCCAATACAATGCGAAAAAACATCGAACAATCAAAATGCGTCCTTGCGATATCAGTAAAGCAAATGAAAAGCTGCTTCTTGCTACAGCCTATAATCACATTAAAATCGCCCCTTCAGCAGCATATAAAATACACCAAACTGGACAACTGAAATTTTCAAAATCTCCAAGATTCAAGTGACTAATCCAGTGACATATCAACTTGAGGACTACCAGGGCAACCCCATTAAAGGAGGATTCTATGAAAAGGAAATGCAGAAAGCTGAACATCCTGAACTCTATCTTGTTGAAAAAATATTGAAAAAGAGTGGAGATAAAGTTTATGTTAAATGGCTTGGTTTTTCATCAGAACATAATTCTTGGATAAAAGCTAAAGATGTATTATAAGTTAAATAAATAACATTTTTTTTAAAAAGCATATTAAAACTTGGTTTTATTTATTTATTAATATTTCATACAAATTTTGAGGATTTTCAGTGTAATAATGTACATCACTAGACAAACTTTCATGCTGCGCAAATTTAAATATGAATGTTTTCCCATACGGTCCAGTATTTGTGATGTAGAAATTTCCTCGGTTGTTAATGTCAGACAAGGCCTTTTCAGACAACAAATTATATCTGGGTGGCAGCAAAAGTTTGTGTTCATCCAGCTCCAATTGAATGCGATCTCCAAAGGTTGTTGAACGTCGACATACTGACTTTATTCGATACTCCATTCCAATAACCATATCTGCCATCCTCAAGTAGGGGGTGAATTCCATGTTTTTAAGTTCTGAAATTGTAGTCATCTTTGCAGGAAAAGGGGGGACGAAAAGGGGCATAAAGGAAACAAAGTAACAGAAGTAAAGTATCAGCTAAATTCGATATCAATTAAATCGGAACAACCATCTGAAAGCAAAGATACTTCTTCTTCTTCTTCTTCTATACGTTACAAGCAGTTGAAAGAAAAGTAATCTCCGAAGATGAGTATCCCAAAATTTCTCAACGAATACTCTGATATTTTGCTAGAAGAGCATAAGCATAAAATAGAACAGCTCTACAGATACGTACAGGAATATGAAAATGCAGGAAAAGTTAATTCCATACATGGAGCACATTACAAGAACTGCCCGTGGTCGAACAATTGGACAACCTGTGGGCCAGATACGTGTGGATGTGTGATTTTGTGGAGCGGTACAAACAGGAAATTCAACGCTTAATAAATTTTTACGTGAGGACAACAATTTTTACGCCAAAAAAAACTGTAAAGAATGTAAAAAAGGGTTCGATTTATACTAACACCAGAAGTACACTGCATGCATGTATGGGATTTTGCTTATAGAGCCCGCCGCATTGGGCTGTGGTGTATACACGCAATAGATATATGCCGATTCCAGCAGAGAATAATCATTAGAAGTAAAATCCTGGATCCCATATTGAGCCTGCATCATCGATAGAAAACATGTAATACTAGATTTGAAAATAAAGTCAAGTTTTAAAATGTTTTTAAAAATTGTTTTTTATTTAATTTTATTAGGAGCCCTCCAAAATTGTTTATACCCACTCACGGTGGTCTAACAGGAAAGGTCCTCATAAACAAAAAAATGCGCTCAGCTGCATTTGTTGCGTAATTTCCCTTTTCAAATTTTTTCCCAATTTCATTGAAACTCGAGCATTCGATACTTGGTAATGGGTTCGTGATTTTGTTCAACACGAGTGCCTGTGTCTGAATAATCTTTGATTGTTAGTTTCGTGCCTTCAGCAGCAACGTGACCCTATTCGTGATTGCTCCGGCTGGCATTCTGTCTAGTCCTGATACAGCAGTTTGTACTGATTCCCTTCTGAGTGGTAGATTCTAGACTACTGCTTCTCGTACAAACGTTGATTGGGATTCACGATCGATGAGAGCCCTACATATCTGTTGTAGTCCTGATGGGTATACCACGATGAATAATGCAGTGCCCAGTAACACTTTTGGGGTTCATCACGAGATATCTGAGAGAAATTGACTGTTTGGGGGTTCAGTGCTTCTTTATTTAAACATGGTGGATTCGAAGTGCCGATCCTGGTGTTGCATTGGTCTTATTCTCTGATAGATTTCTTCTCTACGTTGGACACACGATGGCTCGTTCCTAAACAATTGATGCGAAGCTTCTTTACCTTGACTGCCCTATAACTTCGATCCGTATTCCTTTATAGATATTTGGCGCATTTCCTCATGAAGTGTAAATTTTTAAATAAACCACATATGTACATTGTTGTTGGATACGTGGAATATTCTAGTTCTTCATCTTCACCCTTTGAATTACTCTCATAGTGTTCCCTCTTGTTTGTTGGCTTGCTGACGGCCTCTAAGGTCCTGAATCTGGTCTCCAAAAATTCGCGTAATTCCGACCATGTTGGTATTCTCGTCTTGATTTTGCGCTCTGTGATGGCTCCAATAGTTGATGTGTTTCTGAAGGTAGTTTCTAGACGAGTAAGTGAATCAGGATTGCATCCCAATTCCCTGTAGAATTCTATTCGTTTGTTTTGAGCTCCTTCATACTTTGAAATTTCAAAATTATTAACTAAAAAGCTGGTGCTACATACAAAATGCTTTCAAAAAAATATGGGGTCAGCTGGACCCCAGTGCACCGAAATGCGTTTACTTTATTTCAAACCGTCGTGAGCAATTTATAAACAATAGTTTTTGAATCGGATTTTTTGTATTGTGTGTAAAAGATATTAGATGAGGCAATCCTAGTTGGCGGTTTATTTTAGTTGCCGCAATTTTTTTTAAATCGCGTTTTAAATGGACTGGGGTCCATTTGACCCCAATGCACAGAGTGAAGGTTAAAGACACAATGATTGACACATTAAGTTGAAATTATTGCTAAGTTAATATAAAATCAAAAGAACTTCCTACGAACACTATCTTCTTCGCTCTATGCCACTTTCAAAGACACAATGATTGATACCTTAAGTTAAAGTTATTGTTAAGCTAATATAAAATCAAAATAACTTCTTATTAACACTATTTTATTCGTTCTATAACTCCTTTAAAGACACAATGATTGACACATTAAGTTGAAATTATTGCTAAGTTAATATAAAATCAAAAGAACTTCCTACGAACACTATCTTCTTCGCTCTATGCCACTTTCAAAGACACAATGATTGATACCTTAAGTTAAAGTTATTGTTAAGCTAATATAAAATCAAAATAACTTCTTATTAACACTATTTTATTCGTTCTATAACTCTTCTTATTAACACTATTTTATTCGTTCTATAACACCTTTTTAGACACAATGATTGATACTGATAATTTAAGTCAATCTTAATTTTTTGATTTTTCAAAGGTTTTTCACTCAAAACGACACGCCCGCTCGCGACCAAGGGTGGAAGAAAAAAAACTTTTTCTTATCAACTCTTAAAGACATCCGCCACGGATCATGGTTACGACACTGCTCTCATTCATTGATCAATTCACCGATCTCCGTTTCAAAAAACTTTTTTCCAGAAAATCCGCCGTTGCGAATTTCTTCCGGGCCATCAACCTTGGGGCAAAAGTCTGCTGCTGGTCTTTCACCCAAGGCTGAGGGCGCCGGCCGGAAAAGCGCACCCGTCGGCTTTTCTGCCAGTCCCCCGAACTTGCGCAATTTGCTTACGTTATTTTTATTTATTTCGTAAGGCAAATTGCGCGAAGTTTTCCTCTGCCAATTTCTTGGCGGTTTCGGGTTACACTTGGAACCTTTTTATATTTTAATGTTCTGCACGGGTCATTTACCGGCCCCGTGCATTTTTTGTATACAACATTCCTTCCCCCCGGAACAAGAGAATCGCCGTGATACGAAGTTGAGTGGGCGATTCTCTTATCAGCGTTAGTTGTGGGGTTGGAAGGGAAATAAAAATTTGTGTGATCGGTTTGTTTTGCTTTGATTTTGTTTGTTTTTGTTTTTGCGTTTAGGTGTTAGATGTCAATTGAAGTTTTTAATGTGTGTTTTATGTTTGGTAATTTGTTTGTGGACAAGTGATAATCTTACTTGGATCTGTACATATAATATATATATATCCCCGTTTTTTTTTTTTGTTGTTTGTTGATCCAATGTTATTTGTGGTCGTATATGTGTGTTTTGACGGTTGGTGATTTTGTTCTCGCTGATCTGTCGTTTTTTGGTACCGTTAGGTACTATGGTTTTTCGAGAGCACTTAGTCTTTGTCTAATCCTGATTGCTGTAAGATGGAGTAAGTAATTATACCCTTACGTTATTGGTATTTGTAATTTAAAAATTTATTTTCTTTTAGTTTAGTACGATTGCGGGAAATTGTAGCGGAGATGTCTCAACTAGTTCGGGACTTGATGGCCAATCTCGCTTCTGTTCAGATGTTGTTGTTGGCCCCCGATCCTGTCGTCCCGGAACGTGCTGGTCCTTTCAGGCCCTGTCTGCGTTGCAGGTCCCTGGACCATAGGGTTCAGCAGTGTCCGGTAAGAAGGGGGGCCAGGAGGCGGCGTCGTCATCGGGTGTCCCGGAGCCATGGTGTTACATCTAGTGGCGGTGGATCTCAGCTGTTGACTGTTGCTGATGATGCTGATGAGCGTGCTAGTGGTGGAACCCCTTCCGTGGCCTCTTTTGTCACGGTTTTGGCCAATGGTGAGTAAAGTTTGTTTCCTTACACACGTAGGGCTTTACTAATTGTCTTTTGTTTCAACAGGTGGCGATGATCATTCGCGTGTTTCCTCCGACGGCGAGGGGGGTTCCTGCATCGACGTTATCCTGCTTGCTGATGAAGTTTAATTTTGTTGTTTGATAGGACAATAAATTTACTATTTTTTGAATCAGAAACTTTTGTTATGTATTTTTCTTCTTTGTGTTTTTCCCCTTCCTATTTTTCAGGGTTGGTTTTCGTTTCTTTTTTTTTTTTTTGTCGTTGTTTTGTTGTTTCTTCAGTTTTGTTCTGGTTCGATTTATTTTCAGATGTTTAATTCGCCTTACTTGAGTTGATTGAGGTGTCTTGATTAGTGGAATGTAAGTATGGGTAAGAATTTTACAATTGATATTGGGACGGAGTAGGTAGGGCGAGGATTTGATATCCTTGACGAAAAAAAATTTTTTTTTGTTTCATATATCGTTTATTGGGAGATATTTCCTTTATTTGGGGGTGATCAGTTCTTCCTCTACATGCTTGTGGTTATCTACGATTTTATTATTGAAAAACATGCCTCAATGGGAATTTATTAATATTTGCTCATTTATTTATAGTTCTAATTGTCATACAAAAATTTTGTTAAATTACTTGATTAGAAGGGTAGTGTTATCTCGATTACTTCATTCGTTTTCTTTAGGTTCCGCTTATGTTGTCTCATCCGGTGGTTAGTGTGTGGTGCTGCGCCTATACTAATTGATGGGAGGCGCTCCTTGGTAGTGTCTGAGACCGGTTTAGTGGTTTCGGTACGGCCCCCTGTTGCTTCCCCTCTGCGTTTCCCTGCACTTCCGCATATACTTGCGTGCTGTTTTCTGGTGTGCCTTGTGTCTGAGTGTTTTGAGTCCTAACCTTTTTCCTTAGCCAGGGGATGATTTGGTAGACTAGGTATCCTAGGACAGCTAATATGGTTATACCACTAAGTGAGAAGGAGGTGGTTGATAGTACGTGGGTGTGCTTTTGTGTTACCCGATCTAATTGGTTGCTTATTGATTCAAGGGATTTGGCGCCCTCTTGTAGTACTTTATTGGTTTCGTCCCCGGTTATTAATTTAATGTCATCTGTTTTGGTGTCCGTTTGTGCCTTTGGTATTTCTAGACTGTAATTTGCGGTCCCTATGCCTGAGAAGTACGGTCGTTGATCCAGTTGGTATGTTCCCTTCGCCTGATTTGTGTATATTAATGTCTTGTCTTTTACTCGAACCTGGCAGGGTTCGTTTATTGTCAGGATCCCTTTTTTGGCTACCTTTAGCGTGTGTGTCATTCTACTGCATGTAATGCGAAATGGTACCGGCGTGTTTAAGGCGTATAGCCATGTATTGGGTCTTGCCAGGCTTATTAGGACATTAGGGGGTGACTCTAGGACCTTTATTGGGCACTGTACCTTTTCTTCTGCTGGATCGTATAGTAGTTTGATTGCACATTCCTGAGTATCGGGGTAGTATATGAGCGGAGTCCTGAGTGGTCCTACGTATGAATGGGTTCTAGAGTCCCCTGTAACTTTTTGGAAGTTCCTGACGTCTGTTGCGGTAAATAGCGCGAATTGTTGTGATTTGACCTCGGACGCTATGTGTGAGTAGTTGATGACTGGGATTACTGAATGTCCGGTGTTAGATAACGTTGGAAAGCACCTTATTTGGTAGTATGACATTTTTGGCATATTGAAGATGGGTAGTGTTATTTTTACTACTAATTTGTCTCTGATCATATGGGTATGGATCCTTGTCATCTGTTGGAGGATCGGTATACAATCTTCACATTCGGGGTGAGTCTCCCGATAGGCTTTGTTCAGGGTTTCTGGCGATACTAGTAGAGGGTGGATCCTGTTATTTTGACTGGTTATTATTATGTCCAGCAACGTTCTTTGCCTGGATTCGATCTCCACTAACTGGAATAGGAGGTTGGTTACTAGTCCCTGTCGTAGCTGGTCTTTTTCCCTGCCTTCTATTGCGTTGTTCAAGGCTCTAATCTGCTCGGTGATCCTATGCTGTCGGTCTAGGAGGGTTGTCAGTGGTGTCTGGATCTTCCGGAGTGTATTGTTGACCAATGTTATCTGTAATTTTTCTAAATCCGCCAGGGCCTTTTGGTTTGACTCCAGTTCTCCTACCCGGCTGTATAACTCCCGCTCGTTGTTTCCATCCATGGTACCGATCAGGTAGTGTACGGCGTGACCAATGCCGTCGAATATAGATCTAGTGTTTCGACTCTTTGGTAACATTTCTTGTATGGTGTGCGTGCGTTTTTTATGTGTTCTAAGATCGAGTGGATGTGTGCCTGTTGAGCTCCGCATAGTGGGAGTATCGTTTCGTTGCATAATTGTTTGGCGGTTTGTCCCGCCTGTTCCACCAGAATTGTTTGGGCCTCTAATTCTTGGAGGTCGACCTCGGTGATAATGTTCCATTCATCGTGATATAACCATAGCTCTCCTAAATATTCGTAGATTACCCCAGTCGCGTTGATCTGCAAGAACGTGTAAGGGGGTACGTTTTGGTCGGCCAGCGTCGCGTGTAGCAGTAATAATGCTATTAGTGTCCTCATTTTGCGCTGTAATGAGATTAATAAATAGGAGATTAGTTTTGGTGGGCCGTAATTTATATCGTTAGGTGTAGGTTGTCCGTATGCCATCCGTCTATTCGGCTGTTTTACCTTGTAAAACACTTTTAGACAATAGTTGGCGGGACTGGCTTTTCCTTAAAGCTGGGTTTTATCTTCATAAAACGGCTTCAAGCGGTTATTATGGACAGTTACTAATCTCTTATTTATTTTTATGGTGGTGTTTACCGCGCTTGGGACAGCGACCACGGTATAGGGCCCGATCCAAACTTGGGATAACTTATGTTTTCGGGCCTCGTTGCGTAGGAGGACCTTGTCTCCTATGTGTAGGGTGAGTGTACGTATGTTCCCATCATAATATGCTTTGGAGCGATTCTTGCTTGTGAGTAAATTTTTCCTTGCCATTGTGTACGATTTTTGCAGTTTGTACCTCAATTGGTGGTAATAGCTCTCGTGATTGTACAGAGGCTCCGGGGTACGTTTCAGATTGGATGGGACGTCGGCGGTGAACCCATATAGGCAATCCATGGGGGTGAGTTTGGTCCCCTCGTGTACACTATTGTTGTACACGAACGCTGCTGTACGTAAAAACTGGTCCCAACTCTTTGGGCTTTCATCTACTATAGTGCGTAAGTATTCGATCAGGGGTCTATGGGCACGTTCTAGTGCACCGTTGGACGTTGGAGTTTCTTAACTTTTAAGAGCCTACACACGCCTTTAAAAAGGTCACTCAGGAAGTTCGATCCCTGGTCGGTGACTATTTGTTTTGGTATGCGGTAGCGCGTGACGATTTCGTCGAAGAAAATTTGTGCTACCGTTTGGGCTTCTGCATTGGGCATGGCATACCAGTCGACGAATTTGGTCAGGTTATCCTGGAAGGTTAGGATATACTTGTTTCCTGAAATAGTTTCTTCCAGTGGACCCACAATGTCCAAGTAAACCTTGTCAAACGGCTTTTCTGCGATGTCCGTTATGACCATGGGCATTTTGAATTGCCTTGAAGCCTTCATGGTTTGACATTTTTTGCATTTCCGGATATATCGACTTATGTCGTTGAACATTCGCCTCCACCAATACTTTCGGCGAATTCGGTTGTAGGTTTTGGCAATTCCTTGGTGTCCGCCGAAGGGGGAGTCGTGGTAGTCCTTCAGTATTGTGTTGATTTCTTCGGGACTTGTTATTACCTCAATTTTCGTTTGTAGCGTGATTGGGCTATTTTGGGAGGTTTCGGCAGGTTGGGGTATTTCGGTTTCGAGATCGTTAGGCCCTTCGTGGATATCGGGGTGCTTCAGCGGGTTGGTGAATTGGAGTGTCCACCGTGGAGGTATTGGGTTCTTCTGCTCTTTGAGGAATTCGGCTGAGAGCGTCAGCATTCGTGTTGTATTTGCCCGGTTTATATTCTATGTTATAGTCGTATTCGGACAGTTTGTGATGGAATCTCACCAGTCTGGTGGTCGGGTCCTTAACGTTGAAAACGCCCTTGAGGGGTTTGTGGTCTGTGTAGACCGTGAATTTACGAGCCATTGGGTAGCATCTAAAATTTTTTACAGCCCATACTATGGCTAGCAACTCCTTCTCGATGGTGGAGTAATTGCGTTCTGCCTTATTTAGGGTGCGACTGGCATATGCTATGGGCTGATCTTTGCCTACGTCTCCTTGAGAGAGCACTGCTCCAAGTGCTTCACTGCTGGCGTCCGTTGTCAGATTAAACGGTTTGTCGAAGTCGGGGTAGGTCAGCAGTGGTGGGGAGACTAGAGAACGTTTTATCATTTGAAATGCTTCTGGGCATTTCGGCGTCCAAGAAAATTTCACGCCCTTTCGTAGCAAATTCGTTAGGGGGCGTACTATTTTAGAAAAATCTGGGATAAATTTTCTATAGTAATTGGCGAGGCCGAGGAATGATTGCACCTGCCTGATTGTTCGTGGCGCCGGGAAACTTTGGACACATTCTGTCTTTCTGGGGTCGGGGAGGGCTCCTTTCTCGGAGCATACGTGACCCAGATAGACTACTTCCTTCTTTAGGAACTGGCATTTCTCCGGTTGTAATTTGAGGTTTTTTTCCCTCAACCGGTCGAATACCCGTTGGAGCTTTGAATTATGGTCCTCGAGGTTCTTCCCGTAGATGACTATATCATCTAGGTAGACGAAGCATTCGAGGCCTTGTAGGCCTGTGAGGACATAATTCATTAGTCTCTGAAACGTAGCCGGGGCTCCTTTCAGCCCGAACGGCATGCGTTTAAACTCATAGTGTCCATAATTCGTGCTAAAGGCTGTCTTGGGGCGGTCTTGTGGTTCCACTAATACTTGATGGTAGCCACTGGCCAAGTCGAGGGTGGAGAAGTATCTCGAGTGACCGAGTTGGTCTAGGATATCCTCGATTCTTGGTAGTGGGTATGCGTCCCCTATTGTGTTTTCGTTTATTTTGCGGTAGTCTATAACTACGCGCCGTTTTTTCTTGCCATCGGGGCCCGATTTTTTGGGAACCACTAGGAGGGGTGAGTTCCACGGACTTCTACTCGGTTGGACGATGTCATTATCCAACATTTCTTCCAATTGTTCGTTTATGATATGTCTTTGGGTCTCTGGCAACCTGTACATTTTTTGGTTTATAAATTTGTCGTAGATCATGGGGATTTCGTGTTTTATGGCTTCCGTGTAGGAAAGTTTGTCCCCTTTTAGGTGAAATATATCGGCATATTCGTGACAGAGTTTCTTTATGGATTGTTTCTCATCGGCCGTTAGGGGGTGGTCGAAACTGAGTTCTTCATTTAACTGTTTGAGGCGCGCTTCGCGCTCAGGGTCCGGATCTTCGTAGTCCGGGTATATGTATCTCATCTGGTGGAGGGTCTCGATTTCCTTTTCCTTTAGTTGTAACTTTAATCTTGCCCGTTTCCCTTTGGGTATACCGTGCGGGATTGCACTATTTTTGGGTATACTTTTAGGCCTTGCGTTGGGCGACGATGGGGTACTGGCGTTCCTGAGACCGACTGGTTCAGAGCCTGAAGGATACCCACATTCGTCGTTAGTGTTCGTTAGAGGCTTAGGGTTGTTGTTGGGGGCTAGAGATATAGTGGAGTAGTCTTTTGTTGGCGTGAGCGTTAGAGTTAGGCTCGTCAGGACTACTGGTTGGGTATTAACGTTGAGGAGGCCAACAAACACTGTTTTGGTTCCAGATGGTAAGAGGGCATTGGCGAGGAATACTCCTTCGCTCGGCTCGTATGAATCACAGAGCATTTCCTCCTCTAACCTTAGTGGGATTGACGCTACCATTTGAGATCGGCTTGGTAAGCGAAGGGGTTTCTCCAACGCTACTGTATGACTTATGCCTGAATGAGTCTCAAAATCGTTGGGGTTGTTTTCCAACCTTGACCCATCTTGAGATAGGCAGCTGGTATTCTTCTCTGAGTGTCCCACACCGGGGATTATCTCAGTTTCTGCGAACTGATACTCCCTGGTTTGGGTTTGCTCCTGCTGCTCTCTGGGTTCCGATTTGGTGGTATTACTGCGTAGTGGAATTGCAATTTCTTATGGATTGATTTCCGTGCGAGGAAATCGCAGTGTTTGGTTTGGGCCCTCAACGTTACAATGTTTGGTAACAAAATCGTATCCTAATAGGCCATCGTCAGGAATCTCTGGCATGTTTTGCACGATTTGGAAGGTGCATGGGAGGGGGTATTGAAAAGGAAGTTCCCCTGGCAGCTCCCTAGTGTTTTTCCTTGGCCGAATGGCGTTTGTAATGTGCACCTTTTTGTGGAATCTATTAGGTTGGGATCCTTTAGTTTCTTGTGTTTTAATATACTGACCTCAGCGCCAGTGTCCACTGCTAGGTCGGCTTTGCCGTTAAGGCTTATATCTAGTGGAAGAGTGGCGAGTGGAACACTTGGTTCGGGCGCTTGAGATCCCCCTTTAGTATTATTTTTAGAAATTAGTGTCGGGCCGGGGTTTCTTGGTCCGACTGCGGGGAGTTTCCCGCCTGTTGTGATTCCCAACGCTGTCTTTAGTGACAGTCGTCTACTAGGTGCCCACGTCTGTGGCAGAAATCACACCTGTGTCTAATGTTGAATACCGCCCTCGTATTGTTAGTGGGTTGTTGACGGTTACTTTGCTGTTGGGGTTCATTGTTAGGGGGTCGTTGTGATAACGATTATAGCCTTGACTTACCTGTTGAGGCCTCTGGTTCTGGTATCGGTTGTTACCTTGGAATTGGGATCGTTGATTTGGGTAGTGAATATTATTATTGCTGTTAAATGGGGGTCCCTGATTTTGGTAACGTCCATTATTATTATTAAAATGCCTTGGTGGTTCTGTTGGTTGACGACAGTCTTTGGCATCATGTGTGTTTGACCTACAAATTAAGCAGATAGGTGTATTTTTACGTTTCAGGCAATCAGTGTATGTGTGCCCTCTATTTCGGCAGTAACTGCAGGTTATATTTATCGGGAGTTTCGCCGCAAGTTTTGTGGGAGATATAGCGGCAATCGCCTGCTGAGCGCTTTGTAGTGGGGGCTCTTGTATGTTTTGGTGATTGCTTGGTGGTGTAGCATACGTAGTGTACATCACATGTGGGTTGTTGGTGTTTTGGAGTGTTGCTGGTGAGATTATTACGGGCGGGGCGGTGCGTTGTGTATTTGGGTATTGAGAGTTCGCAGCGGGCATTGTTTGTTGTATACTTTCGATTTGTGTCATAGGAGCTGGCTGTGTGTAGGGACTATATATCGGGAGGTTGGGCGACACCTGGTACGGGGCTTGCATATACATGGAGGTTTGTTGGAGTCTATCCATGTCTAGGGCCTTCTGGATTAAATTGTCCAAGGTGTCGTCTCCTGCTGCCAGTAAATACTGACACAAATGAGGGTTTGTAATCCCACTCCTTAAGGCGTTTTTAGCGAAATCCGCCAGTTGTGTTTTTACTGGATCCGCTGTTGCGCCGTATTTGTTTGTGGCTGCCTCTTCACATAGAGATAACTGTTGTTTCACCAGTGTAGTGTAGGCTATTAGTGGTTCGAGAGGGAGCTGACGTAGGGTAATTAGTTTGTTCACTAGTTCCTGGTACGTCTCTCTTGGGAGATACGTCCTATTAAGGAGCTTCTCAGCATCGTCAAAAGTAGCCGGTTGACTGGCGGCTATCAGTTGGTAGGCTTCACCTCGAAGCCTGGTTGGGAAAATTTGTAGGAATGCTGGTTGTTCAGCTTCCGTCAAACATTGAATTACCCTCCGACAGCACCCTAAGAACATCTGGAGCTCACTTGCTAGGGTTGGGCTATGCCCACCAGAGAATATTGGTACTAACTGAGAGGTTAGCTTGGCGACTTTAATGTAAGCGTCTGCCATGGCTAATTTCAACAGGGGTTTCTTTCCTCTTCCGAGGTAACGTTTCCTTCAGTTTTGTTCAGGGTAAGGTCGTCCTTCTCCGATTCCGTGAGGGACACGCTTATCCAATTGCGGAGTTCTTCTGCGAGACTGGTGGTGTTCGTAGCGGGGGTGGTGGTCGAGCGGTCGTTGGTTTCGGTTTCACAATTTTTTTCACTTATATTTCAGTGATCTAATATATTATTGTTTCCTACGCTAGGTTCTTCGCCGGGCTGAGGGCGCTCGAGAGACTGAAATTTAGCTAATTCCTCTCTAAATTGGAGGGTACTTTGTTTGAGTTTATCTACTTGTGTCAGGCGGCGTTTACGGATTTTATTTGTCTCCCGTTCCACTGCCTGACACGCGGTGATATTTATGTCACCTGTCTCGAGCGCTCTCTGTAATATTTGTTCTAAACTTAAACTAGGACCTACTTGTTTGACCCCTTTTTCCACTACTTTCCCGCTTCTTAGTATTCGGTCGGACGTCTGGGGTGTCTCTGTTGAAGTTGAAGCCGTCGGCGTGGATGTGTTCCCTCGCTGGATTATCAGGTGTTCTGATGGGATGTGACTGGATCCTTGTAATGCTGCGAGGTCTGATGCGGCCGGGATGTTGGTTGCTGCTTCGCCTGCCTCGTTGAATGGAGGGCTGGTGTCGTTGGGCCCTGATGCTGTAGAAAGGCCGTCTGGTGCTTGTTGATCCCTCGGTGGGGGGGTTTCTGAGTGGTGGTTGTCCCCTGGTTGGCCCTCTGACATAGGGCGTTTCCTGGGCACGGATGAAGCCCGCAAAATTCCCTCGATGAAGTTACTTAGGGGGGTGTATGCTTGTTCGCCTGGAACAGAGGCACTTTGTTGAACACCCCCGAGCGATGGTTCTTTGTAGGATCTAGGATTTCCTGCACTTTTGCAACCGCTGACGCTGCCCCCAAGTTAGGCTCAACCTTGGGCAAACGGTCTAGTGTGCCTTGACCAGCAGTGTTAGCGATTTTTTATTATTAGCGCACCCAGATCCTACCGGCTGCGCCAAATGTTACGTAGTAATTTTTACGTTGTAACTCAGGTCTTTGTTTATATTTGGGTCGTGTGGAATACCTTACAAACCTTTATTTGTTCCCTGTCACAAACGCCGGGTCTTCGTTTTTGTTGTCAAAACACGTTGGGGTGGGGCAGTTGCTGGTTTTATTATTATTGTCTTCTAATTTTTATTTATTAACACTTTTAAAGACACAACGATTAATTCATTAAATTGAAGTTATTGTTAAGTTAATATAAAATCAAAATAACTTCTTATTAACACTATTTTATTCGTTCTATAACTCCTTTAAAGACACAATGATTGACACATTAAGTTGAAATTATTGCTAAGTTAATATAAAATCAAAATAACTTCTTATTAACACTATTTTATTCGTTCTATAACTCCTTTAAAGACACAATGGTTGACACATTAAGTTGAAATTATTGCTAAGTTAATATAAAATCAAAATAACTTCTTATTAACACTATTTTATTCGTTCTATAACTCCTTTAAAGACACAATGGTTGACACATTAAGTTGAAATTATTGCTAAGTTAATATAAAATCAAAATAACTTCTTATTAACACTATTTTATTCGTTCTATAACTCCTTTAAAGACACAATGATTGACACATTAAGTTGAAATTATTGCTAAGTTAATATAAAATCAAAATAACTTCTTATTAACATTATTTTATTCGTTCTATAACTCCTTTAAAGACACAATGATTGACACATTAAGTTGAAATTATTGCTAAGTTAATATAAAATCAAAAGAACTTCCTACGAACACTATCTTCTTCGCTCTATGCCACTTTCAAAGACACAATGATTGATACCTTAAGTTAAAGTTATTGTTAAGCTAATATAAAATCAAAATAACTTCTTATTAACACTATTTTATTCGTTCTATAACTCTTCTTATTAACACTATTTTATTCGTTCTATAACACCTTTTTAGACACAATGATTGATACTGATAATTTAAGTTAATCTTAATTTTTTGATTTTTCAAAGGTTTTTCACTTAAAACGACACGCCCGCTCTCGACCAAGGGTGGAAGAAAAAAAACTTTTTCTTATCAACTCTTAAAGACATCCGCCACGGATCATGGTTACGACACTGCTCTCATTCATTGATCAATTCACCGATCTCCGTTTCAAAAAACTTTTTTCCAGAAAATCCGCCGTTGCGAATTTCTTCCGGGCCATCAACCTTGGGGCAAAAGTCAGCTGCTGGTCTTTCACCCAAGGCTGAGGGCGCCGGCCGGAAAAGCGCACCCGTCGGCTTTTCTGCCAGTCCCCCGAACTTGCGCAATTTGCTTACGTTATTTTTATTTATTTCGTAAGGCAAATTGCGCGAAGTTTTCCTCTGCCAATTTCTTGGCGGTTTCGGGTTACACTTGGAACCTTTTTATATTTTAATGTTCTGCACGGGTCATTTACCGGCCCCGTGCATTTTTTGTATACAACATTCCTTCCCCCCGGAACAAGAGAATCGCCGTGATACGAAGTTGAGTGGGCGATTCTCTTATCAGCGTTAGTTGTGGGGTTGGAAGGGAAATAAAAATTTGTGTGATCGGTTTGTTTTGTTTTGATTTTGTTTGTTTTTGTTTTTGCGTTTAGGTGTTAGATGTCAATTGAAGTTTTTAATGTGTGTTTTATGTTTGGTAATTTGTTTGTGGACAAGTGATAATCTTACTTGGATCTGTACATATAATATATATATATATATCCCCGCTTTTTTTTTTGTTGTTTGTTGATCCAATGTTTTTTGCGGTCGTATATGTGTGTTTTGACGGTTGGTGATTTTGTTCTCGCTGATCTGTCGTTTTTTGGTACCGTTAGGTACTATGGTTTTTCGAGAGCACTTAGTCTTTGTCTAATCCTGATTGCTGTAAGATGGAGTAAGTAATTATACCCTTACGTTATTGGTATTTGTAATTTAAAAATTTATTTTCTTTTAGTTTAGTACGATTGCGGGAAATTGTAGCGGAGATGTCTCAACTAGTTCGGGACTTGATGGCCAATCTCGCTTCTGTTCAGATGTTGTTGTTGGCCCCCGATCCTGTCGTCCCGGAACGTGCTGGTCCTTTCAGGCCCTGTCTGCGTTGCAGGTCCCTGGACCATAGGGTTCAGCAGTGTCCGGTAAGAAGGGGGGCCAGGAGGCGGCGTCGTCATCGGGTGTCCCGGAGCCATGGTGTTACATCTAGTGGCGGTGGATCTCAGCTGTTGACTGTTGCTGATGATGCTGATGAGCGTGCTAGTGGTGGAACCCCTTCCGTGGCCTCTTTTGTCACGGTTTTGGCCAATGGTGAGTAAAGTTTGTTTCCTTACACACGTAGGGCTTTACTAATTGTCTTTTGTTTCAACAGGTGGCGATGATCATTCGCGTGTTTCCTCCGACGGCGAGGGGGGTTCCTGCATCGACGTTATCCTGCTTGCTGATGAAGTTTAATTTTGTTGTTTGATAGGACAATAAATTTACTATTTTTTGAATCAGAAACTTTTGTTATGTATTTTTCTTCTTTGTGTTTTTCCCCTTCCTATTTTTCAGGGTTGGTTTTCGTTTCTTTTTTTTTTTTTTGTCGTTGTTTTGTTGTTTCTTCAGTTTTGTTCTGGTTCGATTTATTTTCAGATGTTTAATTCGCCTTACTTGAGTTGATTAAGGTGTCTTGATTAGTGGAATGTAAGTATGGGTAAGAATTTTACAATTGATATTGGGACGGAGTAGGTTGGGGGAGGATTTGATATCCTTGACGAAAAAAATTTTTTTTTTGTTTCATATATCGTTTATTGGGAGATATTTCCTTTATTTGGGGTGATCAGTTCTTCCTCTACATGCTTGTGGTTATCTACGATTTTATTATTGGAAAACATGCCTCAATGGGAATTTATTAATATTTGCTCATTTATTTATAGTTCTAATTGTCATACAAAAATTTTGTTAAATTACTTGATTAGAAGGGTAGTGTTATCTCGATTACTTCATTCGTTTTCTTTAGGTTCCGCTTATGTTGTCTCATCCGGTGGTTAGTGTGAGGTGCTGCGCCTATACTAATTGATGGGAGGCGCTCCTTGGTAGTGTCTGAGACCGGTTTAGTGGTTTCGGTACGGCCCCCTGTTGCTTCCCCTCTGCGTTTCCCTGCACTTCCGCATATACTTGCGTGCTGTTTTCTGGTGTGCCTTGTGTCTGAGTGTTTTGAGTCCTAACCTTTTTCCTTAGCCAGGGGATGATTTGGTAGACTAGGTATCCTAGGACAGCTAATATGGTTATACCACTAAGTGAGAAGGAGGTGGTTGATAGTACGTGGGTGTGCTTTTGTGTTACCCGATCTAATTGGTTGCTTATTGATTCAAGGGATTTGGCGCCCTCTTGTAGTACTTTATTGGTTTCGTCCCCGGTTATTAATTTAATGTCATCTGTTTTGGTGTCCGTTTGTGCCTTTGGTATTTCTAGACTGTAATTTGCGGTCCCTATGCCTGAGAAGTACGGTCGTTGATCCAGTTGGTATGTTCCCTTCGCCTGATTTGTGTATATTAATGTCTTGTCTTTTACTCGAACCTGGCAGGGTTCGTTTATTGTCAGGATCCCTTTTTTGGCTACCTTTAGCGTGTGTGTCATTCTACTGCATGTAATGCGAAATGGTACCGGCGTGTTTAAGGCGTATAGCCATGTATTGGGTCTTGCCAGGCTTATTAGGACATTAGGGGGTGACTCTAGGACCTTTATTGGGCACTGTACCTTTTCTTCTGCTGGATCGTATAGTAGTTTGATTGCACATTCCTGAGTATCGGGGTAGTATATGAGCGGAGTCCTGAGTGGTCCTACGTATGAATGGGTTCTAGAGTCCCCTGTAACTTTTTGGAAGTTCCTGACGTCTGTTGCGGTAAATAGCGCGAATTGTTGTGATTTGACCTCGGACGCTATGTGTGAGTAGTTGATGACTGGGATTACTGAATGTCCGGTGTTAGATAACGTTGGAAAGCACCTTATTTGGTAGTATGACATTTTTGGCATATTGAAGATGGGTAGTGTTATTTTTACTACTAATTTGTCTCTGATCATATGGGTATGGATCCTTGTCATCTGTTGGAGGATCGGTATACAATCTTCACATTCGGGGTGAGTCTCCCGATAGGCTTTGTTCAGGGTTTCTGGCGATACTAGTAGAGGGTGGATCCTGTTATTTTGACTGGTTATTATTATGTCCAGCAACGTTCTTTGCCTGGATTCGATCTCCACTAACTGGAATAGGAGGTTGGTTACTAGTCCCTGTCGTAGCTGGTCTTTTTCCCTGCCTTCTATTGCGTTGTTCAAGGCTCTAATGTGCTCGGTGATCCTATGCTGTCGGTCTAGGAGAGTTGTCAGTGGTGTCTGGATCTTCCGGAGTGTATTGTTGACCAATGTTATCTGTAATTTTTCTAAATCCGCCAGGGCCTTTTGGTTTGACTCCAGTTCTCCTACCCGGCTGTATATCTCCCGCTCGTTGTTTCCATCCATGGTACCGATCAGGTAGTGTAGGGCGTGACCAATGCCGTCGAATATAGATCTAGTGTTTCGACTCTTTGGTAACATTTCTTGTATGGTGTGCGTGCGTTTTTTATGTGTTCTAAGATCGAGTGGATGTGTGCCTGTTGAGCTCCGCATAGTGGGAGCATCGTTTCGTTGCATAATTGTTTGGCGGTTTGTCCCGCCTGTTCCACCAGAATTGTTTGGGCCTCTAATTCTTGGAGGTCGACCTCGGTGATAATGTTCCACCGGGAGTTCTACCGAAGAGCACGCGGTATGTCGCAATTCACACCTCGTTGCACATACTGCAAGGACAAAGAAGGGAATCTGATCACCGATCCTCAAGGCATCTTGGAGCGATGGGAAGAGCACTTTCATGAATTGCGAAATGGCGAGCTAACTGAGGATTTGGAGGCTCCACCAATATCTGACGATAATGCTATGCTGTCACCACCAAGCTTAGCAGAAGTTAGCAGTGCCATCACCCAGCTCAAAAACAACAAGGCCTCGGGTGCAGACGGCATCCCTGCGGAGCTGGTTAAATAGGGAGGGCCTACATTACACCAAGCGATTCATGAATTAATTGTGCAAGTATGGGAGTAGGAAGCGATGCCAGAAGACTGGAGAAAAAACATCCTCTGCCCGGTACATAAAAAAGGAGATATCACAACGTGCAGCAATTATCGTGGTATAACGTTGTTGAGTACCGCGTATAAGATATTCTCCGCCATCCTACAAAACAGGATAGCCCCATACGCTAGAAACATCGTAGGCCAATACCAGTGTGGCTTCAGCCCAGGCAAATCAACAACCGATCAGATTTTCACTTTGAGGCAAGCTATGGAAAAATGTCTAGAGTTTCAAAACTCAATCCAACACCTCTTCATAGAACTCTACAAAGCTATGAGAGAATTCGGCATTCCCAATAAGCTGACAAGACTATGTAGGTTGACCATGACCAATGTGACAAGCCAAGTAAAGGTATCCGGAATACTGTCCAGACCAATCAACATCTATAATGGACTCCGACAAGGGGACGGTCTGGCCTGCCTCCTTTTCAACCTGGCGTTGGAGAAAGTGATCCGAGATTCGGGCGTGACATCAAGGGGCACGATCCTCCACAAGTCCACCCTATTACTGGCTTACGCAGACGACATTGACATCATTGGAAGAACATCAACAGCTGTACAAGAAGCTTTCATCCAGATTGAGCGGGCGGCACTAAATCTAGGACTGCACATCAACGAAAGCAAAACAAAGTACATGGTGGCCTCGCCTGCAAGAACACCTAACATTGGTCCCACAATCAAGGTAGAGGAACACGAGTTTGATGTGGTAGAATCATTTACCTACCTTGGGTCAATAGTAGCAGCCGACCATAGCATGGAACCTGAAATACGCGCACGACTGCTAAAAGCCAACAAAGCCTACTATAGCCTGTCAAGGCTCTTCAAATCCAAGCATCTAACCATAACGTCTAAACTTTTACTATATAAGACGATGGTGTTGCCGGTCCTCACATATGCATCCGAAACGTGGGTGCTTAGCAAAAAGCACTCTAACCTCTTGGCGGTGTTCGAGAGGAAAATACTTCGGAGGATTGTTGGCCCCGTATGTGAGGAAGGACGATTCCGGAGACTCTACAATGACGAGATCTACGAGCGCTATCGCCAGTGGCGGATTTGCACTTGGGGCGCCTGTGGGCACTTCACTCCATGCCGCCCTTTTTTCTATTCTCGAATTTGCAATAAAGTAAAGAAAATAAAGTTTCAATCATTTATAAACATATAGCAATATATATATTCGATCAATAACAATAATATAAATTATAATACATATAATGATTTCAGATAATTTATTGAATTCAATTAGCATAACTACTTTTGTTTACCATTGGTAAACAAGAGTAAATAAAACGAATCGAATAAAAAAATGTATTTCTAAATAATTTTCAAGTAAACGCAATTATTAGTTATAGTATATATCACTCAAAAAACATTTAAGCCCAGATTTTAAAGTTTTCGTATAACAATTAAAAAAAAATGAGTTAAAAAAACTTTTAAAAGAAATAACTTTTATATAAATAAAATGCACTAAAAAGTACAAAATAATTGTTTCTTTCTCAGTGATATACACAAGAAAAGTCTCATTGCGAAGTAAGAAATGCTAGAACTCAGACTAAATCTTAAACTTGAATGTATTAACAATATTTTAAAATTATAGTATCTCGTTTGATTGTGTAAATTTACAGCGTTTCAAGTGCATTAATAAAAGTTTGGGCATCTTATAATCATAACTGTCTAACTGCAACTCATGCCATGCATGTAATCATTTTAACACCTTTAGCTTTAAAATGTTCAACTACACCTGTATTATGCGCTTCAACTTTTGCTCTAGTTGCATAAATTCTTAAAGCATTTTCTTTCGAAAATTTTCCCGTGAAGTCATCAGTGACATGTTCGAAGAGAATCTTCATATGCTCTGGTAGTAATTCTCCAATTCTTAGTGCATTGAGAATATCAACAAACGTGTTGTCTCCTTGTTGTCGCATATTAGTCATTAACTCACAAAGTGAGAAGCATCGCCATAAATTAATTGCAGGCTGCATATAATTTGGCTGATTAAAGACTTGATGGCCTTTGATAGGTGGAAGTTGGAAAAGATCTCCAAACACTAAAATGTTTATTCCTCCGAACAACCCATCTTCATTATTTTTGAGTTGTCGCAATCGAGTTTCAATCATGCATAGCATCTCAAATGGAACCATTGAGATTTCATCTATGATCATAAATTCTACGTCTCTCCATTGATTGCGCATGATCTTAAGATAATTTCCAGTCAGTGGTAAAAGTCGACCGTTCTTACCGTCTTTCTGCACTGGAAGCTTGAATAAGCTGTGCAGTGTCTGTCCATTTATGAGGCGAGCAGCAACTCCCGTCAATGAGCCGATTTTGACAACATTCGAATTATTTCCGTAACATCGAATGATCTGATTTTTACAAACAGTCAATGTAAAAGTCTTTCCTGTTCCGGCACCTCCTGTGACGAAAATTTTCAGTCTATCAAGAGATCCTGCTTGCTGGGCTTGAATGCTTTGAGTAATATGATTATAAAGCCGTCTTTGTTCAATATTCATAGCTTGCAATGCATTTTGAAATTCAATATCATTCATTGCTCGATCATCAGCAAAATCTGCATCTTCGAGATCTTCCGCAATGGGCTCTATTTCATCAACAAGCTCGAATGCTTGAATTTTAGTGAAAGCACTCTCTAATTCCATATCTCTTCTTCGGAATTCATCCATAAGAGTACTTCTTGCTCTTAATTCTACTTCTTTAGCCACGAATGCATCACGAGCGGAATCAAATCCTTGAATTATTTTTACTTCATCACGAAAAGGCATGTATTGTATAAGTAAACTATAATAATAGTTATGAGGATCTGTTTCACAGTTAAATTTAGGCACTCGAATGCATGCTTTGCTTCCACGAATTTTCATTTTCGAATCGTCAAGCAAAACAATCAATTGTTTGTTGACATTATCTTGACTTTGAATTGCATCATTATCAACACTTTCGTCATCTTCATCTACTTGTCTACTATAATGAGGTCTGAACTCCATTGCAAACTCCGTCAAACTCATGTTTTCGAAATCATAGTTAGGATGCTGACGTGGTCGCTTCACGTATCTATCAAATATATTTAAACAATAGCCCGCAAATACTCCAGTTTTATCAAATTTACAAACTCTATAACGCTGTTCTGGTCTTCGTGTATTAAGAAAGATAACTTCTGTAGAGCTTCTTCGTAATTTTAAATTGCAAAGTCGATAGACACATTCACATGCAGAGACTTGTCTTTCTTTCATAATTCTCATGCAAACTTTAAACAATTTTGTAGAAATGTTTGATTCTTCTTCACGAATCTTACGAATTGCTGCAGCAATTGAGGAAGTTACTCCTTCAGGTTCTGCCTTTGAAATATATTTTGTAACATAATTTGCAATTGATTCATTATCACCGCATGGTTGAATATCCATATTGCCTTCCCAAACTGTAAGAATTAAGAGATTATAGTTGTTAATATATTCTTCTCCCTTTCGACGTCTAAGCTCGACAATTCTTCCTCCTGTACGGATAAAGTCATCAGAATTGGTTGCAATTATTTTAGTTTCATTACACTCTCTTCGGGGAAAAGCAAATCTGCATGTTGTTGATCCCCTCTTGTAGCATGTCTGTGTATGCTTATGAACTTGGGTTTTTTTCACAATATTATGTAATGGTGAATCTTTATGTGGCAATGAACATGTACAAATTTTATCAATAAGTGATGTGCCTTCAGGACTATCAAATTTAGGATGATCTTCAATCCATACAATCATATGCCAGTGAGGTGATCCTCGATTTTGAATTTCAACTCTACCCCAATAGTATTTTAATTTTCCTCCAAGAACTACATCGTTATTGGAAAGAAATTGAATCAATATTTCTATTTTTTTATTGAAGTGACGGCTGACAACTACTGGATATTTCTCAACCAGCACTTGTGCTTGAAAAATGTCAATAATATCTGGATCAACATCAGGCTGACCATCCTCAATCAGCAATGCTTTCTTCATATCTCTCCAATTTAAGTCGTTGCAGCTGACCGTAATGAAATATGTCGGTACTCCAAGTGTACGAATCATTCCAATCAGATCATTCTTTCCAGTATTCCAGTAAGAAGCTGTTCCTCTTATGTTCTTCATTAATAGATGAACATCACTATGAAAAACACTGTAATACAAGTAAATTTCAGTTGTGACAGTTGTAGTAAACAACTATCGGATAAATTCATTCACGTTTCTAGCCTACTAATTTCACAGTGACGTCACAGACGACCCGCACGTTCAAATTTAGTCAAAGGTCTGTAAGTTGAGTAAAAGTTATTAAAAAGACACTGATATATAAACACGGGAAATAGACAAGGTCACATATAAACGAACGCATTCCTTTTTTATTAAATACTTTGAAATCTGAAACCGAATGACGCGTTTATTGTATTTAACTGATAATTTTCTCTAAGCGTACTGGATAAAAAACATCACAGAATTTCTTCAACTTACAATCTTTATCGACGTCTGCAGCGGATTTTGTCTCCTGGTCGTTAGGATTTGGTTCCGCATTTTCATTCCGATTTGACTTAATAAAAAACGTATCAACTTTTGGAGTGTTTAACAAAACATCATTTTCTCTTTGCTGTTTATCGAGAGCTTTTTTACGATATGCCGCCCCGCTTAACTTGATTCGTTTGTCACTCATTGTTTGCACATACAGACCAATTAAATTATTTAATTAATTTAAATAAAATAACAATTAATCTAAGAGAGTCACAAACACAAAGTCAATTAACAAAATTGTCCGTTCACAATGGGCGGACAAACAAAATCTTGGTTGCCAACCGTTGGGAATGACATATGTATGAAGAGTTAAAGCATAAAAGGTATTAAAATTGATACCATAAAAATCGTGCTTTTGTTGAATCAACAAGCTTAATTAAACATTCCAATTTCTGTTAAGAAATAATTTTTTTGCATAAAAGTTTTTTCAGTTAAGGGAAACTTGCCGCCCCTAAAAATTTGCCGCCCATGGGCGAGTGCCCACAATGCCCATGCCTAAATCCATCACTGGCTATCACGACATAGATGTTGTGAAGAAAATAAAGCTCGGTAGACTCCGGTGGGCAGGACATCTAGCTCGTATGAGTGAAGATGAGCCTGCTCGGAAAGTTCTCTGCGGTAAGACTTATGGGGTGCGACAGCGAGGGAGACCCAACCTCCGCTGGAAGGATGGCGTAGACCAGGACGCTCAGAGCATAGGGATGCCAAACTGGATGACATCGGCTCAGAATCGGGACTGGTGAAGAGAACAGTTGCGAGAGGCCAGGACCGGATCCCGGTTGTAGAGCCGTTAAAGAAGATATATCTTCCGGCATGTTGTTGTGCTATATTACATTTGCCGGTCCGTTAACCTAGCAAGCACAGCTCAGTTTAAGACAAGAAAGCAATGATAAAGAAGGAAATACGGAATACGAAATGCAATAAACTCAAAATCATCGAATTTGCATTTAAACATTTCTGGCTTTTTACTGTAGATATGTGCAATATTTTTCAGATCATTTTAAAATAAAAACGTATTTTTTAGTTTTGCTAAACTGTACATTTTGAGTTTTTTACTTTTTAGCCTTACGTCTGCTTCCGTTTTTTGGTAGTCGCCATATTAGGTTTAAAATGACGTCACTCAAAATCATCGAATTTGCATTTAAACATTTCTGGCGTTTTACTGTAGATATGTGCAATATTTTTCAGATCATTTTAAAATAAAAACGTATTTTTTAGTTTTGCTAAACTGTACACTTTTAGTTTTTTACTTTTTAGCCTTACGTCTGCTTCCGTTTTTTGGTAGTCGCCATATTAGGTTTAAAGTGACGTCACACGGCTTAATGTATTCTACTCGTCATACTATTTCATTTGATACCCATATCGAGGGTGTTGTAAAGAAAAAGGTAGCCCGCCATTTTGTGTCGACCGCCATTTTTAATTTGGAATGACGCCACACAGCTTATAGTATTCCACTTGTCACATCGTTTCATTTGATACCCATTTTAAGTATGTTAGAAATAAAAAGTTAATACGCCATTTTGTGATGGCCGCCATTTTGAATTTGGAATGACGCTAATTGTATTATATTTGTCATACTCTTTCATTTGATACCCATGTCGGGGGTCGGGGAGCACAATAGCAAAATTCGACCGTCATCTTGGAACCGCCATCTTGATTATTTCACAAAATGGTCAGATTGTATTGTCACGCGAACTATACATATGTGCAAAATTTGAAGTTGATCGGTTATATGCAAGTGGGTGAAAATCAAGTTGCAAGATTTGTCTACATACGTACATACATATATACATACATACATACATACATACAGGTGAAGCTAATATAAAGGTATAAAAAGGATATACAATTTTTAATATTCAAATTCCATAACTACTTTGATGGTCTAATAGGCCTAGAAACGATGGAAGATTTAGGAGTGAATATAAACCTTAAAGACAAAGTGCTGGAAATGAATGATTTAATAATTCAACTTTTATTTAAACCAAATTTTATGTCAGCAGTTTACACTGTCCCTTCTAATTCAAAAATGATAGCCCGATTACCAGTAGACATTAAAGAAGGAGAAATCTTCATTAAACCTTCCAAAATTAATAACTATTTAGAAATATCCGAAGGTATTTACCAGTCTAACAATTGGTATAGCTTAGTAGAAGTAATAAATCTATCTCCCCTTGACCAAACACTATTTATTGAACAACCCCTTAAAGTAGAAAAATTTATTGGTTTCCACGAAGTCAATAATTGTAACGTTAAATTTGTCAGCCAGCCAGATTCCTTAGAAACTTGTGATATATCAAAAGCTCTAAGAACAGAACACTTAAACAACGAAGAGAAAAGATCACTCGTTAAACTCTGCAGAAATTTCGACGATATATTCTATAATGGTCAAATACTTACGTTCTGACCATTTTGTAAAAAAATCAAGATGGCGGTTCCAAGATGGCGGCCGAATTTTGCAATTTTGCTCCTCGACCCCCGACATGGGTATCAAATGAAAGGGTATGACAAGTACAATACAATTACCTATGTGGCGTCATTTCAAATTCAAAATGGTGGCCAACTCAAAATGGCGGATTACCTTTTTCATTACAACGCGCTCGATATGGGTATCAAATGAAAGGAAATGACAAGTAGAACACTATTACCTCTGTGGCGTCATTCCAAATTCAGAATGGCGGCCAACACAAAATGGCGGATTACCTTTTTCTTTACAACACGCTCGGTATGGGTATCAAATGAAAGGGTGTGACAAGTAGAATACTATTAGCTGTGTGGCGTCATTCGAAATTCAAAATGGCGGCCAACACAAAATGGCGGACTACCTTTTTCTTTACAACACCCTCGGTATGGGTATCAAATGAAAGGGTGTGACAAGTAGAATACTATTAGCTGTGTGGCGTCATACGAAATTCAAAATGGCGGCCAACACAAAATGGCGGACTACCTTTTTCTTTACAATACCCTCGGTATGGGTATCAAATGAAAGGAAATGATGATGATTTAAATCTAATATGGCGGTCACTACAAATGGCGGAAGACATATAATAGACTAAAAAGTAGAAAATAAAAAATATAGTTTAAAAAAACTAAAAAATACGCTTTTATTTTAAAATGAACTAAACAGAAAAAAAAAATAGGTAAAAAAACTTTTAAGTTAAATGGTTTTATTTGTAATCATAAGCTGGTACCAAAAACTAGAAAATAATTAGAACACAAACATGGACCTTCTTGAGATTCCGACGTCTGGTAAGAAATCATGCAATAGTAGCCGTGCTGTTTTCTTATGTCGTATGCCAAGGTACCCTTTGTGTCGCTGCGTCAACGGATTAAGTAATATTCTGGGACTTTTAACAGACTAAAATAAAAACATGGGGCGCATAAAAACCTGTATAATTAAATAAGAACGACTTGTCTAGAAGAATGTGTTTCCAAGCCCACCAATATATTTCAAATGCGCCCCATGTTTTTATTTTAGTCTGTTAAAAGTCCCAGAATATTACTTAATCCGTTGACGCAGCGACACAAAGGGTACCTTGGCATACGACATAAGAAAACAGCACGGCTACTATTGCATGATTTCTTGCCAGACGTCGGAATCTCAAGAAGGTCCATGTTTGTGTTCTAATTATTTTCTAGTTTTTGGTACCAGCTTATGATTACAAATAAAACCATTTAACTTAAAAGTTTTTTTACCTATTTTTTTTATTTTCTAGTTTTTAGTTTGATTTTGGCTCGTATCATTATGCAAACTCCTCATCCTTTCCAACTCTTTCATTGCATCTTTACTGCACGGTTTCTTACCTGTTAATTTCTGACAATCAAGCTCCTCAATACATAGCCCTTCCAAAGCCCTTACGCGACTCAATGCTACATACGCTTGACCTTCCTCAAACAGTTTGGAGCCCAAATACACTACAGCATGGTCAACAGTACTACCCTGCATTTTATGGACAGTGGAGGCCCATGACAAAATTATCGGCAACATCCTTCTCTCGGCCGTTCCATAATTAAATTTTGCTGGAAATTGTATGGCTTTAGGATGAATAAGGTGTACGCCGTCTCTTTCAAAATCAATTTGAACAGATGGTATATCTGTTTCATACATTTGCGTCCTACGAAACTGAGGCCATACAATCTCTGTGATGTAGCCGATAGCGCCGTTCACCAACCCTTTCGAGACGTCGACGTTAGCACGTAACATAACTTTGGCTCCTACGAATAATTCAAGTTCTTGTGGTAAACCTTCTGTCTTGTTAATATCTGCTGGTATGATATCGATTATATTAACGTTGTCCATATTTCGTGTGCCATCTACCAGCTGGTCCTGGGCTTTGATTTTGTATATACGGGCACTTTTGTTTCGGAACGAATTAAGAACCGCATTGTTGTGATTGTGAACGTGTTGGTTAGTTGGGTATACTCTTAACGCCTTATCGATAGCGAACTCACCAACTGCCTGTTCCCGTCTACTTTGTAGTTCAGCATGCCTGTCGTCTTCATTCATTTTAGTGCGCTTTGCTCTATACTCTTTCCTCGCTTTTTCTAGCCTCCTTTTTCGCTGTGTTTTAGTTTCAATTTTTTTATTAATTTTTTCTTTCATATTGTTCCCACGAGTATTGGACAAATAATAGTCGACCCCACCAGAGGTCCATGTAGAGGGGCAAGGCTCTTATACAACAAGGTGTGCCCAGCCTTGAGGCTGAAATGCTAACGACATATCATTTTTATCCACCCTAATTCCACACAGTCCTCGGCACGTTTCTAACGTTGACTTGGTTGGTGTATCGCTAACGACGTATCATTTTTAACCACCCTAACGCCACACAGTTCTCGGCACAATACAGAAACCTTAACTTGGGTGCATTCAAAACATCAAAAATTATTCCAATGAAATAACCTTATTGTATTCCTTTTAGTCTTAATTCAGTAATTTTTCGATTTTACTTTTTACAAAATTCTAGTGAATTTTAAATTTTATAATTTTGACAACAGATTCATTATTTCCCATTTTGATTTTTTAAAATTTTGACCACAAATTCGTCATTTTTAACCTTAAAAACTCCCCAATACCGATTTTCAATGGATTTACGACGCATTTGCAAAATTCATCCGCCATTTTGTGTTTTTTAAATTTTGATCACAGAATCGTCATTTGTGGTCCTAAAAACCCCCCGATACCGATTTTCAATCGATTCAGAACACATTGGCAAAATTCATCCGCCATATTGGCGCCGCCATTTTGAATTTTCAAATTTTGACCACAGAATCGTCATTTGTGGCCCTACAAACCCCCGATACCGATTTTCAATGGATTCAGAATACATTGGCAAAATTCATCCGCCATATTGGCGCCGCCATTTTGAATTTTCAAATTTTGACCACAGAATCGTCATTTGTGGCCCTACAAACCCCCCGATACCGATTTTCAATGGATTCAGAACACATTGGCAAAATTCATCCGCCATATTGGCTCCGCCATTTTGAATTTTTAAATTTTGACCACAGAATCGTCATTTGTGGCCCTACAAACTCCCCGATATAGATTTTCAATGGAATCGGAACACAATTGCAAAATTCGTCCGCCATCTTGGAACCGCCATCTTGATTTTTGTACAAAATTGTCAGATTGCATTGTCACGGGAGCTCAATGTGTGGGCAAAATTTCATAAGAATCGGTTCAGTAGAAGTAGACGAAAAAGCTGTCGCAAGATTTGAACCAAACAAACAAACAAACAAACAAATATACGAGGTGAAGCTAAATAAAACCATTAAAAATAATTTCGAATGCTTTTGGAATGTCTTTGGAATATTAAAGAACTTTGTAAATAAGAGTCAGAACTGGCCCAAATCGGGTTCCCGGGGGTTTTCGAGGTCGCTAATCACCAGTTCATCATCAGTAATCAGGTAATATGAATTTTAATATACAGTAGGTGGGTTTGAAAAAGGCAATTTTTTGATATTTTTGATTTCAAATAATAAAATGTGACACTCTTAAGGATCTGACACTTTGATCGAGACAATAAAAACCATTCATTGACATGGAATTTTTCGGGATATGAATTTTCATACACAGATGAAGTGTCTCAATGAACCGCTTATTTTCTGTATTTTGGATAGCTGGGACCCGGTGCGCCTGCACCCAACGTTTAAACATTTCAAATCAATCCAAACCTTCAAAATTCAACTCTTCTTAACCATTAACGAAAAACCAACTATTCCTATAAAAGTTGTAGTCATTAGATTCAAAATACATTTATTTGAACTATGACCAAAATGCTTGTGTATTCTGTTAAAACCATCAACCTTAAAAGATTTCAAATTAATGCAAATAGCAGCACCCAGCACTCGAAATTCGAGGGCCATTTCTATAGGTTTTTTTAATTTAAATCTAGAAGTCTGCAATAAAAAAATTTTCCAGAACAATAAAATTAAATTGAAAAATGAAACAAATATTTTATAGTTGGAAGAAGCAATGCCAAAAAACCAACTTTTATTATCTCTTAATGTCACATTTTGCAAAATTGCGTTCATATATTCGAATAAAATGTAACAGATGCCATACGTTTCATAGGGGAATTAATTGTACAATTTTTTTTAATGTTTAGCGTTCTTCTATGCCGTGTATAAATAAAATTGCGATTCTGCACTTCTTTGAGCTCAGAGCTACACGGTGAAACAGTTTTCAATATTGTTGAAGAGTTTAAACTCTGTAAAATGGTGTCACAAAATAAGTGCTTGCCGTTTAATTATATGATCTTCAAAATTAAATTCTTCATAAACAATAACGAAAAACCAAGTATTCCTATAAACGTTCAAGACATTACATTCAAAACACATTTATTTGAGGTATGGCCAAAATTACCTATATGTGTTTTGTTAAACCCACGAACGTTAAAACATTTAAAATAAATCTGCAATTACTTGCCCCCGGGGTTCTCATCTGCAATGTCACTGACTCAGGTTTTATTTGTTTACCCAGATGCCAGCCTCTTCCCGTATTGCAGAATCCTAGACTTGTACCTAAAAATTCAGAGGTGATAGGTTTCTTTCCTTCTTATCCATTATACATAAATCATCCCACATTTCCGTTTCGCCTTACCACCTGAAACCCTGTTGACCAACTCTGAACCGATTACTTTGAGAGCTTCAGGAAACACTATATTCAATGTTTTTCCATTTGTAGCTAGAATGTCAAGATTTTCCGATTTTCCAACTCTTGAACACCCTACATACAGCTAACCGGGAAATGACACTTATTTGGCAAAATTCTTCCGACTTATTGGCCCCACAATTTTGAATAAGTTTTGATCATGAATTCGTTATTTACTTATCTTAAAAACTCCCATATACCGATTTTAATTGGAATCGGAATACAATTCGCAAACTCGTCGGCCATATTCGTGCGGTCATTTTGAATTTAAATTTTGACCATAAAGTCGTTATTTGCTACCTTAAAAAACCTCAGATACAGATTTTCATTGGAATCGGAACACAATTTTCAAATTCGTCGGATATCTTGAATTTATAAATTTTGACCACAAATTCGTTATTTGCGACCTTAAAAACCCTATATACCCACTTTCATTGGAATCGGAATAAAATTGGCAAATTCATCCATATTTCTGCGGCAATTTTGAATTTCGGTCATATTTCAACGGTCATTTTTAATTTCGAACATCGGGCTTCGAGGTGCATCATAGGAGACCTCCACGTACCTTCATGCAAAAATTCAAAGCTTCTTAAATTTCAAGTCTGTAAAAGTTATAGTTGAAAAACTGTTATTTTATATCCTTTACGGCCCCCCTCAAGAGTCGATTTTTGCAAAACCCTTTCATGGAGGATCTCTACTTAACAAAGGAAACATGCACGCCAAATTTTAAGTCTGTAGGTCTAATAGTTCTGGAGATATGGTGATGACCAAGTGAAAAACTTTTATTTTATATCTTTTACGGCCCCGAAACCCCCCTAGGAGTCGATTTTTGCAAAACCTTTTCTTAGTGGATCTCTACTTAACAAAAGAAACATGCAGGCCAAATTTCAAGTCTGTAGGTCTAATAATTCCGGAGATATGGTGATGACCAAGGGAGTGAGTGTTTTTCTCCTATATCTATCTATATATATAAAAATGAATGTCTGTTGGTTTGTAATGCGACACTAAAACTCAAAAACTAGACGGCCGATTGAGCTGAAACTTTCACAGAATGTGCGTTTTGACTAAATCTCGGTAAACCGCATGACGCAAATACTCTCCGGTAGATGGCGTCCAAGGAAAATAGAAAAAAAAGGTAATTGCAGAGAAAATTTTTGGTACAAAAGAAAAAAAAGAAGCGAAACGCGCCCTCGCAAAACAAACAGTTCTTAAAGTTGCAAATAACGAATTTGTGATCAGAACTTATAAATTCAAAATGGCCGCGCCAATATGGCCGATGTTCTGATCCCTCGTGCTTTCCGGGAGGAGAAGAAGGGGTTGCAGGAAGTCGGGTATTTAACACAATAAAAAGCACTCGCGTGATATAATAACAAATTTATTAAAGGAAACTTTGACTTTTTAATGAATTCAAAACATTATTAATTAACAAAAACCTATTTAAACGACACATCCAAACAATGAATTTACTGTAAGGTTAGTTTAGTTGTGCACTGCACGACTTTCAAATCCCGACTCGACGATCATTTTCTATTTTCCGTTTAGGAAACTGAACAATTCTTCAAGTGGATCAGAATTCTTGCTGAAGTCAGCATTCTTATCACACTTCTTTGGACACTTGTCACCAGACGCAAGAATAATTTATTATCTTTCTAAGGAGTCAGCATTTTCTGTGGGACAATTTATGGTTCCACAGATAAGCGACTCGTTAGGATCAAATTTCTTCGTCGGATCGTGAACATGTGCGTGTTCAATTTGGTTCTTAAGTTAACTTAAGGAAAATGATTGAGAAAATTTATGATAGGGATTTTTGAATATGAGATTTGTTATTTTTAAGTTTATTATTTTATCGTTATGGTATGGTGTCATAACACCGACGAATTTGCCAATTGTGTTCCGATTCCAATGAAAATCGATATCTGGGGTTTTTTAAGCTAGCAAATAACGAATTTATGATCAGAACTTATAAATTCAAAATGGCCGCGCCAATATAGCCGACGAATTTGCCAATTATGTTCCGATTCCAATGAAAATCGATATCTGGGGTTTTTAAGCTAGCAAATAACGAATTTATGATCGGAACTTATAAATTCAAAATGGCCGCGCCAATATGGCCGACGAATTTGCCTAATAGTTTCACATTTTGTTATTTGGAATCAAAAATACCAAAAAATTTCCTTTTTTGCAAACTCTCCTACTGTTTATTAAAATTCATATCAACTGATTACTCCTATTGGCTTATGGGTGCAGCATAGGCGCGCCGGGTCCCAGCTAGTATATAATATATATACAGGAAATTCATTCTGGATTTCGCCAACATACGAAACCTTTAACAGTATGTCTGAAAAAGGGTAAACAAATAAAGTTAGATGAGAGATATGTACAATGTTTCGAACATTGCAAAGACATTCTTACAAATGACCCAATATTGCAATATCCAGATTTTTCGAAACCATTTAATTTAACCACAGATGCTAGCAATTTTGCTATCGGAGCCATTCTCAGTCAGGGTCCTATAGGATCAGACAAGCCAATATGTTACGCTTCTCGAACTTTAACTTAAAATGAAATCAATTACATTACGATAAAGAAGGAACTCCTCGCAATAGTGTGGGCAACCAAATATTTTCGACCCTACATCTTTGGTCACAAATTCAAAATAATAACTGATCACAAATCCCTCACGTGGCTATTCTCCTTGAAGGAGCCCAACTCCAAACTTATTAGATGGCGACTCAAACTTGAAGAGTTTGATTACGAAATACTTTATAAAAAGGGAAAATTAAATACGAATGCAGACGCCTTAAGTCGCATCGAAATTAACAATAACGATTCAACGGATAATAACGCCGCTGATTCGGTGCAAACTTCAGATTCTTCTACTATTCAATCCGCTCAAGAAAATTTAAACGACGGTATACCCATATCGGAACGTCCGTCAACGGATTTAATTAGCAATTAATTCTCACTAAAACTAATAGTATAGTCAAGCCCCCTATGGTATACAATGTATTATTCGAGACGAAACATCGTCGCACTTTTAGGCAACCGAATTTACACGAAGAGGAAATTATAACAAATATATTTAAAGAGTACTTATATCCTGGTAAGTTAACCGCAATTTTCACAGATGAGGATACTTTCAAAATTGTTCAAAATGTGTTCTCCAAATTCTTTTCAAACAATAGAGCATTTAAACTATTAAGATGTACTGAAAAACTTAACGACGTAGTAGACACAGACCGTCAAGATCAGATCATAAATGAGTACCATCATAAATGAAACTCTTAACCACACGTAGAACATACTACTTTCCAAAAATGAAAGAGAAAATTACCAAGACAATTAATAATTGCGAAAAATGTCGTCTTAAAATATGATAGACATCCTCCCAAAGTTCAATACGCATATTCTGAAACCCCTTCCAAACCACTCGATATAATCCATATTGACGTATATAATATTCATAATGAAAATATTCTTACAATAATAGACAAATTCTCTAAATTTGCCTCTGCGTATATTTTACCTGCAAGAAATAGTGTAAACATAACTAGTGCATTAAGAGAGTTCTTTTCACAACATGGTATCCCTAAGAAATTGATATGTGATGCTGCTAATGAATTTAGATCTAATCTTTTTAAAGACTTTTGCGATCAATATTCAATTCGAATACATATTACCACCCCTCAAAACTCAAACAGGTAACTCAACAGTTGAAAGATTTCACTCGAGGCTCACTGAAATCTACAGAATAATTTACGATAAAGATAAAAGTTAATATCAAAGGATATATTAAATGAAGCACTTATCTTATTATTAATAGGCAAACAAAAAGTTTGTACACGCTAAGGCTTTTTTGTTAGTGAACCGATTTCTTTTAAATTTTCAGAAAATGTTCTTTTTATGGAATAGTTTTGTAATAAGGAATTTGAACGAAATCGATTCACGAATAAAAGAGTTATAGCGATTTTAATTTTGCGAATTTGAAAAAACCGTTGGAAATTTTGAATTTTTTTGTGAGCATCAACGTAGAGCTGAGTAGCCTACGATTGACACAAACGCCGTTTCAGTGAAGCGAATGAGAAACAGAGAAAACAATCGTTTGGTGGATTTTTGGCGGGATAACTGACATAAAAAAAACTCGCTTACTTTGTGCGTGCATTTTTTTATTCTCTTTTGTGTATAGTATTATCGTATTGCATTGTCCGTTCGTTTTTTGGCGAGTGAAGTCAAATGCAAAGTGATAGAGTGCATTTATTATTGGAATCCAATTTAAAGAGGCAAGTTGCAGCGTTATTTTTTTCAATATTTTAATTTTGATTTAATTGTTTTATTTAGTGTTTCTTTTAGTTTTATTTTTTAGTTTTTTGCTTTTATTGGTTATTAATAATTTATAATATTTTATATAATATAATAATATAATTATGATATTTTTCGCGTTTTATTTTCGAAATGCGAAGACAACGGCGTGGACGGTCAATGCGTCGTGAAAATATTAGAAATCGTGTTAGAAAGGGTAAATTCAAAAACTCATCATTAGCGCATTACTGCAGAATTCAGCTACAGACTTCCAATCGCTGATTTCTGCAGTGATGCAGAGTTGTAGAGTTTTTGAATTTACCCAAATTTACGTAGTGCTCATGAATTGCATGTTGTAAATAATGAATTGAATGATGATGTGTGAATTTAAATTCGAACAAATCGTGAATTTTATTTATTTATTTATTTATTTTTTTTGTGACCGAATTTCGGTAACGGGCGTCCCTACTAGTAACGTATAATAATGCAATCCATTCGGTTACTAATTTACTCCTTATGAGTTAATGACAGGTAGGACATATAGTCTAATCAATCTACACAAATCCATCTAATAATTGCCATCAGGAAACAAAAAATATGGTTTTATAGGAAAAAAAAATTCTAAAAAAGATAGCGTTTTTGTTTTTTGAATTTGGAAAAGCGAACCTAACCTAAAAAGTTCGGGAAAGTGAAAAAAATGATTTTTGCGAATAACAAAAAAACTTGAGCTCGATCGAAAAAATCAAATTATAAAGTTGTAGGTATTCAAATTATCTTTCGATTGATACATATAAAGTTATAGGTTAGAGCACAAAACATAAAAATAAAAGCAAAAAACTGTTAAAATTTACGTTTTTTTAAGTTGTTAATAACTTTTGTTTAACGCAACTTAGATATTTGTTATTTGGCAAAAATATTGCTTCTTGCTAGCTGAAAAAACGCTTTTATTTTTGTTGCGAAATATTGAACACTTTTCTTGAAATTGCACTTTTTGTAAAAAAAGGCGTTCTTCTAAACACGCTCCTTTTGGTCTACGGATTCTTCTAGAGTACCGTTCTATAGCTTAAAATTTTCTTCAAAACTTGTACTATCACGTACAAGTAACAAAAAGTCTATTTAAAGGTTTTCCAGTGCTTAAAATAACCCCCAAAATATATTAATAATGAAAAAACATGCGTTCGATTTTAAAAACTAACTTTTTGAGTCTGTTTTTTCATTATTAGTATGTTTTTGGGGGTCATTTTAAGCACTGGAAAACCTTTAAATAGACTTTTTGTTACTTGTACGTGATAGTAAAATTTCTGAAGAAAATTTTAAGCTCTGGAATGGAAGAACGCCTTTCGTATTTTTTGTTTCCTGTTGGCAATTAACGCTAAATTTACAAGGAGCTATTGTAGATTGATTGGACTAATATAAATTTAATAAAATTATTAATGGGTCAGAACACGACTATTTAAATAAGCTTCATGAATATCAAACGAATTTAGATGATAAAATAAGATCTAAAATAGAAACCCATAACAAATCAATAATTGATAATCTTAATAAAAAACGTGATCCACCACGAAATTTCGAAGAAAATGAAATAGTATATGAATATAATAATAGAAGAAATAAAATGACTCCTAGAGCTAAGAAATTAAAAGTAGTATCTAATCGCAAAGTAGTTGTAGTAACCCCTAATCATAGGAAAGCACATAAGAATAAACTAAAAAATAAACTTAAATTTCAGAATAATATCATGCCAACGGATAGAGATTCAGGACCTATCGAATAGTCAGGGCTTATTATCAATGAAATTAGGATCAGGAAAACTCATAGAATTTCACGCTATATTAATACATATAGTCAATCTAACAGAATATGCTAAAAACATAGACATAATCGGGAAATCTATTGAAAGAATAAAAAATAGTAATGATAGCAATCTAAGGACATTAAAAGAACTAACTTACCTAAAATATAAATAATTAGAGCACAAGTTTTTGACACTATCACTACACAATGAAAACAACAAAAAATCTGGAAAAAATGATTTTGGATACCATACAGAAATTTAGAGTTACCTATAAAAAATATTGTAATATTTCTTCTCGAGCGTTCTCGGATTCGTCAGGGATTAATTGGAATAATTTGTTTCTTTTTAACAACTTTAATTTCAAAACAAAACTTCTTGCACACATGTGCTCCTCCTTTCTCTTCTTGGCGGTTCAGTTAGAACAACCGTACTAAATTGAGATGTGACACTGCGTTATGTATGCATTCAAGTAGGTGCCTCTGAACATGAAACTTCTGGGTGAATTGGAATTTAAACTTTCTCTTTTCGGTTAGCCGTTACACTGCCCCCTTCTTACTTAATATTCGTCCCGAACACAGTTTCCTACAGGTCCCGTTCTTACCGATCGAACCTTTTTGTATGCGATAGATGACATCGTTTAACCTCTTTTACCTTTCATTCGTGGAGGATTATATAGCTAGACTCGATCGCCTTCCTTAGGTCGCCCATAGGTCGTAGTGGGTCTTCATCCTGTTGGACGATTCCCAAATTTAAATCACTTGGCAGCGTAATCTCTGTTTCCCGAAAATCATCTTTGCAGGCGTCTGACCGGTAGAACGTGGATAACTGTCCTGTACAGCGTTTTTTATTAATGAATTATATAGAGATGTTCTTCATATTAATTTGAAAACCTATTTCTACCGTTTTTACTGTTTCTATGCTAAATTTAAGAAATTTCCTACAAGTTCTTCCATTTGGAGCTAGGATGTGAAAATTTTTCGATTTCCTAACCCTTGAATAACCTACATACAGCTGACCGGGAAATGACACTTATTTGGCCCCGAAATTTAAAATTTATAAGTTTTGATTATAAATTCTTTATTTGTTACCTTAAAATCCCCAGATACCGATTTTCATTGGAATCGGAATACAATTGGCAAACTCATTGGCCATAATGGTGCGGCCATTTTGAATTTATAAGTTTTGATCATAAATTCTATATTTGCAACCGTGAAAACCCTAGATATCCACTTTCATTGGAATCGGAATACAATTGCAAAAATTCGTCCACCATATTGGCGCTGCCATTTTTAATTTATAAGTTTTGATTAAACATTCGTTATTTGCTACCTCAAAAAACCCCCGATACCGATTTTCATTGGAATCGGAACACAATTGGCAAATTCGTCGGCCATATTGGCGCGGCCATTTTGAATTTGTAAGTTTTGATTAAACATTTGTGGTGACCGCGTATAAGTTTAATTACTAAACTTTACGCAATGTCACACAACAACTTCCGGCACGATCAGAACGATCGCTTCGAACACTCCCTCGATCACTGAACTCCAAAATTCAGTGATCTAGCCAATTTCCGGCATCTTCATTACTGACTTCTTCTCTTGATGTACGACTACGGTTCCCTACATTGAAATCCGCGTGTAATTAAAAGGCGATATATATATATACCAACAATATAAAAAACTTAAAATAAGTGATACCTAATACATTACATTATAGTGATTTATAACAATATGCAATTTTAATTAAAGAACCTATAACTAATATAAAACGTGAGAGTTTTCATTTAGTGATCCTTGCTACAATAGGCAACCATATTGGTGACCCCGACGGCGACACGCAGTGCTTAGAACAAAAGCGTGGCGAAAAAAGTATTGAAAGTTTAGTAAAAAAAATAAGTGGTTTCGTGCCGCTTCTTATCCAAACTCAGGATATTAAAAATAAAAATTGTGATTGCAATAAATTAAAACTAATAAAGCACATCAGAAAAGTGAACTCCGAATAAAAAAGGGAGTCACATGAATTAATTTTAATTTCTTATCAACTCTCTTTCAGCACACGATCAGTTTTCATGCAAAGTTATATAGACAAAAGAAATGTAAACAAAGGAGAAATTTTTGTTGGAACCAGAAAAAATAACAATTGAAACAAGGAAATCATGTTTTGAAACAGCACACCAAACGAAAAAAAATCGAATATAATACGGAACAACAGATAATTTTTAAATATACTATCATATATAATATAATTAACAATTTTACATAATACCTACACATAATTTTTTTTATATATAATTTTACATATATTATTACATATATAAATAACAACTTTACATATACACATACTTTGTCTGCCATATAATTTCACAATATATTATTACATATATAACTAACAATTTTACATATATACACATATTTTTTTATATATATAACTTTTCATATCTTATTACATATATAAAGAACAATTCTAAATATATACACATACTTTCTCTCCCATATAATTTCACAATCCATATATTATTACATATATAACTAACAATTTTACATTATACACATATTTTTTTATATATAATTTTCCATATATTATTATATATATAACTAACAATTTTACAGTATACATATATTTTTTTATATATAATTTTCCATATATTATTACATATATGTATTATTTATAATTTTTACACATACTTATACACATTCGTTGTCTCCCATATAATATCACAATATATTATTACATATATAACTAACAATTTTACATATATACGCATATTTTGTTTTGCCCAATACATTTTCATATATCATACCTATATAAGTACATCGATACCATTGTACACATATGTACATATATATATATAACGCTACATACAGCTAATAGATAAACACACCTTAAAATATTAGATCTGGTCGCATAGCCTGCATATAAAGTTGATACAATTGTCGCTTACATTTGACTATTACGTAGCGCTACCGTACAGAAGTTTAGATTAAAATTCTCAATGTCAAGAACAGAGGATACGTTAATGGACCATAATGATTCAAATGTAGATGAACCAAAGCCCGGAACGTCGGGAGTCGACGGCGTCAAACTGACGAAACTGGACATCCCGAAGTTCTGGGTACACCAGCCCGCCTCCTGGTTTTACCAGGCGGAAATAATGTTCAGGATGGCGGGCTATAGGGCGGACAGTGGCAAAGTCTACAACGTTATGGCCGCATTGCCGGAAGAGGCGGTAACGGCAATGCGGCTTAGCACCGTCGATCATGCCTCCTCCACTTACGACGAACTGAAACAGTACCTGCTCGAGAAATACGGCACTTCGGAGAAGCGCCGGCTCGAGCAGCTGCTGTCAGTGCAAGAACCTGGAGACCGAAAACCTTCGGAGTTCCTCCAGGCTCTCAAGGCACTAGCCGGAGGATCAACGGCGGTCAATGATGACCTAATCCGGACCCTGTGGGAGAGGAGACTTCCACAGGTCATCCAAGTCACATTGGCCACCACTGGCGACCAAACGCTAGCCGGGCTGGCTGCCGCAGCAGACAAAGTATGGGAGGTGCTTCCACACGGAGGCGCCTCATACACGTCTGCCGTTCGCGCAACTACAGCCAATACAGAGCCACCGTGGATGTCGCTTGAAAGCGCCATCAACAAACTGACGGCACGGCTAGACGTTTTGGTCAAAAGCCCACAAAAAACAAAAGGCCGAACACCTGCCAATCGGCAGGGCGGCCCTTCACAGCCTTCGACCAATCGGCCACCAGGGGCCAACAAACTGAGAGGTAGCTTGTGCTACTTCCACTACCGTTACGGTAGTGAAGCACGCACCTGTAAAGCCCCCTGCAGTTTTAATGGTGGTGGCGCCAACTCGGCGAAGAAACGAGCCACCACCCCTAAAAAAAACTAAAGGGGCAGGGGGTCGACATGAGCGAGCATATAACTGGCCGCTCATATCGTTTGTTCGTCCGTGACACCAACAATCGGATGGATTTTCTGATTGATTCGGGCTCGGACGTTTCAATTGTTCCCGCCAAGGCGTTCCCGGCCCATAACGGAAGCCCGAACGTCCTTCTGCACGCGGCCAACGGATCACTGATCCGAACTTTCGGCACAAAGTTGCTGGAACTTTATCTCGGCTTACGCCGACGATATGTTCACAACTTTATCATAGCCGACACATTTTCGAATCAACGTGTGTGCTACAGTCGACTACAACCCCGAATCCCAACCATGCCTACTTACTGGCATATATAAAGAGCTATTAACGAAGTACGCTTCGTTAACAAAACCGCCCAATTTTAACCTTCCAGTTAAACACAATGTGCAACACCACATTGTGACTAAAGGGCAATTACCCTTTGTCACCGCTCGGCGACTCCATCCGGAGAAACTGAAGGTGGCAAAATTAGAGTTTGACCATATGGTCCAATTGGGGATTTGTCGACCTTCGTCGTCCCCCGCAGCATCTCCACTTCATCTGGTCCCTAAACGGGACTCACATGATTGGAGGCCATGCGGCGACTACCGTCGCCTAAATGCTGTCACTGTGCCGGATAGATATCCGATCCCGCATATACAGAATTTTTCCGTGAATCTTCACGGTTGCACAATTTTTTCGAAGGTTGACTTGGTACGTGCATATCATCACATACCAATCGCCCCCGAAGACGTGCATAAGACTGCACTCATTACGCCATTCGGCCTATATGAGTTTACCCGTATGCCATTCGGCTTACGGAATGCAGCACAAACCTTTCAAAGGTTTATTAACGAAGTTACGAGAGATCTCGACTTCGTATATGTATACTTGGACGATATACTTATCGCCAGTAAAACCGAGGAAGAGCATATCGTTCACCTCGAAGAGCTCTTTAAACGCCTCGATAGCTTCGGTTTAACCATTAAGCTAGAGAAATGCGTTTTTGGTGCACAAGAGATCAAGTTTCTAAGCCACCGCATCACAAAAGATGGAATACTTCCATCCTCCGATCGGGTTCAGGCTATCGTTGATCTCGCACCTCCAACTTCTGTCAAATCGATCCAGAAGTTTCTGAGAATGGTGAATTTCTATCACCGGTTTATACCAAAATTGGCTGAACAGTTGGTGCCGATAAACGAGCATTTGAGAGACCTTCTCAACCGCTCACGTGCCAATAAAGTATTTACCTGGCCAGCAGAATGTCAGGCGGCATTCCTCAAGGTGAAAACCTCGATGGCTGAAGCAACTCTGCTGAACCATCCAATCGAGGATGCAAAATACAGTCTAACGACTGACGCTTCTGATTATGCAATCGGAGGCGTTTTGGAACAATTCAACGGTCAACGGTGGCAACCTCTAGCTTTTTATTCCAAAAAGCTGTCACCAACAGAACGGAAGTACTCTGCATTCGATCGCGAACTTCTCGCAATCTACGCAGCGATCAAACACTTCCGTTATTTCGTTGAAGGACGCAATTTCGTGGTCTATACTGATCACAAACCACTGGTTCGTGCCCTTCATACAAAGACCGAACGATCCCCTAGACAGACCAGACATTTGGGTCTAATCTCTCAGTTTACCACAGACATCAGACATGTATCGGGTAAACAAAACGTTGTCGCAGACTACTTGTCGCGCTCACTAGCAACCGACAACGTTGACTCAGCCACCTTCGACCTGCCTACACTAGCTCAGGCTCAACAAGGTGACACAGAGTTGAAATCTATAAAAGAACACCCCAGCAACGGCTCACGGGTAAAACTAGTTCTCACGCCAATACCATTTACCGCCCATCAGGTGTGGTGTGAAACTAGTATAGGCATTCCTAGGCCTTATATACCCACTTCCTTACGGAGACTAGCGTTCAACTCCGAACATAGTCTCTCTCACCCTGGTATTCGTGCTACAAGACGAGCCGTTACCAAGAAATACTTCTGGCCATCGATCAATAAAGACTGCAATGAGTGGTCTCGATCATGCCTAGGTTGCCAAAAGTCCAAAGTTTCAAGACACACCAAATCTCCATTTGAAGCTTTCAAGCTTCCAAATAATAGATTTGACCATATACATATGGATATAGTGGGACCCCTTCCCCCATCTCGTGGATACTCTTATATCTTAACGATAGTCGATAGATTCACGCGATGGCCTGAAGCATACCCAATTCGGGATATATCAGCTTCAACAGTTGCAAAAAGATTCGTCACTGAATTTGTCCCACGATTCGGCGTACCTCTTGAGATCACAACCGATAAAGGTACGCAGTTCGAATCGAAACTCTTCAATGAAGTTGCCAAATTACTCGGCACTCATCGAATCCGGACAACCGCCTACCATCCGCAAGCAAACGGGATGGTCGAACGGTTCCACAGGCAACTAAAAGCAGCCTTAATGGCAAGGGACAACACTACTCATTGGAGTGAAGACTTGCCCTTTGTCATGTTAGGAATACGCACGGCAATCAAGACCGACTTACAATGCTCACCTGCCGAGCTCGTATACGGTCAGAATCTGAGACTTCCCAATTCGATTTCTATCACAACCGATGAAAATCCAATTGAAGAATCAGAATTCCTCTCTCGCCTTCGTTCTCATATGCAGAACATTAAGGCAATACATCCTCGGCAACCCGTCCAAAAGGATGCCTACGTGCCAGAAGCCCTGGAGAACGCCGACTACGTTTTCATACGAGTTGACCGAGTTCGAAAACCTTTCGAACCTCCATATGAGGGCCCATACGAAGTAATCAAACGATTACGAAAACACTTCGTCGTAAAATTGAACGGCACAACCAAGTCAATATCCATTGACAGGCTAAAACCAGCCTTCGGTTGTGACCGCGACAACGAAGTTAAGCCATCTAAAGCGGTAACATTCCGTTAACGCTACGCTGGGGGGGGAGTATGTGGTGACCGCGTATAAGTTTAATTACTAAACTTTACGCAATGTCACACAACAACTTCCGGCACGATCAGAACGATCGCTTCGAACACTCCCTCGATCACTGAACTCCAAAATTCAGTGATCTAGCCAATTTCCGGCATCTTCATTACTGACTTCTTCTCTTGATGTACGACTACGGTTCCCTACATTGAAATCCGCGTGTAATTAAAAGGCGATATATATATATATATACCAACAATATAAAAAACTTAAAATAAGTGATACCTAATACATTACATTATAGTGATTTATAACAATATGCAATTTTAATTAAAGAACCTATAACTAATATAAAACGTGAGAGTTTTCATTTAGTGATCCTTGCTACAATAGGCAACCATACATTCTTTATTTAACTACCTCAAAAAACCCCAGATACCGATTTTCATTGGAATCGGAATACGATTGGCAAATTCGTCGGCCATATTGGCGCGGCCATTTTGAATTTATAAGTTTTGATTAAACATTCGTTATTTGCTACCTAAAGAAACCCCAGATACCGATTTTCATTGTAATCGGAATACAATTGGCAAATTCGTCAGCCATATTGGCGCGGCCATTTTGAATTTATAAGTTTTGATTAAACATTCTTTATTTAACTACCTCAAAAAACCCCAGATACCGATTTTCATTGGAATCGGAATACGATTGGCAAATTCGTCGGCCATATTGGCGCGGCCATTTTGAATTTATAATTTTTGATTAAACATTCGTTATTTGCTACCTCAAGAAACCCCAGATACCGACTTTCATTGGAATCGGAAGACAATTGGCAAATTCGTCGGCCATATTGGCGCGGCCATTTTGAATTTAATTCTATAACCACGCCCTGGATGTAAGTAATATGTGGTTATATTTTTGTGGCAATCGGTTGGATGGTTTCAAAGTCTATAACGGACAAAGAAACATTTTTTGTGTTTTATATATACATATATAGATTATCAAGCATCAATATCACGAAAATACGTTCCGAGAATTAAGCGTTTCAGCATTTGCAGAATATTCATCAGACAAATTTTAATATAGAATTATTAACTAATCATCTGCAGGAAATTTCCGAAGCTATTATTCTTGCTAAAGTTAATATAATATCAAAACAAATTCTTAGCCCCAGTGAGCTAGAATTCGCATACGATTTCATTACGAAACAAAATATTACAATTAAAGCAGACGAACAAATTTATCAAATTTTAGCTCTTCAAGCATACTATAATGGTTAAAATATAATATTTAACATAAAACTTCCAGTGGTATCACATAAACATTTTAACTTGTGGGTCATTCCATGGAAAATGACACCAAGCTAATGAAAAAAAAGTGACGGAAATTACATAAATTTTAGGCTTTAAGTATTGTTAAAGCTCCATAGTATTCGGAAATATGCTTGTAGTAAAAAATAAAATTATTACTTTTTATATTTCCCCAGTTGAATATTGATTTTTCCAATAAATTCAAAAAAAGTGCGTTTAGGTGAAGAATGCAAGCTCAAATATTCACTTATATACTTTTAGCGAAAGTGCCGTTGATTTAAAACCAGCAGCTGAGCTATAAAGCGAAAGAGAAGTAGAACATGAATTCCCTACACCAAGCCCAAAAAATAACTAAATAGTTAATAAAATATGCCTAAATTAATGTGTTTTGTGTGTATACTTTTTTACTCGTCCCACCCGTCACGGATCCCTGTCCCACCCGTCACAACATTTTAAGCTGCATAAAAAAAGTTCGTATTGTTTTTTCACTTACCTCTTTTTAGAAAACAATTAGTGACAAAACTCAAATAGCATACTACAATAAAATTAGGGCTTCATATGAACTATTTGATCTGAATTTTAACGTCAAATGCAAGTATCTAAAGAAAGAAGGGTTTAGCCTGTCCCACCCGTCACATATGTAATTCTACGAATTTAACAATGTTAGAATATATTTTTATATTGTTTTCTTTTATCATATCTTAAAAAATATATCTAAGAATGCTATCATAAACACAGTATGTATTATGTGCTTTGTTTGCACTTTAAAATAACTGAATGTATATCAAAAAATGTGTTAAAATGTCCCACCCGTCACCATGGAATGACCCTTGTATCATTTAATTAACCTTCCAATCAATAAGACCTTTACCATTAACCTACCTCAACCCTATTTCTTTATGAGCGAAAAATATATTCAATTTTTAGACAAGCCATGCATGTTAATAGAAGATTCATACTACTGCTACAAAGACATCTTAGAGAAAATTCCAACAAGCAACTGTATACCGCACCTCATAAAATATATCGAAGCCAGATGTGATCTCATCGAGAATCAGGACCAGTCAGGAATGTATCAACCAGAGTATGAATACCTTTTAATAATCGACACACCTCCAACGCAGATTAGTACAACTTGCGACATCAAGAGGAAGACAATTTCTGGAACTCTGCTAATCCATTATAAGGACTGCGAAATTCAAATAAATAACATAAACTATACTAGCGAAAAACGAACATTTTGGGACAAAGTTCAAATAATCCCTTCAATATATCCTGAAATTAAATCAACAAAAACCATCCAGAAACTAAACCTAAAACAACTAGAAACTTACCATCTTCAAAACAACGATAATATAGAACTACTACAAATAAAAACTCAACAGCAGAAATATTCTTTATATGGATTAACATTAATTCTCATCATAGCAGCAATAGCCGTTTACATTTTCAAAAAGATAAAAAACCCTGGAAAGGAACAAAAATCAAGGTGATTCCTGAAGACATAATTTTCACTTCATCAGCACCAGAATCTCAGCCCACGAAACTTTCCTGGCCATCGCTTCATCTTAAGGCCCGTCCTCACTACGCGGACTTAGAATCCACGCGCTTTTGGTCGTACGGCCAGCCAAAAGCGCGCGTGATCTTTTAATTTTCTGAGTCATGAGTGAGAAAAAATCAATTCTCATTTGAAACGGCGTACGCGCTTTTGAAAAGCTCATAGTGTGTGGACGCACAATGTACCTTTTCAACCACAGCCTTTTGTCCGCGTTGTTTGGCCGCACGGCCTTTACCATGGACAAAGTCGTAAAAAAGTCGTAAAAAAGTCATAAAACTCTATATGAAAAAAAAAAGGCAAAAGCGCGTACGACCCAAGACCGCGTAGTGTGGCCACACCATTAGAGGGGAGGAGTTACATCAACATAAACCTACCATTATTATTAAATCTTATACACATGTTACAATACTGCATCTGCACTCCAAGGTCCCCATATCCATTTCCTAACCCCAGACAAAGTTCCTAAGAAAAATATCGAAAGAGATTTCCCATATCAAAATTCCTCGAAATTATCCGCCCACACAAGAAATTATCCCACACAAAATGCACAAGTAGAATCTTAGATCGTAAGTCATTTTTTAGTCGGTCTCGATGTACCGTTGATAGTTTCATGTTTAATAAATATTTGTTCTTAAATAATTCTTTCGTGTTAATAATTTTTTTTATTGATAATATAATTAAATCCTTTAACTTGCGTTTGGAATGGTTTATGCCGATGCGGATGTATTTATAAATGTTCATGCCTGAATTTTTAGATTTTCGTGTCAGTGGATGCCTCTAGCGAACAAATTTTTAGATTTTCGTGCTTGTGGCGGGAGCGTGCATCCCTGTGGCGGGAGAGTGGGTGCCTCTAGCGAACAAATTTTTAGATTTTCGTACCTGCGGCAGGAGCGTCCATCCTTGTGGCGGGTGCGTGCATCCCTGTGGCGGGTGCGTGCATCCCTGTGGCGGGTACGTGCATCCCTGTGGCGGGTGCGTGCATCCCTGTGGCCGGTGCGTGCATCCCTGTGGCGGGTGCGTGCATACTTTTGTGGAGTCCCTATTTGTTCGCTTGGAAAGCTTGGACAATTTCCTATAAATATTGTCCGGACAATTTTTATGCTACGGCCTTTGCTTTTAAAGTTATAAGCAATTTTAATGCTAAAATTGGCTCTATTTCGTACTTTTTTAGTACTTTTTCACATAAGTTTTGTTGGTAAGATAGAACCATCATTTTTACCATCATAGATAGGTGCAGGAATTCTGCGTTCATTGGTATCTCACTCATGAAAATATTCCATAGAGTTACATAAATACAGCGTGATATGCAAAACTTCAACCAAAAAAAAGCGGGTGTCTGTATCACGGATACGTGAATACGTGAATGTTCTGAAGGAAATTGTTTTATTTTTTTATTGGTATCAAAAAGGTAGGAAATAAACAATAAAAAACAAATTGAAAAAAAATTGCTGATCAATTCTGAACAGATTGCTTCAGCTTCAGGATACACTATGTTCAACGTTCTTCCATTTGGGGCTAGGATGTGAAGATTTTCAGATTTTCCAAGTCTTGGACAACCTACATACAGCAGACCGGGAAATGACACATAGTTGGTAAAACTCGTGCGCCATATTGGCCCCGCAAAAGTTGTGATCATAGATTCGATATACCGATTTTCATTGGAATCGCAATACAATTAGCCACTTGTCGGCCATATTGATGCGGCCTTTTGAATTTATAAGTTTTGATCATAAATTCGTTATTTGCGACTTTAAAAACCCCTAGATTGGAGTCGGAAAACAATTGGCAAAATTCGTCAGCCTTATTGGCCCCGCCATATTGAATCTAAAAGTTTTGATCATAAATTCGTTATTTGCTACCTTAAAAACCCCAGCTACCGATTTTCATTGGAATCGGAACAGAATTGGCCATATTGGCGCAGCCATTTTAAATTTATAGGTTTTGATCGCAAATTCGTCATTCACGACCTTAAAAACCCCTAGATACACATTTTCATGGAAATCGAAGCTCAATTGGCAAATTCAACCATATTTGGCCGGCCATTTTGAATTTCGGTCATATTTCGGCGTCCATTTTGAATTTCATTTTGAAAGTAAACAATAAAATTCTTTGATTCTTCATCTACGTCGTGGTATATGAGCTGCAACTTAAAACTGTATGCCATAATTTCGTTATCATCGGTTTTTTGTCATGGAAGCAAACTTACAGACGTATTCACGTCAAAGCTTCAAAACGCCGTAGCGGCTAAACCGTTACGATTTCCCCCCACCCATACAATTTTTTGTTCGTCTATCCAAAACATATCCACAGCCGGACGCTTTAACTTTATGCAATACACCCTGTATACATTAAAGAATAGCCTAAAACATAACCAAGAAAATGCTGAATCTTGCAGTGAAAGTCCCATCGCAATCGGACCAGCCGTTTCCGAGATTAGCCCGGACAAACAGGCAGACAGGCATAGAGGCATACAGACGGACAAAAATTTGATTTCGTTTTAATACCATGTAAATAACCATATGAGCTTAGAAAATGACAATTATTTTGAAATCACAGACAGACACTCTAATTATATTTATGTAGATTTTAGTAAGTCATATTTTGGATTTCATCCCACAATGTTTGGAAAAATAAAATGTCAAATATGTGGCAAATATGTGGGATTTGCAAAAATACTAATTTGCAAAATAAAATTAATGATATAATTTCTTGATTTATCTTATGTTCCGTGAACAAAGTTTTTTATTTGTTTTATTTATCTCTCTTTACGAATTTTTGTTGCTAACTTTGTTTAATTAGTATCCTAAGCTGATAAAAGAAATAATATATAATTTATCTTATTACCTAATTTGTGTTTAACTATTGCAAATAATAATATTTTTGCTTATGTGTCATTGGATACACTCTACCAGGTTGTTACAAAAATAGCTTACTAGGGTAACGGTTAAGAATAATAATCATACCCTGGTGGTGCAACTTTTTACTTTTTTAAAAGTATTTTTGGGGAGTTTTTTTTAATAAACAATAGGGGTATTCATGAAAACATGTAAAACCCTAGTAAGCCGCGTAAATCGTATAAGTTTACCACCTCATAAATTAACTGCCCAAATTTGTATGGAAAGTGAAATACGCACACTAGATAAGTTTACGCTAAAGTTTTGCTGTGTAAACTGCATAACTGATATGTGTAAAATATGCAAATGCCAATTCGGCATCATATTATTAGCTGTTTTGATTTTTTAAGTGCAAGGTGAATTAAGGCGATGGCCCAATGCCGACGGCGCGTTATACGCGGCAGGCGCTTCATGCGCGTTAACGTCCGTTGAAGGTTCATTCATAGCGTCAGGACGTCAAAAATATTTTTTTAATTTAAATACATGTATGGATTTTTGTGTATATACTTGTTAGAAATGTGATTTTTTTAAATTTCATAGCCTGCCAACGCCAAAAAGTTGAAAGTTGCTCGACTTTTGCCGTCGCTTGACGCCGTTGACGCCGCAAAGTCGTGAATGGGATAACTCGATTTGAATTACACACAACCAAATGTCGACGTCAACGCGCGTCAAAGCGTTGACGCGCGTAAACGAGAATAAAGTCGTGATTAGGCCATCGCCTTTAGGTAGTTTATTTTTTACCCTTTTTTGGAATTTTTCAGTTTAGTAATTTAGACATTCACGTCCAGTTTGAACAGTTGATGAATTACATCGTTTATATACATCATGTCAACATAGGTGCGTTCATCAAACAAGCCTATACGAGTATACCTAATGTGTAAACTTACACGTTATCATGAATACCCTTAATGTGTTTTAAAAAATAATCAAGTTTTGCATATATGTACATAAAACCATGCAATAACAACGGTATAAAAGCCAACAATTTAGCCACGATTTCCGGGTAAAGGTCGATCCACACATATCCGTGACGTGCCGGCGACTTCAAAGCAGCACCGGGGGCATCAGTGAAAAAAATATATTGGGATCTGACACTTACTGATGCTGAAGACATACTTCGCAGAATTAGACAAACAAACCAATATAGTCCGGGGAAATTAGCATTTAAAGGAGACAAAATTCGGAAATGGCTGAAAATTGGACCACAGCCTCCTTGAGACTTTTTAAGAAAACAATTTCGGAATCACAAAAAAAAAACAAAATGGCCGCCGGAAATATAGCGGTTTTCCGGTGTTTTCCTTGTATCTCGGTTCCTATAGGTCGTACAATCCCGTACAAAGGCCCTAAATGTTGACAATGAAATTCTCTACAACTTTTGTTCTTACAAAGATGTTGACCCGATTAACTCTTTCAAAGTTATTCAAGGTCAAAGTTTCCAAAAATCACTTTTTGGCGAAAACATCACTCAAAAGCTGTTTTTTTCGAAAAAAATTTTTGATCAGTCAATACGAAAGCTTATTGCCTACAAAAAAGCCCTTTGTCATTTTTACGAAAACTTAACCCTTTCGAAGTTATTCAAGGTCAAATTTTACAAAAATCACTTTTCGGCCAAAAAATCACTAACTATTGATTTTTGCAAAATTTTTCGTAAAGTTTTCGAAAAAATGCCAAGGGTGTCATTAGGGTAGGCAACAATCTTTTGTATAAAGAGAACAAAAAAATCTCTCAATAATCAATTTTTGAGTCATTTTTTGACCAAAAACCGATTTTTTTTCTAGGCAATAAGCTTTCGTATTGACTGATCAAAATTTTTTTTCGAAAAAAACAGCTTTTGAGTGATGTTTTCGCCAAAAAGTGATTTTTGGAAACTTTGACCTTGAATAACTTTGAAAGGGTTACTCAGTTCAACATCTTTGTAAGAACAAAAGTTGTAGAGAATTTCATTGTCAACATTTAGGGCCTTTGTACGGAATTGTACGACCTATAGAAACCGAGATACAAGGAAAACACCGGAAAACCGCTATATTTCCGGCGGCCATTTTGTTTTTTTTGTGATTCCGAAATTGTTTTCTTAAAAAGTCCCAAGGAAGCTGTGGTCCCATTTTCAGCCATTTCCGAATTTTGTCTCCTTTCGTTGGTTTTTTTTGCTAATTTCGCCGGACTAATATCCAAACTCTCGAATTTTTATAGGAATAATTGGTTCTTCGTTAATGGTTATACATATTTGTTGAAGAGTTGAATTTTGAAGATTTGGATTAATTTTAAATGTCTTAAGGTTGGGTGCAGCGAGTCAGAAAGGCATCATCTTTGTTTATTTACGCGCCGGAAAACAAAACTAAAAACATAGTTTACCAGGAAGTTTTGTAAAAGAATACATACATAGGTAATTTTGGTCCCATTTAATATGAAAGCATATTGAATCTAATGTCTCCAATTTTTACAGAAATAAGTATTGGTTCTTTCCTTAGATATTGCGAATAGTTTGATTTTCAATATTTGCATTAATTTCACATGTTCTGACGAATACAATTTCGCAATATAAGAGAAAATAAAAGTTGGTTTTTTGGCATTGCTTTTTCCAACTATAAAATATTTGTTTCTTTTTTGATTTTGTTTTATTGTTCACGAAAAATTTTGTTATTGAAGACTTCTAGATTTAAATTAAAAAAACCTATAGAAAATGGCCCTCGAATTTCGAGTGCTGGATGCTGCTATTTGCATTCATTTTAAATCTTTTAACGTTCATGCTTTTAACAGAATACACAGGTAATTTTGGTCGTAGTTCAAATAAATGTATTTTGAATCTAATGACTACAACTTTTATAGGAATAGTTGGTTTTTCGTTAATGGTTAAGAAGAGTTGAATTTTGAAGGTTTGGATTGATTTTAAATATTTAAACGTTGGGTGTGGCGAGGCGCACCGGGTCCTAGCTATCCAAAATACAGAAAATAAGCGGTTCATTGACACTTCATCTGTGTATGAAAATTCATATCTCGAAAAATGCCACGTCAATGGATGGTTTTTATTGCCTCGATCAAAATGTCAGATCCCTAATAGTTTCACATTTTGTTATTTGGAATCAAAAATACCAAAAAATTGCCTTTTTCAAACTCTCCTACTGTATATTAAAATTCATATCACCTGATTACTACTATCGGCTTATGGGAGCAGTATAGGCGCGCCGGGTCCCAACTAGTGTAAAACTAAAAAACAACAACTTCAAAACGCCCTAAAACAAAAATCAGATAGTTAATAAAATTAAAATGAAGCCGGAGGCTTCTGACTAAAAGCGGGGAGGAGTTACATACCTTGACTTAAAACCAGACATAACAAAAGACGAGACACCGGATGCATTCCAAATTGTGACAATTGGCTTGGTAATGAGAAAACTTCCATTTTTAACTTCCCACATTTTGCGCTGCATCAACAGCATTCTTAATAAAATTTAGTCGGAGAGCCGACCGTATAAAAATGAAGGTATAAAATATCCTAACAATTTTTTGTGAGGGAGTAGTACTGCCACAGACCTAAAGGGAGCCACCTTTTATATAACCTAATTTCGCCCCCGTCATGGAATTTTGACGTCACTTCCGGCTACGATTTTTGGTGTTGGTGACGTCATAAAATATCCTAATAAAATTTACATCAAAATGAAGGTTGGAATGTGTACATTAAGATTACACTAGGGTGCCAGGCCTAAACCACCCGCAACCCTGTGGCACCCTCGATTAAAGTTTTTTTACTAGCTTTTTTTTTGTTTGGGACAAATTTTACGATCCGTTTTTCAAGTACTTCCCGATGTCCGGTGATGCTCAAATTTGGCACACACCTTTGGTTCTGGAGGCAATACAATATAGTATATTCAATTTTAAGGTACATCCAATATGGCGTCCACCATTAAATGGCGGATATTTCTGGGGGTGGAATCTTGCGATTGATTTTTCGGCCACTACCCGTAATCCAGTGATGCTCAAATTTGGCACAAACCTTTTGGCTCTGAAGACAATGCAATATAGTATATTCAATTATATGGTACATAAAATATGGCGGCCACAAATGGCGGATTACCTTTTTCTTTACAACCCCCCCCCCAAAACATGGGTATCAAATGAAAGAGTATAACGAGTAGAACGCTATGTGACGTCATTTTAAATCCAATATGCCGCCCACCACGAACAACCCCTCGATATTGGTATCAAATGAAGGGTTATGATAAGTTGAATACAATTAACTGTGTTAGTCAGATATGTGACGGCATTTTTAATATAAGGGTTTTGTTATTACATTATAATAAAATCATATTTTTGTAACCCTATGTGTATTCCAAAATATTTTCTTTTTTTGATGTTTATGATGTAAACTTAATAAGGCAAACATGAAAAAATCTGTAGTTAATAAATTATGTTATAATCTGAACAAAGCTTTTATTAAATAAACTAAAAAATATTAAATAATAAAAAAAGTTTTTAAACATGCGTTAATAAGATGAACTAAGAAGTATCAAATAATTGAGTATCAAATAAAATAAATTTATCAAATTGTATCCTAATTAATTTTCGTATTTAATAGTTGTCATAATATTTTTTGCATTTTTGTTATAATATGTGAACCATTTGTTTACTGAGCGTCCCAAGCTTTTACTTGTAGTTACATACAGGTGGATTAAAAAATTTTTGTATTTTATACTTTTTAGCTCATATCTTATTAACGCATATTTAAAATTTTTTTATTATTTAATATTTTTTATTTTATATAATAAAAGCTTGTTTTTAAAATTTTTTGTTATTGGTTTTTATTTTAATTTTTAGTCTCATGCGCCATTTAATGGTGGCCACCTTATTGGCTTTAAAATGCCGTCACATATCTTGTAGTGGATGTAGTATGTATACTATCAAAAACACTGTAGAAACCTACTATGAGAAACACTTTGACATAAATTAATTGTAATTGTGACAGTAACTTGATTTGACTATTATTATTAGCTACTGTGTTGCAAGTAGATTGTAAATAAAATAATTATGTAACAAATAGTTTTGTAACCGCAGTAGGATTAATTAGGAGTATAAATAGTCGTAAGATTTCTGTAATTTTGGCAGTAGTTCCCTGACGCTCACTCCGGGCGATACATGCATAACTTGCTCAGGGCCGTAGCAACCCAGGGGCTAGGGGGGGCTTAGCCCCCCCACGCGTTTTTCTCATACTTCATATACGTAGTTCATTTTTTTAAACAATAACATTTAATCATTTTTTTTAAATAATTGCACTTTTGTGATTTTTTAGTGCATCGAATCTTAAAAGAACGGTGTTCTATCTAGTGTTGTTCTATCAGTCGACATGTAGTAATACGTTGAAGCCGCATGATTCGTGTCAAGGCCGAACACGATGATTCGCATACTGCCGTTCCGGGCGGGAAAGTTGTACACGCTTTCCATTCCCTGGCGCACCTTATACAGCTCTGTCAGTACCACAGTCTTGAATTTTTTAACCTTTGGCCTTTTCAAATCGTTCAATTTTTCATTCTTTGAACGAGTTTTCGTTTTTAGCTCAATTTCATTTAGCAATTCGATGCCCAACTCGGTCAAAGGCTGCAGCCTTTTCAAATCCATTTAATCTACTGTATCGATAGCTGTGAGATAGGTATCGTCTCTTACGAATTTTGTCATTTCGATTAACACAATGTTGATCGTTTCGTAAAATGCCGATTTCAGGCTGACGGACGATTCGTTTCGTTCTCGCAGAGTTTCTTCGACAACAGAATCCTTTAGCATTGTTGATTGGCGTCGATTTCGAATTGGGCGAGGGCGCCTTGAAGGAAGAGCCGATTCTGTAGGGCAACGGTGGGCAACCTCCGGCCCGCGGTCCATCTACGGCCCGCGAAAAGTTTCTATCCGGCCCGCGAGATCATTAGAAGAAATCATAAAAAAATATTTTTCGATGTGATTCGTCTAGTTTAAATTGAATATTAAGCGCACATAGCAACATGTATGTTCACGTACTAATGTTAAAACTTACATCCATTGGGGTAAGTTATACTATGCATCATTTCTTTTATTATCCCCATACACATACCGGTTTTATAGACAACAGTTTTCAGGGAAGCCTCAGAGTCAGAAAATTTGTCAGACTCACCCATCCATCACAATAACACAATTATAGCATCGTTCTCATCGAAAATGTGTCTCCAAGCCAAAAATCACCAAATTCTCAAATTTTCGATCCCCTCTATTTTCCAAAATATTGAAAAAAAATAAAAAACCTCGAATACGTATCTCTTTTTTTTTGATGTAGAACGCGTAAAAATATTTCAGCCAAATCAAAAATGTGTCGGTCAGAAAGGTTTGTAAAAGAATGACCCATATACAATTTTGCAATTTCACTTCACCTAATTTCAAGCTGGAACTTTTTCTGCGCAAAAGAAGTAAGAAATGTCTCTCCAGTTCGTATTTACAAACTCACCTCGCCCCAGCTCAATTTGGATATTTTACTGCCGCAAAAGAAGTAAGAAAGAAGAAACCGTTGTCTCTCTACTAAAGGAAAAACCACAAAAGAAGAAAACGAGCTTCCCATTCTCTCTGGTTGTTTGAGTGAAAAAGCTGCGCTTTCAAACAACCAGAGCGAATGGGACACTCGTTTTCTTCTTTTATGGTTTTTACTCTAAGTATTTACAATCACACCTCCCCTCATCTATTTAGATACGCCAGTAGGACATTATTTTTGAACCGGGACATTTAAAAAAATTGAGGCCTCAGTACAATTTACCATATTGTAAGGGACAAATGTACTGCCTCGTGTAAGTCCGGCTCAACTCTATAAAATTTACAGGTTACAAAAAGGTGTCAATTGGCTACTACGGCCCGCGGAAAAAACGTAAAATTTATTCTGGCCCACGTTATAAAAAGGTTGCCCACCCTTGCTCTAGGGTGTAATTTCTTCAAAACTTTTGTTGCTTCAGAGTAGTATTTCTCGAAAATATTTTCTGTTCTAATTTTTTCGATCGTTTTATAAACGGCTCTAATGAGTGCCATCGAATTTTTGTATCCCATCGCTCGACCTTGCAATGCTTTTGTTACTGGTTCAATTGTTTGTGGCGACGGAAAAATTTTGCGTTAAGCACAGTAGACATTCATAATCAAAGATGATTGACAGCTAAATATCAAACCTGGTCAAAAAATTGGCCTTGATTATGACCAAATGAAATTGATCGCTCAGACAGTGAAAATACGGAATCATTAGCTTCAAATCAATCTTTGCACACCGCCATTACACAATCCTGGAATGCGCACTCTTTTTTCCCATATATTTTTTGCCATTTTCTTAGAATGATGACGCGATTTTGATAGTACACTAGAAGGCGGCGCTTTAAAAAAGCCAAAAAAAAGTGGAATGACTCCAAAGGATTTTTTTACAATTCTCTGAAATTCTGAGAAAAAACTAAAATGAGTGCGCATCGAAGATTGTGTAGTGTGGATGGGCCATTAAGGATATCGTACGCAAAGCGGATGATGTGTGAGTGTGCATATTGTTGAGAGCTTGTACTTCATTCTATTCTAAATTATCTGTACTACCGACTGTACTGTCAAATGTCAAAATTTTTTAAAATAGACGTTAAATTTAGTAAAATTTCTTTGCCCCCCCACGCGAAACAGAGTAGCTACGGCACTGAACTTGCTTGCGGGATATGAAAATAAATAAATAAAAATATATAATCTTTTTATTTAAACACAAATAAGGCAGTCACTAGACGCCACAAGCAAAGGCTGGTTCCACTAGCCTGGAGAACCCTACACCAAACATCACAATCTGACTAACACAGCTAATTGTATAGTATTCAACTTATCATAACCCTTCATTTGATACCAATATCGAGGGGTTGTTCGTGGTGGCCGCAATATTCGATTTAAAATGACGTCACATAGCTTGCTGTGTTCTACTCGTTATACTCTTTCATTTGATAGCCATGTTGGGGGGGGGGGGGGTTGTAAAGAAAAAGGTAATCCGCCATTTGTGGCCGCCATATTGGATGTACCAAATAATTTAATATACTATATTGCATTGTCTTCAGAACCAAAGGTTTGTGCCAAATTTGAACATCACTGGATTACGGGAAGTGGCCGAAAAATCAATCGCAAGATTCCACCCCCAGAAATATCCGCCATTTAATGGTGGACGCCATATTGGATGTACCTTAAAATTGAATATACTATATTGTATTGCCTCCAGAACCAAAGGTGTGCGCCGGAAAGGTGAGCATAGCCGGACATCGGGAAGTACTTGAAAAACGGATCGTAAGATTTGTCCCTAACAAAGAAAAAAGCTTGTAAAAAAAACTTTAATCGAGGGTGCCACAGGGTTGCGGGTGGTTTAGGCCTGGCATCCTAGTGTAATCTTAATGTACACATTCCAACCTTCATTTTGATGTAAATTTTATTAGGATATTTTATGACGTCACCAACACCAAAAATCGTTGCCGGAAGTGACGTCAAAATTCCATGACGGGGGCGAAATTAGGTTATATAAAAGGTGGCTCCCTTTAGGTCTGTGGCAGTACTTCTCCCTCACAAAAAATTGTTAGGATATTTTATACCTTCATTTTTATACGGCCGGCTCTTGGACTAATAGGTGTCATATTAATGTTCCAACAGAAATGAAAAAAATGATTCTCATGAAAATAAAAATGCTTACCTGTCAGAATAATTGTATCTAGATAAAATTATAATAATTAGTTAGTCTGTCGCAGTGTTGCCAGATCATTAGTGCTTTTCTCCCCTGAGTGCCCTAGAGATAGTTCTATATTCCCCTAAATCACGTTACTTCTGCCCTAAATTTTTGAAACGAATAGTTACTAACCCAAATGAGTTGTGTTCAAACTTCAAAGCAGACCAGAGTAGCTCATTTGGGGCAGCTGTCAAATTGATGTCAGAGCAGAAAAAAATAGAAAATAGCAACTATCGCAAAGAACACTTTCCTGCTCAACTTTACTCTAAATTTCGTTTTTAGAGGTTAGATACAAATGGCCATTTTAGAAGAAGAAATATATCCCAATAAAAACAATTGAATAGCATCGAAATATTTTTTTTTTTTCACATTTATGTTTATTTTATAATAATTGGTGGAGCAGAAAAAGTGAGAACTCTCAACCCAGAACAAGTACAAAGAACACAGAGCAGAGGAATTGAGAGCAGAAAAGAACTGTCAAAAAGTCTTAATGAACGCAAATTGCAGTCATCGAATACACTTAAGCCGACCTTTTCCAATGTCAAATCTAGTGACCAATTTCAAGAGATACACTTAGGCACTAGTCACACGTGGATACTCAAATCTCGGATACTCGGCGGGTTAGATACAGAGACTTGGAGACTCGAGATTGTAGTTGCTCGTCGTCTGCACAATGCCGAGACTGAAATTGCAAGAAAATTTTAAACAAGTACTTTTATTTCATTAAAATCAAAACAAACCCAAAATAAGCAAACAGTCTATGCAATCACAAGCAGAAAATGGCATTTGTCAAAGGAAAGCTACGCTGACGGTGCCGGTTTCATGGGGCGAGCTCTCACCGACAGTGGTTGGGGAAAATCACGTTGACGGAATCATTGGGCCCCGGCAGTAAGTGTATCTCTTGAAATTTGTCACAAGATTTGACATTGAAAAAGGTCGGCCCAATCAAATGTCAAATCTTGTGACCAGTTTCAAGAGATACACGCTATGCATGTATAGCTTTTCAAAAAATATTTTGATAAATTTCGTCGAGGATTTCGGCAACAAAATCACTTTTGAAAACATTTTCGGAAGAAAACAGATTCCTCATCATTGTCTATGGCTCAAAGTTAGACGTTTTTCGCGTTAAAACAAACTGTATTCGCATGATTGCAACCAATCATTATTGACATTCTATTGCGCAGCTTATCTTTAACAACGTTTGCAATGAAAAATGCCCTCTCAACTGAGGAATTTGAAAATAGCTACGACAGCAAAGGGGTTGCAAGTTTGCAGTACGCTTACATCTAGGCTCATCCCCAGCATCTACTTCTTCAAGAACTTTGGCCCAGAACATGTCTGCAGATGGTACATTGAAAAAACGATGAAGAAGGTTCCATTCGTTGATAATTTCATCAACATCGATACCAACGTTATTGAATTCCAAGGCATTTCTTCCTTTAGTTTGATCAAAAAATCTCTGCATCGCAAAACTAAACTAAACTTTTTACTAAATTCCTTGATATCATATCCATAGTCGATGCATTCGTAGTTCCAAAATGGGAATTTACTGAACGAGTTTATGTTGATTAGTTTCAACTATTGTGGGACAACTATTATTTTCTAGTTGATTCGATTAAATCGAGAATATACGTAAAAATTGCATTCCCCTAGAAACTCCCCTGGACGGTTTTCTCGCTGCGGTTATGTCCAAAGAAACCAGCAACACTGGATCTCGGACACAACCTGGCAAAAAATAGATCGCGGGAGGGCCCTAAAAATAATGTGATAATGTGAACTCTACAAGCGACCCGGAAAGACGCCACCAACTTGAGCGGGAATACTTCCGCAGGCAATAGTAAGGTGCTGTACCAAATCACTAAACAACTCTCGGGAAAGCTCTCTTCTAAAAAGCATACCGTAAAGAGTGCGGATGGAACGCTGCTGTGCAGCGACGAGGAACAACTCCAAAGATGGAGAGATCATTTCTTCGCCGCCCTGAATGGTTCACTTGAACAGGGACCTCAAGAAAGGAGCAACAATGCACAGCGAATAAGAATTGCCACTCGTGCACCATCCAAAACAGAAATAGTAACCGCAATTCATGCAATGGCCAAGGGTAAAGCAGCTGGAAAAGATGGCATCCCGCTAGAATTGTTGACAGCCGACTCAAGCCTCATAGCGGATGCGCTACAGCCAATTCTGGAAATAGCATGGAACACCTGTACCTCTCCGGAGGATTGGACGGAAGGTATCTTAGTCAAAATACCAAAAAAGGGGGACCTAACAATATGTGACAACTGGAGAGGCACCTATTATGTACAGTGGGTAAAATCTTGTCCCACATATTATTATCAAGAGAGGCAGTAGATCGAACGGTTAGAAGGCAGCAGGCTGGATTCAGAAAAAGCCGCTCCTGCATAGATCATATTAACACCTTGAGAATCATAGTGGAGCAGTCTACTGAATTTCGATCCCCCTTTACCTTGCTTTCGTAGACTATGAGAAAGCGCTTGACGTGGTTAATAGGAACTTTATATGGTGAGCTCTATGACAACGTGGATTGCCTGAGAAAATAATAGAATTAATAAAGGCCCTATACAACAATTCCAAATGCAGAGTTCTGCATAATGGAAAATTATCCGACAGCTTTGAAGTAAGCTCAGGAGTACGACAAGGATGCCTACTCTCGCCATTACTATTTCTTATAGTAATAAATGACATCCTCGTCAGCGCTCTAGATGGTAGAACAGGTGGCGTACAATGGGGATTGTTAGACTGCCTTAAGGATCTCGACTACGCCGATGATATCTGTTTGCTGGCCCACAGACACCAGAACCTCAACAACATGTTAAACAATTTGGCAACAGAAAGTAGTCCAGCAGGCTTAAGGCTGACTAAAACTAAAGAAATGCGGATAAATGCAAACACCATTGAACGCACAGCGCTGAATAACCGTGACGTGGAACTGGTAGATAAATTCTGCTACCTCGGTAGTATCATTACCGAAAACTCATGCTCTGAAAGTAGATAAGGTAGAACCTTGACTTTTACAGTTTTAGATAGGTGGGAATATTCTGCATACACTGATACCTTTCTCATGAAAATAGCTCATAGGGTTACAAAAATACAGGGTGATATGTAAACCTCTACCAAAAAAACTACATAACGCCCTAGCTGCTAAACCGTTACGATTTACGCCCCCCTCCCATACAATTTTTGTTCGTCTATCCAAAACCTATCCAGAGCCGGCCGCTTTGTAAACTTAACGGTATACACCCTGTATAGTTGGAAGCATAATGCAGAACTTTTGTTATAACTTCTCCGTTTGCATTGCTCCAAAATCTACAAAAACAACCCGAATTCAATAGATGACCACATCAAATTATTCGCAAGAAAATTCTCTACAAAAAAGTTCTAAGGCATTTTTTATGTAAAATCAATAATAAAAAAGTTATAGCGCTTTAAGGCTCATCACCCCCAAAATTTTTGACATTTTTCGTCCATATCGTTTTATTATTAATATAACGGCAAAACATTATTTACGAAAGTTGTAGATAATTTGATTATCTAAAAAAAATATCTTTACAAAAATTCTGTAGGACTCACGCTTTCCGAGAAATAAGGAAAACCATTTTTCACCACTCAAAACAAGATGGCGGCCGAACGTCACCCCTCCGGATCCCGAAAAATCGGTTTTATACTCCCAACCAACCCCCTACACATTACAAAAAAAAATTGCTGTTTTCAGAAAATGTTCAGCGAATGTACCATTTGACTGGACTAGTGGGAATCCACCAAAAGTTTTGTCTCCGCACAATCTCCATACATTATCCGCCGAAGTGTCTCCACCAAAATCAATGTGCGGAGATAAGAAATGTGCGGAGAGAAGAACTGCGGAGACTACACACACACACACCGATATTTCAGTGGATGCAAAACGTGTCCATTAAAAAATGTTCTGTGTCGGTGCGGAGAACTTCTGCGGGGACTGTGCGCGGATAAGAAAACGCAGTGGATACTTGAAAAAAGACTTCAAAAAGTCTTGAAGTTGCCTGTTTAGGCCTATCTTTTGTTTTCCAGTGAATATGGAAAACACAAAACATCTTAGGACAAACAAGGGGTATTATTTTGAAGAGGTAGTTTTTTTTACGATGGAATGGACAAATGAAAAAAATATTGAATTAATTCAATTCTACGAACAAAATAAGTTATTGTGGGATGCCGAAAAAAAGAGCTGAAGTTGCCATTTCCCCACACCCTAGCAAATGGTCAAAAATTTCTGCCACTAGTATTTAACAGTTATTTAGCCCTAATAGAACCTACATACGCAGCGGCATATTTTTTTTTAAAATTTAACCCTATTTTGTACCCCCAACCCCCTAACTCGAGATGGGTCCACTTCCCCCAAAAATGTCATATTATAAAAAATGGTTAAAATTACTTGAAAAGCTTATATACCAAACGGCAGAAGGTTGGGACGACACGATTTTTTCAAGTGCCAGCTCCCCTACTATAGTAATATATTTAGACTTAAATCGGAAAACATGAAACATTGCGCGCACACAATAATTTTATCATTCAAAGTCGTATCCATCTAAAGTCTTGTCTCTGTAGAGTGCGCACACAGTCCTTTAGAACATAGTTTGAGACTTTTCATATGCTTCCTGCAAGATTTTAGTGGATACGCAATGAAAGCTTTGTCTCCGCACAGTTTGAGATTAAATCTCAAACTGTGCGGAGACAAAGCTTTCATTGCGTATCCACTAAAATCTTGCAGGAAGCATATGAAAAGTCTCAAACTATGTTCTAAAGGACTGTGTGCGCACTCTACAGAGACAAGACTTTAGATGGATACGACTTTGAATGATAAAATTATTGTGTGCGCGCAATGTTTCATGTTTTCCGATTTAAGTCTAAATATATTACTATAGTAGGGGAGCTGGCACTCGTGTGCGCACACGCTCGTGTGCGATAAATTTTGTGTGCGCCAAAACGCACATACTCATGAGTTGTGTGCGCTTTTCTTGTGCTTATTACTCACGCACGTGAGCTGTGAGTAATTGAATAATTTCGTGTGCGCACATGAGTCGAAAAATGAGTTTTGAGTCGTTCGTGTGCGCACATGAGTAATTGGAAATATCATATTTTTGTAATTTCATTTTCTTTAGTCATCCCATGGATGTTCGTTTGAACTGTAATTAATTTGTTTTTATTTGTTTGCATGGTAGGTACTTGCCAAATGGTGTTATAAGGTTTGATTTTAGAATTGCTTCTTGTATTCGGTGTTGTTGAAAAAATTTATTGATAACTTTTGTTAACGAAAGGGATTCCTAAGTGTACAATGAAAAGTCGAGCTGGTACCAGGACGCTTTTTTTTGTTAATTATCCCTTCTTTCTATTTTTGTGTACGTTTTTTTATGTATGTTATGTGAAGTTGGTTTATTAATGGTTTTATTTAGCTTCACCTCGTATATTTGTTTGTTTGGTTTAAATCTTGCGACAGCTTTTTCAACTACTTCTACTGAACCGATTCTTATGAAATTTTGGGCACACATTGAGTTCCCGTGACAATGCAATCTGACAATTTTGTACTAAAATCAAGATGGCGGTTCCAAGATGGCGGACGAATTTTGCAATTGTGTTCCGATTCCATTGAAAATCGGTATCGGGGGGTTTGTAGGACCGCAAATGACGATTCTGTGGTCAAAATTTGAAAATTCAAAATGGCGGCGCCAATATGGCGGACGAATTTTGCAATTGTGTTCCGATTCCATTGAAAATCGGTTCCGGGGGTTTGTAAGGCCACACATGACGATTCTGTGGTCAAAATTTGAAAACTCAAAATGGCGGCGCCAATATGGCGGATGAATTTTGGAAATGTGTTCTGAATCCATTGAAAATCGGTATCGGGGGGTTTTTAGGACCACAAATGACGATTCTGTGATCAAAATTTGAAAATTAAAAATGGCGGATGAATTTTGCAAATGTGTTCTGAATCCATTGAAAATCGGTATTGGGGAGTTTTTAAGGTGAAAAATGACGAATCTGTGGTCAAAATTCGACAATTCAAAATGGCGGCGCCAATATGGCGGTACGATTTTGGCAATTTCGATTTGGTTTTACTGAAAATCGCTATTTGGGGGTGTTTAAGGTCGGAAATAATGAATTTGTTGTCAAAATTAGGAAATTCAAAATGCTACTTCATCAGAATTTTGTAAAAAGTGAAATCCAAAAATGGCTGAATTAGGACTAAAAAGAATACTATAAAAATAGGTAAAAAAACTTTTAAGTTAAATGGTTTTATTTTAAATCATAAGCTGTACCAAAAACTAGAAAATAATTAGAACACAAACATGGACCTTCTTGAGATTCTGACGTCTAGTAAGAAATCGTGCAATAGTACCAGTGCTGTCCTCTCATGTCGTATGCCAAGGGGCACTTTGTGTCGCTGCGTCAGCCGATTAAGTAATATTATGGGACTTTTAACAGGCTAAAATAAAAACATGGGGCGCATAAAAACCTGTATAACGACTGTATAATTAAATAAGAACGACCTGCCTAGAAAAATGTGTTTCCAAGTCCACCAAAAAAAATATTTCAAATGCGCCCCGTGTGTTTATTTTAGTGTTTGTGTTCTAATTATTTTCTAGTTTTTGGTACAGCTTATGATTTAAAATAAAACCATTTAACTTAAAAGTTTTTTTACCTATTTTTATTTATCTTTTGGAGAATACCATGTGAAGTACAGTTTAATGGTTTTTAGTATAAGTCTTTACAAGGAGTATATGCTGTTTTAGAGATCGATGAATTAAATAAATTATCACGTATGTTGATTGAACATTTGTCGCGTTACTAGTGTATAGCGATTTGCTTTTCTGCAGGATGGCTTAGCGGCGGGCGATGCTTCTCGCGCCGGAAGTTGTATTCAGGTACTCTACTCCCTTCAAATAAGCACTCGGCGTCCGCCCTGATGGGAGGCGCTCCCTTCAGGTAAGAGGTGGTGCATGCATTACGGTGGTACCACCACTCCACTCCACGACCCCCAGGGGTACCGCCTTGATGATTGTCAGTTGGTTTTTTGGGAATTTTTTTTGTCCAAATTTTTTTTTGTTTTTGTGCGGGAATCCGAGGTTGACCTCTTCGGGCAACCAAGCCTGGGTTCACATTACGCTACCAAAAAAAAAAATTGAGAATTTTATGTTTTCTTATTTATTTACATATTTATTATTTTAGTTTACATCGACATCAGCTACATTTTCAATGAAATCTAAACTAGTTGAGCGAAGAAGATTGAAATTTAATTTTGTTAACAAAATATTTGAAAGATTTTTTTTGGATAATTTGGTTCGTAGTTTGGTAAATACTGTTGACAAAGCACTAAATGCACGTTCTACAGACACTTGCGAAGCGGGAACAGCAAGTGCAACTTCTACAAGTTTTGATAATTGCGCATCATTGCGATAAATTTTTTTGCAATATTCCAAAACGTTTGTCTCTAGTGGCTCCCTGGTCTGATCACATAACATTGCTAACTTTTGCTTTAAGGATCTTTGCGCTGATATCTGTGATTGTGAATTTATTGTTGTTTGGTTGATAAGAAGCGTTAATTTGGAGTATTTATTTGTTGATGTATCAGCAACATCGACTGGATCCGTTGTATTTTCAGTGGACAAATTTATACTGTCATTTACAGATTCCGCTGCCGTAGTTTCTTCTAAATTGGCGATCACATCATACGTTTTTAACAGATGATTCTGCACAAAAATCAAAATTACAATAACATTTAAAGTCGTTTGATAATAATAATAAACAAATTACCAGTGCAATTGTTTTCTGTTCTTCAGTTAGCATTGCAGAACCAGCAAAGTTAAAACGGGGGTCCAAGTATAAGGCTGAAACAAATGCATCGTGCTCAAATAATTTCCGTTTTCTGGTCACCATTGCTTGATGTAGTAAGTCTGCATAACTATTTGTGTGTGCTATATGTGCCAATTCTAATTCACATGACAACCAGTCCCGATAGAAATCTCCTAAAATGTATTGCTCGCGTTGGAATTTCAACGAACAGTCTGCTAAATGATGAAATGCATCCACAAAATTTTGCACGAAAGTCCACTTAAAATCTATGTTGATGATGTCGTCCAGATTTTCAATGTATTCTTTGTGCGGCAATATGGAATTGACCATGTTGAAGGTGGAATTCCACCTTGTCGCATTATCAAGAGTTGGCATAGTAATACTAATATCACCTGATCTAATAGACGTTCGTAATTTTTTAACGAGTTTTCTACATTGGTTTAACTCTGTCTCTAGTTCTTTAAGTACGTCATGTGCTGCTAATTGTATTGTGTGCGCAGCACACCGCACTACCGAGAATACCGAAGCGATTTGTGACTGTATGTCCTCTTCTTCTCGATCATTTTCCTCATAAATATTATTATTATCCTCCTGAATCTCTTGAAGTATTTTCGAGGCTTTTATCACATTTGCACCGTTATCCGTTGTGTTGGAATAAATTTGACTTATATCAATTTTAAATTCCTGCAGACATCTAAGGATTTCTTCCTTTAGGAATTGTGCAGTATGTCTTCTGCTTATTTCAATCATACCTGCGAGATATGAAATAGATTTCTATAATATGCTTTAATCAAACTCGAAAAATATCATAGTATGTTAAGATAAATGTCGAAGTAAACAAAAACAATTATACAATGGTTCTGTAACAAAATTGTTTAATCCATTCGCTGCCGCGTCAAAGTATGTGAGCTAATTCGCATTGCCAACTCTGTTTTGAGTGTTTGCGTCTATCTAATGGCTCCTCTCAAAGCCTTCTACATTTACAAGCCATGCACTACGAAATCTCACACTCACATTCAAAGAAAATGGCTCTTCAATTTATCTGTCAGAATGGACTTCAGTCAGAATGGACTTCAATTTAGCTGTGAGAAAAGCAATTTTTTAACTTAGTTTTTGGAATAAAAAGTGGTAAAATAATGTATTTTATCACTTTTTAGTGCACACGGATTATCAGTGATAAGTTATTTAGTGATCTGACTCCATAAATTAAAAAAAATTAGTGGTTAAGTGTATTTTAATAGTGTTAATTGATTAGGTGACGTTTTTGTTTACATTTGCGGTGGTTTTTTCGTGTTAATTTAGGGAAAAAATGTTGAATTTGTGTAATAATGGAATTTAAAGTGAATTTAAAGTAGTTAAAAATTATTATAGAAGAGTTATTAAAAACATAAGTGCAAGTACTACCACACAAAATGAATAATAATAACTTTTTCACTTTTCCTTCACATTTTTCTGCACTAATGTTTTTAATAACTATTCTATAATAATCTTTAATCACTTAAAAAGCACTTTTTATTATATTACTACACAAATTCAACATTTTTTCCCTAAATTAACCCGAAAAAACCACCGCGAATGTAAACAAAAATGGTCTCCTAATCAATTAACACTCTTAAAATACACTTAATCACTCACTTCTTTTTAATTTTTTTTATTAAATCACTAAAGCACTAATCACTGATAATCCATGTGCACCAAAAAGTGATAATATACATTATTTTACCACTTTTAATTGCAAAAACAAAGTTAAAAAATTGTTTCGTACGGCTTCGGCAATGTTAATTCCACAATTTTGGCTCTTCATACACGTGCATGCACATACCTGGGGCATGGCTTGTAAATGTGGAAGGCTTTGGCTCCTCTACATGTTTGCCATAACTCTACCACAACCCTTTGATCTTGTGGTGAAGAACCGACACCACACGGATCTCGCGCCAACAACGTGTTGGCCATCACTCCCCGTCATTCCAATACATACCAACGTGAGCCCAAACCCCGCTCTACACGATGGCCAACGTGTAGAGCAGCCCTAAGTTTTATTTTTTTTTTGTGAGTATGTATACAGCCCCTGACCAAAAAATTACAAACACTTGTAAATTTCATTATTACCTGCATCCTTTCTTCCTGGAAAAGGCTTGAGCGTATCAATGTTTATTGGTTGGATTTTCCTAATTAGTTTACAATAATAAAACAACATTCCTGTTTTTCCATGAAAAAACATCTCTTTTTTCCATGGCCAGATTCACCGGATTTAAACCCAATAGAAAATGTGTGGCATGAACAAAAAACACTAGTTTATAAAGATAATAGTACAATTTTAATAGAAAATATTAAACAAATATGGTATCGAGCACGTGAAATAAAAAAATTAAATCTTGCGTAGAGTATGCCAAGACGAATCGAAGCAGTTAAGTTAGTGAAAGGTGGCAACACTAAATATTAAGTATTTATTTTAAAATTTTTATCTCTTTCCTAATTGATTCCACTTTAGTGTTATAAATAAATATTTGATAATAAAGTAAGATTTCCTATTGAAAAATATAATTTCAATACAGAGTTTAGAAAATATTAATATTATTTTTTGGCCAGGGGCTGTATTTTGTCATAGATAATTGTAAATAAAATCAAACACGAGAATACTCGTAGTTGGCAGTGAGAATGCCACAGAATGCGACAGGACTCAAAATATTTTTTAGTATTTGCGCACTTTCAACTATAAAAACAAATCCAGAATGACGTATATTTACGTCTGCGGCCACAAAACATTTGGAAATTCAAAATGCGAACACATTTCAAATACAACGAGTATATTCGTGCTGGCAATCCATAACACCCTACCAACCGCGAATACTCGTGGTTGACAGCGAATGGGTTAAACATGAAAAGAATTCAACAAATAGGTAGCTACATATTAAAACCAGTTAAATAATAATATTTATAATAACACATTATAACTTCTCTTACCTATTGTATTCACACATATTTGGTAATCTTTTATATATTGAAGGTTTATTCCCAATATACTTTTCTCCATCCTTGTTGCAATATCCACCTTAAGTGAAATCATTTTTTTCTCTACCCGTTTAATTATTATTTCCTTAATTCTTTGGGTTGTTTTTTCCACAATTAATCCTATATTTTTCGAGTTTACATTGATATCGAAATTTTTCTCGTACGGTGCAATAAGTTTTTTAAAAAATTCATCATCATCAAATATACGAAACGGAATGTTTTTAACTGTCACCATGCCCACACAGCATTTTAAAAATTCTTTTTTGTCCATGTTTATATTGATGCTAACTTTTGTGTTAGTTTTCCTTATTCTAGAAGTAGAAGCATACTCATTAGCACTGTTTTCACTTTCATCATCACTTCCTATATTTTTTTTATGCACTAATTTATAATGTCTTTTAATATTTGCAGGTCTACTTCCACTTAAGTTTTTTCCACAATGTTCTACTAAACACGTAGATTTATTTGTCTCTTTATTATAAGTCACATATTTATGTATATCAAAAAGTTTTCGTTTTCCCATATTTTATGTTATAATGAAAAATAATATAAAATAAATTTAAATAAACACACTGTAACTAGTCTATATTATATCTTCACTTCGTACGCACGTCACGTTTTCTATTCAACAAATGCATCGAGCAATTTTGTGTGCGATTCATTCATGTCCTTACTCACTTCTTGAGTTATTAGGAAATGATGTTATTACTCATGAGTAATAAGGAAAGGGATAATTTGTACGCACTCATGAGTGTGCGTTTTCTCAATTCGAATTACTCACTCAAGTGCGTATGCGTATATAAGCATGGCAACAACTCACGCACACCCTCATGAGTTTTTAAGAACCGCACATGCACTTGAGTCGAAAAGTTTTGAGTCAATCGTCTGCGCACGCGAGTGTGCGTTTCCGTACTCTGCTTCTCTTGTCCTTATTACTCACGCACGTGGGTGATTGTAGAGTTTAACCCCCACCTTCCGATTTTCTTTAAATTTTAGTATCCTGAGCAAGAATATATGTATGTTGGGGGCGGAAACCAAATCTAAGGATGGTTTTTTAATGTTGAAAATGGCAATAATTAGCCTAAATTCTTGAAAATTGATAAATTGTGGGCAGGAAAGCGTTGGGGGTTGTTAAAAAATTATTCAAGTTTAAAAATCATTTTTCATCCCCTCCCCTTCCATCCGCGAGTTGATATATGTAATTCCCAACTTGCAATGAGGAATGTGGGAATAAAACCACGTTTAAGTTAAAAATCTATGTATTCTGTTTTTATCCTCCGCCCGTGCCCCGCAGCCCGCCGTACCCTATTTCCTGCCCCCATTTCCCGTCCACAATTTATCAACCTACACAAAAGGTAAAAACAGACTAAATAGATTTTTAACTTAAACCTGTTTTTTTCCCACATTCCCCATTACAAGTTGGAAATTACATATAGAAACTCGCGGACGGGGAGGGGGGGGTGTTGAAAAATGATTTTTAACAGTTTTTTAAACTTGGATAATATTTTAACAACCCCCCCCCCCCCAACCACTTTTCAGGCCCTAAATTCATAAATTTTCAAGAAATCTTCGATTAAAAATAAAAGTAATTAATTATCGCCAATTTCAACATTACAAAACCATCCTTAGATTTGGTTTCGCGCCCAAGATATACATATATTCTTGCTCACGATGACGATAACTACAACATACTAAAGTTTCAAGAAAATCGGAGGGGTGGGGGTTTTACTCTACAATCAATAATCACCCGCACGTGAGCTGCGAGCACTTGAATAAGTTCGTGTGCGCACATGAATCGAAAAATGAGTTTTGAGTCGTTCGTGTGCGCACGCGAGTATTTCCAATTACTCATGTGCGGACACGAACGTGAGTAATATCAATTGCCCTTATTACTCACGGACGTGAGCTGTATGCGCTTGAATTATTTCGTGTGCGCACATGAGTTTTGAGTCATTCGTGCGCGCACGCGAGTATTTCCAATTACTTATGTGCGCACACGAACGTGAGTAATATCAATTGCCCTTATTACTCACGCACGTGAGCTGTGTGCGCTTGAATTATTTCGTGTGCGCACATGAGTCGAAAAATGAGTTTTGAGTCGTTCGTGTGCGCACGCGAATGTGTGTTTCCGAACTCTGGTACTACCCTGCATTTTATGGACAGTGGAGGCCCATGACAAAATTGTTGGCAACATCCTTCAATTATTGGCAACATTTAACTTAAAAGTTTTTTTTACCTATTTTTTTTCTTTCATATTGTTCCCACGAGTATTGGACAAATAACAGTCGACCCCACCAGAGGTCCATGTAGAGCGGCAAGGCTCTTATACAACAAGGTGTGCCCAACCTTGAGGCTGAAACGCTAACGACATATAATTTTTATCCACCCTAATGCCACACAGTCCTCGGCACGTTTCTAACGTTGACTTGGGTGGTGTATCGCTAACGACGTATCATTTTGAACCACCCTAACGCCACACAGTTCTCGGCACAATACAGAAACCTTAACTTGGGTGCATTCAAAACATCAAAAATTATTCCAATGAAATAACCTTATTGTATTCCTTTTAGTATTAATTCAGTCATTTTTTGATTTTACTTTTTACAAAATTCTGGTGAATTTTAAATTTTATAATTTTGACAACAGATTCACTATTTCCCATTTTGATTTTTTTTAAATTTTGACCACAGATTCGTCATTTGTGACCTTAAAAACTCCCCGATACCGATTTTCAATGGATTCAGAGCACATTTGCAAAATTCATCCGCCATTTTGAATTTTCAAAATTTTACCACAGAATCGTCCTTTGTGGGCCTAAAAACCGCCCGATATCGATTTTCAATGAATTCAGAACACATTTCCAGAATTCATCCGCCATATTGGCGCCGCCATTTTGAATTTTCAAATTTTGACCACAGAATCGTCATTTGTGGTCCTAAAAACCCCCCGATACCGATTTTCAATGGATTCAGGACACATTTCCAAAATTCATCTTCCATATTGGCGCCGCCATTTTGAATTTTAATTATGACCACAGAATCGTCATTTGTGGCCCTAAAACCCCCCGATAACGATTTTCAATGGATTCAAAACACATTTCCAAAATTCATCCGCCATATTGGCGCCGCCATTTTGTATTTTCAAATTTTGACCACAGAATCGTCATTTGTGGCCCTACAAACCCCCCGATACCGATTTTCAATGGATTCAGAACACATTTCCAAAATTCATCCGCCATATTGGCGCCGCCATTTTGAATTTTAATTTTGACCACAGAATCGTCATTTGTGGCCCTAAAACCCCCCGATACCGATTTTCAATGGAATCGGAACACAATTTCAGAATTTGTCCGCCATCTTGGAACCGCCATCTTGATTTTTGCACAAAATTGTCAGATTGCATTGTCACGGGAACTCAATGTGTGGGCAAAATTTCATAAGAATCGGTTTAGTAGAAGTAGTTGAAAAAGCTGTCGCAAGATTTGAACCAAACAAACAAACAAACAAATATACGAGGTGAAGCTAAATAAAACCATTAAAAAACAGAAGAAATAGATTTTTAACTTAAACCTGTTTTTTCCCACATTCCCCGTTACAAGTTGGGAATTACATATATAAACTCGCGCACGGAAAGAGGTCTTTGGGGGGGGGGGTTGTTGAAAAATGATTTGTAACAGTTTTTTAAACTTGAATAATATTTTAACAACCCCCCCACCCAAACTCCTTTTCCAGCCCTCAATTCATCAATTTACAAGAAATCATCGATTAAAAATTAAGGTAATTAATTATTGCCATTTTCAACATTACAAAAGCATCCTTAGATTTGCTTTCCGCGCCCAATATATACATATGTATATTCTTCCTCACGATGACGAAAACTACAACATACTAAAATTTAAAAAAAATCGGAGGGGTGGGGGTTTTACTCTACAATCACCCGCACGTGAGCTGCGAGCACTTGAATAAGTTCGTGTGCGCACATGAATCGAAAAATGAGTTTTGAGTCGTTCGTGTGCGCACTCGAGTATTTCCAATTACTCATGTGCGGACACGAACGTGAGTAATATCAATTGCCCTTATTACTCACGCACGTGAGCTGTATGCGCTTGAATTATTTCGTGTGCGCACAGACTTTTGAGTCGTTCGTGTGCGCACGCGAGTATTTCCAATTACTCATGTGCGCACACGAACGTGAGTAATATCAATTGCCCTTATTACTCACGCACGTGAGCTGTGTGCGCTTGAATTATTTCGTGTGCGCACATGAGTCGAAAAATGAGTTTTGAGTCGTTCGTGTGCGCACGCGAATGTGCGTTTCCGAACTCTGTGAGATTTTTCGTTTTTTGCTCTATTTGTGTGGATTGTTATGTTCGCGCACTGTCTACAGACCGCAGTGGAAACGCACCTTAAACGGTGGAAACGCACATTTTTCGAGGGAGTGAGGTTTTGTCCTGAAGAGACAATTCTTACGTTTTTCGAGGGAGTGAGGTTTTGTCCTGAAGAGACAATTCTTACATTTTTCGAGGGAGTGAGCTTTTGTCCTGAAGAGACAATTCTGACGTTTTTCGAGGGAGTGAGGTTTTGTCCTGAAGAGACAATTCTTACATTTTTCGAGGGAGTGAAATTTTGTACATTTTTTTACATTTTTTGAGGGTGTGAAATTTTGTGCTGGAGAGACATTTCTTACTTCTTTTACGGTAGCAGAATTTGCAACTTGAAATTAGGCGAGGTGGGATTGCAAAATCTATAATAATATTCTTGTTGTGGCCCAGTGCCCCACTGACCTAAAAAACAAACAAAAACAAAGAATTAGTAAATACATTGAAAAAAAGTAACAAAAAAACAAATAAACTTACCATGTTCACCTCCATCCAACCAAAACCCCATCCATGTTATAGATTCTTATAATTTCAAGTAAATATACCTAAAAAGAAATAAAATTAATCAAAAATCAAATATACTTACCAAAATATTCCTGACGTTTACGCGTATAACAAAAATAAACGTCACTACGTATACGCAATCAGCTGTGGAGTACAGCGGTTGCGCATATCACTTTAAAAAATAATAAAGAAGAAGATAGGGAGAAATTATCACAGTAGGAGAACAAATTCTCTTACCGAAATTTTCCCCCCTCAACTCCCAGACAATTTGAAAAAGGAGGCAGGATTATAAAACCGGTGACGAGCCAAGGAACCGGGCCTTTTGCGCTCAGGAATATTATCGAGCAGCATCTTCGGAACATTACCAAGATAAAAAAAGGTCAGTTTGTTAGCAGTTGGAATATTTTCACTGCTATTAGGGAATTAGATAGTTGATTGGCATTTTGATCATCAACTGGTGTGTTAGTTTAGCACTTGTGATTGTTGCATAATTTTTGGTGACGGTTGTTTTGTACCTCACAAACTGCAATCGGAAGTATTCCATTGCCGCAAGGTTTTAGATAGTTGGTCGGGTTACGCCACCAACTTGTTGATAGGGTAGAATTTTTTTTTCGGTGTTTATTACAGGAATCAACGTAATCTGGTCTATTATCCAAATTTATACATTGCGGGATTAATAGACAGGAGGTTGAGGCGCAGAATTTCAGCGCACCAAAAGGTGAGACCTTCAAGGTGCTACAAGTTCTGGCAATAACGGAAACTACTCATCAAGCAACCCGGATATGCAATCGGTCCGCTATTAAAAGAGAGGAATACAAACAATTCTTTTGTATTCCTAGCAGAAGACAAAGCAGACTACTAGAGGCTGTATAATAGAGACTGGACAAGTTCGAGCAAGAAAAATTGATACCAGCAGAATTGAAATAATTATTGTAAGAAGCACAGAATTCATTTCGTTAGAATTGTGCTTTCTAAATATTTTTTATTGAAGAAACGTTATTTAAGTAGAATTAATTAGAATTATAGACAAATAGGAGAAATATATCTATACCAAACTGTACATAATAGTCTTCTAACTATTTGAACCTGCACTATCCGGATTTACAGCTTAAATAAAATAATATTACGACGTTCGCATCTTAAAATTAGTTATTATACAATTTTAAGAAGGGCGGCGCCGTAACATTTGGTCCTTCGAGCCGGATAGTGCAGCCGTACAGATATATTTTCTTTAATGCGTTTATAATATTTTAATTAAATTCATACTGCAGTGCTAAAACTTCAAATTAAGTCGACACACACCCTAAAATAATCATGAAGCGCACACTTCAGCAACAGAATGGTTATAAGTCACAATTGGAAAAAACACTTGCCAATTATATGACTATACCAGCATCCAGGCGAACACCTGGTTACATTACAGGAAAGATAGAGACTATCAAAAACCTGGCAAAAAAGTTCGATGAGAATCATTCCGAACTTATTTCGGTTGACATAAGCAGCATTGATGACCCAAAGATTAAAACGGCTGTAGAATTATATCAGACAGGAGATCAATTTATGGAATTCGAACGAATTTATTCGGAATTTCTTGGAGACCTACGGGATGCATTGACTACCTCCATTTCTCAACCGACAACATCAAATGTTCAGACCACTACTACTGGAGAATCATTAGGATCATCAAGGGCATTAGTGAAATTGCCAACGTTAGAGATCCCAAAGTTCGATGGCCAGTATACATCGTGGAGGACATTTCATGATCAGTTCCAATCACTGATCCATCATGAAGATCGCCTATCGCCGATCGAAAAACTACATTATTTAAAGAGCAGCCTAACAGGAGAAGCCCGACGAGATTTGGATTCTTTTGATATGACGGCTGAAAATTATATTGCAGCATGGGAAATGTTATGCACGCGATACAACAAGCGAAGACTGCTCGTTTATGCACAACTAAAGTTGTTATTTAAGCAAGATACAATAAAGTCAGAAGCTCATAAGGAAATTAGAAGATTATTGGATGAATTGCAACGCATTAGGCATGCACTACGAGTGCTAAAAGTCAGCACTACAGATTGGGATCCAATTTTTGTTTATGTTACGGCACAAAAGTTGCCAGACAAGACCCGCAATTTGTGGGAACAAGCAGTTGCGAAATCGGATGAGCTACCATCGTTGGAACAATTGACGAAATTTTTGGAGGAAAGATACAGAAGCCTGGAAGCAGTAAAGGATTCCACTGGCAGCATACCCACCAAGGATAACCGCAATTCCGGAAGTCGCCACAGAACCTCCAATTATCATACTCGTCAACAAGATAGTAATTCTAATGAAGAAAATCAACATGAGGATGGAACGAGAGGACGACGACTCCAGTGCCCGATGTGCCACAAAGATCACTTCTTGTCGCAGTGTAACACATTTAAAGAATTGAGCAGCTCCTCGAGACTACAGTGGATCGCAAGGAAAAGGTTATGCTTCAATTGCTTCAAGACGCATCATAGCAGACAATGTGCAAGCCACAACAGATGTCCCATGTGTCAGGGAAAACATCATTTATTGTTACACAGATCAACAGGAAGGAAGCCGGAAGTCATTGAAACACAGGCAACCAATGCGGCGCAAGAGGACGAGCCAACAGTCACCAATTGCAATTATCATGGTAACTCGACACAGTCACTGTTGGCAACCGCGTTAGTTAAGGTAAAGGATCGGTATGGAAATTGCATAGCATTACGTGCACTAATTGACCCAGGATCTGAGAGTTCCTTCATTACGGAAGCAGCATGTCAGTTCTTACGACCTGAGGTCAGCCCTACTTCATTAAGAATAAACGGATTATTATCAGCGCAGGTCGGTACTTCAGATAAGTTAACACGGCTCACATTGACATCCATGTCCAGGAATAAGTATGAAGGCGATATACACGCATATGTTATAAAAGATATAACCAGCTCATTTTCTCCCAAGCGAATGAACCAAGTAAATTGGTCATTTCTAACAGGATTAAAATTGGCGGATCCTAAGTTTAAGGAGCATGGGCGCATCGATCTGCTAATTGGAGTTAACATGTACGCACAAATACTCAACAACGGGCTACGCAAGGGACCGAAAGGATCGATAGTAGCACAGAATACGAAATTAGGATGGATCGTGTTCGGAAAAGTGCCATCACCTCCAGTGCCCAGAGAACATACCAGCTTTACAGCATTCACAACTCAGGAGGACAATTCAGCAGAACTGCATGAGCGAGTGAGACAATTCCGGAAACAAGAACTTCCGGCGGTGAAAGTGCTAAGTTCTAAGTTATACGACAAAAATACAAAGCGTCAGCATAACGGACAATACACGGTCCGCATTACCTCCCGAGATGATAGACTACCAGTCTTAGGAGAATCAAGGAGGCAAGCGTTATCCAGATTCACGCAGTCGGAGAACAAAATAAAGCAACAACCAGAGCTAAGAGAGCGATACCAACAATGTTTGCAGGAGTATCTAGATCTTGGCCACATGAAGCCTGTTAGAGAAAGCAAACTTCAACGATACTACATGCCGCATCACGCCGTGATCAAAGATATCACGACGACAAAGGTACGTATAGTATTCAACGCTTCAGCACCCAGGTCAAATGGGAAGAGCCTAAATCAACAAATGTTGACAGGCCCAACATTACAGCCAAAATTATTTTCAATGCTGATTAAATGGAGAAAATATCGGTTTGCGGATGATATTGAGAAAATGTACCGGATGATTCTAATTCATCCAAGCGATCGGCAATATCAGATCATATTATGGAGAACAAACCGAGCTGAACAGGTAAAGGCGCACGAGCTACAAACCGTGACTTTCGGTACAACGTCGGCGCCATACTTGGCTATTAAAACGCTACAACGGCTAGCGAATGATGAAAGGGAAAATTATCCCAAGGCAGCAGAAGTTGCATATACGGATTTCTACGTCGATGACGTATTAACAGGTGCAGACACGGTAACAGATGCGGCTAAGTTACAAAAGGAATTAATTCAATTAATGAATGGTGGTGGATTTCATTTAAGAAAATGGGCGGCGAACCACCAAATACTGCTACAATGTGTGTTACCTGAAGACCGCGAATTACAACTGCCTCTTCAAGTCAAAGAGGACAATAAAGCATTAGGAATTTACTGGCATCCCGTTGAGGAATACTGTTCTTATGCAATAAGACCAGAAGAATTTAAGAAGCCAGCAACTACAAAGAGACAAAGATTGTCTGAAATTGAAAAATTGTTAGATCCACTAGGGTGGATAGCGCCGTGCGTCGTAGTATCCAAGCTCATCATGCAGAAATTGTGGATATCTGGGTATGATTGGGATAACCCAATATTTACCGAAATCCAGCAGGAATGGATCCAGTTAAGGAATCAGCCGCCCAGCATTCAAGGCCAAAGACTACCAACTTGGGCCAAAATTAAAGGGGGAGCGCAAGAGAGCCAACTAATAGGCCTCTGTAACGCGGTAATCAACGTGGAAGCAGTGTACATGCGAAATACCGACCAGGAAGGTAACGTCACTACGACACTCCTCATAGCCAAAACGCGAGGAGCCCCGATAAAATCCACGTTAATTAAGAAATTGGAGCTATGCGGTGCCGTCCTGTTAAGTCGCTTGATTAAGCAAGCAAGGGAGGATATGAAGCTTGATGGCATACAGTCCCTATGCTGGACGGACACAATTATAGTGTTCGCATGGCTGAATGGATCACCAAGCAGACGGAAGACATTCGTCACCAAACGTATAGTAGAGATTCATGGAAATATTCCAAACACTGGATGGCAATATGTGCCGACCAAGGAAAACCCCAAAGACATAGCATTAAGGGGACTAATGCCAGTTAACCTGAAAGAGAATGCCGCTTGGTGGCACGGGCCCAGCTGGTTGCAGGAACCAGAAAGCAAGTGGCCAAAAGAACTCACCAATGAGTTCAAGTGTAAAAAACAAGTAATAAAATTTGTCCTCTGTTAGCATGAAACTTCATGTAAGTGTTGTCCGTGTATATTCATGTCATATTAATACATAAAAATTCATAACTAACCTATCACATTTTCCAAAACAAGACAGAACCAAAATGACGGACAACTACAACAATTTCGACGACGAACTAGACATCTGGCCATTGACCGATGAGCAAATGAGGGACATTTATGGAGAGGCTCCCAGTCACCAAGATCGGAACGTGAAAACTCCACCACCAGGTTCCTCGTCGTCCATCAACGATATACCCGTCACCCCGGGAAAAAATTTACCAGGGTTGGAACCAGAAGAAGAGCCGCCGGTGACATCCTCCGTGGCACACCCTGAAGCATCCAGCGAGACGAGTCATCCACTGGACACCAGAAACACAAAAGAAGAGCCGCCGGAGACATCCTCCGTGGCACCCCCTGAAGCATCATCCATCGTACCACTTAAAGCAAACGATGAATCAGTACAGGAACCAGAACTTATAAACCCGGAACAAAAGCTGCCGGACTCTTCCTCCGCAGCACAGTCGAATATAGACGACGTCCACAAAGCGTCCAGCGGGCTGGACAACAAACTTTACCATTTTGTCACAACCGAAGGAAAATTATTTTCAATCACCTATAAAAAGCTCCAATCAATTCCCTATAAAAAGGTCGAAAACAAAAAACGACACCGTTTTACTGTGTATCTAAATGACACGCATAGCGTAAAATTAAAAATAGAGGAGCACAAAATGATTTGGTACAACTACCAAGAAATGAAAAGAGAACCGAACCGCGACCAACAAAGCAAAAGCGGAACACAAAAAAAATCAAGACGGGTTCGAATGCCCCAAAGGCAAGCACCTAAATGAAATGGTTACAGAAATAACAAAAGATATAAACTAATATACCTGAATTATTATATATAAAAAAAAAGTAATATATTTGAACATTTATTTGAATTATTTAAAAACCTTAAATCAAGAAGTAAAATTAAATATTTTTTGAATTATTTAAAAATTTAAAGCTAAGAATTATGAAATAAAATAAAAGTACCTGAAATAAAAAAGATTAAATAAAAATATTTACGAGTAATAAATAAAAAACAATTACCTGAATAAATAGATTGTCTGTTGATCTTCATCAACAAAAGGGGGAGTATGTTGTGGCCCAGTGCCCCACTGACCTAAAAAACAAACAAAAACAAAGAATTAGTAAATACATTGAAAAAAAGTAACAAAAAAACAAATAAACTTACCATGTTCACCTCCATCCAACCAAAACCCCATCCATGTTATAGATTCTTATAATTTCAAGTAAATATACCTAAAAAGAAATAAAATTAATCAAAAATCAAATATACTTACCAAAATATTCCTGACGTTTACGCGTATAACAAAAATAAACGTCACTACGTATACGCAATCAGCTGTGGAGTACAGCGGTTGCGCATATCACTTTAAAAAATAATAAAGAAGAAGATAGGGAGAAATTATCACAGTAGGAGAACAAATTCTCTTACCGAAATTTTCCCCCCTCAACTCCCAGACAATTTGAAAAAGGAGGCAGGATTATAAAACCGGTGACGAGCCAAGGAACCGGGCCTTTTGCGCTCAGGAATATTATCGAGCAGCATCTTCGGAACATTACCAAGATAAAAAAAGGTCAGTTTGTTAGCAGTTGGAATATTTTCACTGCTATTAGGGAATTAGATAGTTGATTGGCATTTTGATCATCAACTGGTGTGTTAGTTTAGCACTTGTGATTGTTGCATAATTTTTGGTGACGGTTGTTTTGTACCTCACAAACTGCAATCGGAAGTATTCCATTGCCGCAGGGTTTTAGATAGTTGGTCGGGTTACGCCACCAACTTGTTGATAGGGTAGAATTTTTTTTTCGGTGTTTATTACAGGAATCAACGTAATCTGGTCTATTATCCAAATTTATACATTGCGGGATTAATAGACAGGAGGTTGAGGCGCAGAATTTCAGCGCACCAAAAGGTGAGACCTTCAAGGTGCTACAAGTTCTGGCAATAACGGAAACTACTCATCAAGCAACCCGGATATGCAATCGGTCCGCTATTAAAAGAGAGGAATACAAACAATTCTTTTGTATTCCTAGCAGAAGACAAAGCAGACTACTAGAGGCTGTATAATAGAGACTGGACAAGTTCGAGCAAGAAAAATTGATACCAGCAGAATTGAAATAATTATTGTAAGAAGCACAGAATTCATTTCGTTAGAATTGTGCTTTCTAAATATTTTTTATTGAAGAAACGTTATTTAAGTAGAATTAATTAGAATTATAGACAAATAGGAGAAATATATCTATACCAAACTGTACATAATAGTCTTCTAACTATTTGAACCTGCACTATCCGGATTTACAGCTTAAATAAAATAATATTACGACGTTCGCATCTTAAAATTAGTTATTATACAATTTTAAGAAGGGCGGCGCCGTAACAATTCTAGTTGTGCCACTTCCAACATTTTTCCAAGAAATCGAACGAGTATTTTTTTCAGAAAATTTTTTTTTTATTTTTTGTTTTTTTGTTTGATCGGGAGAGAATTTCGTTTTGTGTTTGATTTTTTTACTATTTTACGGTTTGTGTTTAAACAGGGGTCCCCACTAGTATAAATATATGGCCACGGACAACTAATTAGAAACAGTTTCATAAAAATTGCATTTATACAGTTTTTATGTAGGAATCAAATTAAATAATTCCCACCACCTTCTCTTAATTTTTTTTAAATAGATAATAATTGAAGGAAATCAATAACAATATCATAATGAATTCTTAACAGGATTGCTACATAAAAAATAAAAACGCGCCTAAAGAAGTATAACTACAAAAAATGTATAAATGCAATTTTTATGAAACTGTTTCTAATTAGTTGTCCGCGGCTGTACATTGTGGAGGCATAGATTTCTTACTTACTCTAAGGCAGCTTAATGAATATTAGAATTAAACTTGTAAAAATGCACTTCATTCGTATTTATTTTCTTTCTTTTTTTTAATCTGCTGGGTTTTGTCATTTTGGCATTACAATAGCACCTCGCCTCATTTGATGTATGACATTGGCTGGCTCAAAAGAAAAAAGAGGCACCTCTTACAAACTCATTTTATAATCGTGTCCTACCCAACACTAGTACATAAGGACATTATCTTCAAGAATGGAAGAGGACTAGTTCCCAGATCGATGGCACTACTGGTACTTAAACACTGTCACCTCAGTCATAAGGATATACAGGGAACACTTCACCTAGACAGAGAAGGGTCAGAGATGTCGCAGGACATAACCAACTTCATGAAAAATTGCAGATCATGCAATAACATATAAAAAGAGAACCCATTGGAACCTATATTACTACAAAGAGTACCAGAACATGCATAGAGTGTAGGAGCCACGGACACGGACCTTTTCCACCTAAAAGGAAAAGACTACATAATGATTGCAGATGCCTATTCAGGGTATTTCGACATACAAGAACTGACAAGTTCAACAACACTACATAATTTGTTTTCAACGTTTGGTAATCCAGATGTGTTGCAGTCAGATGGAGGAACACAGTACGATTGTGAAGAATTTAGAAAATTTACGAAAAAATGGAATTTTGAGCAGCAAATCTTTAGTTCACACTTTCCTAGATCCATTGGACTTGCGGAACGCTATGTACAGGAAACAAAGACTTTATTAAAGAAATGCCAAGAAGATGACACGGACATTTATTTAGCTTTGCTACATCATCGAAACACTCCTAGATTGGACTGTGGTTCACCAAACCAAAACTAATGAATCGGAGCGCTTTCAAAAACCTTACTATGGTAAACTACGAGGTAAGCTGTGGTTATGCTGCATCACTTCACTTAACCACGAAAGTTTATGTTTAACCATGGAGCTTTTTGTCCGCATCGTGGTTAACTACGAGTTAAAGAACATGAAATGAACCGGAGCGCGTTCAAAAACCTTACTATGGTAAACCACGAGGTAAGCTGTTGTTATGCTGCATCACTTCACTTAACCACGAAAGTTTATGTTTAACCATGGAGGTTTTTGACCGCATCGTGGTTAACTACGAGTTAAAGAAAATTAAATTTTTTTCTCCATAAAATAATGTCCGCTATTTGCTTCAATTATCTCGAATGTGTCCATTAGTTATTTATTTGCAATAATCTAACAAATCCCCCTTTGATTTGTTCATGTGTTTAACATTAAAACAACTGTCAGAGAGTTGTTTTTATTCTTCTTCTTCTTAACTATCGCTAACCATGCTCCCGAGCAGGGTTAAAATTAAACTACACCATGGTTAACCACGGGAGTTTTTGAACGCCAAAAAGTTATGCTCGTGGTTATGTTGTAGTTAACCACGGAGTTTTTGAACGACAAAAGTTTACCATAGTTAAGCATGGTAAGGTTTTTGAACGCGCTCCCGAAGGACCAAGACATTGTTAACCAAAAAAAACAAAGGATAAAGAGAAGAACAATGCAGACGGAGGAAAAAAAGAAATCAGAAACTTTGAAGTAGGAGAAGAAGTCAGATTAAGGAAAGGACACCAACATTGGGTGCCAGCTACGATAACTAACACTACATCGACGAAACCATGTTCTTATACCGTAAAGACGGGGAAGGTAACTACGTGAGAAATGCGTGGGACATCAAGCACACGCCGGGAGCGTCAGACGAAGTGACATCATCGGAACCACCTACTGAGGATGAGCCTGATAAAGGAGCCAGACCTGAACCTATCGAAATGAACAGGGAAACAGAATTGCAGAGTGCGGAAAAATACATTCGCGAATGAAAAAAATACATTCTTTCTCATTTACATTCATACTCGTTCTTGCAAGTGAAAACCATTAAGGATTCTTAGAATATTATTAATTTTATGACCTGCATCATCAATAAACTTAGGTGTTTAAGATGTTTTCGAATATTTACGAATATCCTTGCTTCATTCTTAATCTGCGCTTAGTAGGAGTTGGAAGGATTAGCAAATTGAGAAAAAAAGTTAGTGCTGTGAAAATTTGAACGTTTATTTGTGATTTTGATTTAAAAAAATTTGCGATAAAAGACAAAAGATGCGCAGAATATCAAGTATTGATAAAACTAAATTAGTGTCATATGATAAGGATACTAATTATTTAAAATGTTTAGTACCTATGGCATAAAATTTTAAAAGGAAATTTGTTAGGGAATATTAAAAGACATTATATGACTGTGCATAAACATAATTTTGAAAATGAAAGTGAAATATCTTTAATTAGTGGAAGAAATGTATCTTCAGGTATTCATCGGAGTACAAAAACTATTAACATTAAATTAAACAAAAGTGAATTTTTGAAGTGCTGTGTCGGAATTCTTTGCGTTAAAAGTATACCTTTTAGAATTTTTGATGATGATGTATACTTTAAGAAAATAATTGAGCAATATGAAATATTATTTAACTTAAACGTAAATTCAAAAAATATGGTTGGTAGTTTAAAAGTCTGCTCAGAAAGAATTAAAGAAAATTTGGCAAAAATGTTGGAGAATAAAATGATTTGTTTGAAAGTCGACGTGGCCACAAGAATGGACAAAAGTATTTTAGGAATTAATGTTCAGTATATAAAGGATTTTAAAATTTATATCAACACCTTAGGAATGATACAGTTAAAGAGGAGGCATACGGCAACTTTTTTGAAAGATGATGGCCGAATTTCGAATAAATATTTCACAAATATATTCTTCTACAACGGATAATGGTGCAAATATCATAAAAGCATCCAAGCTTCTACAACAAGAACTGCAGGAATCACCAAATAGAGATGACAGCGAAAGGAATTCAGCTTCACCTACTTCTGAAAGTGATAATGATGAGTATGAGCGAGTACATATGCGCTTGAAATCTGTTTTAGCTGTAATAAGATGTGCTGCGCATACTTTACAATTAGCTGCACATGATACTTTAAAAAATATGCAGACTAATATTGAAGAATGTCGAAAAGCCGTAAAGCATATAACAGCTCATATAAGAAGTAATCGCATCACAGAGAATATACGAATGCCGATACTTGACAATGTGACAAGATGGAATTCATCGTATGAAATGGTACAATCCTTAAATGACTTAAAGGATTACATAGAAAATAGTGAGACCGATTTTCCTATTGATGTTGACTGGGATTTCATTAGAAGTTTTTTGGAAGCGTTTAAACCAATGGCTGAATGCACCAAAAAATTCCAGACTGAGCAATATATTGTTGGTGATTTTTATCGTGACTGGTTCCTATGTGAAGCAAAATTAGAAAAAAATGAACAATAATATTTACGCCCAAAAACTACTAGAATATATGCTGAAAAGAAAGGAAAAACTTCTCGACAACAATGCTTTTCTTGCAGCTATATATTTCGATCCTCGATTTAATTTCGTGGATTCTCCTTTTTTAAATGAGGTTCACAAGAGAAATGCAGTGGTAATTATTAAGATTATTATGTTATTTTCTGCTCATATTGTTTACGTGCCATATCTATCAATACACTATTTTTTTATCATTTTTTCATATAATGAAAACTAGTGATATTCTGAATGTACTAGATGGAGAACGACTTGAAAACAGTGATCAAACCACCAGTCTTCAAAGCAGCAATCAGATCCTTGTTTCACCACATGATCCGTACGATATCCTAGAGGAACAATTGAATACTATCGCTTCGAGTACATCAACATCCACAAATAAAAGGAGTCTACGTCAAAAAGTGGACAATTTCGCTTACGAGCAAAGAGTGCCTTTTAATACAAATGTGCTGGAGCTCTGGAAAAATATTGCAGTAAAGCAGAAGGATTTAGCCAAGTTAGATGAGGTAGTTCTAGCCATTCCTTCAAGTCAGGCATCCGTGGAACGTTCATTTAGTGCCCTGTCTACAATCTTGACAAAACGACGATCTAAATTAAGTAGTGACACAATTAATAATCTATTGTTAATGAAGCAAAATAAAAATTTATTGAATTCCATATCTTTAGATGATAATTAGATTTAAAATCTTTAATATAGTACCTATTTTTTAATTTTGTGGTAATCCTATTAGTAGGTATTTCTATTTTTGTAATAATCTAAATTCCACATAATCTATATTTTAATATATACAATACAATATTTTTTTTCATTTAACACAAAAACCAGCAATTATTTACTTCATTCATTTCTTCTCTAAAATTTTATTGCTTTATGACCGCAAGCAGGTATTTTTGTCAATTTCATATTCCATGTAGTTTCCCTAAATACATCTTTGCATTGGTAATTACGGTACCTACATTAGGGCTATAAACATCAAAGAAGTTGTATTGCAGCCGCCGCCGGTTGTAACTTGTAAATTTCTATTTTAAGAATTTTCCCAATAAAGAAACGAATGAAAAAGAATATTCTTTTTCATTCTTTATCATTCGCGAATTTATATTTTTAAGAATGAATTGATAAATTCTCTCGCGAGAGAATGAATCACACTTGGAAAGCTTTCATTTCATTCTTTCGCGAAAGAATGAATTATAAAATTCTCTTGAAGAATATTCTTTAGAGAATGAATGTATTTTGAATATTCTTCTCACTCTGCAGAATTGCAGCTACCAACACAGACTCCATGAACACCGGCTCCAGGTATTCGGATGACGAGTAGCGGCCGAATAGTAAAGACACCTGCGCGATATCGCTAAAAAGTTGTGTCTGTCAGCATGGAATATAATTTGACAACTTCCAGTCATGGAAAGAATATAAAGAATCAATGTGTGAGGAACTTTACTTTGGAAATAGCTATCATACAGATAAGTCGTGCTATATTAAAATCAATAATAAATTATAGTTTGAGAACTACAATACTGTATTTCAGTAACTAAAATAGTGCACCTATTTCAGTAACTAAAATAGTACATCTCACAAATTTAGTTTATTGAAAAATATATGTGTGCTCATTGTGTAATGGCTCACGAATGATTAGAGACCTTATAGACCATTCAAAACGCGGGGAGGTTTCAAAAGAAAATCATTCCGTCTATGTTTTTTGGGTCACTGATTATGAAAATCGTTGTACCGCAGTCCTAAATTACCGGCGTCACCCTTAAGAAAGCAAAAAACACCCCTTTTAAAGGGGTTTTCTCGATAACTTCAATAATAAAAAAAACTAATCCAATGAAATACACTGTTTTTAATATTTATTTGCGAAGGTGTTTGATTTATACCAAATCAAGGCAATTTTTATGATAATGAATAAAGGTTAAAACCACCCCTAAATCGGCTGAAAATAAAAAAAATATAGTTTAAAAAAACTAAAAAATACGCGTTTATTTTAAAATTAACTAAAAATAAAGTTTGATGTGGTAAAATCATTCACCTACCTTGCGTCAATAGTAGCAGCCGACTAAAGCATGGAACCTGAAATACGCGCACGACTGCTAAAAGCCCACAAAGCCTACTATAGCCGGTCAAGGCTCTTCAAATCCAAGCATCTAACCATAACGTCTAAACTTTTACTATATAAGACGATGGTCTTGCCGGTCCTCACATATGCATCCGAAACGTGGGTGCTTAGCAAAAAGCCCTCTAACCTCTTGGCGGTGTTCGAGAGGAAAATACTTCGGAGGATTGTTGGCCCCTTATGTGAGGAAAGACGATTCCGGAGACTCTACAATGACGAGATCTACGAGCGCCCCACGCTTTTTTACATTTCGAAAGGTAGGTTGTTTTCATTTTCTGGCTCGAGCAATAAAAACTTTACATTCACAATTATTTTTTAATTTTTAGTTCATTTTAAAATAAAAACGTATTTTTTATTTTTTTTAAACTATTATGTTTAATTTTCTACTTTTTAGTCTGTTTATGTCTTCCGCCATTTTGTAGTGACCGCAAAGAAACCGTAAAGAAAAAGGTAAACCGCCTTTTTGTGTTGGCCGCCATGTTGTATTTGGAATCACGCCACACAGCTAATAGTATTCTACTTGTCATATCCTTTCATTTGATACCCATAACGAATGGGTTGTAAAGAAAAAGATAGTCCGCCATTTTGTGTTGGCCGCCATTTTGAATTTTGAATGACGCCACATAGCTAACTGTATTCTATTTGTCATACCCTTTCATTTGATACCCAATTCGGGGGTCGGGGAGCACAATAGCAAAATTCGGCCGCCATCTTGGAACCGCCATCTTGATTGTTTCACAAAATGGTTAGATTGCATTGTCACGTGAACTATACATATGTGGAAAATTTGAAGTTGATCGGTTATATCCAAGTAGGTGAAAATCAAGTTGCAAGATTTGTCTAAATACGTACACACATGCAGGTGAAGCTAATATAAAGCGTGTAAAAATGGAAAAAAATACCCCAAAATTTTAAAAATCAACTTTAAATAAAAAAAAGTACAAATTTTTTTCTGCTTTTTGCTTGAAATTTGGTTGAATAGGAATTATCAGCCAAAAATAAATTATTTTCAAACCGGGGGTAAAACTACTTAAAGTTGAATTTGAAAAAAGATTGCAATTTTTTTGCATTTAAATTTTATTTGCATCTACGAAAGAAATCGTTTTTCCATGTATATTTTATTGTGTTTAGATTTAAGGTTGGTTTAACCCCTTAAAAAAGGGGGTTAGAATAATATTCCCAAATTTTTTAATAATATTTCATCGAAACTAATTTAAATGCAAAAAAAAATTCAATCTGTTTTGATAACACGTTAATATGAGGGGCGCTAAAAACGGAGGCCACTATGAGGAAGAGAACAGAATTTTTTAAGGTTAATCTTCGGAATAGGCCTCCACCCCCGATTTTGATGAAATTTTCACACAATGTACAGTTCGATATGTACAACTCAGATATGGTAATAAAAAGTGTCGCTCAGGTTGTTGTTTTTATTCAATGTTAAAGTACCGTTTTTTCAAAAATTCATAATGTGAAACTGCTACATTTTACCACCAATTTTGACCAAATTTACACACATTGTATATTTTGACACAAGTCATTTTTGCAAAAAAAAATTGGCCCCCGTTAACCGTTATAGGTGCTTTAGAGAGGACACTTACAATAAAGCAATTATTTGAAAAAGTAGGGTTTTTATAAGATAAATAAGCGTTTTCTTTGTAAAGCAGCTATAGCGGTGCATGGGCTTTATTTTTTTTTGAAAAAAAAATTGGTACCCGTTAACCGATATATGTGCTTTACAAAGAAAATGCTTGCAATATAACTATTATTTGGAAAAATTGGGTTTTATAAGATAAATAAGTGTTTTCTCTGTGAAGCGGCTATAACGGTTCATGGAGGCCAATTTTTTAAAATCTTTAATATAGTACCTATTTTTTAATTTTGTGGTAATCCTATTAGTAGGTATTTCTATTTTTGTAATAATCTAAATTCCACATAATCTATATTTTAATATATTTGTTTACAATACAATATTTTTTTTCATTTAACACAAAAACCAGCAATTATTTACTTCATTCATTTCTTCTCTAAAATTTTATTGCTTTATGACCGCAAGCAGGTATTTTTGTCAATTTCATATTCCATGTAGTTTCCCTAAATACATCTTTGCATTGGTAATTACGGTACCTACATTAGGGCTATAAACATCAAAGAAGTTGTATTGCAGCCGCCGCCGGTTGTAACTTGTAAATTTCTATTTTAAGAATTTTCCCAATAAAGAAACGAATGAAAAAGAATATTCTTTTTCATTCTTTATCATTCGCGAATTTATATTTTTAAGAATGAATTGATAAATTCTCTCGCGAGAGAATGAATCACACTTGGAAAGCTTTCATTTCATTCTTTCGCGAAAGAATGAATTATAAAATTCTCTTGAAGAATATTCTTTAGAGAATGAATGTATTTTGAATATTCTTCTCACTCTGCAGAATTGCAGCTACCAACACAGACTCCATGAACACCGGCTCCAGGTATTCGGATGACGAGTAGCGGCCGAATAGTAAAGACACCTGCGCGATATCGCTAAAAAGTTGTGTCTGTCAGCATGGAATATAATTTGACAACTTCCAGTCATGGAAAGAATATAAAGAATCAATGTGTGAGGAACTTTACTTTGGAAATAGCTATCATACAGATAAATCGTGCTATATTAAAATCAATAATAAATTATAGTTTGAGAACTACAATACTGTATTTCAGTAACTAAAATAGTGCACCTATTTCAGTAACTAAAATAGTACATCTCACAAATTTAGTTTATTGAAAAATATATGTGTGCTCATTGTGTAATGGCTCACGAATGATTAGAGACCTTATAGACCATTCAAAACGCGGGGAGGTTTCAAAAGAAAATCATTCCGTCTATGTTTTTTGGGTCACTGATTATGAAAATCGTTGTACCGCAGTCCTAAATTACCGGCGTCACCCTTAAGAAAGCAAAAAACACCCCTTTTAAAGGGGTTTTCTCGATAACTTCAATAATAAAAAAAACTAATCCAATGAAATACACTGTTTTTAATATTTATTTGCGAAGGTGTTTGATTTATACCAAATCAAGGCAATTTTTATGATAATGAATAAAGGTTAAAACCACCCCTAAATCGGCTGAAAATAAAAAAAATATAGTTTAAAAAAACTAAAAAATACGCGTTTATTTTAAAATTAACTAAAAATAAAGTTTGATGTGGTAAAATCATTCACCTACCTTGCGTCAATAGTAGCAGCCGACTAAAGCATGGAACCTGAAATACGCGCACGACTGCTAAAAGCCCACAAAGCCTACTATAGCCGGTCAAGGCTCTTCAAATCCAAGCATCTAACCATAACGTCTAAACTTTTACTATATAAGACGATGGTCTTGCCGGTCCTCACATATGCATCCGAAACGTGGGTGCTTAGCAAAAAGCCCTCTAACCTCTTGGCGGTGTTCGAGAGGAAAATACTTCGGAGGATTGTTGGCCCCTTATGTGAGGAAAGACGATTCCGGAGACTCTACAATGACGAGATCTACGAGCGCCCCACGCTTTTTTACATTTCGAAAGGTAGGTTGTTTTCATTTTCTGGCTCGAGCAATAAAAACTTTACATTCACAATTATTTTTTAATTTTTAGTTCATTTTAAAATAAAAACGTATTTTTTATTTTTTTTAAACTATTATGTTTAATTTTCTACTTTTTAGTCTGTTTATGTCTTCCGCCATTTTGTAGTGACCGCAAAGAAACCGTAAAGAAAAAGGTAAACCGCCTTTTTGTGTTGGCCGCCATGTTGTATTTGGAATCACGCCACACAGCTAATAGTATTCTACTTGTCATATCCTTTCATTTGATACCCATAACGAATGGGTTGTAAAGAAAAAGATAGTCCGCCATTTTGTGTTGGCCGCCATTTTGAATTTTGAATGACGCCACATAGCTAACTGTATTCTATTTGTCATACCCTTTCATTTGATACCCAATTCGGGGGTCGGGGAGCACAATAGCAAAATTCGGCCGCCATCTTGGAACCGCCATCTTGATTGTTTCACAAAATGGTTAGATTGCATTGTCACGCGAACTATACATATGTGGAAAATTTGAAGTTGATCGGTTATATCCAAGTAGGTGAAAATCAAGTTGCAAGATTTGTCTAAATACGTACACACATGCAGGTGAAGCTAATATAAAGCGTGTAAAAATGGAAAAAAATACCCCAAAATTTTAAAAATCAACTTTAAATAAAAAAAAGTACAATTTTTTTTCTGCTTTTTGCTTGAAATTTGGTTGAATAGGAATTATCAGCCAAAAATAAATTATTTTCAAACCGGGGGTAAAACTACTTAAAGTTGAATTTGAAAAAAGATTGCAATTTTTTTGCATTTAAATTTTATTTGCATCTACGAAAGAAATCGTTTTTCCATGTATATTTTATTGTGTTTAGATTTAAGGTTGGTTTAACCCCTTAAAAAAGGGGGTTAGAATAATATTCCCAAATTTTTTAATAATATTTCATCGAAACTAATTTAAATGCAAAAAAAATTCAATCTGTTTTGATAACACGTTAATATGAGGGGCGCTAAAAACGGAGGCCACTATGAGGAAGAGAACAGAATTTTTTAAGGTTAATCTTCGGAATAGGCCTCCACCCCCGATTTTGATGAAATTTTCACACAATGTACAGTTCGATATGTACAACTCAGATATGGTAATAAAAAGTGTCGCTCAGGTTGTTGTTTTTATTCAATGTTAAAGTACCGTTTTTTCAAAAATTCATAATGTGAAACTGCTACATTTTACCACCAATTTTGACCAAATTTACACACATTGTATATTTTGACACAAGTCATTTTTGCAAAAAAAAAATTGGCCCCCGTTAACCGTTATAGGTGCTTTAGAGAGGACACTTACAATAAAGCAATTATTTGAAAAAGTAGGGTTTTTATAAGATAAATAAGCGTTTTCTTTGTAAAGCAGCTATAGCGGTGCATGGGCTTTATTTTTTTTTGAAAAAAAAATTGGTACCCGTTAACCGATATATGTGCTTTACAAAGAAAATGCTTGCAATATAACTATTATTTGGAAAAATTGGGTTTTATAAGATAAATAAGTGTTTTCTCTGTGAAGCGGCTATAACGGTTCATGGAGGCCAATTTTTTAAAATCTTTAATATAGTACCTATTTTTTAATTTTGTGGTAATCCTATTAGTAGGTATTTCTATTTTTGTAATAATCTAAATTCCACATAATCTATATTTTAATATATTTGTTTACAATACAATATTTTTTTTCATTTAACACAAAAACCAGCAATTATTTACTTCATTCATTTCTTCTCTAAAATTATATTGCTTTATGACCGCAAGCAGGTATTTTTGTCAATTTCATATTCCATGTAGTTTCCCTAAATACATCTTTGCATTGGTAATTACGGTACCTACATTAGGGCTATAAACATCAAAGAAGTTGTATTGCAGCCGCCGCCGGTTGTAACTTGTAAATTTCTATTTTAAGAATTTTCCCAATAAAGAAACGAATGAAAAAGAATATTCTTTTTCATTCTTTATCATTCGCGAATATATATTTTTAAGAATGAATTGATAAATTCTCTCGCGAGAGAATGAATCACACTTGGAAAGCTTTCATTTCATTCTTTCGCGAAAGAATGAATTATAAAATTCTCTTGAAGAATATTCTTTAGAGAATGAATGTATTTTGAATATTCTTCTCACTCTGCAGAATTGCAGCTACCAACACAGACTCCATGAACACCGGCTCCAGGTATTCGGATGACGAGTAGCGGCCGAATAGTAAAGACACCTGCGCGATATCGCTAAAAAGTTGTGTCTGTCAGCATGGAATATAATTTGACAACTTCCAGTCATGGAAAGAATATAAAGAATCAATGTGTGAGGAACTTTACTTTGGAAATAGCTATCATACAGATAAGTCGTGCTATATTAAAATCAATAATAAATTATAGTTTGAGAACTACAATACTGTATTTCAGTAACTAAAATAGTGCACCTATTTCAGTAACTAAAATAGTACATCTCACAAATTTAGTTTATTGAAAAATATATGTGTGCTCATTGTGTAATGGCTCACGAATGATTAGAGACCTTATAGACCATTCAAAACGCGGGGAGGTTTCAAAAGAAAATCATTCCGTCTATGTTTTTTGGGTCACTGATTATGAAAATCGTTGTACCGCAGTCCTAAATTACCGGCGTCACCCTTAAGAAAGCAAAAAACACCCCTTTTAAAGGGGTTTTCTCGATAACTTCAATAATAAAAAAAACTAATCCAATGAAATACACTGTTTTTAATATTTATTTGCGAAGGTGTTTGATTTATACCAAATCAAGGCAATTTTTATGATAATGAATAAAGGTTAAAACCACCCCTAAATCGGCTGAAAATAAAAAAAATATAGTTTAAAAAAACTAAAAAATACGCGTTTATTTTAAAATTAACTAAAAATAAAGTTTGATGTGGTAAAATCATTCACCTACCTTGCGTCAATAGTAGCAGCCGACTAAAGCATGGAACCTGAAATACGCGCACGACTGCTAAAAGCCCACAAAGCCTACTATAGCCGGTCAAGGCTCTTCAAATCCAAGCATCTAACCATAACGTCTAAACTTTTACTATATAAGACGATGGTCTTGCCGGTCCTCACATATGCATCCGAAACGTGGGTGCTTAGCAAAAAGCCCTCTAACCTCTTGGCGGTGTTCGAGAGGAAAATACTTCGGAGGATTGTTGGCCCCTTATGTGAGGAAAGACGATTCCGGAGACTCTACAATGACGAGATCTACGAGCGCCCCACGCTTTTTTACATTTCGAAAGGTAGGTTGTTTTCATTTTCTGGCTCGAGCAATAAAAACTTTACATTCACAATTATTTTTTAATTTTTAGTTCATTTTAAAATAAAAACGTATTTTTTAGTTTTTTTAAACTATTATGTTTAATTTTCTACTTTTTAGTCTGTTTATGTCTTCCGCCATTTTGTAGTGACCGCAAAGAAACCGTAAAGAAAAAGGTAAACCGCCTTTTTGTGTTGGCCGCCATGTTGTATTTGGAATCACGCCACACAGCTAATAGTATTCTACTTGTCATATCCTTTCATTTGATACCCATAACGAATGGGTTGTAAAGAAAAAGATAGTCCGCCATTTTGTGTTGGCCGCCATTTTGAATTTTGAATGACGCCACATAGCTAACTGTATTCTATTTGTCATACCCTTTCATTTGATACCCAAGTCGGGGGTCGGGGAGCACAATAGCAAAATTCGGCCGCCATCTTGGAACCGCCATCTTGATTGTTTCACAAAATGGTTAGATTGCATTATCACGCGAACTATAGATATGTGGAAAGTTTGAAGTTGATCGGTTATATCCAAGTAGGTGAAAATCAAGTTGCAAGATTTGTCACATGCAGGTGAAGCTAATATAAAGCGTGTAAAAATGGAAAAAATACCCCAAAATTTTAAAAATCAACTTTAAATAAAAAAAAGTACAATTTTTTTTCTGCTTTTTGCTTGAAATTTGGTTGAATAGGAATTATCAGCCAAAAATAAATTATTTTCAAACCGGGGGTAAAACTACTTAAAGTTGAATTTGAAAAAAGATTGCAATTTTTTTGCATTTAAATTTTATTTGCATCTACGAAAGAAATCGTTTTTCCATGTATATTTTATTGTGTTTAGATTTAAGGTTGGTTTAACCCCTTAAAAAAGGGGGTTAGAATAATATTCCCAAATTTTTTAATAATATTTCATCGAAACTAATTTAAATGCAAAAAAAATTCAATCTGTTTTGATAACACGTTAATATGAGGGGCGCTAAAAACGGAGGCCACTATGAGGAAGAGGACAGAATTTTTTAAGGTTAATCTTCGGAATAGGCCTCCACGCCCGATTTTGATGAAATTTTCACACAATGTACAGTTCGATATTTACAACTCAGATATGGTAATAAAAAGTGTCGCTCAGGTTGTTGTTTTTATTCAATGTTAAAGTACCGTTTTTTCAAAAATTCATAACGTGAAACTGCTACATTTTACCACCAATTTTGACCAAATTTACACACATTGTATATTTTGACACAAGTCATTTTTGCAAAAAAAAAAATTGGCCCCGTTAACCGTTATAGGTGCTTTAGAGAGGACACTTACAATAAAGCAATTATTTGAAAAAGTAGGGTTTTTATAAGATAAATAAGTGTTTTCTTTGTAAAGCAGCTATAGCGGTGCATGGGCTTTATTTTTTTTTGGAAAAAAAATTGGTACCCGTTAACCGATATATGTGCTTTACAAAGAAAATGCTTGCAATATAACTATTATTTGGAAAAATTGGGTTTTATAAGATAAATAAGTGTTTTCTCTGTGAAGCGGCTATAACGGTTCATGGAGGCCAATTTTTTAAAATCTTTAATATAGTACCTATTTTTTAATTTTGTGGTAATCCTATTAGTAGGTATTTCTATTTTTGTAATAATCTAAATTCCACATAATCTATATTTTAATATATTTGTTTACAATACAATATATTTTTTCATTTAACACAAAAACCAGCAATTATTTACTTCATTCATTTCTTCTCTAAAATTTTATTGCTTTATGACCGCAAGCAGGTATTTTTGTCAATTTCATATTCCATGTAGTTTCCCTAAATACATCTTTGCATTGGTAATTACGGTACCTACATTAGGGCTATAAACATCAAAGAAGTTGTATTGCAGCCGCCGCCGGTTGTAACTTGTAAATTTCTATTTTAAGAATTTTCCCAATAAAGAAACGAATGAAAAAGAATATTCTTTTTCATTCTTTATCATTCGCGAATTTATATTTTTAAGAATGAATTGATAAATTCTCTCGCGAGAGAATGAATCACACTTGGAAAGCTTTCATTTCATTCTTTCGCGAAAGAATGAATTATAAAATTCTCTTGAAGAATATTCTTTAGAGAATGAATGTATTTTGAATATTCTTCTCACTCTGCAGAATTGCAGCTACCAACACAGACTCCATGAACACCGGCTCCAGGTATTCGGATGACGAGTAGCGGCCGAATAGTAAAGACACCTGCGCGATATCGCTAAAAAGTTGTGTCTGTCAGCATGGAATATAATTTGACAACTTCCAGTCATGGAAAGAATATAAAGAATCAATGTGTGAGGAACTTTACTTTGGAAATAGCTATCATACAGATAAGTCGTGCTATATTAAAATCAATAATAAATTATAGTTTGAGAACTACAATACTGTATTTCAGTAACTAAAATAGTGCACCTATTTCAGTAACTAAAATAGTACATCTCACAAATTTAGTTTATTGAAAAATATATGTGTGCTCATTGTGTAATGGCTCACGAATGATTAGAGACCTTATAGACCATTCAAAACGCGGGGAGGTTTCAAAAGAAAATCATTCCGTCTATGTTTTTTGGGTCACTGATTATGAAAATCGTTGTACCGCAGTCCTAAATTACCGGCGTCACCCTTAAGAAAGCAAAAAACACCCCTTTTAAAGGGGTTTTCTCGATAACTTCAATAATAAAAAAAACTAATCCAATGAAATACACTGTTTTTAATATTTATTTGCGAAGGTGTTTGATTTATACCAAATCAAGGCAATTTTTATGATAATGAATAAAGGTTAAAACCACCCCTAAATCGGCTGAAAATAAAAAAAATATAGTTTAAAAAAACTAAAAAATACGCGTTTATTTTAAAATTAACTAAAAATAAAGTTTGATGTGGTAAAATCATTCACCTACCTTGCGTCAATAGTAGCAGCCGACTAAAGCATGGAACCTGAAATACGCGCACGACTGCTAAAAGCCCACAAAGCCTACTATAGCCGGTCAAGGCTCTTCAAATCCAAGCATCTAACCATAACGTCTAAACTTTTACTATATAAGACGATGGTCTTGCCGGTCCTCACATATGCATCCGAAACGTGGGTGCTTAGCAAAAAGCCCTCTAACCTCTTGGCGGTGTTCGAGAGGAAAATACTTCGGAGGATTGTTGGCCCCTTATGTGAGGAAAGACGATTCCGGAGACTCTACAATGACGAGATCTACGAGCGCCCCACGCTTTTTTACATTTCGAAAGGTAGGTTGTTTTCATTTTCTGGCTCGAGCAATAAAAACTTTACATTCACAATTATTTTTTAATTTTTAGTTCATTTTAAAATAAAAACGTATTTTTTATTTTTTTTAAACTATTATGTTTAATTTTCTACTTTTTAGTCTGTTTATGTCTTCCGCCATTTTGTAGTGACCGCAAAGAAACCGTAAAGAAAAAGGTAAACCGCCTTTTTGTGTTGGCCGCCATGTTGTATTTGGAATCACGCCACACAGCTAATAGTATTCTACTTGTCATATCCTTTCATTTGATACCCATAACGAATGGGTTGTAAAGAAAAAGATAGTCCGCCATTTTGTGTTGGCCGCCATTTTGAATTTTGAATGACGCCACATAGCTAACTGTATTCTATTTGTCATACCCTTTCATTTGATACCCAATTCGGGGGTCGGGGAGCACAATAGCAAAATTCGGCCGCCATCTTGGAACCGCCATCTTGATTGTTTCACAAAATGGTTAGATTGCATTGTCACGCGAACTATACATATGTGGAAAATTTGAAGTTGATCGGTTATATCCAAGTAGGTGAAAATCAAGTTGCAAGATTTGTCTAAATACGTACACACATGCAGGTGAAGCTAATATAAAGCGTGTAAAAATGGAAAAAAATACCCCAAAATTTTAAAAATCAACTTTAAATAAAAAAAAGTACAATTTTTTTTCTGCTTTTTGCTTGAAATTTGGTTGAATAGGAATTATCAGCCAAAAATAAATTATTTTCAAACCGGGGGTAAAACTACTTAAAGTTGAATTTGAAAAAAGATTGCAATTTTTTTGCATTTAAATTTTATTTGCATCTACGAAAGAAATCGTTTTTCCATGTATATTTTATTGTGTTTAGATTTAAGGTTGGTTTAACCCCTTAAAAAAGGGGGTTAGAATAATATTCCCAAATTTTTTAATAATATTTCATCGAAACTAATTTAAATGCAAAAAAAATTCAATCTGTTTTGATAACACGTTAATATGAGGGGCGCTAAAAACGGAGGCCACTATGAGGAAGAGAACAGAATTTTTTAAGGTTAATCTTCGGAATAGGCCTCCACCCCCGATTTTGATGAAATTTTCACACAATGTACAGTTCGATATGTACAACTCAGATATGGTAATAAAAAGTGTCGCTCAGGTTGTTGTTTTTATTCAATGTTAAAGTACCGTTTTTTCAAAAATTCATAATGTGAAACTGCTACATTTTACCACCAATTTTGACCAAATTTACACACATTGTATATTTTGACACAAGTCATTTTTGCAAAAAAAAAATTGGCCCCCGTTAACCGTTATAGGTGCTTTAGAGAGGACACTTACAATAAAGCAATTATTTGAAAAAGTAGGGTTTTTATAAGATAAATAAGCGTTTTCTTTGTAAAGCAGCTATAGCGGTGCATGGGCTTTATTTTTTTTTGAAAAAAAAATTGGTACCCGTTAACCGATATATGTGCTTTACAAAGAAAATGCTTGCAATATAACTATTATTTGGAAAAATTGGGTTTTATAAGATAAATAAGTGTTTTCTCTGTGAAGCGGCTATAACGGTTCATGGAGGCCAATTTTTTAAAATCTTTAATATAGTACCTATTTTTTAATTTTGTGGTAATCCTATTAGTAGGTATTTCTATTTTTGTAATAATCTAAATTCCACATAATCTATATTTTAATATATTTGTTTACAATACAATATTTTTTTTCATTTAACACAAAAACCAGCAATTATTTACTTCATTCATTTCTTCTCTAAAATTATATTGCTTTATGACCGCAAGCAGGTATTTTTGTCAATTTCATATTCCATGTAGTTTCCCTAAATACATCTTTGCATTGGTAATTACGGTACCTACATTAGGGCTATAAACATCAAAGAAGTTGTATTGCAGCCGCCGCCGGTTGTAACTTGTAAATTTCTATTTTAAGAATTTTCCCAATAAAGAAACGAATGAAAAAGAATATTCTTTTTCATTCTTTATCATTCGCGAATATATATTTTTAAGAATGAATTGATAAATTCTCTCGCGAGAGAATGAATCACACTTGGAAAGCTTTCATTTCATTCTTTCGCGAAAGAATGAATTATAAAATTCTCTTGAAGAATATTCTTTAGAGAATGAATGTATTTTGAATATTCTTCTCACTCTGCAGAATTGCAGCTACCAACACAGACTCCATGAACACCGGCTCCAGGTATTCGGATGACGAGTAGCGGCCGAATAGTAAAGACACCTGCGCGATATCGCTAAAAAGTTGTGTCTGTCAGCATGGAATATAATTTGACAACTTCCAGTCATGGAAAGAATATAAAGAATCAATGTGTGAGGAACTTTACTTTGGAAATAGCTATCATACAGATAAGTCGTGCTATATTAAAATCAATAATAAATTATAGTTTGAGAACTACAATACTGTATTTCAGTAACTAAAATAGTGCACCTATTTCAGTAACTAAAATAGTACATCTCATAAATTTAGTTTATTGAAAAATATATGTGTGCTCATTGTGTAATGGCTCACGAATGATTAGAGACCTTATAGACCATTCAAAACGCGGGGAGGTTTCAAAAGAAAATCATTCCGTCTATGTTTTTTGGGTCACTGATTATGAAAATCGTTGTACCGCAGTCCTAAATTACCGGCGTCACCCTTAAGAAAGCAAAAAACACCCCTTTTAAAGGGGTTTTCTCGATAACTTCAATAATAAAAAAACTAATCCAATGAAATACACTGTTTTTAATATTTATTTGCGAAGGTGTTTGATTTATACCAAATCAAGGCAATTTTTATGATAATGAATAAAGGTTAAAACCACCCCTAAATCGGCTGAAAATAAAAAAAATATAGTTTAAAAAAACTAAAAAATACGCGTTTATTTTAAAATTAACTAAAAATAAAGTTTGATGTGGTAAAATCATTCACCTACCTTGCGTCAATAGTAGCAGCCGACTAAAGCATGGAACCTGAAATACGCGCACGACTGCTAAAAGCCAACAAAGCCTACTATAGCCTGTCAAGGCTCTTCAAATCCAAGCATCTAACCATAACGTCTAAACTTTTACTATATAAGACGATGGTCTTGCCGGTCCTCACATATGCATCCGAAACGTGGGTGCTTAGCAAAAAGCACTCTAACCTCTTGGCGGTGTTCGAGAGGAAAATACTTCAGAGGATTGTTGGCCCCTTATGTGAGGAAGAACGATTCCGGAGACTCTACAATGACGAGATCTACGAGCGCTATCGCGACATAGATGTTGTGAAGAAAATAAAGCTCGGTAGACTCCGGTGGGCAGGACATCTAGCTCGTATGAGTGAAGATGAGCCTGCTCGGAAAGTTCTCTGCGGTAAGGCTTATGGGGTGCGACAGCGAGGGAGACCAAACCTCCGCTGGAAGGATGGCGTAGACCAGGACGCTCAGAGCATAGGGATGCCAAACTGCATGACGTCGGCTCAGAATCGGGACTGGTGGAGAGAACAGTTGCGAGAGGCCAGGACCGAATCCCGGTTGTAGAGCCGTTAAAGAAGAAGAAGAAAAATTAAAAAATAATTGTGAATGTAAAGTTTTTATTGCTCCAGCCATAATATGGAAACAACCTACCTTTCGAAATGTAAAACAGCTTGGAACTCTTTACCTCTATTCTTATTTTTTAACACCGAAACTTTTCGCTAGCGCCCCACGCTTTTTTACATTTCGAAAGGTAGGTTGTTTTCATTTTCTGGCTCGAGCAATAAAAACTTTACATTCACAATTATTTTTTAATTTTTAGTTCATTTTAAAATAAAAACGTATTTTTTAGTTTTTTTAAACTATTATGTTTAATTTTCTACTTTTTAGTCTGTTTATGTCTTCCGCCATTTTGTAGTGACCGCAAAGAAACCGTAAAGAAAAAGGTAAACCGCCTTTTTGTGTTGGCCGCCATGTTGTATTTGGAATCACGCCACACAGCTAATAGTATTCTACTTGTCATATCCTTTCATTTGATACCCATAACGAATGGGTTGTAAAGAAAAAGATAGTCCGCCATTTTGTGTTGGCCGCCATTTTGAATTTTGAATGACGCCACATAGCTAACTGTATTCTATTTGTCATACCCTTTCATTTGATACCCAAGTCGGGGGTCGGGGAGCACAATAGCAAAATTCGGCCGCCATCTTGGAACCGCCATCTTGATTGTTTCACAAAATGGTTAGATTGCATTATCACGCGAACTATAGATATGTGGAAAGTTTGAAGTTGATCGGTTATATCCAAGTAGGTGAAAATCAAGTTGCAAGATTTGTCACATGCAGGTGAAGCTAATATAAAGCGTGTAAAAATGGAAAAAATACCCCAAAATTTTAAAAATCAACTTTAAATAAAAAAAAGTACAATTTTTTTTCTGCTTTTTGCTTGAAATTTGGTTGAATAGGAATTATCAGCCAAAAATAAATTATTTTCAAACCGGGGGTAAAACTACTTAAAGTTGAATTTGAAAAAAGATTGCAATTTTTTTGCATTTAAATTTTATTTGCATCTACGAAAGAAATCGTTTTTCCATGTATATTTTATTGTGTTTAGATTTAAGGTTGGTTTAACCCCTTAAAAAAGGGGGTTAGAATAATATTCCCAAATTTTTTAATAATATTTCATCGAAACTAATTTAAATGCAAAAAAAATTCAATCTGTTTTGATAACACGTTAATATGAGGGGCGCTAAAAACGGAGGCCACTATGAGGAAGAGGACAGAATTTTTTAAGGTTAATCTTCGGAATAGGCCTCCACGCCCGATTTTGATGAAATTTTCACACAATGTACAGTTCGATATTTACAACTCAGATATGGTAATAAAAAGTGTCGCTCAGGTTGTTGTTTTTATTCAATGTTAAAGTACCGTTTTTTCAAAAATTCATAACGTGAAACTGCTACATTTTACCACCAATTTTGACCAAATTTACACACATTGTATATTTTGACACAAGTCATTTTTGCAAAAAAAAAAATTGGCCCCGTTAACCGTTATAGGTGCTTTAGAGAGGACACTTACAATAAAGCAATTATTTGAAAAAGTAGGGTTTTTATAAGATAAATAAGTGTTTTCTTTGTAAAGCAGCTATAGCGGTGCATGGGCTTTATTTTTTTTTGGAAAAAAAATTGGTACCCGTTAACCGATATATGTGCTTTACAAAGAAAATGCTTGCAATATAACTATTATTTGGAAAAATTGGGTTTTATAAGATAAATAAGTGTTTTCTCTGTGAAGCGGCTATAACGGTTCATGGAGGCCAATTTTTTAAAATCTTTAATATAGTACCTATTTTTTAATTTTGTGGTAATCCTATTAGTAGGTATTTCTATTTTTGTAATAATCTAAATTCCACATAATCTATATTTTAATATATTTGTTTACAATACAATATATTTTTTCATTTAACACAAAAACCAGCAATTATTTACTTCATTCATTTCTTCTCTAAAATTTTATTGCTTTATGACCGCAAGCAGGTATTTTTGTCAATTTCATATTCCATGTAGTTTCCCTAAATACATCTTTGCATTGGTAATTACGGTACCTACATTAGGGCTATAAACATCAAAGAAGTTGTATTGCAGCCGCCGCCGGTTGTAACTTGTAAATTTCTATTTTAAGAATTTTCCCAATAAAGAAACGAATGAAAAAGAATATTCTTTTTCATTCTTTATCATTCGCGAATTTATATTTTTAAGAATGAATTGATAAATTCTCTCGCGAGAGAATGAATCACACTTGGAAAGCTTTCATTTCATTCTTTCGCGAAAGAATGAATTATAAAATTCTCTTGAAGAATATTCTTTAGAGAATGAATGTATTTTGAATATTCTTCTCACTCTGCAGAATTGCAGCTACCAACACAGACTCCATGAACACCGGCTCCAGGTATTCGGATGACGAGTAGCGGCCGAATAGTAAAGACACCTGCGCGATATCGCTAAAAAGTTGTGTCTGTCAGCATGGAATATAATTTGACAACTTCCAGTCATGGAAAGAATATAAAGAATCAATGTGTGAGGAACTTTACTTTGGAAATAGCTATCATACAGATAAGTCGTGCTATATTAAAATCAATAATAAATTATAGTTTGAGAACTACAATACTGTATTTCAGTAACTAAAATAGTGCACCTATTTCAGTAACTAAAATAGTACATCTCATAAACTTAGCTTATTGAAAAATATATGTGTGCTCATTGTGTAATGGCTCACGAATGATTAGAGACCTTATAGACCATTCAAAACGCGGGGAGGTTTCAAAAGAAAATCATTCCGTCTATGTTTTTTGGGTCACTGATTATGAAAATCGTTGTACCGCAGTCCTAAATTACCGGCGTCACCCTTAAGAAAGCAAAAAACACCCCTTTTAAAGGGGTTTTCTCGATAACTTCAATAATAAAAAAAACTAATCCAATGAAATACACTGTTTTTAATATTTATTTGCGAAGGTGTTTGATTTATACCAAATCAAGGCAATTTTTATGATAATGAATAAAGGTTAAAACCACCCCTAAATCGGCTGAAAATAAAAAAAATATAGTTTAAAAAAACTAAAAAATACGCGTTTATTTTAAAATTAACTAAAAATAAAGTTTGATGTGGTAAAATCATTCACCTACCTTGCGTCAATAGTAGCAGCCGACTAAAGCATGGAACCTGAAATACGCGCACGACTGCTAAAAGCCAACAAAGCCTACTATAGCCTGTCAAGGCTCTTCAAATCCAAGCATCTAACCATAACGTCTAAACTTTTACTATATAAGACGATGGTCTTGCCGGTCCTCACATATGCATCCGAAACGTGGGTGCTTAGCAAAAAGCACTCTAACCTCTTGGCGGTGTTCGAGAGGAAAATACTTCGGAGGATTGTTGGCCCCTTATGTGAGGAAGGACGATTCCGGAGACTCTACAATGACGAGATCTACGAGCGCTATCGCGACATAGATGTTGTGAAGAAAATAAAGCTCGGTAGACTCCGGTGGGCAGGACATCTAGCTCGTATGAGTGAAGATGAGCCTGCTCGGAAAGTTCTCTGCGGTAAGGCTTATGGGGTGCGACAGCGAGGGAGACCAAACCTCCGCTGGAAGGATGGCGTAGACCAGGACGCTCAGAGCATAGGGATGCCAAACTGGATGACGTCGGCTCAGAATTGGGACTGGTGGAGAGAACAGTTGCGAGAGGCCAGGACCGAATCCCGGTTGTAGAGCCGTTAAAGAAGAAGAAGAAAAATTAAAAAATAATTGTGAATGTAAAGTTTTTATTGCTCCAGCCAGAATATGGAAACAACCTACCTTTCGAAATGTAAAACAGCTTGGAACTCTTTACCTCTATTCTTATTTTTTAACACCGAAACTTTTCGCTAGCGCCCCACGCTTTTTTACATTTCGAAAGGTAGGTTGTTTTCATTTTCTGGCTCGAGCAATAAAAACTTTACATTCACAATTATTTTTTAAATTTTAGTTCATTTTAAAATAAAAACGTATTTTTTAGTTTTTTTAAATTATTATGTTTAATTTTCTACTTTTTAGTCTGTTTATGTCTTCCGCCATTTTGTAGTGACCGCAAAGAAACCGTAAAGAAAAAGGTAAACCGCCTTTTTGTGTTGGCCGCCATGTTGTATTTGGAATCACGCCACACAGCTAATAGTATTCTACTTGTCACATCCTTTCATTTGATACCCATAACGAATGGGTTGTAAAGAAAAAGATAGTCCGCCATTTTGTGTTGGCCGCCATTTTGAATTTTGAATGACGCCACATAGCTAACTGTATTCTATTTGTCATACCCTTTCATTTGATACCCAAGTCGGGGGTCGGGGAGCACAATAGCAAAATTCGGCCGCCATCTTGGAACCGCCATCTTGATTATTTCACAAAATGGTTAGATTGCATTGTCACGCGAACTATACATATGTGGAAAGTTTGAAGTTGATCGGTTATATCCAAGTAGGTGAAAATCAAGTTGCAAGATTTGTCACATGCAGGTGAAGCTAATATAAAGCGTGTAAAAATGGAAAAAATACCCCAAAATTTTAAAAATCAACTTTAAATAAAAAAAAGTACAATTTTTTTTCTGCTTTTTGCTTGAAATTTGGTTGAATAGGAATTATCAGCCAAAAATAAATTATTTTCAAACCGGGGGTAAAACTACTTAAAGTTGAATTTGAAAAAAGATTGCAATTTTTTTGCATTTAAATTTTATTTGCATCTACGAAAGAAATCGTTTTTCCATGTATATTTTATTGTGTTTAGATTTAAGGTTGGTTTAACCCCTTAAAAAAGGGGGTTAGAATAATATTCCCAAATTTTTTAATAATATTTCATCGAAACTAATTTAAATGCAAAAAAAAATTCAATCTGTTTTGATAACACGTTAATATGAGGGGCGCTAAAAACGGAGGCCACTATGAGGAAGAGAACAGAATTTTTTAAGGTTAATCTTCGGAATAGGCCTCCACGCCCGATTTTGATGAAATTTTCACACAATGTACAGTTCGATATGTACAACTCAGATATGGTAATAAAAAGTGTCGCTCAGGTTGTTGTTTTTATTCAATGTTAAAGTACCGTTTTTTCAAAAATTCATAACGTGAAACTGCTACATTTTACCACCAATTTTGACCAAATTTACACACATTGTATATTTTGACACAAGTCATTTTTGCAAAAAAAAAATTGGCCCCCGTTAACCGTTATAGGTGCTTTAGAGAGGACACTTACAATAAAGCAATTATTTGAAAAAGTAGGGTTTTTATAAGATAAATAAGCGTTTTCTTTGTAAAGCAGCTATAGCGGTGTATGGGCTTTATTTTTTTTTGAAAAAAAAATTGGTACCCGTTAACCGATATATGTGCTTTACAAAGAAAATGCTTGCAATATAACTATTATTTGGAAAAATTGGGTTTTATAAGATAAATAAGTGTTTTCTCTGTGAAGCGGCTATAACGGTTCATGGAGGCCAATTTTTTTTGCAAAAATGACTTGTACACATCAAAATATACGATGTGTGTAAATTTGGTCAAAATTGGTGGTAAAATGTAGCAGTTATCACGTTTTGAATTTTTGAAAAAACGGTACTTTAACATTGAATAAAAATATCACGGGGCCTGAGTGACACTTTTTATTACCATATCTGAGTTGTACATATCTAACTGAACATTGTGTGAAAATTTCATCAAAATCGGGCGTGGAGGCCCTTTCCTGAAGATTTACCTTTTTTTATTTTCTGTTGTTTTGTTTGATCGGAAGAGAATTTTTTTACAGGAGAGAATTTCGTTTTGTGTTTGAAATTTTTCCTATTTTACGTTTTGTGTTAAAAAGGGGGCTCACTAGTTGAAAAATATTAGACTTACCTTGTGAAATTAGTTGCATATTGATTATACACAAAAACTTTTTGATGAAAAGGTCGGGCAAGTCCTTTTTTGACTAACCGAATAAGTTCTTCTTTATTTTTCGGATATTTTAACCGCATTCCAATTTCATAAGTCGGAATAACATAGGCACACTTTCTATTGCATTTATGTATCCTGAAAAACTCGTTTAAATAATAGGTAATTCCGTTACTGGGAATTATGTCAATATCTGTTAAAAACACGTGATCACTTTGACAACCTTTTCGAGCTAAGTTTCTTAAATGATTTTGCGGATAAGAATTTTTCAACCTCCATTTAATTATTTCCATAGATCGTAGTTTAAGTATTTCTTTTAACGTTAATTCAGGAGAAGCGCAATTATAATAATCCCAATTTAAAGCACTATTTTTAATTTTTTTTGGTTGTTTGTCTCGTGGTACGGCTAAATGAAAACTGACATAATTTCTTATAAATGGGAAGCAATATCGCAGATACGTAACATAAAGCTGTACTGCATTAAACTCCTCATCTCCTGCTATAAATAATGCAAGTGATATTGGTCCATTCCAGTGTCTAGCTGCTTGAACAAACGGTTGTAGTCTTTCCATCGAGCTTTGTGTGGCTAAGCAAACTGCGTGAGTTTTCGATATCAAATCAAACTCGTTTCCAATGCATGCAAAATCGTAATACTTTAACAAACGTTGACTGTCCCAGCGAGCTATATCTAAGTTAATCATGTGAAAGGCTGGCATAAAATCTTGTCGCAAATTTTCCACTTCCTTGTATTCTGAGCATATCAGCGAAGTTAATGGTGGGATTTTAGGGATCTTCTTTAAAGGACTATTGGAATCCCGGCTGCATTTTTCGACGTGCAGCAATCTTGTTGTTAAAAGTACATTGAGGAATGAAAGAAGAAAAAAACTGGTCCAGTGTAAGATCTTGCAGGTCTTTATCTGAAATATAAAAAAAATGTACGGATCTCACAAACATGATATAGTGAAATGTAACGGAAAATAAAAATATTCAAAAGTCATCAATCATTTATTTACAAAAGAGTCTTTTCACAAACCTTCACATTCCAAGGTATTTTTTTATTGTTTCTGGATTTTTCTCTAGAGTCTTATATATACCTACTTATATGCATTAGGGTGGAGCAAAAAAATGTTTTTTTTTAATTTCGATTAGAACAGTGCGGAAAAGTTGCTACATAATGTGAGTATAAAAGGTGTAAAATTATATGAAAATCAAATTAAGTCTTGAGGTGCCCCAACGCTCTCGAAAGATGGAAGAAATATATGGTATAGGAAAATTATTTTTTTGGAATTCCGATTAGTAATAGTGTGGAAATGTTGCTACATGATGTAAGCATAAAAAGTGTAAAATTATATGAAATTCAAGTTACATCTTGCGGTGCCCCAACGAATTCACATTTTTAACCTTTTCTCAAATTTTCAAAGTCGTTGGAGCTACGCACCGCAAGATATAACTTTATTTTCATATAATTTTACACCTTTTATGCTTACATCATGTAGCAACATTTCCACACTATTGCTAATCGAAATTCAAAAAAAATAATTTTACTATATCATAAATTTCTTCCATTTTTCGAGAGCTTTGGGCCACCTCAAGACTTAATTTGATTTTCATATAATTTTACACTTTTTTATGCTTAAATCATGTAGCAACTTTTCCGCATTATGCTAATCGAAATTCAAAAAAATACAGATGCGGTTAGGGGACCCCCGTCAGGAACGAAGTTCCTTACGCTTTTTCTTCAACTGCGAATGTAATTCCAAATTGAATCTGTATATTTGATTTATTTTTATTTTATATAATTTTTTCAAGCAAATAATGTAAAGGAACGAATCAAATCAAAAAGTTTCATTTAATATTTTAGGATGGTATATTGCGACGCCACCTGCACGAATAATCAGGCCTATTCTGAACTCCGCACAGTGGGGCTCGTCCATAGAAGGTTCTGCTCAAAACTCAATTTTCAAAATGTGGATATTTGCAAAAAAAGTTTAGCAACGTAGTTGTAATCAAGTATCAGATCACGTGTACAAATATTAAGTCGCTGACGATTATAAGGCATCGAACGCATCAGCTTAAAGTTTACGGTTTAGGCAAAATAAAAATTTTCCGAAAACGTATGCCAGTTTATGCGCGATACTAAAACATTTTTTTGTAACGTTTAAAACGCTAAAATCTATTGAAGTGTATTATGTCGGTGTTCCAGCAAGGTATGTGGGTTCTTATATCATTTTTTATTATATTATAAGTTCGTCGGTTTCTTAAAAATGGTGGTAATGTGTATTTTTTTGTAGGGGTTTTTTAAATGACATTTTTTCCAATATGCGCAAAGTTCCCGTTACAAATTTTGAAGACTGACCATATCCACATCGTTTTTCAGTTATTTTAGTATTCGAAAACCAATTATCTGATATTATAAAGCATTCTTGCTTCTTTGACAACTTTGAAGCCACGCCCACGCCAAATGTTAGGGAAACCAGCTGACTGACGGCGGGCTATTGCAGCACACCATTATTACTAAATAATACCAAAATTTCAGCTTTTCTAAAACAGTTGCATTTTTTGGCCGCTCAGCTCCCCGACTATAAGGCAACAGCATTGGGTGTTTTGTATCGAAAGGTATGTTGGCTTCCTCGAGTCTTCCTCCTACTCGTATAATCCCATTTGTATCTATAAATGGGCTGAGACTGCTGATGAGGCTTGCATTGTGTACGATTCTGACTTTTTCAGTTGCTGAAGCTCCTTTTTGAATGTTTCAGAGTAGTAGAGCAACAGGGCTATCAGCTCAGTGACGTCATCGGTTGTTGTCTTAGGTGTGTATGTGGGTCTTGGGTGTTTGGTGGATGTGTCTTGAATGAGCGTTCGTGCCTGCCGAGCTTTTGAAATTGCTGTGCCTTGGCTGAACTTCCATGTGCCTCGGATTTGGTCTTGGGTGTTAGTTGGATGTGCCTCGGATGAGCTTGAGGAATTAGATTGAACTTGCATGAGCCTCGGTTGAACTTGCACGCTGGATTAGCTTTTGAACTTCAATGCGCCTGCGGAATTAGATTGAACTTGCATGTGCCTCGGATGAGCTTTAGCGCTGAATTAGCTTTTGAACTTCAATGTGCTTGCGGAATTAGATTGAACTTGATTGTGCCTCGGATGAGCTTTAGAGCTTGATTAGCTTTTGAACTTGCTGTGCTGTGTCTCGGATGAACTTATGCGGGTGATCGAATTTGCAGTTTTGAACTTCGCTGCGCTTTGAGCGGGGCCTTGCTATTCAGGACATTAGCTTCGAGTTTTGGTTTGCACCCCTGCTAAGCTTGCGCAAGGATCCGAGAGACTTAAATCCATATTCCAGTTTCAAGGATCCCAGAGACTCAAGATAATCAAACATTTTTTAACATCTTTCCTAAGAAATAAAATATCCCCATGCAAAATATTCAAATTATATTTCAAATATTTTTCCCTAAGAAATAAAATATCCTTGTTTAACATAAAATCACACCACTCAAAACATGTGCAAGCGATATACTTATAAGGGTGAAAGGAATTTTCCAATCAGATCTCGACATGAATTTTCATGCACAGTCACCAAAACCCAAATCCAGGCATCGAATTGCATTCCTTTGTCTTATAAATTTTTCAACCAAATTAACCTCACACATATCCTTCATGCTCATATATCGTGAAAGCACATAAATTAACTCAAGCGCGGGCCACTTTCTCTTTTCACATGCATGGTATTTTTACCGATCACTCGCCAAGGAGCCTTAAGCAAAATACACATCAACTTACAGAAATCACCGAGCCAAAAAATTCAGCTGAAAATATTCCCAATCAGACCTTATAACATAACAATAGCAACAATGCGGCACTTGCATATAATTTACAGCTCAAGAAAGGACGACATATTTCAAGGGTTCAAATCAGGGCTGCCGAAGTTACTCCGATCGGAGTATTTGTGCTCCTTTTGAGCCGTCTATACTCCCATACTCCTGACAGCGAAATTTTACTCCCTTTAGTAAATTTTATTTCAATATTTCCAAACTTGCCAAAGAAGGTAGATTTTTGGACTGCTAATACTAAATAAAAGACGCGAAATTACAAGCTTTTGTACACTACAGTTAATGTAGTGTTTTTAGTTGAGCTTGAGATTCTTGAGAATTTTATAAATAGAGGCTTCAATGAAACATTTTGTTAGTACTCCCTTGTAAATACTCCCCTGAAAGGACGAATTTTACTCCTCTCAGAAACGACCAAACGGCAGCACTGGTTCAGATCCCCAGCAGATCTTTCATGATAACAAATATATACGCCAGGCGTTTGGAAATTTGGGACTTGAAATTATAATTTGGTATGTACATATGACTACGCACATGTGGTGTATTAGCCTGGGGTTTTAAAAATTTACATCATCTATTGTTTAAGGGTTTGAAATTTAGAAGACCAAATTTGCTATGTCCTCTCGTTTTAAGAGTTAGAAGTGGAGAATTTTACTGTCCTTTAGAAAATCCAGTTTCCACGAAATTGGGAAAAATTTGAAAAGAGTAATTACGCAACAAATGCAGCTGAGCGCATTTTTTTGTTTTGTTTTTGCTTATGAGGACCTTTCTTGTTAGACCACCGTGAGTGGGTATAGGCAAATTTAGAGGGATTTTATTTTGCTTTAAGATAAAAATTAAATAAAAAAATTTTCAAAACATATTAAAACTTGACTTTATTTTCAAATCTAGTATTACATATTCTCTCTCGATGACACTGGTTTCATATGGGCTCCAGGATTTTACTTATAATGATGATTCTCTGCTGAAATCGGCATCTATCTATTGCATGTATACGCCACAGTCCAATGCGGCTGGCTCTATAAGCAAAATCCCAGCAGCAGAACATCAGTTTTCAGATATAAATCTGAATATTCGCCCAGGCTGTTAAGATTGAAAGCTGTCCATACTTCCTGTGCATGCTCATAATCCTGATCCGAAATAGCTGAGTCAGTCATTTTATTGTGGAAGTCATCCTTCTGAGGCAAGCTTTGATGTTCCAATTTACTCCATCCATCGATGAAATCACAAGGGAAAGGCCTTTCCGCGTTAGAAGAGCAAACTTAGCATCATCCAAACTAGACCAGTGCCAGGGCCGTCCTAAGATATTCGGCGCCCGTGGGCTACTAAAAATATGCGCCTCTCTTGGCAAGAAAATACACTGGATGTCTGAGGGGAGCGGGGTGGCCGGCAAAGTTATACAAAAGTGTCAGAACTAGAAAAAGTCAATTTACACTAAATAAAAACAAAAAATTCATACAAAATTAAAAAAACTACATAATGAACAAGAACAAATTTTATCGTAAACAAAAAACAAAGGTAACTTATATATTTTCTTAGCTTTTTGCAAATTAAATTATAATATTAAAATTATTAAATAATTCACTTTCTATGCATAAAATGCTCAAATCTTTTAATTTGATGTGTTCCAAAGAAGGCCGTAAATAATTTTCCATCTTTTTCAGTGCTGGAAAAATCTTTTGAGGGTGCAATTTGTGGTGGCATAATGTACTTTAAAAAATGCGCAGTGTTGTACCCACGTTAGTATTTGTAGACTCAATTTTTGTTCAATTATTGTCCTTGAACTAAGTTCCGCAGTAGATATATTTTCTTTATTTTCCAATAAATATACTAGTCCAATCAATCTACACAAATCCATCTAATAATTGCCAATAGGAAACAAAAAATATGGTTATATAGGGAAAAAAACTAAAACGAATAGCGTTTTTGTTTTTTGAATTATAAATGGCGAACCTAACCTAAAAAATTCCGGAAAATCACAAAAACGTTTTTTTTGCGAATAACAAAGAAACTTGAGCACGGATCGAAAAAAATCAAATTATAAAGTTGTAGGTATTCAAATTATCTTTCAATTGATGTATATTGAGTTATAGGTTAGGCCACAAAGCATAAAGAAAACTGGAAAACCCGTTAAAAATCACGTTTTTTTAATTTGTTAATAACATTTGTTTAATGCACCTAAGATACTTGTTATTTGGTAAAAATATTGCTTCCTGCTAGCTAAAAAACAGGTTTATTTTTGTTGTAAAATATTGAACCGTTTCCTTGAAATTTCACATTTCGTAAAAACAACGCGTTCTTCTAAAAACGCTCCTCCTGGTCCGTGGTTTTTTTTTAGTGCAACGTTCGAGAGCTTGAAATTTTCTTCTATTTAAAACGTCTCCAATGATAAAATTGGCCTCCTAAAACACATTAATAATGAAAAAAACAGACTCGGAAAGTCAGTTTTTTCAATCGAAGTTCGGCATTATACCTTCATTTGGACTATAATTACGGTTAAGCGCCACCTGTTGGAAAACTAGTAAATACATTTTAAAATAAAATAATTTCATTTGACGCTAGTTAAGCAGCACTTTGTAAGGATGTTTCCTTTACTACTTTAAACTAAAATATTACAAATTAAAACAACTTAAAAATACATAAAGCAAAAAACCCGCAGAATATACATAATATCTCACTTGACATGTTAAATGCAAATGAAAGTAAAGTGTAATATGTCATACCGTCACTTCCTTTACCATCATAATGAAAGTTACCATCATAATGAAGGTATAGTTTGTCAAGGGTATTAGGTATATGTGTTTATGCGGAATACGTGATTGGCATCAAATTTAACTTCTTTCGACGTAATTTTTCCCTAGTTTTTTTTCTGTGCGTATTCGTTTGTACTCCCCATATCCCGACAATTTTGTACTTTCAGATTTGTAAAGGTTAAATTATTTTGTATTTCGTTTCGACTGTACAGATTTTTCTAAAGAAGCGGATAATTCAATAATGCTCTCAGCTTCAGTCAGTCCCGCCACATAGCCTTTCCGGGTCTGGGGCTAAAATATGATTGGGGCATCTTTAAGGAGATTGAAATTTCAAAAAGCTTTTACTAAAAAAATACTTAATTTTTTTTAAATCCGTGGTAAGAATAAATTCATTCAGGAAGGTCGCTTCTTGATTTCCGAAGAGTGCAGCCAGGTGTACTATTTGGCTTGCAATCCATTTTTGGGGTCCCCCATGACCTGGAGCCCGGGCAATTCGCCCCATTGTGGCGGGTCTGGTTGTAGTAGCAAATTTTTGAAGTGATATATTAGGTCTATCTATGGTTTCTAATATTTCGCTCCAAAATGCTACCATAATAGCAGTTTCTAATGATTTGAAGTCATTTTACAGCTTCAAATTTTGTTACAGGCTTTTGAAAGTTACCTTCGTAAATTCTATCCAAAGCATCTTTAAAATTTTCATAACCAATTCCCATAACGAATGACCAATCATTAAAAAACGTTATTTGATTATTTCTGTATTGAAAAATTATTAATAAATAAAAGTAACTAATAACTAAAAATAACGAAAAAAAATAAGACCAACAAAAGTTGACGCCCCGAAAAGGCTTGCGCCCCGGGGCTACAGCCCATTTAACCCTGTGGTTAGGGTGGCCCTGACCAGTGCTGCTTAGTTAATTTAAGTTTATCCTTAGGCAGTAAATATGCTAACTTATCTAGAGATTCTGACATAAATGTATATGAATCTATAAATCTAAGCTTAATATTACAATTATCAATATATTTTGTAAAAGAAATGTATCGTTCTTTATTTAACGGTAAAAGATCAACTTTACCTGGAATACTTATAGCAATATCCTTAATTATAAAATGGGCGTCGTATCCGGACAAATTGTGAAATATCACGGGTATTGTTCTGCAGTCGTTGTAATTGATGTTGCATTTGTGTGCAGGTCCGCGGTACTTTCCTGTGAGATGGCAGTGGTCTCTGACTCTGGCTTCGCCGGCTGCAAATGATTTTTCACATATGTCGCAGCATGGGCTTATAAGTTGCGTGTAATTTTCTTGCTGCGACAATGGCTCCATCGGTCTTATATTTCCAAACACTTGCTCGGCTATATCCGCTATTTCTTGCAGCTGCAGTGCAAACCATTTAAGGAAATCTTTACCACGATTCGAACGGTAAAAAGATAGCGATTCATCATATAAACATCTGAAATATGGCCCAACGCTGTGGTACTTCACGCTGCTGAATTTTTCTGGTAGCTGCATCCTCACCATTAGCATCATAGGGGTGTAGTATTGACTCCAAATCCGCTTACACGTAAAATGGAACCGGGTTCTTATAATTGAGGCTATCAGTGCAAAAGTGGTGTAACCCCAGACGATGTTAAGCACCGGTGTAGTCAGCTTACACCCTCTTTTCTCTATTACTTCGCTATATTTGTTCTGTCCAACAGTTATGTTATGTGCAGTTATGTTTTTGGAAGGCAAAAAGTAGCTTACTCCACTATTGTATTGAAAGTTCATAATGTAAGGAATGTATATTACACCAAAACCGCAACCAGATTAAATTGTGGGTTACACCACTTTTGCGCAATTTTGTTTTCCGCGATACATACTTTACAATCGTTTGCTTTTTCACACTCCGGAACATGTGCTGCAAGTTTTTCCTAGCTGTAGAAATAAAATAGGCATCTATCACACACATATTTTTTATGTTTGTATTTAGAAACTTGGTTGTGTATAAGCCGCGACAGATCTTTAATCCAACAGAACTGGTACTTCACATCATATTCATCATCCCCAGCGTCTTCAGCATAACAACTCGCCTGGATCATTAATATGTTAATGTGTTTATACTGTTTTTTCTTTGTGAGGTACACTGGAACAACTGAAAAGTTGTTTTTATTCTTCTCTAACATAAACACATAAACGGATAAATTGTTGTTAGCCTCAAATATATTTATTTGTTTTAATGTCACTGGAAAACTGATGCCTTCTAAATTTAACACAGATGTAAAATGCGGGTATTTTGAGGTTCTCTGAGCATCACTCTCCACTGGATACAATGCGGAGCGCTATGTATGACGATCCTCTCGATTGTTCAAATTTATTTATATGCACTGCCAAACTCACTGTCTAAAGTCAACCTACTGGCGACATAAATCTACATTATATTTATTAATTTAACGTACTTATTTAAATTCGTAATTTTACAAGTCATTGTAACCTTTTTTGATTGCTTTCTCACTTACACATTTTTAAACTAAAACAATAGATCTCTACTGTTAATTTTGGTAGCCTGCATATTTTGTAGAATTGCTCTAGCTGTAAAATTTTAAGTTCTCTGTTAACCTCCGTGATACTCATATCGCAGAAATAAAGTTTGCATAATCATAAAAAGTGCGTTATTATTATTTTTTTGCTTTCAATATTAACATTTTTTGGTCCTTCGAGCCGGATCGGGATTAATGTCTTTGTTTTAATCTCGTTTCTTGAATTTATGTACTTATTCCGGCAAGTTAACGCGCTGTGTCTACCTCTGTAGAGCCCTTTGTTCAGTTTTGCATAAAATACCGCGTGTGTCCGACTAACGGAAAGTGGTAATATTCCGCCACATTCACCAATGTGACTTAAAAAATTAAATACTAAACTATTCTCGCGATTCGCGTTGTTTTTTATTAATTGAAGTGCGTGAACATCAGTTTATGACTGGGACTACCAACCTAAAATTGCGTTCCACGTGCTTATGTTGCATTCGCCTGTGCTGCAGTTGGAGATATCGCATGGTATCTTAGCCGATAAGCAAGAGGAGCAGGAACTTCAAAATAAACAAAACCTATGGAAATCCCGTAAGTTCGTTCCATTTATTATTCTTTTACACTTTATGTACATATTGTCCAGCTCTATGGACATCAGAAGCATAAACATAAAATTAATTTACATGTATTCTATAATAAACCCTGCAGTTACTAACAAACAACGTTGCTAATTAAAATTTACCAATTCTCGGCGTTCAATTAATAAAAAAGGAATACAAAAACATCGTTACATAACAACATAAACATACATTGCATAAAAGCTTTATGCCAAATAGTGTTTCGGATCGAGTCAAGATCGTGAACTTTGGAGCTTTGAATTAGACTTTCAAGATCGTGAACTTTCTGGACTCAAGTTCATCGCGAAACTTTGAACTTTTGCAAAACTTAAAGATAATATTTATGCAAGTGAATTCTTAACCATTATTGTTATCGTACATAATTTAAATATTATATTCGCGAAAAACTTTGGCGAACAATAAACGGTGTTTTTTCTATGACAAAAAGTAATGGACTCAATTTTACCGCGGAGCTTTGAGACAAACTTTCAAGCTCTTGAACTTTCTAGACTCAAGCTCACCGCAAAACTTTAAACTTTTAAAATATTTTTTGCAAGTGAATTTTTATTGTTTATTTTTAAAATTTATCGTACATCGTTTAAAATTTCTATTCGTGAGACAAAAGCCTTTGGCGAATCTGGTGTGCGGAATTAACTAAGTTCACAAGATTTGAAGGTGGATAAACTCAAGAATAAGGTGATAGTAATGTCAGACAGAATAGCTTAATTCGTAATCAACGCCAATAAGACCGGCAAAGATAAAAGGGACGAAGCGTATCTCAAAGCACGGCTACAGCTGCTAACCGAATATTGGAAAAAATTTAGTGCAGCTTACGACAAATTACTCGATAATGTTGACGAGCAAACTCTTACCACAGATGAATATTTTATCGCAGATCCCTATTCAAGCGTAGAATCTGCTTACATTGAAGCGCTCACTTGGATTCAAAACCAGCTATTACCATTTAAAGTCCAGCGAGAGGGGACGAGCGCAAACGAGGCACAGTTGTTTCACTCCACGGTCAAATCTCCTTCTTGCTCTCAAGCTCTGAAGCTTCCGAAGATAAATATACCAAATTTTTGTGGATCTTATCTAGACACCTATGAATCGCTTATCCACAATAACCCCGAATTATCTGATGTGCAGAAAATGCATTACTACAAATCCGAATTCTTGGAGATGATTTTTTACAGAGTTTAATATAAAACTAAAAAAACTTACTTCTGTATGGATAGAGCATATAGAGAGCCACAAAGCGGTCCATAGCGAAACTTAAAAAATTTATTTTATTCAACACTCCCACTTAAATTTATAAGGGATATGGCTTAAGTTCTATTTAATCATTGTAATACATAAAATAATCATTATGCTACTAGTTTTGTCATAACATTATCCCTATTCCAATTAAACTTGTTTAAAGGCAAGGCCTTGGTAAGAAAATCTGCAAGCTGACATGAGCTTTCGACATATTTAATAGAAATTAAATTATTTTCAACCTTTTCTCTTACAAAATTATATCTTATGTCGATATGCTTGCTTCTTTTATGAAATACAGGATTATGAATCAACTTAATGGTACTCTGATTATCTATATTTAATGTTATACAATTTTGTGGTTCTCCTATGTCTTCTAAAAACTGTTTAATCCATAATATCTCTCTTGCTGCATCAATTGCGGCCATGTATTCAGACTCTGTCGTTAACAGGGCTACTGTACTTTGCTTTCGACTTGCCCAGGTAACTGGACCACCATTCATTAAAAATATGTAACCTGTATTGGACTTTCTATTATCTAAATCACCTGCAAAGTCAGAGTACGAATACCCGACCAATTCAGAGCTGCCCCTATACACAATTGACATATCTTTTGTATTTATCAAATATCGTATTATACGCTTCAAAGCATTTACATGTATATGACCTGGTTTATTCACATATCTACTAACAAGATTTACAGCATAAGCTATGTCAGGTCTGGACACAGATGACAAAAATAGGAGTGCTCCCACTGCCTCTCTATATGGAAAATTAATAGGCGTCTCATCTGTGTTTTTCGACAATTTAACATTTACATCTACAGGTGTTTTACAACTTTTAGCTTCTGATAACTTAAATCTATTTATTATACTTTCTATATACTGACTTTGATTTATAATTATACATTCACTTTTTATATTTAATTCCATACCAATGAAAGAATTACATTTCAGAATTTTTATATCAAAATTTTGTTTTAGATCATTTAATATTATTTCTAACGTATTCTTACTTTTAGACTGTAATAATAGTCCAGTAGAATTAGTCGTAAAAATGAGAAGAAAAAAAAATAATTCGTTACAGCAATCTGACAGTGGGATATTGTCGAACAAGCTCTTGTAAAAGAGGGAAAAATAAATCGAACCGACAGCGGTTATCCGGGGAGGAATGGGGGGGTTTTTAGGGGTTTAAAACAGTTTTTCGCAATTTCTGACTAAACTGTACATTCTATCGAAAAAAGTTATAAGTAAAAGTTGTAGGAAATAAAAATATCTACAACTTTTGTATTTACCATTTTTCCCTAACCTCAAAATTTTTCGAAAAAATGGCGGAAAACCGGTTTTTCGGTTTTTTATTTTTTTCTTTGACAAAAAAATTTCTATGAAGCTGAAACTTGGGCAAAAGATACCTGTTAGTGTTGCAAAAATGCAGTAATTTTTTCAGACGGAAATATTTAGAGGTTGTTGTTAAATTTAATTTTTTTTAAAAAAAAAGCGAAATTTTTAACTGCGATTCCTCTTAAAACTACATGTCCTACGTAGTTCTGTTTTGGCACACTTGCTCGTTGTTACGTCTACTTCCGATAAATGGTAAAAAAAAGGTATACTGCAATGGAAAAAATGGCCGGAAAATTGTTATATTCACGCTAACGACGATTATTCAGAAACAAATTATAGATGCCATTGTTATGTTTACTTTATTTAATTAACAAAAAAGTATAGTGTGCATTTTAGTGCCTTCTACGATCGTCGTACATAGGATTGTAATTATCAAACAAAACGTAAGAAATGCACATCCCAAATATGCATTTACGAACAATTTTTGTTTTTTACTGGAAATCCAAAATTAACTGAACAGCATGTATTCATAGAATAGGTAATAGAGTGGATCTACAATGATACGGGTTTTCGAGAGAGGTTTTCAATCATAAGACAGTATTTGCATGTGGCACGGAACAAGTTTATATTAATAGTATTTTTATAAATCAAAAAAATAATACGTCATTGTATTAACTACATTTCGATAGCTCAGGAACACTCTGGAAATCGGTACTACATATTAAATAAAACACAATTCACCTTGTTTTGAGTGGAGAAAAATTCAATTGAATAAAAAAACTCCACCATTTTATTCCAACTGATACAAGTGAGGCCCAGGAGGGAACTCCTCTCCAAAATCAAATACATAAATATTAACAGCATGAAATACATAAATATTTTTTGAACATGCTTAAAACGCCAAATTGAAAAAAAAATATGCATTAAAGTCTTCTTTATGAATTTTTCTCTAATCTTGCTCTCTTTGCAGAGTGTTGCAAATTCTCTTCATCAGATGCCATAAAACTGGACGATTCTTCCGTGTTTTCGACAGTTTCATTGAGCACTGTTTCAGTCACAGTACATTGATCTGTTTCCATTTCTTCCGAGTCACTTTCGTCTATAGAAATTTGTGGAAGTTCAGCATTTGAGCAATTTTCTAAATTAAAGCAATTTAAACACATCTGAAAGAGCATTTAATAAAGCTTCCATAGCCGTTGAGAAATTGTCAGGCACGCTATTAGTTTTCAAATTACAGCCATTTGTTTATAATAGTACACGCGCTCGGCGTGCCAACGGCGCCTCCACGGGTTGCCTGAACCTCAGCGCGTACAAACTCTTACTTGTTTGGTGAAAAGTATCAATTAAAAAAATAACAACATATGACATCACGTATTATTATTATTATAATTATTATTACAATACAATATACACGATGTATCGAAAATATTGAATTATGCTGACATAACTGCCGTCTTGAAATTTTTAGCTCTAGAAAATTCTCTACAGATCATCGATTTCAAATTGTGCGGTATGAACGAATGAAATTTCCGAGTGTTTACAATGCGATGTGCGTTTTCAAACCTCTTTGCAGCATGTGTTTTTATTAAATGTTTATACTTACGAAAAACATAATATTCGATAAATAATTCAAAAATGACACCATACAAATACACTTCAGCTGAAAGCACGTGCCCAGCGGGAAATGGGATCATATAGCCTGATCCAAATCAGTTGAGGTTTTCTTCGCGCATGTGGGGAAATGAAAATTGCACACAAATAAACATTGCGCACGTCGGGATAAGACATGCGCTTATGTATTTTCCCATTTCCCCTTCGAAATCTGTTGTTATTCTCACTTTTCTGTTGTTATTCTCTCTGCGCATGGAAAATGTGATTTTTGAGAAACCTCATCTCTTTTGGATCGGGCTCTACCAAGAAGCATGACGTGACGGTAGCCTTTTTTGGAAGGCGAGAATTCCTTCCTTTTCGCATTCCGCTCCATATCTTTTTTGTGCAGCCGCTCTACTCAGAGAAAGCACTAAAGGAAGGAACTAATAGCGTGCCTGAAAATTTCTCAACGGCTATGGAAGCTTTATTAAATGCTCTTTCAGATGTTTTTTATAAGATCACTATCACTTATTGCCTTTCTCACTTTTTTTAATTTTTAATTTAACTTTTTATGTAAAAATTATAAAAAAATAACTTTTTTTCGTTTTTTACCAAGCATTAGAAAAATTCATTTCATTCTCTTTCAATCGCACTAAATTTTTTCAAAATCGGTCAATTACGCTCGGAGATATTGAATTTTGAAAAAAAAATTACACAAAATTTCAAATATTTATAACTTTGTTAATTATTAATATTTTTTCATGATATTTGCTGAATTTACACAATTCAAACCAATCTTTCAAATGAACTAGTTTTCAAATTGGTTTGAATATTTTCAATTTTTGGTGATCGATTTCAGGAATTTCTACCCAGTATATAGTATATAGTACACAGTACACTGTACACACTGTACATACTGTACCCACTGTACATACTGTACACACTGTACACGTACGTTGTCACTCGTCAAAATCGGAGTGCTTTTTTAAAGCTAACGGTTTTTTATATGTACATGACAATTAAAATTAAATATTTTTTCGCCATCTTTCAATCCGGAACCAACCCTAAACATAACCTAATTTTTATTTAAATCTGTTGGGCGATTTCGGAGATTAGCGTGTACAAACATTGTGACAAGTAGTTTTTATATATTATGATATATGTTACACTGTCCTTGTTCTGGGTGTGAACATGCACATGGCGGTTCTAGGTGAATTGTACAATTAATATTTTGGTTTTTGTCTGGCAATTGCCTTAATTTTCTGTTGGACGTTTGATCGTGTTACAACTTTATAAGAGTGCGTTGTCGTACAACCTCGATTTGGCCAACACGACGTTGTTCCTTCCCTGTTACAGATTAATCTTGTTTTACTACCGAGTACAGTGGGTACCCCCGTACGCCTAACATACACCTGATCACATACTATATGTAATACATTCTTGTTGTTAAGTTGTTGCTGTTACAACTGTTGTATAAAATCTGCATATCCCTAAGAGATTAAAAATAAAATATGTGTTTTGAATTTGGAATTAGTACTTTGTCCGCTTTCTTTCTAATTATGCAGGGCTAATGGTTGGAGAGATTTCCTCTCCGGGGTTCTCTCGTCGTTGTGTCTATTTAATTACAGGTCCTCCGTATCATTAAGAGTCAGCGATGGAGCTCATTGTGGAGCTATCGTGAGAAGGATGGAACGACATGAAGAAATTTCCCATCGACTTATAGGTAAGTGGTGAGCCATGTAGATATCGGTCCGGTCACACTCCCCCCCCCACGACCTCCTCCGTCGAGCTAGCGTTAACTGTGTGACCGGCATAACACCCCCCCTAACCGTTATTTCGGCGGATTAGGGAGGATGAGTTTATTCAGTATTTTTTTTTATGTCGAGGATTGTGTCCATAGTCAGATTCTTCAGGGCTGCTGATTATGGAGGCATGAACAATGAAAATGGTGCCCACAACTGATACTTCAGCATATTATCGCCATTGTGAAGATACATCGTATTGGGTGAGAAGTAAGAAATATAGGTCAAGGAGATGGGCTCTTTGATCAGCGACTTCAGGGACTCTCGTGGGATGATCTTCAATTTGATGTAAATTATTGGTGTCTGCAAAGAGGGGTCTGTGCCAGAAACACTGGTGCCATTTGAGCAAGTCAACCAGTTTACATCACCCGCAACAATGATTTCACACTCAGGATTGGATGACAAAAATCCCGAGATTTGTTCGGAAATAGCATCAAATGATGAAGTTGAGGCTTCGTTATTTATGGTAGGACTTCTGTATAGGAAGCAGAAGAATATGACGTGACTTCGGAAGATGATTTTAATCCAAAGATAGTTAAAATCTGAAGACGTGCTTTTATATATTTTATAATAAGCCACGTCATCTCTAACATGATGGTAATACCCTTATGGGGTGAGAGGTTGTGCACTAAAGTGTATCCCGACACCTGGTAATGACCTAGGTCAGTATCAGGTGATATTTGGGTTTCACTAAGTGCTAAAATTTGATAAGTGGCACTCTACAAAAGGAACGCAAAACCGAGACTTGTAGCGGGACTTCGGTTGTGCGGGTTCAATCGCCACATGGATTTTACTTGGCGAAGCAGTCATCGCAACCATCAGAGTCAATAAAACTTGTCCGCTTCAGAGTGTTATACTCACTGACATATAGAAATGGAATGCTGATTGACAATTTTCAATGGCACCATTTTCCTCCAGAAGTAGAAAACCTTTTTTATGTAAACAAAAAAAATTTCTTCGAATATAGGAGAAAATCTTTATAATAATATTCTACTTGTGTCACTTTCAACATTTTTCCAAGAAAATTGCCTTGTTTTTCCCAGGGAGACGAGAGAAATGGAAAGAGAATTTTTTCTCAGAAGAGAATTTTTTTTTCTGTTGTTTTTTGTTTGATCGGAATTTTTTACGTTTTGTGTTTGATATTTTTGCTATTTTATTACGTTTTGTGTTTAAAGAGGGGCTCCACTAGCAACTAATAAGATGCCTGTTATAATTGATAGAAATAAATTTCCATCGTTATTTTTTATTTAGTAGCAGTTTTTTCATTAAATAAATGTATTTTTCTTAAATGTGTGAGGGTTGTTTCCCCCTATTTAACGAACTTTTAAAAATAACGCAAGAGAGAGAAAGAAGACAAAAACTCTATACCTGTCTATTTTTTTTCTAATTATATTGATATCACTGACATGCACCGAACGTTTTTATACGCTTTATATTAGCTTCACCTGTATGTATGTATGTATGTATGTATGTATGTGTGTATGTATGTATGTAGACAAATCTTGCAACTTGATTTTGACCCACTTCCATATAACCGATCAACTTCAAATTTTGCCCATATGTAAAGCTGGCGTGACAATGCAATCTGACCATTTTGTGAAATAATCAAGATGGCGGTTCCAAGATGGCGGCCGAATTTTGCTATTGTGCTCCCGGACCCCCGACATGGGTATCAAATGAAAGGGTATGACAAATAGAATACAATTAGCCTTATGGCGTCATCCCAAATTCAAAATGGCGGCCATTACAAAATGGCGGATTAACTTTTTCTTTCTAACATACTTAAAATGGGTATCAAATGAAAGGATATGACAAGTGGAACACTATAAGCTGTGTGGCGTTATTCCAAATTCAAAATGGCGGCCCACACAAAATGGCGGACTACCTTTTTCTTTACAACACCCTCGATATGGGTATCAAATGAAAGAGTATGACGAGTAGAATACATTAAGCCGTGTGACGTCATTTTAAACCTAATATGGCGACTACCAAAAAACGGAAGAAGACCAAAAAGTAAAAAAACAAAAATGTACAATTTAGCAAAACTAAACAATTCGTTTTTATTTTAAAATGATATGAAAAATATTGCACATATCTACAGTAAAAAGCCAGAAATGCAAATTCGATGATTTTGAGTTTATTGCATTTTTCTATTCCGTATTTCCTTCTTTATCATTGCTTTTTTGTCTTAAACTGAGCTGTGCTTGCTAAGTTATCGGACCGGCAAAAGTAATATGGCGGCCACAACAAAATGGTGGAAGATAAATGGTAGACTAAAAAGTAAAAAATAAAAATATATAGCTTAAAAAACTAAAAAATACGCTTTTATTTTAAAATGAACTAAAAAGAAAAAAATAATTTTGAAGCTTTTATTGCTCCAGCCAGTGTAGGGAACAACCTACCTTTCGAAATCAGGCAAATAACTAAATTAATGAAGTTATTGGTAAAAATTATAAATATAACTTACTTAAATGTAAAAAAAGCGTTGGCCGCTAACGAAAAGCTCCAGTGTTAATAAAATAATAATATATGTAGGTAAAGAGGCCCACGATTTTTTACATTTAAGTAAGTTATATTTATAAATTTTACCAATAACTTCATTAATTTAGTTATTTGCCTGATTTCGAAAGGTAGGTTGTTCCCTACACTGGCTGGAGCAATAAAAGCTTCAAAATTATTTTTTTCTTTTTAGTTCATTTTAAAATAAAAGCGTATTTTTTAGTTTTTTTAAGCTATATATTTTTTATTTTAAAATCGAGTAAAGTTCATAGGAATTTAACGTGGGAGAGAGACAACAATAGTTTTTGGTGCCATTTTTAACCGACTTCAAAAAAGAGGAGGTTATCAATTCGACGCGTAGGTATGTTTTTTTGGTCCTGTTCACGCATAACTTTGTAACGCAATAACTTTTTTGCTTTTTTCTTTTTTTGCTTGAAAGGGTAGTTTCCCACGGTGGTCCCATGAAATTTTTTTTAAATTCTGATAAAGGAGTTCGAAGGTAGGCTTAAAAACAGGTAAAATTAGTACATCTTGAACAGATAGAATATTTTCAAAGGTATCACAAAAATCTTTATTGTCACCAAATACTTAATAGGTCCAAACCCCGGGTCGGACAGTGCGACTTTTTTTCTTTTTTTCTCTTCTTCTAAATTCATTCTAATTGGATTAATGTTGCAAAGAATTATTACAAACTCTTCGGTGAGAAATTTCATGCATACTCATGTAGACTGTAATGCCGGATCCACACTTTTGTCAAGGCTTGGCAAGCATTCGCAAATTCAAACTTGTAACTTGTAACTCACTTTTGAAGAAGGTGCCAGGTTGACTTTCATTGCACTAACTTTTGCTTCGAAAATTGTTTTCATTTATTTGTTTGCCTTATGCACTTAATACATCGCCCCGAAAACAGGTGTTTGCACCGTCTTCAAAAGTGATTCTTCTTTCTAGATCCATTCTGATTGGATTAATGTTGTAAAGAATTACAAAAATATTTTTTCAAAAGTGATTCTTCTTTCTAAATCCATTCCGATTGGATTAGTATTGTAAAGAACTACCAACAATTATTTCATCTTTTTTTGTGCATCACGGTATTGGTTTTTTTTTGAAGTTGGTTTTTATTTTGTATGGGATTTTGCTTATTTGGTCGTGCATGTCAGTGGTTATGCCTCTTAAGACGGGGCAAGTTTCATCAACCGACAGATATTGGCCGCGACACCCGCTGGTCAGAACTTCGAGTTTGGATAGGAGCAAGCTTTCCAATTTTGGAAAAAAAATTGCTTAACTTCGTTTTTTTTTGAAGAAAAGGGTAGTTGAATTTGACATTTTTGTTAAAAAACCAAAATTTTGAACTTTATGACTCATAACTCTTGAAGTTGGTAGGGTAGAACCTTCACTTTTACAGTTTTAGATAGGTGGGAGTATTCTGCGTGCAGTGCTATCTTATTCATGATAATAGGACATAGGGTTACAAAAATACAGTGTGATATGCAAAACACTAAAAAAACTTTAAAACGCCCTAGCGGCTAAATCGTTACGTCCGGTCCCAAAACAACAACAAGAACAGTGGTCTGGCAAGGCATTCTCACAAGATTTGACCAGGCAGACCAATCTTTTTTTACTTCGTAAGTACTAAATTTTAAGAGTAATTCCAAGCTGTTACTCGATAGGTCACGTTGCCGTCCCAAAAACTTTGCGGAAAACCCGATTTTTCTTATGGGGGCTGTGAGTACTAACATTTCAAAAACATTTCATCCTGTTACTCGATAGGTCTGGGGCCTTATTCTCTATTACAATATTGTGAGAATTTCTCTCGAAACTGCCAAAATCGTATTCTCTATTACAAAAGTGGCTAAATTCTACTCGAAACTGTAACAATATTGTTAGATTTTTACTCGAAAGCTCAATAGTAATCGAGAACTTTATAAAATATAACTGAAATCGCTTTGTTGTTAAATTAATTGTCTATTATATTATATTTTTATAAAAATTAGGCAAAAGGCAATAAATTTACGGGAGTTTAGTGCTTTAGTAGGCAATATAGAAGAACAACCCGACGTTGCAAAATGGTACGTTAATCCCAGAGAAAAAGCATGATATTGGAAAAATTAAGAGTAGACGGTTGGAAAAAACAATTATCCTTTTTCTTATCTTATTGGGAAAAACCAATTATCCTCAGGTATGGCAGACAAAATTAAAACCTCTTCTACTTATTTATTGCTGTTGAACTTTAAGTTTTTTTTAAATGAAATACTAATTTTTTGTTACAAGTATTATATTATTAAAATAAATGAAATTTATTATACATTTGGCATATTTATTAAATTATCCTTATTAATTATATAATATTTTGCGCTTCTTTGTTCCCGCTATCACTAAAAGACGTGCAATGGCAATACTTTCACTATCACTGACCTCGCTGGTACTTAAAAAAGGATAAACCGTATCCATTATTTGTTTTTTAAAAAGAAAACTTGGAATTACTACACTATTTCCTTCACAAAACTTGTTTTTTCTTTTAACAAAAATTTATTTCACGTCAAATTTTACATTTCTCTTCAAAAAGTAGTAGAAGGTAGTTCATGTAATGACTAGAGGAAACAATATTGTTATAGAGAATACGAAATCATTTTAGTTTCGGATATCAGTTTCGAGTAGAAAGCATTTGAGTATTGTAATAGAGAATAATAGCTGTATATATACACTAGGAAGCACTTGATTACCCTCACTTGATATTTCGATTTGAAACATGCTGCCAGTGACTCTAGTCGTACTAACCATTTTTTAAGTTGGTTCTAGTCCGTTATTTCAGTGTTCCTAATAATGAAAATGACTGAAAAAAAAGTAAGGTGAAAACCAAATTTTTGCATTTTACGTGCTTTGAAGGAGGAGCACTTGATTAACCTCAGTCATTAAAAAACCCATAAAACGAATGTATTTTATTTTTGAAGTTATACTTCTTTAGGCGCGTTTTGAAAATATTATGAGAGTGAATTTTTAGGAATCGAATTCGTAATGCGAGACGCAACGGAGAATATAGGCGAAGGGGTATGGAGGGCAAGCATTTCAACTCCCATTCTTTAGCTATGCACAGATAGGTATATGAAAATTCGTAGCCGATGTCTGTCGTGAGGGGGTTTTATCCTGAGGCTATGGAGGGAAATAAATTTCATGTATACTGAAAAGAGATCACGGTTGGTATACAGGACATTGAAACTCAATATCTCAATTGAGAAAAATATTGTGGTATAGCCTCAGTATACCCAAGATTTTAACCAGAAAATAGTTTGATCATAAACCAAAGTGGTACTTTAGAACAGAATTTTAATTTTTATTTTGGCAGCACTGCCTGTAAGAAGCTGTCAGAATTCAAAATTTCAAATTTCACTTTTATTTTTAATATAAATGAATCATAATTTGACAATATTTCTATTTATATTTAACAGCAGCACAATTCTTTTTTTCATTTTGCAAAAATCTGGACAGCTAAATCACATCCAAAACAACTCAGTATGCTAATGCAAGTGTGTCTTCACATTTTTATATTGCAATATGAAAAAACTGCAATATCTCGATCTCAATTGCTATACCACAGGTGTGTCTTTGGTATAAGCGAAGGTTTGGGTTTTTTGTAGGTATAGGAAGATTCGTAGCCGATTTACTGTGCAACGACGTTGCTGGGTGAGCGGTTCTGTCGCGAGGCTATGGAGGGAAATCCGATCCGTGTTCTATTCATCGCCTAAGCGCGAGTGTTTAAGGGCCAGTTTTATACGGACCGACTTTTTCAGAAGATTTTTCTTGGTTGTTTTTCGGCCCGTGTGAAACTGGCCAAGATAATAATAAAGCTATATGGCAACTGTACAATAACAAGCGATAATTATTTACTGTTTCACTAATGATTTTGAATGAATAAAACTTAATATAATTACTCATTCAGAAATTATTTTGAATATATAATACAAAATATTTACTGTTATTGGGATCGGTTTCTGAGGGTTTTTAGGGCCACAAATGACGATTCTGTGGTCAAATTTTGAAAATTCAAAACGGCGGCGCCAATATGGCGGATGCATTTTGCAAATGTGTTCTGAATCCATTAAAAATTGGTATCGGGAGTTTTTAGGGCCACAAATGACGGGTCAAAATTTGAAAATTCAAAATGGCGGATGAATTTTGGAAATGTTTTCTGAATCCATTGAAAATCGGTATCGGGGGGTGTTTAGGCACACAAATGACGATTCTGTAGTCAAAATTTGAAAATTCAAAATGGCGGATGAATTTTGCAAATGTGTTCCGAATCCGCTAGGGAAGCGAACATAATTTAGAAGTGACGTTTATTTCAGTAGTGGAAAGGAGGTGGAGTAAATCTACTCAAGGTCGATGAACCCACAGGCTCATAACAAATGTGGAGGGATGGGTCACGGGAGAGCATGGAGAGATGAGTTACGACCTCGCACAGTTTTAGAGTGGGCATGTGTGTTCCAGAGCATACCTCCATCGGTTCGGACAAGATGTCTTCGCTGTCCCCGGCAATCCTAAATGTGATAGAAGACACAGAGCATGTCCTATTGGAATGCCCGATATTAGCCGAGCAAACTGCTGCGCTGCAAGCGACAGCTCAGTCACGACTAAGAGTAGAGAACATCATAGACTAGATGGTGACATCGGGTGTTGTAAGGAATAAAGTGGAGGAGACGCTAAATATGCTCCATCAAAAGGTAAGGTGCAAAGAAACCAAAAGGAAGAGAGTAAGGCTTAGAAATATCGGTAGTATTAGCAGGTAGATAAAAGCTGATCCAGCTGGCAAAGCATGCTGAAAAGGCCTCTCCCTGCCGAAGAATGGGTTGACTAGTAGGTGATTTTAGTTAGGATTAGAATCCGGTATAACCGACAGGCTGGAGCAAATAATAAAAAATCCAATAAATTTTTTGCATGCAAATTAAAAATTAGCCTTATATCACGCCAAAGAAGTAAAACTTCTAAAGCGCGTACATAAGTACACACCCCCACTTTTTTTTAATTTTTTTTTTGTATTAATATTTCGTTGGTCCTCCATTTTTTGAATAGCTTCAAACAATTCATTTTCTTTTGATTTGTAAAAATTTTGTATGACTGTACAGGTATTAGCTCGAAGGCATTATAATTGACAATTATTAGGGCTTACATATGATCAAACTGCCTTCCTTCTGCATAGATTTTTCTTGTAACCCATCCCGAAAGATTCTCAAAGATGTTAAAGTCAGGAGACATAGCTGGCCAATCAAGAACTTCACATTGTTGTCAGCAAACCATGCTTTCACACATCTTGGTGTGTGAATAAGCGCGTTATCTTGTTGAAGTATCCAGCTGCGCCCCTCGAACTTTTCAACAAAATTAATTTTTTGAACTTCCAAAAGGTCGATGTAGTCGAACGAGCTCTGTCGTCCTCCTAAAACGATCAGATCGATGGCATCCTTATAAGAAATGGCCGCCCACACCATCGCCGAACCAAGAGCGGAGTGATGACGAGTTAGGAACAGCTCCGATTTCCGCATATCATGAAAATAATGTTGAAAACCATCAGGACTATCCAAATTTAATGTTTGTTCGTGCGAAGAAATCACACATCTCACTCGCTCTTCCAACTTAGATGAGCTCTACAAAATTTCAATCTGGCTTTCCAATGATGTTGAAGCAAGCATGGTTTTTTCTGCCGTTTTTAGCGGGGAATATTTGGGGATTGCTAAATTATCCTTCCAAGTGTCCAAACACTCGTTGAAACTCCAGCTTTTTCCTTTATTTTCCGAGCGGTTGAGGTGGAGTTGAACGATGCAAGTAAAATCGACCTACGATCTGTTATCGCCTTGCGATTTTGCCCATAATTTACGGGTTCTTATAAAAAATTATTAATTGCCCAAGAATTTGATCCTATACTCCTAGCGATTTCCCTGTTGGAATAATTTTCTAATTTAAATGCAAGTTTTTTGCCGATTTCTTGTTGGGTTAGAGTTCTACCAAGACTAAGGTGACCAGACGTCCCGCTTTTGGCGGGACAGTCCCAATTTTTAACAATTTGTCCCGCGTCCGCGGCGTTCTAAAAAAGTCCGAATTTTTGGAAAAAATTCACAACAAGCTAGGGAACGGCGGGAGAATGGGAAGGAAATAACGGTTTTCGGCGGCCGTGTTGTGGCTATTTAGCCAGGATATGAATTTTATATTACTTTTGTTAATTTTATAATGTTAAACTTTAATAATAACAAATAATAATTGCTGAGAACTGATTATCGAGAACTGCGTATCAAAATTCGCATTGTTGATCAATTTTTAGAATTCGACCACAATTTTTGCACCTAATGAACAATGGGATTGGCAACACCGAAAACATTTTGTAACTGTCTCTCAGACGATACACATCGTACTGCGTGCTAGTTAAACAAGTGATATTACAAATCAGCAATTCAGATAATATATGTATGTAAGTAATTTATTTATTTATTTCATAAATACATATATTTTCTTGAATTTAGCAGACAGAACTCGTATTATTTATATTTTAAAGTGGCGGCAAAAAGTCTAGAGCCAGCCTTGAAAGTGACACTTACGACTTACGCTACGGTAAATTCAGAGGAAAAATAATAAAAGTTAGTATTGTTATTATTTAAAAAGAAATATAGGATTAAAATTAAAATAATTTTTAAAATATAGTTACTTTATAACAATCAAATTAATTTAATTTATAAACTAAGGGGGCTCTCACACTGAGGCAACAAGCAATAAGCAATATCTGTCGCTTTTCAAAATGCACTGAGTATCCCCAGAAATAATGTTGCCGCAACCAGCAACATGTTTCGTTCGAGTTGCTCTAATGTGAGACCTCTAATTTAATTTAATGTAAAGTAGGCGCTCCCGATAATATTGCGTGTTGTCTATTGCCAGTTGCTTATTGCTGGTTGCCTCAGTGTGAGAGCCGCCTAAGAGTAAAATATGTTCATGTAATTATGTACTGTGTTTTTAAGCAATATGTATATACCTAATAATTTATAATATAATTTTGAATTATATTTTAGATTTTTAACATAATGAGTAAGAAAAGAGGATGCAAATTCAACGATGATCTAAGAAGTGAATTTGATTTTATTAAAAAAACCAAAAGCGATAACATTGTAAAATGTGAGAAATGTAATGGTGAATTTTCTATTTCGCATGGCGGGAAGAATGATATTTCAAAGCACTTGGAGACACAGAAACATAAAAGATATTTAAATACTGCTGCATCTTCCTCCAAATCCAAAATACAAATAGAAAATAGATTTCGTTTCTTTGCCCGGCGAAACTTCTGAAATAATTTTTAGTTCCATTATTAATATTTTGGAAAAGAACAATTTAAAACATAAAATGATTGCATATTGTGCAGACAACACGAACGTAAATTTTGGTGGGAAAGAGAGAAGAGGTACAAATAATATTTTTTATAAATTAAACAAAAACCTTAATCAAAACATTATTGGTGTTGGTTGTGCAGCGCATATAGTACATAACGCCATTCAAACAGCTGCTGATTTGTTGCCCGTAGATGTGGAAAATATTATTATTAAAATATATTCTTATTTCTATATATACACTTGAAATGCTTAAAGAATTTTGTGAAACTGCGGAAATCGAATATCAGAAAATACTTGGATACAGTAAAACGGGCTGGTTAGCTCTTTTGCCAGCAGTCGAAAGAATTTTGAAAATATGCGATCCTTTGAAATCCTACTTTCTTTCACAGGATAAATGTCCTAGAATTTTAGAAAAGTTTTTTGAGAAAGAATCTTCAAAAATTTGGCTAGAGTTTGTACACAATCAAGCAGCTCTTTTTCAAAATGCTATAAAACTTATTGAAGGTGACAAAATTTCGGTAATCGAAGTATCGAATGAAGTTAATAATTTAAAAGTTCAGTGTCAAGAGCGGTTAAAAAATAATTTTCTTCCGTTAACTATCCGAATACTATAAGCCAGCTAGAAGAACAAGATGCAATAAATCGTGCAGATATCATTCATCACGTCAAAAAGTTCTATAGTAACTGCATAGATTATTTAGAAGAGTGGACGATACATTACAATGATATTGAACATTTTCATTGGGTTACATTAAAACAAGAACTTAATTGGAATGATGTGCAAAAATCATTCGATCATATTACTCAAAATTTCCCATACAGTAATATTTCCGAAAATGATCTTTTTAATGAGGTATCATTATTAAAGAAATATATTGATAAGGAAAAGGTTAAATCTTGGACATCAGCAAAAATTACAATAGAGAACAAATGGCTAGAAATATTTCATCATTTTGAAACAAACCATATCCCATACAATAATGCACTAAAAATTGTGGAATACGCGCTGTCCTTACCAGGAACTAATGCTGCGACTGAACGCGTTTTTTCTACCGTCAATAAAGTGTGGACATCAGAATAATCCCAATTAAGTGTTGAGACTTTGAAAGCCATTTTATGTGTGAAATATAATTTAACAAATTCTTGTGAAAAATTTCATGATCTTTTAAACAACGACAGAAATCTACTAAAAAAAATTCACTCAAATGAGAAATATGTGAAAGAATAATACTATTCATAAATTTTTTTTTGTTATATTTGTTAATTGTACTTGTATTGAAATTTAAAAAATATATTACAATACTATTTTTGCGTTCTATGAAAATTTTTGTTATAGCCCAAATTTGTACCACCGCCCCCCCCTGCAAACCACTTGGACAATGATGTCCCGCTTTACCAATATTAAAATCTGGTCACCTTAACCAAGACCCATATTTTTAGTTTTGCACCCAAAAAACTTAAAATTACTATTTAAAACAAGTAAAAATCCAAAATTTAATAAAAATTTCTTGGTTTTACGGCACTTTTATGTTATAAATAACTGAAAGAAACTGATGACCCGAGTAAAAATAAAAAACGGCCTTATAAAGGGCGAACACCGGCCGCTTGGCTTTTTAAGGGGCATATGATGGCCGTAGAGTTTTTAACCATTTTTAATGGGAGCACATACGGCCTTACGACGGCCAAATTTGACCAAAAGATTTAAAAAGCTAAGTACTGAGCTGTAGAAATCGGCATTCGACGGGAAATTTGAGCCAAAAAAAGAATCTGCACCAAATGTATTGTTGAATGTGTTTTATGGGAACTTCATCATTTTCGTTATGTACAATGGTTCTTTCGATTTATCCTACTTAAAGATATCGATGCCCAAGAGAAACGAGCTCGCCAGTCGTCGGTTTGTTGTACGTGAAGTGTGTGGTTCGTGTTGATTTATATTTTAGTGGGAAATTTTGTTATTTAACGGCTTGAAAAAAACACAATCGAAAAAAAATCAAACATTTAATTGCAGTGAAATATATTTTCTTATAGGAGGGCGAATATCCACGTTGCTGCCACTGTACCACCGTCGTATACCCGTAATAGCAACCATACGGCCGCCGTACCACCGTCGTATAGCCGTTATTGGAACTGTAAGGCCGTTGTTTCACCGTCAATCGCCCCCTGTACGGCCGTACTGTCCTGCAACGAGCCTTCTGTTAACCGCCAGATGGCCGGGGACTATTTTTCAATCACAGTCGGCATTTGCTCGTTCTAAGGCCATCATTTATTTTTACTCGGGGAGGGTAATCAAGTGCTCCTCTTTCAAAACACGTAGAATGCAAAAATTTGGTTTTCCCGTTATCTTTTTTTCTTTCAAACATTTTCATTATTAGGAACTGTGAAATAACGGACTAGAAATAATTTATAATATGGTTAGTACGAATAGAGTGATTGCAGCAAGTCTCACATCGAAATTTGAAGTGAGGGTAATCAAGTGCTCCCTAGTGTATATATATGTGTGTGGGATTGTACGAAAAAATCTAATATTTGTAAAAAATATATCACACTTACGCTTTGTTTCATTATATTGGTTCTCTTTTATGTCAATTATAAAAAACACATCAAAAGGTAACCTTTACATTCCATTTGCTTTAAGTGAAATTCTATTTTTTTTAGTTGGATTATTTCTCAGATAACATTTTACTTTAACTGTCACTAACTCACTCACGCCACTAAGGTCACTTGCAATCTTACAATTTTCTATATATTTGTTATGTTAATATGCAAGCTGTATTCTAATATTTTCGGGTTGAACACTTGGTAAACTTTAAAACACTCAATAATTAATTTATGCCTTATATAATTAATTAAGAATGTACAACTACTTTCGTCTAAATATATAGCTATTTTCTTTTTTATTATTATTTTACGCAACCAAACAAAAAACGGGGGCTGGTAAAAGTACGGTAACAGCAAAGAAATTTTAGTTTGGGACTTCGTAATTTACTGAATTGCTGGGAAAAATCGATATTTTAAGGATATATTGGCATTGGTGTATACTTTGCAGATTTTTATATTGCATTACATATAACGATTTGATATGGAATATAGAACTGAAACTGAAAATAAAATACTATTTATTTTTATTGAAAGTAGCAAATAACTATTCATCAAATTATGTGTTGTGCTTGTTCATTCTTATTAGTTTAAGTCCTTGCTTTTTACAATTCAAATGAAAACTTATTTATCCAATCCAGTCAAAATAAAAATTCGACTGCGGCATAACTCGATAGTTGCTGAAAATTCGTACAACCCTTAAAAATATAATTTTTTGCAAATATCAAGAGTAAGTGTTATCATAAAATAGCTCGTCCAAGGTTTGTGGGTTGTGCCATTGATGCAAGTCACACTATCCATCATTTCTTTTATTGCCCCCATACATAAACCGATTTAATAGACAAGGGGTCGCAGGTAAGTGTGTGTTTTTTCCTCATGAATGATGTATCTCAGGGACTTGATAATTCGCCAATGTTCTTATCTATGTCATTGTCTTCGAGGATGTTTGAATCCTTCGTTACATTTTCCCAATTTTCTCCACTGAAGTTAGAGATAGTTAGAGTTAGAGAAACTGAAAATTTCTTCACAAGCGTGACACCTAACATCCCCACCGAGAGGGCTGTGGAAAAGACAAATTTGTTGGTATAAATTTGCGTCGTAAATGAATAGTTGACGAGATATTTGTAAAAAACAATTCTTTATACTTAAACGTGTAAGGTGTAAGAAATCCATATCAACTTTACAAACTTTACAGAAAAAAGTTAAAACAAAAAATGTGGGCAATGAAATTGTGCACAAAAAAAGTTGTAATCAGTTTTGCAATAAAACGTGTAATTAAAAAGATATTGGCAAAAAACTACTTTTCAATATTAGCCCTAATGATGAAACAAAAATTATAGATAATTACATATGTATTCTATAAGTCTTCCGAAGGATTTTTTCATGTAGAATTAACCATTAACGAAATATATTGCAAAGAAAGTGATATATGAAGTTTGAAGGACTATTTCTCCGTAGATATTGACTTTACCAAAAAAAATTCTAAACAAAAAAGTTAAATCACTTATTTATCTACAAAAAAGATAATACACATTTTTGTCGCATAGGATATAGAAATAAACGCGTTTCCCTTCACTGTAAGTTTAGCAACAGGGTGGGAATGACGCCATTTTCAATTTAAGCATATAAAAATGTATAAAATCATTTGGTAAAAAAAAACCGGGTGCCGTATTTTTCGCAAATAAAAAGTACCTATTTCTTTGACTAAGGCATCATAATCGTTACGCGAAAAATAGGCAGAAAAATGAAGGCTTAGTCCTGCATCATACACAAACCGTTTTGATGTGAGGACCGAATGATGGATAGTGTAATTTGCACCATTATTTACAAAAAAAAACAAAATAATGAAAAAAATTGGGTGTGTGTACTTATTTACGTGATTTAAGACTAATTTTTAATTTGCATGCAAATAATTTATTAGATTTGCGCGAGTTATATCTTTTACTGAAATTTATAATTTTCCTTTCAAATAAAAACGCTTAATTATACGTCCACTCTCATTTAATGTCGCAAACAAACTCAATATTGATACAATATTTGATTTTATATTCTACTTGTTGGGGACAAGAATTGTGCTTAGATATGCAAGTGCACAATTATTATCTCCAGACAATTTTCTACGAATTATTCTACATGATATCTAATTCTTCTTATCTAATTAATTTCTGGGGATAAAACCCAACTCAACCTTAATACAATAATTTTTGATTTAAATTTTTATTTGTTGGGGACAATAATCATGCCTATATTGCAAGTGCATAATTATTATCTCCAGACAATATTCTAAGAATTCTTAAGGTGCGTTTCCACTGCGGTCTGTAGACATTGCGCGCACATAACAATCCACAAAAATAGAGCAAAAAACGAAAAATCTCAAACTGTGCGGAGACAAAGCTTTCATTGCGTATCCACTAAAATCTTGCAGGAAGCATATGAAAAGTCTCAAACTATGTTCTAAAGGACTGTGCGCGCACTCTACAGAGACAAGACTTTAGGTGGATACGACCTTGAATGATAAAATTATTGTGTGCGCGAGTTTTAAGTTCGACTTCAATAAAAACACTTTTCTTATTATTTTATAAGATTTTGAAGTTTATTCATTAAACGAAAGAATTTATTACATTTACGACCGACTCCACTTCTGATCTGAACAAGACTAATTATTAGGTACTTTTCTTATTACTAGATGCTATGTAGGTGCTAGGAGAAAAATGTTTTGCTCCTCATGTTGCATGGGAACGGAAATGTCCCAGACGATGTCATGTCGTTATCTCCTGTGATTCGTGAGAATTGCAGAATAGTCAAAATATGATGAGAAGTCTTGTTGCGGTGTAATGCCGTAACTCCTCCCCTCTAAGATTGGGCCGAAGGAAATGAGGACCAAAGGTGCGAAGGACTTTGGCTGGTGGCTGGTGCCGGACTCGTAGTCGTGTTGATGATGATTTCAGGATTATTTCCTTGCGAAGTTCTTTTCCATCTAAATATATGGTTCCCATGTTTAGTTGCTCCGTAGATGATGAGGAAGATGACTAAAACTCCTGTCAAGATGTACATGTATGAATTTGAGCTTCTGGTTTGTTTGTCGAGCAGGTGAATTATTTTAGTATTCTCCATTGTCCAGTTGTGTAGTTTGTTGAATGTAAGCTTCTCGCTGGTCTCTGAACGGATAATTTTGTTATATAGGGTTGAAACAATTTGTGCTGAATCCCAGAAAGTGGCGGATGTACTCGTGTATTGGATATTGTTGATTTCTATTGAGCAATTGATGAAGTGGATGAGAGATAGTCCCTTTATCGTCTGCATATTTGTGTCGCATGTTGAGTTCGTGGCTATTTCCTTTTTTGAAATCACCAGTAGGAAGTTGGGCTCCATTAGTAATATTTCCTCTTCTTCCACGTCTCGTTCAGCTATCTCACAATGGGCTGGTTGGTTTTTCAAGATTTTGGTGACACATTGATCTAAATCATTTGCCCTTAGTGTCCTTTGATGGCAGTACCTGGTTTGCTCTATTGTTGGGCATGGCTCATCAACATACTGATACTTGTACTCACTTAGGAGTAGGAATGGAGAGGATAGTTTGATGAAGTAGGTATTATTTATTGGTAGTTCTTTTAGGTGGTAGAAGGAAAAAATCTCGGGATGAAAAATTGGAATATTTACAACGAATATTATGTTTGTGGCGTTATAATAGGCCTGTAATTGTAGAAGTTCGTATATGTTTTCGTTTGATATGATTTCAATTTTCTGTTTTCTAAAGATTTCTCTAATATAACCGAGCTCTTCGGCGTGAAGAATGTGTTTAGATATTAAATTTATTTTGGCTAGAACCATCGCTTCCGATATCTCTTTAAGGTGTTCATTCAACATGTCAATATCATAGCTTAATTGGTTGGAATATTGATGAAAATGTAACATTTCTTCGAGTTTATTTATTTGGCCTGCTATTTTATTTTGAAAATTACTAATGTATTTACCTACATTTGATTGCTGGTCGTTAATGTGCTGTGAGATATTATTGAATCGTTCAATCATCCTTTCGTTAATTTCTATTTGTTTGATCATTTCATTGTTTAAGTTATGCTGATTGAACTTTAGAGCTTCTATTTGTTTATTTATTTCAACGCCGTCTTCATTGTCCATATTGCCCGTTATTGTTTTTATTATTGTACCTAATCCGTTTATGATTCCTCGTTTCCCTCTATAGTTTGGTTTGATCGATATCAGACTATTTTCTAACATGGTATATCTTTTCATTAGTGTTGCGATTATTGAAGAATATCTATTGTCTATATTCATTTTCTGATTAAGAGAATCTATGTTCCTGTATATGATCCCTACATTAACTTCATACTGAGTTAGGTTTACGATATGTATTAATTTAGAGTGTTCTAGTATTATTCTACCATTTTCCAGCTTTAGAGGTAATAGACCCTGATTGTTAGTTAGGTCGTGTATCTCTAGTTTTTGCGTCGTGGAGGCCTGGATGAACCTGAAATTTACGTTTGTTTTTAATTTTTGCTTTATGAACTTTACGTTTATTAGTGTTTATGGTAATCTTAGAATTATTTACTACTCTATGTTCTAGAAACCTTGGTGCTAATTTGTTTCTCCTATCATCTAATTCGTAGATTTTTTCGTCGATATTGAATTCTGGGGGGTCTTTACGTTTTTCGTTAAGCTTAGCAATAATTTTTTCTTTATGGCCTAAACTACGTTGGTGTATTAGCTTCGTTAATAATTTGTACTGTTCAATATGTTCTCTTAAATAATCTTCTTCCGTGTTCGGGTTCTGTGCCGTGGGAAAAGGGTTTGGTCCACTGTAATGACCGTTTAATAACTCAAAAGGAGTTAATTTAGTGGTGGAATGAATTGAGTTATTATATGTGAGTATGGCTTCGTCCATGATTTCACTAATTGGTTTTTTATTATCTTCGCAGTAGATTATTCTAATTAATTCAGTTAAAGTAGAATGGAGCCTTTCGACAGGCGAATTACCTGTAGAGCTTTTTGCGCATGTGGTGTGGAGGACTACTTCGTTGTTACTAAGGAAGTTTTTAAATAGACTGGATAGAAATTCGGCACCGTTGTCGGTTACAATTTTCTTGGGTACACCGAGATACGAGAAATAGTGTTTAAGACATTTAATTAGATTGACGCTATTTCTCCCTGCTAATAAATAAGCACTAGCGAATTTGCTAAATTTGTCGATAATGGTTAGAAAGTTTTCTTTGTGTACTGAATATATGTCTAAGTGAAGGATTTCAAGGGGCTTGTGGGGGGTCTCAGTGACCTGAAATTTTAGCGGTTGTCTGTTTCGCTCATATTTGTATTTTTGACAGATTTCGCAGTTATTTATTATTCGCGTTATTGCATTCTTCATGTCGGGGAAATAAATGTCGCGTTTCAAATGTCCCAATGTTTCCGATATTCCTCTATGATTAGACCTCTTGTGGTAATCTCTTATAAGTTTTTCCTGCTGATCTACTTCGGTTATGTCCTTTAACAATTTAGTACATCTAACAATTTTATATCTATTGTTGCTGAAGTGATTAGAGTAAACATATTGAATTTTTTTAAATGTGTCGTCGTCTGATAATATTCCGATCAGTTTATTAGGTTGTATATAGTTATGAAATATTTCTAATATGGTTTTATCATCATTTAAATTATTTTGCTTCACAGTATACCTGCGTTTATTACCGAATAGAATAGTAAAAGTCGTTTGTGGTCTAGCTAAATTTTCTGTCTTTTCTAATATTAGTTGTATTGAAAATTCGTTGAGTGGCCTCTCTGAGATAGGGATGCCATCATCTAGATTCTCCTGTGCTGAGTGGATGGTTGAGGTATTTGGTATTGACTCGAGGTCATCGACGTTGTTTTCTAATGATACTGTGTCTAATATATCGTTATTTCTTGATATGGGTTCGTTTATGTTTAATTCGATTCGAGACAATGCATCTGCATTTGTGTTCTGTTTACCTTTTTTATAAATTATTTCGAAATTAAATTCTTCCAATTTTAATCTCCATCGAATTAACTTGGAGTTTGGTTCTTTGAGGGAGAATAACCACGTGAGAGGTTTGTGATCCGTTACGATCTTAAATTTTCTGCCGAACAAATAAGGACGAAAATACTTGGTGGCTCATACAATGGCCAGAAGTTCTTTTTCGATGACGCTGTAATTTTCTTCCGATTTTGTTAATGTACGACTAGCGTAGCATATGGGCCTATCGGACCCTATTGGTCCTTGCGAAAGGACGGCTCCCAGCGCTATGTTACTAGCGTCTGTGGTTAGCACGAACGGCTTTGCAAAGTCAGGATATTGTAAGAGGGGACTATTCGTCAGTATATCTTTGCAATTTCTGAAGCACTCGATATATCTAGCGTCAATTTTAACACCTTTATCTTTCCGCAAACATTCTGTCATGGGTTTCGTAATTTTTGAAAAATCTTTGATAAACTTCCTATAATAGCCCAAAAGGCCGAGAAAGGATTTAATTTGTCTGGCGGTCTTCGGCAGTGGAAATGATTTTATAGCCTGTATTTTTTCTGGATTGGGCTTTACGCCATCTGGGGTAACAATATGCCCGAGAAAACTAACTTCCCTCTTAAGAAATTCTGATTTGTCCAATTGGACTTTCAAATTAGCTTGCCTTAGCTTTTTGAAAACAGCTGTCAAGTTTTCGATATGCTCTTGAAGTGACGTTGAATAGACGATGATATCGTCCATATATACGAGGCATGTTTTTCCCTGTAGTTCGTGAAGAACATTATCCATAACTCGTTGGAACGTGGCAGGGGCGTTCTTTAGGCCGAAAGGCATGCGAACGTACTCGTAGTGGCCGTTGTTTACATTAAAGCCAGTTTTGGGAATATCCTTGGGTCTTACCTCGATCTGATGAAACCCTGAGGCGAGATCGAGTGTACTGAAGTACTGACATTTCCCGAGTTTATCGAGGATCTCTGAAATGTTTGGAAGAGGGTACTTATCATCGATAGTTTTTTCATTTAGTTTGCGGTAGTCCACAACTAACCGCCATTTTTTTGTACCACTTGCATCAGCCTTTTTCGGTACGATCCATATTGGGGATGACCATGGAGAGAAGCTTGGTCTTATTATCCTTTGTTCTAGGAGTTTACTAATTTGCGTCCGAATTTCTTGCCTATGTATCTCTGGATATCTATAGGATTTCGTGTGGGTGGGGATCTCATCTTTCGTATTGATCTGATGAGTTATTTGATTAGTGAAGGAAAGATTTTCACCTTCCTTAAAAAAAATGTCTTCGAATTGTTTGCACAATTTTTGTATTGCATCTTTCTCCTCATTGTTCAAATGATTAATGCGTATCGAGTTTCTTATGTCGGGTACCATTTGCAAAACGTTGGAATTAGAAATATCGAAATTATGTATTTCTAAGAATTGGCTCGAATTTAGTGGATGCACTTTAATAGGTTGCTCTAAGAAAAGGATCACTTGAGCATTAGTGGGGTTTAATACTTCCATGACGGAATACCAATTATGAGCTTGGTATATTCCTTCAGGTAATATGAAATTATCGTTGATCATTATTGGTTTAACGTATTTGCTGCCATTTTTGACGTCGACTGGTAAGTTAACGACCATTTTACTGTATGGAGGGACAACATATAGTTTGGACGTGAAATTCGGTTTAAAAATTAGGGGAATTGTTACTTCATCGGTTGATAAAGTGGATGTTTTAAAATCTAATCTAATTCCCAATTGTTTCATCATTTGGAGCCCAATAAGTCCATCAAAATAATTGTGAAACTTAAATAAGAGGAATTGCAATTTTTCCTTAGTTTTAAATTCCTGAAGCCCGTTGAGAGTAATTTGCTTATTTAGTAAATGCGTTTTAAAAACGGTTTTTATCTCGATTGGCTTTATAGTCTGTATGTAAGAAGAATTGACGAGATCTTCTCTAATAAATGACATGTTGCTGCCGGTATCCATTAGGAATTTCAAAGAGGTATTATTGCCACATTTTATGTGTATCCGATTTGTTCTCCGAGGCTACTAAGGGAAAATTCTGATCATCAATTTCGTAGGTTGGATTTATTTGATTCCAACTATCTAAGTTTGGGTGGTAGTTCGTTGGATAGAGGGCGTTTTCTTGTTCTTCCATGTATTCTCCGGATAGTTCTGATTGGAAAGGATCTGTCATTTCGTTGCAAAGTTCAAAATTAAATAATTCTTCGGAGGTGAATCTGGGTGAATTGTTTTGTCGAGAGAAGTTATTTGGTCGTTGAGAAAACTTTGTTCTGTTTATACCAGTGTTTGCACTTAAAGTATCCATAGGTTCTGGGTAAGTATTAACATTTGGGGGTCTTGGTTGAATACTTCAGTTGCGATTAAAAATATGAGGTTGAAAGTTTTGAGTTGATTGGGGTTTAAAATCTGGAGGTTTGTAAGAATGTGTTATTTTATTGCGTTGGGATAAATTTCTAAATCTGTCCTCCTCCGGAGGTGAAAATTGTTTATAAAGGGGCCTTTGTTGGTAGTAATTTGACCTTGAAGAAGAATTGAATTGTGGTCTTTGTTGATTACCTTTATTATTCGTGTTTTTATAATTAGAGTCCTTAAAAAAATAGAATTTTTTACGTAGTAACTATTTTGCTCTTGTAAGCAGAAATTCAATGCCTCTGATAGTTTAGTTGGCCGCATTGCTCTTATCGTCGATCCCAATGGTTCTCTGATACCTGCTAGAAATGTGTTCAAACACATCTCTTCATATAAGGATTGTTTGGATGAAATTACGTTTACATCATTTTCGTGTACTTTAATATGGTTGACCATGGTAGACAAAATGTCGATAATTTTTGAATAAAACCTTTCAACCGTGTCTTGATTCTGTCGTAATAAATGGAGGTCGCGAATCAAACTTGTTTCGTTTCTTTTATCACTATAATGAACGATGAGGTTATTTTTAATACTATCCCATGAAACCGCCGTTCCATACATATTCAATACCTCGTTGGCATCGCCTATGATTTTGTTTCCTATAGCCCTAAAAATTAATTTCGCGTAACTACTTCCGGAAATGTTAATCATAGCACTTAAAATCTCTTCTACATTGCTTATAAAATCGTAAAGTGTTCTAGGATTCCCGTCAAAGGTCGGCAAATCTTTCACCGCGTCCGGGATCCTGAGGCTATCAAAAATCCCCTTTACATCAACTGAACTTGGATTTGTCATCATCGGCGAACTATATTCGGCGTTTCCTACTTTAAAATTCACTGGTTTTATTTCACTTAAATCAATATCCGAACCAATTAATTTTTTGTTAGCCCTGATTTCGTTTTTATCTTCAATTTCTAGTAAATTTAATTCACTTAAATCGGAATCAATGGTTTTTTCACCAGCTATATTTTGATTTTCAATTTTGAGTTTCACTAATTTATAATTTGAAAAATCACCGTAAGCCGCGGTGTTATTAGAATCAATTGAGTCTGTTCTTTCTTTAAAGGTAGAGTTATCTTTAGAAAAATTACCGTAATCCGCGGTACTATTCTCTAATTTATTTAATTCCAATTCTTTATCACTTTGATTATTATAAAAAGTATTTTTAAATGGAAATTTGAAAGGTTTAGATTTGGAGGATTTGGGCATAGGGAAAAATGAGTTTTAAATACCAATAAATAGACTTACCATGCCAAAACAATAAAATTTAGTATCTGCATTCCTCGGTTAGAATCCACTGATGTCGATGGCTGCTTAGTATGTTGCCTAGGTTCCGGCTGAAGAATAAAAATCCAACAATCGATATTCCTTCGATTGTGCCGATATTGGATTGACGAACGAATGTATTTATCAGGAAACCACTGTTAATTAATACACTCACGTACTGAATTCCTTTTTGGAATCCCACTCGACTGCGCCAGTTTTAAGTTCGACTTCAATAAAAACACTTTTCTTATTATTTTATAAGATTTTGAAGTTTATTCATTAAACGAAAGAATTTATTACATTTACGACCGACTCCACTTCTGATCTGAACAAGACTAATTATTAGGTACTTTTCTTATTACTAGATGCTATGTAGGTGCTAGGAGAAAAATGTTTTGCTCCTCATGTTGCATGGGAATGGAAATGTCCCAGACGATGTCATGTCGTTATCTCCTGTGATTCGTGAGAATTGCAGAATAGTCAAAATATGATGAGAAGTCTTGTTGCGGTGGAATGCCGTAACTCGCGCAATGTTTCATGTTTTCCGATTTAAGTCTAAATATATTACCATAGTAGGGGAGCTGGCACTTGAAAAAATCGTGTCGTCCCAACCTTCTGCCGTTTGGTATATAAGCTTTTCAAGTAATTTTAACCATTTTTTATAATATGACATTTTTGGGGGAAGTGGACCCATCTCGAGTTAGGGGGTTGGGGGTACAAAATAGGGTTAAATTTTAAAAAAAAAATATGCCGTTGCGTATGTAGGTTCTATTAGGGCTAAATAACTGTTAAATACTAGTGGCAGAAATTTTTGACCATTTGCTGGGGTGTGGGGAAATGGCAACTTCAGCTAGGGATGGCTTGGGGAGGGCCAAATGGTCAAAAATTGCTATTTTTATTGTTATACTCTTTTTTTCGGCATCCCACGATAACTTATTTTGTTCGTAGAATTGAATTAATTCAATATTTTTTTCATTTGTCCATTCCATCGTAAAAAAAACTATCTCTTCAAAATAATACCCTTGTTTGTCCTAAGATGTTTTGTGTTTTCCATATTCACTGGAAAACAAAAGATAGGCCTAAACAGGCAACTTCAAGACTTTTCGAAGTCTTTTTTCAAGTATCCACTGCGTTTTCTTATCCGCGCACAGTCCCCGCAGAAGTTCTCCGCACCGACACAGAACATTTTTTAATGGACACGTTTTGCATCCACTGAAATATCGGTGTGTGTGTGTGTAGTCTCCGCAGTTCTTCTCTCCGCACATTTCTTATCTCCGCACATTGATTTTGGTGGAGACACTTCGGCGGATAATGTATGGAGATTGTGCGGAGACAAAACTTTTGGTGGATACCCACTAGTCCAGTCAAATGGTACATTCGCTGAACATTTTCTGAAAACAGCAATTTTTTTTTGTAATGTGTAGGAGGGTTGGTTGGGAGTATAAAACCGAGTTTTCGGGATCCGGAGGGGTGACGTTCGGCCGCCATCTTGTTTTGAGTGGTGAAAAATGGTTTTCCTTATTTCTCGGAAAGCGTGAGTCCTACAGAATTTTTGTAAAGATATTTTTTTTAGATAATCAAATTATCTACAACTTTCGTAAATAATGTTTTGCCGTTATATTAATAATAAAACGATATGGACGAAAAATGTCAAAAATTTTGGGGGTGATGAGCCTTAAAGCGCTATAACTTTTTTATTATTGATTTTACATAAAAAATGCCTTAGAACTTTTTTGTAGAGAATTTTCTTGCGAATAATTTGATGTGGTCATCTATTGAATTCGGGTTGTTTTTGTAGATTTTAGAGCAATGCAAACGGAGAAGTTATAACAAAAGTTCTGCATTATGCTTCCAACTATACAGGGTGTATACCGTTAAGTTTACAAAGCGGCCGGCTCTGGATAGGTTTTGGATAGACGAACAAAAAATTGTATGGGAGGGGGGCGTAAATCGTAACGGTTTAGCAGCTAGGGCGTTATGTAGTTTTTTTGGTAGAGGTTTACATATCACCCTGTATTTTTGTAACCCTATGAGCTATTTTCATGAGAAAGGTATCAGTGTACGCAGAATATTCCCACCTATCTAAAACTGGAAAAGTCAAGGTTCTATCTTATCAACTTTCAGAACAATGAGTCATCAAAGTCAAAATTTAGTTTTTTTTAACTAAAATTTCAACTAAAACCACCTTTTTCTCCAACAAATACCTAGTTAACTAATGTTTTTTTACAGAATTGGAAAGCTTGGACAATTTCCTATCAATAATGTAAAATTTTTATGCTACGGCCTTTACTTTTGAAGTTATTGGCAAGTTTGATGTTAAAATTGGCCTTATTTGGTGCTTATTTGGTACTTTTTCGCAAAGCTTAGGTGAAAAAGTACAAAATATAGCCAATTTTAGCATTAAAATTCCAAAAATAAAAGCCGTAGGATAAAAATTAACATTATTCATAGGCAATTGTCCAAGCTTTCCAATTCTGGGAAAAAAACATTAGTTAACTAGGTATTTGTTGGAGAAAAAGGTGGTTTTAGTTGAAATTTTAGTTAAAAAAAACTAAATTTTGACTTTGATGACTCATTGTTCTGAAAGTTGATAAGGTAGAACCTTAACTTTTCCAGTTTTAGATAGGTGGGAATATTCTGCGTGCACTGATACCTTTCTCATGAAAATAGCTCATAGGGTTACAAAAATACAGGGTGATATGTAAACCTCTACCAAGAAAACTACATAACGCCCTAGCTGCTAAACCGTTACGATTTAAGCCCCCCTCCCATACAATTTTTTGTTCGTCTATCCAAAATCTATCCAGAGCCGGCCGCTTTGTAAACTTAACGGTATACACCCTGTATAGTTGGAAGCATAATGCAGAAGTTTTGTTATAACTTCCCCGTTTGCATTGCTCTAAAATCTACAAAAACAACCCGAATTCAACAGATGACCACATCAAATTATTCGCAAGAAAATTCTCTACAAAAAAGTTCCAGGGCATTTTTTATGTAAAATCAATAATAAAAAAGTTATAGCGCTTTAAGGCTCATCACCCCCAAAATTTTTATCATTTTTCGTCCATATCTTTTTTATTATTAATATTACGGCAAAACATTATTTAGGAAAGTTGTAGATAATTTGATTATCTAAAAAAATATCTGTACAAAAATTCTGTAGGACTCACGGTTTCCGAGAAATAAGGAAAACCATTTTTCACCACTCAAAACAAGATGGCGGCCGAACGTCACCCCTGCGGATCCCGAAAACTCGGTTTTATACTCCCAACCAACCCCCTACATATTACAAAAAAAAATTGCTGTTTTCAGAAAATGTTCAGATGGCCCTTTTTTTGCACCATTTTACTGGACTACACCTTTATAAGTAAAATGTTGTGGATCCATAACTCCTCCCTCCTTAAGATTCGAGTCCGAAAGAGAATCGAACTGGTGCTGGTGGTTCTTCTTCTGTTGCAGTTTCTGCTGCTAACTGGCCGTTAGATGCTTCTTTAGTTTTTGTGCCTGAAGTTGAAGTTCTGATTTTTTTATAAGCATATACGATACATATAAACAATATGACTGAAATAATTGCCCAGTAGGAAATTTGGAACACATTACCGATAGAATCGGTTCTATAATCCGTTGACAATACAGTAAATAAGATTACAATTGTAAAATTTTCCAATTCTGATGAAGTAGTTTTTTGTCTGATTACATTGATGCCAAAGTAATGCAAAGTGTAATGCAATCGCAGCCGATGCGGCACATCTCTTAAAAAAGCGAAAGAGACTTAACATGCAATTTAATTCATCCTGTATTACATGTAACCAATGACTGTACCAGTTCTATGTAATGCAGAATGGAGGCGATTGGTTACCACCTATGACATCGCCATGCAAATGTAATGCCTTATCCCCACTTGCTGTAATCTGAACGAGAACTAGTTGCTACTCCTTAGAACTACTTTCGGAATCGATTGGGTAATTACTTGCTTTCCCTACTGGGTGAGAATGAAGTATACGTATGTTGGTATGCTTTGTCAGTTAGCATTTCAATCATTTCTCTGTTATGAAGGTGGTATTTTTCCAGTTTCCCAGTAGGAAATTTGGAACACATTACCGACAGAATCGGTTCTGTAATCCATTGACAATACAGTAGATAAGATTACAATTGTAAAATTTGCCAATTCTAATGAAGTAGTTTTTTGTCTGATTACATTGATGCCAAAGTAATGCAAAGTGTAATGCAATCGCAGCCGATGCGGCACATCTCTTAAAAAAGCGAAAGAGACTTAACATGCAATTTAATTCATCCTGTATTACATGTAACCAATGACTGTACCAGTTCTATGTAATGCAGAATGGAGGCGATTGGTTACCACCTATGACATCGCCATGCAAATGTAATGCCTTATCTCCACTTGCTGTAATCTGAACGAGAACTAGTTGCTACTCCTTAGAACTACTTTCGGAATCGATTGGGTAATTACTTGCTTTCCCTACTGGGTTATGTAGACTTAAATTCTTTATTACTTGTGACGGAGTTATTGCCGGAAATATTGGGGGGATGATATGCACTGTGTCCCAGAAGATACGTTTGCTTGCATAAGTAATGTTATTTATGGAAACATCACAATTATCATAGTGTATTAAGGCCGTTCCAGAAATTGATTTGTTAACGCTCCCGCATGTTGATGTTATATAAGTCTTTGGTGAGTTTATCAATTTTTACTACGTATACATGAGGAGTTGAATAGTTGAGTTGAGGTTGAGTTGAATTTTCGACAATCGACAAAATTCGACAAAAATCACAAACAAAACACAGAAATGCTACTGTCAAATAAATTCAACTACTCAACTACTGAGATCGCGTCTTTATGCATAATTTCAACTCAACCCAGCTAGCAGAGCTGAGTCGAGTTCAGTCGACCCTATCTCAACTCGACTCGCGTCTACATGCATTTGAACTCGGGTTCAACCTGGGTTCAACTCATCATGTATACGTAGTAAAAATGTATTGGTCTTCTAACTGCATAATTCCTTGCAAGTCTGGCTCTTCGATGAGGATGCATTGAGCTTTGTTGTTGGTTATTAAGTTCAGAATACAGTTGGATGCATTAGTTTGTCCTTGTTTTTCTTTCGGGCAGAAGAATGTCTTTTCGATCATTTTACATGGCTTGTCCATTATTTGAATTCGATTTTCATTCAAAAGGGCATATGGGTTAGGTAGGTCAATGGAAAATGTTTTATTTACTGGAAGGTTTATAAGGCGATAAAAGGAATATATTTCATTTGACAGGATAGGTATGTTTATACAAAATATTATGTTGGATTTGTTATAGTACGCTTGTAAGTTCAGAAGTTCGTAAATTTGTTCATCAGATGTTATTTCTATATTTTGCTTAGTTAGAATATTTTCAATTATATTTAACTCATTTGGATCAAGTATTTGTTTTGGTATGACATCTAATTTTGCGAGGGTTATTGACTCTGATATTTCCTGTAAGTGATTTCTTAATAATTCGATATTAAAACTAGTTTGATTGTATGTATTGCATATATTGAAAATGCTCCTCTTCTGAATGAATCAAGTAGTTACTCAAAAAGTTCTCAAGAATTTGTTGCTGTGAATTTATGTGGTATGTTATGTTGTTAAATCTTTCGATCATTTGTTCGTTAATTTGTATTTGTCTAGTTGATTCTCTATTAAAGTCACGTTGGTTGAGTTTCAGAATTTCTATCTGCTTGTTAATTCGTACAGCGTCGTTTTCATCCATGTTTCCGGTGATCCCCTTTATTAAAGTACCTGAACCGTTTATTAAACCTCTTTCTATTCTATATCTTGTCAACAAGGTATGGAGTTCACGTTCTAATTCTTCGTACTTAAGGTTCATTATAACTTTAACTGGGTTTTCGTGTATCTTTAAATTGATTAATTGTATTGATTTTCTTATCCTGTCAACGTTTTCTAGATAATTTGTTAAATTTACAACATGTATTAACTTTGTATGCGACTCAATTATACGTGCTGGTCCTGGATTTCTATTCGTTGATTCATTGCCACCAATAACCTGAAATTTTCGTTTTCTCTTAATTTTGCTTTTATGACATTTTCTATTGTTAGTGGTTAATACTATTACTTTACAATTATCTCCTACTATAAGTTTCTTTGCCCTGGGGGTTAATTTATTTCTTCTATTATTTTTCTCATAGATTATTTCCTGTCTAACAAGTTCTGGTGGTGTATCCCGAGTTTCGTTTAATTTATCTATTACCCTTTTATTATGCTCTTCTATTTTATATTGGATTTTCTCGTAAAGGTTTCGTTTAAAATCGCGTAGTTTATTGATGTAGTCATGCTCGGAAACATGCTGCATTATTTTAGCGAATTCTGGCTTTCGTCCCGTGAATAATTCGAAAGGGGTGAGTTTAGTAATAGAATGAATGGAGTTATTGTAAGTGATAAGAGCTTCGTTTAAAATATCTTTAGGGATTTGTTTTTTCTCCCTATCGTAGATTATTATTCTATAGATTTCTGTAAGGGTAGAATGGAATCGTTCCACGGGGGAATTTCCTGTAGAATTTTGTGGGGTAGTTATGTGTAACTGTATTGAGGACTGTTCACAGAATTCTCTAAAAATACTTGAAGTAAATTCGGTACCTGAATCACATATAATTTTATTTGGTAATCCATGCTAAGAAAAGAAATCCCTGAGTGCACTTATTACGTTCAAACTATTCCGTGAAGGAAGGATTTGTGCCGAGGCAAATTTGGAAAACTTATCTAAGATTGTTAAAATTTGTTGATTGTGTATACTGTAAATATCAATGTTCAAAATATCTAAAGGTTTGCGTACCGTTTCAGAGTACTCATACTTGATTTTTGGGGGATGTCTATCATATTTTAGGATTTGGCATTTCTCGCAATTGTTGATAGATTTGGTTATTTTTTCTTTCATTTTAGGGAAGTAGTAATCTCTACGGAGATGATTAAAGTTTTCATTAATACCTCTATGGTTACTTTCTGTATGGTATTCTGTAATAAGTTGATCTTGTCTATCGGGTTCGGTTACATCGTCCAATTTTTTCTTACATTGAACTAATTTAAACAGTCTACTATTGGAAAAGTATTTGGAATATACTGATTAAACTACTCGAAATGTTTCATCATCAGTCAAAATTGCAGTTGTTTTTCGTGGATTTAGATATTCCTTTAGGCATAATCTACACTAGCCATCATCCATGTCATACCAAATGTCAGCGTGACGTAATCCTCAAGTTATCTGATGTCTTGCCATGAGACATAAGGCGTCTACACAGAACATTTTGATTGGCACTGCCATGGATGAGGGCTAGTGTAGAAACCGGGTTAGGATATTTGTAACGGTTCTTCATTATGCAGGTTTGGTTGGCTGAATGTGCGGCGATGTTTGCTATCAAACAACATTTTGTACACCAGTTTTGGTTTCACTATTTTGTTTGTTTTATCTAATATCAATTGTTCCGTGAATTCATTGATTGGGCGTTCGGAGATTGGTATTCCATCATCAAGGTTCTCCTGAGCTGAATGTATCGTCGACGAATTTAAATTACTAGGATTATTTTGCATTGATTCATTAAGGTTGATTTCTACCCGGCTCAAGGCTGATGCATTAGTGTTCAATTTGCCTTTTTTGTAGACAATGTCGTAGTCGAATTCGGCAAGTTTTAGTCGCCATCGGACTAATTTAGAATTTGGCTCCTTCAAGGAAAACAACCAAGTGAGTGGCTTACGATCTGTTGTTATTTGAAATCGCCGTCCAAAGATATATGGCATAAAATATTTAGTAGCCCATACGATTGCTAATAGCTCTTTCTCTATTGTACCTTAATTTTGCTCGGTTTGTGTCAATGTCCTTGATGCGTATGATATTGGTTTATCTTGCCCCATTTGTCCCTGACCTAATATTGCGCCTATTGCTACATTACTTGCATCTGTAGTAAGGATAAAAGGTTTTTCAAAATCGGGATATTGCAACAAAGGATCGTTGCATAGAATGTCTTTACACTCTTCGAAACATTTCATGTAACGTTCATCCAATACTATTTCACTATCCTTCTTTAAGCATTCCGTTAGGGGTTTGGTTATCTTGGCGAAGTCTTTAATAAACTTCCTATAATAACCAAGCAACCCTAAAAAGGACTTAATCTGTTTTTGGGTGCGTGGTATGGGGAACTGTTTTATAGCACGAATCTTGTCGGGATTAGGTTTAACACCTTGCGACGTTACTATGTTCCCTAAGAAAGCTACCTCTTTCCGGAGAAATTCTGATTTGTCCAGTTGTATTTTAAAGTTTGCTTCTCTTAATTTCGATAGAGCCTTCGCCAAACTTTCTGTATGTTCCTGTAGTGAAGTAAAAAACACAATAATATCGTCCATATAGACTAAACATATGTTACCTTGAAGTTCTCGTAACACATTATCCATCACTAATTGAAAAGTGGATGGAGCGTTTTTTAGGCCAAAAGGCATCCGAATGAATTCGTAGGGCCCGTTGTCCACTGTAAACGCAGTTTTCTCGATGGCTTTGGGATCTATTTCAATTTGGTGGAAACCCGATGCTAAGTCAAGGGTTGTGAAATAAATGGATTTCCCTAATTTGTCGAGGATTTCGGTAATATTTGGCAGGGGGTACCGATCGTCAATGGTTTTTTCATTGAGCTTCCTGTAATCCACTACCAACCTCCACTTTTGTTTACCCGAAGCGTCTTTAATTTTTCTAGTACTATCCATATAGGGCTGCTCCACGGAGAAAAGCTGGGCCTTATTATTCCTTGATTTAATAGCTTTTCGATTTGTTCTCGAACTTCGGCCTTGTGTATTTCCGGATATCTATAAGATTTGGTGTATATTGGGAGATCATTTACGGTATTGATCTTGTGTTTAATTTTATTAGTCAAAGTTAACTGCTGATTTTTTTTAAAGAGCACGTCATCGAATTTCCTACAAAGTTTGAAGAGGGCGTTTTTTTCTTCGTTGTTTAAGGAGTTATATACAAAGTTGAGGGGAAAAAGTGAGCTAAGTTGGTGATTTTTTTAAGGGTTTTATGCAAATTTTATTAGAAAAGGCGAAAGACAATTTGTTGGTAGTACTATCGAAGAAAAAAAAACAAGTTGAATTATAAAAAAATATTAAAAATTTTCGTAGTTAAACGTAGTTTACATTATGCTAATACATTAGCGCTAATAGAGAAAACGTCATCATTAGCACACAATAAGTACAATGTAAACACATCTGCTAATTGCGTTAGCGCTAACGCCATTAGCGCTAGTACTGTTGGTTGCCCTCCAACTTTTGTGCTAATTCAGTTTGCTAACGCATATTTTAAGATGGCGGGGACAACTTCACAACAACAACAACTTCACTATTAGCGAACTTAAATTTGCTAATGATGTAAACAGACATTGTCTGCTAATTTATTAGCAACTAATTTATCAGCGCTAATGAATTACCATAATGTAAACTACGCTTTATGGCCCCTCCCCCGAAGCGCGTTTTTTTGCAGAGGCTTGCGGTGAACACTCTCCAAGGCGAACCGCTTAACTGAAATCAAAAGAGTAAACAAATTATTGAAGAAAAATGTATTGTTGTGGTGTACTTGAACGGTTCGGTTTCCGAAAAAAAATTTCAAAACTTATCCCTATATTATTGACTTCGCTATAATTTTCGAATTTTTCGGCCTTTAGGGGTTGCTCTACATAAAGCTTTTGTTCTAAGCTAGAATTATTTATTACTTCAATTTCACTGTACCAATCTCGAGAAAAATATATTCCTTCAGGTATTTCTAGGAATGTATTTATTTTAATGGGTTTTATGAGAATGTCACCGTCTTTAATATCAATCGGTAATGTAGCTATGATTTTGGAGAATGGGGGCACGATGTATAATCCTGAACTAAAGCACGGCTTGAACAATAGTTTAAGACCGGTTCTACACGTTCAATTTTCTGTTCAATTTTGCGAAGTTCAATACTTTTTTTAGCTAGAACGTTGAAAGTTAGTGTCTACACTAATGTCAAATTAATATAAAATGTGCTTGATGTGAATTTTATGCATTTATGTCAAATTTACTTCAAATGTGATTGATGTGAAGAAGAAGATATTGTTTGGTTGTCACAGCTATGCGTTTATACCTATACTCCCACGAATATACCCACACTCATAAAAAAGTTGAAGGCAAGATCAAAAGTTGAATAGAAATTTCTGTTCAACTTTTTCTTGCTGTGTTCAAGAAAATGGCTCTTCTAATTTTGCATACGAGCGAAAGAGAAGGAAGTGTTGAACATCGCAAACTTGAACAGAAAATTGAACGTGTAGAACCGGTCTAAAGTAGAATTTTTTGTTTCTAATACTTTTTCTTTCAAATTTATTTTTATTTCCAATTGTTCCATTTGCTGTAGGCCAATAAGTCCGTCGAAGTAATTATGAAATTTAAAAACTAAAAATTTCATTTTGTCGTTGATTCGAAATTCATTAAAGGTAGGAAATGTAACTTGTTTATTAATTTGATGTTTATTGAACACTGTTGTAATTGTTACTGGCTCTATAGTTTCATGTTGATGTGGCTGTGTAAATTCTGGATTTATAAAACTAACAGACGCACCTGTGTCTATAAGAAATTTTAAAGGTCTTCCGAATGGGGACGAAATATGAATATAAAGGAGTAGATTAGAACAATGGATATTTAAATCAAAGTATCCGTACTGTTTGAGGCAGTACCCAGAAAATTTGAATCGTCTATTTCGTAAGTTATTTCCATTGGATTTGGATTGTCAGTTTCTTCGTTAATAATATTGGAAGGAATTTGAAAGTTTTCAATTGTCTTATAATCATACAAGTCGTTATTTTGCTCTTCAGTTGGGGATTATTTATCTAACTCTAATTCGAGATGTTGTTGGTATGGATCCTGAGTTATATTATGTAGTTCTTTAACTGTATAGTTTTTTGCATGACTGTTATTTTTTCCAAAGATATTATGATTGTTTGGTGGTTGGTATTGGAAGGATCTGTGAACAGTGTCTCCACTTGATATATCCATAAGTATTGGACGTGCTACCATTTGTCGAGAACACTTCGTTTTCAGGTTAATAATTGTTTGGAAGTTGTTGGGTCTCTGAACGAAAGTTTGATGTGTCAATTGCGGAATTGGGGCGAAATTTCCCATTTGCTGCTGATTGGCATTACTGTATCGAGTAAAATTGTGATTTGGGATAAAAGAACGATTTGGCTGTTGAGGATTATGTGCTGGGTGATAAAGATATTTAGTTGGCATTGGTCTTGAATTTAGTTTAGGTTGTATTGTAGTTTTCATATAATATGTATTTTGTTCTTGAATACAAAAATTAAGTGCTTCTGTAAGCGAAATTGGACGCATGGATCTGATTGTTGAACCTAATGGTTCTTTGAGACCTGTAAGAAATGTATTCAAGCATATATCTGAGTAAAGTGTTTGTTTAGCCGAAATAACACTTTGGTTTTTTTCATGTAGTTTCACATGGTTAGTCATAGTGGAAAGTAATTCAATTATTTTTGCATAAAATTGTTGTACTGTATCCATCCTTTGTTTGAGGTCGTGTAGGTCGAGAATGAGTGAAGTCTCGTTCCGTTTATCGGAATAGTGTAAAATCAAATTGGCTTTAATGGTTTTCCATTCTAGAGGTGTGCCATACCTGTTCAAGATTTCGTTTGCTGAACCTGTAATTTTTTTTCTAATGGCTCTTAGAATTACGACACAATAACTAGTAGCATCTAAAAACGACATTCCGACAAGAATTTCCTCCACGTTATTGATAAATTCATAGAGTAGTCTGGGATTTCCGTCATAGTTAGGAAGGTCCTTAATGGCGTCTGGTATTCTAAAATTATTCAAAACTTGCTGAATAACTTGCGAAGTAGACGCTGTTGGAGTAGGATTGATACCTGATTCAAGAGCCTCCGCATTCGAGGGATTTGCCATTTTATTTATTTTTATTTTTATTTATATTATTATTATTTTACCAAATTAAGAAACAGCGGTTTTATTATTCTTTTAAAATTTATGAGCTTATTTTTATATTTAATATTTATTTCTTCTTATTTATTTATTATTATATATTTTTTTTTCAAAAACTTCCGTTTTTATGACCTTTCTTGTTTATTTAATTTAATATCTTTTACTAACATATAATACCATTGTATAAAATTCGGATAACTTATTTCGCTTTGTTTTGTATTTTCCCGGCACGCAGCCCCACAATCCCAATGCTCAGTTAACACTCAGTTGCACTTAAACTCGTTAACTCTTTTTTAAAAATAATTCAATTTATTCATATCCTTTTAAGTTCACAAATACAATTCACTAAGTTTGTTTTTAGAGTAATACCAATATAATTCAAAGAGAACACAAAGGGAATTTTAATTTCAAATTTTTACTTCAGATAAGAATATATAATAAGGATAAACTTCAAAGAAAATTATATAATAAGATAAATAAATTGGTTGAATAAAACTTCAATCATTAAATCCACTCGAATTCAATCACCATACCACAATAGAAAATATTATTGTTTGTTTGTTTGTTTATTATAAGAAAGAAAAGGGAGTACACAAGACTTACATCTTTTAGAGTACAGTAAATAAAATATATAAAAGAGTACAATATTTAAAAAATAAAAAAAAGAAAAATGAATACATATTGCATAGCCTAACCTAAGCTTAAAAAACTATAAGATTACAAGGAAGAAGGAAAAAGCGTAAGGACAGAGAAAGGAGAAAGGGCAGAAGATAGAGAAATAAGTAGACAGAAAAAAAAGAAAATACTAAAGAGAAGAAGAGGGAGATAGAAAAAATATGCTTGCTTTCTGAAAGTGTTGGCTGTGCCTATTCTTTGGATATTGCTGGGAAGATTATTCCAAATTCTAAACGAATGTACAAAGAAGGAACGGCTACCTATAAGGGAATAGTGTACAGGAATGAGGAATTTAATAGAACGCATGGATTGGAGAGGAAGGAGGAAGTCTGAGAGGTAAGATGGACTTTTCGTGTGGAGAAGTTTATGCACTAGGACCAATGCAGAGACATTAACAAAACAAAAGAGGTCACAACCTAGTAGGGAGTTTCGTACACCAGACACATGATCTGATCTTCGCAAGTGAAAAATGAACCTTAAACAATCATTAAATGCAACGGAGAGACGTTGACGGCAAGTTGCATCAAGGGATATATATACAAGGGAGCCATAGAGGAAGTGTGGAACAATAAGGGCTTTAACAAGCTTGAGCCGAATAGACGATGATAACAGACTACCATAGAGCCTAAGTTTACGTAACGTGCCATAGATTTAGGAAAGCATGAGTGAGACATGTTTGCAGCAAGATAGTTTAGAATTAATGGCGATACCAAGATTATTAACACAGTCAACAACGGGAAGAGAAACATTATTAAGTGAGATAGTAGGAATATTATCAAGAGAAAGAGAGCGACGACTAATAACGAGTACTTGGGATTTATTAGGATTAAGTTTAAGGAAATTGGAAGAGCTCCATTCATTTATCAGGTATAAGACATTATTGAGATCTGAAATACAGGATTCAATTCGATTGGGAGGGCAAGAAGTATATAACTGTAGATCATCAGCATATAAATGAAAGGAGCAGCGATGGATAATAGAGGGGAGATCATTAACATACAAAGAGAAAAGGAGAGGGCCAAGGATTGAACCTTGTGGAACAAGGGTACAGGTAGGAAGGATGATACAACAGAGTTATGGCGAACGCACTGGATATAATTCAATATAAAAAATATAAATAAAGACCAAACTTGTACTCACCTGATTTCACCAACAACAGGTTAACGTGAAGGGAACGGGATAATTTTGGAAAGAATATGCAGTGAATAATTGGTATTGTTAAGTTAGTAAGTAGTAACACCATATGCAATGCTACTGTGTGCTAGTAAAAAGGCTTTATATCTTGTATCGACACTACAAGATATAACTAGTGATTATGTAGCAATACCTTGTAAAATGCTACAAGGTATTACTGTGAGTTAGTAAAGTGTTTATATCTTGTATCGACGCAACAAGATGTAAACAAGGGTAATATGTCGTTATATCTTGTATCGACACTACAAGATATAACTAATATTAAAGTAGCAACACCTTATACAATGCTACAAGGTATTACTGTAAGTGAGTAAAGTGTTTATATCTTGTATCGACGCGACAAGATATAAACAAGGGTAATATGTCGTCATATCTTGTATCGACACTATGTTGTGTAAACAAAAATGCACGGGTAATGGTAAAAGACCCCGTGCAAAACATTAAAGTGCTTCAGGTGTAACCCGAAACGCCAAAGGAAATTGGCAACAAGAATTTAGCGCAATTTGTCTTGCGAAGGAAATTAAAACTCTTGTAAGCAAATGGCGCAAGTTTCGGGACACTGAAAAGAAAAGCCGACGGGTGCGTTTTTCCGGCCGGCGCCCTCAGCCTTGGGTGAAAAACCAGCAGCTGACTTTTGCACCAAGGTTGATGGCCCGGAAGAAATCTGCAACGGCGGATTTTCTTGGAAAAAGCTTTTCAAGCTGAGATCGATCGATTGACCGATCACAGAGTTGTGTTTTAACTTTCACCGATAACGGGCGGTTGTTAAACGACAGAAAAGAGTTTTTCATTGGAATTATCCAAAAAATTGAGATTGAGTCAGTGGCGGTGGTTGTTAGTTTACCCTAACTTAGAAGTTAAATAAAATAAAATTAAACAAAGTTATCAAAAAAAATGTTAATAATCGTAGAATGACGATCTGCATGTTAGACTTGTTTGGATTTAAAGATCTTTGTATAGTTTCGTGGACGTTTGGTTTGTGACTTGTATTGTAGTTTAGAATTATTTTAATCTAGAGATTTTTGTATAATTTTGTGAACTTTTGATTTGTGACTCATTTTGTATTTTAGAATGTTAATTTAAAGATTTTTGTATAGTTGTGTGGACGTTTGATTTGTGAATTAATTGTTCGGACTTAAGGATTTTTTGTATATCTCATTTGTGAATCGTGAAAATTATAATCGATATTTTAGAATTGTTTTGAGTAAAAATTTTGTGCTGTTTTGTTACCGTTGTTTCGTGAAAGCTGTTCAAATAAAATAGACGGAATTGGACGTAAACTTTATATTTGGTGCTTTATTTGAAACAAGATTTGGACGAAAAGGTAAGCGTGAAAAAGATTTTATAACATGTGGCGCAGCCGGTAGGATCTGGGTGCGCTAATCATAAAAATCGCTAACACTGCTGGTCAAGGCACACTAGACCGTTTGCCCAAGGTTGAGCCTAACTTGGGGGCAGCGTCAGCTGTTGCAAAAGTGCAGCAAATCCTAGATCCTACAAAGAACCATCGCTCGGGGGTGTTCAACAAAGTGCCTCTGTTCCAGGCGAACAAGCATACACCCCCCTAAGTAATTACATCGAGGGAATTTTGCGGGCTTCATCCGTGCCCAGGGTACACCCTATGTCAGAGGGCCAACCAGGGGACAATCACCACACAGAAACCCCCCCACCGAGGGATCACCAAGCACCAACCGGCCCTTCTACAGCGTCAGGGCCCAACGACATAAGCACACACTTCCACCCAGTAGGTGACACATCCACGCCCACCACAACAGGAACACCCAGGAAACTGAGGAGCGGAGAGAAGAATCATCAACAAGTAGGTCCTAATTTAGGTTTAGACGAAATATTAAAGAGAGCGCTCGAGACTGGTGATATAAATATCGCCGCGCGTCAGGCAGTGGAACGAGAAACAAATAAACGCCGCCTGACACAAGCAGAGAAATTAAAACAAAGTACCCTCCAATTTAGGGAGGATTTAGCTAAATTTAAATCCCTCGAGCGCCCTCTTACTGGCGAAAGGCCAAGCGTAGAAAATTTTAATGATAAGTTAGAACATTTAAATAATAGTGAGGAAAATTGTAAAACCAACAACGTCGCCCATTCGAACACCACCCCAGCTGCGTTTACCGCCGATCTCGCAGAAAACCTACTAAACTGGATAAGCGTGTCCCTCACGGAATCTGAAAAGGACGACCTTACCCTGAACAAAACCGAAGGAAACAATACCTCGGAAGAGGAAAAGAAACCACAGTTAAAATTAGCCATGGCAGACGCTTATATCAACGCCGCCAAGCTAACCTCTCAGTTAGTACCCATATTCTCTGGTGGGCATAGTTCAACCTTAGCAAGTGAACTCCAAATGTTTTTAGGATGTTGTCGGAGGGTACTGCAGTGTCTGACGGAAGCTGAACAACCAGCATTCCTACAAATTTTCCCAACCAGACTTCGAGGAGAAGCGTACCAACTGATAGCCGCCAGTCAACCGGCTACTTTTGACGATGCTGAGAAGCTCCTTAATAGAACGTATCTCCCAAGAGAGACGTACCAAGAACTAGTGAATAAACTGATTACCCTACGCCAGCTTCCCCTCGAACCACTAATAACCTACACCACAAGGGTAAAACAACAGTTATCCCTATGCGAGGAAGCGGCCACCAATAAATACGGCGCAACGGCGAATCCAGTAAAAATACAACTAGAGGATTTCGCTAAAAACGCTTTAAGGAGTGGGATTACAAATCCTCACTTGTGTCAGTATTTACTGGCGACAGGAGACGATGCCCTGGACAATCTAATCCAGAAGGCTCTAGATATGGAGAGACTCCAACAAACCTTCATGTACTTACAGGCCCCACATCAAATATCACCCAACCTTTTGACCTACAACCCCTACACTCAACCAGTCCCTATAACATAAACCGAAAACTTACACCACACAAACCACCGCTGCGAACACACAATACCCAACTACTCTATACACCGCCCCGCCCGTAATAATCTCACCAACAACACACCAAAACGCCAACAACCCACAGGTGATGTTCACTACGTATGCTACACCACCAAGCAATCATCAAAACATACAACAGCCCCCACTACAAAACGCTCAGCAGGCGATTGCCACTACACCCCCTCCAAAACTTGCGGCGAAACCCCCCGTAAATATAACCTGCAGTTACTGCCGAAATAAAGGGCACACATACGCTGATTGCCTGAAACGCAAAAATACCCCTTTCTGCTTAGTTTGTAGGTCCAATATACATGATGCTAGAGACTGTCGTCAACCAACAGAGCCATCAAGGTACTTTAAAAACAATGGGCGTTACCAAAATCAGGGACCCCCATTTAATAGTAATAATAATAATCACCACCCAAACCAACGACCTCAATTCCAAGGTAACAACCGATACCAGAACCAGAGGCCCCAACAGGTAAGTCAGAATTATAATCGTTATCACAACGACCGACCCCTAACAATGAACCCCAACAGCAAATTAACCGTCAACAACCCACTAACAATACGAGGGCGGTGTTCAACATTAGATACAGGTGTGATTTCTGCCACAGACGTGGGCACCTGGTAGACGACTGTCACCAAAGACAGCGTTGGGAATCACAGCAGGCGGGAAACTCCCCGCAGTCGGACCAAGAAACCCCGGCCCGACACTAATTTCTAAAAATAATACTAAAGGGGGATCTCAAGCGCCCGAACCAAGTGTTCCACTCGCCACTCTTCCACTAGACATAAGCCTTAACGGCAAAGCCGACCTAGCAGTGGACACTGGCGCTGAGGTCAGTATATTAAAACACAAGAAACTAAAGGATCCCAACCTAATAGATTCCACAAAAAGGTGCACATTACAAACGCCATTCGGCCAAGGAAAAACACTAGGGAGCTGCCAGGGGAACTTCCTTTTCAATACCCCCCTCCCATGCACCTTTCAAATCGTGCAAAACATGCCAGAGATTCCTAACGATGGCCTTTTAGGATACGATTTTGTTACCAAACATTGTAACGTTTAGGGCCCAAACCAAACACTGCGATTTCCTCGCACGGAAATCAATCCAGAAGAAATTGCAATTCCACTACGCAGTAATACCACCAAATCGGAACCCAGAGAGCAGCAGGAGCAAACCCAAACCAGGGAGTATCAGTTCGCAGAAACTGAAATAATCCGCGGTGGTGTCTCACAGGTACCCTCAAAGAGGAATACCAGCTGCCTATCTCAAGATGGGTCAAGGTTGGAAAACAGCCCAACGATTTTGAGACCCCTTCAGGCATAAGTCATACGATAGCGTTGAAAGAACCCCTTCGCTTACCAAGCCGGTCTCAAATGGTGGCCTCAATCCCACTAAGGTTAGAGGAGGAAATGCTCTGTGAATCATACGAGCCGAGCGAAGGAGTATTCCTCGCCAATGCCCTCTTACCATCTGCAACCAAAACAGTGTTTGTTGGCCTTCTCAATGTCAACACCCAACCAGTAGTCCTGAATAGCCTAACTCTAACGCTCCTGCCAGTAAAAGACTACTCCACAATACCACTAACCCCCAACAACAACCCTAAGCCTCTAACGAATGCTAACGGCGAATGTGGGTATCCTCCAGGCTCTGAACCAGTTGGTCTCAGGAACGCCAGTACCCCATCGCCGTCCAACGCAAGGCCTAAGGGTATACCCAAAAATGGTGCAATCCCGCACGGTATACCCAAAGGGAAACGGGTAAGATTAAAGTTACAACTAAAGGAAAGGGAAATCGAGTCCCTCCACCAGTTGAGATACATATACCCGGACCACGAAGATCCGGACCCTGAGTGCGAGAAGCGCCTCAAACAATTAAACGAGGAACTCAGTTTCGACCACCCCCTAACGGCCGATGAAAAACAATCTATAAAGAAACTCTGTCACGAATATGCCGATATATTTCACTTAAAAGGGGACAAACTTTCCTACACGGAAGCCATAAAACACGAGATCCCCATGATCTACGATAAAATAAACCAAAAAATGTACAGGCTGCCAGAAACTCAAAGACAGATAATAAACGAACAGTTGGAAGATATGTTGGACAACGACATCGTCCAACCAAGTAGAAGTCCGTGGAACTCACCTCTCCTAGTGGTTCCCCAAAAATCGGGCCCCGATGGCAAGGAAAAATGGCGAGTAGTCGTCGACTACCGCAAAATAAAAGAAAACACAATAGGTGACGCATACCCACTACCAAGAATCGAGGACATCCTAGACCAACTCGGTCACTCGAGATACTTCTCCACCCTCGATTTGGCCAGTGGCTACCACCAAGTATTGGTGGCACCACAAGATCGCCCCAAGACGGCTTTTAGCACGAATTATGGACACTATGAGTTCAAAAGCATGCCGTTCGGACTAAAAGTAGCCCCGGCTACGTTTCAGAGACTAATGAACTATGTCCTCACAGGCCTACAAGGCCTCGAATGCTTCGTCTACCTAGATGATATAGACATCTCAGTGGCGTAGATAGGGGGGGGGATCAAGGGGATCAATCCCCCCCATGAGCCAACGAAAGTTATAATAGAATTGAATAAAAGTCATCGTATCTACAAGAAATTTCTTAAGCACCAGCACCTCTTTTGGCATTATGTAAAGTGCAATTTTGTTTTTGCGCAATTATATAAAAATCATTTAGATATGTTTTTGTGACGGCTGTGCATTTAAGTATTGTATAATTTCCGCGGTTCGAGCAGGCCGACCAATCAATGGTCACGAAAAGGACGCTCACTATAATTGTGGACACATCGAGCACATGTAAAGTAAATACAATGAGCCAATAGTGGCACCTCGGTTCCTAAATACTCAAAATTTTAACGTTATAATAAATCAAGTTTAATCGTTTTTCCAATTTTGGGTGAAATAACTAGTTGCTATGAGCATATTTTATTCAATATTTAATATTTCGAATATTTTTTAATATAGTCGAGTATCAGAATATAAGCTTCCTAAAAAATAGGACTAACTTTTGGCTTTGATTGTCAATTTAATTCCTCCTTAATATTTTGAAGTTTATCAACAGCCTTATTCTCGTTGTCGAGTGACGTGACAGATGTCACTTCGGCCTTAAATTGGTATTCTCATTGTTCATCTAAGAGACTCTTGGCGACTAGATATACAAACGTCGTATTCTAATTGCCGCAAGGGAGTGTGTGAAGTGATATTTCCCTCGATACGTTTGTAAGTATCGACAGTTTCATTCCACCGCGTCCCTCGTAGTCACGTCACTCGCCAACGAGAATAACCACCAAAAATGGCCGAGTCAGTAAAAATATTAAAGTTCAAGAAAAGATTCTACGGGCAAAATTATGATAAACTTTAAGTTATAAGTTCGGGGAAGCTTTGCACTTCATAGATTGTTCTAACCAGTGGCGGCGGAGCGCCTGGGGATGGAAGGAAAAGTGCACACGCACTTTCGCTTTGGGTGGGGAAATCCACACCCAAAATATTTCATGTACAACTAATAAACCAGGACGTTCAAGGGCCGTCTCGGTCGCTGGCGATGAAGGAACGTGGTCGAAGGGCCACACACACGCAAGGCTTTTCAAACGAAAACTAAATATGTTGGGCCTTAATCTGAGAGTCATGTGAACATTGCAAGTGATATGACCCTCAAGGAATGGTATTCCGTGAGTCGACTTAGAGACATCTCTCATTCAAAATTGCCAACCGGCAGTTGCGTGGGGCATTCCCAAAGTGAAATAAAGTGAGTTAACTGCGTTTCCACTCTGGGAATAGCTCTCGGAAATTGAGGTGACAGCCAATCTAGAAATGTCATGTTAGTGATTCGACTCTCAGAATAAGGCCCGTTATATTAGAGTTATTAAGACCTTATAATTGTATAGCATAATCTTTTCGAACCCCACCCGACTAGCATTTAAAAAGGGGATTGCCTCAGGGCATAGCGAAAGAGGGATTTCTCCGTAAGTTCCTCATGAGGATCCAATGTGTCAAATGAGGGGCATGCCGAAAGAGGGCTTTCCTCTTAGTTTCCTCACATGAACACCACACATGCAAATGTTTTATTTTTTTTTGTTGTATTGCATTATATTTCAGACAATTATATTGATAACCTTGAAGGGTGTGATTTAGCATACTCAATAGACCGGTTCTGATTCGATTACAGAGTTTAAGCAGCTTTGGGCGTGATTAGTACTGAGTTGGGGACCACATTGGTAAAACGACACTCGCGTTTAAAAATATAAAGCTCTCGACACTAGTTATTGCTCACATAACCACGCCGAGATTCTCAAATTTTTCAGCCTCTTTTTTCCACTCGAGATCGGGTGGCAAAGATTTATCTTCAAAGGGGCCAAAAGAGGCATGCCTTATGACGAGGCGCCAATGGGGTAAGGCGTTAGATGTCCTAGGTGGGCCTTATAGGGCAATACAAACGGGGTCCACATGAGGCAGTGCGGCTAGCCTCATAGGGGACCGATCTGCACTCCTCCCAAAAATCAAGTCGAGTATAACCCCATAACCAAAGAATTTAAAACCATGTAACTCAAAACACAGCTAGTAAATAAATTGACCGATTAACTTTTTACATGTTAACGGTTATGTGTTCACGTGCTCCCCACCCACAATGATTATGCTCCGCCGTCCTTGGTTCTAACTCGATACAATTTTATCGAGCACAATACACAGTACACTCATTGTCTCTGGCGAATCAACAATTCGAAGGCGTTCCTTGGAGCGTTAACATTAATTTACTCTAGTTTATAATTGAGGAGTGTCTGTTCAAAAGGGCGTATTTCCGTTTTCAACTTTTTTTTGTTTTAAAATTATTTTGAAAATATGGCATAAAAGTCCATCGAATGAGCCTAAAAACTTATTCAAATTGAGCGTACTTTCCATATAAAAAATTCCAAAAATTTAGGATTCCAATCAAAAGGGCGTATTTCTGCATCTTGTGAAGGAAACGGTGATCCGCCATTTTTTTGGTGGCCATATTGGATCTATTGAGTATACTATATTATATTGTCATCGAAACTGAAGCTTTGTGCAAAATTTCAGTATGATCGAATAACCGGAAACCCCTCAGCAAAAGAAGGTTTACTTCGAAATACGATCTGAATTTTTGTTTCACATATAATTGTGACTCTTAGCGAAAGGAAGGCCCACTTATAACACTGCTCAACAACATGACTGTTGCATGGAATATTTTACATCATTCTAAACTAATTTTTGACGCTGATTTCAAATAAATTATCAGTTTTTTTTATATCAGATTTAGTTAATGAATTATAAGGAAGTGTGTTTTTTTTAGTAAAATACTCTCACCGTACTAAAATATTTTATTTAAAAAAACTACAAACTGCAATGCACGCAGAATACTCCCACCTATCTAAAAATGTAAAAGTGAAGGTTCTACCCCACTACCTTCCAGAGTAAAAAAACTTCACTGCAAGTATTTGCAGTACTGCCCCAAAAAACTTCACTGCAAGTATTTCCAAAAATTCTAGTCAAAAAGGCTTATTTCTTGAAGTGACTAATCAAAAGGTCGTATTTCTCAAAATCTCGATCAAAAGGGCATATTTCTAAACAAATAATTACAAAAAATATAGTGCATGAATGTGCATTTAAATATATTTTAGCATTTTATTTATAGGAACAGGCAGTTTATTTCGATTTCTGTAAAGTTTTTCTATGATGGAAATACGCCCTTTCGAACAGACACTCCTCAATTGTCAAATTTATTCTAGTTTATAATTGCAAAAGTGTGTTAAAATTGTTTTGTTTATTATCTCGGAATGAAGAAATTTTTACTGCCAATAAAACCATTCGGCAAGTCTTGAGACGGTGAAAACCATAGAAATGCAGAATTATCGTCAGAAACAACCGCGAAAAGACCCCGTTCTGATGCATTAAGTTGTGAAAATCCGATCAATCAAAATATACTGTCATATCCCCTCCCATCGCAAAAAGCTACCTACGCCAGTGCATCTACGGGAAGAACCTTGAGGACCATAATTCAAAGCTCCAACGGGTATTCGACCGGTTGCGGGGGAACAACCTCAAACTTCAACCGGAGAAATGCCAGTTCCTAAAGAAGGAAGTAGTCTATCTGGGCCAAGTATGCTCCGAGGAAGGAGCCCTCCCCGACCCCAGAAAGACAGAGTGTGTCCAAAGTTTCCCGGCACCCCGAACAATCAAGCAGGTACAATCATTCCTAGGCCTCGCCAATTACTATAGAAAATTTATCCCAGAGTTTTCTAAAATAGTACGCCCCCTAACGAATTTGCTACGAAAGGGCGTGAAATTTTCTTGGACACCGAAATGCCAGGAAGCATTTCAAACGATAAAACGTTCCCTAGTCTCCCCACCACTGCTGATCTACCCTGACTTCGACAAACCGTTTAACCTTACAACGGACGCCAGCAGTGAGGCACTCGGAGCAGTGCTCTCCCAAGGAGACGTAGGCAAAGATCAACCCATAGCATACGCAAGTCGCACTCTAAATAAAGCAGAACGCAATTACTCCACCATCGAGAAGGAGTTATTAGCCATAGTATGGGCTGTAAAAATTTTTAGATGCTACCTAATGGGTCGAAAATTCACGGTCTACACAGACCACAAACCCCTCAAGGGCGTTTTCAACGTTAAAGACCCGACCACTAGACTGGTGAGGGTCCACCACAAACTGTCCGAATACGACTACATTATAGAATACAAACCGGGTAAATACAACACGAACGCTGACGCTCTCAGCCGAATACCTCAAAGAGAGGAAGAGCCCAATACCTCCACGGTGGAAGCTCTAATTCACCAACCTAGTGAGGCACCATCCTCCATACTACCAGAAAATGTGACTAACTCACCTCCTACTGAAAGACAAAAACAATGTAATGCGGTCACAAGGGCACAGGCACAGAAGAGACCCCAACAGCCCCCGATATCGACGAAGGGCTAACGATCTCGAAATGGAAATACCCCAACCTGCCGAAGCCCCCCAAAATAGCTCCATCGGGCTACAAAAAAAAATTGAGGTAATAACAAGTCCCGAAGAAATCAATACAATACTGAAGGACTACCACGACTCCCCTTCGGTGGACACCAAGGAATCATCAAAACCTACAACCGAATTCGCCGAAAGTATTGGTGGAGACGAATGTTCCACGACATAAGTCGGTATGTCCGAAAATGCAAAAAATGTCAAACCATGAAGGCTTCAAGGCAATTCAGAATGCCCATGGTTATAACGGACATTGCAGAAAAGCCGTTCGACAAGGTTTTCTTGGACATCGTGGGTCCACTGGAAGAAACTATTTCAGGAAACAAGTGTATCCTAACCTTCCAGGATAACCTGACTAAATTCGTCGACTGGTATGCCATGCCCAATGCGGAAGCCCAAACGGTAGCACAAATTTTCTTCGACGAAATCGTCACGCGCTACCGCATACCAAAACAAATAGTCACCGATCAAGGATCGAATTTCCTGAGTGACCTTTTTAAAGACGTGTGTAGGCTCTTAAAGGTTAAGAAACTCCAGACTTCAGCCTACCACCCCCCCTCCAATGGTGCACTAGAACGGGCCCACAGGCCCCTGATCGAGTACTTACGAACCATAGTAGATGAAAGCCCGAACAGTTAGGACCAGTTCTTACGTACAGCAGCGTTCGTGTACAACAATAGTGTACACGAGGGGACCAAACTTACCCCCATGGACTGCCTGTATGGGTTCACGGCCGATGTCCCATACAATCTGAAACGCACCCCGGTTATTACCACCAATTGCGGTACAAACTGCAAAAATCATACGCAATGGCAAGGAAAAATTTGCTCACCAACAAGAATCGCTCCAAAGCGTATTATTTATTTTTATTTATTTATTTATTTATTAACAAATTATGTACAAAGACTTAAAGTCTTAAATTCATGTACATTAATTATACAGAAGGAAATAATAAAATTCAAATACAAAAAAAGAATATCTACTATATAAAACTGAATGTTTGTCTGTCTGTCTGTCTGTACGCAATAGGCTCCTACACCGTGTAACCGATCTTAATGAAATTTTAACCATATGCTATTTACATTAAAGGGAAGAACATAGGCTATTCTATTACTTTCTAAAGCTACTCCTAGATGGCGCTGTCATGAAGAGCTTTGTTGAAAGTCATCACAGAGCTTTGAATTTTTGCATGAAGGTCGGTGGGGTCTCCTATGATGCACCTCGTAGCCCGATTTTCGAAATTCAAAATGGCCGCCGAAATATGACCGAAATTCAAAATTGCCGCAGAAATATGGTTGAATTTGCCAATTTTATTCCGATTCCAATGAAAGTGGGTATCTAGGGGTTTTTAAGGTCGCAAATAACAAATTTGTGGTCAAAACTTATAAATTCAAAATGGCCGACGAATTTGCAAATTGTGTTCCGATTCCAATGAAAATCTGTATCTGAGGTTTTTTAAGGTAGCAAATAACGACTTTATGATCAAAATTTAAATTCAAAATGGCCGCGCCAATATGGCCGACGAGTTTGCGAATTGTATTCCGATTCCAATTAAAATCGGTATATGGGAATTTTTAAGGTAGTAAATAACGAATTTATGATCAAAACTTATTCAAAATTGTGGGGCCAATATGGCGGAAGAATTTTGCCAAATAAGTGTCATTTCCCGGTTAGCTGTATGTAGGTTGTTCAAGAGTTGGAAAATCGGAAAATTTTGACATTCTAGCTACAAATGGAAAAACATTGAATGTAGTGTATCCTGAAGCTCTCTAAGCAATAGGTTCAGAATTGATCAACAAGGTTTTTTTGGAAAGGTGGTAAGGAGAAACGGAAATATGGGATGATTTATGTATAATGGATAAGAAGGAAAGAAAGCCATCACCTCTGAATTTTTAGGTATAAGTCTAGGATTCTGCAATACGGGAAGAGGCTGGCATCTGGGTAAACAAATAAAACCTGAGTCAGTGACATTGCAGATGAGAACCCAGGGGCCAAGCAATTGCAAGACATGTAATTTGTAGCGTATAATGTCCATCACCGTCAAAAGTCCATTTCTAAATATGAAATTAGTAGATATAATCCTTTAATTTTTTTTTCTTTCAGGATGTAATAATATTTGTCGATTATTGAGTGTTTAATTTAACTAAAAGTCCATACGAAAAAAGATTATAGCATGGATAACACTGTGGATATGACATATTTTCTTGAAATTATACTATGTGTCTAATAGTTGCTGGAAAAAGCCTTATTTTAAAATAGTCTTTCACTAATATTTATTTTTGGTGGGTAGTTATATTTTTAAGGATATTCGTGTGTGTTTATTTTACCAGAAAGAACCATAACTTTATTACGGGCCACGCCGACAAAAAATATTGTCTGCCCCAGAGCTTTACAATAATAGGTAATTTTGGTCACACTGCAAATAAATGCATTTTGAATCCAATGTCTCGAACTTTTATAGGAATAGTTGGTTTTTCGTTACTGGTTAAGAAGAGTTGAATTTTGAAGGTTTGGATTGATTTTAAATGTTTAAACGTTGGGTGCAGCAAGGCGCACCGGGTCGCAGCTATCCAAAATACAGAAAATAAGTGGTTCATGGAGACACTTCATCTGTGTATGAAAATTCATATCTCGAAAAATGCCATGTCAATGGATGGTTTTTATTGTCTTGATCAAAATGTCAGATCCCTAATAGTTTCACATTTTGTTATTTGAAATCAAAAATACCAAAAAATTGCATTTTTCAAACTCTCCTACTGTATATTAAAATTCATATCACCTGATTACTACTATTGGTTTATGGGTGCAGCATAGGCGCACCGGGTCTCAGCTAGTTACATATAAAAAGGAGATAAATTATTTAAATTTAAAGAACAAAAAAAAATTAAAAAAATTAATAAGAGAAAGACAGAAATAAAAAAAAAGAGAATACACAAGCTAAATTTTCTTTATTTTCCTATATTCATGCTCTTGCAGCTCTATTAACTAAAAGTTCGAAAAGACGCCTCCTGAAAATGCCCGCTGAATCGATACGTTGCAATTCAACCCGGAGAGAGTTCCATAGTAGAGCAACGAAGACGAAGAAAGAGCGCTGTCCAATTAAAGTGCGAAAACGCGGAATAATCAAATTATTATTTCTAAGTGAATGTGAGAGCTGCACGAACTGATTGAGGTATGCGGGTTTGCGCTGGTTCAAGATATCGTGAAGGACACGCAAAAGCCTATACTCACGGTAAAGGCTCATGGAGCAACCTAAAACGGAATTCAGATAGGGTGAGACATGGTCAAAACGACGTAACTTATATACAAAGCGTATGCAATCGTTAAAGGCTACTTCAAGCTTTCTCCCACAAGGCGAGTCTAAAGAAGGAAAAATAGATAGGCCATGCATTAGAAGAGGAAGGAGTAAGGCTTTCACTAAATTCATGCGGATAGTCCTTTTGAGAAAACCACAGTGGTACCTAAGTTTTGACAGAAGCCCATATGTTTTGCCAATAATGAAGGTGATGTGGTCGCAGCAGGTCATACTGCTATTCAGAACAACTCCTAGATTTTTTACTTTTTCAACGCAAGTGAGAGGGACCCCATTCAAAACGATTTCTGGTAGAGAAGGACGAGATATGGAAGTGAGAGAGAAAAATATACAACGGGACTTCGATGGATTTAACTGAAGTAGGTTCAGCGTGACCCAGCGCGAAATGCGGCGTAAGTCTGCCGTAATCTTCTCTACACAAGTAAAGATTTGGCTTTTTGGCGCAGATATATATAGTTGAACATCATCAGCATACATGTGAATCTTGGAGTCTTTTACTACTAAAGGAAGATCGTTAATAAAAATGCTGAATAGAAGTGGTCCGAGAATGGAACCTTGAGGGACGCCCGAGCTAAGTAAGGCAATTGAGGAACTGCAGGCACCTAGTGTAACTTGTTGAGAGCGGCAAGTTAAGAAGCTATGCAGAAGTTTAAGAGCAGTTTGAGAAAAGTTGAGTTGTGAAGAGAGTTTTTCCAAAAGCAAAGTGTGATTAACGCTATCGAAGGCTTTCGAGAAATCAAGCAACAGTAGACAGCACACGCAATGCTCATCAATAGAAGTACGAATATCATTCGTGACTTTAAGGAGAGCGGTTTCGCAGCTGTGGGCTTTGCGGAACCAGATTGCCACACACTTGCAAAATTAAGTTGTTCACCATATTCAAGAATTTGAACGGCTATCATCTTTTCCAGAACTTTTGCTAAGAATGGTAGTATACTAATGGGTCGATAGTCAGAGGGACTAACAGGAGAAGGACACTTGGGAATGGGTGTAATTAAGGCGTGCTTCCAACATTTAGGAAACTTAGATACCGTAATACAGGAGTTGAATAAGTGAGTCAGAATAGGCAGCAAGCAAGGTAGTAGCATTTTTAAAAACCTAGGTGAAATGGGATCGCTACCCGTTGCTTTGGATTTGATCGAGTTAAGGGCAGTTATGACTTCAAGGGAATCAACACAACGAAAGCTGAAGCCATCAGATGGAGCAGTAACAGGGATATTAGCATGTTCCGCAGTTTGGTTAGATATAAAGTACTGATTAAGAGTTTCAAGACTGAGGCTATGAACAGTAGCTTCATTCTTAGTGTGTACACCCAAATTGCGCAAATTGCTCCATACAGTTTTCACTGAAAGACAGGGGTCAAGCTTACGGCTGTAAAAATTTCGTTTAGCTTCCTTAATTTTAGCAACAACAAGGTTCCTAAGGCGTGTAAAGGATCTTTTCGCAGCATAACTTTTTACTTTTAAAAACCATTTATATAGGAACTCCCTTTCAACAATAAGTGATTTAATTTCTTCAGTTAACCAAGGTTTGGATTTAGCTAAGAAAGTTTCACTTCTCAGAGGCACAAACTCATCATAAAGGTCGAGGAAAATTCTATTGAACCTGGCAATTTTCTCATCAACATCAGCCATTGAGAAAATATCATTCCAAGGTAAACTGCGACATCTAAGGTCAAGACATTCAGGGTCCATATTAGAGAAATCGCGATAGGTAAACGTTTTCGCCAGCGCGGAATCAACATTAAAATTATGACATACGAAAAGAATATCATGATCTAGATAGCTGGGCGGAGAGATTTGGTTAAGAAAAAGAATAGAGTCGATATCGTTTGTGAGAAACAGATCAAGCAAGGAAGGTGATCTACAATTAAAGTAGGTAGGGAGCACATTCACAGAATCCAAACCAAGAGAATGCATATTGTACCGAAATGATTGTTGTAGAGAAAAATTTACTAATAAGTTGACGTTAAAGTCACCGCCTACCAGTATGTTATTATACCCTCTGGACAGGTGCTCAAGGGTATCATTAAATTCTTTAGTATTGTTAGGGTTAAACATGCCCGGAGGAGAGTATACACAGACTAGTAGAAGCTTATCGGCAGAACTAGAGACTTCGACACATAGAAAGTCAATCACCGATTGCCTGGAAAAGCCAACTATTTTGAAATTTAAATTGTCACGCAAGTAAATTGCCACTCCGCCGCCGATGCGTCCTTGCCGATCATTACGGAAGAATTTGAAGCCATCAATCGAAACCATAGAGGAGGAGATAGAACTGTTGAGCCAACTTTCACAAATAAGTAACGCGTGTACACCAGAACCAATAAATATCTCATTCAGCTCTTCAATTTTCGGTCGAATACTACGTGAGTTGATTAAACAAGCGTTGAAACCTTTACGTCTTGCACTAAATATTTTGACAAGCGTTCTAACCCGATCCTCGCTACTAAAATTAACTGACATCGAGGCTTAACAACACGAAGCAACGAACATCACCAAGAAGCGTATATGCGAAGCAGGAAACAGAAGAAGAACATTTCGCCGAATTACAACATGAATACATAACGAAAATAAAGTGTAAATGAAGAAAGGAGAATAAAATATTAAATTAAATAAAAATTAAAGTAAAATATTAAATTAATTAAGAATGAAAATAAAATATTAAATTAAAAATGAAAAAAAAAATAAAATGAAACAAACTACAAGGAAAGAGAAAAAAAAATAGAAAGCGAGCAATAAACAAATTAACTTAGAAATTGAAATAAAGAATAAAGAAAAAAAAACAAATTATAGAGAATTACGCTCTCACACGCTGGCACTGCGTGGATCCAGTGTCTCGATAGATGGGCAACGTAATTGAGAAATGTCTCGCACAACCGCAAAGTTGTCATCCTTTTTCCATTTTATTCGGACAAGGCCATCTCTGGTGGAGACAGACTGTAGCTGTCCAAGTCTTCGCAGTTTTAAAGCCTCCCGCAATAAAATGTTATTAATAGGCGAAAGGCTTTCATTCACGTAAACAGGAGAATCGGCCGTGAATCCATCCAGCTCACAAAGCGGAAACTTCATTTTTTTTCCTTTCCTCAAGGCGAGCATGAACGCCTTTGCTTCTCGCTGGCCAGAAAATTTTACAATCGCAGGTCCACTCTGTTTGCCGGATTGCGATCGCAGCCGAAAGGCATCAGCATAGGTGAAAAGTTGGTGACTGACCTTCGATGCCAAGTCTGCAACAATTTTTAGTAGACACTCATCAGGCTTCATAGGAATTCCCCGAATGATGATGTCACTTAACCTCTGATTCCGCTGCATGTCGTCCATTTGAAGTGCATTATCAGCTAGCTGGGAATTGATAATCTGAAGGTCGTCAGTGTGATCTGTTGCTGCTGCTTTGTTTTCTAAAACAGAGACCTTCGCCTGCAGGGCCTGGATGTTGCTGTTTATGATGACCAGCTGTTTTTTGTTTTCGTCTGAGATGGACTTTAACCCCTCCGTTAGGCGAAGTTCGATGGAATTGAAGTGATCATGGAGGGTCTTAAGTGAAAAGTTCATCAATTTTCTTCGAGAACCGGGATTCGAGAGCCGCTAGAAGTGCTTCAAAATTGTCGTCATGGCAAGTTTCGGAAGATGTCCGAGCAAGTCCCCTGGTCATAACCGGAGAAGGATTGTATGTGGCTTGTTTTTTATTTGACACTTTTCCGGACACAGTTTTCGGTTTATCGGACATAGTGAGTGAGTGAATATATTAGATGAAATAAAAAAAATATCTTTTGACGGAATTAGCGCACAATAAAAACGGTTTCGACACGGACCACAGAAATAGCCTCCTACTCACTCAGTGTCATAACACTAACTGATGGGAACGTACGTACACTTACCCTACACATAGGAGACAGGGTCCTCCTTCGCAACGAGGCCCGAAAATACAAGTTATCCCAAGTCTACACTACTCCCACGGCGAATATGACAACAAACAAAAAAACAACAAACAACAACACAAAAAAAAAAGAAGAGAAACAAAACCAAAAAAGAGAAGAGAAAACAAAACCTGAAAGAGGAAAAGGAAAAACAAATAAAAACAACAACAACGGATTAAACTTTTAAAGGTTTATTGAAAAAAGGAAACATTTTTAAAGATTTACTGAAAAAACCGAGTTGAGTCACTCCACGGCAGTGACAGGAGGAAACGCTCGCACGCTCCTCCCCGTCACCAACCAGCAGAGTCCTCGTCCTCGCTGTCAGAATACACGGCGACGATCTCAGGGCTCGGACCCCTTTCCCTATCGGAGTCCCGAGTAGGGCTCTGAATGGCCTCAGCCGGCGAGGAACGGGACCTACGACGACGAACACGGGGGCCCCGCTTAACCGGACAATTCTGGACTCGATGGGCCCTCGATCGGCAGCGGAGACAGCGTCCATATACTCCCCCTTCGGCGGATGAGGCACGCACAACCACTGGAACACCGGGAGCCGACATCAGTAATCGTAGAGACGCTACTTTGGCCAACAGGTCCCGCAACAACTTCGTGCACTACCCCAAAAGCTCACTAACATGGGCAAAACTAAAAGAAGAAAGAAAAATGTTTTCCCATTAAAATACACAATAACCACTAGAAATAAATAAAATATACTACACACAAAAAAAGGGGGTACCGATACTTACTCCATTTATCCTTAATAATTGAACCACTCAAACGCTACACGTCTAAAAACGGACTCAATTCTAATTAAGATACAAATGTACCTAACGGTAACTAAAACAGAAAAAAGGAACTGACCTAAACAATTTTATCGCCTGTCGCCGAACAAATCACCAAACATACACCAACATAAAAACTTCAGGTGACATCTAACACAAAAAAAAATCCTCTTTCCAACCCCGCAACCAGCGCCGATAAGAGAATCGCCCACTCAACTTTGAATCGAGGCGATTCTCTTGTTCCGGGGGAAGGAATGTTGTGTAAACAAAAATGCACGGGTAATGGTAAAAGACCCCGTGCAAAACATTAAAGTGCTTCAGGTGTAACCCGAAACGCCAAAGGAAATTGGCAACAAGAATTTAGCGCAATTTGTCTTGCGAAAGAAATTAAAACTCTCGTAAGCAAATTGCGCAAGTTTCGGGGCACTGAAAAGAAAAGCCGACGGGTGCGTTTTCCGGCCGGCGCCCTCAGCCGGGTGGCCTCGAATTGCACAGATTACCTTTTTAAGATTTATGATCCCTCGGGTGACAAGGGTTTTCAGCAGGCTACCTGACCCCGAGCTCGAGCATGCGTTGTCGTAAAACTTATCGCACCTACTCAGGACAACGCAAAATGTGCCCGGTTGAATTCAAATAATTAACGCATGTGCCAGGAAAAGGTAAAATGTGCTCGGTGGAATTCAAATTTATAATTGTGAAGGAGAACTTAGAAAGTGCGCGTTGAACAAAAATGTTTTGAGCATGCGCAGAGTAACTTGCGCAGTATTTTAGAGCAAGTTTTAAGATATTTATTTGTACATATTAATTACTATATTAATTTGATCTTGATTTTTCCAAAGGCAGCCAGAAGGATTTTATTTTCGGATAATTTTCGAACACATATCTCGTAGAAAGAAATCTCGTAGGGAATAAATGGATTAAAATAATACTATAAAAAGTTTTAACATAATTACAGGATGTTTAACTTTATAAAAATTTGAAATTAATTTAATAAATTCCATGCGATGCATTTCATGTTTTCGTCTTTCCTTTTCTTATGTCTGAAGTTTGTTGTGCATTTTCAAAAGAAAGTCCAAGCAGCTGTATTTCCTTGTACCAACGCTGTGTGCGTTAAAAATTTGAATTCCACCGAGCACATTTTACCTGCTCCTGCACATGCGTTAAATATTTGAATTCAACCGCGCACATTTTGCGTTGTCCGATAAGTTTTACGATAACGCATGCTCGAGCTCGGGGCAGGTAGCCTGCTGAAGACCCTTGTCACCCGAGGGATCATAAATCTTAAAAAGGTAATCTGTGCAATTCGAGCGCCACCCCTCAGCCTTGGGTGAAAGACCAGCAGCTGACTTTTGCACCAAGGTTGATGGCCCGGAAGAAATCTGCAACGGCGGATTTTCTTGCAAAAAGCTTTTCAAGCTGACATCGATCGATTGACCGATCACAGAGTTGTGTTTTAACTTTCACCGATAACGGGCGGTTTTGTTAAACGACAGAAAAGAGTTTTTTATTGGAATTATCCAAAAAATTGAGATTGAGTCAGTGGCGGTGGTTGTTAGTTTACCCTAACTTAGAAGTTAAATAAAATAAAATTAAACAAAGTTATCAAAAAAAAATGTTAATAATCGTAGAGTGACAATCTGCATGTTAGACTTGTTTGGATTTAAAGATCTTTGTATAGTTTCGTGGACGTTTGGTTTGTGACTTGTATTGTAGTTTAGAATTATTTTAATCTAGAGATTTTTGTATAATTTTGTGAACTTTTCATTTGTGACTCATTTTGTATTTTAGAATGTTAATTTAAAGATTTTTGTATAGTTTTGTGGACGTTTGATTTGTGAATTAATTGTTCGGACTTAAGGATTTTTTGTATATCTCCGTGGACGCTTCATTTGTGAATCGTGAAAATTATAATCGATATTTTAGAATTGTTTTGAGTAAAAATTTTGTGCTGTTTTGTTACCGTTGTTTCGCGAAAGCTGTTCAAATAAAATAGACGGAATTGGACGTAAACTTTATATTTGGTGTTTTATTTGAAACAAGATTTGGACGAAAAGGTAAGCGTGAAAAAGATTTTATAACAACTACAAGATATAAGTAATATTAAAGTAGCAACACCTTATACAATGCTACAAGGTATTACTGTAAGTTAGTAAATACGGGGTTTGTATCTTGTATCGACGCAACAAGATACAAACAAGGTTAGTATGGCGTTATATCTTGTATCGACACTACAAGATATAACTAGTGATTATGTAGTAACACCTTGTACAATGCTACAAGGTATTACTGTAAGTTAGTAAAGTGTTTGTATCTTGTATCGACGCAACAAGATATAAACAAGGTTAATATGGCGTTATATCTTGTATCGACACAGCAAGATATAACTAGAGTTAATAAATGTTATATATCATGTAGTATATGTGATTTTTGATAAATTTGACCTTAAATAACTTTGAAAGGGTTAATCGGGTCAACATCTTTGTAAGAACTAAAGTTGTAGAGAATTTCATTGTCAACATTTAGGGACTTTGTACGGGGTTGTACGACCTATAGAAACCGAGATACAAGGAAAACACCGAAAAACCGCTATATTTCCGGTGGCCATGTTTTTTTTGTGATTCCGAAATTGTTTTCTTAAAAAGTCCCAAGGAAGCTCTGGACCAATTTTCAGCCATTTCCGAATTTTGTCTCCTTTCGTGCGTTTTGTTTTGCTAATTTCCCCGCACTAAGTAAATCTTTTGTATTATATATTCAAACTAATTTCTGATTGAGTAATTATATTAAGTTTTAACCATTCAAAATCATTAGTGAAACAGTAAATAATTATCGCTTGTTATTGTACAGTTGCCATATAGCTTTATTATTATCTTGGCCAGTCTCACACGGGCCGACAAACAACCAAGAAAAATCTTCTGAAAAAGTCGGCCCGTGTAAAACTGGCCCTTAAACACTCGCGCTTAGGCGATGAATAGAACACGGATCGGATTTCCCTCCATAGCCTCGCGACAGAACCGCTCACCCAGCAACGTCGTTGCACAGTAAATCGGCTACGAATCTTCCTATACCTACAAAAAACCCAAACCTTTGCTTGTACCAAAGACAAACTTTTGGTATAGCAATTGATGCAAATTACACTATCCATCATTTCGTTAATTACCCCCACACACAAACCGATTTTTTAGGCAAGGGGTCGCAGCGATGGGTGCAAATTACACGCATGACATATACTTCCTGCGAAAAAAAAATCGGTTTGTGTTTGGAGGGTAATAAACAAAATGATGGATAGTGTAACTTGCATCATTGAGATCGAGATATTGCAGTTTTGTCATATTGCAATATAAAAATTTGAAGACACACTTACATTAGTATACTGAGTTGTTTGGTTGTAATTTATCTGTCAGATTTTTGCAAAATGAAAAAAAATTGTGCTGCTGTTAAATATGAATAGAAATATTGGGTGGTGTGAATAAAAATTGAGTGCAAGTGTTCACTCCATTTTTTTGAGTGAACACTTATTTTGGCGTGAATAAAAATAAGCTTCGTTAGGTTTCGTTAAGTACTTCACTCTGTCATTTCTCCATCTAGAGTGAACACTTCATTTTGATGTGAATAAAACAAAGTTTTAACGTTTGCCTGTGAGTGAACACTTGTAAAATTTGAGGCTGGTTGCGAGGACCTTTTTCATTCATTTTAATAAAATAAATTAAAAAAACTTTTAAAATAAATAACTTTTATAAATGAAATGCACTAAAAAGTAAAAAATTATTTTTTCTTTGGCAGTGATAGGTATACACACGAAAAGTTTCATGGCAAAATAAGAAGTTTAATGTGTATTAACAATTTTAAAATTATATTCTCGTTTGACTTTAAATCTTTGAACTCTTATCAATGAATTGTGTAAATTTACAGCATTTCAAGTGCATTATTAAAAGTTTGGGCATGAGTTGCAGTTAGACAATTGTGATGTCCAAACTTTTATTAATGCATTTGAAAAGCTGTAAATTTACACAATTCATTGATAAGAGATCAAACATTTAAAGTCAAACGAGAATATAATTTTAAAATTGTTAATACATATTAAACTTTAAGATAAGCCTGAGTTCTAGAATTTCTTATTTTGCAATGAAACTTTTCTTGTGTATACCTATCACTGCCAAAGAAAAAAAATATTTTTTACTTTTTAGTTACAACTATAATTAAAAACTAAATTTTTAAATTAATCCATTTTAAAAAGCAGCAGGTAAGTTTCTCATACGATCCGGTTTTATATTTTCAATTTTCAATCCGTTTAAAGATCTTAATCTACTCAGCATTAGATAAATGCTTGACCTCGCAACAAAACCACCTTTTGCCCAAACTAAATCCCGCAAAGGTAAATTTTTCCCACAGAACCTCATTTAGCCTTAAATAAATTTTCCCAAAGTAAAACTCCTAAATACATCCACGTTTACTAGCCTACTAATTTCACAAAAATGACGTTTCCCTTTAATCCCAAAATTTCCCATGAGTGAACTAAAATTTCCCGTGAGTGAATAGTATTTGAATGAGAGAATTTTTATTCACACTAAATCGAGTGTTCACTTTTAACGAATCACTCCACTCAGGAGTGTTCCCTTTAAGTGTACACTTAGTTTATATTCACTCCACCCATTGTCAAATTAAGATTACTTTATATTAAAAATAAAAGTGAAATTTGAAATTTTGAATTCTGACAGATTCATACAGGGAGTGCTGCCAAAATAAAAATTAAAATTCTGTTCTAAAGTACCATTTTGGTTTATGTTCAAACTATTTTCTGGTTAAAATCTTGGGTATACTGAGGCTATACCACGATATTTTTCTCAATTGAGATATTGAGTTTCAATGTCCTGTATACCAAGTGTACACCGTGATCTCTTTTCAGTATACAGAGACACACTTGCGGTTTAAGTGAAATTGCAATTGCTATACCGCAAGTCGGTCTGAAATTTATTTCCCTCCATAGCCTCAGGATAAAAACCCCCTCACCCATCGACAGACATCGGCTACGAATTTTCATATACCTATCTGTGCCTAGCTAAAGAATGGGAGTTGAAATGCTTGCCCTCCATACCCCTTGCCTATATTCTCCGTTGCGTCACCCGTTGGGTCTCGCGTTACGAATTCGATTCCTAAAAATTCACTCTCATAATATTTTCAAAATGCGCCTAAAGAAGTATAACTTCAAAAAATAAAGAACACGACGCCCTTGTGACAAACAATGAACTAAAAAGTCAAGAACAAGTTCTAAGTGCTAATGTAAGATAGAAACAAGATATAGAAGAACTTGTTCTCTTAGTATGGTCAATGTGTGAATATTAAATATATATGATACTTTCTAACTACTATAGAAAATATTACCTTTAAATAGTCATTTTATTAAGTATCACGCAACTATCGCATATCTATAATCTGTATTTTTGCAGTCGGGGTACAGTGTTATGACTTAAAATAAAAATAAAAATTAGTATTTAAGTTAGGGAAAAGTAAGGACAACTTATCTGTTCGTGCCGTCCATTTGTTCTTGAACTATGAGACTGCCGATCCAACTCTATTCCAGGAGAATATCACGGGGGTCCGAGAAGCCATCAAAACAATTGGGACGCTTGAATGGAGGTCCGCTGTTAGGGAAACCGAACCGAGGCTGCAGCAGCTAGCCCAGAGGATAAATTAATTTAAACTGATAAATAAATAGAAATTAGGAGTTAAGACCGACAAATTTGAGGTACGACATGGCCCGACCAGCACACAGGGCGTGCTCCAACGATTAGAGATTTTAAATTAAGGATCTACCCCGAGACTTCCTAAAATGTGGCCAAGGGCTGTCAAGTCCCATTTTTAATTCCATCATATAGGCGAGCCCGAGCCTTGAGAATTTTTTCGGAGGTAGAAAAGGGAATGCCAAGTCCCGGCGCACATTTTGGTAAATAAAATTAACAATTAATAATAATATTATATTACCGATTCCAATCGGCTAGACCAGATTGGAATGTGCGTTGGTGTTGAATAAAATAAATTTATAAGTTTCGCTATGGGCCGCTTTGTGGCTCTCTATATGCTCTATCCATACAGAAGTAAGTTTCTCCAAGAATTCTTACTCAGCGTTTTTTTATTTTAACCCTATAGGTTATGGGCCCAGACAACGTAGAAAATAAAAATAAAAATTATAGTGCATAATTTATTATATTGAGTAAAGAGCAGCGACGATAGAGTGAAAAAAAAATAAAAAAAATATATATACATACATATATAACCTCAATAACAGGCATCGTGGAAAATAAAATAACCTCAATTCAAAATGGAGGTCACAAATTCTATGAAAATTGAAAAGTTTGATGGTAGGAATTTCAAGCAATGGAAATTTGAAATCAAATGTGCGTTACGAGCAAAAGGATTAAACATAGATACATTGAAGCCAGAAAATCGCGATGAGCAAGTGCAGTGGAACAAAGATGACGGAATGGCGATGTTCATCTTGACATCGTCAATGAATTTCGACCAGATTGCCCTAATCGAAAACTGCGAAACAGCAAAAGAAATGATGAATAAATTAGAAGCTGTCTATGAGCACAAGTCCGAGTTCAATAAAATGATGGTGCATGAGAAATTTTACCAATACGTATATTGCTCAAGTGACACAATGGCACAGCATGTATCAAAAGTGGAAAGTTTAGCAAAAGAATTAAGAGAATTACTACGTATACATGATGAGTTCAACCCAGGTTGAACCCAAGTTCAAATGCATGTAGACGCGAGTCGAGTTGAGATAGGGTCGACTGAACTCGACTCAGCTCTGCTACCTGGGTTGAGTTGAAATTATGTATGTAGACGAAAGTGCAGTAGTTCAGTGGTTGAATTTAGTTGACAGCAGCATCTCTGTGTTTTGTTTGTGATTTTTATCGAATTTTGTCGATTGTCGGAAATTCAACTCAACCTCAACTCACCTATTCAACTCATCATGTATACGTAGTAAATGTGGTGAAGAACTGAGTGACACGGCAATAATAACAAAAATATTGAGCACACTACCAACGACATACCGGTCTCTTCGCCAAGCTTGGTTATCGCTTAATTCAGATAAACAGACACTTCAGAACCTGACATCACGGTTGATAGATGAAGAGGAAATCCTAGACAAGGAGACTTCTAGCGAAAATGCATTAGTAACTACCAACAAAGATTCCAAACAAGTAGCCTGTCAGGGGAACAAAATTAAAAGAAATACAAACGTCCCAAGCAAATCCAGTCATAAATTTGTGTGCTACAATTGCAATAAAAGAGGCCACTTTGCTAGAGATTGCAAAGCACCTAAGAAATCTATTCACAAGAACCAAGAGCAGCGAAATATGTTGGCATTTAACGCAGAGAATAATTCAAAACCTCTACAAGGAGAACATGTATGGATATTGGATAGTGGAGCATCAACACATATGACTTTCAGGCGTGAATTCTTCTCGGAGTCAGCTGAGTTTCGAAGTGAAAATCATGGAGAATATACAAGGAGGAAAAACTGTTATGGGGAAAATGACAGGAAATGGATGGGTAGAAGAAACTAAACTTCTAGTTCATTTTTGGCTACAGATGTCACCTTTGTCCGGTGTACCCCACATGAAATTAATACAAATTCATTGGAAACATCAAAATTTGATTAATTACGAATAATCGCATTGATATAAATTGAATTTAGAAGCTGGTAAGCAGCTGTAAGCTGGTAAACGTAAAATATATTAGTAATAAACGAACTTTGCCATGAACCGGATAAATACAATCGGCCATGTTTTTTGGGGTACATTTGACTACAGCGCCACCAATAATCAAACGAAAATTGACAACACGTAGTTTTGTCTCCTTGTATAGCCTCCATGGTGAAAATAAACATAGAACTGTCAAATTAGGAAATGAGCAATATATTGATGTATGTGGAGAAGGTTCTGTATTGATAAAAAGACGAGTGAATGGACAGTGGGAGCAAAGCATACTCAAGAATGTAATTTATGTTCCTGAACTACGAAGAAATTTGTTCTCCGAAGGCGCAGCAACTAGAAAAGGCTATACAATAGTTAAAAGTAATGAATGTGCCAAGTTAATGATAAACGATACTGTAGTAATGAGTGCACAGTTGAAAGAGAATAATTTATATGAACTACAAATACAGACAGTTATACAAGAAAGTTGTAACATTGTGCAAACAGACATTAAATTATGGCATGAACGATGGCATGATAGAGTATTACGACCAAGACAACGTAGAAATGAGGAGGCAAATGTAATGGAGATTTAAATACCAAAGACTTATCAGGAGGCAGTGAATGGTCAAAATTGTCAATTTTGGAAGAAGGCAATTGAAGAAGAGCTTCAGTCGCATAAAAATAACAATACCTGGATAATAACTGATAGAACCGATAAGAAACCTATCACCTGTAAATGGGTATTCTGTCTAAAAAAGGATAAAAAAGAGTTTGTAGAAAGGTTTAAGGCACGTCTGTGTGCTCGTGGATTTGCCCAAGTAAAAGACTTAGACTACATGGAAACTTTTTCACCAACTACCAGATACGACTCAGTGAGATTATTATTAAGTATTGCAGCCAAAGAAGAATATCAGCTGGGACAATTTGATGTTAAAACGGCATTCCTGTGTGGTGAATTGTCTGAGGAAATATATATGGAGGTGCCAGAAGGTATTGAAGCTGAATCATCAAAGGTATGTAAGTTGATCAAATCGTTATATGGTCTAAAACAATCTGCAAGATGCTGGAACAAGAAGTTCACTTCATTTCTAACCACTTATGGGTTTAAACCATGTCCTTCAGACAACTGTGTTTTCGTTAGATATTTTAACAATATTAAAGTACTGCTAATAATATTCGTTGATGATGGGTTATTACTGTCTAAAAGTAAGAATACGTTAGAAATAATATTAAATGATTTAAAACAAAATTTTGATATAAAAATTCTGAAATGTAATTCTTTCATTGGTATGGAAATAAATATAAAAAGTGGATGTATAATCATAAATCAAAGTCAGTACAGGCGCGGATTTAAGGGGGGTCCCGGGGTTCATGACCCCGCCCCCAAAAGCGTTCGCTCTTTTAAAAATAAAATTGACCCAACTAAAAAAACAAAAACAAAAAATAACCAAACGACCAAAACCGACCGAACTTTTTTGTAAATTAAAAAAAGACCTTAAAAAAAGATTGATTGATCTATACTCTTTCTATTATGTTTTGATTTGCAACCTCTAGTGCAGTAAAAAAAGGCAGAGATAGGTATTGTCTGGATACAGACTAGGTATAGTCTGGATACAGCAAGATTATGATTTTATCCTTTTTGGGGTATCACCAGGTATATTCTTAAGTTTTGGACCTCGAAAAACTACTGCTACTTTTTTTTATAAACAATTAAAGTTTTTTTACCTCGTTTTTCGAGCTTAAAATGTGAATTACTCCGGTTATATAAGTCGGACTAAATACAGGAATTTTCGTTAAGTGATCCCTGGTTTTTTAATGATACAGATTTATGCGCGGGCTCTGGGTCAAAAATAAAATAAAAGGTTTTACTTAGTGTGCGACATTTCGGATGTGAATACACCCTTCATCAGGCCTTTAATTAAAAAAGAATAATACAAAACGTCAATATTTAAAATATATATACAAATGTCACACACTTACAATACAAATAATATATAAAATATATCAGCACTTATAAACACATAACACGGGGGAACTAGTATGCACGAAGTAGAAGCTTGCTCTCACTAATTCGTCCTTGCTCCAATCAGCTGTTTATATGCGTAGCTGAGGTTGTCACAATCAGACCGTCGGTTAACTGCATCTCTCATTTTATTAATGTGCAGCATCTCTAACAACATTCTCTTGTGGTAGTGCCTCCCAACTTCCAAAATCATGACGTTGTTGAGGTCAAAGATTCAGGGGCGGATCCAGCCCCCAAAAAAGGTTGTGGGCACAGCCACCCGAAAATCGGCCAAGTGCGAGTCAGAGTATGAACTCGCTCATGATTGATATAGTGCATTCCTACATGGAGATGCTTACAAAATATCTGACGCCCGACCAAGATTTTGTACAGTGTATAGTTCCACGTGGGCAAAGCCGTGGGGCAAACACTAGTAGGTAAATTAATTAACCTGTAAAATGTTAGTTTGTTCGCTCACGAAAATTACAAAAGTAAATGTGCGTTTGTTTGCACATCACAATGTCACAGTTAGACTCTAAACTACTGAACCGATTTTGATGAAATTTTTACACCTTAAAAGGATATCAAATTAAATTAAACGCTAGTATACATTTTAAATTAAATAATTTTATCTAGGTGCTTACTTAAATTACAAATTCAAGCTTACGTTTCTTTTTCGCGAAATCGTTGATAATTTCAGGCTAATTTCTGCTTTTTGCTTGTAGTTTGGTTTAGGTATTAGCAGCCAAAAATAAATTATCTTCAACCCTTAAGGGAGTAAAACTACACCCACGTTTGGAATCGTCTATGCCGATGCCGATGCATTTATAAATGTTCATGCATGTAGCGGGAGCGTACATGCCATGCCTGTAGGGGGAGCATGCATACCCGTGTGGCATTCGCATTTGTTCGCTATGCATCCTAGGTGCGGCGCGTGCATGCTTTTAAGAAAATTAACCAACTAAAATATTTTTACTCGGGTTTGAATAGAGTAGGATTATCAACACTTTTGCTGAATTGTCAAAGTATAGGTGCGAACGGACAAGATTTAGATGACGAAGTTGTAAAAAGAAATGAATGTATTACTTTTATCAGAATCTTGGATGAAAAATGAAGAATATGATGAGCACCCCGCTAATGTTTTAACATCTCATACAGATATTCAAAAACGCTATCGCTTAGTCACCATAAATCACCATGAAATGTGTGTAGGCAGATCTATGGCCGAAAAAGCACAGATGAATTTGATGGTAGTTATTTATGTATCGCCGCATAAAACTTTACGCGAAATAATGAAGTTCATACATGACAATCTCCAGGGGATTGTGGCGATGATGAGAGGTACCACCCCACTTCTCCCTTCATTAACAAAGTTCGTGAGGAACGTTCTTGGGAGCGAAGCGTCTAAACAGACCCAATATTGACAAAAGTACCACAACATATGGAACCTCACTTGATGCAGTTTTTACGCGATCTTTAGGCCAGTTTCAATCGAAAATATTTCAGTTATCATAAAACCTTTGCTTCGATTTAAGGTTTTAATGTAAATAGGAATTCATAAATATTGATATTTTGAAATTGTACTTGTATTAAGTCCCTCGTTAGTCTCGTCACTATACTTCCTGCATCTGTCGTTGGCCTTACTTTTCTGAAAGCGTACTATATATGCGACAGACCTCGACTATATCAATTGCTGCTGGTTAATATTTTAATAATTTCGGCAGTTTTTGGGTAAACAAGTTTTACTTCTAAAGTGTGGTCTGAAGCACACTCATATTTTTTTCATATTATTAAGGCCTTACATAGGATCAGGGCCACCCTAACCACAGGGCTAAATAGGCTATAGCCCCGGGGCGCAAGCCTTTTTGGGGCCTGCAACAAAAGCTGAAGCTGAGGTTGTGAAATGAGTTCAATTCACTGAAAACTGCTCTTATGGTAGCATTTTGAAGCGAAATATTCTAAATCATAGATAAAACTAATATCACTTGAAAAAGTTGTTACTACAACTGAAAGCATTATTGAATTATAGGATTCTTTAGAAAAATCTGATCAGTCGAAACGAAATACAGAATCATTTAACCTTTACAAATCTGAAGGTACAAAATTTTCCGGATGTGATTAGCGCAAACGAATACGCAAAAGAAAAAAAACAGTACGACGAAAATACGTCGAAACAAGTTAAAGATGCCAATAACGAATTTCGCATAAATGGGCAGTTCTCCAAATCAAGGAATTTTAGTGGGCTCGGGTCGTAGATTCATCATGTTTCAAGTTACATAGGTCCTTAAAGTTAAATTCAAATATAGGTTTACAATGGTTTCTAATTGGGCATTCAAAATCACTTATCTTAAACAAATATTTATAGCTCAAAACTACCTAGTGAAAATTATCACTTCGCTGTGGGACGACATTGCAAAATCGAAAATTTAAGTGCACATACAGACGTTTAACAAGCAATTTTCTTAAGGAACTTATTTTAAGGTAATAATCATAAGTGTCAGAAAACCTGTAAAGATCATACAGTAGGTTATAACGACTATGTTTGGTTTCAGCCGAACGATTTAATGATTAAAATCCAAAAATAATTAAATTTGATTCCATTTTTAGTAGAACTGGCCAAATATGTACATATTATGCTATTATTGATAATCTACAAAGTGAAAGTGTGCCTATGATACCATTTACTCAAAATTTGGGTTTCTGGTCAATTTAAAAAAATTAAATGAAGACACAATTAGTAAGAATGCTGCAAAGTTGTGCGAAAAGTATATGGACGATTTAAAAAATAATTTTATTGAAGAATGCTTTCATTTTAAACACTCATATTTATTGGCAAATAAACAAAATATATGTATCTACTGCGGAACTTAGATTAAGGACAATAACTTACAACCCTACGCATTTTTTTAAGTACATTTTGCCAATACAAATTGCACCGGCGAATCACTGAAAAAGATAAATAGTACATTACTTATCGAGGGCAGTAAGAAGGCCTTTACGGACGAGAGCGGAGATCGCCGAAGGCGAGGGGAGGCAACGCTCGAGTCCGTAAAGGCCTTCTTACTGCCCGAGGCCCGTAAAGGCCTTCTTACTGTACCGTCCTTTTTGTCACGAGTGCGCCATCAATTTTATATTGAATATGTCGACCACAGACTTCATGATGCATATTTTTCTGACACTTTCTTAAAGTAAACCAACAACGAACTTTCTGTCGTCGCCTTCACATTTCTTTCCACCTTCCAGTTTTGAAATTTATCGTAAGCCAGTAAATATCGTGCCCGCGATTTTTCAGGAATCACAGTAACTCGAAGCAGGACTGTAAAGACTTTACAGCCCGCTCTCTCGGAGAGGTCTGAAAAGTGCCACTTACCGTCCTGCAAAGAGGTACGGTAAGAGACACTTACGGTGCATGTGTGAGAAAACAAATATTTACGAACTTCTTTAGGACCCAGAAAATTAAATGAATTAAATTTTTATTTAGTGTTAAATAAATTGACTTTTTCTAGTTCTGACACTTTTGTATAACTTTGCCGGCCAGCCCTCCCCCCACATCCCGTGTATTTCCTTACGAAGAGGGGCGCATTATTTTTAGTAGCCCACGGGCGCCATATATCTTAGGACGGCCATGCATAGGATATATAATATCATCAGCCTATCAATCTCAAAAGCCGGTGAAAGTGTGACGTCACAAGTCTATTAGGGTTGTGGGCATGCCCATCGTGCCCACAACGGTGGATCCGCCCTTGCAAAGATTATCTATTTTCAATAAGATGTGACACTCTCGAATCACAAACACACCTACAATTTTTCATAAATACATAACCAAAAATATCCTATGAGCTGAAAAAGAATAACTACAGTGCTTTTTATCAAAACAACTGTCCTATGCAAATTCCCATTAAAAAGAAAGAGTACGAGGCTTATCGCAAAAGCAAATAACACATCCATAAAATGTGTACAATAATTAAAAGCCGGTTTTTTACAATGCATTTTTAAAGGCGATCCAGGGCATATGTCATGGTGTTAATCGTTCAATTTCAACCAGCCCACACAATGTAAATTATAGGGAAATGTGGAACTGAAACAAAATTAACACATGTACAAGGGGTACATGCATTACAAACTGGAAATTTTTTCATCCCATAGTTTTAAAGGCTATCCAGGGCATCTTATTTGTGGCTGGCACTGAGAACAGAAATAACACAGGCTGGTGAAAATTTTTTTTTGGAATTTCAATTTAGAAATTGATAATGCTTCAATTTATAAAAGAAAGTAATTTTTAAATCTGCTAAGTATTTTATAAAGTGCGGGAAGAATTAGAAGAAACTAATATTTTTCGTAACTAGTTTAGGCTATCTTAGTGACTTTATTAATAACTTTGTAGTTTTTTGGTATTTTAATAAAAGTAACGAGAAAGCACGGTATTAGATTTATTGTTTGCGAAAATTATTAAGGCTACCTGGAATAGTTTGTAATAAATTTAGAGGCTACATAGAACAATTTGTTTGCGGTAGATCGGCTTTTATTGCTTTTTTTGAATTTGGTAAGTGATTTTATTATTCAATTTGTAGATTGTAGATTTATTGTTTGCAATTTAAAGGCTACCTGGTACAATCGTCGTAGTGTTAGCTATAATTGGAGTTAGATTACGCAGGTTACACTGAGTAAACATCATATTAAATGTTTTGTATGTGGTGGAAAAAAATCGGATGATTTAAAAATTAAAGGGAAATATGGTTGAGAAATTTAAATAAATGCAATTTGCTCAACGTGAACATACCACAGGATCATCGTGTTTGTGAAAGGAATTTCGATGAAAATATGGTTTCAAAAATATCGAATCGTTTAAAACCAATGGCTTATCCAATTAATGTAATAGTACAAGAGCCCAGGCCCGCCAGACCTACGTCATTTTCTTAAAGCTGATATTTCGTATATATACATAGTGCGATACGCAGTTAAGCACGTATGCACACTCGCTAGCTCGGAGAATGGGCCCTTTGGAGATAGAGGGGTTAGGGGGTAAAAGGGGGTTAAAATTGAAAAAAATTGTTGACGCTGCATATGTAGGCTCTATGAGGGCTAAATAACCGTTAAATTCTAGTGGCAGAAATTGTTGACCATTTGCTGCGGTGTAAGGGGTGAAACGGCAACTTCAACTAGGGGTGGCTTGGGGAGGCTGCAAATGTAAAAGGGATTACGCATCGTTATAAGCAATTGGTAGGGTATTATTTTGTAAACTCAGCTTGTCCTACTAAAGCACTAGTGGAAATATTAGAAATAACAGTAAAATAATTAGTGAACCTTAATATGAAACCGCGACTAATTATTTCGTACCAAGGAGGAAATTTCATCGGTCTTAACAAATTAAAGGGAATTTCCTATACAAATTCTTATTTGTATATCAATAATGTTAAACTATATTACGTGTTTGATACTCCACATTTTCTTAAGTCGTTATGGAGAAATTTTATAAAATATAATATTATTTTAGAAAATAATAGGAAGGCAAGGTTCCGCCTCTTCCGTTAAAACTGTCTACCCGGAAAAATTTACGACCTAGACCATTCTTGTGTTTGAAGTTATTGTAGGTAATGGTTTGGTTCATCTGAAACAATTTCCAGAATACCAAGAGTTTTGAAAAGTTCAGATGCAAAACATCAGGCCTATATATCTTATAAATGGAGTTACTAAATTTTCTGTCGTTTATAAAAGAATACACATTTGTAGGGAAACCGAACAATTAAACTCATTCATTATAATGAGATATTCATTTATCCGTATAAAATGTACATTTATTCATTTTAATTCAAATCTTTACCACAATCAAAAAATGAAATGATAGATTTGTCATAACTAAAGTAGGATATAAAGTTCGTGATTTAACTTCATTGAAATAACTACAAAATACAGCGGTTATGGTACAATGGTTATTCCAGATTTTGCTGCTATTATTTTGTCATTATGCATCTTAAATTTGTATTTATTATCTGAGAAGTCCATCAGTGGTTGTGCTTCTGGCTTGGCGAAAATTGCACTAAAATCACCGCTCAATATCATTGGCATTTCACTTCAATTTTTATTTATTAAAGTTGGACCTTCTGTTGTGTATAACAGTAGTATTTCGTGTATGAAATCTGAATTCTGTTGATAAATCAAAGCGTCCAAAGAAAAGCCTGCAACTACTACTTTGATCTCATTTAATTTTTCATACAAATCCATAATTTTAGCTCAAAATCTAGAAAAGGCACAAAACGGCCGCTAGCGGCGAAACTATGCGGAATTCGAAAAAACAGTGAAGACAAAATTTGTAGGAAATTTTATGCTCTACAACTTTGCTCTTTTAATATTTTCACCAAAATACATAGTTTCTCTTCAAAATAGAGAAAAGGACGGAAAATGAGGAAAAACGCCTATTAAATATACCCTTGAACATATTTCGTTAGGCAACCCATCACCGTTGCGTTTGTTAGCATATATTTTATCATATAAAAAAGATTTCATTCGGTTACTCGATCGGTGAAGGTCTTTCTTCTACGGATCCTGTACTAATACCAGGACAAAAAAAGTTCATTAAAAGATTTGCCACTTAGTGAAAATACCCTGCATAATTAATTTCATAAAATGAAATAAAAACTAAGTTTCTGGCTGTTATTTCCAGGTTTAGTTTTTATTTAGCCATTTTTGACTTGCCTATGTGATTAAATTTAATTTTAAACCAAAAAATTTCATTAAATTATCTGCACACCCTGTAAAAATTGTTTTAATTTTCACTTTGTTCCTCATCATATTGCATCCTTTTCTTACAAAAGGCTTTTCTATTACTATCTACTTCTTACAATTCCGGCAAGGCCATTTAAATAACGGTACGAAGGTCAAAAATAGATAAGCGAAAACGTCGAGAGTGTCACATCTTATTGTAGATAATCTTTGGTTGAGGTCAGGTTTATGGTCATTCTCTATGCAGTGCAGAGCTAAAGCGCTTTTCTGAGAACCCCCATTATTGATGTCAGAGCGATGACCTGACAGACGTTTTCGCAGTTTTTGTTTTGAGGTACCAACATAAACAGCAAGCTGTCCCTCTTCCCCCTAAACAAACGACCTTGTAAACAGTGTCCGACTTGTCCATTTTATCAAGCTTCCCTTTGGTATTGGTAAACAGTAGAGATTTCAATGTGTTTACCGATCTTGGGGTACGCATCTTTTAAAATGGAATATTACAACAATATCAGAATTATATATGGTGACGACGTTTGCAGTACACTTAAGGCGGAAACACACTTTTAAAACGCGACCCGATCCGATGTGATGCCACGCGTGTTGAGTCAAATCAAATCGTAAATTTTCCATATATTTGTTCAAACCAGAAACACACTAAAAACACCCGATGCGACGCGACGCTCGCTGACGCCACCCGATCCCATAGTTCCAGATTTGACGTGTTGTCGATGGTGCTGGTCAACACTCCACCCGACGCGGCCCAAGCAGTGTGTTTCTAGGCAACACCCGACGCCACGCGTCAGTCATTCGAGAATCTTTGCAAAACGTGTATCCATCACTTTTTATTTTTGTATTTCTTCGGCAAAAATGACAGAGGAACAACTAATTGAATTGGTTAAACAATATCCTGTTTTATATAACATGAGTTTAGCCCAATACAGGGATAATAATGTGAGAAATAATGCATGGGAGGAAATTGCGGCGCAAATGAATACACCCGGTAAGTTTTAAAAAATATTATTTATTAAAAAACAGATTGGTAATCGTCTTTTGTAATGACTGTTTGAAATTGTGGCTAAGCAATTATTAATTTTGCCTTCCTCTCCTCACCATATCAAGCTGCCTCGGAACTGCGCCTCCACGGCAAAAGTAATCCTTGAATTTATTTCTTACAGAAAAAGCAGACTGTGTGGAATTTCTACGAATTGGATTTAAGTCCTCAAAGGCTGTAGATTCTGTCTGATTCGTCTGTCTGCCTGGATCACAGTCTGAGGGCAAATTGTCTGCGCCCAAATAATTATGTAAACAACATGTTGACAAAATTATTTTGTCGACCATATCAGGTTGTACTGCCATAGGACCAGCGAAAACACGCCATCTTGACCTTAGAATGCCAAAAGAATTCTCGACTATAAGTCGGGCACGACTGAGTCGGTAATTGAATATTTTATTGGATTCATTGTTCCGAACATCATTGCAGCTGTAGGGCCGCAGTAAAAATGGCTTCAAGGGAAAAGCTTCATCTGCAACAATCACATGTGGCAATGGTTCTGAGTTTGGAGTTAAAGGTTTAGCAGCAGGCAATTCTAATTTCCCATCTTGCAATAATTTTCCAAAGACTGATTTCTCAAATATTCCACCATCGCTATTTTTACCATATGATCCAACGTCTACGACCAAGAATCTATATTTTGGATCTACTAATGCTAGTAGCACAATTGAATTTCCTCCCTTATAATTCCAATAATTTGAACCACCATTTATAGGACAAATAATGTTCACATGTTTTCCGTCTAGTGCCCCGCAGCAGTTGGGGAAATTCCAATAATTTCTAAAACCATCTTCCGATTCTTGCCACATTGCAGGTGTAGGTTTTGGCATATATATTGGACCCATGTTTTTCCAGATTGCATCGCAAACTTCTTGCACTATTTGTCGTACGGTACTGAAACCCATTCGATAGTTGAACCCCAACGATCTGAATGAACTACCCGTGGCTAAAAACCTGTAACAGAAAATAAACATTCATTACATATCTTTTTTTTCAGTTGAAGAAGTAAAAAGTAAATGGGGAAAATTAAGGAATTGCTTTACGAATGCCTTAAAAAGGCGCCGCAAGAAGAGCGGTCAAGCAGCAAATACCATCGTTCCATGGAAATTTGAGAAGCAAATGGAATTTCTTTTGTCACATTTAGAAGGAAGACAGACTGTTACAAACTTATCGCCTAATGCAAGTGATATTATAAATGAAGACGATTCGACACAAGATTCAGAATTACAATTTTCGGGACAATCTGCACATTCACCTTCTCCTGTTATTCGTACGCCTACTCCAAACTCTACAGGTGTTACGGCGTCTACTTCAACTGCTTCTTCTGTAAGAACTTCTACTCCAAGACGTACAAACAAAAATGACAGTGATAGTAACGTTTTAAAAGAAATGGTCAATGTAATGAAATCATCGCATGAAATGAGACAGAAGAGAGCATTGTCAGACATGGACGAAAATGACTATTTCTTTTTATCAATGAGTAAACATTTAAAGAAGTTACCTAAAACTGACCAAGCTGAAATCAAATTTCAATTACATAAGCTTATACATGATTCGGAAATGAAAATGTTAAATAATTGCGAAAGAATTCTGAATACTCCGATAATCTCCGAACCATTGATTGAAGAAAACACACTGATAATAAATGCAACGCCCTTGAGGCCGCGCAGCGGGCCTAGTACACCTGTGATTGTACCCAACCAAGTGAGGTCATATAACCAAAGAGCATATAAAATAATTTCAAATCCAATAACTCAGTACAGGAATGATGATCATTCACTGCCAGTACAAAAAGAAGTTTCAGAAGTAGAAGTTGAAGAAACGCAGCAGGATGGAGGTTCAAATCTGAGAGAATATTTTGACAAGTTTTTTTGAGAGGAGTATTGAAATAAATTTTATAGTTATAATAAGTTAAATTCGTTTATTAGGTACTTACCTAAGGCAAACAGCAAGTCTTTCTTTTGTACTAATGGCTTTGCGGAATGTTGTACTTTTCTTGTAGATATCATTTTTAATAAATTCGTGTATTTCTTCAAATTGTGTTTTTGTTCCTCGAAAATATGTATGAAATCTTTCATTATCTCCAAGCAAATCTGGATACAAAGTATGATATTCACCAAACATACTTCTTTTTTCGTTTATTTCATGTACCCAGTAACGTCTAGTTAACCTTTGTTTCTTGATTCGCTTTAATATTACATATCCACACAAAATTTGCAGTAAATCTTCTTCAAAATCTTCATCGGACTCATTATTTCTGAAATCCGTAACACGACCGTACGCTTCCATTGCTATCAGCTTTTACTTCAGAAATGATACTAGTGTGTCGTGGCATCGCGTGTTGGTAATGTGCACGGTCCACGTCGGGTGTCGACACGTTGCGTTGGGTCGCGTGTTAATAGTGTGTTTCCGCCTTAAAAGTGTCAAAACAAAAAGGCAATCAATATTTTTATTATCCATTTTTTTATTAGTTATTTATTAACATTACAAGAATACAGAAAAAAATCAAAAATTAAAAAAAGTTAAAAATTCAAAAAATTAGCAGCTGATGAAGTGGGGGTTCTCAAAAAATTGGCACGTGACCATACCCACGATCTCAACCCTCCTAGCAGTCTGAAAAAAAAACAGATTATTAATCTAGAATAATGTCGCAATGTCTGGAACTACGGAAAAGTTTGAAAATTTTTTTTCACGAAATGGCGACTGCTTTCGTTTTTTTTGTTTTTTTTTTCAAGCAGTCGCCATTTCGTAAAAAAAAATTTTTCAATTTTTTCCGTAGTTCCAGACATTGCGACATTATTCTAGATTAATAATCTATTATTTTTTTCAGACTGCTCATTTCAACGCACTAGTATTTCTTTTGAAGTGTAGAGAGCTTGGATTAATTCCTAACTTTGTACATAATTCAACAGTGAATATCACTAAAATGTTTGAATTTTCCAATGAAGTAGCGGAGAAGAACTTAGAGAAGAAATTTAACAGACACATAGAACATTTTCATATGAAAATGTTGAACATAGCCATCTGCACAGATCCGTAAACAAAAACAACTCCTTTTGAAGCTTGAAGACTTGATCACTAGCACTTTGTCCAACAATGAAAGCCGCGGTTTTTTCAACTCCCAAAACATAACGCACAAGAAAATTAACATTAAAACGAAGAACAACCACAAGAACAAGTTACTAGAATTAACAGAATCATTTAAACGTAAACTGAGATTGAAACTCAACCTTGGATGGTTCATCAACAAGACCGAAATCGACTTTCCAGAAGACATCAGATGGCTGCTGTCATTGGGACACAAATTTGCGTTGCCCATTGCAAAACGGAACTTTTCTCTCTTCAAAGTCATAACTGATGGAGAAGAAATGATAAGAACGTTGGAACAGGGTAACCAAGAAACTGCCCGAGCAAATTTCACACAAATTTTACAAAATCATATCCGTACCTCTGTAACGTCACCTTTTGATAAATTTATCAACAAAATTTCTAATGATGCAAAAAAGTTTTTAAAGAAACATGAAGACATTTACATTATTCCTGCTGATAAAGGCAATGTCACAGTCGCCATTTACAAAAAGGATTATATCAGTAAGATGAGAGATCTGATGTCGGATAGGAGTACGTATAGGATTCTTAGGGTCAACCCAACACTTAAACTCCAAGGTGAGAATAACAGTTTTATTAAGTCTTTGTTTGACCAAAACATCATTGATGAATACGAGAAAAAACGCATGACTACATACACAGCTAGTAGCCCTCGAATCTATGGTCTACCGAAGGTTCATAAAAACGGCGTGCCTTTAAGACCTATATGCGCATCAACTACTGTGCCGTGCTATGAGTTGTCCAAATACATGGTCAGGATCCTGAAAAAGTTGACCGAAAACTCGAAATTTAATGTCACGAATGCAAAACATTTTATCGAAGTGATCTCCCCATTAAACATAGAAGATGACGAAGTCATGGTGTCTTTTGATGTTGTTTCCCTTTTTACCAATGTTTTTTAATATAATATTAACAATTGTCGGAGTACGGCTCCCAATCACATTACACAGGCTCAACTGAAGTAAAAAACACAATTCATTTGGTAACAAATTTATTGCACAAAAGGGAAGAACCAATTCAAATAAAAGCAGAAAAGACAAGAAAAACTTCCTTGTTTTTGTAAATATGTAAAGATAATTCAAAAAGATAATTCATTAGGCTTAAATTCACAGTTGTATTAATCAATTAATTCACGAGTAATTCATTATAGGTAAAGAAAAAAGAGAGATATTTATAATTAATCAAAGGTTAATAACGTTTCACCAAAGTGTTTTTAATTTATTCAATTGTTAACGATAATTTAATTGTTATTATGAACCATAATTTTTACTCAAAATTTCACTTAATCACAGATCACCTCAACTACGATATTCACTAAATTTTCATAATTCAAATTTATTATTACATATCACCTCAACTACGATGTTCACTAAATTTTAATAATTCAACTTTATTCCCCATATCACATAAATTGTATAAGAATTCAAGAGATACCTCATCCACGTTGAAAGCTACTATCACCACATTATCTCATTAGGGAATAATTCAACATATTTTCAAGAATTAATTTGGGTACTCACCTGTGCCTGTAAGTATAATAGAACTCCAAGGATAATGAAACATAAGGTTGGGAGAGGATAATAGAGTTTAATGAAAGTTAGTATGTTATTATTGTAGTCTGCTATTCACGGCCAACATCCGAGAATAGTAGTTAATAATGATTAATATACTTATTCACGGCCAACATTCGAGAATAGTAATTAATAAAGGGTTAGTAGTCCACCAGTCACGGCCAACATCCGAAAATAGTGAGGCTGATTAAGGGTTAGTAGTCCACTATTCACGGCCAACATCCGAAAATAGTGAGGCTGATTAAGGGTTAGTAGTCCACTATTCACGGCCAACATCCGAAAATAGTGAAGCTGTTTAAAGGTTAGTAGTCTGGTATTATGGTCCAATTCTATGGTTAGTTGTTGACAATATTAATGTTGAGTTTGTTTTGTTGTTGTCTTCATGCATCTGTATTAATGATGACTTTGTTTTGTTGTTGTATTCATCCATTTGAAAGCGGCTGCAGTGTTGTCCGTGGCATCTTTATATTTCCTCAGTTAGGTCCGATCGCACTGGTTCCCTTTTTCTTTAGAAAAATCTGGAAATAAATTGTTAATAATACCCCTAACGGAATGTGGTGATTAGGCCGAAGAAAAAGGAGATGTCGTTTATAGGGTGAAGAATTGAACAACCAATGTTCCCGTTCGCATGATATTGGAGATTATTGATAGGAAGTGGAATGACATTAAACAGCATACGAAGATCAAGAAATCCTTGTTTATGGACATGCTGTAATGGTGTTTCGTCCGGTAGTTCTCTAAACCTCCTTATTTAAGGGAGGGTTGCCGGGGGCTCTTGAGTTGTCCAAGGTCTTGTGAGAACAAACACCTTCTTACAAAATAATATTTCTTTTATTCATTCAAAATCCTTATATACTAACAATTTGGATATCTTAAATATAAATAACTACTTATTATATCTGGATACATATTTACACGTTTTTTAAGGGTATATCTATGCAACTAACTACCACTACTGCACTCTACTATCTACTCATTACTGCACTCTACATGTGCGTAAGCTGGTGTTTAGCGGTATTACTGGTGCGGTCTAGGCGGCTATGTATATAATGCGGTGTTCGGTATATTGTCGGTATTGTATCTGGTCATACCTCCCCAGCGGGAAATGGAGGGCTCCAATAGCGCTGTTTGAGCACTCCTTAAAAAGCTTACAGCGCTCCCGTTACGCTCCAGTTCCATATACTTTTTAACATTGCATGTCATTGCAGGGGAGCATACGTTTTTATGCTCCTTCAAAAGCGTTCTAGGAGCATTATAAAAAAGCTTTTTAATAAAGAATTTTCACGGACGCCTGTGGATATGTGATCCTGGTATCGAAAAGCTTTTATTTTGTTTATCTTTTGAAATTGCCTTTTCCTTTCCAAGCGCGAGTGTGATTTTACCAAAGCAGGCCCCCAACTAAATTCTAACCACTTTTAAAGCTGCTTGTCTTTCGTATCGAACGAGAGCCGGTCCATTGAGTATGCTAATGCCACCCTTTATGGTCATCAAGATAATCGCTCATTTTCTTCGTTCTATAAATTTATGAAAGCTCCGGTAATGCTCCCTCGGGAGCATATTTAACAGCGCTCAAAGTAAGCTCCCATGAACAGCGCTCATACACCTCGACACGGTATAGGAAGCGCTGCTTCGGCACATTGTCGGATCATACACCTCGACAAGGCCTGGGCAACATTCCTCAGGTATTTGTGTAATGTGTATAGTGTAATGTGTAACCGTGCCGGATCATACACCTCGACACGGTATAGGAATTGCTGCTTCGGCACGTTGTCGGATCATACACCTCGACAAGTTCTAGGCCGCATTCCTCTGGTATTTGTGTAGTGTGTGTAATGTGTGTAGTGTAACCGTGCCGGATCATACACCTCGACACGGTCTAGGACCGGAGAAGATGACCTCTCCGGAACGAGCCTGGTTAAAGACTGCCTTTGGCCTGGTGAAGCGGTTTGTTTTATAGTGAAAAAGCTCATCTGGGCAGGAAGCTTTAAAGCTTCGAAGTGAAGCTTTCAAGGATTACTAGACCTCTAGATATTTTTCTAAAGTTCTTGGAGAGGGATTCTAGTGGCGTAACGTGGTACGCTAATATTTTTCTAACGTTTGTGGAGAGGGATTCTAGTAACGAAACCTGGTTCGTTACATCTCCCTCTTTCTTCGGGAAGAGGAAAAGAGTTAATTTATTGTTTTAAAAAGGCTAGAATAGGGTTTTTTTTTGTTTAAATAAAAGCTTTAATACTAAAATTCAACGAGCTTCTTTCTCAACTAACTAAAAACATAAATAAGTTCTACCTTATAGATAAATTAATTTAGCTTCTTGCTTAAAAATAGAAAATAACAAAACAAAACGGGTTTTTATGGAGGGTTGCCATTCTCTTCTCCTAAGGTTCTAGTGGTAACGCTGCTTCTTGGCAGCTATTGCGAGATTCCGGCGGACTACTTCGTAAATGTCTGTCATGGCTGGTTGATTGTGTTCCTCTTCCAGAGTTTTCTTAAAAAGAGAAGGTCGTGTGAGTTCTCTTCCGTAGTTCAAATACGCTGGGGTATATCCTGTGGAATCGTGTGAACTGGTGTTAATGGCCAGCATGAGTTCTGGGATATATTTGTCCCAGGTTCGGTGATCGGTTTCGATGTATTGGGCGATCATGGTGTGTATAACTCTGTTGACTCTTTCGGTCGGATTGGCTTGTGGAGTATATGGAGATGTAAGTCGGTGTTGTATCTGGAAGCCTTCTAACATTTGTCGGAATTTCTTGATGGTGTATTGCGCTCCGTTGTCCGTGATGATGACTCGCGGACAGCCAACGCGGGAAATTATTCGTTCTCGAAATGACTTGGTTATGGTACTAGCGGTAGCTTGTCGTAATGGTTGTATTTCGACCCATTTGGTAAATTTGTCGTGAAATACTAATATCATGGTATTTCCTTCTTTGGAGCGTGGTAGCGGTCCTATTAAATCCGAACTGACGACATCACATGGTTTATGAGGTTGGTATATGTGCATTTTACCAGCTGGTCTCTGTTGGTCTGGTTTAGGTTTGGCACACGTGAGACAACTTCGAACATATTTTGCCGCTTCTCGGAACATTCCCGGCCAGTAATATGTTTTGGCCAGTCGGTTTATTGTTTTGGCCACTCCTAAGTGCCCTGCGGTGGGTGTGTCGTGATTTTCAAATAGGATTTGTTTTCTATGCTCTTTTGCTATACAACGCTTCCATTCTTGGTCCGGATCTGGTTCGTTCAAATGATTCTGAGCCGGTATGAAATGATATAATTTGTCGTCGTGGATTCGGTAGTCTGGGTAATCGTCGGGTTTTTCTTCGACGGATTGGTATTTGTGTGAATACCATTACAGTTTTGCTGGTCTAGGACACCTATTTCTGAAGTTGGTTGGCGTGAGAGGGCATCGACGACTTTGTTTAACACTCCTTTTCGGTATTTGATATCGAAATCGTATTGCTGTAATTCGATGGCCCATCTTGCCAACCGTCCGGAGGGATTGTCTAAGGTCCGTAACCATTTTAATGCCTGGTGGTCGGTGATTATGATGAATTTGTATCCTTCAATATATGGCCTCATTTTCCTGATGCTCCATACTATTGCAAGGCATTCCTTCTCAGTGATGGAATATTTCTTTTCTTGCTCGTTTAGCGTGCGGCTGGCATAGGCGATGACCTGTTCTGTCCCCTTGATATTCTGTGCGAGTACGGCTCCGAGGCCTTCAGCACTGGCATCTGTTTGTAGGGTAAAAGTATGGTTGAAGTCTCGGAACGCTAGTCCTGGTGCTTCGGTAAGTGATTGTTTTAATCTTGTGAACGAAGCCTCCTGAGCTGGTCCCCATTTCCACTCTTGTTTCTTCTTTAGTAGTGAGTTAAGAGGCGTTACCACTTTGGATAATTATTTTATAAAGCGTCTATACCATGAGGCTATGCCTAGAAACTGACGAACTTTCTTTACAGTTCTAGGAGCGGGTATTTGTAGTATCGGGTTGATCTTTTCTGGATCTGTTTTGATACCTTCTGGTGTTATCAGGTGAACTAGGTATTGTAGCTCTGGCTGGCAGAACTTAAATTTTGTCAGGATTTAGTCGGACATTTGCTTTTTGTAACCGCTGGAATACTTCTTGTGTATTATCTAGGTGTTCCTGAAAGGTTCTTCCTAGGATGATAATGTCGTCTAGATACACAAATGCTTTCTTGTCCATTTCCGGGCCTATTATGGTGTCAAGTAATCGCTGGAATGTTGCTGGCGCGGAGTGGAGTCTGAATGGCATGACGGTAAACTGGTATAACCCTCGACCTGGGACAGTAAATGCGGTGACTGGTTTACTCTCCTTAGCTAATGGCACTTGCCAATAACCCTGGTGTAGGTCGAGTGTGGTTATATATCTTGCCTCTCTTAATCTATCTAGAATGTGATTAATTTGCGGCAACGGGTAAGCATCTTTTATTGAGATCTCATTGATCTTCCGGAAGTCGATGCAGAATCGGTATTGGCCATTCGTCTTCCTTGCCAGAACTACGGGTGAACTGTATGGGCTGCTGGACGGTTCAATAATTTTTCAGCCAACATACGGTCTATTTCGGTGTTGATTACTTGTTGCATTGCTGGATTTCTAGGGAAGTATCGGTGTTTTATTGGCTGGTCGGTTTTTAGCCTTATCTTATGTTCGACAAAGGTGGTAGTTTTCCCTAATCTGTCAAATTTGGCTGGTTCATTTTGTAGGAATTCTTCGAGTTGGGTCTCTTCGGATGTGGTAATAGCTAGGATAGGGTTGGTTACATTCGGTTGTCTGGTGAACGTCATTTCTAGTCCAAAACGGTTTAAAACGTCCATGCCTATAATGATGTTCGGCTTTAGACTAGGAAGTACGCGGAATGGGTGTTCAACTGATTCGTTATTGTGTTTGAACACGAATTGGATGACTTCAGTTACTTTATCGGTGATGCCATTGGCTAGTTGTACTTTCTGTTTGTGTGTTGGTATAATGGTGCTGGCAGCATGGTTTTGTTTACAAATGTCAGCTATATCTTGTCCAATGTAGGATTGGGTTGCTCCGGTATCTAATAAGGCTTTTCGGGTCTGGTCGTATGTTTGAATGGTGATGAATGGACGGTTGTCTTTACTGGTATCGGTGTTCGGGATTTCTATTGTGGTCCGTGCTGGTTCCAACCGGTGGGACCGTATTGTTTCTTTCCGATTGGTTTGGCGTTTCCCGGGCATCTGCAATTTTTGCTTAAGGTGCCCCTGGTACCACATCTTGAACAGAATAGCCTAGCAGGTTCCTTGCATACTCTTCGGTCATGCCCTGGTTGTCCACATGTCCAGCAGTGATTATTTCTGTTATATGCTGGATGTATTAGGTTCGGCATGGTGGCGGCCAATCGCATTCGGTTCTGGTAGGTCGGTTGATTGGTTCGTTGAGCAGATTGGTCCCTTCGGATTGCTTCGTACTCTTCGCCTTGAATTTGTGGTTCGGTGATGGTTTGAACATCACTGCGCCGGATATATAATCTGTACTCTGGCCTCAGGTTGTCGAATATTCGTGCAAGTTGGTCTTCAGGATTAGCTATCCCCACTTGTCTGCTGAGAGTTTGCATGGTGGTAATATATTCTCGGATGTTCTCGTTGGGTTTCATCTTCCGGCCTCTGTAATCTTCTTCTAATTGTTGCTCGTATCTTGGCGGGAGAAATTGGTTTTTTATTTGCTCTAGGAAATCGTCCCATGTCCTCCAATTGGTTTTGTTATTTCGGTACCAGAGCTGTGCTTTCCCTCTGAGTAATTCTGTTAGTACTGGTACGAGGACTTCTTTGTTGATTCCGTAGGCTTCGGTTAGTTCTTCCACTCTTTCTATAAACCCGTATAGTTCATTTGTTCCGTCGAAGTAAGTGCCCCATTTTCGGATTCTGTCCATGATTTCTATGTTTGGACTGGGTTTCTCGGTGTCATCGTCGGGGTGTGGGGTATTGATGGACTTTCCCCTGGTATTATTTGCTGGATCAGACGTTCCCTTAGCGTGTGCACGTCTCCGGTGGTGGGTAGTCCGTGAAATCTTAATTCGGCTACTAGCTCCGTCTTCTTCATTTGGAGAATTTCCTGGTGTCGGTTGTCCATAGCGAAAACTTTGCTTTTTCTTCTCAGGGTACTGGATTATTTTGGGTTCTTTCTATCAGCTTGGTTTTCCTGGTTCTAGCTGGTTTAGACGTGCTCGCCTTGAGCTCTGATTACTTTCTGATTTTCTTCAGTTCAGAGCCCGATACTTATATGCATTTTCTATCCCTACTCTTTTTCCTTTTTGACATCGGTTATTTACTTAACTGGTTATGTATATACATATAATTTAAGGTCCCTGCTCGGGCGCCAATTTTGTAATGGTGTTGGAACTCTCACAAACTAAACTCATACTAACGAAGAAGTCAACACCAAAAAATCAGCTAAAGTTACCAAACCAAATTTACATTCATCAACTCGAGAATTACCGTTCATCTTATCATCAAATATTTCCTATTTGCATGCATTTTTATCATGTACAGTAAGTCTTGAATTATCCGTCATAGAGAGCATATCGTGTGCATCAATAAAGAATTTATATTTATCATTGATAGTGACTTTTCTTCCGAATTTATATTTCCTGCCCCTTAACCGGCATTATCCTTCGAATACCTTTCTTACAGGTACATCGTACATAAATTTGGTCCTTCGAGCCGGATGTTAAGGGATGTCTATTAGTAAATCGGTTGAACGTGCTTTTCTAGACTTCAATTACAAAAATCTATTGTTCTCGGCGGTACGATTAATGGCTCTTGATGAAACGCGTGGGTGTTTATAATAATAATTTCAAACAATTTCAAAATTACTTTGCCTTTTTTAACAAAATAGTAGTGAGCAGTGGTGTTTATAAAGTTCTTTGCTAAAAGGGAAAAGAAATATAGAAAAAAAAGAAGCCCTAAAGAAAATATATATATGTAGTTGACAAGAAATATAGTGACAAAAGTTTGTTGGTTGTTTGTTTAAAAATAAAAAATTCTGATTTCGTGGATTATAAAATGGATTAACGGAAAACAAAACGTGTTACGGGAAGGTGACTTCAATAGTGTACGGTACTTTAGCAAATTTACGGGGTTTACAGTGTCCGTTTTGCCTTTTCTCTTGTACAAAAATTAACGGTGTTAAACACGAGTGCCACTATGTCCCTAACAACGTGTTTCATTTGAATTAATTTAAAAAAAAAGGAAATTATAGAGATGCATATTTAGTAGAAAAGATTTTTTTTGAACATTTCCATTTACATTAAACCCAATAACCGTATGTTTGATAATTTCCTTTTGTTTGGCCTACCCCAAGAAATAAATGCGACTTTTTGTGTGTTTCCTATTCAAATTTCATATAATTATAAAATCAATTTTATGAATCTTAATTTAAGCAGCAAAACCGAGCCCTAGAGAACGAAAAGGATAACTAACAAGTGGGACGTAAATTATTGTGAGCTTTATTTAGACAATTTTTCCTTTTTTGATTATTTAGACACTTTTTGATAATTAGACAATTTTTTGATATTTTAAACAGTGGGCACGTGGTCTGATATTAAAAAACAAAAGAAAACCTTTATTTAACAATTAATCGTATCTCTTAATTGATTTTAGTTTTCAGTTACTATTGTTTTTTTTATAATGTAAGATTTACTTAAGAAACAAAGCCATTATAGCAAGTTGATTGCGAATTTTGTACAGAACTTCAACAAAACCGCTAGGGACAAAGGTGACAACAACTTCATTAAAGCACGACTTGGTTTACTTGAGAAATATTGGGCCAGCTTTGTGGAGGGTCATGATAAAGTAATTTCCGCGTCATCCAGTGATGATGAAGGAAACTATGAATATCTCTTAAACGATGTTTACGCAGACGTAGAATGTACATATGTCGAGACTTTGGCGTGGTTAACTGGGCTGTTGGGCGAAACCAGCAGCAATACGATCAAGGATGAAAGCATGGTTATGAACTCATCAACCTCAGGCAGCGAAACTAAACTTCCACGAATCACTATATCTCCGTTTAGTGGGGACTACCTTGAGTGGACAGCGTTCAAAGACATGTTCACTACCTTGATTGCCAACAATTCTAATCTGACCAACGTCCAACGGCTACATTATTTGAAGGCAAATGTGCGCGGTGAAGCAGAATTACTCATCAGGAACTATACGATAACGGATGCCAACTACACTTCAGCCTGGAAGGCTCTCACAGAAAGGTATGAAAATCTACATATCTTAGTTCAAGTGCACATTGAGGCCATCTTAAATGCTCCTTCTGTTCAACAAGAGACTGCTCATGATCTCAAACGCCTGATGAATCGGATTTCGGAATCCACTCAAGCATTAGCTAATTTAAAACGCCCGGTTGATCAGTGGGATGATTGGCTTACCTGTATAGTGGCGAAGAAATTTGATGCACAAACACGTAGGGAATGGGAATCCCTAGTGACGTCTTCTAAGGATTTGCCAGTTTTCAAGGATATTCAAAATTTTCTCCTTTCACGTATACGAATCTTGGAAGCAATGGGTACCAGCAAGCTTCAAAAACCTTCACGACTCCAAACCACAAGCCATATACACAGCAACACTACCACTACAAACACAATTAAAGGTAACCCGGCTAGCGGCTGCAGTTTGTGTTCAGGGAGACACTTCATTATGTTTTGTCGACAATTTAAACAACTTTCAGTAGAAAAGCGACGTAATTTCGTGACGAAAGAACAGCTATGCCAAAATTGCTTAAGGAAAGACCACTCACATGTCAATTGCTCATCGACCTTTAGGTGCCGTCTTTGTGATGGTCAACATCATACGATGTTGCATCAAAACGAAGCTACTCACCCACCTGGGCACGCTACTGCCTCCTTTACTTCCAGCATATCTCATACAGCTAGGCCAGGTGAAGTGGTGCTATTAGCAACTGCACTCATCGACATCTTTACCGCAAGTTCTGAACGTCTACGCTTTCGCGCGTTATTGGATCAAGGCTCTCAATCTTCCTTCATCTCAGAGTTTTGCGCCCAACTTTTACAGATTCCTAGAAGGAAAACGAACTTCTCAGTCAACGGTATAGGTAGAGTCATAGCTGGTACAGCTCGGGCAACGGTATCCATTCGCTGCTCATCTACGATTAATCCCGAATTTATCTTCGAATGCAATCCGCTTATCTTCAAACGATTGACTACTCCGATTCAGACGATTTTTGACAAACCTTCAACCTGGACTCATTTAGCCAACCTTCAACTTGCGGACCCACATTACCTCCACCCTGACCGGGTTGATGTCATTCTGGGAGCAGAGGTTTATGGTCATCTTCTCCTGGGAGATCTTCGCAAAGGTGGTTATAATCAACCGGTAGCACAACAGACCTCATTAGGTTGGATAGTCTTGGGCCCTACATCTTGTGAATCTCAAGAACCTCCAGGCGCAACAACGGCCTGTACTACGTACGCTCAGGCGGATACAGACTTAAATAATTTGTTAACCAACTTTTGGCAGATTGAAGAGGTGCCTTCAAAAAAACTACTGACTGCTGACGAGAATTACTGCGAAGATTTCTACAACCAGACAGTACAACGTGATTCAAATGGACGCTATGTGGTGAGGTTGCCACTACCACCACAATTTCAAATCAATATCGAACTTGGTAATTCAAGGCAACGTGCAATACAGCGCCTATATCAAATGGAACGAAGATTTCAAGCTAATCCCGAATTGCAATCCCAGTATGTGTCTTTTATGGATCAGTATAAGGAATTGGGTCACATGCAAGTAGTCACACCTCCCTCGTTCGCAGAGGAAAAAACAAACATGTGCTATATACCACATCACTGTGTCCTTAAAGAAGACTCCGTAACAACCAAACTAAGGGTAGTTTTTGACGCGTCGTCAAAAACGACTAACGGATATGCGTTGAATGATCGTTTACTTGTAGGCCCTAAATTACAACGAGACATATGCGCGATTATATTTAACTGGAGACGTCATCGTTTTGTCTTTACAGCCGATGTGGAGAAGATGTTTCGCCAAATCAAAGTGAACGAGCTTGATCGCAACCTACAACGGATTGTTTGGCGCAATAGTCCCTCCGAGGAGATCCAGGATTATCAGTTGACTGCATTGAAAACGTTACAGAGACTAGCCCAAGATGAAGCCGCTAAGTTTCCGCGAGGCTCTCAGGTTTTACTTACCGATACTTATGTGGATGACATCCTAAGTGGGGCCGACGACATAGAGACTGCGCTGCAACTTCAGCAAGAACTTATAGAACTTCTAACTTCTGGAGGATTTCAGTTACGAAAGTGGGCTTCCAGTCGACCGGAATTGACGGCACACTTACCACCGGACTTCTGCAACGGCAATTCATCTCTCAACCTGTCAAAGGCAGATCCGATAAAAACTTTAGGTATAGCATGGTTACCAGAAGCCGACCAATTTAGATTCCAGGTACGCATCTCTAAGTCTCAATCTTCACCTACTAAAAGGACTATGCTCTCTGATATATGCAAACTTTATGATCCCCTTGGCTGGTTGGCCCCCGTGATTATTGTGGCAAAGATCATGATTCAAAAATTATGGCTCCTTAATCTTGACTGGGATGACATACTCCCATCGCAGATAGCAACAAAATGGAATTTATTTAGCTCACAGTTAAAGCTTCTAGAGGATATACGAATCAATCGCTGGATCAGTACCTCAGCTAATGTTCAATGTGAACTTCACGGCTTTGCGGACGCATCATTATCAGCCTATGCGGCGGTCCTATATGTGCGAGTAATTACCCCCGACGGCAACATATCAGTTCATCTTATCAGTTCTAAATCTAAAGTCGCGCCAACGAAAACAGTATCGCTGCCTCGCCTGGAGCTCTGTGGCGCTGTCCTCCTAACAAGATTAATGCGACAATTTATCTCCGAGTCAATTTCGTTTCATTCAATCCACGCTTGGACAGACTCCACCGTTGTATTGGCATGGATCAGGTCCCATCCTAGTCGCTGGAAGGTGTTCGTCGCCAATCGAGTTTCTGAAGTACAACAAACTATTTCACCTTCTCATTGGAGTTACGTGCCAACGAAGCAGAATCCAGCCGATTGCGCTTCACGTGGTCTATACCCGAGTGAACTTAAACAACATTCATTATGGTGGAATGGTCCCAGTTTTTTATCGCAACCACAGTTGAAATGTACCACTATGGAGCAGACATCTAGTCCTGAAGCACTCCAGGAGGAACGCACTACAACCATTGTACACATGGCCGAAATCCATACTGCGTGGGAACTACTCAACCACTTTTCATCTCTCTGCAAATTATTAAGAATTACTGCCTACATTTTCCGATTTATTAACAATTGCCGCAGTTCCACTTCGCACCAACAAGGAGGATACCTTACCGCGAATGAAATCACCTTAGCTAGGAACTTTTGGATTCGAGAAGAACAAAGAGTGGCATTTTCCTCTGAAATTGAAAACTTAAAGCGCAAACTACCAGTATCACTAAGAAGCTCAATACGAAGCTTGAACCCTATCTTGGATGACGACCGCATACTTCGAGTGGGAGGCCGATTAAGAAATTCATTCCTACCCTACTCAGAGCAACATCCAATAATCTTACCCAAAGCCAGCCACCTCTCCTTTCTAATCGTGATGGACGCTCACTCTTCAACACTTCACGGAGGCCCGCAGCTGACGTTTTCATACGTTCGGCGTCGATATTGGATACTGAAAGGAAGAAGTTTAATACAAAAAAGACTGCGAAACTGTATCAATTGCATCCGTAACCGCCCTAAACCAGCTTCTCAAATTATGGCGGATCTACCTGCACCCCGTGTAACACCATCTAGGCCATTCCTACATTGTGGCATAGACTACGCTGGACCTATCATGCTAAAATCATCCAGAGGAAGAGGATACCGTTCGTTCAAAGGATATGTAGCTGTGTTCGTGTGCCTTTGCACTAAGGCAGTGCACTTAGAAGCGGTGTCATCGATGACTACAGACGATTTCCTAGCCGCCTTTAATCGCTTCATAGCCAGACGAGGTATTTGCTCTGACCTCTACAGCGACAGAGGAACAAACTTTATAGGTGCCAGCCGAGAGGCTCCTTCAACTTGGCATTCTGTAATAGGCGAAGCACTTGCAATGAAGAACATAATTTGGCACTTCATTCCTCCTTATTCACCCCATTTCGGCGGCATATGGGAAGCAGCCGTCAAGTCCTTCAAACGCCATTTCCGTTGCATTGTGAAGGATCAAACCCTTACATTTGAGGAAATATCAACTTTACTTGCAGGTATAGAGGCCTGTCTAAACTCGCGTCCTTTATGTGCCAGGTCAGACGATCCGGAAGAAATAGAATCGCTAACGCCAGGACACTTCCTGATCGGTGGTCCACTCATAACTATTCCCGAGACTAATCTGCTAGAAACGAAGTCTAATGTTCTTGGCCGTTGGAAACTTTTATTGCAGATGAAGCAGCACTTCTGGCATCAGTGGTCAAAGGATTATTTGCAAACTCTACAACAGCGATCTAAGTGGGTAACACCGTCCAGAAATCCGGAAGTTGGTGAGCTGGTTCTCCTAAAAGAAGAACGCCTGTCCCCAACAAAATGGATCTTGGGTCGAATAGAGGCAATACACCCTGGCAGTGACGGTCAGGTTCGGGTAGCGACGGTGAGATGCCGTGGTACTACATTCAAGCGACCGATAACGAAGATTTGTTTCCTTCCACAAACCTCAGATGTCTAGCTATAGTTGGCGACACGCCAAGGTGGGCGGCATGTTGGAACTCTCACAAACTAAACTCATACTAACGAAGAAGTCAACACCAAAAAATCAGCTAAAGCTACCAAACCAAATTTACATTCATCAACTCGAGAATTACCGTTCATCTTATCATCAAATATTTCCTATTTGCATGCATTTTTATCATGTACAGTAAGTCTAGAATTATCCGTCATAGAGAGCATATCGTGTGCATCAATAAAGAATTTATATTTATCATTGATAGTGACTTTTCTTCCGAATTTATATTTCCTGCCCCTTAACCGGCATTATTCTTCGAATACCTTTCTTACAGGTACATCGTACAAATGGTGTTTCGTTCGGTAGTTCTCTAAACCTCCTTATTTAAGGGAGGGTTGCCGGGGGCTCTTGAGTTGTCCAAGGTCTTGTGAGAACAAACACCTTCTTACAAAATAATATTTCTTTTATTCATTCAAAATCCTTATATACTAACAATTTGGATATCTTAAATATAAATAACTACTTATTATATCTGAATACATATTTACACGTTTTTTAAGGGTATATCTAAGCAACTAACTACCACTACTGCACTCTACTATCTACTCATTACTGCACTCTACATGTGCGTAAGCTGGTGTTTAGCGGTATTACTGGTGCGGTCTAGGCGGCTATGTATATAATGCGGTGTTCGGTATATTGTCGGTATTGTATCTGGTCATACCTCGACTCTGGTCTACGAAATGCTGCCGGGAACAGTGTCGGATCATACACCTCGACACTGGTCCAGGAAACATTCCTCAGGTATACGGTGGTCGGTCGGTATGGGGTCGGTATGTGTTGTGTATGTGTTAAGTATGTGGTCTAACCGTGCCGGATCATACACCTCGACACGGTATAGGAAGCGCTGCTTCGGCACATTGTCGGATCATACACCTTGACAAGGCCTGGGCAACATTCCTCAGGTATTTGTGTAATGTATATAGTGTAACCGTGCCGGATCATACACCTCGACACGGTATAGGAATTGCTGCTTCGGCACGTTGTCGGATCATACACCTCGACAAGGTCTAGGCCGCATTCCTCTGGTATTTGTGTAATGTGTGTAGTGTAACCGTGCCGGATCATACACCTCGACACGGTCTAGGACCGGAGAAGATGACCTCTCCGGAACAAGCCTGGTTAAAGACTGCCTTTGGCCTGGTCAAGCGGTTTCTTTTATAGTGAAAAAGCTCATCTGGGCAGGAAGCTTTAAAGCTTCGAAGTGAAGCTTTCAAGGATTACTAGACCTCTAGATATTTTTCTAAAGTTCTTGGAGAGGGATTCTAGTGGCGTAACGTGGTACGCTAATATTTTTCTAACGTTTGTGGAGAGGGATTCTAGTAACGAAACCTAGTTCGTTACAATGCTTAGGTTCTGCATCATTGAGAACAATTATTTGGAGTTTGAAACCGTAATATACCAACAGGAGCAAGGTGGCCCGGCCTCACCAATAGTGGCGGACATAGCAATGGAGGCCTTATTGGAGGATGTTATTGGGAAGTTGACACCTAAGCCCAAAATTGTAACCAAATATGTCGACGACTTATTTGCTATTGTGAAATCTAGTGAGATTGATAAAACACTCACCGCGTTGAACTCTTTCCACCAGAGAATCCAGTTTATTATTGAGGTTGAGAAAAAAGGAGAGCTACCGTTTCTTGACATCAAGGTAGTTAGAGACAATGGTACAATCATTTTTGATTGGTACAAGAAGCCCACATCCTCTGGACGGCTTATTAATTTTCACTCAAAACAGCCGAAGATGGTCATACTAAACACTGCACAGAATTTCGTCAGCAGAGTACTCTATAATAGTCACATTAATTTTTATCACAAAAATGTAAACATTATCAGACACCCTGTACTCTAATTCCTTCCCCACAAACATCATTATTAGTATGATTAAGAACCACCAGAGAATCACCGACGTTCGTCCCCAAGATGCTCCACCACCCTTACCGGTAACTTACCGAAGTGCACTCTACATTCCTTCGCTCTCCAATCGTATGAAGGCAGCACCAATACGCAACCGAGAGACTACAAGGATTGCATTTAGATCGGTAAACACATTGAAATCTCTACTGTTTACCAATACCAAAGGGAATCTTGATAAAATGGACAAGTCGGACACTGTTTACAAGATCGTTTGTTTAGGGGGAAGAGGGACAGCCTGCCCAGCTGTTTATGTTGGTACCTCAAAACAAAAACTGCGAAAACGTCTGTCAGGTCATCGCTCTGACATCAACAAGGGGGGTTCTAAGAAAACTGCTTTAGCTCTCCACTGCATAGAGAATGACTATAAACCTGACCTCAACAACGTCATGATTTTGGAAGTTGAGAGGCACTACCACAAGAGAATGTTGTTAGAGATGCTGCACATTAATAAAATGAGCGATGCAGTTAACCGACGGTCTGATTGTGACAACCTCAGCTACGCATATAAACAGCTGATTGGAGCAAGGACGAACTAGTGACAACAAGCTTCTACTTCGTGCATACTAGTTCCTCCGTGTTATGTGTTTATAAGTGCTGTTATATTTTATGTATTATTTGTATTGTAAGTGTGAGACATTTGTATATATATTTTAAATATTGACGTTTTGTATTATTCTTTTTTAATTAAATGCCTGATGAAGGGTGTATTCACATCCGAAATGTCGCACACTAAGTAAAACCTTTTATTTTATTTTTGACCCAGAGCCCGCGCATAAATCTGTATCATTAGCAAACTAAATACCAGTCTCTTCGTTGCCATTACATTATACATAACCTACAAAACTAAAAAACGAGGAAAAAACAGTATTTTGTTCATTTTAGTGACAGTCAACTAGACAAATTTGCCTCAAACTTTCAAAAAATATACTTTTTTTCACATGTGCCCCGAAGGTGCATCTTTTCATGCATGTTCTCTTGACCGAAAATGGCGTTTTCCAGACCTCTCCGAGAAAGCGAGCGGTAAAGTATCGAGGCGCGGGGTAAAAATCTTTACCTCCCGCTTCGAGTTACTATGTACTGCCTGCTCTTCATAGTTTTTTAACTTATTAAAAAAACCCAGAGCTTCTCAGATTGCCAGGCACTCTGTCACTAGACAACCGAGCCATGCATACCAACAAATATAAATAGCGGTATAAACGCGACACTTTACTGCGTGTACTCGGTGTTATTGAATGTTTTTAACCAATAAATAAATATAGCTCGGGGCACTTGTAAAAAAAATACGGTACATATCTCGGGCCGTCGGAGGCTTTACGCACTCGTCTGTAAAACCCTCCTTTCGGCCCTTGACATGTAATCTACTATTTTGATATTATAAAAAGACCCTGAAAATTGGTGTCAAAATACTGAATCCGTTGGCCAAAATTGCATTTGTTATCTAAAATTTGAAATGCCCGTCATTTTATGTCATTAAATCCAAAATGAAAATTTGCAATTAAAAAAAAGAAATTTAAAGTAATTTTGGTTACTTTTTTTTCATTTGTTTATAACTCAAATAATAACAATTGCATTTTTTCGTCCAATTTGAAATTTTTATCAGATCTGGTAGAGAATTCTGGGACCTTTAATTTAAAAAAAAAGAATGTTGATTTTGGCAATTATTACAAGAGACTGGTATTTAGTTTGTAGTAAACGAACTTGGCCATGAACCGGATAAATACAATCGGCCATGTTTTTTGGGGTACATTTGACTGCAGCGCCACCATTAATGAAACGAAAATTGACAACACGTAGTTTTAACTCCTTGTATAGTCTCCATTTCCAAAACTTAGAAATATATAGTACTAGCTGGAACCCGGCGCGCCTATGCTGCACCCATAAGCCAATAGGAGTAATCAGTTGATATGAATTTTAATAAACAGTAGGAGAGTTTGCAAAAAAGGCAATTTTTTGGTATTTTTGATTCCAAATAACAAAATGTGAAACTATTAGGCAAATTCGTCGGCCATATTGGCGCGGCCATTTTGAATTTATAAGTTCTGATCATAAATTCGTTATTTGCTAGCTTAAAAAACCCCAGATATCGATTTTCATTGGAATCGGAACACAATTGGCAAATTCGTCGGCCATATTGGCGCGGCCATTTTTAATTTATAAGTTCTGATCATAAATTCGTTATTTGCTAGCTTAAAAAACCCCAGATATCGATTTTCATTGGAATCGGAACACAATTGGCAAATTCGTCGGCCATATTGGCGCGGCCATTTTGAATTTATAAGTTCTGATCACAAATTCGTTATTTGCAACTTTAAGAACTGTTTGTTTTGCGAGGGCGCGTTTCGCTTCTTTTTTTTTCTTTTGTACCAAAAATTTTCTCTGAAATTACCTTTTTTCTATTTTCCTTGGGCGCCATCTACCGGAGCGTATTTGCGCCATGCGGTTTACCGAGATTTAGTCAAAACGCACATTCTGTGAAAGTTTCAGCTCAATGGGCCGTCTAGTTTTTGAGTTTTAGTGTCGCATTACAAACCAACAGACATTCATTTTTATTATAGACGTATACATGATGAGTTGAAGTCAGGCTGAACACGAGTCCAACTAAATGTAGACGCGAGTTGAGTTATAGAGTTATAGAGTTTATCCTTCTAACTCAGAAGGTACACTTTTCAGCTGGGCTGAGAAACGGGCCGCACTTTTGTGCAGGGACCGAACCGGCCGAGAGCACCCAAAAAGGTATAAGAAGAGAAACACCGCATAACGAGCATGCGACCGAAAATGCGGGCTCCTTCTCGACCCTCCCCAGCACTCCGGTACCGAGCCGGTCCGATCCCTGCACACCAACGCGGTCACATTTACCACTGCACAGTGGCTCAGCTAAGACATGCAACATTTAAGAGCACAAAACATCAAACAGAGAAGCGTTCAAAGACAATGACACACGGGGAGTCACGCCACATTAAAAAGAGTCCTTTTAAGGACATCTTCGCTGGTTTGCATGCAAAAAGCACTCGCATTTTTGTTAACATTTATAAGCATGCGGTTAACTGGTTCGTACATCCCATAATTGGTGTTAGAGGAATTAATGTACAAGAGAGGTGGACCTCTCAGGTTGTAGTTGTTCACTCTAAATGACGTACGGGTTCGTAGGAAGCCTGAGTCAACTTTGCCATTCAACAAACGATGAACGAATATAACGTCAGCGACCTCGCGACGCTTATGGAGAGAGCACAAGTTGTGCAATTTAAGTCTGTTCCCATAAGGCGGAAGAATAAGTGGGTCATCCCACGGGAGGTGACTGAGTGAAAAACGGACGAACTTCCTTTGAACCGATTCGATTTTATCGATATGGGAGGAGTATTAAGGAGACCATACCTGGGAGGCGTATTCAAGCAGAGGCCTAACTAAAGATATGTATAAGTGTTTGGTGATGAGGGGGTTGTTGAATTCCTTGGACCATCTTTTTATAAATCCCAGGACTGAATTGCCCTTGGAAGAGATATAATTGATGTGGGTGGAGAAATCCAACTTACTTTCGAAGTTGAGTTAGGGTCGACTGAACTTGACTCATCTTTGCTACCGGGGTTAAGTCGAAATTATGCATATAATAATGATTAAATTTAAGTATGATAAATCAAACAGCTTTTCCGCTATAACTTCTTTATTTGAAAAAAAAGAACAATGCCTTGAAAAATAACTTCAATTACAATTTTTAATTATAACGAATTTAAACGAAAGGAATTTAAAGCTCCACACCGAACACATTAGTTGCTTTATGTCAACTGACTTAAGATTTCTATGTTAAAATGAAAATATGTGAATGTCACGATACATTGAGGCGGATGCAACATAATATTGCAGCCGACTCCGCTCATAAAATCTGCTGACGATCAGTCTGCAGGGAACATTTTTATTCTTAATGTAACATGATACTTGTTGATAAAAATGCATCTTTCGATAGATAAAAAATGCACTTTTATCCCAGTAAGCATTTTTATATAACTCCTCCACCCCCAAGATCATTTGCAGATCCTGCAAATGGATCTGATCTAGTATTATCGGTTAATTCGATTTTGGTGACATTCACATTTTCTCCTTTATTTTTACAAATTTTTAACTTACAGATAAAAAGGCAAATAAAGATTGATAAAATTAAAATTAAAATTAATGAGCTACTAATCGCTACATTGTTTTTAAATTCTATGTATTGAATTTCTTCTCTATTTTTAATGTTTTCGATGTTAAGATTTTCTAATGACAGATTGTTATCAAATAATTTCGTAAAATTCGTGTGAGTGATAGGTATTATTACGCTACTAGTGAAGTTATCTATTTTATTTTTAAATACAAAATCTTTTATTTGGATCTTACAATTACTATACTTGATTACGTTATTATTCCGTATCAACAAACCTTGATTTACACAATTTTGTATTATTTCTGTTGTTGGCAAATTTTTTGTTACAATTAGGCCGGATTTTAATTCTTCAACAGTGCCGCGGCACCCATATGTGCAGACTGTGCATTTGCACTGGGCGGCACTTGGGAAGGGCGTCATTTTCGCGAGCGAAGCGAGCCCAAAATTTGTACAATATATGTATTTTATAAATATATCGTGTCGAAGGCAAGGGCGGCATCTCAATTTAAATGAGCGACGACAGCCGCCAAGAGACAAGGCATTTTTGGCGATGAGCGCAAAAATATAAATAAGCAGCTACGATAAACAAAAAGAAGACAAACATCAAGCACAGCACTCAATAGATTACCAATAATTAATTAGCGCACGCAGCATGTACACAATAAACAAACGATGAACTAAAGGTGACACAAAAACAACCCAGCAGAAACCTTCTAGAATCGATTCCGTACATTATCTTTCGAATGAGTAATGTCTACTTTCTAGATCGAAACATCTCTTCGATTAACATTGCGAGGTCCTGGGGTCGAAGGCATAACGACAACCTTTTGCATTACCATTCATATCAATAAGAAGGTATAAGCACAGATAAGTAAAATGCAGATGCCTAGTCGAATAGGCTAAACGTATTCCATGTTACCGAAAGCGATTTGCAGCCATGTAGCTGGCTAGAGAATGGCAACTTTTGGTCGAGCTCCAGCGACAGACTAGTTGATCTATCGACTACAACGTAAATCCCTAATTATGAACCGCGGAACGGTCCTTTTCAGGACAAAAAACCGGATTAATCCATAAAAGATAAACGAATGACGAAACGATAAACAGAAACGGTCCTTTTCAGGACCAAATCAGTTTGCGGAGCAGAAGGCTAAGCAAGAAGTTTCGCCGAGACGAAAAGATGTGGCACAGCAAGAAGTAGAAGAGAAGTCGCCATCCGTTTTCAGCTTGTCTGAGCGGGTCTTATCTTATCGAAGCCTGGTACAGACTATGCCAGTATTTTAGTCGAGTGAGTAAATAAACCAGTATGGACAAACAAATTTATTGGAGTAATTTAGTAAAATCATTTATTCGAGTCAAACCATTCCTGTTCTATTTATTCGGTTGAGTAGCGGCAGGATGCCATGACTCACTAATTACTTGATAAGCCACCAGACAAGTAGTGCAGTAAAAAAAGGCCAAAAAAATGAAAAGATAGGTATAGTCTGGTAACAGCAAGATTATGATTTTATCCTGTTTGGGGTATCACCAGGAGTATATTCTTAAGTTTTGAACCTCGTGAGCCTTGTGCTACTTTTGTTATAAACAATTAAATTTTTTTTACCGCGTTTTTCGAGCTTAAAATGTGAATTACTCCGGTTCTATAGTCGGATCGGGGCAAACTAAATACCAGTCTCTTCGTAATAAAAATGCCAATAAATTCTGGTTGGTTTCAAGTCTCTGAAGTACGTACATAACCTACAAAATTGAAAAAACGAGAAAAAAACAGTATTTTTTTCATTTTAGTGCCCAAGACCGTCAACTAGACCAATTTGCATCAAACTTTCAGAAACTATACTTTTTGATATTATAAAAAGACTCGGAAAAGTTGGTGTCAAAATATTAAACCGATCCGCCAAAATTGCATTTGTTATCTAAAATTTGAAATGCCCGCCATTTCATGCCATTAAGTCCAAAATGAAAATTTTTGTTATCAAAATGTAGATATCGACGCCAGCTTTCGAAAGCAATTAAAAAGAAAATTTTTTATTGTAATTTTCGTTACTTTTTTTTCATTTGTTTATAACTCAAATAACAACAATTGCATTTTTTCGGCCATTTTGAAAAATAAATTTAAAATGTTTTATCAGATCTGGTAGAGAGTTTTGGGACGTTTAATTTAAAAAAAATAAATTGAATATTTGTTAACGTGAACTCGAGATATTTAACTTATTGCATTTTGTCCAATTGTTACTTAACAAATGCACATTGTGAGCTAAAATTTGGACTGCATCATTTTGAAACCTATTCATTTCATGTAATATATTCAAAAACAATTTAAGGTGGGTTGTAAGAAAAAGGAAATCCGGCATTTTATGGTGGCCGCCATATTGGATGTAGCATAAAATTGAATATACTATATTGTACTGTGTTCAGAACCAAAGGTGTGTGCCAAATTTCAGTATCCCCGGATATCGGGAAGTGGTGGAAAAATCGATCGCAATATTTGTTCTCCACAGAGAACGAAGTTAATATAAAGCTTGTAAAAAACAAGGAAGTTATTGCATTTTGCAACTAATATTTATGAAAAAACCAAAAAAAAATCACTTCATTTGATTAACAATACTTACATTGTAATGCTTGTAAATAAGTTTCTATAAACCTTAAATTGTTTTTGAATATATTACATGAAATGAATAGGTTTCAAAATGATGCAGTCCAAATTTTAGCTCACAATGTGCATTTGTTAATTAACAATTGGACAAAATGCAATAAGTTAAATATCTCGAGTTCACGTTAACAAATATTCAATTTATTTTTTTTAAATTAAACGTCCCAAAACTCTCTACCAGATCTGATAAAACATTTTAAATTTATTTTTCAAAATGGCCGAAAAATGCAATTGTTGTTATTTGAGTTATAAACAAATGAAAAAAAAGTAACGAAAATTACAATAAAAAATTTTCTTTTTAATTGCTTTCGAAAGCTGGCGTCGATATCTACATTTTGATAACAAAAATTTTCATTTTGGACTTAATGGCATGAAATGGCGGGCATTTCAAATTTTAGATAACAAATGCAATTTTGGCGGATCGGTTCAATATTTTAACACCAACTTTTCCGAGTCTTTTTATAATATCAAAAAGTATAGTTTCTGAAAGTTTGATGCAAATTGGTCTAGTTGACGGTCTTGGGCACTAAAATGAAAAAAATACTGTTTTTTTCTCGTTTTTTCAATTTTGTAGGTTATATACGTACTTCAGAGACTTGAAACCAACCAGAATTTATTGGCATTTTTATTACGAAGAGACTGGTATTTATTTTGCCCCGATCCGACTTATAGAACCGGAGTAATTCACATTTTAAGCTCGAAAAACGCGGTAAAAAAAATTTAATTGTTTATAACAAAAGTAGCACAAGGCTCACGAGGTTCAAAACTTAAGAATATACTCCTGGTGATACCCCAAACAGGATAAAATCGTAATCTTGCTGTTACCAGACTGTGCAAATTAAAATGCTTTGTTTACTGCACTAAAGTGTGAACAAATTTTGTACAGTCGTTTTCTTGAACTGATACGAAAAAGTCGCTTCTTATCCATATTCTCTTTCTTTTTCTGGCACCAATTTCATCCTCTACTTCTTCTAATATCGCCATTACAAATAAATTTATTAATTTATTAATTTTTACTTTATTATCTTGTCGTCTGTTCATTTTCATACTATACTTACTAATGCACTGTGTTCGGACACTTTTTAGCTACTAATACTTTTTAAGACGTTTAGTGGTAAGTAAGTTACTCGCCACTAGACTGAAATACTGGCATAGTCTGTACCAGGCAAGGGGGTCGAAGGAAGAGAGGAAATATTGAAGTTTCCTTCACATAGTTTATAATCAAGGTCTCATTCTTATCGAAGATATTGTCATTTCGGTCTTCTAGCACCATCACGAGAGGAAAGATTTGTTACGCGTCGATATCCGAATGAACTCGCTTACGATGTCGCCCATCTTACCAAAATCGGGACTTAAAACGTTCCAAAATTAAATCAAGAACAGAAAGAAGAGTATGACCTAATATTATATTGTGTTACTTCTAATACTGGCCAGTTATATTTTCTTAATTCACCTGCTGGAACTGGGAAAACATTTTTTATTAATTTGTTACTTGCCAAAATCAGGAGTTAAAGAAGTATAGCTATTGCTGTCGCTTCCTCGCGAATTGCAGATAGTTTAATTGACGGAGCTTAAACAGCACACATTCTGAGTCTATTGGGGCTAGTCTGAAAATTATTGGGGCTCTAAACGGGACGATCCAGGATATTAGAGTCTGCAAGCAATTCATGAGAGGACCAACTGTACTATTGTCCGTTGACTTTAGACAGAGAGTCTCATAACCTATCAACCAATTTTTTTTTCAAGTTTCACGGGTACGAAGTCGCGGGTTTATACAAGCTATTGCTTGATAAGCCACTAGACAAGTGTGACGACTTTGTTCAGTCGTTTTCTTTAGCTGATACGAAAATGTCTTGCAAATTTATTAATTTATTAACTTTTATTTTTTTATCTTGTCGTCTGTTCATTCTGACACTTTACTTACTAATGCAGTGTGTTCGGACACTTTTTAGCCACTAATACGTTTTAATACGTTTAGTGGAAAGTAAATTACTCGCCACTCGACTAAAATACTGGCATAGTCTGTACCAGGCTTAGAGGAACTGTACTAATAAATGACTTGGTTGACTTTGCCAAATAGTAAGAAAATTCATTTAATTAACAATTTGTTATCCTTTCAATTTAGTGGAGTCGGACAAGCAAAACGTAAGGAATTGTTTCCAGTCTCAAATTTTTTTTTAATATGTTAGTGACATCGAATACTATACGAAATGGAAATTTTCTGCCTCTCGCAACCGCCGCTACGTAAATTATGGGCCATTTTGTAAAAAAAACTACCATTTTGGTTGTTCTTTCTAAATATATATGAGAATTTCTCGGTATGTGTAGGTCCAAAGAAAGCGAAAAAAATTAAGGGTGTTCATTATGATATTACCTATCAGCGCTTACAAAATTCAATTTTAATCTGCACACATATCCTCGAAAAAAATTAAAAACTGGAGATACTGCTAAATTTTGGTTTTTAGTCATAACTTCGGATGTTTTAAGTAAAATTTTATGAAATTTTCAGAAATTGTACTTTATAATGTGAACAATAACTGGTAAACATTTTAGGTCAAAATATCTAACACAAGTCTCAAAAATTAACCTCAAATTTGAAAATTGATTGGCCAATAACTTTTGTGCATCGCATCGTATGAGATTCATTTTTATTTCAAGTGTAGGTTCTTTTATGCACTTTATGATGGTGAACAAGAAAAAAATTTTAAACTTGAAAATAGTGGAAAAAATCGAATCGAAAATCGTGAATTTTTGTATTTTTTCGTCAATTTTGCTAGAAAAATTCCACTTTTTGAGTCTTGTATTAGATATTTTGACTTGAAATTTTAACCAGGAATTCTTCACGTTCTAAAGTATAAGTTCTAAAAATTTCATCAAATTTTACTTAAAACATCCGAAGTTAGAACTAAAAAACCAAAACTTAGCAGTTTCCCCAGTTTTTAATTTTTTTTGAGGTTATGTGTGCAGATTAAAATTGAATTTTGTAACCGCTGAGAGCCAATATCATAACAAATAGCCTCAATTTTTTGAAGTGAAACTTTTTTTGTCGCGGTAGAGTAACTTTCTGTGAAGATATATGGGACCGTCACGAAAAATGTAAGGAATTGAGGGGAATTGACAGAGTAGGCTGGCTGAGGGGAAGTACGCCAAATCCACTTTGAAGTTTTAGTTAGTGCAAAAGCTGGTTCTGTAAGAAAAAATTTGCTTATGAGCTGGTTCTGTTTGAGTTTGAGCAAAGATGGTTTTGTTGCCGAATCTTTTTTTGGGGGTTTAGCCAGGGTAAAAGTTGGTTCTGCAGTATTGCCAGAAGACAGTGGCGAGACAACGGAGGTCAGAAGCAGAATAAACATTGCTAACAGAAGCTATTTTAGCCTTCGACAGCATCTTACCTCTCGAATTTTATCTAGAGGAATGAAGTGTAAACTATATACAACGCCAATCAAGCTCGTTCTGATGTTTGGATCAGAGGCATGGACTTTGAAAGTGGCTGATGCAACTCTTCTAGTTACTTTTGAAAGAAAAGTACTGCGTACAATATTTGGCGGTGTTTATGAAAACGGTCATTGGAGAAGGAGATACATATATTCATGAATTTTACCAACTGTACAGGTGACCCGACATTGCCAAAAGTAGATTAAGAAGGGTGTGACACATTCAAAGGCTTGACGTTAGCGATCCTGCTAAAACAGCGATAAATCGATTCCCCGATAGAAAGAGAAATTCAGGTCGGGATACATGGACTCCGCTGAGTAAGACTTAGTTAAGTTAGGCGTACGTACTTGGAGGGCGTTAGCCAAGAACCGAACGGCATGGAGAGTAATGCTGGGAGGAAGCCAAGGCCAATAATAGGCAGATTATGATGATGAAAGTTGGTTCTGTGGGAAAAATTTGCCTTTGGGGGTTTTAGTCTGGGCAACAGGTGGTTTTGTTGCCAAATCCACTTTTGGGGTTTTAGTAAAAGGAACAATTTGGTGTTTCTGTAGGAACAATTTGCCTTTGGGGGTTTTAGTTTTGGTGGGGAAAAGGTGGTCTAGTTGCCAAATTCACTTTGGGGGTTTAGTTAGAAGAAAAGCTGGTTTTGTGGGGGGGGGGGGGGGGGTTTGGGTGTATTTATAACCAGATAAAAGAATCAGTGAAGTAATAGATTTCATACACGAAATACTACTGTCATACACAACAGAAGGTCCAACTTTAATAAACAAAAATTGCAGTGAAATACCAATGATATTGAGCGGTGGTTTTAGTGTAAATTTCGCCAAGCCAGAGGCACAACCCCTTATTAGATTATAACTTCTTAGATAATAAATTCAAACTGAAGCTGAATAATGATAAAATAACAGCAACAAGATGTAGAACAACGATTGACGCTGTATTTTGTAGATATTCTAACGAACTTAAATCGCTTACTTTTTCAAAACCACCATTTCATTTTTTGATTTTGTGAAGATTTGAATAAAAACGAATAAATATATGTTTTATACGGATAAATGAATATAGTTTAATTGTTCGTTTTCCCTACAAATTTCCAATTCGTCCGACTTTGGTTTCACTTCCAACGTGCGTGGCGACCACACATTCACTTTTTTTCGCTGTTTTTGGACCTACACATTCCGAGAAATTCTTATCTATATTTAGAAAGAACGAGCAAAATGGTAGTTTTTTCACAAAATGGCCCATAATTTACGTAGCGGCGGTTGCGAGAGGCAGAAAATTTCCATTTCGTATAGTATTCGATGTAACTAACATATTAATAAAAGTGAATGTGTGGTCGCCACGCACGTTGGAAGTGAAACCAAAGTCGGACGAATTGGAAATTTGTAGGGAAAACGAACAATTAAACTATATTCATTTATCCGTATAAAACATATATTTATTCGTTTTTATTCAAATCTTCACAAAATCAAAAAATGAAATGGTGGTTTTGAAAAAGTAAGCGATTTAAGTTCGTTAGAATATCTACAAAATACAGCGTCAATCGTTGTTCTACATCTTGTTGCTGTTATTTTATCATTATTCAGCTTCAGTTTGAATTTATTATCTAAGAAGTTATAATCTAATAAGGGGTTGTGCCTCTGGCTTGGCGAAATTTACACTAAAACCACCGCTCAATATCATTGGTATTTCACTGCAATTTTTGTTTATTAAAGTTGGACCTTCTGTTGTGTATGACAGTAGTATTTCGTGTATGAAATCTATTACTTCACTGATTCTTTTATCTGGTTATAAATACACCCAAACCCCCCCCCCCCACAAAACCAGCTTTTCTTCTAACTAAACCCCCAAAGTGAATTTGGCAACTAGACCACCTTTTCCCCACCAAAACTAAAACCCCCAAAGGCAAATTGTTCCTACAGAAACACCAAATTGTTCCTTTTACTAAAACCCCAAAAGTGGATTTGGCAACAAAACCACCTGTTGCCCAGACTAAAACCCCCAAAGGCAAATTTTTCCCACAGAACCAACTTTCATCATCATAATCTGCCTATTATTGGCCTTGGCTTCCTCCCAGCATTACTCTCCATGCCGTTCGGTTCTTGGCTAACGCCCTCCAAGTACGTACGCCTAACTTAACTAAGTCTTACTCAGCGGAGTCCATGTATCCCGACCTGAATTTCTCTTTCTATCGGGGAATCGATTTATCGCTGTTTTAGCAGGATCGCTAACGTCAAGCCTTTGAATGTGTCACACCCTTCTTAATCTACTTTTGGCAATGTCGGGTCACCTGTACAGTTGGTAAAATTCATGAATATATGTATCTCCTTCTCCAATGACCGTTTTCATAAACACCGCCAAATATTGTACGCAGTACTTAGGTCTGTATGTTTGAAAAAAGTTTTTACTTTTAGTAAAAAGTTTTTACTTCACAGCTGTTTGTTTTAGATGTCGAGTAAAAACTTTATATTTCCCCTTTTACTATTTTTTACACGAGCTCTTGAGCAGAAGTAAATTCTAGTAAACTCAGATGGCATTGCATTTTGTTGTGAAATTGTGAAAAATACTACTGTAAACATTTCGCCCGGAACATTTCGAAAGATACACTAAATTTTTACTTGACTTTTACTCGAGAACTGTTTGTTTGAATTCCCCACTTCTTTACTATTTTTTACTTAACAGCAGTTAACGATTTTTACTGGATTTTACTTGACTTTCAAACATACAGACCTCTTTTCTTTCAAAAGTAGAAGAAGAGTTGCATCAGCCACTTTCAAAGTCCATGCCTCTGATCCAAACATCAGAACGAGCTTGATTGGCGTTGTATATAGTTTACACTTCATTCCTCTAGATAAAATTCGAGAGGTAAGATGCTGTCGAAGGCTAAAATAGCTTCTGTTAGCAATGTTTATTCTGCTTCTGACCTCCGTTGTCTCGCCACTGTCTTCTGGCAATACTGCAGAACCAACTTTTACCCTGGCTAAACCCCCAAAAAAAGATTCGGCAACAAAACCATCTTTGCTCAAACTCAAACAGAACCAGCTCATAAGCAAATTTTTTCTTACAGAACCAGCTTTTGCATTAACTAAAACTTCAAAGTGGATTTGGCGTACTTCCCCTCAGCCAGCCTACTCTGTCAATTCCCCTCAATTCCTTACATTTTTCGTGACGGTCCCATATATCTTCACAGAAAGTTACTCTACCGCGACAAAAAAAGTTTCACTTCAAAAAAAAATTTGAGACTGGAAACAATTCCTTTTTCACTCAATTTTGATGCTTGTCCGACTCCACTAATTCTTATAAAGAACAAAAGAGCCGCGAGCGAAAAAAAAGTTTGCCCTTGAAGGGGGCGGCATCGGCGGATGTGAACTGGGCGCCATAGTGCCTAGCCGCGGCCCTGTTCTTCTATTGAGGATAGATTATTTATTTTTAATTTACATGCGTTGTTAACCCAGAGCGCATTTCTTATACAATCGTTACCATGAAATTTAAGATTTTTCTTTATAACAACTTGATCATCATTAATGTAAACGTTGCTATTTTGTACAATTACTTCTTCAATTTTATAATCTAATTCTTCATGTTTGTCATTTGGGAATGGAATCACTAATGCCTTATAATAAGACTCACTTGTAAATTTAGGTATACTAATTGTAAAGACTAATGTTTCTTTCATGGTTAAAATGCAAGTTTTAATGAACGGCAGGTTAGTTAGGGATATATTGTAGAGAGTCTTTTATTGTTCTGTAAGGATGTCATGTGGCAATACGTTGAGTCTGCTCATGAGTACGGTGTTTGTAATCTTTTGCAATTGTCTATTGATTAAGTTGATGTCGGCGTAAATTCTTATTATTTTGCTTTTTCGGAAAAATTTTATACTTGATTCGTTTCTTTCGTAATATTTGTAAGAAAGCCATCTAACTTTGTTTGTTGCTGGTTTACATGATCGACAACATGATTTAAATTTTTAATTAGGTCATTATTAATGGTAACTTGCTTATTTATTTGCTCTGTTATTTGTTTTGCTTTTTGGTCCAAATTGTTTAGGTGATTGTATACTTCTGCAGCATCGTCATTGTCCATAGTGCCGACTAAATATTTCAGCACCTTTCCACCGATGTCCACTAGACCTCGTTTACGTCGATTGTTTTTATGGGTATGGGGTATAATGGTATCAAGACTGTGTTTTGCTAGTGTTAGTTCTCTAGCTAATAAATCATAATCATTTCTATCGCTTATAGGCCAGTGCAGATACCTTTTAAAAACGCAAAAATGATAAAAATTATTAACAGCATGAAAAATGTTGGAAAGTGAAGGAAATATAGCGAGCCAACCAGAAAAATAAATTCAAGTCGATCTGAGTTACGTGGGTGGGTGAAATAGGGGTAACTTTAAGGGATGAAAAAGGTTTTTCACGATTTCCAACGAAACTAGACCTCCTATCAAAAGAAGTTGAATATAGGAGTTGTAGGTAACAAAAAGAACTACAACTTTTGTACAAACCATTTTTTCACATAACCTCAAATTTCCGAGAAAAATCGAAAAAACTAGTGTTTTTGTTTTTGATTTTTAACTCTATTAAAAAAAATTTTTTTTTCACGAAATTTTATGGAAACTTACCTTTTTATGTCCCAAACACGCTGTAGTTTTTTTGAATTAAAATATTTATTTTTACGTTTTATTTTGAATTTAAACCTAGTTTTTTTTTCATGGAGTTAAAAATCAAAAACAAAAACACTAGTTTCTTCGATTTTTCTCGGAAATTTTAGGTTATGTGAAAAAATGGTTTGTACAAAAGTTGTAGTTCTTTTTGTTACCTACAACTCCTATATTCAACTTTTTTTGATAGGAGGTCTAGTTTCATTGGAAATCGTGAAAAACCTTGAATTTATTTTTCTGGTTGGCTCGCTATATTTCCTTCACTTTCCAACATTTGTCATGCTGTTAATAATTTTTTTGTTTCCAAAAATTATTTGCACTGGTCTATTAAGTTTATTCTATTTATGTTAAATTCTATTGTGCCGATAATTTCTTCATACTCTTTGAGATTAATTATGTGCAATATTTTCGTATATGAGTCTATTACTAATTTAGTGTCCGTTTTGAACAATGTGAATCCATATTCGCTGTTTACTGGTAGTATTTCAATTGATTTTCCGTAGATAAGTGGGATGAGCAATATTATGAGATACATCTGAAAAGAATTGAGATTAAATTTAATTTTGTTGTTTGAATTTTCTTTTTCGTTGATTAGCGACATATTTAATGTTACGCTTCGTACTCTTGTCAACAACCAGTGCCGTGGCTGCCATAAGTGCAGAGTGTGCAATTGCACAGGGCCCCGCAAAGAAGGGGCCCGCGAGCGAAGCGAGCAAAAAAATATTTTGGCAATAAAAATCATTTGAATTCATTATTTGAATTTTTACTTCATTGAATGGACCACACAAATCAGTATGGGCCCCAAACTAGCATATAGGCCCCACGACACGAAATCGCACAGCAGAAACGGCGCAAAAAAAAACGCACGAAAACATTTCAAAATAATGGGGCCCCTAGACTATCAATAGTATTGTGCAATATTTTGATTTGCGCAATATTATTGATGGTCTGTGGGTGATATCTGATATTGAAAGATTGTCTGGTGCGAAGTGCGGATGTACAATCAAAACTATCGATTGTGAGCCGGAAAATCTGGATGTACATCCAATTTGACCGTGTATGGGGGCCTTTAAGTTGTTTCTCAACTGGGGGGTCGCAATTAGATATAAGGGGGTTCGCAATCCATCTGTCAATTATATATACATCATATAACCATGTATAATAACAACCGTATAAAATGCAAGAATTTAGCCACGATTTTCCGGATAATAACTAAATTTTACGACCAATGACGGAAAAAGATGGAGCCCGATTAAGCATGTTTGTTTTTCCTGTCGTCTCCATCAGGCTCAATGCTTGGTTTCTTACCGAGAAAATCGCTTCAAATGCTTGGATTTTTATCTTTCAACCAATATAATATGGGTATTCATGTCAACCCTCGTAAATCGCGTAAACTAGTAACCGCGTAACTAATGTCAGATTAACATGAATGTGATATTAGTTTACGCCGTTTACTACGTATACGCAATTTACGAGGGTTGACATGAATACCCCTAATAGTGAGGGGGTCGGACGATTTTTTACTTCATTTTTTAGTTTTTCAGGGGTTCGCGTCACTTAAAAGATTGAGAAACGATGAATGGTATTGTATATCTATTAATTTCATTTCTTTATTTCTTTCTCGTTTTTTCTCAAAAATTGCGCAAAAAGGCTTGAACTTGACACTCATTTAGTGCGTTTGAGCGTCGATATCGAGCCATTTCTTTTGTTTGCAATAGCGCTTCGTAGCATTGATTTCGTTGATTGTGTAATTGTTCAATACTGGAATATTTTTTTAATTGCATATTGCCGCATTCGGTGAGTCTTTTTGGAATTATTTTTTTTATTTTTTTCAATTATATTTATATTTTTAAATTGCTCGCGCGATGCCATTGGGTAAACGCTTATATCCGAGCGGCGCTACAAAACGCGCAATAAAGAAACACCGTGATGAAGAAGCGCGCAAATTTAGCGGCTCGCTGAATCAATTTTTCCGTTCCGCCAAATACAAATCCTTCTCTTTTGGCCGCTTCAACAAGTGCTGCAGCTATCGCTTCGACAAGTGCTGTCGCTTCGACAAGTCCTTCTGCGTCCGATGCAGTCGGACGACCTGTTCCGCGAACTGCAATATTTTCGCCTTTGTTCTTAGACGATGACAACGACGAGTCTCAGCCGTTACCGTCGACATCAACTTCATTATTCTCATACGAAAGTCAAGACGAACCGATTGTTGATTCGTCCAAACAATTTCGTATTGGGTTTTATAATTACATTCTCGACATCGCAATAGCTGCACTGGCCGAGCGTTTCGACTCATTGTATGATGTCGAGAAACATTACGGCTTCCTGTATCACATTCATTATACCGAATTCATTCCAAAACAAAGCAATGCATGTTGCTCGAAGAAAAACTCCGAAATCCTACCACTAGAATTAGAATATCGGACATCAGTGGCAAGGATCTGTGCTACTAAATGTCAATGTACGCTTCCATTACTTCCGGCAAAGGCATTTGTAGCCCAATCGAATTTTTAAATTCGTTATGCTCGAGAGGTAGAGGAAGTGCAGCATATTTGGAATACCAGTTTCTTTTTTGGGAGTGAGTAGAAAAGGAAACGACTTAGCTCAATAAAAAATGCATTTAATTAATGGAAAATTATTTAACTTTAATAGAATAAAAAATCAAAGAAAACAAAACTTAGGAACCTTCTCAAAATTTATATGAAACTAAAAAACTCCAAAAGCGCGATTTCACTTAGGATGCAGGTAATTCGGAATATAGTATTCCATATTATATTCGCCTTTTTTAGTTTGAACTTATAGTTCTTAGTTAGGTACTATTTTTGCAGTAATCACAGATATACACGCCTGATTCATAACCACCACAAGCACCATGCACCCATAATTCGCACATTAAGCACTGTACCCATTCTTCACCTCTTTTATCCTCACTATATTTTCCGTTACAAAAAAAACACTCGGCATCTTCTTCAGTAGGGACTGCTGCCTCATTTCTCGTTGCTACATCGTCGGAGGAGTCTGTGTTATTTCCAGAGATAGCACCAGAATTCATCCTGTTTTCCTTTTTTCCTACATTCTGCTTGCCTTTTCCCTTATTTTTCTGTGCTCTGTTCTCTTTATCAAGGTCCTTCCTGTAAAGGTAAGTTGAAATTATTGCCGATGTTCCTGGCTTACGGCCTCTATTGCTAGTTCTCTTTTTTATAGTGGCCACGGGATAAATATGAAAGGGAGTAACAAGGGAGTGACTTTCCATCCTACTAGAAGACGGCCCTGGCTCAGTTTCATCAAAATTCTCCCGTCGCAGAGGAGTATCCACTACGGTTAAGGTAGGCATCGTTAAAATAGTTTGAGGATTTTGATCCTGTCCTACAAAATTTGCGGCAGCGGCCACGTCATCGGCTTCAGTAAACACATCGTCGGAGGAGTCTGTGTTATTTCCAGAGAAAGCACCAGGATTCATCCTGTTTGTCTTTTTTGTTACATTCTTCTTGCCTTTTCTCTTATTGTTTTGTGCTCTGTTCTCTTTATCAGATTTTATCAACTGTGCTGTTTCAAGGTCCTTCCTGTAAACGGAACTTGAAATTATTGCCGATGTTCCTGGCTTACGACCTCTATTGCTAGTTCTCTTTTTTACGGTAGGCACGGGATTAATTTGAAAAGGAGTAACAAGGGAGTGAATTTCTATCCTAGTAGCAGACGACCCTGGCTCAGTTTCATCAAAATTCTCCCTTGGTCGTAGAGGAGTATCCACTACGGTAGAGGTGGGCATCGTTGAGTAGTTTGAGGATTTTGATCCTGTCCTACAAAATCTGCGGCAGCGGCCATGTAATCGGCTTCAGTAAACACATTTCTATTAAACGGATATATGCCAACAACTCTAGGCTTTTCCAAATAGCTCAACAACATCATATGGTGTTAACGGTCTATTATTTTCTCTGAGAAAAACCCGAATTTCTTCACTGTAATAAGATTTTAAGGGTCCCATAAAAGTCCGATCCACTGGTTGAACTTTATGCGTACAATGAGGTGGCAGTGACAAGATTGTAACATGATGCTGGTTAGCAAGATCTATCAACTCTATTAGACCAAGAGCCAGCGACGTATTTTGTGTTGTCATTTCATCCCTCATGAAAATTTCCACACTAAATCTTATATGCCTTCTTAACAATAAAAGTTACTTCTGGCAGCCCCCTGTGGCCGGGATGAACTACCCCAAAATTACAAAGAGGGTAAAAAATAAAGTTCAATTTTGTTATAGTATTACTCATGAATTTTCTGGAGATTATTTTTGATAGTATTCTCTATTTATAAAAATTAATGCCAGAACATTTACCCTTCACCTAATGCTTGCCAGAACGCTCTAAATATTTATTTAAAGGGGTTTATTGCATAAATAGTCCATTCAAAACGCGAAGGGGGTGTTCCAACATAACACCATTAAGAAAATCGAACCCTACATGTATTTTGGGTCGCTGATTACGAAAATCGGGGTCCTGCGGTCCTAAAATATGGGCGTCGCCCTTAAAAAAGAAAAAAATACCCCTTTTTAAGGGTTGTTCGCGATAATTTCTATAATAATGAAAAATAATCCAACGAAATACACTTTTCTCAATATTTATTTGCGAAGGTGGTTGATTTATATTAAATCAAGCCAAACCTTATAACAAGGGATAATCCTAAAGGGTAAAAACCACCCCTAAATCAACTGAAAATAAAAAAAAAATTTTTTTCTAGTTTATGCTCCAAATTCGATTTTATGAGTATTGTTAGCCAAAAATAAATTATTTTCAACCATTAAGGGGTTAAACTACCCCTACAACTTTAGAAATCAACTTTAAACAAAAAAAATAAGCAAAATTTTTTTTTCTGCTTAATTATATTCAACACTTTACCCCATTAAGTCAGCCAAAAATTTTATTTTTTATGAAATAATTATTAAAACATTTGGAAAATTTATTTAAAATTTAAATTGGAACCTACGAAAAGAACATTTTTTCAATGTATTTTTTTTGTTTTGATTTAGGGGTGCTTTAATCCCTTTAAAAGGGGGTAAAATAAATTTTCCATTGTTTTAATAGTATTTCATCAAAAATAATATTTTAATGTAAAATAAAAATTCAATTTTTTTCAAACTCAACTTTAATGTAGGGTTTAGTTTTACCCCCTTAAGTGGTGAAAATAAATAATTTTTGGGTTACAATACTCATACAATCGAATTTGAAGCATAAACTTGAAAAAAAAATTTACAAATTTTTTATTTTCAGTTGATTTAGGGGTGGTTTTAACCCTTTAGGATTATCCCTTGTTTTAAAGTTTGGCTGATTTAGTATAAATCAACCACCAAATCGCAAATAAATATAAAAAAATGGATTTCGTTAGATTATTTTTCATTATTATAGAAATTATCGCGAACAACCCTTAAAAAGGGGTATTTTTTCTTTTTTAAGGGCGACGCCCATATTTTAGGACCGCAGGACCCCGATTTTCGTAATCAGCGACCCAAAATACATGTAGGGTTCGATTTTCTTAATGGTGTTATGTTGGAACACCCCCTTCGCGTTTTGAATGGACTATTTATGCAATAAACCCCTTTAAATAAATATTTAGAGCGTTCTGGCAAGCATTAGGTGAAGGGTAAATGTTCTGGCATTAATTTTTATAAATAGAGAATACTATCAAAAATAATCTCCAGAAAATTCATGAGTAATACTATAACAAAATTGAACTTTATTTTTTACCCTCTTTGTAATTTTGGGGTAGTTCATCCCGGCCACAGGGGGCTGCCAGAAGTAACTTTTATTGTTAAGCAGGCATATAAGATTTAGTGTGGAAATTTTCATGAGGGATGAAATGACAACACAAAATACGTCGCTGGCTCTCCCTCTATATATTCTTGGTATGACTATAATGGCCATCGAGAATCAAGAGCACTGGTGATGCTTCTGTTGGTTTTACATATTCTACGAAGTGTTGAAACCACTGCGTAAATAAGTAAGTTTGGATCCATCCCGATGGATGTGCTTTTCCTATGGAGCCAACTGGAGCTCCTCTCATTAAAGCTTCCGACATGTTTTTACGCGGAAAAATTATCATAGGCGGGACAAATATTCCTGCAGGACTCATACATATCACAATGGTTATTAAGGACCCTCTTTCGGCCGATGTCATTGCTCCGATTTGTTTTTTTCCTTTCCTAGCTATAATTTTTGGTATTTTGCTCTGGACTACAGAGAGACCACTCTCATCAACATTAAATATGCGTGCAGCAGGGAAAGACTCGTCAGTCTGGATTTTTTCAAGATTGTCGTAAAATTCGTCCATTCTTTCTTTAGTGAATCCGTTGGCCCTTGCTTGAGAAGTTCCTGTCGGCTGTCTTATGGACAAAATTCGCTGATTTCGTTTTAAAAATCCCTTTAACCAGTATCTTCCAGCAAACCCGTCCTTAAAAGGATTTTCTATATTATTTTTTATAGCTATTTGATAAGCCAACCGCCGCAAATCCATTCTAGTTAGTCCATAAAATATATTCTCCATAGTTAATATGTACTCAACCATCAGGTTTTCTATATCTGTGCCCAAAACTGGCCTTCGACCAATAACTTTATTCGTTATAGATTCAATCGGGGAGTCTTTATCATTAACGAATCTAAAGAGTGTGGACCTGGGAACGTTGAAGTGTTTAGCTGCTTTTAAGTATCCCATTCTCTGTTCTCGAACAGCAACAATAGCAGCGGACATTTCGTCCCTGTCCCACCTTCTTCTTTTCTTGTATTTGTAGGATGTTGTCATTTCTAAAAAAATCAGAAGAAGAAAAATGTGCATAAAAAATGGAATATTCCAAATTATCTTCACTGTCGGTATTCCAAATTTACAACATGGCATCCTAACATAAAACTCCATGTCACATTTTCAATTCTAGAAATATTCATCAAATCAAAACAAAATCATAAACTAATAGGATCACTTAATAGTTTAAACAATTACAATGAAGATATGAAAATATAATAGTAAATGATTATCAAGGATTGCTTTCTTACCGAAAAAGTTTTTAAAGTAGACGTTTGGCTGTCCCGTGTGGCTGTCAATAGAAATGTCAAGAGGGTGTTCTGTTTTTAGTACTCATTGACTTCATATGTCATGTGACGTTTTGATTATAGCAAGAAAACACAGATGGTGTTTACATTAACTGAGAAATCCGAGTATTCCAAATTACCTGCAGTATTTCAAATTTGCTGCACTTCCTCTATTATAGAATTATTCCCGAACCTTGTGATCTTTGGAGTCGCTACCGCGGAGCGAAGCTTCTACAAACTGAAATTGATAAAATCATATTTGCGGAACAACATGTCCGACCACCGATTGCCCAATTTGGCTATCATTTCAATCGAAGATGATTGTCTGGCCAATGTGACACAAGAGGACATAGTCAGTCGTTTCGCTTCCATGAGCGCCTGAAAAGTCGATCTGCGAGCATAAATTTACGCCGTCAACATACATAGGGCCTATTTTGCACCGTACTACGTCTGACGAAGCGGCATGCGTGATAGCTCGAATGATTCCCATTGATATTTTTTGCAATGAAGGCTGAGAGGTTGTACGATGCGGACTAAGCAAGAGGGGGTCCAAGGAAGTACGGCCGACTCTGGCGCGCAGCCAGTCCGTCGTAATATGGCAGAGGAGGTGGCACGAGTCTATTAAGGGCCGATGGACCCATAGACTCATACCAAATGTGGAGAAGTGGGTTATAAGCGAGCATGGGGAAGTGAGTTATTACCTCACACAGTTCCTGAGTAGGCATGGAGGTTATAGGGCATAACTTCACCGCTTCAGGTTGGACGATTCACCGATCTGCCCGGACGATAAAGAGGACGCGGAGCATGTCTTCTTTAAATGCCCGAGGTTTGCGGAGCACATGACTGCGTTGGAAGCAGTTGCTGAAATGCAGCTAACTCCGGAAAACATCTTGGACCGTATGATAAGGTCGGAGGTTGTGTGGAAAAGAGTGGAAGTGGCGCTGAAGGCCATTCACCAGAAGCTTAAGCATTACGAAGCCCAAAGAAACAGAGAAAGGCAAAGGAATGCAAGAAGAGGTAGCATCTATGTAGCTAGATGGGTAGACTGTTCCGGCTCTGGTGAGCACCTTGGAGGGATCCCTTTGTTTTCCAGGGTCATGACGCCAGACTGAAGTAATGCCTTAACGGCTCGTACCGGTCTGGAGTTGGACGTCATGCAAAAGAGGGTGGGTGAGTTTACTCAGTAGGAATTTGACATAACCATCTGGTTGCGTACCCCCAGCGGAGTCTCCTGTCATAAGCATGAAAGTCTTAGACAGGCGGTCGCACACGTTCCCTGCTGCTTGACCGATGTAAGATTCTCATCACACCCTCGTAACAAAAAAAGGGCTTATTTTGTAAAATTTTTTCACGCGGACTGGCGCTTATGAAGGAAACTCCGCGAACGAAGCGAGCGAAAAAATTTTTGAACTCTCTGGGGCCCCTCGCTGAATTTTTGCACAGGCCCCCCAATTGTCTGGCCGCGGCACTGTCAATAACATAACCGTTTTGTATTTCATTGGCGCTTAATCTTTTATATTTGGGTTTGTTTTTCATGATGTTTCTGTTAGCAACGACATTTTCAAGCAATTCATAATTAGCATCGCGTTTTTTATTTAAGTTGGCAATTTTGGTTATTTTATTGTTTTGGAATTTAGTTGCAAGGGTTACAATGTCCTCTTTATCGAAATTTGTTCTGATAAAATCGATTGGTCGTAGTTTAGTAGTCGAGTGATTGGTCTCATTATAAATTGTTATTATTTTGTAAATTTTTTCGTCGAGTTCATCTTTGTTCCCGTCTGCTTCCATTATCCGTAAGTGCTCATTTAATGTTCCATGGAGCCTCTCTATGTCTGCATTACCTGTCTTGTTGTTTGCTGTTGTGATATGAGATTCTATTGAGTTTTCTTTAAGAAATAGGTTAACTGAGTGGTGAAGAATACATCGTTCATTGTCATAAACCAATTTTTTCATTTTTCCTAAGAACTGAATTCGCTCTTTTAAGGCTTTCAGAATAGATACCCACGTTCTATCGCGTAGTCGGTGTATAGTAGCGTATGTGGTAAATTTATCTATAGTTGTTTCTATAGGGAAACCAGATGTCCACATGAACTATCTCGTTGAAACTTTTAGCTGTTTCGGTTAATTTTAGCGGAACTTTTACCGGATGGCGATCGTGTTTAGCCAGAATGCACACTTCGCAATTATTTAAGTATTTCGCAATAACTTCCATTAGATTAGGATAGTGGTACTTCCCTTTTAATTCTTGGAATACTTCGTTAATTCCACGATGATTTTTCTCCTCGTGTTCCTTTTTTATGAGAGATAAAATTTGTTCTTTGTCTGTTATATCTATTAACTTGAGATTGGATTTGATAATTTTAAGTCGTCTGTTATTTGCAAAATATTTGACATATAAGTCTTGAAACTGTATAAAAAGTTGATTATCGGTACAATAAATGCACATAATACCTGTGTCTTTTAGAACTCTTTTAATTAATTCTAAAAGATTACTATTTTCATCATTAGTAATACGTTTATGGATTTTTTTATTAACTATTTTGATTGAGAATTTTTCCTTACTGCCTTTTCTAAATAGATTTGATTTTTGTATAGGTTAACTGGTGTTTCAGTAACATAAATGTGGTAAGTTTCGTCCTGGGGGGCGCTGTGAATAGTTGCATCAGTAGATTTAGCCTCTTCTTCAAGGTTGTACAAACTATTGTCGTGACAACTTCTATCGTTGTCGTCGTCAGTTTGACATGTTAGTCTACTTAATCCGTCAGCTACACAGTTTTCCTTCTCCTTGAGGTATGAAATGTCAAAGTCAAATTCGCTCAATTGTATCTTCCATCTTTGCAATTTCATATTCGGCTCTTTGATGTTGTTCAGCCACACTAATGGTTTGTGGTCTGTACAAATAGAAAACCTTCGGCCGTACAAGTATGTTCTAAAGTATTTCACCGACCAGATTATAGCGAGCAATTCTTTCTCGATAGTAGAATACCTAATTTCGTGGTTGTTTAGTGTCCGAGACGCATAACATATTGGATGCTTGTTTTGGCTAAGTACAGCCCCAATCGCATAATTAGACGCATCAGTAGTTAGTACGAATCGTTTATCAAAGTCTGGTCGTTTTAAAATTGGGTCACTAGTTAATAGAGTTTTCATTTTATTGAATGCTGATATATATTCGGGATCGGATTGGTTAATTTTAAAGCCCTTTTTTAAGTACTTTATTATGGGGTATGTAACGGTCGCCCTATGGGATTTAGTCCGCTGGCGTCCTCGTGTGCGGATTCCACCAGTTGCAGGCAATATTTTGTCAGCAAGGGGCGAAAATGAAAGAAAATTGCGAATCGATATAATAATCTAACTATTTCCAGAAATAGCTCAAGAAATAGTTTCCTGGAAAAGTTCAGCTTTATCCATTCTGAAAAACGCTTACTAAATTTAAAATGGAATGCAGAGAAAAAAATTTAAAAAAAAAAAAATATTCAATAACACAACGAATCGGAATAGATTCAAATTATTCAGCAGAAACATTGATAGTACAAGATAATTTAAAATCGACAACACTAATTTATAGAACAGCGAAAGCGTAACAAGTGTTAGGGGAAATAATGAATCCTATGATAATGATGTCGAGAGAAATATAACGGCGCTCGGCGGTCCCGTTTGGACGTCGGCGACTGTTCTCGGTTTTTTTGGGATGAGCGGGGACATTTTTCAGAAGTGTGTGCTGAACGGGAGTTGAACCGAATCAGTTGTCGCGAGTGGTTGAGTTTTTTTCTGAAGTGCTGTAGGAAAAACTAAAAATAGGAAAAATTATAAGAAAAAAGGGGGAAGGAAGATTATTCACGGGATTCTGCGGAGCTTGAAGAAAAACCCAAGCTACATAAAGGAAAGGAAAAGGAGAATTTTTGGGGGAGATAAGGAGCACCTGGGGAGCGCGGTCACGTTCTTTATGGGCATTGTTGATCCCGTTAGGCCAACGGCGTGTAAGATGCTGAATAGGGAGGATCGGTGAACTTACTCACATGTTTGTAGATTGAAGCAAGGATCACGGTATACTTTTCTATGATTAATTAATTAATTGTTTCGATTTTGTTTAGGAAAGAGGTATTTTAATATCTATATAATTGGTTCAGTTATATTGTAGCAAAATATTCATAAATTTTGTTTTTGCAATATCGCCATTTCTTAATCATTTAAATTTTCAGTGACCATTCGCGTAATACCTACTAATAATTAGTCGTTCATTTTACGTATATTCACCTATAGACGATTGATGATAAACGATATCAATCGCTTCTAGGCGTATAGTTTTTTTGGGACATATAATAAGGTAAATGTATTTAGAAAAATAGTAGAATACCGCAAGAATTTAAGATATATTTCCATGGACAATACAACATAAAATGAAAAAAAAAAAAAACAAGTTGTCATTTGTTGAAAATTATCAAACTTAACCTAGGTCTTGAAGCTGATAAATATCAAAAATATAAATCAAACCAGCTGCCGCAAGATCGGGAGAATAATAGGAACAAGAGTAAATAGGCCATAGTGGTAGGCTTGATTCTATATAATAAGAATTACTTCATATTTAATACTTTCGGATTAGAAGTGATCCTGGATTCGATATTGGAATCGAATAATCCAGCTGTGCTGATATGAATAGATTTTTTTTGTTAGATACACTAATAATTAGACTATATTCTTAGAGATTGATCCCGTATTGTGAGAATTACTTTATATTTATATTATATGATTAGAAATGAGTTCGGAATTCGCTATTGGAATAGAATAATCCAGCTATACGGATATAAGCAGTTTTTTTTGATAGATATAATAATGATTAGACTAGATTATTAGAGATTGATTCTATATAGTAAGAATTACTTTATATTTATACTATCGGGTTAGAAGTTGATTCTGGATTCGATCTTGGAATAGAATAATCCAGCTATACGGATATAAACAGTTTTTTTTGGTAGATATAATAATGATTAGACTAGATTATTAGAGATTGATTCTATATAGTAAGAATTACTTTATATTTATACTATCGGGTTAGAAGTTGATTCTGGATTCGATCTTGGAATAGAATAATCCAGCTATACGGATATAAACAGTTTTTTTTGGTAGATATAATAATGATTAGACTAGATTATTAGAGATTGATTCTATATAGTAAGAATTACTTTATATTTATACTATCGGGTTAGAAGTTGATTCTGGATTCGATCTTGGAATAGAATAATCCAGCTATACGGATATAAACAGTTTTTTTTGGTAGATATAATAATGATTAGACTAGATTATTAGAGATTGATTCTATATAGTAAGAATTACTTTATATTTATACTATCGGGTTAGAAGTTGATTCTGGATTCGATCTTGGAATAGAATAATCCAGCTATACGGATATAAACAGTTTTTTTTTGGTAGATATAATAATGATTAGACTAGATTATTAGAGATTGATTCTATATAGTAAGAATTACTTTATATTTATACTATCTGACTAGAAATTGACTCTGGATTCGCTGTTGGAATAAAATGATCCAACTATTTTGAGGGAAATCGTTTAAACTATATTGATGGAAATTGGTACTATCTTAAAATAAGTAATTAATACCATATTGATGAAATTTTATACATTATTAAAATAAATACTTAAACTATATTGATGAAAATTTATATTATATTAAAATAGATACTTAAACTATATTGATAAAAATTTATACTATATTAAAATAAATACTTAAACTATATTGATAAAAATTGATACTATATCGAACTAAATAATTAAACTACATTGGGGAAAATTGATACTATATTAAAATAAATAATTTAACTATATTTATGGGAATCGATACTAGATTGAGATAAATAGTTAAACTATATTGATAAAACGTTGATTTTATATTTGAATGAATGACTACACTTATTGATAAAACTTGAACCTATATTGTAATAGACAAATGAACTATAGTTATTTGATGATTAAATACCTTAAGTAAAGATTCTCATTGTACAGTAAAAATCGATTATATAACGAAGTAGACCACTAATCGGGAATAGGCTATATCGGTTGCATAAGGGGCGCATAGGTAATTACACCCATGCGGACCACCTAAGGTAATATCGTGTTAACTCATACCGTCCACTATAGGGTTGAGCAGAGTACAATTGTCACCCGGAATCGGGACCGGATAAAACGTTTTTTTTTGTTTTGGTAGGGTGTGGAATATTGACATTTGGCTTGCTTCCCAAGCCTCCCAAGTACCAAGTACCTTCGAATTTTCCAAAGTGGTTCACCTCGGATAGGGGAGCTAGGGGTATTCCGATAACCTTTAGACATCATCCTTCAGAGAAATAAATTAGTGGGAAATTTTCCTCGCGTATCAGCTGAGGTGGGTAAACTAGAGCTTTAGTACTGACGTCCGTTTAATGGACGAGTAGACCCCCCCTGTCGGTGTGGCCCGCGGAATTAGGATGCCCTAACCAACGTAAGTGCCGCCCAACTATTTTTGTTTGTTATCATGTAGCCCATACAATGACCTGGTGACCAGCGACCACTCTTCCATTTCTCACTTTCCTTCCCCTGTAGCCCCTCTCGTTGGCCCTGGACGTTGTTCCACCCCCTTGTCGCCCTTACTTAATTTTTTTGTTGTAAAGGCACGAGTAATTTCAGCTTGACTGTCACCCCTTCGGCATCCCTGTACCGCGGACCCCACCCCATCCGGCGAGCTAGTCAGAGCAACGCTAGTCGTACCGACAACCGGTGCATGGGATGCGTTTCGTTCGCGACACTTCTCCGGCGGTCGAACCGTCCGAGCCACCCTTTTTCTTGAGTCCCCTTCCCCAAATTTTGTAATGGTAGTCTTTTGGCCTTTATGGCAATTTCCCGTCGTCGTGCCTCGGCACAAATTTTCCCAGACAGTTACAAATGGCGCCCAACGGTGGCTAGTGGATGATAACTTGTTTGATTCTCTAGTCTCGTAAGCCTAGCTCGGAAAGTCTGTTGTTGTAGTCATTTTCCCCGTCCGAAGCTAGGATTTCCTCTAGTATTTTTTTCCATCTTAGTAGTTTATCTTTTAAATTTTATGGCTCAGGCCAACGAGAGGAGCCAGGAGTGGACTTCTTTCGCTTAGCAGTTCTCCGTTCTCCGTCCAAGTCCCTCTGGCTTCAGGTTCTAGGGCGAAAGTACTTACCGCGGTACTCTAGCCCTTATCACCTCTGTCTTTTCCTCTTTCCTATCATTCTTCTTCTTCACTCATTTCACCTTTAATATCTTTCTGCGGTAGCCTTCCAAACTAATTTACGGTTCTTGTCATGGAGACTCAAGTCTGGTTAACAGGCGTTATACCGCCTGACCATGTGCGAGCCTTCCCTGACAAGAACCACCGCTCTTTAGTTTTCTCGCACATCTTTGTAGTATGGACGGATGTACACCTGGGCGTCGGACCTGCCCCGTCAAGCTAACAGGCGTTCTATCGCCTGGCGATGCGACAGGGTCGACGTCCTGATATGCACCCGCCCCCGGCTGTCTGACCGTTCTGACACATCACCTTCCTGGGAACCAGCCGAGTTGCTGACCAGTTGTGGCTGAGTGTCAGAGCGGTCTCCTTTATCTCTCAATGGAGGCTTCTATCTCTCCTTCTTTCACCCCTTCTTCTTCGCAGTGGTCACTGGGATCCGGTCATCGTTTTGGGCTGCCGGATGTCGGACAATGGGGAATCGGTGGTGTGAATGGTGTTGGACAATAGTCTGTCACCATCCTCATCATCGATCCCGCAAGTGGAGGCACTTGGTGCTTCTGGTGACGCGGATGCCACTCAGTCTTGAGTTCAGGCTGACTGTCATCGGCGCCATCAGCCACCGTAGCCTTGGGAGGGTCATCCTTTCCCTGGGGCCGCACTACACAAAAAAAAAAAAAAAAAAAAAAAAAATTTATAAATCTAAAATAGCGTTTATTTTTCTTTTCTTCATTCATTCCGTTTCGTTCTATATTTATATATAATTTAATTAAACCCTTTGCTTTAATACAATTAACATCAACAATTAATACAAATATTCATACAAACACTTAATTAACTATAATAACCTGCAAATTATTAATAATCGCTATCAACAGCAGCATCAACGGCCTATCGGTATATTTGGTTAGGCTTTGCCAATTCCTTTGATTCAGCCTTGTTTCACCTTCCCTGAGATATATAGTCCTGCTCATAGTATAACTTATAGGGGAACACCCAAGTATACGGATTGTAGAACGAAACGGCGCCGAATTGTGTATTAACTCTGTTAGTATCTCTATAGTCTTGGTATCTGACCCTGCCAAACACCATGCCGCCAAAAAGGAATGATAAGGGGCAGTTTGTCGCCGACAATGACGATGAAGAAGATCCCCAAGAGGACTCTAACCATGGCGGTTCTCGTGACTCGGGTCCTGAGGAAGAGATCCAAAAGGATGGAGGCCCAAGCAAGGAGAGCTCCTCTAAAGCTGGCCCCTCCAAAGTTTCCAAAACCGACCTGAAGAGCGCGGTCAATAAAGCCCTAAGATATTGCTCCTCGGAGCCCGACCGATCTCGCGAAAGGCCCCTAACTAGACATGCCAACCTCCAAGTCCCGTTGGTGCTTGACGTCCATCAAAGAGGCCCGAACGTCAGCGCTCACCCTTCACCCGGCGCGTACCCCCCTTACACCCCCGCATACTATTCAGGACCCAGCGACGTCTGGTCCACCGGACCTACCATGGGACCACCTGTCCATTCTGCCGAGCCCAGCGCACCAGCAGCCCCGACCAAGTACAAGTCCCCAGTAGTTAACTGGAAGCTCCGCTTCTCAGGTCGGGAAGGAGAGCTCCCCGCCGAAGAATTCCTATTCCGGGTGCAGACTAAGGCTCAGGACGAAGGAATCCAGCCCCCGGAACTAATAAGAAACGTCTCCGTACTATTAACCGGAAGCGCTGAGGACTGGTATTGGGCCCAGTTCCGCAGAGGCTATCCCGTCCCCACCTGGCAAGACTTCCGCTTGAGGTTCGTTGAGCAGTTCGGTGGTCAAACCTCCGAGTACCAGGTCATCAAGGAAATCTTGGAGACCAAACAAGGTAACCGGTCCTTTGATGACTACTCTGCACAGATTTTCACCCTCCATAACCGGCTATCAAGGCCGATGCCCCCTGCTGAGCTGGTTCGCATCCTGATGCAAAACTTGAACGTCTCTCTAGGGTCCGCCATAATGGGATCCTCGTTTCAGGATGTTCGACAGCTCCGTGAGGCTTGCCAGAGGGTAGAAAGATGGCAGCGCGAAAGGAGGGGTGATCACCGAGCTGCACACCGAGTCCACGAACTGGAACCAATTCCGCCCCCGTCATACCCCAGCCAGTACCAACCATACGCCCCTGTACCAAACTATCGCGCGGAGCCCCAAATTAGCCAACAGCCTGTTCTAGAGGAAGTCCGTAGGACCCAGCCCGGCAGACCAGCTCTTAAGTGTTGGAATTGTCGTCAGGAAGGACATGGGTTCATGGTATGTACCGCCCCCCGCAACATCTTTTGTTATAAATGTGGGCGACCGGATACATACTTACCTACTTGTCCTGACTGCTCGGGAAACTAGAGTTGGGGTGCGAGTATCCTTGCGAACCCGCACCCTGCTCAGATTTCTCTTCCGAACGTGTCCCACCTGCCATGTCAACTAATTCGTTAGACAGCTCTGACCTGTCGGCAATGGAACCGCTACCGGTATTCCCTTCTCCACAGGCCAGAGCCTCCTTTATGCGACGATGGGCCAACTACCACCAAGTCCGTAAACGAATCTTTGGGGAAAGCGACGTGGCGCAGCCCAAAGCTAAAACCCCACGCATCCGCCAGAAGGCCATAGAGAAACGTATTCTCACCAAGCGAGTCCTGTCAGCGATACTTACTGACGCCACTGATGAACGACCATTTGTTAACGTACAAATTTTGGGCGAAACGGTTCTCGGCTTGCTGGACAGTGGGGCAAGCATTAGTTGCCTGGGAAGAGGGGCAGAGTCGTTCCTCCGAAATCACCCAGAGGCACAGCTAAAGCGTTTGCGTACCTCTGTCCAGACAGCCGATGGCTCAGCCAACCAAATTCTGGGCTTCATCACGGTCCCTGTCACGTATGGCCTTCGTACATTGCCATTGACCATCTATATAGCCCCTAGCCTTACGCAAACATTGTACCTCGGAATAGATTTTTGGAAGGCCTTTAAGTTGGCCCCACACATTATCGGTGAAATACAGCTGGCACCACAACCAGACCCGAACTGCCATCCCCTTGAGGAAGCCCAGCAGAGGCGTTTGACCCAGGCCAAGGCGCGGTTCCCGTCTTTTGACACCTGTGGCCTCGGCAAGACGCACCTGGAACAACATGTTATTGACACTGGCGAGGCGGTGGCCATTAAGCAGAGACACTATCCTGTCTCTCCTGCCATCCAGACCCTCATGTATGAGGAAGTCGATCGCATGCTGAGTCTAGGTGTGATTGAAGAGAGCAACAGTCCGTGGAACTCCCCTGTGGTCCTGGTTCGAAAGCCCGGCAAGGTGCGACTTTGCCTGGACTCCCGCAAGGTGAATGCAGTCACGGTGAAGGATGCTTACCCTCTGCCCCATATCGACGGTCTCTTGGGACGGCTACAGGACACGAAATACATCTCAGCCATCGATCTAAAGGATGCCTTTTGGCAAATTCCTTTGGAGGAAAAATCCCGAGAGAAGACAGCTTTCACGGTCCCAGGGAGACCGTTGTATCAATTCACCGTAATGCCGTTCGGCCTTTGCAATGCGCCACAGCGTATGTGCCGCCTAATGGATAAGGCAATCCCAGGCTCTCTTCGAGAACGCGTCTTTGTCTACCTAGACGATCTCTTGGTGGTGTCTCCGACGTTTGAAGCCCATATCCAGACGTTGGAACAGGTCGCAGACTGTCTGCGTCGCTCAGGGCTGACGGTGAACCTGAACAAAAGCCGGTTTTGCGTTCGAGAAGTCAAATATTTGGGATTTATCATTGGCGATGGGTCGCTAAAGACCGACCCCGACAAGGTTTCAGCCATCAGGGATTTCCCAGTTCCAAAGTCGGCCAAGCAGGTACGACGGTTTTTGGGCATGACGGGATGGTACAGGCGCTTCATAGGTAACTATGCAAGCATTGCCTCTCCCATCACGGACTGCCTAAAGAGCGGCAGATTTGTTTGGACCGATGAAGCCCAACAGGCATTCGAGGAACTGAAGAAATCCATGATGTCTGCACCTTTACTGATAACCCCAGATTTCACCAGCCCTTTCTTCATCCAGTGTGACGCCAGCAAGACCGGAGTAGGAAGCGTCCTGTTCCAACGACGCGGAGACGAAGAGCACCCAATTGCCTACTTCTCGAAGAAACTGAACAATGCGCAACGTAACTATTCCATCACAGAACTAGAGTGCTATGCAGCGGTGTTAAGTGTCAAAAAGTTCAGGGCATATGTGGAAGGTCACCCCTTCACTATAATAACCGATCATGCCAGCCTGAAGTGGCTCATGAGCCAGACCGATCTAAGCGGCCGATTAGCTCGCTGGAGTCTAAAGCTGCAGGGCTTCCAATTTTCAATCGAGCACCGCAAGGGTAGTCAGAATGTGGTACCGGACGCTTTATCACGGGTCGACTGTGTCGATGAAGTGTTCTTCTGCAACGACGTGGACTTATCGTCCCCAGCCTTTAAATCGGAAGATTATGTCCAGCTCGTTGAGCAAGTGACCAAGAAGGCTGATCAGTTACCTGATATTCAGGTATCTGATGGATACGTGTTCCACCGTTCGGCCCCACGGACTGGCGACCCCGAGACGGACGATCTGATTTGGAAATTGTGGATCCCTGTAGAATTGACCGCTCCCCTGATCCAGTCCGCTCATGAGCCCCCTCAAGCTTCCCATGGCGGTATCCACAAAACCCTTGCACGCCTTCGGGAAAAATATTATTGGCCCGGTATGACTAGCCAAGTCAGAAAATATATAGCGAGCTGTGAAGTATGTAAGGAAACAAAAGCTCCAAACACAACCCTTAGGCCCCCTATGGGCGAAGCCATGGATGTGTGCCGACCTTTTCAACTCTTGTACATCGATTATATGGGCCCTTACCCTAGGACTAAGAAAGGCCACACGGCTGTGTTGGTAGTGCTAGACGCGTTTTCCAAATTCTGTTTTCTCCACCCAGTAGCTGGCGAAACATCTAAAGCCGCTGTGAATTTTCTCGAACACCAAATTTTCCACGCTTTCGGAGTCCCCGAGGCGATATTCTCTGATAATGGAAGCCATTTTACGTCTAAAGAATTCGCGAAACTGTTGTCCGACTACGGCGTCAAACATCAACTCACCGCCGTCTATTCTCCACAAGCCAACGCTTCCGAGCGGGTAAACCGCTCCGTCTTAGCGGCTATCCGAGCGTACCTGAAGGAAGACCACCGGGATTGGGACCTACACCTGTCTGCAATTGAATGTGCCCTACGGAGCGCCCATCACTCCTCCATCGATACCTCCCCTTATCAGGCCCTATTCGGGTGTCCAATGATCCTGCATGGATCCGCTTACCCGGTACTGAAGACCCTAGGTGCCTTGCAAGAGGGAGTTATAACAGTACTGCCGGCCGTAGATAGATGGCAGGCCCGGCGTGACAAAATAGAGCAACACCTGGCCGCGGCTCACACTAGACATGAGAAACACTATAATCTGCGCTGCAGAGCAGTAGAGTTCTCGCCCGGCCAGGTAGTCTATCGACGAACCTTCCCCGTAAGTAGCAAGGTCGACCGGTTTAACGCTAAACTGGCAAATAAATTCACGAAGGCTCGCGTGAAGCGAAAGCTTGGGAGTGGGAGATATGAGTTGGAAGATTTAAAAGGCAAACCAATCGGAACCTTTCACGTCAAGGACCTCAAGGCCTGACAGCCTGAGTAGGGGAAAGTGACCTCGTGGAGCGGGGGTTCGAGACGACGACTATGTGGTATAGCCGGCGGATTGAGTCCCTGGAGCAGGAGACACCTTCCGGGAGAGAGACTTCGCGCTCATTGGGATCCGTCGGGACAATGTGGAATTGCCTCTACCTTCCCAACGGACGCGCGAAGTCACTCTGGAGCGCGCTCAGGCCTAGGACGCGTTCTAGCCTAAGTTCTGGAAGCAATGGTAACTCCGAGTAGCCCTAATAAGGCATCTCGCCGGCTTAACCGGTTATTAATAGGGTACCCGTCGAGGTCCGCTTGAGTAGCTTCCCCAGCGGATGGTACACCTGCTTGATATACTTGGCTGTCTGGAGTCAAGCTTTCATGTTGGTAGCTTCAGGGGTTGCCAGACCAACCCCCCCATGTGTATATAGAGGTGACTCACGAGGTCGCAGACATCCCTCCCTGGCAACGGCTAATTCGCTTGCATCAATTCCTTCGCCGCAACCCGAAGATAGGTTAGGTACGCCACTCCATCCCGGCATGTATAGCAGAACAATACCGAGACGCCTAAGTTGCCGGTAAGGAGGGGGCCGCTCTCCGGAGCAAGCATGATACAGGCTAAGGTTAACAAAATTCGTGAAGACATCCTCTGCTTCCTGCACATGTTTGGCAGTATTTAGACAACAAAAATCTCATCAGGCCCTGACCACCCTATAAGACGTCCGCCTAAGTTTTTGTAAGGATATGAGAACCTAGCTTAATCCCAGCTGGACCAGGTTCCGCTGGTGGAATAAGCAGCAGGGTACGCATGGTGTAACCTACTATTGTTCGAAAAGTGGCCGACGACGAGACGATTGTCTTTAAGGTTGAGATAAGCCAGTAAAACACAAGGTAAAGCAGAGATTGTCTTAGAAATATAACACCAAAAAGTACGATGGCGGTCATTTGAAAGTAATGCTATATAGCGCCAATAACCAAGTAATTTCAGGCATGTCGAAAACCTAAGTATCAATGTTTGCGCGCGCGAGCGGCCTTTTCTGTTACCCAGGTACAGCCCGGCTAGCTCAGTCGGTAAAGCATGAGACTCTTAGTCTCAGGGGTGGGTCAGCCCCACGTTGCGACGCAACCGGTATGGGAACCGAAAACCTAACCATATGATACAACAAGGCCCCCGTTTGTTTTTTTTCGCGCCACCTCTCGCCTGGCGGATTCGAAATGGCGCGCGTTGTAACGGTCGCCCTATGGGATTTAGTCCGCTGGCGTCCTCGTGTGCGGATTCCACCAGTTGCAGGCAATATTTTGTCAGCAAGGGGCGAAAATGAAAGAAAATTGCGAATCGATATAATAATCTAACTATTTCCAGAAATAGCTCAAGAAATAGTTTCCTGGAAAAGATCAGCTTTATCCATTCTGAAAAACGCTTACTAAATTTAAAATGGAATGCAGAGAAAAAAATTTAAAAAAAAAAAAATATTCAATAACACAACGAATCGGAATAGATTCAAATTATTCAGCAGAAACATTGATAGTACAAGATAATTTAAAATCGACAACACTAATTTATAGAACAGCGAAAGCGTAACAAGTGTTAGGGGAAATAATGAATCCTATGATAATGATGTCGAGAGAAATATAACGGCGCTCGGCGGTCCCGTTTGGACGTCGGCGACTGTTCTCGGTTTTTTTGGGATGAGCGGGGACATTTTTCAGAAGTGTGTGCTGAACGGGAGTTGAACCGAATCAGTTGTCGCGAGTGGTTGAGTTTTTTTCTGAAGTGCTGTAGGAAAAACTAAAAATAGGAAAAATTATAAGAAAAAAGGGGGAAGGAAGATTATTCACGGGATTCTGCGGAGCTTGAAGAAAAACCCAAGCTACATAAAGGAAAGGAAAAGGAGAATTTTTGGGGGAGATAAGGAGCACCTGGGGAGCGCGGTCACGTTCTTTATGGGCATTGTTGATCCCGTTAGGCCAACGGCGTGTAAGATGCTGAATAGGGAGGATCGGTGAACTTACTCACATGTTTGTAGATTGAAGCAAGGATCACGGTATACTTTTCTATGATTAATTAATTAATTGTTTCGATTTTGTTTAGGAAAGAGGTATTTTAATATCTATATAATTGGTTCAGTTATATTGTAGCAAAATATTCATAAATTTTGTTTTTGCAATATCGCCATTTCTTAATCATTTAAATTTTCAGTGACCATTCGCGTAATACCTACTAATAATTAGTCGTTCATTTTACGTATATTCACCTATAGACGATTGATGATAAACGATATCAATCGCTTCTAGGCGTATAGTTTTTTTGGGACATATAATAAGGTAAATGTATTTAGAAAAATAGTAGAATACCGCAAGAATTTAAGATATATTTCCATGGACAATACAACATAAAATGAAAAAAAAAAAAAACAAGTTGTCATTTGTTGAAAATTATCAAACTTAACCTAGGTCTTGAAGCTGATAAATATCAAAAATATAAATCAAACCAGCTGCCGCAAGATCGGGAGAATAATAGGAACAAGAGTAAATAGGCCATAGTGGTAGGCTTGATTCTATATAATAAGAATTACTTCATATTTAATACTTTCGGATTAGAAGTGATCCTGGATTCGATATTGGAATCGAATAATCCAGCTGTGCTGATATGAATAGATTTTTTTTGTTAGATACACTAATAATTAGACTATATTCTTAGAGATTGATCCCGTATTGTGAGAATTACTTTATATTTATATTATATGATTAGAAATGAGTTCGGAATTCGCTATTGGAATAGAATAATCCAGCTATACGGATATAAGCAGTTTTTTTTGATAGATATAATAATGATTAGACTAGATTATTAGAGATTGATTCTATATAGTAAGAATTACTTTATATTTATACTATCGGGTTAGAAGTTGATTCTGGATTCGATCTTGGAATAGAATAATCCAGCTATACGGATATAAACAGTTTTTTTTGGTAGATATAATAATGATTAGACTAGATTATTAGAGATTGATTCTATATAGTAAGAATTACTTTATATTTATACTATCGGGTTAGAAGTTGATTCTGGATTCGATCTTGGAATAGAATAATCCAGCTATACGGATATAAACAGTTTTTTTTGGTAGATATAATAATGATTAGACTAGATTATTAGAGATTGATTCTATATAGTAAGAATTACTTTATATTTATACTATCGGGTTAGAAGTTGATTCTGGATTCGATCTTGGAATAGAATAATCCAGCTATACGGATATAAACAGTTTTTTTTGGTAGATATAATAATGATTAGACTAGATTATTAGAGATTGATTCTATATAGTAAGAATTACTTTATATTTATACTATCGGGTTAGAAGTTGATTCTGGATTCGATCTTGGAATAGAATAATCCAGCTATACGGATATAAACAGTTTTTTTTGGTAGATATAATAATGATTAGACTAGATTATTAGAGATTGATTCTATATAGTAAGAATTACTTTATATTTATACTATCTGACTAGAAATTGACTCTGGATTCGCTGTTGGAATAAAATGATCCAACTATTTTGAGGGAAATCGTTTAAACTATATTGATGGAAATTGGTACTATCTTAAAATAAGTAATTAATACCATATTGATGAAATTTTATACATTATTAAAATAAATACTTAAACTATATTGATGAAAATTTATATTATATTAAAATAGATACTTAAACTATATTGATAAAAATTTATACTATATTAAAATAAATACTTAAACTATATTGATAAAAATTGATACTATATCGAACTAAATAATTAAACTACATTGGGGAAAATTGATACTATATTAAAATAAATAATTTAACTATATTGATGGGAATCGATACTAGATTGAGATAAATAGTTAAACTATATTGATAAAACGTTGATTTTATATTTGAATGAATGACTACACTTATTGATAAAACTTGAACCTATATTGTAATAGACAAATGAACTATAGTTATTTGATGATTAAATACCTTAAGTAAAGATTCTCATTGTACAGTAAAAATCGATTATATAACGAAGTAGACCACTAATCGGGAATAGGCTATATCGGTTGCATAAGGGGCGCATAGGTAATTACACCCATGCGGACCACCTAAGGTAATATCGTGTTAACTCATACCGTCCACTATAGGGTTGAGCAGAGTACAATTGTCACCCGGAATCGGGACCGGATAAAACGTTTTTTTTTGTTTTGGTAGGGTGTGGAATATTGACATTTGGCTTGCTTCCCAAGCCTCCCAAGTACCAAGTACCTTCGAATTTTCCAAAGTGGTTCACCTCGGATAGGGGAGCTAGGGGTATTCCGATAACCTTTAGACATCATCCTTCAGAGAAATAAATTAGTGGGAAATTTTCCTCGCGTATCAGCTGAGGTGGGTAAACTAGAGCTTTAGTACTGACGTCCGTTTAATGGACGAGTAGACCCCCCCTGTCGGTGTGGCCCGCGGAATTAGGATGCCCTAACCAACGTAAGTGCCGCCCAACTATTTTTGTTTGTTATCATGTAGCCCATACAATGACCTGGTGACCAGCGACCACTCTTCCATTTCTCACTTTCCTTCCCCTGTAGCCCCTCTCGTTGGCCCTGGACGTTGTTCCACCCCCTTGTCGCCCTTACTTAATTTTTTTGTTGTAAAGGCACGAGTAATTTCAGCTTGACTGTCACCCCTTCGGCATCCCTGTACCGCGGACCCCACCCCATCCGGCGAGCTAGTCAGAGCAACGCTAGTCGTGCCGACAACCGGTGCATGGGATGCGTTTCGTTCGCGACACTTCTCCGGCGGTCGAACCGTCCGAGCCACCCTTTTTCTTGAGTCCCCTTCCCCAAATTTTGTAATGGTAGTCTTTTGGCCTTTATGGCAATTTCCCGTCGTCGTGCCTCGGCACAAATTTTCCCAGACAGTTACAGGTATGCAACCTTTGCGTAGTCCTTAATAAATTTACCATAATAACCCGTAATACCGAGAAATTTCCTGATGCCTTTGATCGTGCTAGGAAGTTTAATTTTTTGAATAGCTTCTACTTTTTTATTATCAGGCTTTACTCCATTTTGTGTTATTATGTGACCTAGATAGTTTGTTGATGTATCAGCGAAATGACATTTGTCGATTTGGATTTTAAGGTTTGTTTCCCTCAATCTTTGTAAAATTTTTCTCAAAGACAATAAATGTTCTTCGAAGCTAGTAGAGAAAATTAGAACATCGTCCAAATAAACCACACATATTTTGTTAATGTAGTCATTTAACACGCGGTTCATTAACCTTTGAAATGTGGACGGAGCATTTTTCAGTCCAAACGGCATGCGAATGAATTCATAATGTCCGTTGGCTGTTGAAAATACTGTCTTTTGACGATCTTTGGGTGATACTTCAATTTGATGAAAGCCTTTTGCAAGGTCAATAGTTGAAAAATAATTGCATTTGCCCAATTTATCGAATAATTCTTCGATGTTAGGAATGGGGAATTTGTCGTCTATAGTCTGCTCGTTTAGCTTCCTATAGTCGACAACAATTCTCCACTTTTGTATTCCAGACTTGTCGATTTTTTTTGGTACAACCCATATTGGTGAGTTGTATGGGCTGTGACTAGGTTTGATAATTTTTTGATCCAGCATTTCGTTTATTTGCCGATCGACTTCTTTTCGATGGATTTCTGGATACCTGTACAATTTACTGTAAATTGGAATTTCCGTTTTCGTATTGATTTCGTGCTTTATTTCATTAGTAAAGGAAAGGTTATCTTGATCCTTGCAAATTATGTCTCTATACGAATTTAGGAGAGATCTTAATTTGTAGACATCTTTTGTATTAAGATGTTTAGAAAAACTTTCATTTGGAATAACAGTTGAGTTGAATTCATTACTAAAAACATTAATAGATTCGTCTCTATAACATTCTCTAGCATAGAATTCTTCCTCTTTGTTTAAATAGAAGGGTATTGAAGCGTTACGTGTTCTTAGTAATCTTTCTTTGTAATCAATGATTGCATCTACGTCTACCAGTATGTTATTACCTATTAAGCCATCGAAGTAATTATGAAAATCGTACTCTGAAAATTCTACATAGTAATATTTTTCTTCATTAAATTCATTGAATATAGGGAATCTGTATAAGATTTTTGTCTTGATTTTCCGATTAAGTACCTTAATTATCTTGTTGCTAGATGGAATTTTCCATTTTTCACTACAAATATTTGGGTTTATGATGCTACTTTGAGCACCGAAATCTGTTATAAATCTCATATCACGAATCCTATTTTTTACTACTATATAAGGTAGTCGTTTCTTGGTGTTAAGCAAAAATTTTGCTGGGATTGAAGACCATTATTTCTATAGGGGAATTTATTTCTTGTTACGGGGCTATTACTATTATCTAGATAGTTAATTTCATTTTCGTTAATGGAAATGTCCATTGGTTCTCCACGGCTGTTGGAGTTGAAATTTCCTTGGGAGTACGCTCTGCGATTATTGTAATTAGTGTTTCTTGATTGTTCACTATTAGTGAAATTTCTAAATGAACTGTGTTGGATTGTTCTGTCATTGTTTGCGTTATTAGCTTTCTGGTTATTATAGTTGTAGTTATAATTGTTTCTATTAGAATTTCTCGATTGACCACTATTAGTGTTTGTAAACCGATTATGTCGAATGTTTCTGTCATTGTCACTGTTATTAGTTTGTTGATTGTTAAAGTTGTGATTTGAGGTAAAATTTCTAAATTTATTAACAGAGTTATTTTTAATTTGTGAAATTTTGTATTTATTATTTGTGAAAGACAAATATCCAAATTTAGCTAATAGGTCGTGTGCATCTTCTAGGTTTTCAGGATTTTGACATCCAATAAGATTTTTCACGAGTGGAGGTAAGTTTTCAGTAAAGTGTTTTAAAGCTAGCCTTTGGTTTGTGGCAATTTCAGCTTCTGAGTTTTCTCCGTTCAAAATATTTGCATTATTTAAGCGGCATAACATTGTATTAATTTTATTGTAAAAATTTTCAACTGTAGAATCACATCTACATAACTTTAATTCATCAACAAGGTCTACTACTGGCGTTTTTTCGCCGTAATTTTTTATTAACACGCGTTTTAGTTCCAACCATGAGTTTACTCTTCCATGTCTTATTATAGATTCTTTAGCTTTACCAGTAACTTTGTCAATAATGAAACCAAGAATAACAAGTTTATTTTCGTTACTTAAAGAGTCAAAAAGAGGTATTAGTGATTCGATTCTGTGTAAAAAACTTGATAAACTATATTTGTCACCGTTAAAGGGGGTTATATAAGTTATGCTTTTAGCAACATACTGTAAAGTTTCTTTTTCCGCCACTTCCATTTTTATTATGTACCTATTATTATTTATTTATTTTTGTATCAAATTAAATGAAAGGAAAGAGGAAAAAACACAAAAACTAAAGTTAAATGCTTGCGTATCTTATCTAATATAAATTTTTTTTTGTTTTATTTTTTATTTGCTTATTGAATTTTATTTCTATTTATTTATTTATTGAATTAGTTGGATTTAAAAAAAAATGTATTCTAAATTAATTTATTTAGGAATAGTGTACCTTATTTAAAAGAATGAATATTTCAATGTTTTTATTTTTTTGCTGTTGTCTTGTAGTCTTCGAGTTGAGTTGCAAATTTGTGAACGGTTGCTTCGTCGCTTCTCCTATTGGTTCTCCTATCGCTTCTCCTTAAGATTTTTGTAAGTATTTGAAGGAAAATTACTTCCTCTTTATTATAATGCTGCGCTGCGAACACTTTTGGTCGAAGGAAAGATAACTTTTGTTGAAATTTTATTCTTTTAATCTTGGAGATTGCTTCTTCGCGAACACTTTTGGATTTGAAATAAAATCTCTTCCTTATTAAAATGTTGCTTCTTCGCTAACACTTTTTTTCGAAGGAAAATTATCAATCTTATTCCTTAAATTTGCTTCGTTGCGAGCACTTTTTGTTTGAATGAAAATCACTTCTTTCTTAAAATGTTTCTTCTTCGCGAACACTTTTTTTTTCGAAGGAAAATCACTTCTTTATTATTAAACTTTTGATTCGTTCGTGTTTTCACCGATTTTTTTCCGACTGCGCCAATAATGATTAAATTTAAGTATGATAAATCAAACAGCTTTTCCGCTATAACTTCTTTATTTGAAAAAAAGAATAATGCCTTGAAAAATAAGTTCAATTACAATTTTTAATTATAACGAATTTAAACGAAAGGAATTTAAAGCTCCACACCGGACACATTAGTTGCTTTATGTCGACTGACTTAAGATTTCTATGGTAAAATGAAAATATGTGAATGTCACGATACATTGAGGCGGATGCAACATAATATTGCAGCCGACTCCGCTCATAAAATCTGCGGACGATCAGTCTGCAGGGAACATTTTTATTCTTAATGTAACATGATACTTGTTGATAAAAATGCATCTTTCGATAGATAAAAAATGCACTTTTATCCCAGTAAGCATTTTTACATAACTATATAGACGCGAGTTCAGTAGTTGAGTAGTTTAATTTAGTTGACAGCAGCATCTCTGTGTTTTGTTTGTGATTTTTGTCGAATTTTATCGATTGTCGAAAATTAAACTAAACCTCGACTCAACTATTCAACTCATCATGTATACGTAGTAATACTCCTGGTGATACCCCAAACAGGATAAAATCATAATCTTGCTGTTACCAGCAGGGATCGGAAACGCACGCTCGCGTGCGCACGCGCCCACGTGCGTTTGGCCACGAGCAAATCTAATGCGAACGCACTTGTGCGATGTGCGTTAGGGAATTTCAAACGCATGCGCACTTTGTGCGCGGACGTATGAAAAATTTCGTGTGCGCACGCGAGCGTTCGTTTGAAAAATTTTCTAACGCACGCGCTCGCGAACGTGCGGGTGCGTATACGGGTTGTTTATTCGACTCGTGAGTCGGGCTTAGATTTTTTGCTGCGATTTTTGGGACGATTTTTTGATAGAACGAATGAATTACTTAGCAGTGATTTTGATGGTTGTTTTGCTAAAATGTTAACATTTTGCGTTTGTGCATTATTTTGTATTAATATATTTTCGTATTTTTAAGGGTTTGTTGGTTTCACAGGAGGAAAGCCATAAATAAATTATATTTCGCTAGAACAGTTTTTACGATAATGGATAAAAATCAATTACAAATTTGTAGGTAATTCCATACATTTTTGTAGTTCTTGTTAACTTTAATAGCTTGAATGAAAGAGTAATATTTAGAGTTTCAGACATGTGAGACAGACAGCTGCTTCCTGCTTACTTATAAAAGTTAGGAAATAATTATTTTGTAAATGTTGCATTACTAGAACAGAAATTAATAGAAAAAAGCTAGTTCGGATTGTTTAATCAATTCGACTAGTATTATTCATTCTTTAAAAATTTTACTATAAATTTTCTTTTGACTATTTCAGTTTTCAGTCAGACAATAATTATCGCCATCTTTAAATTCCTAAGAGTCAAAATTATCTATGCTGTAAGTTTTCAGTCATACAATTGTTTGCAACTTAAAATTCCAAAGAATCAAATTCCATGTCAAACCGAACACTAAATATTAATTGATCATCCCGATTTTTTTTAAATTTTGCAGACGCATTCTACACATGAAATAATGGGACCCATATTTTGGGAAAAAAATTGCGATTTTTTTTCAGAAGGTATGCACGGTTATAAATTGCAAGAAATTTCAAAAAACGTCGCGCGGCCGACCACTCAAATTACTGTATCTTCGAAACCATTAGTCGAACAAAAAAATTATATAGGTCGATTTTGAACATCTTGAGTCACTCTATGTAGTGGTATATTTAAAATTTGCGTTTGATATTAATAAATTGTTATTATTTGGCTATAAAATTTCATTAGCATTTTTCATCATCAACTCCCCAACTTAAAGTTTTGGAAAAAATATCATCGTGTTCCTACTTCAATTCTAAAGAAACAGTGAAAATTTGAAAATGGAACTCAAACGGGGTCATATTTAAAAAATTCTTTAAAAGAGTGTGCGGCACGACGGCTTAACATGTCGCGTACACGCAGAATAGGTTAACAGGGACGGTGGGTACAACGGAAAATGGATAACACAAGTTCTTTTTCCATGCGACGACGTGGCGAAAAGGTCCATTCTGCACTTACATCAAAGTCATCTTTGTGATAACAGAGATTTATGAATTTTTTTTTGTTTTTGTATTGAGCACTCGTTCCGTGGGAAAAGTAAAATATTTTTCTCAAAGAACCCAATCTTTTTTTTAAAAAGTAATTAAAACACGCTGAAATAAGTGGACGGCGTGTTTCAAACAGTCTGAGATTTCGAAGAAATTAAGAAATTATGGTTTCCCGTTATCTTTATAATTGCGACAGGGTCGATCGTTACTTGGTCATTATTCTCGTGCACGCCTTGAATCGCATCCTGTGGAACAAACGCGTAATTTTCGGAAAAATCGCAAATGACTAAACATTCTTCAGGTCGCAATTCATTTTTTTTTTCTGATTCAAAAAATTGCAACATAAGAATGAGTCACAATAAATGAGATAGATAAACTTTTCTTAATAATCACCATATTTTCTTTAAAAATGTCTGTTATTTTTTGTATGAGGTTATCACAACCAGGACAGCCATTGCATTGCCGAAGAAAACAATCCACAGTTGGCGGATTCGTAATTATGTGTGAAAGGCTCCAGAAAATTAGGTCAACAGTGAGAAAAATGTAACACTTTGATAGACAGAGATTTTTTTAAATATGACCCCGTATGAGTTCCATTTTCAAATTTTCACTGTTTCTTTAGAATTGAAGTAGGAACACGATGATATTTTTTCCAAAACTTTAAGTTGGGGAGTTGATGATGAAAAATGCTAATGAAATTTTATAGACAAATAATAACAATTTATTAATATCAAACGCAAATTTGAAATATACCACTACATAGAATGACTCAAGATCTTCAATTATGTCCCATTAGAGCAATTAAATCAGTCATGTTTAGGAAATGAAACCAGTAAGCTTTCTTTTATTCTAACAGGAGGCTGCGTTGCACCCTACAAAATAAAGTTCTAAGTGGGTAAGCAAAATAAGGTTAACCGCTGTGAACATAGATTAAATAGTTTTTCCCTATACATATTTCCAGGGATAAACTCCAAAATATCTTAAGATTGATTAATTTTTTCCAAGGAAAGCGGTCAGCGTCTATGGAGAATACTTAAATCATAGAGTTTATCCTTCTAGCTCAGATGGTACACTTCTCAGCTGGGCAGAGAAACGGGCCGCACTTATGTGCAGGGACCGAACCGGCCGAGAGCACCCAAAAAGGTATAAATTAGTTCATGGAAGAAATTTAGTAATATACTCATATCAACCGCACAGAGAATTGTCAATAGACGAATCGCTTATGAATTGACAAATAATGTCTTTTAATATTACCACGTCTCTTTCCCGATAACATTTTTTCACAAGTCAAAAACATTGACTTCGCCAACTCACTATTATAAGACACATATTTGTTAATGTCAAAACTTGAAATTCCCACAATTTTAAAGTTTTAATTTTTAATTAATAATCCAAAATTAATTTTCATTTTCACCAGTTTTGCTTCACCAAAATTAAAGCTTTCAAAATGAAAAATCATCCTTTCCTAATTTTCCCTTTTATACAGCTCACGAGTCATTTCTATTAACTCGCGTGCGATAGGCATGTACTCAACTCAAAGTCTCGCGAGCAGTGTGCGATACGACCGCACTCATGCAAACGCACGCGCACACGAGATTTACCTAAGGACTCGTGAGCTGCGAGTCATTAGAATGTGCGTGAGTCGTATACGTCCGCACGCGAGGGTGCGTTTCCGATCCCTGATTAATTAATTTTATTTTTTGGTAAATAAAAGAACACGCGATTTAAAAAGAAAGTATTCTTTATTCAATCAAATAAAATTTGTAAATTACAAACGATTTTAAAAAGAATGCACGATTTAGAAAAGCTCTTTAGCATCAGAGTCGCTTATTAAGACTGAACAATGATAATTAAAAACTGATCAAGCTAAAACTGAAAAATAAGAAATAAGAAGGAAGACTGATAATAATTTGTGTGGTCGTGAGAGGCAGTTGCATGTGCAATATTTCAGAGTTGCATTTCTTAGAAGTAAATGCAACATGTTTTTATCGCGGTTTAAGGTTTCGCGAGACGCGATATTGTATTAAGGTTTTTGATGTTTCAGCTTAATTGTGGTAACGGAAATCGTTTAAATTGTGGGAACGGAAATTGTTGGAATTTGCACATGTAACTCCCCCTCCCTTTGATCTAACATTACTCCTGGAATGTTATTTTTATTTACATTACTTCTTTTCCTTTTTATTATTAATATTACCATAGAAATTAATATCAGTATTAATGTTATTACAGAGAGTGAGCTATAGGTTATAACTTTTGTTTCATATTCTACATATTTTATAAGTTCCCTGTTTTTAATTGTGTTTAGATTGAGCTTTTCGATTGTTATATTTTTAATTAATTTTGTTACGTTAAGATTGAATGATGGTAGTACCATATGATGTCTATACTCTTCAATTTTATTGACAAATTCGTTATTATTTATTGTTATTTTACAGTTACTGAATTTTATAATATTACTACTTTTTAATGTAATATCCTGATCTATACAATTTTGAATGATTTTGGTTGGTAATAGATTGTTTGTTACAATAATATTTTCACTTATTAGATAAGTTGTTTTCTGTTTATTTATTTTAAATGGGCATACATTGTTTTCTTTTAATAAATTTTTTATACAATCATTGGTTGGATATTTCAAATTTTTCTTCAAAATTGACTCTTTTTTGTATTCGTATATATTATTTGCATTTATAATAACATTCTCAAAATTCGAATCAAGCTCCTCGTGAAATTTATTTGGGCACGGGACTATTAAAGCATTAAAATATTTGTCTTTAGTAAAATTTGGTATCATAATAGCAATAATAATGAGATTATTACCGAAAAGTACACTACTTCTAAGATATGGCATGGTATCCAGGGGCGGATCCAGCCCTCAAAAAAGGTTGTGGGCACAGCCACCCGAAAATCGGACAAGTGCGAGTCGGAGTATGAACTCGCTCATGATCGATATAGTTCATTCCTACAAAGGAGATGTTTACAAAAAATATGACGCCCTGACAGCTTTAATGGATATCAAATTAAATTAAACGATAGTATACATTTTACATTAAATAATTTTATTTAGGTGCTTACTTAAATTACAAATTCAAGCTTACGTTTCTTTTTCTCGGAAGCGTTGGTAATTTCATCGATATTCAGGTTCACATCTTTGTGTATATTTAGGAGAGCCAGCCCGGACAATCTTTCCTGTGCCATTGAGGCACGAAACCAAGATTTTACGCTTCACAGAGTAGAAAACGATCTCTCTGCGGTAGCTACGTTGACCGGGAAAGTTGCCAGTATTTGTAAGAAAATTTTTATGTTAGGGTACAAATCTTGGTCGCTTCAATGAGATAAGCTACCACCTCCGGTATAGCGAAATTGTTTTTACATTCTCTTTTCCATTTGGCCATCCAGAGTCGGTATTAATTTATAACAGTTGATTCATTATCGTTAATGAATAGCCGGTAGGTACATCTGGAAAACTTTTTTAACTGTTTCGATATCGATATTCCAGTCGCTGACACTAACATTTGGTTTAGGTAGAAAAACTCCAAACTGAAACAGGTGGAGTATAGATCGGGCCAAGTCAATAATGCACGTTGCACGAGAAAATGACTTATTCAGCTACAGACTTCCAATTGCTGAAGAAGTCATTTGCTCTCGCAACGTGCATTATTGACTTGGCCCATCTTTTCAAACTCCGTGACATTTAGCGCATGTTGGGGTAAAAAGCTCTTAAAAATGTTTAAAAGCTTGAGATAAATTTTCTTCTTTGTATTTTACATATTTGCTACAGAAATAATTTGTAGCAATTTCAATTAAAAATACGAAATTTGTGTTTTTAATACTTTGATACTAGGATTGCGACGTTTTTCGTCAGTCGCATGCGCGCTTCTGCCTGGGGAGATTGTGTTGCTTGCGGCTGCGGAAAACTTTCATCTTATGAATGAAAACGCTCATGTATATTTAAAAAAAATTATTCAGGATTGTTTTTAAATTATTTTAAATTTAGAGATCAGAAATATTTCGCATAATTATAGTAAAATTATACTTATTATGATGAATAGATTTACTTGGTTGAGCTCTGCTCAATACATATAAAGATAACTTAACTTTATTCATTCGGCATGCGCGCATCCATAACCTTCTATATTTACAAGCCATAAACAAGAATAGATATTGAGAGAATCGGACTACCAAATTCTCCCAAATTCTCCAAATTACACTAACAACATAACGTGACTGCACCGAGCTGTAGTCCGATTGAGCAGAAATTCGCTCTCAATATTTTCCTTGTTAATGGCTTGTAAATATAGAAGGTTATGGCACATCCCTTCCCAAATTATTTTGTTGAGTTTTTGCTGCATTTGTTGTCTTTTTAAATGAAAAGAGGGGAAATGATAGAACAAAATTTATAAAACTTGGCAACGAGGTGCGCAGAACTGTTCAAATTTTTTGTGTCACGGAGTTTTTTTTATGTGGAAGATTAGAGGGAAAGCCCTTTGTACTGTCGACAATCTATTTCCTTCTTTTGAAAACATCTATACTTCCGGAGACAAATCTCTGCCCTAAATCATTAATAACGGAATCTAATAAAGGTATGTAAATTGATTTCCGAAAGTACTCTTCTGCCGATTTCATTCTGCCGGAATTCATACATGACAATCTTCACTTCTGAAGGTTCAATTTTACTAGGTCAAAACTTCAACGAAATCCCCATGATTTTGAGTGGCGATTTCAATATTATTTTTTCATCAGATACTAGGTTCGAACTTTGTGGATGAAGGGGAAAGTGGGGATGATGAGAGGTACCACCCCACTTCTCCCTTCATCCACAAAATCCATGAAGAACGTTCTTGGAAGCGAAGGGTCTAAACAGACGCAATATTGACAAAAGAACCACGACATAAGGAACCTCACGATTTTTAGACCAGTTTCAATCGAAAATATTTCAGTTATCCTAAAACCTTTGCTTCGTTTTTAGGTTTTAATTTAAATAGGAATTCATAAATATTGATATTCTGAAATTGTACTTGTATCAAGTCCCTCGGTAGGCTCGTCACTATACTTCCTGCATCTGTCGTTGGCCCTACTTTTCTGAAACCGTACTATATATCCGACAGACCTCCTATATCAATTGCATATTGCTAGCTGATTAATATTTTAATAATTGTGGCAGTTGTTGGGTAAAAAAGTTGTACTTCTAAAGTGTGCTCTGAAGCATATTTTTTTATTTTATTAAGGCATAGGATATAATATCATCAGCCTATCAATCTCAATAGACCGTGAAAGTGTGACGTCAAAAGTCTATTAGGGTTGTGGGCATGCGCATCGTGCCCACAACGGTGGATCCGCCCTTGATGGTATCGACGGTTATCTCAAGTTTTTTAGTTTCTTCTTTCGCCATTATATTGTGTACAAGGACGTTCAATCTGCTTAATAAAATGATATCTTCAATTTTTTCTATTTGTTTATTAACTGCGGAAATATCAGCGTACATTTGTAAGACTAAGTTAAATTTCTCCGTTGTAAGTATTATTTTGTTCGTCTTATTTTCTATGTCAGAAAGATATCTTGTTAGTTTTGTCTGCTGGTTGTTTATATGATTCGAGATTTCGTTTAAATTTCTTATTAAATTGTTGTTAATTTGGACTTGTTTATTTAACTGGTCCACCATTTGTTTTGCGTTTGCGTCTATGTTTATAAGATGGTTATTGATATCTTCGCGGTCTTCGTCATCCATAGTACCTGCCAGTAACTTAAATCCTTTCCCTAGTATATTAATTAGTCCACGTTTAGCTCGTTTTGTTTCGTTTTGAGATAGTGTATTATAGTTTTCTCGGAGAACCATTAGTTCTCTGAAGAGTAGTTGATATTCGACTTCATTTGGGCCTAATCTTAGTGAGTTTAGATTATAATATAATGTATTTATTAATTCTTCGTAGTTAGTTAGGTTTACGATGTGCAGCAACTTTCTATAGTTGTCCACTATTTTCCTTTCGCTGGTTCGTATTAGGGAAAAACCCGGCTCATTTTCGCATGAAGTTATTTGTATAGATTGTGAAGTGACTTGGGCAATACTTAGTATTAGCAGAAGAAAAATGTATGCTCCTTTCTGAAAAGGTAATTTGTATGAGTGTAAGTATTAGATATTATGTGATGGTAATACGAAGCTAACAAATATATTTTCATAAAAAAAAAATATAGCGCGTGTAACCAGTGCACGTGAAAGATGTGAAACATCTTTGGCGATCTTTATCTTTCTTTAAATTGAATAATTAGTAAGAATAAAGGCCATTTTACATCCCAAACGCAAAGGGGAAACGCAGCTCTGGAGCTCTTTTATCGTACAACAATTTTGCGTTTGGGATGTAAAAAAGCCGTAAGTTTTATACACACCGATTTGTGTTGAAAATGTACCATTGCCGTTGATGACCTTCGACCATGATGTCTGACCGCATTTGAAATATATTTTTGGTGGGCTTGGAAACACATTTTTCTAGACAAGTCGATTTTATTTAATTATACAGTCGTTATACAAATTTTTATGCTCCCCATGTTTTTATTTTAGTCTGTTAAAAGTCTCAGACTATTACTTAATCCGCTGACACGACGCAGCGACTTAAAGTGCCCCTTGGCGTACGACATGAGAAAAGAGCACGGCTGCTATTACACGATTTCTTACCAGACGTCAGCATCCCAAGAAGGCCATGTTTGTGTTCTAATTATTTTCTAGTTTTTGGTACAGCTTATGATTTCAAATAAAACCATTTAACTTAAAAGTTTTTTTTGTTTGGGTTTTGGCTCGTATCATCATGCAAACTTCTCATCCTTTCCAACTCTTTCATTGCATCTTTGTTGCACGGTTTCTTACCTGTTAATTTCTCACAATCAAGCTCCTCAATACATAACCCTTCCAAAGTTCTTACGCGACTCAATGCTACATACCATATTGCCAGCGGCATTTTGAATTTTCTAATTTTGACAACAAATACATTATTTCCGACCTTAAACGCACCCTAATAGCGATTTTAAGTGAAATCGAATTGTTATTACCAAAATCGTACCGCCATTTTGAATTTTCAAATTTTGACCACACATTAGTCATCTGTCACCTAAAAAACCCTCCCATACCGATTTTCAATGGATTCAGAACACATTTGCAAAATTCATCCGCCATATTGCCGCCGTCATTTTGAATTTTCGAATTTTTAAAACAGATTCATCATTTGTGACCTTAAAAACTCCCCGATACGGATTTTCAACATATTCAGAGCACATTTGCAAAATTCATCCGCCATTTTTAATTTTCAACTTTTGACCACAGAATCGTCATTTATGGCCCTAAAACCCCGGATACCGATTTTCACTGGATTCAGAACATATTTGCAAAATTCATCCGCCATATTGGCGCGGCCATTTTGAATTTTAAAAATTTTGACAACAGAATCGTCATTTGTGGCCCTAAAAACAACCCGATACCGATTTTCAATGGATTCAGAACACATTCGCATAATTCATCCGCCATGTTGGCGCGGCCATTTTGAATTTTCAATTTTTGACCACAGAATGGTCACTTGTGGCCCTGTTAAGTAACCGTCGAAGACTGCGGTTGGGTCGCGGAGTGCTCCGTTTCTTTTCGCTTTATTTAGTGTCTAAAACAAAAATTTTCTTCCCGTTTTTTTTTCCTTTTTCCCTTCTTGTTACCCCGGTGATCTTATGCATTAGTGACTGCTTGTTTATAGTGTGAAGTGCTTTTTTTGCATAAAATCTAAATTCGTGGGAAATATTTGCTCTCTCCATAACTCGGTCAAAGCTTTATTCTACCTGGACTTTGGACTTTTGTGCGATAATTTCGAGTGCATTGCTTATTACAACATCATTATGTACAAATGTAACAGCACCACTTGCACAGGGGACAGAACCTCACCTGCTGACGATGACAAGTGGATTACCTGCAACGGTATTTGTAAGAACGCTTACCATGCATCGTGTACTGGACTTTCTCGCACCGCAGCCAAGTATCTGGGCGAATACAAGAAAGCTTCTTTTAAATTTTACTGTACCGACTGCAACGAAATCAACATCTCCCACGTATTATTGGCAATTAAGTCAAACAACACCAACATTATAAATCTGAGTGAGTCTGTAAGTGACATGAGGAACGATTTAGAAGTCTGCAGCGGTAAAGCTTTCAGTTCTGATAAGAACACGCAGCTGTTAATGAAAAATATAGACGAGCTTACGAGCTCCGTTGATCGAATCGACAACAACTACCATAGCTTCTCAAAAAATTATGAGCTTATAAAATCTCGTCTCGATAACCTGAGCCCCAGGTCTGAAACATCGCACACTGATCATACTAGTAGCGAAGACTCTGTCTTAATTGACAGTCTGCTTCTTTCCATCGACGACATAAGGACCGGTTTAGATAATTTGGACCCCACAAAAGGTCAGGGTCCTGACAATTTGCCTCCTGGTTTTTTGCAGTCCTTCTCCGAACAACTTCTACTACCTCTCCACATTATCTTCAATAAATCTCTCTCTTTAGATACTTTTCCTACGATGTGGAAGAAATCTTTTCTGGTGCCAATCCATAAATCAAGTGATAAGCATTTGGTGGACAACTACAGGGGCATCGCCATCCTCTCAGCAATACCTAAGCTCTTTGAAAAATTGGTCTATGAAAAGATTGCCCCCTTAATAGATCCAAAACTCAATGAACAGCAGCATGGATTCAGAAAGGGCCGTTCGACCACTTCTAACCTCATGATCTTAATCTCAGATCTACTTTGTGGTATGGAGAACGGTCACCAAATTGATGCTGTTTATACTGACTTCAGCAAGGCTTTTGATCGCGTTGATCACCATATCTTAATCACAAAACTCTTAAAATTCGGCATTTCTGGTTCTATCCTACATTGGATTAAATCATATCTCAACGGTAGAATACAAGTCGTCAGATTTCAAGGCCTTCTATCGAGGGACATCGAGGTAACTTCCGGCGTCCCTCAGGGCAGTCACTTAGGACCGCTTTTGTTTAACATATTTATCTCCGATTTGTCCGAAATTCTGATAAATATTCCACATCTCTTCTATGCGGACGACTTGAAAATATATTGTGCCATAAGATCCCATACCGATGTTTCTCTTCTGCAGTCGAAGCTTTATGAATTACAAGACTGGTGCCTCACCAATAAATTGCAACTTAACACCGATAAATGCCATGCAATTTCCTTCTCTCGTAAAAGTAATCTTCAGCAGCATGATTATTATCTTAACAATAGGGCATTGAATCATGTTGATAAAATTGTCGATTTGGGTGTAATCCTCGATAACAAACTAAATTTTAATCTACACTACGATAACATTACTGCCAGAGCCAATAAACTTTTAGGCTTCATAAAGAGAAGGGCTAAAGAATTCAATAACGTTTGGGTTACAAAAACCCTATTCTGTTCATTGGTACGCCCTATCCTTGAATATGCTTGCCCAATATGGGATCCTATATTTCAAGTTAGCAGTGACAGGATTGAATCCATACAAAAGCAATTTCTTCTCTTCGCCTTAAGAAATTTGCACGACCCCTATGAATATCGAAGCCTTCCACAGTATGAAACCAGACTCAAAGTTTTGGACGTCCTACCCCTTTCATGTAGAAGAAAAATGATTATCTCTTGTCTCACTTTTGATATCTTAACTGGTAACATCAAAGTACACTCCCTGTCGGACAGAATCAAATTCAACAATGAAGCTCGGCATACAAGACAAACGAAACTTCTGAAGGAATATTGCCATCGTACCAGGTATGCAATGAACAATCCGATTAATAGATGTTGTCTAGTATTTAATAGCCTTAGTACCTGTTTCTCTCCTTCCTTAAACAAATCTTCCTTTAAAAGAAATGTCCTTTCGCATCTTAATCATTTACACTAACATAAATTTAAGTTGCTAGTGTATATTGTCGTCGTGTTTTATATGACTTTTATTAGCTAAGCCAATGTTAACCTAGTTTAAGTGTGCCTTGTTTGGCCGTTAATAAATAAATAAATAAACACCCCCAGATACTGATTTTCAATGGAATCGGAACACAATTGGAAAATCCGTCCGCCATCTTGGAACCGCCATCTTGATTTTTTTACAAAAATGTCAGATTGCATTGTCACGGGAACTCAATATGTGTGCAAAGTGTCATAAGAATCGGTTAAGTAGAAGTAGTTGAAAAAGCTGTCGCAAGATTTGAACCGAACAAACAAACAAACAAATAAGGCAGTGTCTATTCGCACGACACCCGTTTAACCGTGTACCCGTGTCGGATACCCGTGTACCCGTGTCGGGTTTTTACCCGTGTGTACAATCGGGGGTTGGGGTTTACCCGTGTATCCGTGTAGGGGTGGTTTACCCGTGTGCCCGTGTAATCTCGTTTACCCGTGTACCCGTGTAAGATCGTTTACCCGTGCAAGTCCGTTTACCCGTGTACCCGTGTACCCGTGTATCAGTGTAGGGGTGGTTTACCCATGTACCCGTGTAAGCTCATTTACCGGTGTACCCGTGCAAGTTCCTTTAACCGTTTACCCGTGTAAGCTCGTTTACCCGTGTGCCTGTGCAAGTTCGTTTACCCGTGTGCCCGTGCAAGTTTGTTTACCCGTGTGCCCGTCCGAGTTAATTCATCCGCATGCCCGTGTGTCGCCCCTTGTCCGTGTCACTTAGTTTATGATAACCATGTGCCCGTGCATTTTGATTCGCATTAGGATTACATTTTTCAGGTTGTCGATTTAAAGCTTGCTACTGATGAGTCTATTAGAGAAATTTTTTGTTTGGCTTGATTCCCATAACGATGAAATCGACTCACAGACTGCTGACAATCTGATGAAAATACCTGTCAACTCCGATGTACCTGGTGAATTAGTAGAATATGAGAATCTTCTCATGACGAAACCATTCTGTGATCTGAAATCAGAATTTGAACAATGCGAAACAGTGTTGGTACCTGCAATACACAACGACGAGTGCTCAATCAAAGAGTATGGAAATGAACTGATAGTTGGTCCAAAAGTTTGCCAGTGTCTGTTTCGAACATCGTCCATGTCACCTTGCAAACATATTTTTGCTGTTAGAAAGGCTTTGAACCTGCCCATTTTTGAAGAAGGTTTGGGTGATGAACGGTGGACAAAGTCGTTTGCACTGGCGAACAATCCAAGATTTGATTTGACGTCACTTCCAAAGCAAAAAAAGCTAGCCACACCGGGACCAGTTATTATAAAATCCGCGAAGAAAAAAAACTGACTGTTCCACAAAAGTGCAAAGAAATAGAGCCAATTCTTAATGATATTTCATTGTCTTGTAGTGAGGCCTGCGGGGAAAATTACGAGAACAAAAAACGTGATTTAAGTAAGCTTCGTGAGTTATGGAAAACTGGGAAAGATGTCAAAATATTGTCCGCCGCTGAATATGATGAGATACTGAACAAAGGTTCTTCAATTGGGTCTCTCGAACCCAGCCCTGTCGCAGCTGGCTTGTCTGAAGAACGTTTCATTGACCCGTCAGATGAATCGTTGATAAAAGGAATTTTAGATATTTCTTTGTTATCAATTGACTCAACCAGTGAATTAGAAACTGAAGATCCCGAGATTATGAAACCAACACTTGCGGCAAATGAAGACCCGAAAACTGCAATGTCAAAATCGCCGCCGACTGATGTTTCCAAAGTTATGATGCCAACGCCACGGAAAACGAAAGGACGCCCATCCAGATCTCTAGACACAACTGTAAAAACGCGTAAAAATTGTAAACCACGAAAATAGTATCTGAAATGCTGTGAAGATTAAAAATAAAAAGTTTATTTTTATTTGTACTTGTAATTATTAATCGACAATACTTTCAGGCTACACAATTTATTAATAATTAACATTCGTATCAAATTACTAATTACAAAGATGACCAACTTATTTATATTTGGTAATGATTGTTAAATTCAATTTTAAAAAGTAAGCTTTGATGCAGATTGGAATTTGGAAGCACTTTTGATAGAAGACCAACAGGTCGACGGTCATTTGGTAACGACGAAATGGGTACTGAAGCAAAATAACGAATCAAAATGTAAACAAATTTGTTATTAAACGTTTCATTGTTAACGTGGAAAAAATAGTTTCGATTGATACTCACAAATAATAGAGAAAAGAGAGCTGTAAAATAAAAGCCAGGAAACTTCTTCCTTTGTTCGCTTGGAAATTGTCGAAACATTCTATACGCTCATAATCGCAATCCTGATTTGATTCTTGCGATTGATCTTAAGCAGCATGTCCACGCAGGTTGCGAGATCGATGATGGAGTCCAGGGCGCTCTCCTTGTCTACAGCCACCTCGTCAATCATCCAACTGTTTAAAGTCCTCACTTTATTATCATTCTTCATTGCATCGACGTCTGTCCCATTGACCAATGTGAGATTTTCCGTGCTGATTCCTGATGAATATTTATTGACGATCTTTGTTATCATTTGTTTGTCTTGTCTTCATTTTCCATCTCGTAGCTTCAATGGCATTTAAATCGACAACCTCAAAAATGTAATCCTAATGCGAATCAAAATGCACGGGCACATGGTTATCATAAACTAAGTGACACGGACAAAGGGGCGACACACGGGCATGCGGCACGGGTAAACGAACTTGCACGGGCACACGGGTAAACAAACTTGCACGGGCACATGGGTAAACGAGCTTACACGGGTAAACGGGTAAACGAATTTGCACGGGTGCACGGGTAAATGAGCTTACACAGGTACACGGGTAAACCACCCCTACACGGATACACGGGTACACGGGTAAACGAACTTGCACGGATACACGGGTAAACCACCCCTACACGGATACACTGCTAAACCCCAACCCCCGATTGTACACACGGGTAAAAACGCGACACGGGTGCACGGGTACCCGACACGGGTACACGGGTAAACGGGTGTCGTGCGAATAGACACTGCCAACAAATAAAACCATTAAATATAAATAATAAAATTCAAATGCCGAATTGAACCCGCGACTATTTGGAATATCAACGTCGTAAGGCAACCACTCAACCATTTGTTCCATTCTGCCTATGTCTGGCTCGTCGTGTCTGGATCGCGGCATATAAATACTTTTCTTTGGTGCTACTAGTTTTTTTTAAAATCCCCGTCTTATTCTGTCTTCCTCAATACAGATCTTCCGTTTCCCGGAATAAAAATTGGATTGGACGAAGCGTTCCCTATAAAGCGTTCCCTATAAAGCGTTCCCTAAAAAGCGTTCCCACAAAATGCTCCCGACCTTGAAGAATTACTCTCAACGCGCGCAAAGATGTTTCACATCAAAAAAAAATGTGTATAGGTATTACTTCTATGTATATGATACCTACGGCAGATCGTCCTGACAATTACTCGTTAATTGTAGGAGAGCCGATTTAGGTTATTTTTCCCTACTTGTATGTACTTGGAACGTTGGGATCGTTATTTCTGACAATTTTTTTCTTTCTAACTCTACCCGAGTAATCTCGACTTGTTTGTTTGCGGTCAAATTGTACATTTTCTATAGGATTTTGATATTTGTATTTCCTTTTCACTATCTGTCTATCTCGTTTATAGCCCTTTTCGTCCGTAAAATAGGTTTTACCTTTTTTTGTAACGTCTTTAATTATGTATTTTGGAAGACCCTTTAGGTTGTGGAATCCGAGATTTTTCACGAGTTCGCGTTCTCCATAGTCTTCAGGATTTTCACGGTTAGCGTTCATCTTATTTATACGATTTATTTTATTGTTGTGGATTTTTTGACGAAGCGTATTCCATTCCGAATTTTTAAGATTGGAGTGTAGCAGTCTATTTGGTTTAAGTTTTGTAGTTGAGTGGATTGTATCGTTGTAAATTTCTACAGCCTTATATATGAGCGTTCTCTCATCTATGCTTTTATTTTCTTTGCTAAGTTTGAATAATCTCATGTGTTCGTTGAGTGTGGAATGGAATCGCTCAATATCAGCGTTTCCCGTATGAGTGTTAGGTGAGGTGAAATGATACGTTATATCTTTTGAGTTTAGGAAATTTCTTATATATGCTGTGTTAAATTCGTTATCTGCTATTATTTTTTGTGGTTTCCCTAAAACAGCGAATCTTTCCTGTAATACATTTACAATAGAAATTGAGTTTCTGTCTGAGATAGAATGTATAGATATGTACATGTTTTGTTAATTTGTCTATGCAGGTGAGGAACATTGTATTTTTATTAGGGAACCAAATGTCTATGTGTATAAGTTGGTTCGTTCATTAGGTGTTTCTGACACCATAAATTTAGGTTTTATCGGCTTTCTATCGTATTTCCACATATTGCAAATTATGCAGTTATTGATATATTTGTGGATTTCCATCTGAAGATTGGGAAAGTAGTACTCGTTTTTCATGTCCATGTATGTTTCCTGTATACCTCTATGGTTTTTGGAAATGTGAATATTCTCAATAATTTCTAAGAGATGTTCCTTGTTTTCGATTTCCTGAAGAAATTTTGTGCACCTTATAAATTTTATGTTTGGTGAATTCGAAAAATACTTTACAATGGTATCCTGGAATTTAATAAATAAGGCATCACATTCAGAATATACTGCTATAAATCCTTTCGAAGGTAGATATTCTTTCAATATTTTTAAAAGGTAATTTTCTTTATAGTCTTTTAGTGTAATAATTAGTCTTTCTTTTTTCTCATATGACGACTTGACTTCATTAGAATTTGCTTCACCAGGCTTTAGTATAATTTGGGTTTTGAATATATTCAGTGGTCGTTCAGAAATGTATATGTAATCGTTGCTATTCTCTTGACCACTATGGATGGTGGCTACATCGGAATTAACTTCTTGTGCATCTGTATAATGAACTTCGATCCGACTTAGATAGTCCGCTACATTGTTTTCTTTTCCCTTTATATATTGAATATCGTAATCGTATTCGTTAAGTTGGAGCTTCCATCGTTGCAACTTGGGATTGGGTTCTTTTAATGAATTTACCCAAATCAACGGTCGATGATCCGTTTTGACAGTGAACTTTCTCCCGTACAGATAAGGACGAAAGTATTTAATTGACCAAACTATAGACAATAATTCTTTTTCGATTGTGCTGTATTTATTTCATGGTTATTTAAAGTCCGCGATGTGTAAGCGATTGGGTGATTGTTTTGAGATAAAACGGCTCCAATCGCCGCATTACTAGCGTCAGTTGTGAGGGTAAATTTCTTTGAAAAATCGGGAAATGCAAGTACAGGACTATTAGTTATAATTTCCTCCAGTTTGTTGAAAGCTTCTAAGTACGATTTATCGTTTGGTTTGATTTTAACATTCTTTTTAAGGAATTTGGTCATGGGCAGAGCTACTCTAGAATAGTCTTTAATAAACTTTCTGTAATAGCCTGTTATTCCTAAAAACGATTTGATTTGTTTAATAGTTTTGGGCACCTGAATCTTTTTTATAATTTCAATCTTATTGGGATTCGGTTTGATTCCTTGAGTAGAAATTATGTGGCCTAAGTACTCCGTTTCCTTGCTTAGGAAGTTACATTTATCAATTTGTACCTTCATATTATATTCGACAACCCTCTTAAAAATTTTACTGAGGGAATCCATATGCTCCTGTAATGAAGTGGAAAATATAAGGATATCATCCATATATACGACGCAAATGTTGTTGATATAGTCATGCAGGACTTCGTTCATCATTCTTTGGAATGATGCCGGAGCGTTTTTCAAACCGAACGGCATGCGAGTAAATTCGTAGTGTCCGTTAGGTGTCGAAAAAGCTGTCTTATGCATGTCTTGTTTATTTATTGGTATTTGATGAAATCCCTTTGCAAGGTCAATCGTAGTGAAATACTGCGCTCGGCCTAATTTATCAAATATACCTTCGATGTTCGGAATCGGGTATCGATCGTCTATAGTGTTGTCGTTGAGCTTTCTATAATCAACGACAATTCTCCACTTTGGCTTGTTAGAATTGTCCAATTTTTTGGGTACTATCCATATAGGTACATTATATGGGCTCGTTGAGTTTCTAATGATACCGGAGTTTAGCATTTCATTAATCTGCCGATTAACTTCTTCTTGATGTACTTCCGGGTAACGATATGTTTTAGAAAAAATCGGAATATCATTTTTGGTAATGATCTTATGCGTGTATTTAACTACGGAAGTTAAATTGTCGCCTTCTTCGTGAAATATCTTTTTATATTGTTTAATTATATTTCTCAAAGATTCTATTTCTTCATCGTTTAGGTCAGTAACATTAACTTTATCCAGGATATTGGTTTTGTTTGAGCAATGAAAATTTCTTTCAAGAATTTGGTTACAGAAACTTTGTATTGTACTTATTTGTGTTTGCGATTCGCAGAATATTAAAAGCAGCTTCGATGCTTTCGTAATCAGTTGCGAAGTTTCATAGTCGATTTTGGCATCTAAAGGTTTTAAAATATTGTTCCCTATTATTCCGTCACAGTCACTTTCTATATCTGCTTCTAACATTTCTACGTTTATCGAGGGAAGTTTAATTCCTTAAATAGGGGTATGGTTATTTTGGAATTGATTTTGTCAACAGAATTTATCGTTATAAGGAGCTTTGGCTTGTCAAGAGGGGTGCTAAAAGAATGATGAAACAGTCCTTTTTGAATTAGGGAAGTTGCTGATCCCGAATCTACTAAAAGCTTAATTGGGATTGAATTAGTTTGTACTACTATGCAGGGAAGAACTCTAAGGCCTGAGATTGAAAATTTGCGATGTTAATTGCGTCAACTTCCATAGGTTCTGGCTGTTGATTTTATTGTCTGGAATACGTATTAGTTCTTTGATCGATTTGGTTATTTTGTCTGAAATTCCCCGAAATATTACGCCTGATATTTGAACTTGGGTTATCATATCTAAAATTTCCGGAATTGTTACGAACATAATTATTTGCGTTATTCTGCCTAAAGTTTAGTGGATTATTTTGTCTTGAACTGTCAGTATATCTGTTAACATAATTTGGATTATAAGACTATTGTAATTGTTACCTGTAGTTTGTTCGTTTGGATTACGGTAAGTCTGCACTCTAGTCATGTTCCGTTTGTTAAAGTTTACGGGTTTATTTCGCCTATTTACAAATGTATAATTTTTTGCCTTATAGCATTTATAGAGGTAATCCGTTTCAACTAAAATTTCTTTAGCTTTTCTAAGTGATTCAGGGTTTCTAGCATTTAATATAAGTTTTGGTTCGTTAGGTAATTTATTCGTAAATATCTTTAGTACCATGCTCTCATTATTTTTACTATTGTACCATTCCAAACTCGTATCATTCGTTTTAATATTAAGCTCACTTAGGAGTTCTAAAATATTTTCATAAAATTGTGCAATTGTGTCTTCGACTTCTAGAGTTTTAATTTTAAAAAGTATGTTTTCGATGCTATCCTGAATACAAAAATTTTCCTCTAAAATAGTTTTTATTTCTGTCCAAACTGTGGAATTCTCGTTATTAATAAGAACAATGTTCGCTTTATCAATAATTTTTTCTCTAATTTTTATATTTACTAAATTTTTAACATTAATGTCTAAACTCGTTGTAAACAGCAAGATTTGGTCCACGTGTTTTATAAATACCTGAAGTTCATCTGGTCTTCCTGAGAACGAAGGAAGGCCTTTAAGGAGATGAAAAATGTTGATTGGTGTTGTCATCGTGTTATCCGCCGGTTGTTCCAAGTTGTTGTTAGTAGAGAGGTTCGCCAAACTAGATATAAGATCTTCGATCTCGTGGTTCATTAACACTCGCTTTTGTTGGACGTATTTAAAAACTTCGATCAATTGATCAACTTTTCAGATAAAAACTTTTTTTTTTATATAATTTTCGGATAAAGCTTCCGTTTTTTTTTTTGAATTATTAAGTAAAACTTTTTAGAATTTTCACATAAACTTTTTTATTTTGCCACTACAGCACTAAGCACAAAGTTAATTCAATTTGTTTCGTTCGACGACACAAATTTTCGGAGCAAAATCCGTTGCCGACTGCGCCAATTAATTAATTTTATTTTTTGGTAAATAAAAGAACACGCGATTTAAAAAGAAAGTATTCTTTATTCAATCAAATAAAATTTGTAAATTACAAACGATTTTAAAAAGAATGCACGATTTAGAAAAGCTCTTTAGCATCAGAGTCGCTTATTAAGACTGAACAATGATAATTAAAAACTGATCAAGCTAAAACTGAAAAATAAGAAATAAGAAGTAAGACTGATAATAATTTGTGTGGTCGTGAGAGGCAGTTGCATGTGCAATATTTCAGAGTTGCATTTCTTAGAAGTAAATGCAACATGTTTTTATCGCGGTTTAAGGTTTCGCGAGACGCGATATTGTATTTAGGTTTTTGATGTTTCAGCTTAATTGTGGTAACGGAAATCGTTTAAATTGTGGGAACGGAAATTGTTGGAATTTGCACATGTAACTCCTGGGGTCACGACGAAATTAATTCTGGCAGCGTTTAAATAAAGACAACAATAATTAACATTAAAGTTGCGCTTCTTTTTTTTCTATTATTGTCACTTTTGTGTCTTAAGTCTGTCCGGTTCGTGGACCATAGTAACCACGTGGCCCGCTAAGGAAGTCGGACGTGCGCCCACGGCCCACTCATCAAGCTACCGGGCACATACGTGCTTAAATTGGCACGTAACAACAGTTTTAATTACTTATTTTCGTAACATTTGTACCCCGACTGCGAAAAAAATACAGTTTATACATATGTATTCGATAGTTGCGTGATACTTAATAAAATGACTATTTAAAGTTAATTTTCTACAGTAGTTAGAAAGTATCTTATATATTTAATATACACACATTGAAATACTAAGAGAACAATGTCTTCTACATATTGTTTCTGTCTTACATTAGCACTTAAAACTTGTTTTTGTTCATTTTTTGTCATAAGGGCGTCGTGGTTTTTTAATTTTTTAATTATTTTGTTTTTTATTTTATGATATTTTGGTGATTATAATTCGTAAGCCAATGTAGTTTTTATGAAGTGATTTTATTTTACTTCTCTATTATAGGACTTACAACTATTGAGATACAGTTTTAATGCAAAAGTAAAGTTATCGAAGTTTGATTTATTCCTGCTAAATTTGGACACGTCGATAGATTAGGCAAAAGCGGTGCATGGATCAATTAGTAAATAGAGACGTGAGCAAAAATTCCATTGACTCTCATTGGTCGAGCTTTCTGAGCCGAACTAACTCATTGAGCCGCTTTAGACGGTGCGCTCCAGCGCACGTGCCTCACGAACATTGTGGATAAAGGGAGAAGTGGGGTAGTATTTCTCATCGCCTTCACTTCCCCCTCATCACTAAACGTTCGTGAGGCACATGCGCTGGAGCGCACCGTCTAAACCGGCTCAAAGAGTTAGATCGGCTTAAAGATTTAAATCTAGGTGACGTAAATTGAGTATAACGGCCGCCATATTGTTATTTTAAAAATTAATCTTGCCTATGTTACTCGGACCGGGTAATAAAAGACGTTTCGAGTAATTTAATTTTATTTAAGCATAAAATTCGCATTTATTTCACACATATCTATTAAGTGTTATACATTTTTTAAATCGTCTCAATTTCACCTTTCGTTTGATACCCATATTGACCGAATCAAAAATAAAACAAAAAAATTAGTGTGACGGAAGTGTTGTCTAACGGCCGCCATATTGTTTTTTTTAAAAATTAACCTAGCCTATGTTACTCAGACTCTTTAAACGATTCTAGGGGTACCCCAGCCATCTAAATCTGGGGTAGGACTTGTAAGCTTACAGAAGTACTGAAATGTGTCCTCACTAGTAAGGGGTAGGCCTTACCATACCCCTTACAGAAGTACTTATTTTTACACACGATGTCATAGGAGGTAAGGCCTTACTTTTTACTTCATCGATGAGCCCTTATATATCGCATTACAAGAGAAGGCAGATGGTAAGGGGTAATCCAGAATTCGACCCAACGAAGTTAGAAATTTACCCGATGACTCATTTGTTTTCGTATTTTTGTAATGGTATTTGAGTCATCGGGCAAATTTCTAACTTCTTTGGGTCTAATTCTGGATTACCCCTTACCATCTGCCTTCTCTTGTAATGCGTTATATAAGGGCTCTTCTAACACCTAAGAAAATATGAGTACCCCCTACCGGATGACTACTTATATCAGTGCTCCATCGGTAAGTGCTACCTAGAATTCCTACTGGGCGGGGTCTGCGAAAACTTTGAAAAATTCCCCTTCTCACTCGTGTTAATTGTACAACTACAAAGGCATCACAAACGTTACACGAAAAAGAGGCAGAAAAATGAATGCTTAGACCGGTTTACTGCCTGTTCCCAATGAGCCCGTCACCGATAGTTTCCATATAAATTGTTGTTGTTGTGTCGTTGGCGGTGAATTAGATTTAATTTTAATGCTGTCGGTATAACCCCTCCATGAGCAAAAGCTCTCTCATTTTAAAACGTTTTTATTAGCTCGCTTTCTTGTCTGTCTGTTTGTCCGGTACAAATTTTGCAATCGATTTTTTGAATACTTCTGCATACTCAATCATACTATCATACTCAATAAACCATTAAATCCATGGCGACCGCCTCCGAGGGCAAATTAACATTTTTTTCACAACCCTCTCGACATGGGTACAGGGGCGGCGCTTTCATAGGTGCGAATGGTGCACTTGCACCGGGCGCTATTGGACGGGGGCGCTATTTCAGATATTTAGATTTTAAAACAAAATTTAAAACTTTGAAAAAAAAATGTTTAAAAATGTTTTTCTTACATCCTTTTCATATATTAAAGGATTTCATTTTTATTAACACGACTTAATTTTCCAGTTTATTTTCCCAATAAAATATTCTATATTTCAACTCATGTAACAACACAACACAAATTCCATGCAAAAAAAAACCTGGAAATTTTACTTCCTCTCGTACTACTTCCTCTCGAGACTTTTGCTTCATGATTTTCATATAATTTCTGTCCAGAGAATCAGCAGAAGTAAAAATTCAGGAGAAATATCCACCAAGTGAGAGAAAAATCTCTCATTCTACTGATGTTCTCAAATTTGAACGTGAGATGTAAATACAGGGGCCGTATTTGGTTTCTCGAGTCTATGGATCGACTCGACAAAAAAAGCTTCTCAATTTTCTCTAAGTTTCATATTTGGCATTACGACCAAATCGACAGATAAGCGCTGCCATACAAAACCATCAAATTGTGTGATATTACTCCAAGTGCAGCAAACCACGCAATTTAATTAAAATAGAAATTGTTAAAAGTTTATTGTATGCATAATTTTAGCTTTTTAATAAACGTCAAACGTCTTTATCGACACGAAAAGAGACGATAACGTTGTCGATATCGTGTTGTCAAATGCCAATTTTTATTTACCGACAGAAGTTGATATCGAATCGAGAAACCAAATACGGCCCCAGAATTAACCAGTGGAATGAAGGAGACGAAACACATAAAGGGTATTCACGATTCGGTGGAAACAGGTCTAGCTTCGTAGGTTTGGGTGCAACGTAGGAAAACTTTCCAACGATACAACAACAATTGTACAGAATGAAACTTTCCAACACTGCAAAAATTTTCTAGACCCCCGAGCCAGTGTAAAGTTTTCCTATGGCAACGAGAAATCAATTGGCATGTGGCGATTCTGTTTCAAGTACTGGCGATTTTGTTTAAAGTGTTTAATTGTTTTAGAAAAATCGCTAGCGAAAATGTAAAAAAAGAAAAAACGAAAAATAGATCGAAACCAAATAAAAAGTAGACTAGCTTGACAGTTCTTGACAATCAGCTGATGAGAAGAACTCTAATTTGTCAAGGGGCGTTCACGATATGAAGAAAACAGCTCTTGGAAAAATAATCCTGGGAAACATTTCCTACGAATCGTGAATACCCTTATAATATTTTCAATTTTACTACGCTGGAGCACTTTTTGAAATGTTTGTAAAATGCACCATATCAACTCACACAAAGGAAAAAATTGTTCCGATGGCTCTGTATTGTGTATTGCTGTTTACTGTGATTGATATAAACTTCGGGGCGCTGTTGGTGCACTTTTAAATTTTGTTCCAAGATTTGTTCAAAGAGGTAAATAAACGAAATGAGAACAAAATATCTTGCGATTTCTAAATATCTTGCGACTGTCGAACAAATTAATATGTAGATTTTTTTTATGTTATACGAGTTATTGATGGTGCAAATTTAAGTTTTGTGCCTGTTTCTCTAGAAGAATTTATAAAGAGAAAATTGAGTGAAATATTTTTATTAGATTTAAAATGTTGAGTTATAAAAGTAATATTTTAGATTTAATAAAAATTATTACATTACTAATTTCAGGTAATACATTTGTAAATTATGTTATTTATATTTACATTTTATTGGAATTAATTTGTTTATTGTTTTTATGTTACGAAATTTAAAATATTTTACTGTGCCGCGAATTATGAAAATGGTATACCGGGCAAATATAAATAGAACATACAATTTTCCATTAATTAACTCTTCAACTCAGACTTCATTGATGCATCGTTTGATAACACTAGTTTACAAAATCAAACTTTTTTTTTGTTGCATAAAATATTTTAATGTTTTTTTACTAATTTGAGGTCACTGATTTCGAATCTACACTCAGTTTTATTGTATCAGCTCGAGTTTTATTGGTTTCATTTGGTACAATTTTCACATAAGCTTATGACGAAAAGTACCAAATAAAGCCAACTTTAACATCAAAATTTGCTAATATCTTCAAAAATAAAGGCCGTAACACAAAAATTGTCTCAACATTATTTATAGGAAATTGTCCATGCTTTCCAATTTTGGAAAAAAAAAATTGACTAACTATGTATTTTTGGGGAAAAAGGTAGTTGAAGTTGATATTTTTTTTAAAAAAAGCAAAATTTTGACTTTGATGGCTCATATCTCTGGAAGTTGGTAGGGTAGAACCTTCACTTTCACAGTTTTAGATAGGTGGGAGTATTCTGCGTGCAATGCAGTTTGTAGTTTTTTTAAATAAAATATTTTAGTACGGTGAGAGTATTTTTTCTAAAAAAAAACATCCTTCGTTATAATTCATAAACTAGAGCTGATCAAAAAATTCTACTTATATATTTTTACTTAGCATACCATATGTAGTCAGAAACAGCAAAAACTTTCCCGGCAACAGATGTACTGTAAACTAGTGTAATAGGTGTGAACTTCGAAAAAAACGTATGTTTCTAAAGGCAACTTCTTGTTTTGATACTATTCAAAATTTATATGCTTATTTCTCCAGTTCGGTTAAAAGATTATTATTTTGAAAAAGAAGACACTAACAAGCTTAGTAAGACTAGTAGTGAAAGTAGCATAGACGCGTTAAAACGATTAGTTCGTCAATTAGATGGTGTCTACGAGGCGTTGGTAGAACTCGTTCAAGTAGGGAACCCGTATCGAAACATACAGCAGAATTACGAAATAAAATTACTGAGTTAAATTTAATTTGTTCCATAGTAATCGAGTGTGATATTTTAGAAAAATAAATATACTTACAAAGCCCAAATGCCTGCTGCAGTTGATATTTTAAATTCCACAAAAGGTTTTTGAAGTAAAAACTTCTATAGGCACGTTGGGCACTTTTTGGCCCGGGGAAAAACTAAAAACTCGCGTCCCGCTAACGAACCATCATCACGCTACCGTACCATGTGAGAAAAAATTTGCCTTTGGGGGTTTTAGTTTGTATTAAGTGTTATAAATTATTATACTATATTACTATGTATTATATATTCTTATCTTTGATTATATATTATTTTTTTTATTTGGAAGACAAGAGCATATTATGGTTTTTTTAATGGTTTTATTTAGCTTGACCTCGTATATTTGTTTGTTTGTTTGTTTCTTTGGTTCAAATCTTCCGACAGCTTTTTTAACTACTTCTACTAAATCGATTTGTATGAAACTTTGCACACACATTGAGTTCCCATGACAATGCAATCTGACAACTTTGGAAAAAAATCAAGATGGCGGTTCCAAGATGGCGGACGAATTTTGTAATTGTGTTCCGATTATATTGAAAATCGGTATAAAGATGTTTTTATCAGCGCAAATGACGATTCTGTGCTCAAAATTTGAAAATTCAAAATGGCGGTGCCAATATGGCGGATGAATTTTGCAAATGTGTTCTGAATCCATTGAAACTCAGTATCGGGGGTTTTTAAGGTCACAAATGGCGAATCTGTGGTCAAAATTTTAAAATTCAAAATGGCGGCGCCAATATGGCGGTACGATTTTGGCAATTACGATTCGATTTCACCGAAAATCGCTATTTGGAGGTGTTTAAGGTCGGAAATAATGAATTTCTTGTCAATGATAGAAAATTAAAAATGCGCTGGCAATATGTATGGTATGCATAACAAATCACTTCACTAGAATTTTGTAAAAAGTAAAATGCATAAATACCTGTATAACGACTGTATAATTAAATAAGAACGACTTGTCTAGTAAAATGTGTTTCCAAGTCCACAAAAAAATATTTCAAATGCATTCACATTCATAGACAAAATTGTTTGACCATTATCCTCCTGTAATATTAAGATTGAATAGGAAATACAGAATGGCCATAGAAGTTTTCACTTCCATCGTGTGGTCCTACGCACACCAGTTTTTTTGATAGATTTACGATTAGAGCAAAATATCAGGAAGTTATTGAAAAAGTCAAGCAAATTGCTACCAAGTTAGAAGTGCCTTGTGTATTTTCCGCTTCTTCGTCCTTGCGATCCAGACGAAAAAAGTTTTTTTCATATGATCAGCTGATGGGGCGCAATATAGCATAATGCACCGGGCGCAAAAAAACCACGCGCCGCCCCTGCATGGGTATCAAAGGAAAGTGTGTGATAATTAGAATACAATAATCAATATAGTATACTCAATATACCGCTAGATCCATGGCGGCCGTCTCAAGAGCGGGGATTACCATTGTCCAGGTACATATTTTGCAATCGAATTTTTGAAAACTTACGGTTATCCGATCATTCTAAAATTTTGGAAACAGATTGAGTTCCGATGACAATGCAATATAGTAGGTATGCTTAATATACCGTTACATTCATGGCGGCCGCCTCAAGAGGGCCCATTAACTTTGTCTTCACAAGCCCCTCGACATGGGTATCAAATGAAAGGGTATTATAAGTAGAACACAATAAGCAATATACAATACTCAATATACCGTTAGATCCATGGCGACCGTCTGAAGAGGGCAGAGTACCATTTCAATTACCATCAATACCCTCGACATGGGTATCAAATGAAAGGGTATTATAAGTAGAACTCAATAAGCGATTTAGAATACTCAATCTACCGTTAGATTCATGGCGGCCATCTCAAGAGGGCGGTTACTATTGTCTTCACAACACCCTCGACATGGTAAGCAAATAAAGGGTATAATAAGTAGAATACAATAAGCAATATAGTATACTCAATATACCGTTAGATCCATAGCAGCCGTCTCAAGAGGGCGGATTACCATTTTCTTCCCAACCCCCGCGATATCGGTGTCAAATGAAAGGTTATGCTAAGTAGAATACAATAAGCAATATAGGATACTCAATATACCGTTAGATCCATGGCGGCCAGCTCGAGAAGGCGGATTACCATTGTCTTCAAAACGCCCTCGACATGGTAATCAAATAAAGGGTATAATAACTAGAAGACAATAAGCAATATAGTACACTAAATATACCGTTAGATCCATGGCGGCCATCTCAAGAGGGCGGATTACCATTGTCTTCAAAACCCCCTCGACATGGGAATCAAATGAAAGGGTATAACAACTAGAAGGCAATAAGCAATATAGTATACTCAATATACCGTTAGATCCATGGCGGCCGTCTCAAGAGGGCGGATTACCATTTTCTTCACAACCCCGGCGACATGGGTATCAAACGAATGGTTATGATAAGTAGAATACAATAAGCTATGTCGTTAGATCCATGACACCCGTCTCATGAGGGCGGATAACCATTTTCTTCACAACTCGACATGGGAATCAAATGAAAAGGTATGATAAGTAGTATATAATAAGCCAAATAGTATACTCAATATACCGTTAGATCTATGGCGGCCATCTCAAGAAGGCGGATTAACATTTTCATCACAACCCCCACGACATGGGTATCAAATGAAAGGTTGTGATAATTAGAGTACAATAAGCTATGGCGTTAGATCCATGACACCCGTCTCATGAGGGGGGATTACAATTTTCCTCACAACACCCTCGACATGGGAATCAAATGTAAGGGTATAATAACTAGAAGACAATAGCAATATAGTATACTCAATATACCGTTAGATCCATGGCGGCCGTCTGAAGAGGGCGGAGTACCATTTTCTTCAGAAAACCTTCGACATGGGTATCAAATGAAAGGGTATTATAAGTAGAACACAAACAATAAGCAATATAGGATACTCAATAACCGTTAGATCCATGGCGGCCGTCTCATGAGGGCGTATTACCATTTTCTTCACAACACCCTCGACATGGGAATCAAATGAAAGAGTACGATAAGTAGAATACAATAAGAAATATAGGATACTCAATATACCGTTAGATCCATGGCGGCCATCTCAAGAGGGCGAATTACCATTGTCTTCACAACCCCCTCGACATGGGAATCAAATGAATGGTTATGATAAGAAGAATACAATAAACTATGTCGTTAGATCCAAGTAGAATACAATAAGCAATATAGTATACTCAATATACCGTTAGATCCATGGCGGCCATCTCAAGAGGAAGAATTACCATTGTCTTCACAACCCCTCGACATGAGAATCAAATGAAAGGGTACAATAAGTAGAAGACAATAAGCAATATAGTATACTCAATATACCGTTAGATCCATGGCGGCCGTCTCAAGAGGGCGGATTACCATTTTCTTCGCAAGCCCCGCAAAATGGGTATTAAATGAAAGGGTATGATAAGTAGAATGCAATAAGCAATATAGGATACGCAATATACCGTTAGATCCATGGCGGCCATCTCATGAGGGCGGATTACCATTTTCTTCACAACACCCTCGACATGGGAATCAAATGAAAGGGTATAATAACTAGAAGACAATAAGCAATATAGTATACTCAATATACCGTTAGATCCATGGCGGCCGTTTCAAGTGGGCGGATTACCATTTTCTTCACAACCCCCCATGAAATGAAAGGATATAATAAGTAGAATACAACAAGCAATACAGTATACTCAATATAGCGTTAGATCCATGGCGGCCGTCTCAAGAGGGCGGATTACCATTTTCTTGACAACCCCCTCGACATGGGTACTAAATGAAACTGTATGGTAAGTAGAATACAAAAAGCAATATAGTATGCTCAATAGATCGTTAGATCCATGGCGGTCGTCTCAAGAGGGCGGATTACCATTTTCTTCAGAATACCCTCGACTTGGGTAATAAATAAAAGGGTATGATAAGTAGAATACCGCATCAGAATGTGTTTATTGACTCTGCCTCCTGCCACTTGGTTCAAGTTGAAGAAAGTGTGTGTTCTTGAACACAAGAAAGCCTGATCAACGATATAAAGGGCTGAGATTTCTGGATAATCAAGCAATTGGACTTTGTTCAAATATATTTGAGCGATATGCAAATCGTCCAAGACAACAAGAGCACAGTTTTGATTTCCCAAATATGTGCCTACTTGAATTTGCGATGAGTTTTGAGCCAGTTTATAAAAATAAATCGGGAGATAATGAAGAAAGCATTGATGCAGAAGAGAAAGAGCAGTGAAAAAGGCGAAGACTCATCAAGCTGGCAAACAACACTAAAATGATATTTAGAAATGTTCCAGCTGTGGTACGAGTGCCATTCTTTTAAATGCAGACAGATCCGGGAAATTATTTCTATAGCCTGCTCGTTCAATATGTATGTACCATTTTAATCGGAGGATGAATTAATTGATGAGCATAATATTGCACGTGAGGCTTTTCTTGCTCGAGAAGACCAATTGAGACGAACAAATGCATACCTCGAAATACATGGTGCAAGGGATAGACAACTTAAAATTGCATTCAATAAAGCACATGCTTTTAATCTTCTTGAAAATCCAGGAGAAATTGTTGAGGCAGAACTTGAAGATGAAGTTACTGAACATTCTATGACAAACGAACAGTTTCAAAATGTGTTTGCTGCAATGAATTTACAACAGCGAGAATTATTCAACACCATTACTCGCAGAATCGAGGACCAAATGAATGGAAGTCTGAGTCGCATCAGAATGTTTGTCTCCGTTTGTTTGCTATGGTAAGAAAGCAGTTCAAATTGGCGCATTGAGCGGTAGTACATTGAACTCGTGTTCATCGATGAGATTTCCATGGTTTCATACGAAATGTTGTGCATGATCGATTCGAGATTGCGACAACTGAAAAAAATGGTACCAACATTATGGTTTTTCTAGATTTCTTTCAGTTGCCACCTATACAAGGAGCTCAGGCATTCCACCAGCCTACACGATTTATTCCAGTAATTAATTTGTGAAGACTCTTCAGCCTTGTGGAGTTGACGGAGAACATGCGACAACAAGGCGACACAACATTTGCCGATCCTCTGAATGCTCTACACGTGGGTGAATTTAAGGCCCCACATTTTGCTCTATTGATGTCAAAAATTTTAATAGAGGCATCTGGCGATTTCGATTTCCATAGTAGTCCAATCAATCTACAATAGCTCCTTGTAAATTTAGCGTTAATTGCCAACAGGAAACAAAAAATATGGTTATATAGGAAAAAAATTATAAAAAAGATAGCGTTTTTTGTTTAGAATTTGGCATGGCGAACCTAACCTAAAAAATTCCGGAAAGTGAAAAATAGGCTTTTTTGCGAATAACAAAAAAACTTGAGCTCGGATCGAAAAAAATCAAATTATAGTAGTAGTAGTTCTTCTAAAAACGCTCCTCTTGGTCTACCGATTCTTCTAGAGTACGGTTCTAGAGCTTAAAATTTTCTTCAATACTTGTACTATTACGTACAAGTAACAAAAAGTCTATTAAATAGTTTTTTCTACGCCTCTGTTAGAATACAGGCATTCTGATATTGCTTTTAGTTACGGAATTAGCAGCATTCCACATCCGTGTGGAATATTCATTCCATCACTTGTTATGGAATGACTACCATTGGTGACATCTGTTCGTCAGAATCCAAGAATATGATTTATTAATTAAAGAAAAAAAAAGATTTATTAATTAAAGAAAGAAAAGGATTGTTTCAATAATAAACAATCAATGATGTTCCGCTAGAAAATTTTTGGTTTAAATAAATTATTCAATTATTAAATTGCAGAAAATAATAGCATTTTTTTAATAAATTTTGCGGCGGCCATCTATTAACATTAAATTACAAAATTGTTATGAATGAACACTCCCTAATAATATGTTATTTAGCGTTAAAATATCTTGCTGTGCCTTATACATTATATTTTTGACATTAGCTTTACATAAGGTACGTTTTTCTTTACATTATATTAATAAAAACTAATTAGAGGCGTAGAAAAAGTATAGTCTGCAACACGTTTTGAATGGCATATTCCGCACTCGTGCACCGCCAACCTCGCCTTCGGCTCGGGTGCCAAACTTCCACTTGTGCGGAATATGCATCATTCCAAACTTGTTACAGAATATACTATTCCAGTAGTTAAAATGACCCCCAAAAACATATTAATAATGAAAAAACAGACTCAAAAAGTTAGTTTTTACAATCGAACGCCTGTTTTTTCCATTATTAATATGTTTTTGGGGGTCATTTTAAGTACTGGAAAACTATTTAATAGGCTTTTTGTTACTTGTACGTAATAGTACAAGTATTGAAGAAAATTTTAAGCTCTAGAACCGTACTCTAGAAGAATCCGTAGACCAAGAGGAGCGTTTTTAGAAGAACGCCTTTTTTTACAAAAAGTGAAATTTTAAGGAAAATGTTCAATATTTTGCAACAAAAATAAAACCGTTTTTTCAGCTAGCAAGAAGCAATATTTTTACCAAATAACAGATATCTAAGTTGCGTTAAACAAAAGTTATTAGCAAATTAAAAAAACGTGAATTTTAATAGTTTTTTGCAGTTATCTCTATGTTTTGTGCTCTAACCTGTAACTTTATATACATATATCGAAAGATAATTTGAATACCTACAACTTTATAATTTGATTTTTTTCGATCTGAGCTCAAGTTTTTTTGTTATTTGAAAAAAAGCGTTTTTTTCACTTTCCGGAATTTTTTAGGTTAGGTTCGCCATGCCAAATTCAAAAACAAAAAACGCTATCGTTTTTAGATTTTTTTCCTATATAGCCATATTTTTTGTTTCCTGATGGCAATTATTAGATGGATTTTTGTAGATTGATTGGACTATAGAGCAATTCGCATCTATACAACTCGTGCAGAAGTTGATGCACACAACACAGCTGTCCTTGAACGATATCGAACCCAAGGAATGCGAGTTTTCAGAATTCGGCTTAGGATGTGCTGGTGAATGGGACAAGAAAGGCCGACAATGTAATCTTGGACAACATTGTGTCAGTCGATATAAACAAGACTGGAGGATTACAAAAGGAATTGGACATTTTCAACAGAGCGAGAGTGATGCTTCGCTCAAATATTAATATAGAGCAAGGACCTGTGAATGGTGCAATGGGCAATATCACCGAAATTCATTGCCCTTTATTCCGTCGTGATCAGATGTACGATACCGAAATTCCATCTGTTCGTGTTAAATTTGGCAGAGATGGAATTCATTTAATCAAATCGAAATCAACACAGCTTCCGGCCCTCCGAAACTATGGATCAGTCGAACTAACACAGCTCCCAATAACACTGTGCCATAAAATGTAAGGATGTACAGTAGACCATGCTGTTGTACACAGGAACAACATTATTTGCTAAAGGACAGGCATATGTCGCATTAAGTCTTGCCAGAACATTGGAAGGGTTAAGAATAGAGGAGCTCGATTACTCAAAACTCACTGGGCGAAAACTAGGACTTTCAGCACCATAAGTGAATCATATTTATAAATGAAATTGGTAACCAAGAAGAATCTGGTATTAATTTGTTTTAATATGTGCTTTTTCTACTTTTTAGTACCTGCTTTGAGTAAAACAGAAAAGGAACACCAACTTTTTGATAAAATTTTTGACGTTATTTCATTTACATCTTAATATATAAAAATAAATTTTTAAAAACCGACTTCAGAAAAACCAAAAATAATGCACAAAAAACCAAAAATAATGCACAAAAAAGGATAAAATAATTGTTTGAAATTCTTTACAACATTAATCCAATCAGAATGGATTTAATAGGAAGAATCACTTTTGAAGACGGTGCCAGGTAGTAGTTGACTTTCATTGCATTAACTATTGCTGCGAAAATTGTATTCATTTCTTTGTTAGGCTTATGCCCTTAATACATCACCCCGAAAACAGGTGTTGGCACCGTCTTCAAAAGTGATTCTTCTTATTAAATCCATTCTGATTGGATTAATGTTGTAAAGAATTTCAAACAATTATTTTATCCTTTTTTGTGCATTATTTTTGGTTTTTTGTGCATTATTTTTGGTTTTTCTGAAGTCGGTTTTTAAAAATTTATTTTATTTCGTACTTTTTAGTCCGTTGATTTTTTTCGGGGGCCATATAAAAAAAATTATTTATTACGAGAAGTATGACACTCAGGCGCGCGCCGTCGAAAAGAATTGAGGCAGTAGCTAAATAGTTTTTGCAGTAATCTATTTGCGTATTTTCGGAGCAATTTAAAAAAAAACTTATTTAATATGAAACAAAATTCCCCAAAGGAAATTAAAAAGAAATATTTATTGTTTCGATTGAAAAAAGAATTGCTCCAGGTCAAAGAATCGAACTCGCAACCTCCAGGACGAGAGGCAAGCCTCTCAGTCGTTGTGCTACGGGAGATTGTTACAACAAGATGGCTAAATACGTAAATAAAGCTTTTCAGAAACTTCTTTAAATAGAATTTCATTCCAAAGGAATACTCTCTACAGTCTGCATGAGTAGAGTATGCATGAAATTGCTCACCGAAGAGTTTGTAATTCTTTACAACATTAATCCAATCAGAATGGATTTTAGAAAGAGAAAAAAAGAAAAAAAGTCCAACTACCCTCCGGGGTTTGAACCCGCAATTTTTATTTGCAGGTCAACGCCTTTGCCGATTCATCCACCGGCCTCTTCTCGAACACGCAACAATAAAGTAATTTGTTCGCTGCCTTTGAAAATACTTCTATCCGTTCAAGGTGTACTAATTTTACCAGTTTTTTACGCCTACCTTCGAACTCCTTTATCAGAATTTAAAAAAAATTGTACGGGACCACCGTGGGAAACTACCCTTTCAAACAAAAAAGAAAAAAAGCAAAAAAGTCATTGCGTTACAAAGTTATGCGTGAACAGGACCAAAAAATACCTACGCGTCGAATTGATAACCTCCTCCTTTTTTGAAGTCGGTTAAAAACTACGTGTCACAATGTTTGTACACGCCAATCTCCGAAACCGCCCAACAGATTTAAATGAAAATTTGGGAATGTGTAGGGTTGGTTCTATATTGAAAGATAGGATAATTTTGGTCCATATAAGTGAAGCTGTTGTCGAAATATAGAGAATTTCAATGTTCCACTGATTATATTTAAGTTGGCGGGGTGAAAAAATATTTAATTTAATTGTCATGTACATATAAAAAACCGTTAGTTTTAAAAAAGCACTCCGATTTTTACGAGCGACAACGTATGAATTAGTGTATTGAGTGTACAGTGTGTACAGTGTACTATATACTATGTACTATGGACTGTATACTATAACCCGCAAAAACACTCCAGTTAAGAAACATATAATTTATATACTAATTGGTGCGATTAAATAAAATGTTAATAAGAAAATACATAAATGTGGAGTTTTTGCATTATGTCTCAGATTGCGGCACATCTTGAAAACGGTCAACGTTTATATTTCACTGAAGAAAATGCTGTCCAGCGAGCTTTCCAGCCACCCAAAAATACACTTACTGAATTTTTCACACTGTGCCAAAAACCTGATATTTTCGGACAATTCGCAACAACATTGTTATATACCGACGTCCCTCGCTATTATACATGGAACAAATCAGGTAAAAAATGGAAGCCACGTAGACGTTTGTTGTTGCTGAATGGTCCAGGACCAACGTCTTTCGAATTTTTAAGAACAGTCAATGGTCAAATATTCAATACATTTCAAGATGCATGTCGCGAGTTGCAATTCCTGGAAAACGACAATCATTGGGATCTGACACTTACTGATGCAGCATTTGCATCCACGCCGAATAACATTCGTCAACTGTTGACGACATGATATATTGACGACATGATACCCAGCAGAACCATCGGTTTTGTGGGAAAAATACAAGAACGGCATGACTGAAGACATACTTCGCAGAATTAGACAAACAAACCAATATCCAAACTCTCGAACTTGTATAGGAATAATTGGTTTTTCGTAAATGGTTATAAATATTTGTTGAAGAGTTGAATTTTGAAGATTTGGATTAATTTTAAAGGTCTTAAGGTTGGGTGCAGCGAGTCGGAGAGGCATCATCTTTGTTTATTTACGCGCCGGAAAACAAAACCAAAAACATAGTTTTGTAGCAAGTTTTGTAAAAGAATACATACATAGGTAATTTTGGTCACACTTAATATGAAAGCATATTGAATCTAATGTCTCCAAATTTTACAGAAATAAGTATTGGTTCTTTCCTTAGATATTGCGAATAGTTTGATTTTCAATATTTGCATTAATTTCACATGTTTTGACGAACACAATTTCGCAATATAAGAGAAAATAAAAGTTGGTTTTTTGGCATTGCTTTTTCCATGTGCCTGAAGTTCCGAACGTTCAAATGAACGATTTCGGAAAAAAAAAATTTATTTTAGAATCGGACGTTTGGACGTTAAAAAATAAGTAAATTATTATATTTTGATAACAGACAGACAGTGGAGGTTTCGAAAACTATCAACCCTAAATTATTAACCCCCAATTATAAACCTACCCCTAACTCACCCCCTAAATATGATTATTTTTGAAAATATAGTTAGAGGCTTTAGAACCCGGTGAAAATTTGATCATAGGTTAAGAGTGGTGTTAGGAGATAACAGAAAAAATTTCAAGTCCGTAACATCCCCGGAAGCCACCCCTAACTCACCCCCTAAATATGATTATTTTTGAAAATATAGTTAGAGGCTTTAGAACCCGCTGCAAATCTAATCATAGGTTAAGAGTGGTGTTAGGAGAAAACAGTAAAAATTTCAAGTCCGTAACATCCCCGGAAGCCACCCCTAACTAACCCCCTAAATGTGATTATTTTTGAAAATATAGTTACAGGCTTTAGAACCCGCTGCAAATTTAATCATAGGTTAAGAGTGGTGTTAGGAGATAACAGTAAAAATTTCAAGTCCGTAACATCCCCGGAAGCCACCCCTAACTCACCCCCTAAATGTGATTATTTTTGAAAATATAGTTACAGGCTTTAGAACCCGCTGCAAATCTAATCATAGGTTAAGAGTGGGGTTAGGAGAAAACAGTAAAAATTTCAAGTCCGTAACATCCCCGGAAGCCACCCCTAACTCACCCCCTAAATATGATTATTTTTGAAAATATAGTTAGAGGCTTTAGAACCCGCTGAAAATTTGATCATAGGTTAAGAGTGGTGTTAGGAGATAACAGTAAAAATTTCAAGTCCGTAACATCCCCGGAAGCCACCCCTAACTCACCCCCTAAATGTGATTATTTTCGAAAATATAGTTACAGGCTTTAGAACCCGCTGCAAATTTAATCATAGGTTAAGAGTGGTGTTAGGAGATAACAGAAAAAATTTCAAGTCCGTAACATCCCCGGAAGCCACCCCTAACTCACCCCCTAAATGTGATTATTTTTGAAAATATAGTTAGAGGCTTTAGAACCCGCTGAAAATTTGATCATAGATTAAGAGTGGTGTTAGGAGAAAACAGTAAAAATTTCAAGTCCGTAACATCCCCGGAAGCCACCCCTAACTAACCCCCTAAATGTGATTATTTTTGAAAATATAGTTACAGGCTTTAGAACCCGCTGCAAATTTAATCATAGGTTAAGAGTGGTGTTAGGAGATAACAGTAAAAATTTCAAGTCCGTAACATCCCCGGAAGCCACCCCTAACTCACCCCCTAAATGTGATTATTTTTGAAAATATAGTTACAGGCTTTAGAACCCGCTGCAAATCTAATCATAGGTTAAGAGTGGTGTTAGGAGAAAACAGTAAAAATTTCAAGTCCGTAACATCCCCGGAAGCCACCCCTAACTCACCCCCTAAATGTGATTATTTTTGAAAATATAGTTACAGGCTTTAGAACCCGCTGCAAATCTAATCATAGGTTAAGAGTGGTGTTAGGAGAAAACAGTAAAAATTTCAAGTCCGTAACATCCCCGGAAGCCACCCCTAACTAACCCCCTAAATATGATTATTTTTGAAAATATAGTTACAGGCTTTAGAACCCGCTGAAAATTTGATCATAGGTTAAGAGTGGTGTTAGGAGATAACAGTAAAAATTTCAAGTCCGTAACATCCCCGGAAGCCACCCCTAACTCACCCCCTAAATATGATTATTTTTGAAAATATAGTTAGAGGCTTTAGAACCCGCTGAAAATTTCATCATAGGTTAAGAGTGGTGTTAGGAGATAACAGAAAAAATTTCAAGTCCGTAACATCCCCGGAAGCCACCCCTAACTCACCCCCTAAATGTGATTATTTTTGAAAATATAGTTACAGGCTTTAGAACCCGCTGCAAATTTAATCATAGGTTAAGAGTGGTGTTAGGAGATAACAGTAAAAATTTCAAGTCCGTAACATCCCCGGAAGCCACCCCTAACTCACCCCCTAAATATGATTATTTTCGAAAATATAGTTACAGGCTTTAGAACCCGCTGCAAATTTAATCATTGGTTAAGAGTGGTGTTAGGAGATAACAGTAAAAATTTCAAGTCCGTAACATCCCCGGAAGCCACCCCTAACTAACCCCCTAAATATGATTATTTTTGAAAATATAGTTACAGGCTTTAGAACCCGCTGAAAATTTGATCATAGGTTAAGAGTGGTGTTAGGAGATAACAGTAAAAATTTCAAGTCCGTAACATCCCCGGAAGCCACCCCTAACTCACCCCCTAAATGTGATTATTTTTGAAAATATAGTTACAGGCTTTAGAACCCGCTGCAAATCTAATCATAGGTTAAGAGTGGTGTTAGGAGAAAACAGTAAAAATTTCAAGTCCGTAACATCCCCGGAAGCCACCCCTAACTCACCCCCTAAATATGATTATTTTTGAAAATATAGTTAGAGGCTTTAGAACCCGCTGCAAATTTAATCATAGGTTAAGAGTGGTGTTAGGAGAAAACAGTAAAAATTTCAAGTCCGTAACATCCCCGGAAGCCACCCTTAAGTCACCCCCTAAATATGAATATTTTTGAAAATATAGTTACAGGCTTTAGAACCCGCTGCAAATTTAATCATAGGTTAAGAGTGGTGTTAGGAGAACACAGTAAAAATTTCAAGTCCGTAACATCCCCGGAAGCCACCCCTAACTCACCCCGTAAATATGATTATTTTCGAAAATATAGTTACAGGCTTTAGAACCCGCTGCAAATTTAATCATAGGTTAAGAGTGGTGTTAGGAGATAACAGTAAAAATTTCAAGTCCGTAACATCCCCGGAAGCCACCCCTAACTCACCCCCTAAATGTGATTATTTTAGAAAATATAGTTAGAGGATTTAGAACCCGCTGCAAATTTGACCACTTGTTAAGGGTGGAGATAAGAGAAAAGAGAAAAAATTTCAAGTTCATAACATCCCCGGAAGCGACTCTTAACTCACCTCCTAGATGTGCAAATTTGCGTACTTGTTACTTCTAATTGACCCAGAACAAAAATGTTTAATCTTTAAAAAAAATGTTACAACATTTCGCCGCCTGATTGTAAGAACTAGGTAACTCCAAATTTTGTGATTTTGAGTTATCATAGTTTCATGTAGTCAATATCAAGCAGTATTTAATGCAAAGATCCGGCAACTTGTTAAAGCAAACTAGCAACATCTATTAAACAATGTAAAAACTGGACAAATGAAAATACCGCACTTATTATCCTGTTACGGATAGGTAACTAGAGAAATTTATTTTTTACAGAATTTTGAGATGCCTAGTTCTTGCACTCAGGCGGCGATTTGATAATCACAGGCACACAAAATAAAAAAAATGTCAAGACCCAGAGGGTACATCCCCCTACCCCCCCTTTCTTGGGGTCGCTGAAACCGAATATGACCATAAAAAAAATTTTTAACTAGCCATTTCCCCGCAATCACCCCCATACACCCCCTTCTGGTAGTCGAAATGTCAATTCTCATACAAAGTCGAGTAGGGTGTGTATTCCTATGTTTTCTGGGCCTCTAAGAGCGAGGAAGACTACCAAAAATGAATTAGACCCCCTCTTTAGCCCCTAGAGTCACTTTACCACCGCCATACACCCCTTTGTGGGGGTTGAAATGTCAATTCTCATACAAAGTCGAGTAGGGTATGTATTCCTATGTTTTTTGGGCCTCTGTGAACGAAGAAGACTACCAAAATGAATTAGACCCCCTCGTTACCCCCTACCCCCCTTTCTCATACAAAATCGAGTAGGGTGTGCATTCCTATGTTTTTTGGGCCTCTAAGAACGAAGAAGACTACTAAAAATGAATTAGACCAACTCGTTAGCCCCTAATGTCACTAAGTGACGCTAGGGGCAAACGAGAGGGTCTAATTCATTTTTGGTAGTCTTCTTCGTTCACAGAGGCCCAAAAAACATAGGAATACATACCCTACTCGACTTTGTATAAGAATTGAAATTTCAACCCCTATAAAAGGGGTCCAGCTCTCGTCGACGCCCGGCATCTCATCCCCAGGACTTGCTCTTGTGAGCGCGAGTTCTAACGCCTGACCGTAGCTGTTTCTGGCCATTTCGTTGCGTAGTGCAGCTGTGTTGATTCGAGCCTGATCAGCGGATACAAAGCTTTTCAGCGTTGTAATGCGCTCTCGGAGCACCATACCAACAAGATAGTGATCTGAGTCGAAGTTGGCACCTCGGTACGTTCGTACCGTCATCAGACCCGAAAGGTGGCGGCGGTCTATCAACACATGGTCTATTTGATTGCGAGTCGCCCCATCAGGAGATATCCAGGTGGCTTTATGGATATCTTTACGCGCAAATCTGGTACTTGCAACGACCAAGTTCTTACTTGCTGCCATCTCTATAACTCGCTGCCCATTGTCATTAGTGTTCTCATGCAAGCTGTGGGCGCCGACATATTGCCTGTATACGGGCTCCCGGCCTACTTTGGCGTTCAGGTCTCCCAATATGATTTTTACATCATATCTGGGGCAGGCATTAAGTTCCCGTTCAACTACTTCGAAGAATTCTTCTTTTTCATCGTCCGGGGACTCTTCTGTAGGTGCGTGAACGTTTATGAGGCTGATGTTCTTAAATTTGCCTCGCACACGAAGGGTACATAGCCTTTCGTTTATTGCTTTAAAGCCGATAATGGTAGGCTTCATCCTTTTGCTGACCATAAAACCTACCCCGAGCACATGGTGTTTCGTATGACAGCTGTAATATACGTCATAATCAGGTTTTTGCAAAACACCATTCCCTGTCCATCGCATCTCCTGAATGGCGGTAATGTCAGCTTTATATGTTGACAGGGTATCGGCCAGGTGTTGTGTAGCTCGAGTTCTGTACAGAGTTCGTACGTTCCATGAGAAAATTCTTAAATCATTTTGCCTTTTTCGTTGCCGTGGTCGTCGTCGTTTTTTCCAGTATCCGAGGCATGTTGCTCGTTCCGTAATGTTTGTTTTTTACGGGTGAGGTTATTAGCCTCACGCCAACCTTTCTTGGAAGGGACTAGCCCGATCATGTTAGCCTATCCTCTCTCATAGGATAGTTACCAGTGGCCACCGCTAGGAGGTTATGATCGCACTTCCATCAGTCCGGAATAGTTACGGCACGTGCATGTTATGCTACATGTTATTCCCCCTATTCCGCTGATGACTGACCACCTTCGTTCTTAGAGGCCCAAAAAACATAGGAATACACACCCTACTCGATTTTGTATGAGAAAGGGGGGTAGGGGTAACGAGGGGGTCTAATTCATTTTTGGTAGTCTTCTTCGTTCACAGAGGCCCAAAAAACATAGGAATACATACCCTACTCGACTTTGTATGAGAATTGACATTTCAACCCCCACAAAGAGGTGTATGGCGGTGGTAAAGTGACTCTAGGGGCTAAAGAGGGGGTCTAATTCATTTTTGGTAGTCTTCCTCGTTCTTAGAGGCCCAGAAAACATAGGAATACACACCCTACTCGACTTTGTATGAGAATTGACATTTCAACTACCAGAAGGGGGTGTATGGGGGTGGTTGCGGGGAAATGGCTAGTTAAAAAAAATTGTTATGGTCATATTCGGTTTCAGCGACCCCAAAAACGGCGGGGTAGGGGGATGTACCCTCTGGGTCTTGACATTTTTATTTTTTTGTGTGCCTGTGTAATTAATGAAAGTAATCATTAAAAGACATAAAATAAATGAAGAAACACTGTAGCCCAATAATTCGCAATTTGGGGCCCGTAAAAAATCGAATTAACAGATCACACATTTGTTCTGTTTTGTTTTTTTAATTATGTATAGAGGCGAGCACACAACTATAAAATTGTGTGTTCTTATCGCGGCGATATTACTATCATGATTTGGTCCTGAAAATAACCGTCGCTGTTTCTCGTTATTTTCTAAAAAAAAATTTATTTCCATATTCTTTATTATTACGGTTCTCTCTCTGCCAATAAAATAGTTTTTTGACCGAGTGAACAATAAGCCTGTGAAAGGCTTATTTTTTTGTCCGCCTGTGAAAGTCCCATCGAAATTAGATTACTCTTTCCGATGAAGGAATAAACTTTCAGGAAAGATAGTACATACATACATATTTGCAAAGACAATAATTTAAATATTCAGATCTGCATTTCGAAAACCTCGGGCCATTTCACGCAATTCGACTTCGACTGTAAACGACACAGAGCGTGTTCAAAAACCTTACTCTGGTTAACTATGGTAAACTTTTATCGCTCCGTGCCGTTTTCAGTCGACGCGACGTCGAATTGCGTGAACTGGCCCCAAATCGGAAAAGGTATATGATAGAGTGAAAACTTTTCTTATCATTCCAATTGAAGTCCTCAAAGAGCTATTGTCTGTTGATCGCACTATAGGCAACTCGATCCACGCAAATCTAACCAAAAAGAAAAGGATTGCCCATAGATTTACTTAGGCAAATCGAGATACATATTTAGATAGTGGGACCCGATAGTCGCATTAAGAGCCCATGAATTTTAGTTTAACTAATATGTATATGTACATGCCTAACAGACGATATATGTATGTACATACAAATTTACCGTTTCCTAAACTTTACGAAATGTGATAACCATTTTTTATTTACATATTTAATAAAAGATTTTCAATTTCTATTTGTCTATAAAATGCATATGTAGGCATATTTTAGGGTACTTTTTCACTTTAATTAAGATGAAAAATCAAAAGAAAATTTTCAATGCTTATAGTATTAAATATACATTTTGTATAAACCCTCTCTGACGAAGTTCCTTTTGTTAATAAATAATTGTTTCTAACAATTGAATGACCGAGATTTTGCAAAATAACTTGCATTTTCGGATTCAGCAGATCAAAATCTATAGAAATCATCTGGAAAAAATGTATCCCACCCCGCCATGTATGCAGAACCCCCCTCAGCCTCGGACACCGTATTTAGGGTCTTTCAAACGTGCGTGCTAAAAATCGCTTTTGACTGAGAGAGAGAACGCGCTATATCTATCTGCACCGTGCCCACCCATCGGTAAAGAATAGAAGGAGCATTCTACAGCTACGACGCAATTTTCATACGACCCTTTTCTTTTAATGAATGGAATTCTGAATTGATGACCTATTTAGGCGGGTTTTTTTGGGAAAAAAATTGTGAGGGTTCCATAGACGAAGTCTTCACAGGGCGACAAATCCCCCGTCCCGGCACCAACTCCCCCGGCCCATTACTGTCTCTTGCACATTTCTGTATGTTGTAAATTAAAATTTTTTCTTGACTTTTTGTGTTTTTTTTACTGCAAATTTTCGTTGTACGTCTTGATAAGTTGCAAGTTGCCCACGTTGAAAGTGGATATGATATTTTTCGAGGATTTGCAAAACTTTTATTTTTTAGGGTTTTTGAAATTCAGGCCCAATTGGTAAAATGTGACCCACTTGATATCTCTTATAATAGTGGGTTCACAAGATAAGGACTTTTGGCCGTCCGACTTTCCGTGCGACTTCTGTACCGATTGTGAAGTTTGCAGTTCAACAGTCTTTGAATAAATTCATATAGCATTATATAGGTACCGTCAACAGAGTCCGATTAGTTTTTTAACATGTTTATTGGTTTTTACTACATATTAATTTTTATTTATTAATTATTAGTTGGTTAGTTTTTCTCTGAATGAATCAAGTTTTTTGTTTAATTTTTGTTGTTTTTTTATTTGCCCTTGTTGGTACCTATCTTATATTTTTACATGGTTTCCTATAGAAAAACGTAAATCATTATGCGTCGTTTCGCTTAGATTAGGAATTAAAAAAAAAATTAGGAATCCAAAATCTATGCGGACGAGATTGCGGGCGAAAGCGATTTTTTAGAAATATTATTATTTTAGCGATTCAAGTATTTAGTTCAGTCTAAACTAGATAGAGATTCCGAATATTCGGCCACGCTCTTATTTACTGCGGGGATCTTACTACTACATTCATATTTCCAGTGTTAACACAATTGCGCGCAATTTCCTAGATGATTTCAAGCCACTCGATTTCGATTTCTTGCTTTTTTATTGCATTTCCCAGGAATTTGTTCGCCGGTCCGGAGTCGCCTTTCATGATTTTATTGTTTTTGTGTTGCTTTTCCGATGAAATTTGGCATATAATTTTGAGTGATATGTGCGTTTTTTATGATTAGGTATTCGGCCGAATAATGTGGACCCAGAAAATTCTGGGGGTACTCCAAATTTTTCTTCAAAGTACCTCTTCTTTTCTGATAGTATTGAATAATGTTGCGAATTTTTATTTTTTAACCCTTATTTTTGAAGGAAAGAAAAAAATATGTATCCATACTACTTAAACTAACAAATATAAACATTAAGAGGAGCAAAAAACGGCAAATAATCGTCAACACCATTTTTAAAAGGGCTGCTATTTTTACGGGTGAACGGGGATACCGTGTCACGCAGCTACACGGAAGCAGCAATTAAAGCTCCAGGGTACTCATGCCTTCTGAGTTCTCATTATCATCAGGAGCTTCACAGCCTATTGTTGGACTTAACTTCCTCCAGCGTTCGTCTCCATGATTGTCGATCTCTGGCCCGTCTTTTCCAGTTTCTTTTTCAAAATTTTTATGTCTTCCTCAACGCCGTCTATATAACTTTTCTTAGGTCGTCCTGGGTCTCCTTTTTCCTATCGGATACATATTACCTGTATCTTAAATCGTTCAGACTAATCTCAGTGTGTGCTTGTGCTTTACCCCATTAATTAGTTGTTTGTTAATGTTTTCATATTGAACCTCAGCTGTTTATACTATATGATAATCATGCTCTAAATTCCGCATTGCGACGGGTCATAGTGGTGTCCAAAGCGCAACAGAAGATATAGGCCGGCTCTTGTTTTTGGAGTTTGCTAGGAAACTATCCTGCGAGGCAGTGAGCACCTTCGATTCTGTAAATGATATTGCATTGCACAAATTCTCACTCCTATGAATTCACGAATTGACAGCCTATGATCAAATTTGCAGCGGGTTCTAAAGCCTCTAACTATAATTCCAAAAATAATCATATTTAGGGGGTGAGTTAGGGGTGGCTTCCGGGGATGTTACGGACTTGAAATTTTTTCTGTTATCTCCTAACACCACTCTTAACCTATGATCAAATTTTCAGCGGGTTCTAAAGCCTCTAACTATATTTTCACAAATAATCATATTTAGGGGGTGAGTTAGGGGTGGCTTCCGGGGATGTTACGGACTTGAAATTTTTACTGTTATCTCCTAACACCACTCTTAACCTATGATTAAATTTGCAGCGGGTTCTAAAGCCTGTAACTATATTTTCAAAAATAATCATATTTAGGGGGTGACTTAGGGATGGCTTCCGGGGATGTTACGGACTTGAAATTTTTACTGTTATCTCCTAACACCACTCTTAACCTATGATTAAATTTGCAGCAGGTTCTAAAGCCTGTAACTATATTTTCAAAAATAATCACATTTAGGGGGTGAGTTAGGGGTGGCTTCCGGGGATGTTACGGACTTGAAATTTTTACTGTTATCTCCTAACACCACTCTTAACCTATGATTAAATTTGCAGCGGGTTCTAAAGCCTGTAACTATATTTTCAAAAATAATCATATTTAGGGGGTGAGTTAGGGGTGGCTTCGGGGGATGTTACGGACTTGAAATTTTTACTGTGTTCTCCTAACACCACCCTTAACCTATGATCAAATTTGCAGCGGGTTCTAAAGCCTGTAACTATATTTTCAAAAATAATCACATTTAGGGGGTGAGTTAGGGGTGGCTTCCGGGGATGTTACGGACTTGAAATTTTTACTGTTATCTCCTAACACCACTCTTAACCTATGATTAAATTTGCAGCGGGTTCTAAAGCCTGTAACTATATTTTCGAAAATAATCATATTTAGGGGGTGAGTTAGGGGTGGCTTCCGGGGATGTTACGGACTTGAAATTTTTACTGTTATCTCCTAACACCACTCTTAACCTATGATTAAATTTGCAGCGGGTTCTAAAGCCTGTAACTATATTTTCAAAAATAATCATATTTAGGGGGTGACTTAGGGATGGCTTCCGGGGATGTTACGGACTTGAAATTTTTACTGTTATCTCCTAACACCACTCTTAACCTATGATTAAATTTGCAGCGGGTTCTAAAGCCTGTAACTATATTTTCAAAAATAATCACATTTAGGGGGTGAGTTAGGGGTGGCTTCCGGGGATGTTACGGACTTGAAATTTTTACTGTTATCTCCTAACACCACTCTTAACCTATGATTAAATTTGCAGCGGGTTCTAAAGCCTGTAACTATATTTTCGAAAATAATCATATTTAGGGGGTGAGTTAGGGGTGGCTTCCGGGGATGTTACGGACTTGAAATTTTTACTGTTATCTCCTAACACCACTCTTAACCTATGATTAAATTTGCAGCGGGTTCTAAAGCCTGTAACTATATTTTCAAAAATAATCATATTTAGGGGGTGACTTAGGGATGGCTTCCGGGGATGTTACGGACTTGAAATTTTTACTGTTATCTCCTAACACCACTCTTAATCTATGATTAAATTTGCAGCGGGTTCTAAAGCCTGTAACTATATTTTCAAAAATAATCATATTTAGGGGGTGAATTAGGGGTGGCTTCCGGGGATGTTACGGACTTGAAATTTTTACTGTTTTTTCCTAACACCACTCTTAACCTATGATTAGATTTGCAGCGGGTTCTAAAGCCTGAAACTATATTTTCAAAAATAATCACATTTAGGGGGTGAGTTAGGGGTGGCTTCCGGGGATGTTACGGACTTGAAATTTTTACTGTTATCTCCTAACACCACTCTTAACCAATGATTAAATTTGCAGCGGGTTCTAAAGCCTGTAACTATATTTTCGAAAATAATCATATTTAGGGGGTGAGTTAGGGGTGGCTTCCGGGGATGTTACGGACTTGAAATTTTTACTGTTATCTCCTAACACCACTCTTAACCTATGATTAAATTTGCAGCGGGTTCTAAAGCCTGTAACTATATTTTCAAAAATAATCATATTTAGGGGGTGACTTAGGGATGGCTTCCGGGGATGTTACGGACTTGAAATTTTTACTGTTATCTCCTAACACCACTCTTAACCTATGATTAAATTTGCAGCGGGTTCTAAAGCCTGTAACTATATTTTCAAAAATAATCACATTTAGGTGGTGAGTTAGGGGTGGCTTCCGGGGATGTTACGGACTTGAAATTTTTACTGTTATCTCCTAACACCACTCTTAACCTATGATTAAATTTGCAGCGGGTTCTAAAGCCTGTAACTATATTTTCAAAAATAATCATATTTAGGGGGTGAGTTAGGGGTGGCTTCCGGGGATGTTACGGACTTGAAATTTTTACTGTGTTCTCCTAACACCACTCTTAACCTATGATTAAATTTGCAGCGGGTTCTAAAGCCTGTAACTATATTTTCAAAAATAATCATATTTAGGGGGTGAGTTAGGGGTGGATTCCGGGGATGTTACGGACTTGAAATTTTTACTGTTATCTCCTAACACCACTCTTACCCTATGATTAAATTTGCAGCGGGTTCTAAAGCCTGTAACTATATTTTCAAAAATAATCACATTTAGGGGGTGAGTTAGGGGTGGCTTCCGGGGATGTTACGGACTTGAAATTTTTACTGTTATCTCCTAACACCACTCTTAACCTATGATTAAATTTGCAGCGGGTTCTAAAGCCTGTAACTATATTTTCGAAAATAATCATATTTAGGGGGTGAGTTAGGGGTGGCTTCCGGGGATTTTACGGACTTGAAATTTTTACTGTTATCTCCTAACACCACTCTTAACCTATGATTAAATTTGCAGCGGGTTCTAAAGCCTGTAACTATATTTTCAAAAATAATCATATTTAGGGGGTGACTTAGGGATGGCTTCCGGGGATGTTACGGACTTGAAATTTTTACTGTTATCTCCTAACACCACTCTTAACCTATGATTAAATTTGCAGCGGGTTCTAAAGCCTGTAACTATATTTTCAAAAATAATCATATTTAGGGGGTGAATTAGGGGTGGCTTCCGGGGATGTTACGGACTTGAAATTTTTACTGTTATCTCCTAACACCACTCTTAACCTATGATTAAATTAGCAGCGGGTTCTAAAGCCTGTAACTATATTTTCAAAAATAATCACATTTAGGTGGTGAGTTAGGGGTGGCTTCCGGGGATGTTACGGACTTGAAATTTTTACTGTTATCTCCTAACACCACTCTTAACCTATGATTAAATTTGCAGCGGGTTCTAAAGCCTGTAACTATATTTTCAAAAATAATCATATTTAGGGGGTGAGTTAGGGGTGGCTTCCGGGGATGTTACGGACTTGAAATTTTTACTGTGTTCTCCTAACACCACTCTTAACCTATGATTAAATTTGCAGCGGGTTCTAAAGCCTGTAACTATATTTTCAAAAATAATCATATTTAGGGGGTGAGTTAGGGGTGGCTTCCGGGGATGTTACGGACTTGAAATTTTTACTGTTATCTCCTAACACCACTCTTACCCTATGATTAAATTTGCAGCGGGTTCTAAAGCCTGTAACTATATTTTCAAAAATAATCACATTTAGGGGGTGAGTTAGGGGTGGCTTCCGGGGATGTTACGGACTTGAAATTTTTACTGTTATCTCCTAACACCACTCTTAACCTATGATTAAATTTGCAGCGGGTTCTAAAGCCTGTAACTATATTTTCGAAAATAATCATATTTAGGGGGTGAGTTAGGGGTGGCTTCCGGGGATTTTACGGACTTGAAATTTTTACTGTTATCTCCTAACACCACTCTTAACCTATGATTAAATTTGCAGCGGGTTCTAAAGCCTGTAACTATATTTTCAAAAATAATCATATTTAGGGGGTGACTTAGGGATGGCTTCCGGGGATGTTACGGACTTGAAATTTTTACTGTTATCTCCTAACACCACTCTTAACCTATGATTAAATTTGCAGCGGGTTCTAAAGCCTGTAACTATATTTTCAAAAATAATCATATTTAGGGGGTGAATTAGGGGTGGCTTCCGGGGATGTTACGGACTTGAAATTTTTACTGTTTTTTCCTAGCACCACTCTTAACCTATGATTAGATTTGCAGCGGGTTCTAAAGCCTGTAACTATATTTTCAAAAATAATCACATTTAGGGGGTGAGTTAGGGGTGGCTTCCGGGGATGTTACGGACTTGAAATTTTTACTGTTATCTCCTAACACCACTCTTAACCTATGATTAAATTTGCAGCGGGTTCTAAAGCCTGTAACTATATTTTCGAAAATAATCATATTTAGGGGGTGAGTTAGGGGTGGCTTCCGGGGATGTTACGGACTTGAAATTTTTACTGTTATCTCCTAACACCACTCTTAACCTATGATTAAATTTGCAGCGGGTTCTAAAGCCTGTAACTATATTTTCAAAAATAATCATATTTAGGGGGTGACTTAGGGATGGCTTCCGGGGATGTTACGGACTTGAAATTTTTACTGTTATCTCCTAACACCACTCTTAACCTATGATTAAATTTGCAGCGGGTTCTAAAGCCTGTAACTATATTTTCAAAAATAATCACATTTAGGTGGTGAGTTAGGGGTGGCTTCCGGGGATGTTACGGACTTGAAATTTTTACTGTTATCTCCTAACACCACTCTTAACCTATGATTAAATTTGCAGCGGGTTCTAAAGCCTGTAACTATATTTTCAAAAATAATCATATTTAGGGGGTGAGTTAGGGGTGGCTTCCGGGGATGTTACGGACTTGAAATTTTTACTGTGTTCTCCTAACACCACTCTTAACCTATGATTAAATTTGCAGCGGGTTCTAAAGCCTGTAACTATATTTTCAAAAATAATCATATTTAGGGGGTGAGTTAGGGGTGGCTTCCGGGGATGTTACGGACTTGAAATTTTTACTGTTATCTCCTAACACCACTCTTACCCTATGATTAAATTTGCAGCGGGTTCTAAAGCCTGTAACTATATTTTCAAAAATAATCACATTTAGGGGGTGAGTTAGGGGTGGCTTCCGGGGATGTTACGGACTTGAAATTTTTACTGTTATCTCCTAACACCACTCTTAACCTATGATTAAATTTGCAGCGGGTTCTAAAGCCTGTAACTATATTTTCGAAAATAATCATATTTAGGGGGTGAGTTAGGGGTAGGTTTATAATTGGGGGTTAATAATTTAGGGTTGATTATTTTCGAAACCTCCACTGTCTGTTATCAAAATATTATAATTTACTTATTTTTTAACGTCCAAACGTCCGATTCTAAAATAAATTTTTTTTTTCCGAAATCGTTCATTTGAACGTTCGGAACTTCAGGCACATCTTTTTCCAGCTCTAAAATATTTGTTTCATTTTTCGATTTTGTTTTATTGTTCTCGAAAAATTTTGTTATTGAAGACTTCTAGATTTAAATTAAAAAAAGCTATAGAAAATGGCCCTTGAATTTCGAGAGCTGGATGCTGCTATTTGCATTAATTTTAAATCTTTTAACGTTCATGGTTTTAGCAGAATACACCGGCAATTTTGGTCATCGTTCAAATAAATGTATTTTGAATCTAATGACTCCAACTTTTATAGGAATAGTTGGTTTTTCGTTAATGGTTAAGAAGAGTTGAATTTTGAAGGTTTGAATTGATTTTAAATGTTGAAACGTTGGGTGCAGCGAGGCGCACCGGGTCCCAGCTATCCAAAATACAGAAAATAAGCGGTTCATTGACACTTCATCTGTGTATGAAAATTCATATCTCGAAAAATGCCATGTCAATGGATGGTTTTTATTGTCTCGATCAATATGTCAGATCCCTAATAGTTTCACATTTTGTTATTTGGAATCAAAAATACCAAAAAATTTGCCTTCTTCAAACTCTCCTACTGTATATTAAAATTCATATCACCTGATTACTACTATTGGCTTATGGGTGCAGCATAGGCGCGCCGGGTCCCAATTAGTATAGTTATACAAATAAAAAATTATAACTAGGAGAATTTACAACATAGTTGAAATTAATACGGTAAAGTGTTTAAAGTAATAAAATGAAAGATAATAGCTTTGTTTCTTTACGCAAGTTTGGGATCCTCCGGGATCAAGAATTCGCACAAAACGTACAGTTTTTTGTTTCTTTACTTTCGCGAAATACCAAAATTAGGCGAAACTACGTGACAACATCGCTTCCCCTATTGCAATAATTTTCACGAAGTATTTTGCTTGGGTACGTAGGCCATTTTTTCTTGGATGTTTTAGCGAATGTCAAATGTGACTGGCATTTCAGTTGTGAATTTGAAAAACGTAAAACTACGCATGCTACCTTCCTTTTTTTCACTAATGTTCATTTTTTAGCTTTTATGACTGAATAATTAAATCTTTTCTTTTTAGTTTATATCACTGAATTAATTCTTTTCTAATGACATATAAAAAAAAATAAAATGACATTTTATTTTTCTTCTTTTTATAAAGAATTTGCACGAATGTGTTTCTTTACTTTTCCTTTCTTGCTTGAACTTTCTCCCACCACACGAGCAAGTTTTTTCACGAACATTTTTTGCATGAATAGTAAAGAAACAGAGCTAACAGCTGTAAATAATTACGACTGAAATTTAATTTATAGAGGTTTTTATATGAAGAAAGCAGTTAAACACAATCAAAAGCCATCTATGCGCTTTTCAATAATTGAAAAATAATATGAAATAGCCCCCAAATGGCGATTTTGGACTGGCGGATTGCAATTCCGTAACTACAGGACAGGTACAGTTACATTTACTCGTAGAGCAAAAGTAATTGCGAGTAAACACGAGTGAAAATAAGAAAAAATGATCAGAAAAGGAACGCAGATAATATTGAAATAAAAATCATATAAAATAAATTTAGCTTACTTCAATATTTAATTTTTCAGGAATATCAAAATTAAACAGTTTGATATATTATTAGTAGATTTAGGTAACAATTTTCCGTATGCATCTGCCATAATATAATTAAGATGTTCAAAATTGATTGCAAAAATTTCACACACAAAACTAAAAAGCAGAAAATAAATACTTGAATAAAAAAAACTTTTTAATATAAAACGTTTTTAAACGAACTAAAAAGTATAAAATAGTCTCCTAACCCCATTCGATTTATAACCCCATACATATTCCTAAAACCATACAGATAGTCCTGAAAATTTGTAATTGTGAATTTGTAATAGCTATGAAAATATTTGTAAGATTTAAAACGAAAAAACGTGGGGCGCATTGATGCGAATGATTTCTCAACCCAGCTATAAACAATACTAAAGAGTGTATAGTAGCTGGGTTGAGAAATCATTCTCATCAATCATGCATGCGCCCCACGTTTTTTCGTTTTATACAGGAGCGGCGGAGCGTGTGGGGATGGAAAGAAAAGGGCACACGCACTTTCGCTTTGGGTGGGGAAATCCACACCCAAAATATTTGATGTGCACGTAATAACCCAGAACTTTGGAGCACCATCTCAGTCATTGGCGACGAAGTAACGCGGTCGAAGCTATTAGGAACTTATAACTATATAGCCTAAGCTTTTTAAACCCCACCCGACTAGGAGGGATTTCACCATTTGTTCCTCATGAGGACCCCATGTGGCAAATGAGGGGCATACCGAAAAGAGGTTTCACCTTAGTTTCGCATGAACACCACACAAAAACAATCAGCGATACTGAAGTGAGGTGCATACCTCTTGAAATATCTCATCAAGGCCCCATGAGGCAAACCTCATTACAAATGAAATGGGACAATCCCAACATCTGCGTTACGTATTCGGAAAGCGTTTTAAAAAGCTTTACAGTAATACCCTTGCATTGTTTTATATTTCCGTCATGTTAGTGAAGGGTGTCATTCAGCCTACTCAATAGACTGATTCTGGTTCGATTACAGAGGTCAAACAGCATTGGACGTGATTAGTATTTGGTAGGGGGACCGCATTGATAAAACGACACTCGCGTTTAAAAATGTAAAGTTTTCGACACCAGCGCAATTATTACTAACAAATCCACGCCGAAATTCTTAATTTTCTTTTTACCTCTCGGGATCGGTTAGCAATAATTTTCCTCAAGGGGCGGCCAACTGGGGCGTTCCTTATGACGAGGCGAAAATGAGGCAAGGCGTTAGATGCCCTGCGTGAGCCCTGTAGAGCAAAACACACAGGGTCCACATGAGGCAGTGGAGCTAACCTCATAGGGGCCCTATCTGCAGACCCCCGCCAAATGCTAATCGCGCATAACCCTATAACCAAAGAATTTAAAACCATATAACTCAACAGGTACATAAATTGGCCGAACTATTGACATTTTAACGGTTCTGTTCACGTGCTCCCTTCCCAGAATGATTATGCTCCGCCGTCCTTGGTTTTAAATCTTACAAATATTTTCGTAGCTATTACAAATTCACAATTACAAATTTTCAGAACTATCTGTATGGTGTTAGGAATATGTATGGGGTTATAAATCGAATGCGGCTAGGAGACTTTATTTTATACTTTTTAGTTCGCTTTAAAAACGTTTTATATTAAAAAGTTTTTTTTATTGAAGTTTTTTTTCGCTCAATTTTCTATGTACCTGCCACCAAGTTGTCGATTATAGTTGAGTTACATGTGCTTTCTTATATTTTTTGTTGTTTTTATTGTATTTATTTTATTTTAATTTTTTGTGTTTACGGCGATAACTCATTTTAATAACTTATTCAACACTTCAATTTTTATTTAAATAATAAAAAAATATTACACAATTTTCTTGCACAGAAAATGACTTCTGATGCTTTACGGTGTCGGTATCGCTGGGTATGCTCTCGCCGTGCGTTGAGGGGAAATTATCGTTGACGCCCTCATTGGGAACAGGCCGTTAGACGGTGCGCTCCAGCGCAAGTGCCACACGAACTATGTGAATAAAGGGTGAAGTGGGGTGGTACCTCTTATCATCCCCACTTCTCCTTTCATCTCCAAACGTTCGTGCGGCACATGCGCTGGAGCGCACCGTCTAAAACGGCTCTTAGTGTAACACCCGCATTATACACAAACCGTTTTGATGTGAGTATCGAATGATGGATAGTGTAATTTGCACCATATATACTCATTCTGGGCTTGTATACGTCATCAGAAGATATGCTGTTTTCCGTATTGTGTTTATCTTTAAAAATGACATCAAGCAGAAGGTTTCTTGTACCGAACTGTTAGTACATAAGGGCGTACCTCGGGTATTTGCTTGATTGGTTCTTGATTGTCCCGGGTTGATTGTTGATGACCTGTTTTGGCTAAATCTAGAGGTGCGGTATGCGGTAATAGTCCAGTAAAATAGTGTTTTAATCAGTGTTTTATGCAGAAATAATAAGAGGGACGTTTTAAAAGCGGAGCTATTAAAATTCCTGGCATAAAATCTATGCCCCCCGGATATTGACTAGGCACGCCACCATTCACTCAAGAAGCTACCCTTGACAGTTCGGCAATTTGTGTCCCACTTGTGCACACGATTGCTGTCCCTTTAAACAAGCTACCTTTAATGTGGTCGCTCACGTACAGGGTGTGGTACTTTGACCACCGGGCACGTCACTATAACCCGTTGGACCTTGAGTCCCTTAACTTTTAATTAAAAAAACGTTTTTAACTTTTACACGTTTATTTCTTCGTAACAACACCGTTTACTCAAACGTCGGGTGCGGGCAACAATCGAGTGAAGACTGGTTTGAACTCTTTGAATTTCTTATCACTCGGTGCCGTGATAACGGCACCGGTGATCGTACTTATGGACTGGTGATAATTTATCGTGATCCATGGACCATTGCGAATATCCATGGATCGGTAGTTCACTCGATTGTTGCTGCCACATCACTCCCCCTCTAACATCGAAAAAAATACGTGAAAATGTATTTTTTTATCAACTAATGATATTCCTAAAAAATATAATTACACAATTTCAAATTACTCGAACTTGACCAGTTATTTACGTACATATTTCTTCAAATTTCCTTCAAATTTAAAAAAATTAAATAAAGGTGTTATGGATTACAATTCAATTTACTGTATCGTTAATTCTACTATGACTTACAACCTAATCTTCCTATGAGAGACTATGCTACGACTTACGTGTATCTACCTAGTAATCGTTCATAATTCATTTCTTTTTGTGTTATTATTTTCTATGTATTTACCTTTTGACTCTTACAGCGGCCATGCCGGGACTAAGCAGGGCTGCGGTGCTTAATCTATCGTCGTTCTTATTCGTGGCAAGGATGTTGAAATTTTCGAATGGAATACGGAGCTGGGCATCATTTAGATGACTTCAACTACTGCTACTACTGGGTTTGATCTCTCGGTGATGCGCTCGTACGTTTTGAATTTCGGCGATAGTTAACGAGGTCCGGTGCTAGCGGTAAGCGGTTACTCAACGCGCGTCTTATAACTCATATTCGATATTTATTACTGACGAGAGGGGAGAAAAACTTATGACGTACCCTAAAAACTAGTTCTTACTTACTTACTTACTATTCCTATGTTGTTTACGTTAACTACCAACTCCTTCTTCATTGGCCTAGTAAGGTTCGAAATTTCATATTAATTGTTATTGCTATTATTTGTTTTACTATAGATAGTGCAATATTTTAAAGTATTTTAATTAATCATTCATTCCTTTATATTTATGGAAACTGGGAAAAAATTGGCGAAATTTGGCGGGCTCAGTTGGGTCGACATCACTTCGACTGTGCCTTCGTCGTGAACCGAACCCTCCTTCCGTATCGCGTTGTCACTTCTTTCTGAGCTGGCTGGTCTTTCTCTTGGTTACGCTCTTGATGTGCTGATCCTGACTTGGCCGGTGGATTCTCTGCTGTCGAGAAGGCTGGTTTGAGGCGGTCTAATGAAATCCTGACCCGTTTTCCTTTTACTTCCACCTGGAAGTACTTGTCCTTGCGCTGAGTCACCCTGTAGGGGCCGTCGAATGGTGGCTGAAGAGGGGGTCGCACCGCGTCGTTCCTTACGAATACGTGAGTGCATTTGTGTAACTCTCCCGGGATAAAAATCTTTGTATTTTCGTGGTGCGCGGTGGTAGTGGTTTGGATGGTGCTCATTATTCGACGGAGATCCTTTACGAACTCCGACTCTACGTATCTCTTTGACGGTTCCGTCAGAAATTCCCCTGGGAGGCGGAGTGTGGTGCCATACACCATCTCGGCAGGCGTCGCCTGGAGGTCCGGTTTGAAGGTGGATCTTAATCCTAGAAGGATCGTTGGCAAGGCGTCTGTCCAGCTGCTCTCCGTCCGGCACATTATCGCCGCCTTCAGAGTTCGATGCCACCGCTCCACTAGACCGTTTGCCTGGGGGTGATACGGAGTTGTTCGTAGATGCGTGACTCCTAGCGTTGCCGTCAGCTCCCGAAACAGCGACGACTCGAATTGCCGCCCCTGGTCGGTCGACACTCTCAGTGGTACGCCGTACTTGGATATCCATCCTTCGAGGAAATGACGAGCCACAGTCTCAGCTGTTATATCCGACATCGGGATAGCTTCCGGCCACCGCGTGAAACGGTCGATGCATGTCAGACAATACCGATATCCTCTGGCTGGTGGCAACGGTCCGATGATGTCAATGTTTATGTGCGCGAAACGCTCGGTAGGGGGCGTGTATTTGGTGACTGGCGCCTTCGTATGCCGCTGGATTTTCGAACGCTGGCAAGGGATGCAGGCTTTTACATATGTTGCGCAATCCTTCCGTAGATTAGGCCATACAAAACGGTCGCCGACTAACTTAGTCGTTCCGCGGACGCCTGGGTGCGCTATGTCATGCATCGATTTTAGGATTTGTTGTCGCATCGTCTCTGGGATCAAGGGTCGCACGTGCTCCTGCGATACGTCGCAATATAACGCGACCTCGGCATGCGGCAAGGTGAGCTGTTTGACTACAATAGAGAATTTCTCCGGATGTCTGATGATTTCTTGAAGATCCTGGTCCTTTACTTGATGATCCGCGAGCTGCCGGTAATCGATGGATGGCAGGCTAGTCGACGTCGCCTCGATCCGTGACAAGGTGTCTGCAACGACATTATCTTTTCCGGATATGTGGCGTATATCTGTGGTGTACTGACTAATATAATCAAGCTGCCTTGTCCGTCGGGGTGAATGGATGTCTGAGACCTGCTTAAAGGCGAATGTTAGGGGCTTGTGGTCCGTTATGGCGTGGAAAGCCCTTCCTTCCAGGAGATTCCTGAATTGCCTTATTGCCTTGTACACCGCCAACAGTTCCCTATCGTAGGTACTATATTTTCTTTCCGCTGCAGACAGTTTGTTAGAGAAGAACGCGAGTGGCTTAAGGTCCTTTCCGTCGGCTTGGTGTAGGGCTGCCCCTATAGCGACCTCAGAAGCGTCGACGTGTAGGGCGAGCTCGGCATCCGGTGATGGGTGCGCCAATAGTGTCGCTTCTGTCAAGTCTTTTTTACATCCTTCAAAAGCCGCGATCGTCTCCGGTGTCCATCCTATTTCGGTGGTGTCGTTCTTTTTGTTTCCTGGTATCATGGCTCGGAGGATCATTTGATTTTTTACCGCGTTGGGTATAAACCTCTGGTAGAATGCGATGAGTGCTAGGAACCTCTTCAAGTCCTTAGCCAGCTTCGGACGCTCGAAGTTCTTTACGACTGCGACCTTTTCCTCCAAGGGTCGAATACCCTCTTTGTTAACCGCGTGGCCGAGAAACTTCACCTCCTCTCTTCCTAACTGGCACTTAGCCACGTTAATAGTCAGGCCGTGTTTTCGGAATATAGAGAAGACTTCGCGAAGGTGTTCTCGATGCTCTTCAAGACTGGCGGACGCAATGCACACATCATCGACGTACGAAAAGACGTACTCGCGACCCCTAAGGATCTCATGCATAAAACGCTGTAGAGTTTGACCTGCGTTGCAAAGCCCGAAGGTCATATAATTGAACTCGTAAAGTCCGAAGGGTGTCGCAGTGGCGTAGCGACGGGGGGGCAAGGGGGGGCATCATGCCCCGGGCGCTACTCACAAAGGGGCGCCAAATGGTCCGCAAAACAAAAAATTCCTTTCTTGATTTGTCTGATAAAATAATATCTATTATAATATTCTAGTGTTATAATAAACTAGTGGGGCCCCTGTTTAAACACAAAACGTAAAATAGCAAAAAAATCAAAAACAAAATGAAATTCTCTTTTGTAAAAAATTCTCTTCCGATCACACAAAATAACAGAAAACAAAAAAATTCTCTTCTGAAAAAAATGCTCGTTCGATTTCTTGGAAAAATGTTGAAAGTGGCACAGTGGTAGATATTTGCAGTGTACAAAGTTGGTGTCTGAGAAGTATCTATATTAAAAAATAAATTATCCTTTAGTTGTTATTTTCCGTATACTTTTTTCCGTGACTGTACATATCCGTGACACTTGCGACAGGTTGTGGAAGTCCGCAACAAATTAGGGAAATACCCGAAATATTAAAGTTTAAGTTATTTTGTGCGTGTATTTTTCAGTTTTGCGTCCTGAAAATGAAATGTTATTAAATATTAAATGTTATATGTTATAAGTTTACTGTTAGCATAAATTATAGTGTATATTTCACTGTGTTACTACCTTTCAAGTTTAAAGCATTCTTGGTAAGTAATAAAACAAATAAGATTACTTACTACATATACATTTCAAAATCTAGTCTTGTTTTCTCAACTACATTTTTTGTCTCAAATTTAAAGCCTAGCTTGAGCCTATGACTTTATTTTACTTTATTTATTTATTATTTTGCGAGTATATTTTACATATAATATTATATAGTTTTCGAATGGGGGGGGCGCTAAAAAGATATTGTGCCCCGGGCGCGAGTTAAGCTCACTACGCCACTGGGGTGTCGTGATTGCTGTCTTCGCGGTGTGACCTGGTTCAATCGGTATTTGATGGTATGCCTTATGCAGATCGATGGTTGAAAAAAATTTCTTCCCGTAACATATCGTTGAAAAATCTTGAATGAAGGGTATCGGATACCGGTCCGGTATTGTGACCGCATTCAAACGGCGATAGTCACCGCATGGTCGCCATCCGCCATCCTTTTTTCTTACTAAATGTAGCGGGCTGGACCAGTTACTTTTGGATGGTTTGCATATCCCCATCTGAAGTAAGTACTCAAACTCGGCCTTCGCGATCTTCAACTTATCCGGCGATAATCTCCTGGGTTTAGCAAATATTGGTGGTCCTTTCGTCTCAATGTAGTGGGTGACAGTGGTGGGTGACGAAGTTTTCTGGGAAGATACCGATGGCGTCGTAATATCAACGAATTCCTGCAATAGTTCTGCGAATGGGTTGTTCGCGTCTATCGTTGTAATTCGCCTCTTCTTCACCCACTTAATTTCGCCTACCGCCGCGATGTTCGTCTGCCTGTCCACTAAACGAGCGCCTCTGATGTCGACTAATAGCCCGAATTCGTCCAAAAAATCCGCCCCGATAATCGCGGTCGATGTCTGAGCAATAATGAAGTTCCATGTGAATTGGCGGCGGAGCCCTAGGCTCAACGTGATGCGCTTGGTGCCATACGTTGGAATTTGCGTCCCGTTTGCGGCATATAATTGGAGTCCTCGCTGAGCGTGCTTTTTTTCTTTCGAATTTGGTAGAACTATAGAAACATCTGCGCCCGAGTCTATTAAGAACTTCGTACCCGTGAGCTGGTCTCGTATGAAGAGGCGTTTGCACCGTCCTCCACCCAACGTCGCCTCTGCAATTAGGTGGTCCCTCCGTTTCCCGGCGTTGGTGTTTTCCGGTATGCGCATGGTCCGCGGCATCTGGTGGCCTTTTCTTTGAATTTCTGGTGGTATAAACATACCCAATCTCGTGGACGGCTTCTACTCCTTGATCGCGATCGCGATCCGCGGTGTCTGTACGGCGGTCGGCTACTTTGCAGTGCTGAAATTGCTGCTGTTAACTTATCGACCTTTTCTTCCAGTGCCGCTATCTGCGACGGTTGACTGGGTGCTTTTTCCGCCACTCCAGCTACACTACTAAAATCGCTGACTTCCAGTATTTTATCTGCCATGGATGATAGTGACTCCAGGTCATCTTTGCTCGCCGACAGTATAGCGCGAACTTGGATCGGCAGCCTATTTAGCCATAGCAAGCGCAGCAAGGAGTCTGTGGTGCTTTGCCCCCCAGATGACGCATCTCATTCAATAGCTGCGACGGTCGCTTGTCTCCAAGTGCTACGTCATTGAGTAGCTTGGCTATTTTGGCCTCGTCCGAATCAGAATATCTTTTCAGTAGGCACTTCTTCAGGTTTTCGTATTTGTCCGACTCAGGGGGATTTAGCACCGCGTCCCTGACTTGCTGGAGCACTCTGCCGCTTATCGCACCTACGACGTGGTTGAATCTGGTACTATCCGTTGTTATGCCACATGTGTTAAACTGCGCTTCCATTTGCGCAAACCAAATTTCTGGGGACTCTTCCCAGAATGGTGGGGTCTTGATCGAGATTCTCGAAACCTCTTCATGACATGTGTGATCCCACTTGCTGGTGCCAGCATCTTCACTATCCACCATATTTGGTGTTGATGATTCTACCGTCCTTAAATCAGGTGCTTTATACCTAGGGGCTTTTGGGGATAGGCGTAAAAACGTCAACTGTTAAGAATAGTTGTTATTTGCCTCTATGACTTAATTCCAATCCTGTTACACAAATTATTGTAACTTGCGCCACGCCTTTTTGCTGCCAGTAAGAATGTAGATAGGCTACTGTACCTAGTACCACCTACTATTTGATGCTAAGATGCTGAGATGCTAACGAACTAGTTATTTCCTCTATGGAGCGTAAAATTGTTTAAATCGCAGCTACAATACCTACGATTTATTCTACTCGTATTCTTTCTTAAAACTACTTCAATTATATTCTTTAGATGAGTTTTTACTTTTATTGTAATGATACTTTCGACCGATTTCCTAATACTACTTACTAATACTTTTTTTTAAAAAAAATGATTTTTATTTCGCAATACTGTTGAGGACGCCGAGTGTACGATTTACTTCTATGCTCGTCTTTTCTTCCCTTCGTTCTTACGCTTGGCTTAGGTATACATATGCTTTCACTTTTATTGGTTCTTTTTTATTCGGTTCCTAAAAATTATTTCCTACTTTAATATTTAGAATCTAAGCGTTCCATAGTACTTGCAGTAAGCCACTGGTAGCAATAGGCGCAATTGTATTTGTTTCCGAATCCTGAATATCTACCCGAGTGTTTACTCCAGTGTAATCAACCGTTTTCGTTTTCTTACTATGGTAAATTCTGTTGCTTTACCTAAACCTAAATAAATCGAAAAATAATATCTAAGATCGTGCGAGATGCAGTGCACTTCCTATGAAGTTGCAAGAAAAAAATTGTGAACTGCCGATGCATCCACTGCACTAAATTACGTAGCCTTAACGCGAGCCGCTAACGCACAAGGCGTGTGTATCTACGAGTTAATTTACGGTTAGGGCGATTGTATGCACTCTAATGACTCTAATTTCCCCAAAACTAGATTTAATCAACGTCCGAATTCGAAAATGTGCGCGATATATTTTTAATATTTATCATTTATTGTTCTAATTTATTTTATTTATTTAATTTTTCAGAGAAAAAAAATGTATTCATTCATATTTTACAACTACCTAAAAAATAATTTATTTATTTTTAAACTTCAAGGTTATTTATTTAATTTCCTGTAAAAATAATTCAATTCCAATTTTTAAAAATACTTATTTCATATTAATTCCGTCAACTCAACAATCAAACATATTAATTCACTTTCCTTACTTTCACGTTTTTAGAAAAAAAGAAAAACTGTTTCTATTCTGATTTATTAGCAAATTTAGTTGATCGCGGTTTTTATTGTAATTTGCACATTTCCGAGAGATCAAGCCAGTTTTTTCTTAAAAAATTGCGTACTTAATTTCGCTTTTTGTTATCAACTTTTGTTAACGGTCCTCCTTTCCATTATTTAATTTCACTCACAATCCTTACATTTCTATGTACTTACGGTTTGTATTGTTAAAGTGGTTACTGTACATTGTTCCGGTTTTTTTATTTCCTCTATGATTACTCACTGCTTTTTCTGCTTAATCCCGCTATGCCCGTTACATTTATTAATGTATTTTTGTTTGCTTGTTATTTCCTAAAAAAGTTAAAGGGAGATTTTTTACACAAATGTACCTTCATTTTTTTAGCGAAACAAAATAAGATGAATTTTAACTTAACTTAGCTTAATTTAAAGAATGAGGGATTGTTGCTCCTCGTGGTCGTCTCATGGGTTCCTGTTGGGCTATTTGCAGCCTTCTTGTTGTAGCACAAACGTGGATGGTTTTATCCAGGTGAATCCTCTGCTTGGTGAGGGAAAATAATTTGGTAGCTTGTTGATTTGCTATGATTTAGCGTCTTCCTTTGTTGCGTTGCTGCATTTCAGGTAGTCCTGCTCTTGGATGCATATAGTCACCCGACTAATTATCCTCTAACGGTTCGATTTTCGTGGCCGCTATTCCTTTTTGTGTCCGGAAAATGGCTAATTTTCCCAGTTCGGGGGTCACCAGTGTGGTACTTTGACCACCGGGCACGTCACTATAACCCGTTGGACCTTGAGTCCCTTAACTTTTAATTAAAAAAACGTTTTTAACTTTTACACGTTTATTTCTTCGTAACAACACCGTTTACTCAAACGTCGGGTGCGGGCAACAATCGAGTGAAGACTGGTTTGAACTCTTTGAATTTCTTATCACTCGGTGCCGTGATAACGGCACCGGTGATCGTACTTATGTACTGGTGATAATTTATCGTGATCCATGGACCATTGCGAATATCCATGGATCGGTAGTTCACTCGATTGTTGCTGCCACAAGGGTTTTTACACTACACAGCCGTTCCATGTTAGTTTATATTTCTATGGCTATAATTCGGCCACGGGGACGGATCCCTGTGCAGGACAACCCGCGAGCGAAGCGAACGAAAAAATTGTTTGGACTCTCAATTGCACAGAGCCTCTCAATTGTCTGGCCGCGGCACCGCTTTTGGGGGGGGTCATGACCCCCGTGACCCCCCCCCCTGAATCCGCGCCTGGTCATAGGATGTGGTGTAGTGGATAATGTGAGCTTTAAGGGAGTTTACATCCCGAACACAAACGGAAGAACAAGGTGGGCCTGTACAAAATACAAGCGCAAAGTTGCGTCGAAAGCTCGAAACATTTTTTTTACCGTCAAACGTAAAATGCTGAACTCGGTTGTGGCGGAAACAATTAATGAGCTGCAAAGCCTTTTAGATTGGCATATTAAATTAATTTGTAGCAAAAAAAATTAATTTTATTAGTTTCAAACATTTTCACATTTCGTTTTTGAATGACAAAAATTAAAAGATTTTTCATACTTTCGGAAGCAAGGTAAATATGCAAAAACTTCTAACATAGGGTAACTTCAGAAACGTTAAATTATTTTCAATGATGCGGCAGTACTAGTCTATCATGACATACTTTTGTTGGCGATGCATTATCACTACAGTAATGAAACTGACGCATCATAGAGAGAGTTAAATATATGCATCGCTGCGTTTTTGAAGTTACCATAACCCATTACCCATAATCACAACAAACCGTAAAAGTTGCATCTTTAAGGTGACCAACTATTTTTGTACAAAAGGAGTACGAATGGAGTTTCGTGAAAAAAACTGAGTCTCAAACTGCCAACTGGAGATTTTCGACCAGGAGTCTCTTTATTTTGGGGTCACAAATAATTTCTCAAAAGTCCATAAAGCCAACTCACCGGCTTCTCAAGTTTCGGAGGGACAAAGGTACATGTATCAAGTGAATGCAGAAAAGTAGGATTGCCATGTTCCGTAGCGTATGGCTCTTGTCGGGGCCAGTCGTGTCTCAATTCGGTGTCCGAGGATACAACCATTGAACCTGAGTTGAACGATTATAACGCCAACCACATTTCGTTATTTTCCTCTGAGATGAGTGTTGATGAAGATGACAATATGAAAGAAGTGGAAATAGAAGAGATAGAGAGATAATCAAAAAAAATGTATCATAACTTGTAACCCATGGATTAGGTCTACGGGAACACCATGTAAAAAACGCAACTTGCATTCTGTTAGGAATCACTACCACTACAACAGGCATTGCATTCAGTCTAAAGCTGGTGACATATCTAAGCGTACATGCGTTGCATTCGTTGACAGATAATATAGAAGTGTGTGTATTCAAATACGACCTGACGAAATATTCCGTGAATGTTCCGCATGCCACGCAAATGTCGGGCTACTTTCAACTTTTTCTGCATTGCCGCATTCGACATAGGACACACAAGCATACACTACAAACACATGCGACTCGTGACTCAGATTTTTGGGCTATCTGTGAGGGCCGGGACGGAACGCAACCATGCAATTATGTGTCAGTCGAAAATCTCCGCATATCAGGGAGCCGCTGAATGCAATGCATGTACGCTTGTATATGTCACCAGCTTAATGCATAACTCCCGTTGCATCAAAAAAACGCTATGAGAGGTTGTACACGCTGCAGCTGCTTTGAGCACTTCCACTTCTACAGTCGAAGAGTGATCACATACCAATCTCGATATTCGAGACATTACACTACATAATACAATTAAATTAGATAATAACACAGTGATTTATATTAAAACATTAAAACAACAAGAATAAAGTGTTCATAGTTTAATATTGCAAATTACACTGTATAACAGCCAATTCCACCTAAGGTCGAGACCAAGGGGAATCGATTGATGGTATTAAAATATGATATTTTGACAAGTTTCATGCAAATCGACGATAGAATTAAAGAGTTATTAATGTTTAAAGTTTGAAAATAAACGAAAAAAACGTTGTCCGATTTATTTGGTTTTCGGTATACTAGTTGAAATTAATTGTACTAGTTGTTAATTAATTGAAACTATTGTCGTCGAAAAAATTTTTTTAAATAATTATTTAAATAAGTTTTGAATACGAAAATTTGTTAAAAATGTGAATAAAAGCCGTTAATTGCCTCATTGGGCGGAGATAAGATTAGAGCTGACAGGTATTGAGAAAAATGTGACTTGGTGACCGCCGATGAAAAAAGGGACTTTTTATTTTTATCATGGAATTGTTTAAAACTTTGGATTATGACTCCTCTTCATGTCCTTCATATATGCTATAAAGGGTTTTCTTAGGTGAAATTTGAAAATCGATTCTGTTGAACAGTGTTATACATAACTTGTTTTACTTAACATAAATTTCTGGTCCTTCGAGCCGGATGGCTGTAATCAACATTAATAATTGCTCAACAGAGAACGGTAAAACAGACAATTGAATCAAGTATCATTATTCGGGCATTCCGATCAACGGTAAAGATTGATTAAACAAAATCAATGGATTAACATTCTTCAACTCATAAGGAATTCGGTAACTTTTAAAGTTTACAGTTGAAATCAGAATTTGATTTTTTTTTGGAGTATAAAAAGTTAAAAGTTTTACAGCTGACTTATCAACATTTGTGGTTTGGTGTATAATCATTAGTTACCTTCAAAGTTCTTTACAGTTTACAACTGAAATCTGACATTGGTTATATACATATTGAGGAGTTTGGAAAAAGGTACTTCAACAATTTTTAAACTTTACAGGTGTAACCACAATTTGATTTTTATTTTGAATATAAAGACATTACATTACTTTGTTCTTCTTTAACGGCTCTACAACCGGGATCCGGTCCTGGCCTATCGCAACTGTTCTCTCCACCGGTCCCGATTCTGAGCCGATGTCATCCAGTTTGGCATCCCTAAGCCACATTACTTTACAGTTGAATATTTAGTGGTTTGAATTGTGTGTGACTTACAAAGACTTTAAAGCGTTATCTAGATCGCATGTTGAGGACATCCCGTTACATCTGCATTAGACTTTTGAAGTTTTTGTGTGTGATATAGAAAGACTTTAAAGGTTACTACATTGATTAATCAGACTTATATTTTATCAATTTTTTTTTCTATAGCTTTAAGCATTATTTAGACTTTAATAAACATTTATGAATACATTGATAGACTTATATTTGCCGGCTTCATAAAGAATTTTGGTGATTTCACGGTTACGGTGTATAACAAAAAGAAATTTCAGGTTGAGACATATCTCCGATCGTTTCTTTTGATACATATTTGAGAAAATTTGTCAGAGGTTTACGATGGACGGACTAAAAGCCAAGATAATGGAAGTCGCCGAACGCATACAAAATTTTGCAAAAAAATACGATGAAAACGGCAAAAGCTAAACGTACAGAACAATTTCTCCAAGCTCGGTTACGACTTTTAGACTCGTATTGGACACAATATGTAACCTATCATGATGATCTCACAGGTGAACTGTCGACTGAACAAAGAAAACAAGATTCATATTTTAAGCAGGACTTATTTTCGAATGTTGAATGTGTGTAAACTGAACATTCAGTATGGCTGCAGGAAGAATTAGAAGTCTTTAACAAGGAACATGAAGCATCGTTAGCCAACCCGACTGTTATGGATTCATCCACATCAGCGGGATAATCAATGAGACTTTCGAAGATTGATTTGCCGTCCTTTTCTGGATCATACTTTGAATGGCCTTCATTTCATGATACTTACAAATCATTAATTCACAACCACACATCATTATCCGAAATACAAAAACTACATTATTTAAAGTCCGCCGTGTCTGGGGACGCTGCTAAATTACTCCAACATTTATCAATTACGACCTGCAATTATGAATCTGCATGGAAGTTATTAACATCACGTTACGAAAATAAACGTCTTTTAGTGAATATGAATCTCCAGGCATTAACTACCTTACCAAGCATGTCTAGCGAAACTCCAAATGAATTACGTCGAGTACTTGATGCTTTTATACAACCTGTCCGCGCTTTAGAAAATCTAGAGGGACCTGTGAACACTGGGATGATTGGCTAATCTATTTCTTGGAAAAAAAATTGGAATCAAATACTCGTAAGGATTGGGAAACGTCGTTATCGAACTCCACTGCTATCCCAACCTTCTCTTCACTACAAACATTTTTAGAAAGCCGACTTCAAACACTAAGTGCATTGAGCTCCAATCAGACTACTGAAAACCAATATAAAGCAACAAGTCGCCAGAAAACGCAAAAGCCTACACTAGGTCGGACCATAACACATCTTGTCTCAGCAAATCATCTGTGTGGATGTTGCCAAGGCAATCACATGATCATCTTCTGCCCACAGTTTAGAGCAAAATCTTCAAGTCAACGCCTAGCCTTCGCCCGTAGTAAACAATTGCGCCTGAACTGTTTGAGACCAAACCATATCGCAGCATCTTGTAAGTCGACGCATTGCTGCAAACGATGCCATCAAAAGCACCACACGATGATTCATGAGAGTGATACACCTCCAATGACTTCACCATTACCACAGCCCGCAACAACAATTAGTGTATCAAAGGAAGACTTAAATAAACCGCATGCTACAAGTGTCACATCCGTCCATATTACTAATGACAGGAGGTGTACTAAAACAGTGTTGTTGGCCACTGCCCTTGTTCGAGTTCATTCTAAAGACGGACGGGTGATACTGGCTCGAGCTCTGTTAGATCAGGGATCTGAGTCCAGCTTTATATCCTCAAGTCTTCCAAAGTGCTGGGTTTAAGAAAGAAAAAAGTCGCAGTGTCTCTCAACGGAATATTGGAAAGTGAAGCAGGAGTAGTGGAAGCTGCAGTCACCTTTGGAATATCGTCCGTCAACAGTCATGATAAAATATGTGATGTGTGTGCCCTAGTAGCACCCACGCTAACAAAATTGCTTCCTTCGCAATATATCGAGCATCATGATTGGCCCCATATTGAAGGTCTGCAGCTCGCCGACCCAGACTACCACAAACCCGCTCAAATAGATGTGATATTAGGTGCTGACATATATCCATCTCTCCTTCATGACGAACTACGAAAAGGCCCTGCAGGAACACCGGTTGCTCAATCGACACGTCTTGGTTGGATTTTATCTGGTCCAGTAGAAAGTCATACAAATATAAATTCAGTTCACAATTTTCACATATCCACAGCCAATCTCTACAACTTATTGCATAGATTCTGGGAGACGGAAGAACCTCCATTCACACCCACACTCTCTCCAGATGAGCTTGAATGTGAAGAGATGTACAACGCTTCACATAAAAGACACTGCACAGGACGGTATATTGTGAAACTGCTTTTAAATCGAAACGAGAACACCTTGGGAGCTCGCGTGGGGCCGCATTAACGGCTCTCCATCGAATGGAACGACGTTTTTCTCGAGATGATGAACTGCAAGATCAATATATCAGATTTATGCGAGATTATGAGACGCTAAATCACATGGAACGGATTCAAGACGAAGTCAAAAGCGGAGGAGAAAACTATTACTTGCCACATCATGCGGTCCTTAAACCTAGCACCACTACGACCAAACTAAGAGTAGTGTTTAATGCATCACAACGCACCACATCTGGATATTCATTGAATGACGTACTTCACATTGGGCCTAAAGTTCAAAATGACATTTGTCGGTTGTTTCCCTATGTGCTTACTGCGGACATCGAAAAGATGTTCCGTCAAATTCTGGTAGATGATAGTGATGCTGACTATCAGAGGATACTTTGGCCAGAAAACCCTGAGAAGGAAGTACAATGCTACCGTATCTTGCGTGTCGCACTCTTATTCAACTGGCAATTGATCACCAGGACACTCATCCCATCACAGCACAAATTTTGAAAACAAATTTCTATGTAGACGACGCTTTGTTTGGGGCTTACGACAAAAACTCTGCGGTGAAGTCGAGAGATGAACTACGAAAGCTCCTAGAACTAGGATGTTTTAAATTACGGAAGTGGCTATCGAATGACAAAAGCCTTCTCGATTCGATACCTTCAGAAGATCTTGAGTCTGGAATTAACAACAAAATCGTCTCCGACGTTCAGGTAAAGACCTTAGGGGTTAGCTGGAACCCTGCCACAGATTCCTTCTTCCTTCCAGTGACTTTCCCACCATCGAGCACTCCAACTAAAAGAACCGTGTTGTCAGATGCAAGTCGACTATACGACCCACTTGGTTGGATATCACCCATCACTATTAGCGCTAAAATTTTTCTACAAAAGCTTTGGCTGTACAAGCTTGACTGGGACGATCCCCTGCCACAAGAAATGGTACTCACCTGGCAGAACTACAAACTGATCTATTGACAACGAAAGAAATTTCCATAGCTCGATGGTTAGGCACGACGAATTTGCAGCAAGGTATAGAAATACATGGGTTTTCGGATGCATCCCTCTTGGCTTACGGAGCAGCAGTATATTTAAGAATCGTCGATGAAAGTGGTAAAGTACGGTGTTGTTGGTAGCCAAATCGAAAGTTAGCCCTCTAAAGGCGGTCAGTCTACCACGTCTTGAGTTGTGTGGAGCGGCTTTACTAGCTGACTTAATAGCAACAATACAACGAGTCCTAAACTTCTCGTCTCATCCAGTATTCACGTGGACTGACTCTACCATTGTGCTTGCTTGGCTGAAGGAGCATCCAGCGAAATGGAAAGTGTACGTCGCGTCTTTCATTCATAACAAAGTTCCCCGTGCAAATTGGTGTCATGTGAAGTCCGGAGATAACCCAGCGGATCTTCTAACTCGAGGGTAAACCGTTTCAGAGCTAAAGGACAACAATCTATGGTGGCACGGACCAATGTGGCTTACGAAGAACTCGGATTATTGGCCTAAACCGAGCCCTTGTGAAACATCTGCTTCTGTGGAGGAGAAAAGGTCTACGTACCATATCAATGCATCTGGCCACGAACCTCATTGGGATCTCCTACAACGATATTCATCATTAAGCAAGCTGATCAGAATAACTGCCTACTGTCGTAGTTTCCTTAACAATGCAAGACATGCTCCACCTGCACGTCTCAACGGATTTTTAAACACAAAGGAATACACTGAAGCTTTAATAGTTTGGTTACGCATAGTACAAGCGGCATATTTCAAACCAGAACTAGCTTCACTAGGACAGAATAAGCCCATACCATCAAGTAACAAAATTAAAATCCTCAATCCTTACCTAGATCAAGTCGGCCTGATGCCATTAGGAGGACGGTTAAAAAACGCAAACTTGTCTGACGATGAAAAATGCCCTATTATACTACCTCACGCTGGCAGACTTACCGAACCCATCATACAACACTCTCACAGTTCTACATTGCATGGGGGCACACAGTTAACACTGCACCTCATTAGGGATAAATATTGGATACCTCGAGGCAGAAGCACGGTACGTCAATTAATTCATAAGTGTGTCACCTTCTGTCGCTACAAAGCTAAAACACTAACACAAATCATGGGGGACTTACCTGAGGATCGAGTGAAGCCAGCCAACCCATTTCTGCATGCTGGTGTAAATTTCGCTGGTCCATTTTCGGCGACTCCAGTGAAACGACGTGGTCAGAAAACAAGTAAAATTTACGTAGCAGTGTTCATATGCCTTGTTACACGGGCAGAACATCTCGGATTTATCTCGGCCTTCAAGCGATTCGTAAGTCGTCGTGGTTGCTGTGCTCGGATGTACAGTGACAAACGCCATGAGAGGTTGTACACGCTGCAGCTGCTTTGGACACTTCCACTTCTACAGTCGAAGAGTGATCACATACCAATCTCGACATTCGAGACATTACACTACATACATAATACAATTAAATTAGATAATAACACAGTGATTTATATTAAAACAGCAAGAATAAAGTGTGCATAGTTTAACCAGCGAGCAATAATAATAAGAGTGATGAGCTAGAACAAATTTTTAAAAATGTTTCAGGGACCTTGAGATCAGCTGATAACAATTTCAATGGGAGCGAAAAAGTCAAGATATCAAAGAAGTAATATCTATGATAAACAGAGGCAGAATTACTTTCACACCACACGCAATGTTCGTGAAAGAAAGATAAAAGATGAAGGGGCAGTGACTTCATCGCTTTGCAAGATTCCCGCCTTTTTTAACGAACAATACATAGTTAAAAACCAATTCTAATATTGTGTACCAACATGAAATTTTACGCATACATACACAAAAAGCAAATTCAATTTACACGTGCTCTGTTCCAGTGTTTCTTAAATTTGAATGTAAACATTTCAATACCGGAATCAAGGAATATGTTCTGTTTCTTTCATTCTCTTGTGTTTTTTGCATGAAATGTATGCCCATCGCGCATTTGTTAATATTTTTTTTGGCTTTTTGCCTAATGTTATTTCTAATCTGCTCTTTCATATCTTTAACTCTTTTACTTGTCCTTGAGCTCTGCCTAATCACTCTTGTTATTATTGCTCGCTGGTTTAACATTGTAATTTATACATAACTTGTTTTACTTAACACATTCTACCTCAGTGGTGGTGCAGAAACGATAGCAGCACGATGCCAAGACTTCTCAGCCCTTTATCTCGAAAACTATTGGTTCTACGTAAATTCGGTATAGGACACCTTTGTGCAGATTTATCTAACGAACAAACTTTACTTAACCAAAATTTACGTAAAGCCGATAATTTACGAGATATTTGAGAAAAAGTGATTTTGGGGACCTTTGACCTCTAATATCTCAAGACGCGGACATGAGATTTTATGAGACTTTTGACCAGCGATGCCGCGAATATTCGTATTCGCACTCGCATTCGCGAGTATTCGCATTATAATTGATATCCGCATCCGCATTCGCGTTAAGCAATGCGAATGTAATGCGAATGTCTAAATGGTCTTTTCTATGGAATTTTAGGCGGCGGGGAATAACCGTCTTTTCAAAAGAATTTTAGGCGGCGCGGAATACCCGTCTTTTCTATAGAATTTTAGGCGGCGGGGAATACCCGGGACCCGGCCAGTTACCAATGTAAACAAATAACAATTTAGTTGTTCGTTCGGCTTGCGTGCGCGCGTACTACAATACATACAATATAATATAAGCACTGCATTTTTAGATTCGTGGTAATTCAGATCTGTTTGTGAGTTTGAGATTAGAAATTTAACATTTACTATGGCACCACTTAAAAAACGTGATATTTGGAGATTTTTCGATGTGATCGACAAAGAACCCGCTAAATGCAAAATTTGTGAAAAGGCGTATTCACGTTCCGGTCGTGCAACTACTGGATTGCGAAACCATTTGAAATCCGTCCACGCAGCAAAGTTTGAAGAACTGTTACATGTTGAAGCACAAAATCAAGCCGCAAAATCAGAAAACGCATCAACAAATTCAACACCAAAACAAGATGTAAGAAAACAACTTTCAATAGAGGAGTCTCTAATTAAAAATAAACAATGGGACGCACAACACCCAATGTCTCAAAAAATTGACTTTAAAATTAGTGAAATGATAGCCCTGCAGGATCTGTCATTTAATTTCGTCGAGGGCATTGGCTTTCGGAGATTGTTGCAGGCTATTGTACCACAGTATAATTTAAAGGGACGCACTTTTTTTCGGACCATGATTGTCATCAGTTGTACGATAAAGTTTTCAAGAAAATAAAACTTCTAGTATCCGAATTAAAATTTATGTCTTTTACAACGGATATATGGACAGATCCTAGTGCCAACGCACAGTGGGGCCAAATCCAAAAAAGCTGGCCAAAAGTCGAAAAAAAAATGTTTTAGCTTGACTTTTTTCTATATTGGGTTGGCTACAGTAATACCCTAAAGGCGGGTCCACACATAACAAACATTTGCAAAAAAAACATTTGACAAATGTTTGACAAATGTTTGACGAATGTTTGACAATGTTTGGCAAATGTTTGACAAACATTCGTCAGACATTTGGTGAAGTTTTTGCGAGAAAAATGTTTTCCGAAATGGTTGTTATTTCCTGTGTTCTGTAGGAAAAATAGATTTTTTATATGCCACAATTTCGACAAGATTTTCTTCCTGATCTCTCACTTCAGAAGCCACTGTTATAAAATATCCCCTTACGTTTAGATTTTTGTCAGTGTCCTCTAGAGTTGAATTAAACTTACAGGGGGAGTAGTTTTGTCCCTTTCACGCTGGTAAATTGTACTGACACGCCTCAATTTTTTTAAATGTCCCGGTTCAAAAATAATCTTCTTTTGGGGCATTAAAATTCAATTTGAAATGAGGGGCGTGGACTGTAAATAAGTAGTGTTGGGTTTTTTCTCTCTTACTACTTTTGGCGCAGTAAAATATCTAATTTGAAATGAGGCGAGGTGTGATTGTAAAATATAAATATATATCGTGAAGGCGTAGGTTTCTTACTCTTCTACTCTTACTCTGAGGCAGTTAAATGAATATTTGAATCAAACTCGTGAAAAAAGCTCTTCATTGGTATTTATTTTCTTACTTTCTTTAATTTGCTTGTTTTTGTCAATTTGGCATTACAATGGCACCTCGCCTCATTTGAAGTATGACATTGTACTAGCTCAAAAGAAAATGAAGTGCCTTTTACAAACTCATTATTTAATCCTGTCCTACCCAATACTAGTTCCATCTTCATATTCTTTCTTTGAATCCGCTTCACAGCCAGGGAAAATTTTCAGTGTGCCTTTTGTCACAACCTCCTATTGATCCCTTCCACGGAAATGATAAGTCATTTGCAATTAATTTTAATGAATCAGTTCGCTTTATTTTATTTTTATAGTCGCTACTTGACTTATCCCGCAAATTTCGATGAGTTAAAATTCAATTATTGTGGTTTTATCCTACTTCTCACTGGAGATGAATGTCCATCTACATAAAAGTGCATAAAAGTACTGAATAATTTTCAACAAACATCAGATGTTTTCCATTTCATTTGGATTAAATCCAAACATTTTTAAAAATCCAAAAACTCCAAGACTCGCGTCCACACATAACAAACATTATTCAAATGTTTGTCAAACGTTTGTCGAATGTTTGTCAAATGTTTGTGAAATGTTTGTCAAATGTTTATCAAATGTTTGTTATGTGTGGACACGGCTTAAGTGTCAGAAAATACATACAGAAGAATCGTAAACCTATTATCTGCTCTGAAATTTCAGTTGCAATACACCCCTGCTTAAGGTGCATTTCTTTGTTCGGTTAATTGAAAAAAAGGTATATTGCAAAAAAAGGCGTGGAAGTCTGAAAACATCACCGATTGAGATCAGACAAAATGGAATCAACTCCTGGAGGTGAGTGCAATACAACCATGGTTATCAAAGATAAATTTCATGAATGAATTATTGTTAAAAAATCATGGATTGTTCCTGATTTTTAAAAATTAAATAACAAAAAAAAGAGGGTTTATAATAAAAAGGTTATGGTGTTCTGTCGTGTTCGATGATTTAACGCATATCAGGTGTTAGGTAAACATGTAAGCTATAATATAAAAAAATAGCTGCCCATAGCTGCCCCTAGCCTTTTTTTTACTAATTTTTTTAAATAAAATTGGTTTGATTGTTATAAGAGACCAGAACCAGAGATAACGTAATGTATAAAGATGCGACAGCTAGAACAAAAAACCCAAACGCATTTCGCATCTGCAGACTTTTGGAAAAATCATGGAGACTATACACAAGGAGATAAAACTCTTATGGGGGAAATGACAGGAAATGGATAAGTAGAAGAAACTAAACTTTTAGTTCATTTTTGGCCACAGATGTCACCTTTGTGCGACGTACCCCACACACTTTGCACAATACTTCTTGTTAGTTCAATACATTCAATCACCTTTAACCAATCACCATACTTAATTAAAAACTTAGATTTATCTCTACGTACAAATTTCCAAAAACTATCGAGACTTTTACACAAATTATAAATACGTGTATGTAAAGCACTTACATCCAGGTTTTCAGCATCGTTGAAGGTTCCTAGTAAGACTGCCAATACGCTTTGGTATTTTTCCTTGATGGTCCCTGTAGCTGTAGCCCAAAATCTCAAATAAATATATCGTTGAGAAAGAACATTTCACTAAAGTACCTGAAAATAAAACATATTAGTTTAATCAACTGTTTCGTAGAGGCAGGGTGCTACGACGGCAAAAGGCGCTATTACTCACGTGGGGGCAGCAAAGGGCAGATGAAACTATAATATTTTGAAAATATACAATTAGTACTTTATTTTGTATGTAGTGTGAATAGCTGCTTAACCCTGCGATCTAGAGTCTAAAGTTCACTGTACTGCACAGCACAGCATTGCTTTTCAATGTAGTTCAGGCCGCAACGGATCACAATGGAACAGAGAGTGCGCGGAATGGAATTTTGCCGGTTATACTGACGGAATCCAAAGTATGCAAATGCCATTTGTTCATCTGACTTATGCTTAAAATTTTTATATCGGAGCAATTTTTATTATATATAATTTCATTTTCTCCCATTTCAATTATTAATTTTTCTACAAACTGACGACATTTTGGGCTAAATAATAAATGACAAAATCAGCTGTTTTTAATTCTCCTTTTGACACTTCAATCCGTCGGTTCCTTCAAGTTCCAAAGTTTTGAAACTTTAATCCGGTACGTTCCGTTCCGCTGCATCCAGTATAACCACTTCTTTAACAGTTCAACTATGTACTATAACGCATTTTAATAAAACTAAGGTGTTTTTGTTGGGCGTACGCATAGTTAATGATACACAAAAAGGGGTACGTGCGTTGAAAAAGGTTGAGAATCCCTGCGTTAGAACAATGCAGTTGCGTTCACTTCAGAGCTCGAGAAGTAAATGATAATTAACTAATAGGGCTGAAATATTTATACCTGAGGGTAGCTTATCCATCGGATATGTACCAACTTGTTTGATTTTTACGAGTACTCATTTTTCGGAATTATGACCTATGGGCGGAACCACTGTGCTCCCATACGATTTTTTGTTCGTCTATCCAAAACCTATCCACAGCCGGCCGCTTTGTATATTGTCATATTTGGTACTTCAATATTAATTTATTTTATTTAAACAAAATGTATATTGCCATTTTTTCTGTTTGTACGTACGTCAAATCGGAATTCTCACTTAGGTGTTCGTTTCTAGGTTCCCTTGTTCTCTTCAGTGCCGCGGCTGGCATATGTGCAAAATGTGCAACTGCACAGAGCCCCGTAATTTTGGGGCCCCGCGAGCGAAGTGAGCGAAATATTTTTTTGCAATAAAAATCATTTGAATTCATTATTTTCATTTTTACTTCATTGAATGGGCCCCACAAATGAGTATGGGCCACATAAATCAGCATATGGGCCATTATTCTGTCGAGGGAGACGGGTCTGCAGGAAGGAAAATGCGCGAGCGAAGAGAGCAAAAATTAATCGCTGATTTTTTGCACAGGGCCCCCAATTGTCTGGCCGCGGCACTGGTTCTCTTCTTTGCTTTAGTAGACCGAACTGTTATTCACAGTCTTAGATTTGGCTTATTTAAGCGATGTACGGTGGTTCCGACTTAAATTTTGACCACTGACATATAGAATGAACTGCTCATCAGGAAATTTTCGTGGCACCAATTCGTTCCATAGGTGGCAAACCTTTTTTCACTGACATGTAAACACGTCAGCTACTTTTGTAAATTAAAATTTTTTATATTCGTTTTAATAAAAAAATCACTATACCTAAGAAGTTTTGAATAGAATCTAGTGTGAAATATTTATGGTCGACTATGGAATTTATTGCCAGAAATTTCCGTTGCTCGTAGCGGATGGTGTTCCAATGAACAAAAAGGAATTTGCGCGGCAAATGCGAACGTTGGGCGACCGAAAGATATTCCCGTTAGGAGTAGAGTGATTATGCTGTTATGACACTTACTTTTTCCAGCATTTACTTTTTAAGTATGAAAAGACAGGACATCTTGGTATGAACGAGATGGCGGCTTTGCATTTTCGTGCAGTTTCAATTTTGAACATATTAAATTTGCACTCAAAGGGGGGCCTCGGTAGCCTAGGGAGTAAGGCACCTGGCTACTATCCCAGAGGTCCCGGGTTCGAGTCCCGGCAGAGCCCCACGGTCCTTCGCCTTTCCCACCTTCCCTCCTGTCATAGCCTTCCGCTAGCACTGCCCCGCTCCACCAAGCGCATGTCATCGGTTGGTTGATGGGATTCAACTTGTTTCAGGAGGCATAACACTCCAGCGAGTTGTTTCTCATTGCCCCGATGCCAGAGTCGCGATAGAAATAGTTGGGGTTAGGTGGTTGTGGCAGTTCCTTCCTACTTCTCTCTTCCCCTTCACTATCTATCGACTAGAGCTTGCTGTTCGACATTGCACTCTATACGAAGAAAATAGATTGTCGACAGTACAAAGGGCTTTCCCTGAGCTCTAGTCTTCCACATAAAAAAAAAAAAAAAAAAAAATAATTGCTTTTTCATAGTTAGCCAAAACACAAATTATCATATTTACCGCACTTACTTACAGGTTTAATTTTCAATTTCACTTAATAACCAGGAACTTTTAATTTTGTCAAAAAAAAGTCTGAAATGTCAAAAATTAAGATGAAGATCCCGAAAAAGTATGAAAAGTTCACTTTTTATGGCACTTTTCGAGTTAGCTGAACTTTTTCGCGTAGATTAGCTTCAATTTTAGCACATTTCTAAACTTATGCCAAATCTCCGTAAAGAATTTTTGTCCCTTTATAAACTTACTAAAAAGTGTAAGATTCGTCTGAAAAAAAGTAAGTGTCATAACAGCATTAGTAGAGAACCGTTAAGCGGAATTTAAGAAAATTTTTGAATAGGTTTCAAATCGACCGTGGCCGACCGTTACAGACATTTGGTCCGTCAGTTGCAATTTGTCGTAGATTTGAAAGGGCATGATCTTTTCATGCTTCAAAGAAAGATCTCATCAAGTTAGCTGCGGTCGAATAGCCCAGAAATGATATCTACTACAGACTTAAGTCGGAATTACTTTATTGTGTCGTGTTGTGTCGTGGCGCTGTCTGTCGTGATCTAACACATGTATTCCATTAGGCGCACCACGCCAAAACACACCACAATAATATAATCAGCCTAATGAAAATACATGTGTTAGATCCTGACACACAGCGCCACGACACAACACGACATAATAATGTAATTCCGGCTTTAACTATTTTTAAAATTCCAGAAAGGTATAAAAAGCAATTTCTTTTGTTGAAATACTAAGTACAAAAGCTAATATATTAAGGGTATTATTTATGGCTGAAGATGTTTGATGTATGCCGCTTCACCTAAGCGGAACTACAAGTCCAATAAAACAAGGCTGGGAAATTACAAACTCAGTTTTTCCTTAAAACCATAAAATAAAGGACAAAGGGTTCATAAGTAATAAAATAAAGGACAAAGGATTCTTTGAAATGCTTTAAAACATCTGCAGGCCACATGTAATATCCTAAAGAGAATAGTTAGGTAGAATATATCCTTGTGAATAGTTTTGAGTTAGTCTTTAGTAGATTATCAAACAGCCTAGATGGTGTGCACCTTCTTCATATTCGAAATATATAAGTTTTAATGCAGATTTCATTTTAATATTAAATTGTTTTGTTTCTCTTAAAATAACCTTTTCCCAACAGGTTATGGGCCCAGCCTACTCTGAGTTATAAAAAAAAACCAAAGTGTGTATAAAATGGAGCGCTTAACGAGTCAAAGGAATGTTCCTATTTTTAATGGGCAAAAATATGGTATGTGGAAGTTCAGGGTCCGTGCCTTATTAACTGAACTCAAAGTGATTAATCAACCGACTCCGGAAACTATTGAAGATTCTTGGGCAGATGCTGAATTAACAGCAAAAAGTGTAATAATTTCGGTTTTGGGTGATTCGTATATTAGTTTTGCTGTAGAAGACACTACCTCCAAAGATATCATGAATAAATTAGATGAAACTTTTGAACGAGAAAGTGCTAGATCACAATTATCAGTGAGAAGGAAACTAACAAATTTAAAACTGAAATTGGATACACCAGTGACAGAACATTTTACTATTTATGAAGATCTAATAAATCAATTAAAATCAACTGGTTCATCTGTAACAGAAAACGAAAAAATAGCAATGTTGCTAAATACTTTTCCTTCATCATATAATGGTGTAATAGTTGCAATTGAGACAATATCAGAAAAAGATTTAAATTATGATATAGTGAAAACAAGGCTCATTGATTATGAGACCAAATTAAAAGGAGATAATAGTGATACCAGTTTAAAAGTGCTTCAAGTGGAACGTTTTAATGAAACTATGAACAAAAGAGAAAATCACCGTGCTAATAACAATAGTAGAAAACAATTTAAAAACTATGAAAATAAACAATTTAAAAATTATAATAATAAAAATGGTGGAAAATTTAGAAACAAATATACTGGATATTCTACCAAATTTAAGTGTCATCAATGTGGTAGAAGAGGTCATATTAAGAAGGATTGCTTTCATTATAAAAATGCCCTCAAATTCCAACAAAATTCTGATCAAAATAGAACCGTTCAAACAGCTCAGATTAGTCAACCATCAATGTCATATGACAGTACGGCATTCATGACTGCAGATTATCAAAATAGGATTCAACCTGAAGATAAAAATGGTATTATATTCATCCTAGATTCAGAAGCAACAGATCACATCATTAATCAAGAAAATCTTGCGGAAAATTTCAACAATCTACAGTCTCCAGTTAAAATCTTAGTGGCGAAGAATGATGTGTATGTCTATGCAACCAAGAGAGGATCCCTTGATAACGTTAGCAATTTAGGACTACCCGTAACGTTGCAAAATGTTCTTTATTGTTCAGAAGTTCCCTACAATTTATTATCTGTGAAAAAAATGCAAGAAGCCGATTTGGGCATTTATTTTGAAAATAATGGAGTTAGTATTAATAAAGCTGGTAAGGTCATTATGACAAGTAAGCCACTGAACAATTTACTTAGTATTAATTTTTTTATAAATACAAATAGAATTGCTCATTTTAATAGTGCTAGAAGTAAAACTGATTATGAATTATGGCATCGACGATTAGGGCATATAAGTAAGAACAAATTTTTGGAACTGAAAAATAATAATATGGTAGAAGATTTAGATCAAATTAGTCATATTTCTCCTAACGACAGTTTATGTGAGCCATGTATTAATGGTAAACAGGCGCGATTGGCATTTAATAAAATTAAAGATAAAGCTTATATTAAAAGGCCACTATTTAATATACATTCAGACGTTGCTGGTCCAATTACTCCTACTACCGTAGATAATAAAAACTACTTCGTATTTTTCTTTTATGAGTTCACTCATTATTGTGTAACTTACTTAATAACGCATAAATCCAATGTTTTCTCAGTTTTTAAAGATTATATTGCAATAAGTGAGGCGCGTTTTAATTTAAAAGTAGTTAATTTATACATAGATAATGGTCGAGAATATCTGTCATCTGAAATGAAAAGTTATTGTGTAGAAAAAGGCATTACTTTTCACCTAACAGTTCCACGAACCCCTCAGCAAAATGGTGTATCAGAAAGAATGGTCAGAACGATAACTGAAAAAGCTCGGTCATTGGTATTAGGTGCAAAATTGAATAAGGTTTTCTGGGGTGAAGCAGTTCTTACTGCAACATACTTAATTAACTTGTCACTTACTAAAGCTTTGAAAATATTTAAAACACCATATGAAATGTGGCATACTAAAAAGCCACAATTAAAATACTTAAGAGTGTTTCGTTCGACTGTTTATATCCATAATAAAGTTAGAAACGGGGCGTCCATAAATTACGTAAGGTGTTTAGGGGGGGAGGAGGTCGAGCCGAATCTCACCAAATCTCACGTGGGGGAGGGGGAGGGTCTCCGCAAATCTCACGTAATTTTTTTCCGCAAGAAACAGTGTAAAATCGCGAGAAAACTGGGTTAAATTAATAGTACAGGTAAATTAAGTCGAAAAAAGCGATATAGCGGAAATAATTAGGTACAGGCTGAAAATTGGCAGAGCGCTTCTTTTTATGCTTTTTAATAAGGGGTTATAAAGTCTACCGATTTTCTACTCCGAGAAGCCCAGTTTTAGCCCTCAAAATGGGTATTTTTCGATTTTTCTGTAATTTTTTTGCAATATTTCTTAATATCTTTTTGTTTTTTTCAATTTTAAGTACAATATCTGTAAATGAGAAAATCTTTAAAATCGTCTTTTTGGACCCGCACTTAGATTTCATTCACGAAAATCTTGGTGCAGTATCAGATGAACATGGTGAAAGGTTTTATCAAAACATATTGCAAATAAACAAAATAATAGAATTGATAAAAGCTCTATACAACAATTCCAAATGCAGAGTTCTCCATAATGGAAAATTATCCGACAGCTTTGAGGTGAGCTCAGGAGTACGACAAGGATGTCTACTTTCACCATTACTATTTCTTATAGTAATAAACGACATTCTTGTCAGCGCTCTAGATAGAAGAACAGGTGGCATACAATGGGGATTGCTAGACCGCCTTAAGGATCTCGACTACGCGGATGATATCTGTTTGCTGGCCCACAGACACCAGGACCTCAAAAACATGTTAAACAAATTGGCAACAGAAAGTAGCTCGGCGGGCTTAAGGTTAAATCCGACTAAAACAAAAGAAATGCGGATAAATGCAAACACCCTTGAACGGACAGCGCTAAATAACCGTGACGTGGAACTGGTAGACAAATTCTGTTACCTCGGTAGTATTATTACCGAAAACGGCGGTACAGAAGAAGATGTCTGTTCCAGAATAAATAAAGCAAGAAGCGCATATGCATGCCTGTTTCACATATGGAGATCAACAGAGATCTCAATTAACACCAAATTGCGGCTGTTCAACTCCAACGTTAAGGCAGTACTTTTGTACGGTTGCGAAACATGGAAAGTCACCCAATTCATCACAGGGCGCCTACAAGTTTTCATCAACAGATGCCTACGTCGTATCCTAAAAATCCGCTGGCAAGATAGAATTTCAAATGAAGAACTATGGCGCCGTGCCGGCAAAGAAAGGATAGACGACCAAATCAGGCGAAGGAAATGGAACTGGATTGGCCACACCTTGCGACGCGAAGACGATAATCTAGCCAAACAGGCCCTTGACTGGAATCCGCAAGGATCCCGTCGAGTCGGAAGACCTAGAGCAACGTGGAGGAGAACCCTATTATCAGAGGCCGCAACAACCGGGAGATCCTGGTCAGAGCTGAGAGCTGTCGCGCAAAACAGAGTCCGCTGGAGGGCAACTGTTTCCGCCCTATGTCCCATGAGGGATTAAAGGAGCAATTAGTATATTGCAAATAGAGAAGGAATAATGAATCAAAAGTATACGTGATACTATTACTATATTTCGACTCAATAGCAATTGGGTATAAAAATTTTGCACTGCCGTTTACACTGTATTTGTTTTAAATACCATCCAACTGGAACATCCAAAAAAAAGTAAAGAAAAAATTTTAAATATCTGAGAATGAAAAGTGTATGACGTGATGAAAAATTCTTATCTTTTTATACAATGGTCTGGGAAAAACTGCGAAAGTAATGTATGCATTGACTTATACCACCATTTTTGGACAGATTGCGACCCTACGATGAACTTGTGTGGGGGTCTAACCTTAAACAAAACAAAAAGGCCTAGAAGCCCAATTGAAAAACCTGGAACCTAATGCGCTCCTAAGAATCTCAAGTGCATAATGTACCCAATCCTACTGCAATCATAGATATTATATTAAGAATCGGCTCTTTTCACATCAGTCAGAACACATGCTATCTGCGGTGCATAGTCACTACAAAAAGCAGCCATTTGCACCAGGCGACATAATTAGTTATCTAAGCATCTTACAGGACTCGAATTTGGAATCGACGACCATCTGCTCTGACATACCTACTAGAGGCCAAGATAGATTTTGAAAACCTTTTGTTATCATTATCGAGAGTTGTGAAAAATGGAAGTCTAACAGATCCGCACTTCTTGAATCTGTACCCTGGTGTACAGGCGGCTCAAACGTCAATTTGAGAAGCTGGCTGTGACTTCAGACTCCGCTTTTCTAAGGCGATACGAAAGTAGGAAGCCAACGGAAGCTAGTAGCGATGCCTGATAAATCTTCGAAAAGAAATTATTTTCAGCCAACCAACTTCATTTATTAACTTAATTTGACATTTTGATGCGAACAATAAATTGTTTCAAGAATATTTAAAGAGTTTTTATAATATTTTAAAACAAACAAATAAAAGCAGCGCATGCGGCAATGGCTTTATTCACGGACTGAAATCCGATAACAGGCGGACAAATTTATTTCGAATTCGCATTGGTGGAAGATACCATTTTCTTATTTCCGAATCTCCAGGGTCATAAATGGCTCTACCATTACTATTCAAACAGTCAAGTCGTTACTCTCTAAAAACGAATCAGTGGATGTCAAAGTCAACCTTCGTATGTCAATATATTGTAAAATTCTAAATTTTTTTTATATTCCATATGCTTGCTCTACAAATACACGAGTTTTCTGTTCTCTTGTTAAGATCCCTGTAAGGCACCCTGAGGTTGGTTTCCAAAGGGTAGGCAGAATCACCTGCTAAATGGTAATCCACAGGTATTGTAATTTATATTGGGTGCATGCCGAGTTGGTGCTGTTATGATTTTTTGGTATTGTTCTTCAACACAAATTGTGATTTCTAAATGCAATCAAGCACAGATTAAGGTATTGTAACTGTCGGGGTAGGGTGTGCCGGGGCACGAAGAAGGTGAAATTGCCATAAAGGCCAAAAGACTACCATTACAAAAAAAAACTTGGGGAAGGGGACTCAAAAAAAAGGGTGGCTCGGACGGTTCGACCGCCGGGGGAAGTGTCGCGAATTTACGCATCCAATGCACCGGTTGTAGGCACGACTAGCGGTGCGCTAGCCAGCTCGCCAGATGGGGTGGGGTTCGCGGTGCTTGGATGCCGGAGGGGGTGACAGTTATACTGTTAAATCGCTCGTGCCTATGCAACAACAAAACTAAAGGGGCGACGAGGGGGTGGAACGACGTCCAGGGCCAACGAGAGGGGCTAATAAGAAGGGGAAGAAAAGAGAGAAAGGGTGGTCACTTGTCACCGGTCTTCACTAGGGGCTACCTTATGGCAGACAATACAAACAAATCATGCGTGGGCGGCACTTACCTTTGTTTATGAAGCATCCTTAATCTGGGGGCCACACGTACCGGGGGGTTGTTACTCCGACATTTTTGTTATTGGTTTGTTTAAATTCATATTATAGATGGGGTTAAATTTGTATTATTTATTTCAGTTTAATTCATGGTAATTATTTGTTTAAATTTTATATTGATTTATTTAAGGTTATATTATGTAATTAATTAAATATGTGTTATGAAATTGCTTGAAGCTAAGTTATTTATTTAATTAAATTTATCAAATCGATCAATCATATGTTATGATATTATTTAAAGCTAAGTTATTTAATTAATCAGGTTTATATTAAGAAATCAATCAAATATAGGTTCAGTAAAATACCAAAAAAACCCAAATCCCTGTTTGTGCCTTATCGACTCATCCCAGGGGGTTGTCTGATCCACCCAAAAATCCTTGCCCAAAAAACAAAATCTAAGATAAATTCTCAAAAAAAAACTAGCAGCCTCGGCTGCCGGGTAAACCCAAGGTCATTTTTCCCATCAAGTAAAGGAAACATACTAAATTCTATACTAAAACATATTTTTTTCTATCTTCTTCATGTACTGTAAGTAATTATTCGCGAACGTAGACAGTTACCAAGATAGGTTCACCTTCTTTTGCCCCTATTTCTCTTTTGAGATCATCTATAACACCATTTGTTTTGCATAGCACAAATAATAAAAATAGAGAAAATGCACAGAAGTGCCACATGCACATCACCTCGATATTATTCTTAGTAATTACCACATTTTCATTTCATCCGCAGTAAATATATGAATAACCCTCACTTAAATTATATTAACGAAACCCTAAGTGATTCAGCTGCTACGACAAGGCAATTACTTACTCACAAGATCAGGATTGCAAAAAGAGATTGATCACCAAAGATTCATTTTTCGAGAAAACAAGGAGCTTCACTGCTCCACTAAAAAAAATCAAACCAAAAAGCCAAACTCAAAAAAACTCCCAAAAAGATTTTTTTTTCTTCTTTCTTTTTGTTTACATTAAGTATTCATTATTTTATACCTGCCTGGTAACCCTTTCATTTAGCTATTTAGGTATTCCTTAATTTTTAGTATTTTTATTATTTATATATTGTTACTTCAATTAGATATATATCTTCATTTAGTTAATTATTATTCTATTATTGTACATATTTATTACTTCAGTTAAGCATATATCTTCATTTAGTTAATTATTATTCTATTATTATACATATTTATTACTTCAGTTAAGCATATATCTTCACTTAGTTAATTGTTATCCTATTATTGTGCATATTTATTACTTCAGTTAAGCATATATCTTCATTTAGTTAATTATTATTCTATTATTGTACATATTTATTACTTCAGTTAAGCATATATCTTCACTTAGTTAATTGTTATCCTATTATTGTGCATATTTATTAATTCAGTTAGGTATATATCTTCATTTAGTCAATTATTATTCTATTATTGTACATATTTATTACTTCAGTTAAGCATATATCTTCACTTAGTTAATTGTTATCCTATTATTGTGCATATTTATTAATTCAGTTAGGTATATATCTTCATTTAGTCAATTATTATTCTATTATTGTACATATTTATTACTTCAGTTAAGCATATATCTTCACTTAGTTAATTGTTATCCTATTATTGTGCATATTTATTAATTCAGTTAGGTATATATCTTCATTTAGTCAATTATTATTCTACTATTGTACATATTTATTACTTCAGTTAAGCATATATCTTCACTTAGTTAATTGTTATCCTATTATTGTGCATATTTATTAATTCAGTTAGGTATATATCTTCATTTAGATAATTGTTATTCTATTAGTTTATTAATTATGGTTTGACTTTAAGTTGCCACAATTTGTTATTGCTATTTTTCTCTTTATGTATATTTGTATGTTTTTATTTTCTTTCTTCGTAGTTATATTCTGCTATTTTCTTATTTATAATTCAAGATATCAACACTTCAGCGGCACAGTATAACCCACGGCGATATTATTATTATGTCTCTATTTTTTGTGAAAAGAACTTTGCAACAATTTTGTTATTGTTCTTTTCCCTGTTATTTATATTTGTATGTATTTAATTTTTTTCCTTTTTCCCGTTAAAACAAATTTACTTATTTATTTTTTTTTTTTCCAAAAAAGGAAACGCTAAGATTCTCCGTTAGATTTTTGTCTTTTGTCTTCTTATTAAAATTTTAATATTTCATACCTCAAAAATAGTATTTTATCCCAAACTACTCCGCATGTTCGTTCACAATGCTGCTCATTTCTTTACTCCACCATCGATTGAATTCACTTCACTTCCTAATTTCCCAGTTAGCCATAATGCACGGAAAACTCGCGACTTTTACTTCCCTGATCAGCCAAATGCAGCGATATGAACCATTAATAAAACAGCAAAAAAAATTCTATCAAATATTCGGTTAAACATCTAATCGCGAATCAAAATCACTAACGCAAGGAGCGGAAAAAACGGCAGATCCTCGCAGTCCAACTCACATCTCCAAAAAAAAGGTCCCGACTTATTCAAAATATCCACCCTTGATGCTTCACTTCATGACACACTTTCCTCACTCCCCAAAAAAACTCTCGGTAGCATCCGAGCCAATTCAATTTGTTAACGGCTTTCACATTCGATCTTTTTCTATTTTTCAAATAATTTTTCACTTTCTTCAAGCGACGTCCTCCCGTTGGCGACTCTCATTCCCCCCAAAAAACTGCCCGCCGTTGGAACCGAGCCGAAGCGAGCTGTACTTTTTTGTTTATTATATTTTTTTTTTCGCCCGTCTCGCTGCTGTTCTCCTCTCTTTGGGTTTGCATTTTTCTACTCGGGAGGCAAACAAAAGGTCTCGGAACGGATCTTGTTGAAAACTTTTTTTGCGGGCGGCAGATAAGCGGTTGCCAAATTTTATTTCGACTTTTATGTGAAAAATGCGTAGTTGCCATGTCGCTGGTTTGCGAGAATATCGATGGAGCCAAAATGTGATTGTTTTTTTTTTTTTTTTGAGAGGGAAATTTATAAATTAATCTGGAATGTTGTTGTATCAAATGCATAGTGATGCCATATCTTTCTAAAGTTTGTTGCCGCGCAATCGCGTTGCGTCTCCGGTTACTTTTAACTTATCAAGGACTTAAGGTCATTTGGCATATTTCAGTTCAGAATATTTTGTTGAATTTGGTGCGTCAGAGACCCATAGACTTTAGGGCGACCGTTACAACACGCGCCACCTAGATGTCGCCAGAGGAGAGGGGGTGCGAAAAAGACAAACGGTGGCCTTGTTGGATCGCTAGCCCAACGTGTGGCTCAACCACGCCCTGAAATCGAGTCTCATGCTCTATAGACTGAGCCGGGCTGTTACAAGGTGATGTGTGTTCTCCACCCCGCTATGCCTTCGGAGGGGTTGGGTTCGGGAGACAGTGGACGAGGCTGAAGTCGTATGTGTTAAGCGCATCAACTACCTTATCGCAGCTTTGTATTTAAAGGAACAAAAAACTTTCGAGATTGATGTAAGTATTGGCATCATTTTGGACAACGGCGCTCGTCAACGGCCACGATCTGGTTCCTTATCGCCAATTACACCTTGCGCTCCCTACTGAGGTGTGGTACAGGAGACGTTTTGTTCCGTCCGGGACAACCGTACTCTGCATATCTCCTATACGTCCCTAGGCAAGCGTCTTATAGGGTCGTTTGGGCCTCATGAGCCGGGATTGTGTCTAGATTGTTGGCTCTATACTCATAACAGATGTGGTCCTGCGGCGGTAGTTGGAATTATTTAGCGCAACGTCCGTGTCCAAGAACTCCCCCTTCCAAGGCAAAGCGGTACGCAGAAGGTCTGTGACCTCGTGAGTCACTTTTACATACCCATTGGGGTTGGTCTGGCAACCCTTGAAGTCACGAACAGGAAGCTTGGCTCCAGACAGTCAAGTTAGTTAAAAAGGTGTACCATCCGCTGGGGAAGCTACCCAAGCGGACCTCGACGGGTACCCTATTAATAACCGGTTAGGCCGGTGAGATGCCTTATTAGGGCTACTCGGAATCACCTTCGCTTCCAATAGTTATACTAGGACGTGTCTTGGGCCTGATTGCTCTACGGAGTGACTTCGCGTGTCCGTCGAGAAGGTCGAGGCAATTCCACATTGTCCCGACGAGTCCCTCTGAGAGCGAAGTCTCTCTTCCGGAAGATATCTCCTACCCCAAGGACTCAGTCCGCCGACTAAACCACATAGTCGCCGTCTGGAACCCTTGGTCCACGAGGTCACCTTCCGCTACTCAGGCTGTCAGGCCTTGAGATATTTGGCGTGAAAAATACCGATCGGCTTTCCTTTTAAGTCCTCTAATTCATAACGCCCACTCCCAAGCTTTCGCCTCACGCGAGCCTTCATAAATTTGTCTGCCAGTTTAGCGCTAAACCGGTCGATCTTGTTACTTACGGGGAAGGTACGTCGATAAACTACCTGGCCGGGCGAGAACTCTACAGCTCTGCAGCGCAGATTGTAGTGTTTCTCATGTCTCGTGTGAGCCGCGGCCAGGTGTTGCTGTATTTTGTCCCGCCGGGCCTGCCATCGATCTACGGCCGGCGACACCGTTATATCTCCCTCTTGCAAGGCACCTAAGGCCTTCAGTACTGGGTAAGCGGATCCATGCAGGATCATTGGGCACCCGAATAGGGCCTGGTAAGGGGAGGTGTTAATGGACGTGTGGTGTGCACTCCGTAGGGCACATTCGATTGCCGACAGGTGTATGTCCCAATCCCGGTGATCTTCTTTCAGATACGCTCGGATAGCAGCTAAGACGGAACGGTTCACCCGCTCGGAAGCGTTGGCTTGGGGGGAATAGACAGCGGTGAGTTGGTGTTTGACGCCGTAATCGGACAACAGTTTCGTGAATTCTTTGGAAGTGAAATGACTTCCATTATCAGAGAATATCACCTCGGGGACACCGAAGGCATGGAAGATTCGATGTTCAAGGAAATTCACGGCGGCTTTGGATGTTTCGCCAGCTACTGGGTGGAGAAAAGAGAATTTGGAAAACGCGTCTAGCACTACCAACACGGCAGTGTGGCCTTTCTTAGTCCTAGGGTAAGGGCCCATATAATCGATATACAAGAGTTGAAAAGGTCGGCACACATCCATGGCTTCGCCCATAGGGGGCCGAAGGGGTGTGTTTGGAGCTTTTGTCTCCTTACATACTTCACAGCTCGCTATATATTTTCTGACTTGGCTAGTCATACCGGGCCAATAATATTTTTCCCGAAGGCGTGCAAGGGTTTTGTGAATACCGCCATGGGAAGTCTGAGGGGGCTCATGAGCGGACTGGATCAAGGGAGCGGTCAATTCTGCAGAGATCCACAATTTCCATATCAGATCGTCCGTCTCGGGGTCGCCAGTTCGTGGGGCCGAACGGTGGAACACGTAACCATCCGAAACCTGAAGGTCAGGTAACTTCTCAGCATCTCTGCTGATTTTGTCAACGAGAAGCTGGTAGTCCGCGGACCTGAAGGCTGGGGACGTTAGGTCCACGTCACGACAGAAGGACACTTCATCGACGCAGTCGACTCGTGACAGTGCGTCCGGCACTACATTCTGACTACCCTTGCGGTGCTCGATTGAAAATTGGAAGCCCTGCAGCTTTAGGCTCCACCGCGCTAGACGGCCGTTTAGGTCGGTCTGGCTCATGAGCCACTTCAAGCTGGCATTGTCAGTAATTATGGTAAAAGGCTGCCCTTCCACATACGCCCGGAACTTTTTAACGCTCAGCACCGCCGCGTAGCACTCGAGTTCCGTGATGGAATAATTACGCTGGGCACTGTTTAGCTTCTTAGAGAAAAATGCGATGGGATGTTCTTCATCGCCCTGTCTTTGGAAGAGGACGCTTCCTACCCCCGATTTGCTTGCGTCACATTGGATGTAGAAGGGGCGGGTGAAGTCTGGGGTGACCAGTAAAGGAGCAGACATCATTGACTTCTTAAGTTCCATGAAGGCTTGTTGGGCCTCGTCGGACCAAACAAATTTGCCGCCTTTTAGGCAGTCCGTGATGGGAGAGGCGATACTTGCATAGTTACCTATGAAGCGCCTATACCACCCCGTCATACCTAAGAAGCGTCGCACCTGTTTGGTTGACTTGGGAACTGGGAAGTCCCTAATGGCTGCCACCTTGTCGGGATCAGTTTTCAGGGATCCATCGCCAATGATGAACCCCAGATACTTCACTTCCTTGACACAAAACCGGCTCTTTGACAGATTTACCGTCAGCCCGGAGCGACGAAGGCAGTCGGCGACCTTTTCCAGAAGTTGGAGGTGGGTCTCAAAGTCCGAAGACACCACCAATAAATCGTCCAGATAGACGAACACATTTTCTCTAAGTGAGCCCGGTATCGCCTTGTCCATCAAGCGACACATGCGTTGCGGAGCGTTACAAAGCCCGAACGGCATCACTGTAAATTGATACAGCGGTCTTCCTGGGACGGTGAAAGCTGTTTTTTCCCTGGATTTTTCCTCTAATGGGATTTGCCAAAAGGCATCCTTCAAGTCGATTGCGGATATGAACTTGGTGTCTTGCAATCGCCCCAGGAGACCGTCTATATGAGGCAGTGGGTAGGCATCCTTTACGGTTACCGCGTTCACCTTGCGGGAGTCCAAGCAGAGACGGACCTTTCCAGGTTTGCGGACCAGGACCACGGGTAAGTTCCATGGACTGTTGGACTCTTCGATCACACCTAAACTCAACATGCGATCGACCTCCTCATACATGAGGGCCTGGATGGCGGGAGAGACAGGATAGTGCCTCTGCTTAATAGGCACCGCCTCGCCAGTGTCGATCACGTGTTGTTCCAGGTGTGTTCTACCAAGTCCACAGGTGTCGAACGACGGGAATCGCGCGCGGGCCTGGTTCAGTCGTTCCTGTTGGGACTCCTCAAGGGTATGGCAGTCGGGATCAGGTTGTGGGGTAAGATGGAGTTCCCCTATTATGTGTGGGGCCAATTTAAAGGCCCGCCAAAAGTCAACGCCGAGATAAAGATTTTGGGACAAGTCAGGAACTACATATAGTGTCATAGTTATAGTTTTCGATCCATAAAACACGGGGACGGTGATGAAACCGCTAACATTCTTAGGTGTGCCGTCAGCTACTCGAACATCGGCGTGTAGGCGGCATAGCTTAATTGCAGGGTTTTCCTGGAGGAACGACTCTGCCCCTCTACCCAGGCAGCTAATGCTGGCGCCGGTGTCCAACAGGCCTGTTAGCTTGGTACCTTGGATCCGCACGTTGACGAAAGGTCGATCATCGCCGTTCTCATGCAACACGGCGGCGACAATCTTCTGAGTATGTGCCGTCTTCTCCAGGGCCCACGACCGTATGCGCGGGGCTTTGCGAGCTGGTGGCAGTTCGGCAGAATCATTGAAGATTCGCTTACGAACTCGATGATAGTTGGCCCATCGCTGCATAAAAGAGGCTCTGGCCTGTGGAGAAGGGAAGTCTGGTAGAGATTCCATTATCGACAGGTCAGAGACGTCGGACAAGCTTGTAGACAAATCAAGTGTAAAGGGGGGACTTTCAGTGACTAGGTCGGGCGCGAACCTCCCCGGGGCCTCGCACCCAGGTTCCGGTTTCCCGAACAACCTGGGAGTGGTGTAGACTTCGGGGCGTCCACATCTGTAGCAGAAGATTTTCCGATGTGGGGAAGGGCAATCAGAGAACGAGTGACCTTCTTGCTGGCAATTCCAGCAAGTGACTGGGCGGCGCGGAGTTGCGTCGGCCCTCATCTCGTCTACAGTAGGTGGTGGTGTGTCAGGAGCGTAGTTGGGATAGGGCAAGGCCGGTTGCTGTGTGTGTACGTCGTTCAACTCATGCACTCGATGTGAATGGCGATTCTCCTCCCTCTTGGCTTTTTGCCATCTCTCAACGCGGATGCACGCTTCGCGAAGTTGGCGCATATTGTCATAGGTGGATCCTATAATGGCTGAACCCAGTGTACTGTTCAGGTTTTCCATGACAAGGTGTACCAACTCCGTGGAGGACATTGGGCGCGAGAGGCGGTTTGGCAAGGCTAGTATTTTCGCGGCGTAATCGTCGAACGATTGGTTAAGCTGTTTCGTCTCCATCATTTCCTTGATGATTTGATGGTCGGTCTGCCTTCCTCCGAACTGATCAACCAGTCCCCTTTTGAAGTCAGTCCATATGGGGCTGGGTTGTTGTCGGCGAAACTGTGTCCAGTACCACTCCTCCGCGGGTCCCGTCAGCAGTGCCACTACATTTCTTACTAACTCTAAGCTTGAGACGTCGTCGTCCCTCGCTCGGGATTCCATTCTATATAGGAATTCTTCGGCCGGGGTGTCTCCAGGTCGGCCTGAAAATTTTAAGTTCCAATGTAGCACTGGGGACTTCCGACGGTTGACGGGTCCAGCGACATCTTGGTATTGACTGGGACGGCCGCTAATGCTAGGGGCCCGCGACAGAGTGTCAGTGGGCTCAGCTCCACCCGGTATTGAGGTGAGGCGAATCTGGGTTGAAGTCCCGGCCTGGCCTGTATCACTCGCGGCGAGATTGTGTCGTTCCCTCATACGTGCTAACTCGTGAGATAAAGCGGCTACTTGCTCGATCAACGCGGTTAGCTTGGGATCTTGGTCCTCATCGCCACTATCAGATGGGGGGTTATCATTGCCTTCAGCCCCTCCGTCGTCTGCGTTATTGGCTACGGATTGCCCCTTTTCGTTTCTGGATTTCGGCATTGTTCGGGTCGGAGTCTAATGCAGGGACTATGGGGGCTCCCGAAGGTTTTTTTTTTTTTTTTTTTCGTGGGAGGTACTGGGTCCATAGGTACTGCGGCCATTCATTTGGCCTATTGTACTACACCCCTATACCTCATATTTTTAGGCCAGACCGCTTGAACAAGTTCAGCAGTCTGCCTAGTGGCTTGTCGCTTAGACTTGAATAATCGAGCAGGGACTCCTCGAATAAAGAAACCCTGCTCCTCGCTATTGCGGGGCATTCACAGAGGACGTGGAGAGCAGACTCATCCTCCTCCAGGCATAGCCTGCAGGTGGGGTCCTCCGCTTTCCCTATCCTCCATAAGTGGTAATTTAGGGCGCAGTGTCCGGTGATCAAGCCAACAAGTGTCCTGACATCGTTTCTACTGCGCCCTAACAATTCTTTGGCCGTGTTAGGAGACGGCCCAGGAAGGAACCGCTTAGAGTTGGCCAGTCCAGGCGCGGACCTCCAGCGTTCAGTATGTTTCATCAAAGTCCGATCGGCTAGGGCCCTTCGCAGCAAGCTGGTAGGTGCTCCGATAGCCGGCTCTGGACCGATGAATGCAGTGTCAGAGCCCTGTTTAGCTAGGGCATCCGCTTTTTCATTGCCTTTAAAGCCCCGGTGCCCCGGGACCCAGACAAGGGTAACTTGATTGAGAACGCCCAGCTCACCTAGAGCACGTTGGCAGTCCCAAACTAATTTAGACTTGGTTCTACGGGACCTTATCGCCCTAATTGCCGCTTGGCTATCAGAGAAGATAAAAATCCGTTTATTTTGGTAGGCCCTTCTTAAGTTCTCATGAGTGCATGCCAATATAGCGTACACCTCTGCTTGGAAGACAGTTGCTAGGGTGCCTAAGCTTATCGCTCTGCTGAATCTGGGGCTTTCACTCCAGATTCCGGCGCCCACACCTGTCTCTGTTTTGGAGCCATCCGTGTACCATACTAGTCCACCCGGCGATACCTTAGGAAAGGTCCAGGTTAGCCTGTCTTGTATGTGCACAGAGGGTTGCTTGAATTTTGAGATTTTGAAAGGCATGCAATCGGAGAGCATCCCCGCTTCCGAAATCCCTTCTATAATGTTGATAATTGTAGAATGTCCTCGCTCGAGACCAGCGCCCAGATAGCCATTCGCTTTCAGCCGCAGCGCCGCGTTTATCGCAGATTTCTCTACCTCAAGGTGGAGTGGTACCAGATTGAGGAGAGTCTCCAGTGCTGCCGTCGGGGAAGTGCGGATGGCTCCAGTGATGGAAAGGCAGGCCATTCTTTGAATTTTGCACAAATTGGTTATGAAACCCTTAAGCGCCGTTCTGTGCCACCATACTAAGGCTCCATAAGTTACCATGGGCCTGACGATGGTGGTGTATATCCAGTACATGGTTTTCGGCTGCAAACCCCATGTGGAGCCACAAGCTCTGCGGCAAGCCCACAGGGATCTGCGCGTTCTGCTCATCAGAGTATCCATGTGCTGGTTCCAGTTGAGCTTGGCATCTAGCGTCACTCCTAAATATTTGGCTTGTTGTGAAAAGCCTATAGTTCTACCTGCGAGTGTCGGTTCCGAAAGCCCCGGTAGTGATCGTTTCCTGGTAAAAGGAACCAGAATAGTTTTGTCGGGATTGACTTTTAGTCCTACGCTGTCGCACCAACTAGATACTAGATCTAGTGCCTGCTGCAGACGTCTTGACATGGCTTCTTCAGTTTCGTCCGTTACTACGATGACGACATCGTCTGCGTAGCCTTGGGCGAAAAAGTTGTGGCCGTTGAGTAGTTCCAGGAGTTCATCTACAACAAGGCACCACAGAAGTGGGGATAAAACTCCTCCCTGCGGACAACCTTTTGCTATAGTGCCCTCCAGAGACCCCTCAACATGAGAAATCATTAGTTTGCGAGTTCTCAGCATAGAGTCGATCCAGTCGCAGAAAGTGCTACTTAGACTTCTTCTACTTAGAGCCCTAGCTATAGTATCAAAGGATGTATTGTCGAAGGCTCCTTCGATATCGAGGAAAGCCGCCAGCGCAACTCCTTTGTTTAGTGCTGCGCCTTCCAGCCTGAGCACCAGATTGTGCAGTGCTGTCTCAGTGGACTTGCCCGCCTGGTACGCATGCTGATAGGAGCTTAGTGGTTGGCGTTGAAGACAAGTTTCCCTTATCACCCTGTCGACAATTTTCTCCATTGTCTTCAAGGCAAAAGACGAGAGACTTATCGGCCTGAAGGCCTTAGCCGAGGTGTAATCCGAACGCCCTGGCTTGGGTATAAATGTAATGTTGACGTTCCTCCAGACAGATGGGATATAACCATGTGCGAAGGAAGCCCTGAATATTTTGCATAAAAAGGGAGTGACTAGGTCGCAGCCCTTCTGTAACATAATGGGATAGATCCGGTCTGCTCCAGGGGACTTGTATGGTTTGAACGATCCAATCGCCTCCCTAATTGCTTCGTGATTAAACACGGCGTTTGCTTCTGTCCAGGCAGCTTTGGTCACTTTAGAAAGTGGGCCTGTTAGTTGCCCAGAGGAAGCTGTATTCCCATTTGAATAAATGGTTGTGCCTGGGAAGTGTGCCTGGAGCAATGTTATCAAAGTTTCTTCCCTAGACTGTGTAAAAGAGCCATCGGTTCTCTTAATAGATCCGAGATCTCCCGATATGCCATTTAATAAAGCTTTGTGGATTTTTGCTGAGTCTCGAATGTCTTCGATACTCTCGCAGAAATTCTTCCAGCTGTTTCTTTTTGCTCTTCTGATCGCCCTGTTATAGGTGGTTAGCGAGCTTTTATAGCTCTCCCAGTTGCCGCTCTTTTTGGCTGCGTTGAATAGCTTCCTCGTAGCGGATCTCAACTTGGAGAGCTCATTATTCCACCATGGAGTTTTCCTGTTACGCGTCCTCATCAGAAGGGGGCAGTTATTGTTGTAAGCAGCAGTAACCGCCTCCGTAAGGAAGTCCGCGGATAGTTCCACATCCATCGTAGATTTGATTGAGTGCATGGAACCCTTCAGTACGCTACTGAGTTCGCCCCGAAAGTCTGCCCAGTTTGTATATCTGGGATTCCTATATGCACTCACTCTTTCCAAAGACTCACCCACCATAAAGTGAATGTGTTTGTGGTCTGAGCACGATGGCTCATCTGACACCCGCCAGTCACTCACGTAAGTAGCAACTTGTTGAGTGGCCAGCGTGATGTCTATAACTTCACGTCTCCTACCGTTGTCGAAGGTAGGATCCGTGCCGCGATTTAATATATCCAGGTTAGTAGTTAAGAGGTAGTCAAAAAGGTACTCGCCCCTCTTGTTCACTCCGCTACTGCCCCAGGCATCATGATGGGCGTTCGCATCACATCCTACGATGATCTGCAGACCGCTCCTGTTCGAGTGACCCACGATATCCTTGAGTTCTTTGGATGGTGGTGGGTCCCTTGAGTCGTAGGGGAGATAAGCTGAGCATAAAATAATCATGCTCTTGCTACCCCCCTGGTAATCTGTATCTTCACCACTGCCAGGTCTCTCGACGATTTATCTGTGAGAGGGAAGCAGTTGGTGTTTTTATTGTAAACTATACAGGTCCGAGGGTCTCCGTCCACATCACTGCATGCAATGATGTAGCCGGATGCCCGCAGGCCCTGTATAGCACTGAGGTGCCCGTATAACCTCATAGAAAATAACTATACATACACTTTGATTCACACTATAGTAATTTAAGGTAGTTTATATAGAAAACTAGATTGTAGTCATGTATATAGATATGAGTCAGTAGGCCTAGTTATGATAATATGTAATAGTATATAAGGATAGTATATAAGAATCCCTACTATAAATACAAGGGAACTTTGTATGAAAATTACAGTCACTGTTCAATACTCAACGACTACAGGGCGCTAAATGGGCTTTAGCTCTACGCTCTGTCGCTGAGGAACAATTAATAAAATAAACGGTCTCCAAATAAAATAACTGTTTTATTTAAATCCTCGAGTCAAACCCTGCGAATCCCATATTGAAGCATTACATGGCGACCCTGCACGACAAGGACCTAGAGGAGGAAAAATTTAAAGATCCGAAGACTGAACCAAGCATACGATAAAGGATATGCAAAATAAATAATGTTTACAGCAGAAAAAGATGCGCGTTTTTTCTTGTAATAGTCAAAAAAAAAAAAACAACAACAAACTAAAATATAGATACACATATGGGATAAGATAGTGCAATAGTAAGAGCACAACAGTATTAAGTCAAGGAGAGATGCCAGAGCATGAGGCGGTAGAAATTTTGAAAGAACTCCATAAAATAAAAGCGAAGGTAAAAAAGGCGCCATATAAACTAAGAACGGCGGAGAGATTATTAAGAAGAAGAGTTGAGTTAAATGAACTAGAACTACGAATTAACGTTGTAGAAAGCAGTGAGGATACACTGACAGAATTTAGAGCAGTGTACGAGGAAGTAGGTGAAATAATAAAGTTCCAGTTGAGCGAGGTATCGACTGAGGAGAAGGAAACAAGCTCGGAAGAAGAGCAAGATAGCTTGAGTAATAGAGCTTTAGAGGCTTCCAACTCAATTATCGATTTGAATAGACAGGAAACCAGCAATATGGGAACTCTAGATCCATTCCAAATTTTAAAATTGTTACCTACTTTTGACGGTGAAGAGAAGGAGCTGACCAACTTCATCAATATCGTTGAAATTATAGGAGAGACATTAAAAGATGATCCGGAGAGAGAGAAATTGGTGCAATTGGTGCTGAAAGCACGTATCACAGAAAAGGTTAGAATAAAGATTGGAGCAAGTACTCCGCAAGGCATAGATGGTTTCAAAAAATTGTTCGAGACGCATTTTAAGGTGAAACGCAATCCCTTAAGTATACAAAATAAGTTGTCAAGGATTCAACAAGGAGATCAAGCAGTTCAAAGCTTTGCGACAAGGGTACAAAATCTAATAGCACAGCTGAATGACGTACAAATAACGGAACATGGCGAAGATAGTCGAAAGCTGATTAATGCTCTTAACGACAAATCGGGACTGAATGCTTTTCAGGCAGGTCTAAATGAACCCTATAAGACAGCAGTATTTGCAGCGATGCCAGAAACTTTAGGTAAGGCTGTGAAAATAGCTACTGAAATAGAAGCAGTGAATGATACTAACAAACAGTTCTATCATGGTAGCGCTCCAAGAAGGAGAAGCGCGAACTTCGTCAGCCATTGGCTGGTAGCATCGTTGGCGCAGGTGATCTTAATAAGACCCCCTGCCGCCTTTACACCCAAGAACTGAGGTGAGCAATCGCCTTTAAGGCTTTTGTCCACCTCAGTCAAGATGGAGTCGCAAATAGAGGAGGATTGCTCCTCCGTCAGTTTGCCTTCGGGATAGTTTTCCAGGACCACTGCCATGGTGATCCCAGCCAACTTGTCCCGGTATGAAGGTTCCTGTTGTTCCCTCCTTTTTTTCTTCTGGGGTCCCTGCCCAGCCGGAGACTCCTCTGATCGCTGCCGTTTCGGCAGTGCATCAGTTGGGTCCGACATGCGACATTGCCCTCCAGAAGATGTGGGAGCTGGTGCTGCCAATTTGGTGGGTCCACAAACTTTTGGTAGTGCAGTGGTTGTCTGGGTCCGCTCCTTGGAGCCCCCCGGTACCACTGTCCTGCCTTCGGTTTGTTGGGAAGAAAGTTGCAAATGCGGGACTCTGGTGTGCTCCGTGGAGCTCCCTGATTCCCTTGCAGCCTTACTTGCCTTGGCCCTCTTCCTTTTGGCAGCGCCAGATTTCTTCCTGCTAGGCTGCACGGTCATACCGACAACCTTGGCAGTTATTTCTTCAACAACATTGCCGCCAGCTGCCTGGGGCATTGTTGTTGATGATTGAGAAGCCGAAGCTTCTGTGCTGGACGAGGTACCTCCTAGGAGTTCCCTCTCCAGCTCTGAGCTGATGCTTATAGCATCAGACCCACAACCTCCATCTTCGTCTGTTTTTTTAAAATTTTGGTCCATAAAAAGTCCCACGAGTACGGCAGGAAAGGGAGGTCCATCCTGACAGAGCCTCCTTATCAGGATAAGGCTATATACAACTGGGTGCGCCCGGTACCAGAGGAGATCGTTTGAGACAGTGAAACACTACCCACTGCCATGCAGCCCTCGACACGATGCATTTACATCTTGGCTTGGTAGACTACCGTCGTTAGTTGGTTATCCAGGGGGCCCCACGAGGAGGTGACGGTTCGATTTTACCCCCCCGCTCCCGAAGGTTACTGCCCAATTCAGTACGTATAACTAAGGTACTAATCTTATGAAGGAAAATAATAATATAAAATTATAATCTTAATAAAATGGAAACTACTCAATTCAAAACCTGAACAGTTATTCAGAAAACGGAACTATTAATGATAAAACAAATAAATGAAAAAACTTTCTGGCGCATAACATGTGCCACAGCCCCTGATGACGAATTATCACTTCATGAAATGCACTGTGAAAAAGAAATGGGATGATTCGAAGTAAAAAGGAGGCCTATTTTGTTTACTTATTTTGAAGAATATTATGATTTCGAAAAAATCTAGGTTTATAAAAATTTTCAAATGTTATGGTTAAGAATTTGACTTTACCAATGTCCCAGTTTCGTTCGGCAATGTTAACGCTTCCCAATGAATGTGGATATAGATATATAAAAATGGAGAATAATAAGCGAAATCCAATATTGTTAGGTACATATAAGAAAAATGTTTAAGATGATTATTCCTTTGTTTTTCTCTGTTATATTTTGGGTGAGTGTGGCCCCAGGAAAAAATGACCTCCCCAAGGCTACAGTGGCTGATGGCGTCGATGACAGTCAGCCTGAACTCAGGACTGAGTGGCATCCGCGTCACCAGAAGCACCAAGTGCCTCCACCGGCGGGATCGATGCTGTTCGTGGTGACAGACTAGGGTCCAACCCCATTCGCACCACCGATTCCCTGTTGTTTGACATCCGGCAACCACATAAGAGGACCGGATCTCAGTGACCACAAAAAGAAGAAAGGGTGAAAGAAGAGATAGAAGCCTCCCTTGAGTACTAAAAGAGACCGCTCTGACACCCAGCCACAACTGGTCAGCCTCTCTGCTGAGACACAGGAAGGTGAAATGTCAGAACGGTCAAACAGCCGGGGGCGGGTGCATATCAGGACGTCGAGCCTGTCGCAGCGCCAGGCGATAAAACGCCTGTTAGCCTTGACGGGACAGGTCCGACGTCCAGGCGTACATCCGCCCATACTACAAAAGGTAAACAAGGAGTTGAAGGGTGATGTTCATTGTCAGTGAAGGCTCGCACAGTGCCAGGCGGTATTACGCCTGTTAGCCAGACTTTGAGCCTCACTGACAGGAACTGCAAATAAGATAGGGAGGCTACCGCAGAAGAAATCGAAAGATGAAGTGGTTGAAGAAGAAGAAAGATAGTAAAGTGGAAGAAAACAGAGATGATGAGGGCTAGAGTACCGCGGTAGGTACTTTTCGCCCAGGTACCAGAAGCCGGAGGGACTTGGACGGAGAACGGAGAACTGCTAAGCGAAAGAAGTCCACTCCTGGCTCCTCTCGTTGGCCTGAGCCACAAGATTTAAAAGATAAACTACGATTTAAAAATGGGAAAATTACTAAGAGAAATCATAGCTTCGGAAGGGGAAAGTGACTAAGAAAACAAACAGACTTTCCGAGCTATGCTTACGAGACTAGAGAATCAATCACTAGCCAACGTTGGGCGCCATTTGTAACTGTCGGGGTAGGGTGTGCCGGGGCACGAAGAAGGTGAAATTGCCATAAAGGCCAAAAGACTACCATTACAAAAAAAACTTGGGGAAGGGGACTCAAAAAACAAGGGTGGCTCGGACGGTTCGACCGCCGGGGGAAGTGTTGCGAATTTACGCATCCAATGCACTGTTGTAGGCACGACTAGCGGTGCGCTAGCTAGCTCGCCAGATGGGGTGGGGTTCGCGGTGCTTGGATGCCGGAGGGGGTGACAGTTATACTGTTAAATCGCTCGTGCCTATGCAACAACAAAACTAAAGGGGCGACGAGGGGGTGGAACGACGTCCAGGGCCAACGAGAGGGGCTAATAAGAAGGGGAAGAAAAGAGAGAAACGGTGGTCACTTGTCACCGGTCTTCACTAGGGGCTACCTTATGGCAGACAATACAAACAAATCATGCGTGGGCGGCACTTACCTTTGTTTATGAAGCATCCTTAATCTGGGGGCCACACGTACCGGGGGGTTGTTACTCCGACATTTTTGTTATTGGTTTGTTTAAATTCATATTATAGATGGGGTTAAATTTGTATTATTTATTTCAGTTTAATTCATGGTAATTATTTGTTTAAATTTTATATTGATTTATTTAAGGTTATATTATGTAATTAATTAAATATGTGTTATGAAATTGCTTGAAGCTAAGTTATTTATTTAATTAAATTTATCAAATCGATCAATCATATGTTATGATATTATTTAAAGCTAAGTTATTTAATTAATCAGGTTTATATTAAGAAATCAATCAAATATAGGTTCAGTAAAATACCAAAAAAACCCAAATCCCTGTTTGTGCCTTATCGACTCATCCCAGGGGGTTGTCTGATCCACCCAAAAATCCTTGCCCAAAAAACAAAATCTAAGATAAATTCTCAAAAAAAACTAGCAGCCTCGGCTGCCGGGTAAACCCAAGGTCATTTTTCCCATCAAGTAAAGGAAACATCCATATACTAAATTCTATACTAAAACATATTTTTTTCTATCTTCTTCATGTACTGTAAGTAATTATTCGCGAACGTAGACAGTTACCAAGATAGGTTCACCTTCTTTTGCCCCTATTTCTCTTTTGAGATCATCTATAACACCATTTGTTTTGCATAGCACAAATAATAAAAATAGAGAAAATGCACAGAAGTGCCACATGCACATCACCTCGATATTATTCTTAGTAATTACCACATTTTCATTTCATCCGCAGTAAATATATGAATAACCCTCACTTAAATTATATTAACGAAACCCTAAGTGATTCAGCTGCTACGACAAGGCAATTACTTACTCACAAGATCAGGATTGCAAAAAGAGATTGATCACCAAAGATTCATTTTTCGAGAAAACAAGGAGCTTCACTGCTCCACTAAAAAAATCAAACCAAAAAGCCAAACTCAAAAAAACTCCCAAAAAGATTTTTTTTTCTTCTTTCTTTTTGTTTACATTAAGTATTCATTATTTTATACCTGCCTGGTAACCCTTTCATTTAGCTATTTAGGTATTCCTTAATTTTTAGTATTTTTATTATTTATATATTGTTACTTCAATTAGATATATATCTTCATTTAGTTAATTATTATTCTATTATTGTACATATTTATTACTTCAGTTAAGCATATATCTTCATTTAGTTAATTATTATTCTATTATTATACATATTTATTACTTCAGTTAAGCATATATCTTCACTTAGTTAATTGTTATCCTATTATTGTGCATATTTATTACTTCAGTTAAGCATATATCTTCATTTAGTTAATTATTATTCTATTATTATACATATTTATTACTTCAGTTAAGCATATATCTTCACTTAGTTAATTGTTATCCTATTATTGTGCATATTTATTACTTCAGTTAAGCATATATCTTCATTTAGTCAATTATTATTCTATTATTGTACATATTTATTACTTCAGTTAAGCATATATCTTCACTTAGTTAATTGTTATCCTATTATTGTGCATATTTATTAATTCAGTTAGGTATATATCTTCATTTAGTCAATTATTATTCTACTATTGTACATATTTATTACTTCAGTTAAGCATATATCTTCACTTAGTTAATTGTTATCCTATTATTGTGCATATTTATTAATTCAGTTAGGTGTATATCTTCATTTAGATAATTGTTATTCTATTAGTTTATTAATTATGGTTTGACTTTAAGTTGCCACAATTTGTTATTGCTATTTTTCTCTTTATGTATATTTGTATGTTTTTATTTTCTTTCTTCGTAGTTATATTCTGCTATTTTCTTATTTATAATTCAAGATATCAACACTTCAGCGGCACAGTATAACCCACGGCGATATTATTATTATGTCTCTATTTTTTGTGAAAAGAACTTTGCAACAATTTTGTTATTGTTCTTTTCCCTGTTATTTATATTTGTATGTATTTAATTTTTTTCCTTTTTCCCGTTAAAACAAATTTACTTATTTATTTTTTTTTTCCAAAAAAGGAAACGCTAAGATTCTCCGTTAGATTTTTGTCTTCTGTCTTCTTATTAAAATTTTAATATTTCATACCTCAAAAATAGTATTTTATCCCAAACTACTCCGCATGTCCGTTCACAATGCTGCTCATTTCTTTACTCCACCATCGATTGAATTCACTTCACTTCCTAATTTCCCAGTTAGCCATAATGCACGGAAAACTCGCGACTTTTACTTCCCTGATCAGCCAAATGCAGCGATATGAACCATTAATAAAACAGCAAAAAAAATTCTATCAAAAAATTCGGTTAAACATCTAATCGCGAATCAAAATCACTAACGCAAGGAGCGGAAAAAACGGCAGATCCTCGCAGTCCAACTCACATCTCCAAAAAAAAGGTCCCGACTTATTCAAAATATCTACCCTTGATGCTTCACTTCATGACACACTTTCCTCACTCCCCAAAAAAACTCTCGGTAGCATCCGAGCCAATTCAATTTGTTAACGGCTTTCACATTCGATCTTTTTCTATTTTTCAAATAATTTTTCACTTTCTTCAAGCGACGTCCTTCCGTTGGCGACTCTCATTCCCCCCAAAAAACTGCTCGCCGTTGGAACCGAGCCGAAGCGAGCTGTACTTTTTTGTTTATTATATTTTTTTTTTCGCCCGTCGCTGCTGTTCTCCTCTCTTTGGGTTTGCATTTTTCTACTCGGGAGGCAAACAAAAGGTCTCGGGACGGATCTTGTTGAAAACTTTTTTTGCGGGCGGCAGATAAGCGGTTGCCAAATTTTATTTCGACTTTTATGTGAAAAATGCGTAGTTGCCATGTCGCTGGTTTGCGAGAATATCGATGGAGCCAAAATGTGATTGTTTTTTTTTTTTTGAGAGGGAAATTTATAAATTAATCTGGAATGTTGTTGTATCAAATGTATAGTGATGCCATATCTTTCTAAAGTTTGTTGCCGCGCAATCGCGTTGCGTCTCTGGTTACTTTTAACTTATCAAGGACTTAAGGTCATTTGGCATATTTCAGTTCAGAATATTTTGTTGAATTTGGTGCGTCAGAGACCCATAGACTTTAGGGCGACCGCTACAAATTTTTTAAAATTTTAAAAATCTCACGTGAGATTGAGGGTGGGGAGGGGGTCGAGCCAAATCTCACGACATCTCACCAAGGGGGGAGGGGGTCGAAAAATCGCCAAAATCACCTCACGTAATTTATGGATGTCCCCAAAGACAAAATTTGATGAAAAGTCAATGAAAGGTATATTAGTTGGATATGAACCAAATGGTTATAAAGTGTGGGATGTAGTAAACGAAAAGTTTATTGTAGTTAGGGATGTAATATTTGATGAAATAAATTTTATGGAAACTAGGCCTGCAATTGACATTGAAGGGAATGAAATTGATGAATCCCAAGATGAAACTGATGCATCTGACCTAAGGTCAAAATCAGTAGTTATAGAAAAGAATTCTGATAAGTGTAAAGCAGAAGAATTAGAACCTAGTAAGAAAAATGCCAGAATAAATGTAGAAATAAATAAATCTGTAATAGAAACAGATAAGTATTCAAAGAATAGTAATAAATGACAAAGACAAAAGACCAATATCTCCGGGAATTCGGAGAAGTGAAAGGATCAGAAACCGTGATAGTGATAGATGATAGTTTAATGTGTGCTAAATCTCTAGTTTGTAGTATTCCCACGTCTTATAAAGAAATAGAAAATCGAGATGATAGGGTACAATGGGAACAGGCAATAAAAGATGAGATTAGTTCACTTTTAATCAATAAAACAAAGGACTTAGTAACGAAACCTATGAATAAAAATATTGTCGGCTGTAAATGGGTATTCACTCTTAAAAATGAGGCAACGCTTGTAGCTCGTGGTTTTAGTCAGGAGTAATTAACTGATTACAATGAAACATTCGCACCAGTAGCTCGAATTTCTAGTTTTCGATTCATATTAGCTTTTTCAAACCAAAATAATTTATTAGTGCATCATATGGATGTAAAAACGGATTTTCTAAACGGCAGGTGTTACCTGTAAAGACAATCAGGTGTGTAAATTAAATAAAGCTTTATATGAGTTAAAACAAGCAGCAAGATGCTGGTTTGAAACATTTGAAAAAGCTTTATTGGAGAAAGGATTTAGAAATTCTCCAGTGGATAGATGCATTTATATGCTAGATAAGGGAAATATATCTGAGAATATTTATGTAGTATTATATGTAGATGACTTAGTGATTGCTACAGCTAGTATAAAAACAATGAATAGCTTTAAATGTTATCTAATGAATAAGTTTAGTATGACAGACTTAAAAGACATTAAACTATTTTTAGGAATTAAAATTACAAAAATAGAAAATACGATCACGTTAGATCAAAGTGCATACATAAAAACTATTTTGAACAAATTTAACATGTTAGACTGTAAACCCACTAGTACACCACTTGAAAGTAAATTAAATTTCATATCTTTAAATTCAGATGAAAAATATGATGCCCCCTGTAGAAATCTTGTAGGGTGCCTAATGTATGTTATGTTATGTACAAGGCCAGATTTGAGTACAGCTGTAAATATTTTAACTAGATTTTTAAATAAGAACAATATAGAACTGTGGAAATGTTTAAAGAGGGTGCTTAGGTATTTAAAAGGTTCTATAGATATTAAATTAAAATATACAAAGTGTGATTTGCATGTGTGTGCATGTGTCTCTTCTTCTCAACTTCTCGTAGGCAGAGATACCTCCCCGCCGATCTATGCATAACACACACCACCTATATTCTATATTTACAAGCAATGCTATAGAAAATTTGGTTCTCAAAATTTCCTCTCAATAGAACTTCTTGTATATTATTTTCAGTTCCCCACATGCGCTTTACTTTACCTTCCCACACATACCACCTTGCATGGAGATTTGAATTCCTTTTCATAGGGAAATCAGCGCTCAATATTTTTCTACATCATGGTTTGTAAATATTTGTTCCCGCCCGATCTATAGAAACTTCAACCGGATGAGTACAGATGTGTACACCCTTCACATCTACCTTCCCCGATCCCCACAGATACCAGCAATATATTTCGCAAAATCAGCTTTTATCGAGGCTTTCTGGATTTGTTTATAAAAGCGCTGAACATGCAATCGAAGAATAGAATTTTTATCTTTCTTTCGACCAATATGAGTGTGTGTATATAGTACAGTCAATATGCAACGAAAAGAGGCTTGCGCTCCGAAAAATGACAAACCGACATTTGACCTTGAAAGTCGTTTGGGGGGCGTGTCAGAAGCCTACTGAAAAATTATGAAAGTCGCGGTGCATGCAGATTTTGAGAAATTCAAAAATTTAATAAAAAAATTTTGAAACGCGTTTTTCTCAGAAAGTATAGGTTTTAGCGAAAAGTTTTTTAAACAAAAAATGTAGAGGTCATTTCGAACTACATTTTTTGTCATTGGAGTGACGTCATCCGACTTGAAATACAAAAAGTAGATGGCGCTAAAGGATCAAAAAAGTGTTTCTTTGCCATTTTCACTAGGAAAAATTAATTTTTTTACAATAATGTAAATGAGAAAGTTGTTTGTCACAAAATTATCTACAACTTTTGTTTAAACAAAATTTTTATAAAACTTACCGTTTTCGAGCTGGAACTTGTCGAAGTGTAGAAATTGTACATTGCGTGCCGTGCTCTTGCACGGTTCACATGAAAGTAGTATTTTTTTTTTATTCAAATAAAAGAACACTAATCATTTTTTTTTGTTTTTTTTATTTTACTATCAAAAAATGTAAACTTTTTTTGAGCAAAAAATTGAACTTTGTTGAATTTATGTACATATATTTCGCATTAAAATTGTAATTTTTTTTTCAAAATGAACCTTTTATCGACATCATTGTACTTTGATATGGTTTGAAGACAAAAATGATTTGAATTTTATATAATAAAATGGAATTTTGTTTTTAAAGTTACATCATTGACTTGACGACTTTGAGTAAATGTATATATTCTCGAATCGTAGACCATTAGGATGCTCCAGTAAACTTAGCATAACATTTGTCTTGCCGCAATTCGATGGTCCAACAATAATTCCTCGCATACTGTTTGGTAGCAGCACTCCATGTTTCTTCTTCAATGTACTCGTAATTTCAGTATCAGAATTTCTAACAGGTAGACACGCACGTTGCTTGACAAACTTCATGTTGTCTACTAACACGTTCCCTATAAATACCGGTACTTTTATAGATTTTTATCAGTCTTGCAGTAAACCTATAAAATGAGTAACCATAGTAAGAACCACCTTATTCGACGAAAAGCCATCAAAGGGAAAGGACTATTAAACTCTATTATAAATAAGTTACCAATTGAGCTTCATCTACCAGGATATCAGTACTACGGTCCAGGAACAAAGTTAGCTAAAAGATTAGCCCGCGGAGACCCCGGCATTAACCCACTCGAGGCGGCTTGCAAACAGCATGATATTGCATATCGTGATCATAAGGACTTAAGTGACCGACATATAGCTGATCGTATTTTAGAAGAGAAAGCTTGGCAGCGAGTAAAATCTAGAGACGCTAGCTTTGCAGAACGAGCCAACGCGCTATTAATAACAAACGCCATGAAAGCTAAAATCAAAGTTGGAATGGGCATCAAGGCAAAAATCAACTGCTCGAAGAAGAAGAAGAAGAATACGTTACGACCATCATTTCGTGTAGCTGTACGTGATGCTCGAAAAATTTTAAAACTGAAAAAGCCAAAAGACCTGTTGGAAGCTACTAAAATTGCTCTAAGTGCAGCAAATGATGTTATCAAGGGGAAGAAAAAAGCATTCACTACACCTAGAGTGATACCAGTGCCTAAAGTAGGAGGCGTTTTACCATTCCTCATTCCACTTTTTGCTGGTCTTTCAGCCGTTGGAGCGCTATCGGGGGGTGCTGCAGGTATAGCTAAAGCTGTAAACGCTGCAAGCAGGGCACGGCAGGAAGTGCAAGAAGCGAAACGCCATAATGAGTCAATGGAAGCTATAGCACTAGGAAAACGTGGACAAGGATTATTTCTAAAGCCATATAGGAAAGGACTGGGACTTTTCCTCAACCCTCAGCCAAAAAACTACTAAAGTCGCTACCCAAAAGAGCTCTCAATGAAAATGATCTACGTAAATATTCACAGCACATAGCCCACTTTCGAGGAGTATTTATGCGCGATCAATTACCTAGAAAACCATGGACAAATGAGAGTGGCATTATAAATCTAGATGTGTCATCTGGACCTGGAACGCATTGGGTAGCGTACAAGAAGAATGGAAATATCATAAATTGCTTTGATAGTTTTGGAAACTTGCAGCCGCCTCGAGAAGTTGCAAATTATTTGGGTGATGCAGTTACATACAACTATACACCTCATCAAAATTTCAATTCAGTAATTTGCGGCCACTTATGTTTAAAATTCTTACATAATGTTATTCAACATATATAAATAAAGAGTTTCGCAAATAACCATAGTCATTTCATTTCAAGTAGCCATGTCGATAACACTCTCTCTTACAGGCAATACATCGGTTCTCGCCGCCGAATACTTTCCACCATTGGAATTAGTTGGAGATTACGTTTGCGGATTGATCGATTTTCAAACGTACAATTCTATACCTAACATTGAAGAGAGCAATAATTTAATGCATGTGGGGGATGCGTCTATCGAAATACCTGTAGGATCATATGAGATTGATGATATAGCAACATTGGTGCAGCAAAGTTTAAATAAAAGCAACAGCAAGGCATCAGTCTTATTAAGAGCAAACAATAATACCTTGAAGAGTGAAATAAAGGCCTCCGAAGTTTTACATTTTGAAAAAGAGCGATCTATCGCTCCACTGTTGGGATTTGGAAAACGTGTATTGGGTGCAAATATACTACATACATCAGATTTACCTGTTAATATAATTAAAGTTAATACTATTCGGGTAGAATGTAACATCATATCAGGCTCATACATTAACAATAAACATGTGCATATGCTCCATGAATTTGCTCCAATCGTGGGACCTGGTTATAAAATAGTAGAGGTTCCCTCGAATGTGATCTATTTACCTGTGAACGTCAAACGGATAAGTTCTCTCACACTGAAGATCGTTGATCAGGACGGAGATTTAATAAATTTTCGAGGTGAAACGATAACTATCAGATTGCACTTGAAGCCGCAGAATGCTAATTTACAACAATAAGGATATATATAGGACGAACTTCACCGGAAACAATAGTCAACCAGTGACCTTGAAGCGTGCAAGAGGTCAGCTGACAGCCGATAATATAAAATTTCTAAAATCATTAGAACTAAATTTGAAGCAATGAGCAACATCTTGAGTATTACTGACTGGGGATGTAAATTATGATAATAGCATATCAAAAATTGACTACCACATCTATTCACCATTCTCAACATCATTCAAAAACAGCGATGAAATCCGTATTTCTGTGCAACATCAAGACCTATATGTCTTACCAGCCGAAAGTTTTATATACATAGAAGGAAAACTAATTAAATCAGATGAATCAATATCAGACACTGCAGAGCTGGTAAATAATGCTGTATCGTTCCTCTTTGAGGAAATTCGATATGAGCCCAATGCCGTAGAAATTGATAGAACTCGAAATCTTGGAATTGCTACAACACCAAAAAATTATATATCATTGAGTGAAAATGAGAGTAAAATGTTACTCAACGCCAGCTGGTCACCTGATAAGTCGATTACACCAACCAAAGGATTTTTCAATTTCTGTGTACCGCTGAAATCATTGTTGGGGTTTGCTGAAGACTATAATAAAATTATTGTGAATGCTAAGCATGAACTCGTATTAATACGAAGCAGGGCAGATGAAGATGCAATCGTATCACCAACAGATGCTGTAAAAATTGAAATATTTAAACTTCAATGGCACGTTCCATATGTTAATGTTGTCGATCATGAGAAATTGGTCATATTTAAAATCATTGAGAGTGGGCGTGAAATACGAATGCCATTCAGAAGTTGGGATTTATATGAGTATCCGGGGTTACCAGCAACAACTCATCACACCTGGTCTCTTAAAACTTCATCCCAGATGGAAAAACCACGCTATATTATCTTTGCTCTGCAAACAAATCGCAAAAATGATAGAACAAAAAATGCCAGCAAATTTGATCATTCAATGCTCCAATCTCAGTAATTGATTGATCACGTCAAAACGAGGTTATTAAAACCGGTCCTGTGGATATAAGAGTGGAATTCAAGACATCTGAGAACGTTCCAGCCAACACTACAGCCTACTGTTTATTGCTGCATGATAGAATAGTGGAATACATACCACTTACCAGTGAAGTCAGGAAAATTGCATAGTATGCCTCCTATTGTTATCATCAATGGCACCTAAGGAGTCAAACTGTAAAACAATGAATAAATTCCCAGACTAAATATGAAGCTTCACTTCCTATGGGAAAAAATTTAAAATCTCAACCAACTCATTAACCAAAAACTAAAATTTTAGAATCTAAGAAAAATAAATATCATAAGTCACTCTTGAGATCATTATCATGAGAAAATTCATTCTAAAAAGCTGTTTTGTAATTACTGTTAATAATTTTTAAAATAAAGATTTTCATAAATACAATATTTCGGTGTTTTTATTTTACCAAATGTTATCTTGAACAGGTGAATGAAGAAACATCAACATTAAAAGGCTATATCTGCTTATTCAAGCCCGTCGTAAGTACAGGCCTGGAAGCAGACTTTTTGGTTGTGTCTGTGCGAGGTCAAAATCGTCTGACAGTTGTGGAATTAACATGGCCGAAGCCGTACGAAGCAATTTTTTAACTTTGGTTTTGGAATAAAAAGTGGTAAAATATTTTATTTTATCACTTTTTAGTGCACACGGATTATCAGTGATAAGTTATTTAGTGATCTGAGTCCATAAATTAAAAAAAAATTAGTGGTTAAGTGTATTTTAAGAGTGTTAATTCATTAGGTGACCATTTTTGTTTACAATCACGGTGGTTTTTTCGTGTTAATTTAGGGAAAAAGTGTTGAATTTGTGTAGTAATGGAATTAAAAGTGAATTTAAAGTAGTTAAAAAATATTATAGAAGAGTTATTAAAAACATAAGTGCAAGTACTACCACACAACATGAATAACAATAACTTTTTCACTTTTCCTTCACATTTTTCTGCACTTATGTTTTTAATAACTATTCTATAATAATCTTTAATCACTTAAAAAGCACTTTTTATTATATTACTACACAAATTCAACATTTTTTCCCTAAATTAACACGAAAAAACCACCGCGAATGTAAACAAAAATGGTCACCTAATCAATTAACACTCTTAAAATACACTTAACCACTCACTTAATTTTAATTTTTTTTATTAAATCACTAAAGCACTAATCACTGATAATCCGTGTGCACCAAAAAGTGATAATATACAATATTTTACCACTTTTTAGTGCAAAAACAAACTTAAAAAATTGCTTCGTATGGCTTCGGCCATGTTAATTCCACAACTGTCAGAATATTTTTGGCCTGTTTTCAGCTATGTTAGTATTAGTTGGCCTGGCTGCTTCCAGGCCTATACTTACGAGGGGCTTGGCTTATTCCATTCATACATACACACACTCATATTGGCCGAAAGAACGATAAATATTCTCACGGTATACAGAAAGAAGGTAATGTAGAAGAGACTGACAGCTTCGAATATCGTAGAAAAATGTTACGTCACCCAGTGACCTCATATTCATCTACGTCGATCTCTGCTTATTCCATTCACATACATATACACACACTCATATTGGTCGAAAGAAAGATAAAAATTCTATTCTTCGATCGCATGTTCAGCGCTTTTATAAACAAATCCAGAAAGCCTCGATAAAAGCTGATTTTGCGAAATATATTGCTGGTATCTGTGGGGATCGGGGAAGGTAGATGTGAAGGGTGTACACATCTGTACCACAACCTTCTATATTACAAGCCATGAACAAGGAAAATATTGAGAGCGAATTTCCGCTCAATCGGACCACAACTCGGTGAAATCACGTTATGTTGTTAGTGTAATTTGGAGAATTTGGGAGAATTTGGTGGTCCGATTCTCTCAATTGAGATTCTTGTTCATGGCTTGTAAATATAGAAGGTTATGTCTGTACTCATCCGGTTATTTACAAACCATGATGTAGAAAAATATTGAGCGCTGATTTCCCTATGAAAAGGAATTCAAATCTCCATGCAAGGTGGTATGTGTGGGAAGGTAAAGTAAAGCGCATGTGGAGAACTGAAAATAATATACAAGAAGTTCTATTGAGAGGAAATTTTGAGAGCCAAATTTTCTATAGCATTGCTTGTAAATATAGAATATAGGTGGTGTGTGTTATGCATAGATCGGCGGGGAGGTATCTCTGCCTACGAGAAGTTGAGAAGAAGAGACACATGCACACACACTCATATTGACTGAAAGAAAGATAAATATTCTATTTTTAGATCGCTCGTTCAGCAGCGCCTCGATAACCGTATAAACAATAGGATTTGAAATCTCCAATATAGAAGGCTTTGGGCGGGAAGCTTTGCGCACAACAGCGATGCCATGTGTATGAGGGTGTGTGTGGCGCCACGGTAGCCGTATAAACAAACCAGAAAAGGGGTATGCCTGGGGGAAGGTAAATATGAAGGAGTATGCATTACAAGGTGGTGTGTGTGTTATGCATAGATCGGGCTGGGGAGGTAAATATGAGGGGGTGTTTTCCATAAAAGGTGTGTGTGGCTCCTCCCCCAGGTTGTGTGTGAGGGTGTGCGTGTGGGTATGGGTGTGCGTGTGGGTATGGGTGCATGTGTGAGTATGGGTGTATGTGTGAGTATGGGTGTATGTGTGGGTATGGGTGTGTGTGTGCGTGTGGCTGTGTGTGAGTTGCACACGCATACATAGAAAGCTCAAAGTGAGGGTATCTGAGGGGGAGCGGGAAAGGCAAATATGAGGGGGTGGCTCAGAACCCCCCCTTGTATATCTACTGATGTAACTGATAGAAAAAGTACTACAGGTTACCTATTTAAACTTTTTGAATGTTGTACAATTTCTTGGGTCACAAGAAAACAATTATCAGTTGCAGCTTCATCGACTGAAGCTGAATATATGGCTCTCTTTGAAGGTGTTAGAGAAGCTTTATGGTTAAAGTCCTTGGCCGTCAGTATAAATATTGATATGTCCAAACCAATTGTAATATACGAAGACAACAATGGTTGTATAAGTATAGCCAGTAATCCAACGAGCCACAAAAGATCGAAACACATAGGGTGTCTTCCATTTAGGCACAGAAAGACAATTGTGTCCGACACAGCGTGTCGCTCTGTGTCGTTCTGTGTAAGCCCAAATGGAACACATAAGTTCATGAAAAATCCGCTACGGCGCACTTTCCTCGTTTTTATTTTTGTTTGGCAAGTAAATCGTAAATTTTATGTTGATAATTTCTTTAAATTAATTACCCGACATCTTATAAATGCTGGGAATCATAAAAATGAAACAATATTGTTGTAATTATAAATTAACGATCACATTTCAATTGGCGAGGGTTGGTAGCATTGTCTTAGTTGTGCCCGGCTGTGTCTAGCTGTGTCGTTGATGGAACACTTCTGTGTCGGACACAGTGTAACACTGTGTTTCTCTGTGTCTAAATGGAAGGCACCCATAGATATAAAATACCACTTTTCTAGAGAACAAATCGAGAAAAATGAAATAAAATTAATTTATATTCCCACAGGTAAACAACTAGCAGATATACTAACAAAACCGTTACCTGCAATCAAATTTATGGAGCTGAGAAATGGACTTGGATTAAGTTAATGTTAGAACTTTAAGTTAGTGTTAAGTAAAATGGTTTCGTTGGGTTTTTGGGTTTTTCCCAACCCTCGCAACGAATGTTGGACCATAATGTAAATCTCCCAAATTAAAAATGAATATGAGGAAGGTGTGCCACATATTAATTAATATTTGTATTTAAATTATTTTAAATGGTATTGTTTCATTTTTAGACACTATTAATACTATATTTTATAACGAAAAGAATAGACAATTATTCAATAGATTTATTTTTGAGGAGGCGTGTTGAAATACTAAGTACAAAAAGCTAATATATTGAGGGTATTATTTATGGCTGAAGATGAAGAAGCGGAGCTACAAGTCCAATAAAACAAGGCTGGGAAATTACAAACTCAGTTTTTCCTTAGAACCATAAAATAAAGGACAAAGGGTTCATAAGTAATAAAATAAAGGACAAAAGATTCTTTGAAAGGCTTTAAAACATCTGCAGGCCACATGTAATATTCTAAAAAGAATAGTTAGGTAGAATGTATCCTTGTGAATAGTTTTGAGTTAGTCTCTAGTAGATTATCAAACAGTGTAGATCGTGTGCACCTTCTTCATATTCGAAATATATAAGTTTTAATACAGATTTCATTTTAATATTAAATTGTTTTGTTTCTCTTAAAATAACCTTTTCCCAACATCTTTTCATTGTATATTGACTAATTTCCAGTAGGTACAATGGAATTCCGATAATTTCGACAACGACTATTTAGAGCTCTCCGGCATTGCGCTAGCCTTCGCTATTCGCAAAATTTCCTCGATTACCTCGAAAAAAATCCTCGCGTTGAAAAAAATCAGATTTATTGGATGTTTCATCAGAAAATAATTTGTATATTATGGATGAAAGGATTCCATGATTTGAATGAAAATACCCTGACTTTTGCATACTTCTTAAATTCCCTGACTTTTCGAGGTTTTCCAGAAAATGGCCACCCTGGGCTGGCAGCACAGAAGTCGTTTCAACGAATTTGTTACTAGCTTTAAATGGAAAAATTTAATGGAAAACTTTAAGCAGATGATTTGAAATGACTTCTGTGCTAATGCTTTCAATTGTAGTAGCTACTTTTTAAAGTGATTGTATGTACATTAGCGTGGCTCTTATTTTCAACTTTTTCGATTTTTTTACAAGGCGCCCCTGAAAATATTCGAAATGATGAAAAACGGAGAAATGTAAAGTTTGAGGCAAATCCGAAGATATTTGGAGGTCGCTCACGGCGGTCAAAGCTTCGAAAAATGTGAAGTTTTTGCATTTTTTCCGTTTTACCCACCCCTGAAATATATCACCCAACCCTGACCTTCCAAATATCAATACATATTTTATAGACCTTTCCAAAAAGCCAAAAAAACTGTTGACAAACAAGGAAGTTATGGCCATTTATAGAAACCAAACATTTTAATATCTATAAGAATATTTCGTATTAATATATCTAATATATATAATATCTATAAGAATATTTCATATATTTCATTTTTGAGTAATAAAATATATTTAAAAGTATGTCATTAGTATGAGTCTATGGGTCCACTCGTCCCAATTCCTCTGCCATATTGCGATGGACTGGCTGCGCCGCCGCACTTCTTTGGACACCCCTCTTACATATTCTGGGTCGTACAACCTCCAGCCCTCCATTGCAAGAATACCAATGGGCGTCATTCGAGCTATCACGCAAGCTGCTTCGTCAGACGTAGTACAGTACGTACAGCATGCCCGAAGGGCACTTAACCGATACCAGAGTTTATTTTCGTCCTATTGCCCGTACTGCCCAATGCCGCTGCCCACACTGGCGCTGCATACAATAGGACCGAACTAACCACTCTTGTGATGAGGAGGCGTCGGCTTTGCTTGGGGCCCCCTATATTATGCAGCAACCTTGCGAGTGCTGCGCTGTTGGCGGAAGCTTTAACCGCTATGCCCGCCAAGTGTACCCCGAAGTTGCGCCTTCGGTCAATCATCACTCCCAAACACCTAAGTGCGGGCTGGGAGCGGATGACCTGGTGGTGGTACTTTCCCCGCTATAGTCTCCACCTTTTCCCGCTTGCGGATTAGCACTACTTCCGTTTTGTGCTTAGCTAGGATTAGACCAGCGTTCTCGAGCCACGTTTTTATTTCCCATATCGCTTCGTTCGCGAATATTTCGATTTCATCGAGTCGCTTTCCTACTACAGCTACTCATAGCCACCGCTTCTCGCGCGAGTCGTAGCGCCAATATTTCATTGTACATGATGGATCTACAGAAGAGGGCCTAGCACGGAGCCTTGGGGGACTCCGCAAGTTGTCCTATACTCCCTTATTCCCTCGTCTGTAGTGCCCTACCTATAAGGAATTCTATCACAATGCGCACTAAATACTTCGGTGTATCAAGTTTTATCAACGCCTCGACGATCTTGCTCCACCTCGCGGTGTTGAAAGAATTTGGACGTCAAGGGTTATCAATGCGCAACTCTTATTCAACTCCATTGCTGCCCTTGCACCATATTGACAGCATCCTTTGTCGATCTAGACTCCCCGGAGGGTTATCCTGGAATGCGATCCCTTTGTTAGAAGCAAACGGAAGCCAGTTGCGATGCGATTTAGTTTTTGTATCGCTGAAAACAATTTAGAAATTCCCAAAATTACCAAAAAAATTATCTATTTTCAAAAAATAAAAAGTCTTCGCTTTCTTTGTCTTTTATATTCTACTCTTGAACCGTAAACAAAGAGTTAAGTGAAGTGCGTTTTAGTAAAATAATAAAAACAGCAAGTTTAAGATTCATTCTTGGTAATGTTAACGACTTTGGAAATCTTTTAATTAGACATTAATTGGTTAATCGTTTTTTCCTTTCGGGTGAATATTTTTGACCGGTTATTCAACTGTCTTTCTCCCATGGCGGGTCACCAGTTGTGCAAGCTATGCTCTTCGGAAATCGTCCGATATGCGATTTCTTGCGATGGTGTTTGTGGTGGCGTGTTCCATTCTACCTGGCTCAATTCTCACGTCAGTTCCAATTCGTCGGCCCCTAGAGGGTCTACTTGTAGCGAATGTTCGGACATTAGACCCTGCCATGTCCTGAGACTAATGAAAGACATCTCTGATGTTTTCTCGATGGTCAGGAAAAAGTCATTGGACGTCTTAGCTCTTTTTACGGCAATAAACATCTCCCATTTTCAGATGCTAGCCGATGACGTCCGGGCCATCAATGTTCGGCTTGACTCTTTGTCAGACACCCTGGCTTCTGTTGCGACCAGCTCGGGTTCCTTGATGGATAAACTTCAGGAAATCTTTTCCCAGGTGGCAACGGCCTTGGAATCGATTGACGACATTCATTCGGGGATCCTGAATCCTGTCGCCACCTCTTCCTGCAGTTGTAACCCCTCGGTTTCCCTTCATCCTATTCTGGATGATATTAAAAGGAGTACGAAACGTGTTCGGGAATATATTGAATCGCTGTCTGCAGCAGTGATCACAATGCCCTCAACTCTTTGTCTTCAAAATTTGAAAGCGTTTTCGTTGGGAAAAACTCCCCCTCTGCAGCGGTAATATCTGATGGCGCCCGTAGCCGCGGGAGCAACATCTTTCCTCACCCGGCTCCACGACTGCTTCTCCCTCGGAGAGTGTTATCCTCCAACAGGCTGCCGGCAATCAAAGCGCGCCAGGTCTTAAGGCGCGTCGCAAAAGTCGTAAGAATGGTCGTTGTCGCCAAGTCACAATTTGTGATGATGTCACCTTAAGTTCCTCTTCCCGCGTTCTAGTGACAGTCAAGTTCTAAGCTGGTCTTGATATCACCCTCTTCCCCTCCAGTTGGTGGTCCCCCGGTCACTGAAGTTAAAGATGCTCTCGGACTTTGCACCCCTCTGATTACTGTGCCAAGACTTCTGAATATATTCATCTCGTGATTCTCTCCTGAAACCAAGGCGGAAACTATCTGTGAGTATCTAAAGGTGCGATTCCTATGCTACGACTGTAAAGCTACTGACAGAATCAGGCGCAAACGCCGTGCGGGCAATGACAGAGAGAATAGAAGTAGTGGATTCAAATGCGCACTAACGAAATGCTGATTTTCGCTACGCACACACCGCGCAAGTTGCTTTACTTTCTACTTTCTGCGCGTTGCCGCCGCATGTGTCAAGAGATGTTTGTGTTTTGAGTCGTGTTTTGGTGGTGGTGGGCATATGTTTGGAGTCGTGTGTTGGTGTTGGCTGTGATAGCAAATTTGTTGATTTTTATATTTTTTAATGAAAATCTTTATTTTTCCAAATTGGGTTAATTAAATTAGCACATAAAAAAAAGACAAACCCTGTAGGATAGAAAAATTATATGTAAATCATTCAGGTTTTTCAATTAACCGAGCGACTCGGATCCTACGGCTCTGATCACGCGGCTGGAGTCGTTACAGTCGTAGCATAGGAATCGCACCTTAACAATGAAACCTATAAACCCGGAATCTGTGCTTTACAAGAAAGTCAGCAAAGGTTTCAAGCCTGTTGCTTCTTCTGTTTTATCTGCTCCGCCTGTTACTGCCGAGATACTTCTGGACCCTGGTTTCTGGCCCGCTGGTGCTCTTTCTAAGCTCTTTATTCCGCGAACCCTCTTTCTAAACTCTTTATTCCACGGACCCGTACTCGAACTCATCGCGCAAACGCTCCCACCCCAAGCGTTTCACAGGTGTCTAAAAACTCGAGATGCTTTCCATCTACTACCAGAACGTAAGGGGTACCAGGTCAAAAACTAATGACATCCTTCAGGCAACGGCGGCTTGGGAGTTCGATGTCATAGCCTTTACTGAAACCTGGCTCCATGCGGGCATTCTTAATGCTGAACTCTTCACCAAGTTTTTCGGAGGGATCGTTGCAATGACTCGGAAGCTCGTGTGGGCGGCGTACTTCTTGCTTGCAGCAGTCGCCTTAATTGTAACCCCATTTCGCTTCCTAGTTTCTCCAACTACCTTGACATTGAGCTTGTCGCTCTCAAAATTTCCTTTTCTAAATCTAATCTCTTCCAGTTGTGCTGCTATATCCCCCAGATATAATTAGCACACTTGACGATGGAGGTAAGAGCCTCTTTGATATTCTCATCTCTTGTGTTGATCATACCCTGAGTATGATGAACACTGGTGATAAATTACTCCTTCTTGGTGACTTCAATTTACCCAATATTCAGTGGGTATCTGACGGAAATGACGATGACCTCCCTGAAGGCAACCTTAATCATAAGGAATCCTCTCAATTCCTTATTCTCACTTGGCTTGACTCAAATGAGCGGTGTGACCAATGTGTTAGGGAGGCAGTTGGATCTTGTATTCTTCACCGACTCAGTAAAAATGATTGTTGAACCCAGTCCAATAGTCATGACGCCCGTTGACAATTACCACCCTCCTCTCTTACTGAATTTCTGCTTCAACTCAGGGAATAATCCCTGTCCGGAGGCGGTAACCCATTCGTTCAACTTTAAAAAGGCTAACTTTAGTGAACTCTTATCTAAGCTTGCCCTGATTGATTTCAACAGCTTACTTTCCGCAAATGAGTTGGATGTCGATGTGGCTCGGTTTTATGCCGTACTATATGAAGTTCTCGTTTCTTGTGTACCTTTTGAGCCCCAAAAATTGCCCAGTTCATCTCCACCTTGGTACAATAATGAGCTGAAGGATTTAAGAAATCAAAAGAATAGACTCTGGAAAACCTACTTGAAGAGAAGGGACCGTCTAAGCCTCAATTTATTTATCTATTGCTATAACCAATTTCGTTCACTCTCTTTTGCTCGTTATAGAGCATATCTCAGCAGCATGAGGGATAAAGTGTATACTGACCTCAGAAACTTCTTTAAATTTGTCAACTCTAAAAAAAAGTTGATAACTACCCAAACTCTATGCAGCACACTAACTGGTCCAGTGGGGAGTCGCCCGCGATTTGCTACATGTTTGTATCCTTCTTTCATCAATCTTTCACCCCTTCTGACTTTCACCTTCTCATCAGACATTATTCCCATACAAACTCATGGCACCAAAAAGTATAGAAAAGTATAGGCCTCTCGCTCATCCATAAGCCCTTTTTTCACCGAACTCAAATTTTGTTAAATTTCGTGTTAAGAGTTCAGTGCATTCACTGGCAGAAATAAAATCAGATAGTGCCAAACTTGAAAAAGTAAAATTTGACATTAAAATACTGCACACTTTTCCATTTTCTTAAATATTTTTACTCTTGACTTTCAATAAACCACAAAATACGATCACTTTTTTATCTTTGCCGTAAAATAAGAACAGTAAATAAAATTCTGGAATGATTTCAAGCGAAATTTAAAATAAAACCGCCACAACGGTTGCACGATATTAAAGTTGCCATACCTGATTTCATTTTTTCCTTTGAACTAATGTCAGAATATTTTCAAAAAATAGATGGGTATAGTGATTTGTTTATTTCTGTCTCGTTTCGCCATAAGACTCGGAATCACTGACATATAGATGAAACAGAGGTAGAGAACTCGCATGGTTTAACATAAATATTTATAATTAATGAAAAAAGGCCTTTTAAAAGGGAAATTTTTTTAACAAATATTTATTTTGTTCCCATTGTCCAAAAACGAATATAAACAATTTTAATTTACAAAAGTAACTGACGTGTTTACATGTCAGTGAGAAAAGGTTTCTCAACTATGGAACGAATTGGTGCCATGAAAATTTCCTGATGAGCAGTCCATTCTATATGTCAGTGATTCCTACTCACAAAAGTGGCAGCAAGAACGAAATACCGAAACTTTTTGAATCGATCATTTATTCTGCAATCGTGCCTATCTGCAAGAAGCTTATCTCAACGAATGGGCCTATTCACACAGTGCACATTCATGGCGCCTAAAACCGGTTTTATAGATGAGAGAGGGAAGGGAGCGGAAGAACTTAACGAAACATTTTTCACGCAAAACCAAACGCGTGAAAACTAGCACACATATAAAAAGTTACTTCTATCTCTTGCATTCTTTAGCTCTGTTTTTCTCTAACAAGTAAATTTCATCTGCAATACATTTAAAGGTTCCTGTATAGCATTCAAATTTACTAACCTCATTTACGCCCCGTCTGAGTTGCTAGGAGTTGAATAAAACCGGTTTAACTCACCACATTTATGGCAGCGTGTGAATATGCCCAATCAACATGTTTTTTTTCCAGCTCTTAGAATATAGAACTACAGGACAGGCCCACGCGTATAAAATCCCTGTATGAGAGCGTAGTGAAATCTGCTATCAGTCGACTGTCAAATTGGGTGTTATCGCTTGTTAGTTGACTGTCAAATTTCCCGGGTTCGGTAGCGCACTTTCTTTGAAACGGGGTTTTCTATAAAATTTACTTACAGTTTTTTAAAAACTAATATCAAGAAAAAAGAAAGTTTAAAGAATTTGTTTATAGTGTAATTGAAGTTGTTACGAGTGAATTTTCAGTGAAAAAAAGAACAATGAAGTGTGCAGTTTGTGAATGTAGGAATAATACGAAATTTCCGCGAGGTAAATTCTTTTTTGGGGAAGTGTGCTAATTAAAATACTTCCTAAACACATATAGGCCTTCCGCACACTTGTCCATAACATCAAAACAAAAACCGGTTTTATAGGCAAGGGGTCGCAGGGAAAACAGTTTTTATTCCATAATTTTCCATCATTTGTTCACCCAAACATTTTCTGGTTTCACCGTCCATTACACTAACCCAAGCATATTTTCGTTCTCCGCAAAGCTACTTCGCTGTGCTATCCCAGCACTACTACATACGCATTACAATCATTACACGAAAATGATGGAGAAAAGTGAGTTCCGAGTGTACTATTGAACTCATATTAAAACCGGTTTGAAATTATGGACAAGTCTGCGAAGGGCCATAGTACATATTTTCATTCTTAATTATGTAAATCACTGCGCTAAATACTCGAAATAATATAAATTTTGTTTGCTGGATTTCTTTGTTTACATTAACTAACAAAACGCAAAATTCAAGGGGATCAGCTGATTAAAATACGTAGTGACGGCGTGAGAAAAGTCCATTTGTAGGGGCAAGATTTTATTTTAGATAACTAATTATTTCAACTCGCTCTTGCCCCTCCTCTATTCCACTCGCTTTTTCCGCTGGTAGTGGACAACAGCTACCGAAACGTGAGCACTCACACAAAAAAAATTTCACTACTATGAAATTCGGCGAGGGCCTTTCTGTAGTTCTATATTCTAAGTTCCAGCTCGTTATACTACCACCAATCTTCTTGAGTCCACTTCCCATGCGGTCGCGGCTTCGTTTCCGGTTGCCAAACTGATTGTGTTTACGCTGATTTCAGTAAGGCATTTGACAAGCTCTCCCACTCCATTATAATTCTTAATCTAAGAAAGTTAGGCTTTCCGCAAGCCCTTCTTTCTATTATTGTTCCAGTCTTTCTTAACTGGCAGGACCACCAAGTTCTTTTGCGTGGATCCAAATCTGCAACCATAAAGGCGTCATCCGGTGTCCCTCAAGGCAGTCATCTTGGCCCTCTCCTCTTCACTCTATCAATTAATGACATTATTCCCTTGCTAAGACACTGTAGAATCTTGATTTATGCTGATGACATCAAATTGTACCGTCACATAGAGTATTGAGGATTTTGCAAGTTGACCTTGATACGTTTTACTCTTGGTGTGCCAACAACAACCTAGTTCTTAATATTAGTAAATGCGAAGTCATGACTTTATGTAGGAGACGTGATCCTATAATTTATAACTACTCCTTTTTTTAATAAGGGTGTCCCTCGGGTTAACTATGTCAAAGATCTAGGGATTAGATTCGACAGTAAGCCGGACTTTTCCACTCACATCAACTATATTTCTTCCAAGGGCAGTTAGTCCTAGGTTTTATAAAAAGGTGGTCCAAAGAATTTAACAACATCCTGATCACTAAACACCTATATATTTCTCTTGTCAGACCTTTACTTGAATATGCGTCCCAGGTTTGGTCTCCTCACTATTCTACGCATGTTGGAAAAATTGAATCGGTTCAACGTAGGTTCGTTCGATTCGCACCGAATCACCTTCCTTGGGAAGACTCTTTTGTTCTTCCATCATACGAACACCGGCTTAAGTTACTCAACTTAAGCAATCTCCACAAGCATCGTGAGGTGGCCGATGTTGTTTTCGTTCATCAGCTCCTTAATGGAAGAGTTGACTCAGTTTTTCTAAGTCGCCGTGTGTCGTTTAGAGAGAGAGAGAGCAGATACAATTTGAGAGGGCCACCTCTCTTAAGCGCCAAATACACGAGCGCTCCATCTGACCACGCCACGCCAAAACAACAACAATTTATATGGACTAGAAATTTCGAGCGCATACAAATTGTTGTAGTTTTGGCGTGGGGTGGTCGGATGGAGTGCTCGCCTATTTGGCCCTTTACACATCAACTCCTCTAACACCAATTACGGCCGATTTGAACCTGTAAATCGGATGTTCATTAATGTTAACAAAAATATTAATGTTTTTAGCGTGATCAATAGTAAACATGTCCTTAAAAGGAGTCTTTTTAATCTCACGTGACTGTCTAAATGTCTCGCTCCTTTTGTTATTTGCACGCTTCTTTGGTGCCACTTTGTGATTGTTTCTTGTTTTTTTAACTTGTATATTTTTGCATGCTTTAATTTATCTTGCGCTGAGTTAGTAAATTTTTCTTGGCCCAGCTGAGAAGTGCGCCTTCTGCGTTAGAAGGATTTACTCTATTAAAAAAAAAAGAAAAAAAGAACATTTAAAGATTTTTTTAGAATATTTTAAAACAAACAAATAAATTCAGCGCATCCATCAATGGCTTTACTCACGGACCGAAAGCCGATGATAGACGGACAAATATAATTCGAATTCGCATTTGGGGGGATACCATTTTCTTATTTCCGAATTTCATAACTTTCGAATCGCATTCGAGGATAACCCCCCTGAAACCGAATTGCCTTTCCGACAAACCGCCTTCCCCCTCGGCGCTTGGGAGTAGTCTGTTGTATATCACCCTTTCTAGAAGCTTGCCCATAGTGCTGAGAAGACGGTCCCTATTCCCATAGGGCCTTATTCTCGTTGTCGAATCACCTAAGTGAGAATTGTCTTAGGCTGTGTCACGCCACTCTGAATGTGGTATTCTCGTTGGCGAGTGACGGGGCTAATAGGAACGTTGTGAAATGAAACACATTTTCATTTGAAAAATGAGTTTGACATATTTAACAGTGCCATGTTTGTTGTGAAAAAAGCATAAAAATTTGTAAAAATAAATAAATAAAACGAGTTTATTTGCGTTTTGGTTTTCGGATTCCGAATTTTGCAGCATAAACTCCACCATCACTTTGAATTGTTTTCTTGTTGTTATTTTTACACTAAAATATTAAAATTTATATATTTATTTTAATTGTCTATAATTTTTTAAGGAATATTCAATCAAAAGAATTTTTGTTTACATTTTTTTCTGCTTCCATTTTGCTAAAAATAGAACTGTCGATACCTACAAAGGTATCGAGCAAAATGTCACTTGATACTTCCACCTAGTGACAATTAGAATTCGACGTTTGTCGATCTAGTCGCCAGGTGTCACTTAGATCGACAATGAGAATACCAATTGAGGGTCGAAGTGACATCTGCCACGGCACTCGACAACGAGAATAAACCCCATAGTCACGTCACCCATTGAAAAATGTGACAAATCAATTTTCGTATTCTCGTAGTCACTTGCTGTAGAAAAAGTGACGATATTTCTATATTCTTATGATATATTTCAATTTACATATCCTGTTCGTTATTTTAATTCTAGGATATAAGAATAATGATAAATCATCAAAAATATTAAAATAAAACATATTTCTTAGCCTCTGTTTCTATTCATTTTAAAAAAATTGTAGCGTCACCTACAAATTCCAAGTGATAAAAATGACCATTTTCAGTGACATTAGTAGTTAAGCTATGGGCGTTCTAGCCCACTTTCCCCATATAAAATACATGGGCGAAAATCTCGCAACAATCCGCCATCTTGTATTTTCCTTGGTGTGCCAACTCGGGCTTACACTAACAACATAACGTGATTTCACCGAGTTGTGGTCCGATTGAGCGGAAATTCGCTCTCAATATTTTCCTTGTTCATGGCTTGTAATATAGAAGGTTGTGGATGAAGTCATATTTTGGAGATTGTGTGTGTGTGTGTGGCTGTGTGCGCGAGTTTATCTTGCAAATTCTTGTAAAATAAAGATGTTTTTATTTTCCGGGGCCTTATCATAAGAATAAGTTATTATTTTACTTTTAACAGGAATTTTTAATATTATTTAAATAAAAATGTTATTCGAGAAGAATCAAGAGCATTAAACCGTTATAACACTACCAAGCAAGTGGATGCTAAAGAGAAGTAACAGGAATTCATAATTGAAAGCGAAATTTCACAATTGCACACAGACGCTCAAGTGTTGTTTCTACTCGACCGGTTTTGTTTACACCTCGACAGTGGACCCACAAAAAAAAACAATCGGGGCAAAATGTACCTCATGCATTTCAATACATCCGTACGCATTTCGTTATCTAGATTCTCTTCGTTACCTTCTTCGCTTCTTTCTTACAAAAGCTTTCGGTACAAGGTGCTGCCAACTCAAATGAGAATAGTTCAAAGCATTCAAGTGCAATGCGCAGCGAACACAAATTACGGCTTATGCAAGTGGATCGCAGTCAGTAGGTAAATTATTTTGTTCTACATTGAAAGCTTTTTGTTATGCATGTGCTCCTGTTACCAGATTTGTAAGATGAACGTAACAGAAGCGTATTAATTAATTAATTATGAAGTCAAATTTACCCTCCGATAAATATTATTTTATAATTATTTAATCTTGCAAAGTCCATTTACTATTTTGGTCACCTTAACATCGTGTTGGCGCTCAAAAAGGTATAAAAGGAGTAAAACTGATGAACCTGCTTATTCTTAATCTCTAAGTCATAGAGACAACATCAAAGAAAAAATCAAATAATTTATAAAAATGTCTTTTATAAAACAAGGGAAGTCAATGATAAATAGTATGGAAAAGTCGGTGAATAGTGTTAAAAAAAGTGACATAAAAGAATTAGAACAATTGTTAAAGCTGTGTTCAAAAAACCTGAGATTATTGAATGCTGCACTGAGGAATGCTCAAAATGTTGGTGAAACAAATAATTTGTTTAGCTTTATAAGTAAAATGATGGGTTTTCGAACAATATTGAAAGCTAATCTGCTACGAGGAGGAGGATACAAGCCAACGCGACCTAATAAGAAGGAGTGGACAATAAACAGAATTAAGTGGGAAGACATGAAATCTGTTTTCAATGGAAGAATAAGGAGCTCATCTATAACCAATTTGAAACACAAAGATCCAATTGAATTTTTGGAAGATTGCGGTCCTTTGTTTGTCCGCCGTATTGCAAATATTTTGAAAAACGAACCTTTTCTTAAAGTGAACGCCGTCTTTTGTGGCAAATTTGTTAAATCTTCATTAAAGGAAGAACTCGAAGATTTCAAATATTTACCCACTAAAAATAAAATAATTTCAAGAGATACAAATCTCCCGGAATGGTTTGCAGAAAATATTATGAACACCATTCTTTCGGATTTGGACGACTTCCAGGAGCGTGACTCTGGGTGGGCCTTAAAAGAGGTGGTCAATTTAATGATTAACATCAACAAATATACACCCCTGGTGGGTTCATCTTATATCGAACTGCCACCGCCTATTATGAAAAGGCACGCTTGCGTCAATGTCCAAAATAACGACAACGCGTGCTTTGCTTGGGCGGTGGTGTCAGCAATGTACCCCGTTGAAAAACATCCACAAAGAGTTACAAGGTATCCACACTACTCCACCGTATTAAAATTTGAAGGAATCACTTTCCCTATAAGCAGGTCGGATATAGAAAAGTTTGAAAAACAAAATAATTTGAGCATAAATGTCTACATTCTCAACAAAAGTAAAGGTGAATTCACCGTTGCACCAACAAGACTCACAAATAATAAGAAAGAACAGCACATCAACCTTTTGTTGCTACAAAATTGTTACGATGAAGGTAAAGGCGAGCATCGAGTTAAATATCATTATGTTTGGATAAAGAATTTGTCTCGTTTGATATCATCCCAGCTAAGTAATCACCACAGTAAGAAATTCTTTTGCGATCGCTGCCTTCATTATTTTTATAGTTTTGCTGATTTGGAGAAACATTCGATAGATTGTGAAAAAGTAAACAACTACAAAGTGATCTTCCCAAAGGAGGGTAGGCTGAAGTTTGAAAACTTTAAGAATAAGGAACGTGTACCATTTATTATCTATGCTGACTTTGAATGTATCTTAAAGCCGATCTCGTATAAAACCTTTCATATTGAACGCTACCAACAACATGAAGCACACAGTATGGGATACTACTATAAATGCTGCTATGATGACACGCTATCATATTATAAAAGCTACAGAGGACACGATTGCGCAAAATGGTTTGCTGACCAGTTACAGGAGATAGCAGAAAATGTAGAAAATATTCACCTTTCTCCCCTAGCGATGGCTCCGCTAACTTCAGAGCAGGCAAAAAGTTTCATAAATGCTGTAAACTGTCACATATGTGAAAAGCCCTTTGCGGAGAAAGATAAAGTGGTGAAAGATCACTACCATTTGACAGGAAATTACAGAGGCCCTGCTCACGATAGTTGTAACATTAATTATCAGGACTCTCGAACTATTCCTGTAGTTTTTCACAATTTGACTAATTACGATGCACATTTGCTTATAAAAGATGTATCTCTTGCCATACCTGGATCTTTAAAAATAATTCCAAATAGCACAGAGAAATATATTTCTATGGTAAAGTACATAGACGGGTACAAAACAAATTTCAAATTTATTGACTCGTTTCGATTCATGGCATCATCGTTGGATAAACTAGCGTCTTACTTGCAAGAAAAAAGAATTGTTCGTGCAGAGTATCCTAATTTTAATGATAAAAAGTTTAAGCTTTTAACGAGGAAAGGTGTGTTCCCATACGAGTATATCCAGAATGAGGAAAAATTGCTGGAAACACAGCTTCCAGCTTTTGAACAATTTTATAGTACTTTATCGGAATGTAACATTACAAAGGAGGAATATGAGCACGCGCTTATGGTATGGCAGGAGTTTGAAATCAAAACCTTAGGAGAATACAGCGACTTATACATGAAAGTAGACGTTCTTTTGTTAGCAGACATATTTGAAAACTTCCGTGATACCTGTATTAAAGATTACAATCTTGATCCTGCGCATTATTACACCTCACCAGGATTAGCTTGGGATGCTATGTTAAAATATACAAATGTGGAACTAGATTACATCAGCGACGTAGATATCTTAATGTTCTTGGAAAAGGGAGTACGAGGAGGTTTAACGCAATGTTCTAAGAGGCATGCGAAAGCTAACAACAAATATATGCACGAGTATGATCCCAATTATGCAGATAAATTCCTTATGTATTTCGACGTTAATGCCATGTATTCTTGGGCTATGTCACAATATTTACCATACGGAGAGCTCGAATGGGTCAAAGATATTGATACCGTTGATTTAAATACACCGGATGACTCACCAGTGGGGTATATCTTGGAAGTAGACTTAGAATATCCCGAAGATATACATAATAGACACAAAGACTTACCTATGGCTCCAGAAAAATGTTCTCCTCCAGGCTGTAAAGAGCAAAAAATGATGGCTACCTTGAATAATAAGAAGAACTATGTAGTGCATTATAGAAATTTAAAACAGTACTTATCGGAAGGATTAAAAATTTTTAAAATACATAGAGCGTTAAAATTCAAACAGTCGGATTGGATGAAGAAATATATAGATCTGAACGCGAATTTGCGTAAAAGTGCTAAGAATGAATTCGAAAAGAACTTGTACAAACTTATGTGCAATGCTGTATTTGGGAAAACAATGGAAAATGTTCGGCTTCGACGCGATATTAAGCTTAAAACAAAATGGGGTGGGCGATATGGAGCAGAAGCATTAATTTCAAAACCAAACTTTCATTCACGTACTATTTTTGACGACAATTTAATTGCGATCGAACTTCTACGACCTGAAGTGCTTTTTAACAAACCAATATACGTTGGAATGTGTATTCTAGAAATATCGAAAACCATATTGTACGAGTTTCATTATACATTTATGAAAGAAAAATATGGTGGCCAGTGTAATTTGTGTTACACAGATACGGACTCGCTCATATATGAGGTTCAAGTTGAGGACGTATACAAAGATTTAAAAGAAAACTTACACCGATTTGACACCTCAGATTACCCCCCAGACAACTTATATGACATACCACGAGTTAACAAGAAGATACCAGGTCTTATGAAGGATGAAAATAATGGTTCAATCATGTTAGAATTTGTCGGACTCCGAGCGAAAATGTACTCTTTACGTGTTCGGACAAATGGTGAAAATCAAAATACTACAAAGAAAGCTAAAGGTGTAAAAAGATACGTAGTTAAAAATAAAATCACATTTGATGACTATTTAAAATGTTTGTTTGAGAATGAAGAAATGACGCATGAGCAAAACGGAATTAGATCTTATCACCATACTCTCTTCAGCACTACTCAAAGAAAATTAACGCTAAGCCCTTTTGATAACAAGCGATATGTTAAGCCTAACTCAGTAGAAACGCTACCATGGGGGCACTTCAGCATTATGAATGTAGACTAAAAATAAATTAGTTTACATAAATAAAATTTTTTGTCTTATTGTTCATACATATTACATGTTTAATTCTTATAGATTTGTAATCTAAGCTGTTGTTTCTGTAAAAATTATATTTATACATATATTAATAAAGTCATTATAAACAAACTTAAAGTGTGTTTTTTTTCATTTTATAAATTGAGTTGAACTTTTCAGGAAAGTATTAACAGTTTGGACAAATGTTTTTTTTCAGATATTGTTATGATAAAAAGAAAAGTCTTTTTTTATCATAAGGTAACTTAAATTGAAATTATCGTGTGAGAGAGAAGGATTACGATGTGTGAGAATGTTCATGGTAAATTATGATGTGAAAAAAGGCAGTTTTTATTTTCGGGTTATTATAATCATCGGAAGAGAGGATATTTTTTTTTACCAACATTTTTATATTACGAGTATTATTTATTATTTTAAATAAATGTTACGCGCCAAAACAATCATCAAAAGTATTTAAAAATGAAATTTGCGTGAAAACGAAGTGGCTGTAAAAGCAAAGAAAGTAACAGGACCACAGATATTAAGAAAGACACAGCACTTCAATTAGCACACCTCACCAACAAAGTCGATTTTGTTGCGCATAAAACTTGCTGGGCAGTTCTTAATCGCAACAAGAATCTTACAGCAGAAACTGCTTAAGCAGTAAACAACTGATTCTGCTCTGATATAAGAAAAAAAAACAAACATTCGATGGAAGCAACCAAGCAAATCAATTTTGTCAAATATCTTTTTTTTTCAGTTGAAAAAAGCCTGCTAGAGTACATAACTTTTTGCAAAAAAAAAAAAGCTTTTCGTTCACGTTAGTAGACAACCTACTTCCTTGTTGGAAGCCCCTGCCTAGTCGCAAGATGCCAATTGGAATTTTATTTTATGTGTTTTTACATATACTCGAAAAGGGTCTTCTAAGAATATTAAAATCTTTTTGCACATGCGTGTCTGTTAGCTGGAAAAACATTTGCGTTGAGTTCTTGTTTCGTTTAAGAATAGAATTTCTCAATTAGATGTAACCATAGATCGAGATTAATAATAAATAAAATTCCAAACAAATAAACTACTTTTTATTTGCTATATTATTGTCCGACAAAAAAAAACATTACACTTTTTCTCACACTAGTAGTGCTAATTTATATAATTGTATAATAATAGGATAGAAGAGGGACATGTTTTAGTAGTGTGGCAGAAATATTAAAACCAGCCATCCTATATTTTTATTATTAACAGCAATTGATAATATTATTTAGAATAAAAAATGTTATGCTAGAGCAAACAAAAACATTTCAAAAGCAAAATATCTAACTGTATGTACTAGTGGATCTAAAGAAAAGTATAGCAGGAACACAGAATTGAAGAAAGTCAGAAATACAACGCAAAGTTGCATATTATCTTTATCGCAGTTGCAAAGAGGCCGCGAATTCAGGTATAAGGAAAAACAAAAACAAAACTTAAACGTTCGAGCTACTAGAAGGGTGTCAATCCTGCCGGTTATTATAAGTCAGAGCCCTGTGCAAATTATTCGCAATATGCATAAGCTGGCGCCATGCATCTTTGTATTCATAAGTTATGAAAGAAGAATTTACACTTGCGCATAGATGATCGCCTGGTAGAAGATCCAAAGCAGCAAGAAAATTAGTTCCTAGTAAATTAAGCCCGCGGATTTAATTAATGATTAACGCATCCTTTGAAATATAATTAAAATAAAAAAATATTTAAAATTCTTACTTTCTTTATTTTGTTTTCTTCAATTCAGATCTAGATTTTAACTAAGAAACTCTTATTTCCTAACATTTACCGTAATTTCAAGGTTTTTTTAGGGTGCGCAAAGTTAAAATAAAACAACAAAGCCATCTCAATCTATGATAATCTAGTTTTTATAAAAATAATTTTTTTGCTAATTGTTTTTCAAACATCAACGATCAATAAATAACACGCCTGTTTTATTTTAACCAAAAATTGCACACCAACGCCGGTGCACCACCACTGGCGTCACACCAAAACCGGTGCGCCAACATGCCTGAGAGGTGAAGAATGAACTACTTGACTATTTTTACTTCTTTTATACTTTTTTGTTGTGAAATAAAAGTACTAATAGAATTTTAATTTTTAACAAAGTCAATAATATTATTTGTAAACAAAAAAATTATGCGAGAAAAATAACATCAAAAAAAAAACGCGCTAGGCTGGCTCTGTACTTTATTCATCACCTGCTACCAGGCATTCATAAATGCATGCAACCAAAAATTGCATGCCTGGCGAAAAACATATTAACCAACAACAAATAAAAATACCGAGCAAAGCAAGGTTTATTCAGAGCTTCACCGCCAACCAATTTCGCAAGGTATAAAAAAAAGCTCCACCGCGGCGCAACGTATGCGCATGTTGGCGCACCGGTTTTGGTGTGACGCCAGTGGTGGTGCACCGGCGTTGGTGTGCAATTTTTGGTTAAAATAAAACAGGCGTGTTATTTATTGATCGTTGATGTTTGAAAAACAATTAGCAAAAAAATTATTTTTATAAAAACTAGATTATCATAGATTGAGATGGCTTTGTTGTTTTATTTTAACTTTGCGCACCCTAAAAAAACCTTGAAATTACGGTAAATGTTAGGAAATAAGAGTTTCTCAGTTAAAATCTAGATCTGAATTGAAGAAAACAAAATAAAGAAAGTAAGAATTTTAAATATTTTTTTATTTTAATTATATTTCAAAGGATGCGTTAATCATTAATTAAATCCGGGGGCTTAATTTACTAGGAACTAATTTTCTTGCTGCTTTGGATCTTCTACCAGGCGATCATCTATGCGCAAGTGTAAATTCTTCTTTCATAACTTATGAATACAAAGATGCATGGCGCCAGCTTATGCATATTGCGAATAATTTGCACAGGGCTCTGACTTATAATAACCGGCAGGATTGACACCCTTCTAGTAGCTCGAACGTTTAAGTTTTGTTTTTGTTTTTCCTTATACCTGAATTCGCGGCCTCTTTGCAACTGCGATAAAGATAATATGCAACTTTGCGTTGTATTTCTGACTTTCTTCAATTCTGTGTTCCTGCTATACTTTTCTTTAGATCCACTAGTACATACAGTTAGATATTTTGCTTTTGAAATGTTTTTGTTTGCTCTAGCATAACATTTTTTATTCTAAATAATATTATCAATTGCTGTTAATAATAAAAATATAGGATGGCTGGTTTTAATATTTCTGCCACACTACTAAAACATGTCCCTCTTCTATCCTATTATTATACAATTATATAAATTAGCACTACTAGTGTGAGAAAAAGTGTAATGTTTTTTTTTGTCGGACAATAATATAGCAAATAAAAAGTAGTTTATTTGTTTGGAATTTTATTTATTATTAATCTCGATCTATGGTTACATCTAATTGAGAAATTCTATTCTTAAACGAAACAAGAACTCAACGCAAATGTTTTTCCAGCTAACAGACACGCATGTGCAAAAAGATTTTAATATTCTTAGAAGACCCTTTTCGAGTATATGTAAAAACACATAAAATAAAATTCCAATTGGCATCTTGCGACTAGGCAGGGGCTTCCAACAAGGAAGTAGGTTGTCTACTAACGTGAACGAAAAGCTTTTTTTTTTGCAAAAAGTTATGTACTCTAGCAGGCTTTTTTCAACTGAAAAAAAAAGATTTTTGACAAAATTGATTTGCTTGGTTGCTTCCATCGAATATTTGTTTTTTTTTCTTATATCAGAGCAGAATCAGTTGTTTACTGCTTAAGCAGTTTCTGCTGTAAGATTCTTGTTGCGATTAAGAACTGCCCAGCAAGTTTTATGCGCAACAAAATCGACTTTGTTGGTGAGGTGTGCTAATTGAAGTGCTGTGTCTTTCTTAATATCTGTGGTCCTGTTACTTTCTTTGCTTTTACAGCCACTTCGTTTTCACGCAAATTTCATTTTTAAATACTTTTGATGATTGTTTTGGCGCGTAACATTTATTTAAAATAATAAATAATACTCGCAATATAAAAATGTTGGTAAAAAAAAATATCCTCTCTTCCGATGATTATAATAACCCGAAAATAAAAACTGCCTTTTTTCACATCATAATTTACCATGAACATTCTCACACATCGTAATCCTTCTCTCTCACACGATAATTTCAATTTAAGTTACCTTATGATAAAAAAAGACTTTTCTTTTTATCATAACAATATCTGAAAAAAAACATTTGTCCGAACTGTTAATACTTTCCTGAAAAGTTCAACTCAATTTATAAAATGAAAAAAAACACACTTTAAGTTTGTTTATAATGACTTTATTAATATATGTATAAATATAATTTTTACAGAAACAACAGCTTAGATTACAAATCTATAAGAATTAAACATGTAATATGTATGAACAATAAGACAAAAAATTTTATTTATGTAAACTAATTTATTTTTAGTCTACATTCATAATGCTGAAGTGCCCCCATGGTAGCGTTTCTACTGAGTTAGGCTTAACATATCGCTTGTTATCAAAAGGGCTTAGCGTTAATTTTCTTTGAGTAGTGCTGAAGAGAGTATGGTGATAAGATCTAATTCCGTTTTGCTCATGCGTCATTTCTTCATTCTCAAACAAACATTTTAAATAGTCATCAAATGTGATTTTATTTTTAACTACGTATCTTTTTACACCTTTAGCTTTCTTTGTAGTATTTTGATTTTCACCATTTGTCCGAACACGTAAAGAGTACATTTTCGCTCGGAGTCCGACAAATTCTAACATGATTGAACCATTATTTTCATCCTTCATAAGACCTGGTATCTTCTTGTTAACTCGTGGTATGTCATATAAGTTGTCTGGGGGGTAATCTGAGGTGTCAAATCGGTGTAAGTTTTCTTTTAAATCTTTGTATACGTCCTCAACTTGAACCTCATATATGAGCGAGTCCGTATCTGTGTAACACAAATTACACTGGCCACCATATTTTTCTTTCATAAATGTATAATGAAACTCGTACAATATGGTTTTCGATATTTCTAGAATACACATTCCAACGTATATTGGTTTGTTAAAAAGCACTTCAGGTCGTAGAAGTTCGATCGCAATTAAATTGTCGTCAAAAATAGTACGTGAATGAAAGTTTGGTTTTGAAATTAATGCTTCTGCTCCATATCGCCCACCCCATTTTGTTTTAAGCTTAATATCGCGTCGAAGCCGAACATTTTCCATTGTTTTCCCAAATACAGCATTGCACATAAGTTTGTACAAGTTCTTTTCGAATTCATTCTTAGCACTTTTACGCAAATTCGCGTTCAGATCTATATATTTCTTCATCCAATCCGACTGTTTGAATTTTAACGCTCTATGTATTTTAAAAATTTTTAATCCTTCCGATAAGTACTGTTTTAAATTTCTATAATGCACTACATAGTTCTTCTTATTATTCAAGGTAGCCATCATTTTTTGCTCTTTACAGCCTGGAGGAGAACATTTTTCTGGAGCCATAGGTAAGTCTTTGTGTCTATTATGTATATCTTCGGGATATTCTAAGTCTACTTCCAAGATATACCCCACTGGTGAGTCATCCGGTGTATTTAAATCAACGGTATCAATATCTTTGACCCATTCGAGCTCTCCGTATGGTAAATATTGTGACATAGCCCAAGAATACATGGCATTAACGTCGAAATACATAAGGAATTTATCTGCATAATTGGGATCATACTCGTGCATATATTTGTTGTTAGCTTTCGCATGCCTCTTAGAACATTGCGTTAAACCTCCTCGTACTCCCTTTTCCAAGAACATTAAGATATCTACGTCGCTGATGTAATCTAGTTCCACATTTGTATATTTTAACATAGCATCCCAAGCTAATCCTGGTGAGGTGTAATAATGCGCAGGATCAAGATTGTAATCTTTAATACAGGTATCACGGAAGTTTTCAAATATGTCTGCTAACAAAAGAACGTCTACTTTCATGTATAAGTCGCTGTATTCTCCTAAGGTTTTGATTTCAAACTCCTGCCATACCATAAGCGCGTGCTCATATTCCTCCTTTGTAATGTTACATTCCGATAAAGTACTATAAAATTGTTCAAAAGCTGGAAGCTGTGTTTCCAGCAATTTTTCCTCATTCTGGATATACTCGTATGGGAACACACCTTTCCTCGTTAAAAGCTTAAACTTTTTATCATTAAAATTAGGATACTCTGCACGAACAATTCTTTTTTCTTGCAAGTAAGACGCTAGTTTATCCAACGATGATGCCATGAATCGAAACGAGTCAATAAATTTGAAATTTGTTTTGTACCCGTCTATGTACTTTACCATAGAAATATATTTCTCTGTGCTATTTGGAATTATTTTTAAAGATCCAGGTATGGCAAGAGATACATCTTTTATAAGCAAATGTGCATCGTAATTAGTCAAATTGTGAAAAACTACAGGAATAGTTCGAGAGTCCTGATAATTAATGTTACAACTATCGTGAGCAGGGCCTCTGTAATTTCCTGTCAAATGGTAGTGATCTTTCACCACTTTATCTTTCTCCGCAAAGGGCTTTTCACATATGTGACAGTTTACAGCATTTATGAAACTTTTTGCCTGCTCTGAAGTTAGCGGAGCCATCGCTAGGGGAGAAAGGTGAATATTTTCTACATTTTCTGCTATCTCCTGTAACTGGTCAGCAAACCATTTTGCGCAATCGTGTCCTCTGTAGCTTTTATAATATGATAGCGTGTCATCATAGCAGCATTTATAGTAGTATCCCATACTGTGTGCTTCATGTTGTTGGTAGCGTTCAATATGAAAGGTTTTATACGAGATCGGCTTTAAGATACATTCAAAGTCAGCATAGATAATAAATGGTACACGTTCCTTATTCTTAAAGTTTTCAAACTTCAGCCTACCCTCCTTTGGGAAGATCACTTTGTAGTTGTTTACTTTTTCACAATCTATCGAATGTTTCTCCAAATCAGCAAAACTATAAAAATAATGAAGGCAGCGATCGCAAAAGAATTTCTTACTGTGGTGATTACTTAGCTGGGATGATATCAAACGAGACAAATTCTTTATCCAAACATAATGATATTTAACTCGATGCTCGCCTTTACCTTCATCGTAACAATTTTGTAGCAACAAAAGGTTGATGTGCTGTTCTTTCTTATTATTTGTGAGTCTTGTTGGTGCAACGGTGAATTCACCTTTACTTTTGTTGAGAATGTAGACATTTATGCTCAAATTATTTTGTTTTTCAAACTTTTCTATATCCGACCTGCTTATAGGGAAAGTGATTCCTTCAAATTTTAATACGGTGGAGTAGTGTGGATACCTTGTAACTCTTTGTGGATGTTTTTCAACGGGGTACATTGCTGACACCACCGCCCAAGCAAAGCACGCGTTGTCGTTATTTTGGACATTGACGCAAGCGTGCCTTTTCATAATAGGCGGTGGCAGTTCGATATAAGATGAACCCACCAGGGGTGTATATTTGTTGATGTTAATCATTAAATTGACCACCTCTTTTAAGGCCCACCCAGAGTCACGCTCCTGGAAGTCGTCCAAATCCGAAAGAATGGTGTTCATAATATTTTCTGCAAACCATTCCGGGAGATTTGTATCTCTTGAAATTATTTTATTTTTAGTGGGTAAATATTTGAAATCTTCGAGTTCTTCCTTTAATGAAGATTTAACAAATTTGCCACAAAAGACGGCGTTCACTTTAAGAAAAGGTTCGTTTTTCAAAATATTTGCAATACGGCGGACAAACAAAGGACCGCAATCTTCCAAAAATTCAATTGGATCTTTGTGTTTCAAATTGGTTATAGATGAGCTCCTTATTCTTCCATTGAAAACAGATTTCATGTCTTCCCACTTAATTCTGTTTATTGTCCACTCCTTCTTATTAGGTCGCGTTGGCTTGTATCCTCCTCCTCGTAGCAGATTAGCTTTCAATATTGTTCGAAAACCCATCATTTTACTTATAAAGCTAAACAAATTATTTGTTTCACCAACATTTTGAGCATTCCTCAGTGCAGCATTCAATAATCTCAGGTTTTTTGAACACAGCTTTAACAATTGTTCTAATTCTTTTATGTCACTTTTTTTAACACTATTCACCGACTTTTCCATACTATTTATCATTGACTTCCCTTGTTTTATAAAAGACATTTTTATAAATTATTTGATTTTTTCTTTGATGTTGTCTCTATGACTTAGAGATTAAGAATAAGCAGGTTCATCAGTTTTACTCCTTTTATACCTTTTTGAGCGCCAACACGATGTTAAGGTGACCAAAATAGTAAATGGACTTTGCAAGATTAAATAATTATAAAATAATATTTATCGGAGGGTAAATTTGACTTCATAATTAATTAATTAATACGCTTCTGTTACGTTCATCTTACAAATCTGGTAACAGGAGCACATGCATAACAAAAAGCTTTCAATGTAGAACAAAATAATTTACCTACTGACTGCGATCCACTTGCATAAGCCGTAATTTGTGTTCGCTGCGCACTGCACTTGAATGCTTTGAACTATTCTCATTTGAGTTGGCAGCACCTTGTACCGAAAGCTTTTGTAAGAAAGAAGCGAAGAAGGTAACGAAGAGAATCTAGATAACGAAATGCGTACGGATGTATTGAAATGCATGAGGTACATTTTGCCCCGATTGTTTTTTTTGTGGGTCCACTGTCGAGGTGTAAACAAAACCGGTCGAGTAGAAACAACACTTGAGCGTCTGTGTGCAATTGTGAAATGTCGCTTTCAATTATGAATTCCTGTTACTTCTCTTTAGCATCCACTTGCTTGGTAGTGTTATAACGGTTTAATGCTCTTGATTCTTCTCGAATAACATTTTTATTTAAATAATATTAAAAATTCCTGTTAAAAGTAAAATAATAACTTATTCTTATGATAAGGCCCCGGAAAATAAAAACATCTTTATTTTACAAGAATTTGCAAGATAAACTCGCGCACACAGCCACACACACACACACAATCTCCAAAATATGACTTCATCCACAACCTTCTATATTACAAGCCATGAACAAGGAAAATATTGAGAGCGAATTTCCGCTCAATCGGACCACAACTCGGTGAAATCACGTTATGTTGTTAGTGTAAGCCCGAGTTGGCACACCAAGGAAAATACAAGATGGCGGATTGTTGCGAGATTTTCGCCCATGTATTTTATATGGGGAAAGTGGGCTAGAACGCCCATAGCTTAACTACTGACATTTACTACAAAAAATGACTTCGAGAATGCTACACCCAGTTTTGTGACATTTTCTCTCATTAACTTTTCCCTTGTCACTCGACTATGAGAATACCACTTTAAAAGTGACGTGACAAAAAATGTGAGGTGAGAAAAAAAGTGAGGTGACTATGGGAATAGGGGCCGACATATCGACCTGTAAGCCGACGGGTTCCCTGCGGGCTTATCCTGCTTCGGGATGAGCACAATTTTTGGCGCTTCCACTGCTCAGGGAACACTCCTTCTAGGCGAGAAGGAAAAAATGCTAAAAAATGAATTTTCGGCCCATAGGCGAGATTATTGTTGGAATCGCTTCGTTTTAGGGTGTAGTTAAACACCCTAATTTTGCCCACAATTTGGTTGACCGCATAACTTTTTAATTAACTTGCCCTGTTAGAGGTCGCTAGCTGCAAAGGCGCTTCCAAAGTTTTCAAATCACTATTTGTTTACTAGAAAACGACTGCACATAGAAGACTGAAAATTCTTGAAGATGGTGTTTATGGGTGGCCTCGAATTGCACAGATTTCCTTATTAAGATTTATGATCTCTCGGGTGACAAGGGTCTTCAGCAGGCTACCTGACCCCGAGCTCGAGCATGCGTTGTCGTAAAACTTGTCGCACCTACTCAGGACAACGCAAAATGTGCCCGGTGGAATTCGGAAGGATTTTATTTTCGGATAATTTTCGAACACATATCTCTGTAAAAAGGAATACTTCTGGCGGAGGGCTTTTGTCAAGAAATGGATTAAAATAATACTATAAAAAGCATTTTTTCTTATGTATATAAAAGTTTTAAATTAATTTAACAAATTCCATGCGATGCATTTCATGTTTGCGTCTTTCCGTTTTCTATGTCTGAATGGCCTAATACAAAAATAATATTATGCAGATTTTATTTAACACAGGCTTGGTACAGAAAAATACAGCAGCTGGGACTTTCTTTTGAATATGCACAACGAATTCTACCGTGCACATTTTACCTTCTCCTGCACATTCGTTAAAAGTTTGCATTCCACCGAGCACATTTTACCTGCTCCTGCACATGCGTTAAAAATTTGAATTCCATCGGGCACATTTTGCGTTGTCACCCGAGAGATCATAAATCTTAATAAGGTAATCTGTGCAATTCGAACGCCACCGGTGTTTATGTAGCCCCGGCAATGTAAAAACTTCAACAAGATCGGTTTATTACTTTTAAAGTAATTAACGATCTAGTTTTTTAACCTTAATTAACAATGCTGCCATTTTTTGTAAGATCGGTTTATAATTGGGAAACTCATTTAGGAAACTTAAGAAACAATTGAAAACGAAATCCCGTTGGAATTTTTGAAAAATTGCAATTTTGATAGATTTTATGAGGTTTTTTAGGCACGTATCTTTTTATACGCGACATAAATAAACAAATATAAAAAGGTACGTACCTAAAAAACATCATAAAATCTTTCAAAATTGCAATTTTACAAAAATTCCAACAGGATTTCTTTTCGACTAGCCTATTCCCTCAGGCACGCTGTGAATATTTGGGCGAACTCACCTGGTGCCACACTGGCTGCCAGCTTCACTGCTCTGCTCGGTATACCATCCAGCCCATGGGCTTTTCCAACCGCTTTACTGCAAGCAGGTTGTCCAGGTTTCCGTTCTGTGGGAACAGGGTCCATACTATGTCTTGTAGCATTACATGGCTTGCAGCATTACATGGTTGGGGAACGCTTGCCTTTAATCGACGACATTACTACCCTGTAAGCACCCCTCCCCTACGGGTTACTACCCGCTTCCTTGCACAGACTCTTAAAGTGCTTCGTTTTACTTTTTAAGCCCTCACCTTGCCTCCTCGTATTCCATAAGGAGTTCCTCGAATTCTGGCCGTTCCCGCCTTCGCTGGCAGCGCCTTCTTGCCTTTAGGCAAGCCCTACGACGCTCCTCGATTTCATCGTTCCACCAGAAGTTCGGCGTCACATGTCCGCTTCATCATCGCTGTGATCCTTGCGACCCTTTCATTTGCGCATCCTGTCTGCCCAATATTATCCTGCTGGATTATCTCTTTGAACAGCTCTTCATCGAGCTTGTTCTGGGCCCATCCGGTGCTTATGGCGTGAGTTTGCTGCCCTCTTTCTGTTCTTCCCGTGCGGAAAGTTATGGCGTAATGGTCGCTATGCGTATACACCTCGCTCATTCGCCATTGGAGGACATCTCTCATTTTGCTTACCTTTCCTTGCTTAATTTTAAAAATTGTTCCAAAAACGGGTTTATCCCATTTTTTACAAATGTTTCCTTATTTCTTAGAACAATTGAGGACCGTTTTTTCAAAACTGCATAAGTCCAATTTTGACGAAAATGAGTTTTAGATGTCATTGCCTTATTTTAAAAAAACGCGGCTTTTTTCCTCCAGAGGCATTTGTCTACCTGGATTCAAAAAGATTGGTCCAAGATAGATCGGGTTGCCTCTCTTCAACCACATGTATCGCAGGGCATCTGACAAGCGATACATTTTTAGAGAACAAGATATGAACGCTCAGAATCTCTTGAGGTTCAGTTCAAGAATTTCAGAGAGGGATAAAAAAGATGCCTCCAAGGCCAGCACTTTGTACTGGTGGCTAAAGGATGAGTAAATGGTGCGTATTCGCCCTAAAAAATCTAGACATAGATTAGCTTAACTTGTAAGTTAGTTCTAATGATTAGCTTAGGGCTTAGGTTAGTGGTGCGAGCTTCCACGAACTTTTGTTATTTTTCTCATCACGAACTCATGGAAGCTCGTCGCCTGGACGGGGGTCACCCGAGACCATTTTATCTCCGCTGCCCCCCCCCCGATAGTTCTTAGAAGTAAGTTTAGAATTAAGTAGAATAAGATTTTTTTATTTAAAATAAATATAGCATCTAAGTTTTTTCTTAATTTTCTTAGAAGTAAGACTAACGACTTTTTATTAAAAAAAATCTGATGAATTTTAGGCGAAAGGCATAAGTTAATTTAAGATAGAGATTAATTTAGAGTGCCTGCTGAGGGCCAGATAGATTAGAATATGCTAGAATAATTAACTTTAAGCATTAGTTAAGTTCATGTTAAGTTAGATGGTAAGTTATAAATAAATGCTTTTTAAAAACTAAATGGTCTCTTTCATTTGGTGTAATTATATTTTTAATAAACATTATTTTAGATACTATAAGTATTTAAAAATTGTCAGTTTTTGCAAAACTTCTTAAATCCATGTAATTATGAAGTTTTGCAAAAGCCGTAAAAATATTTTTTTGGTGCGCAGCTCTGCAAGGGTACTAACTTGCTTCCCACCCGCATAAACATCCATAGGTTTTCGATGGGATTGAGGTAGGGACTCTTGGCGGGCCATTCAATCACATCGATGTTGCAGTGAGATTCATTGAAAAAGTTCAAGCTTTAATGACATAAAACATTTTTTTACAATAAGAGGACATAGTTTTATGCCCGCTGATAGGGTGTTTGGAAGAGTAGAAAGAAAATATCGCATAATAGTCGAAGAGCTGGAGACGAAAAAGTGCTTTCATGTTTGATGTGGGCAAACTCGATTGCAACTCATTCTATTACTAAAAGCGATTATATGCAGGCCCGCCACATAGGGGGGGCAACTGGGACGAATTCCCCCGGGCCCCCGGCTAAAGGGGGCCCCGAAAATAGATTGAACCCCAAAAAGTTAAAACCCCATATCCCTGCATACTAATCGCCTAGGGGCCCCGAAACTATCTTGAAACCCAAAAAGTCAAGACCGCCCTGTCCATGCGTTCTACTTGTCAAGCAAGCACTAATCTAGAGCCTGAAACCCAAGCATGCAGCACTCTAAAATATATGTTATGCTTGTATGGATATGGATTCTTCTACTCATCATACTTAAATAGTAAACACTAGAGAAGAGACAACTTACCCAGCGGGAATTGAAGCTAGAACACTCTTAAAAAGCTTAGGGCGTTCCCCTTCCCATCCCAGTTCTATATCTTTTTTAATATTGCATGATCGCCGTGGGAGCACTCCTTTTACTGCTGCTTTTTTTAGAAGCATTTTTGAAGCAGTTACAAAAGTTGAAAAAATTTTCTAACCCTCCAATTTATGTTGTAGTTGTAGCAGTGTCGAAAACCTTTATATTTTTGTTCACCTTGTGTAATTGCCTTTTCGTCATTCCAAATGCGAGTCTCGACAGCGGCTTTCCCGAGTAAAAATAAAAAGCGGCCTTATAAAGGGCGAACACCGGCCGCTTGGCTTTTTAAGGGGCATATGATGGCCGTAGAGTTTTTAACCATTTTTAATGCGAGCACATACGGCCTTACCACGGCCAAATTTGACCAAAAGATTTAAAAGGCCAAGTACTGAACTGTAGAAACGGGCATTCGACGGGAAATGTGAGCCAAAAAAAACTGCACCAAATGTATTGTTGAATGCGTTTTATGGGAACTTCATCATTTTCGTTATGTACAATGGTTCTTTCGATTTATCCTACTTAAAGATATCGATGCACAAGAGAAACGAGCTCGCCAGTCCTCGGTTTGTTGTACGTGAAGTGTGTGGTGCGTGTTGATTTATATTTTAGTGGGAAATTTTGTTATTTAACGGCTTGAAAAAAAACACAACCGAAAAAAAATCAAACATTTAATTGCAGTGAAATATATTTTCTTATAGGAGGGCGAATATCCACGTTGCTGCCACTGTACCACCGTCGTATACCCGTAATAGCAACCATACGGCCGCCGTACCACCGTCGTATGGCCGTTATTGGAACTGTAAGGCCGTTGTTTCACCGTCAATCACCCCCTGTATGGCCGTACTGTCCTGCAACGAGCCTTCTGTTAACCGCCAGATGGCCGAGGACTATGTTTCAATCACAGTCGGCATTTGCCCGTTCTAAGGCCATCATTTATTTTTACTCGGACCAAGCGGCCCCCAACTAAGTACCAACCGCGTCCAATATGCTGCTTGACCAACGCATCGAACGAGAACGGGTCTCTGTCTGCCGTTTTCTTCGTTCCATACAATTCCTTAAACATCCAATCGGAGCATATTAACAGTGCTCCGAATTCGCTTCCCTTAGTAGTGCTTCGAATTTTTCCCTCTAGCTTGGATTGATTCAGCCAAAAGAAAGATGAGTGCTGAGCCCCAGAGCTAAGCACAAGGGCGTGTCTACATAAACCTGTTCCACTCTAGGTTAAACTATGTAACTATGTAACGTTTTACTGGTTGTCCAGCCATCCGGAATATGGAAATTTCTGATTATTCTCAAGCTGGTTGAGCCATTAGCTGGAAATGTTCTCAGAGCCAGCGGAAGATACAACTGTAACGATTTTATTATTGAGACGAGATATGTAGATTTGGAGATGACACGAGATGTGTAATGATAATGTTAGGCAAGGTGGAGGTAATGATGGGATTCATTACACAACCAGCGCTGGTAGCCAGCTAAGCGGAAACCCCGCTTTAAAAACCGACAGTTCGGTATCTATATTTAATGCCTGAATGAACTTATTCTTAAGTTACCACAATATTTTTTAGTCAAAGATTTTTTGGAATTTCAAAATCCTTAAAGGGCCCCCAAACATATTTTAGTCCCGGGCCCCCCAAGGTGATGTGGCGGGCCTGATTATATGTCCAAGCTCTCCGACACTTTTAGTGGTGCAGGACAAAGTTAAGGAGGGTAAAAGAAGTCATCTCCTTATTGAAAAAATGTCATCGATGTGGCGCATGAAAATTTGTAGGATGGAAGACTCTAAGCTACTTAATATAAATGCCAAGTCTCCTACAGCTAGGTTGGTGAAAAATAGGTGGCTGACAGGGGTCGTTGCCGAAAATTTTTGCAAAAAAATCATAACGGATGTGTTTTCCATTATCAGGCATGTAATATAATGTAGAAAAATTACATGTCTGGCAATTGCCTGGCCCCTGCGTTCTCATCTGCAATGTCACTGACCATATTTGGGTGGCCATTTTGAATTTCGGTTATATTTCGGCGGTCATTTTGAATTTCGAAAATCGGGCTTTAACCTGCATCAAGGGAGAACCCAACGGACCTTCGTGCAAAATTTTTAAGCTCAGCGATGACTGGTGATTTTTTTTTTTTCAAACATTTTCGGCAAATTGACCCGTGTCAGACACCCATTTTGCACCACCCTAGCTGTCGGAGACTTGGAATTTATATTAAGTAGCTTAGAGTCTTCTACAAATTTTCATGCGCCACATCGATGACATTTTTTCAATAAGAAGATGACTTCTTTTACCCTCCTTAACTTTGTCCTGCACCACTAAAAGTGTCGGAGAGCTTGGACATATAATCGCGTTTAGTAATAGAATGAGTTGCAATAGAGTTTGTCCACATCAAAGATGAAAGCACTTTTTCGTCTCCAGCTCTCCGACTATAAGAGAAGTTATAGATCACCAGAAGAATACAGAAATATCTTAAAATTAACAGGTACTGCCCTAGTATTTGGAAAAGATTTTTAATTTTATAACTATCAGAAAATAAGTAAGCAAATACTTAAAACCAAGTTACCTTCTAAAATATCAGAGGCAAGGTTGGTGGCGTATAAAAAATTTGGATTAAATATAAAAATATCGATATCCACTGTATTCTGGAGAATTTATTACTTGTGATGTCAGAATTCAGTAAAGGAGGACTTAAAGACTTTTTTCATCGTATGAAGTGGAACGTCTTCCCTTCCCATAGTCAACAAGGTTTCACTGAAGAGAAGTGAAGATATAAAAAAACTGCTTCCTTTTTTTGAGATACCTAGGGATGCAAAGGTTTTCTACGAAGATGTCCTTAAAGAACATGAGCAAGAAAATATATAAAACAATCCTTTTACTTTAGATTTCAATAACGAAGATGATTTATAATGTAGTTATTGAGTTTTGCTAAACACTGAAAAGTGGTTATTAAAGAGTTTTAAAAAAACAGCTCATTTTTCTATTATTTTATGCCTTTGTTATCTGGTTTTTGTTACTTTTTTTTGTGTATTTATATTTCTCGTTAGTGGAATAAATATAAAATGTTTAAACAAAAACACTTTTAGTTTTCTTTCAATTTGTATAACAAAAAGTGTTTCTCCTGAAAAATTAGGTTTTTTCAAATGATGAGTTTTGAAAAAACGGTCCTCAATTAGTAAAAGTTGATAACTCTCATCAATACCTTATAAAATCAACCCGGAATTCTACAAAATTAATTACATTGATTTCAGTACACCCCACCTTACCTGCTTCCCATGCCCAAGTCAAGCTTTTGTCGAGCAGATACGTGAGACATATTTTTTATTAACATATTTGTACTCAATAGCATCAAATCCGTATAATCGTGCTTAATAATAGTGAGGTTGAAATTTTTTTTGAGACCAATGTAATTAATGAAATTATAATATAATAATAATTTAATGTAATGTAAGAATAGATTAACATTTATTGAAAGTCTGTGATAGTAATACAATTCAACATTAATCATATTCAGAAAAAATCCAGAATTTGTTTAATTGTGAAATATATCGATTTTATTACATGTTTATTTTTTAATCATGCCAAATAGCTATAAGTATCCTTCTGACCTTCCATTCTCTCCAAATATTCCTTTTCTATTAAAATGTCTATACATTTCTAAATAAAAAATTGTTTAATTTTAGTGATTTTAATTAAAAATATATTACCTTTATTACTGGTACTTTAGGCTTAAATCGTGTGGATAACTGATTTAGAACCTCACCAACAAGTTGAGTATGATTGAGCATTTTCCGCATCTTCATTATGCGAACTATTGCTGCTTGAATTAAAAGTTTTCTATCCTCCTCAATGTGTTTATGCGTTGCTTCCTGTTCTACTTTCAACTCGGTTTTTAATGGTATATTTATATTTATTCGAAGTTTTTTACTGAAAATTTAAGCAGAAATTATTTAATGCAGTATTTTAGTTATTTAAGAAAAGAATTTAAATGTATTTCGAAAGGTTGAGAGGCGTAATTTCGAAAGTACTAAAATCAGTGCGCGATGATATCGAAACGAGTGAAATTAAAAGAGAGAAGTGGATTCACAATTCGACCATATTTTGAAGTCTTTCAAGAGAAAAAACACCAAGCCATCAGCAATCATAACTGTTTAGCCGTTAGGGCGTTTTGAAGTTTTTTTTTCAGAGTTTTGCATATCACCCTGTATTTTTGTAACCCTAGGACTTATTTTCATGAATAAGGTATCAGTGTTCGCAGAATACTCCCACCTATCTAAAACTGTAAAAGTGAAGGTTCCTGTAAATACATTCTAAAATTTTGTTTTGTTTAACAGCCCAGATGGCATTGTGATCTCTGTAGCGCTAGAGAGCAAGTGCAAAACAAACCCAATTTTAATATATTAGTAGACTTGTATTTAAACAGAAGCTTGGACACAGATCCCTCTAAAATTGTAACTATAATGCAAAAGACATCTTGAAGTTGACCATGAATAAACTTTGTAAGAACTTCGTTAAACAAGACTGACCCCGCGATTCTAGATGTTTGATCGTTGTCAGATCTAACAACTCGTCCTCAGATTTCGAAAAGAGCTTGCGCGTAAAGCTTTCCCATCGATTTTGGAGACTTTGAATAGTCAGACTTCCCCTTCAGCAGTCGCATGATTGAGATTAGGTGGTGCTTGTTTATGTTTGAGTGCCGGCTGCGCGAAGGTAATAAATAAAATCAAAGTAAGTAAAATGCGTATTATAAAATATTTTTAAAGTTTTTAAAGCAAGAAAGGATCATTAGGTGCGATCCATTGGGCGATTTTTTCTACTCGCAAGTACTGGCGAGCACATCATCAATGGAACACGATTTTTGACAATTACCAGTAAAATGTATCTGCCCAAAAACAAAAGCAAGGGTAGTTGCGAGTAGCTAGCAGCAGTTTTGAGTAGTTTACCAGTCCCAATGTATCGCAGCTATTGCAATTCGAGCATTGGGTAAACATTAACAATCACCTACCTCGATACTTCAGACCGCACATGTTGCTACAGAAGCTGTAAAAGCAACAGGCAATATTAACCCGCTTGTATCTGAGTCCATGTTTTTATTTTTTTAAACAATTAGTCCAGTTGTTAGGGGTTTTGACCTCTAACAAAATGTTAACTCACTAATTTTTGGAGTTTACTCCTTAGGAAATATTCCATATATAGAGCACGGTATGAAAAATAGATGGGTAGTAAAATCGAAGCGTTAACAAAAAAACCGTTAACAAAAAAAACCTTCTACTTGATTATGACCCACTTCCACATAACCGATCAGCTTCAAATTTTGCACATTTGTATAGCTCACGTGGAACTACAATCTGACCATTTTGTAAAAAAATCAAGATGGTGGTTCTAAAATGGCGGCCGATTTTTGCAATTGTGTTCCCCGAGCCACCTGCATGGCTATCAAATGGCAGGGTATGGCAGGTAGAATACAATTAGTTGTGTGGCGTCATTCCAAATTCAAAATGGCGGATTACCTTTTTTATCACAACCCCCTCAATACGGGTATCAAATGAAAGGGTATGACGATTATAATACAGTAATCTGTGTGGCGTCATTTAAATTTAAAATGGCGGCCACAAAGAAATGGCGGAAGACATATAATAGACTAAAAGGTAGAAAATATTACCAAATCTGACCATTTTGTAAAAAAATCAAGATTGCGGTTCCAAGATGGCGGCCGATTTGTGCTTTTGTGCTTTCCGACCCCCGACATGGGTATCAAATGAAATTGCATGATAGGTAGAATACGATTAGCGGTATAGCGTCATTTGAAATTCAAAATGGCGGCCAACACAAAATGGCAGAATACATATAATAGACCAAAAAGATGAAAACATAACCGATCAACTTCAAATTTTGCACATACGCATAGTTCGGGTGACAATGCAATCCGACCATTTTGTAAAAAAATCAAGATGGCGGCTCCAAAATGGTTACCGATTTTGGCAATTGTGTTGTGTGGAATAACGCCACTCAACTTATTGTATTCTACCTGTCATGCCCTTCCAATTGATACCTATGTCGGTGAGTCGGGGAACACAATTGCAAAAATCGGCCCCCATCTTGGAGCCGCCATCTCGATTTTTTTGACTAGCGTTTATTGGAATTTATTGGAGTTTAACGGAGTTTATTTTTAAATGTAATACAATGAAATGTAATATGCCATTAAGAGATAATAAAAGTTGGTTTTTTGGCATTGCTTTTTCCAACTATAAAAAACTTGTTTCATTTTTCAATTTTGTTTTATTGTTCTCGCAAAAATTTTGTTATTGAACACAGATTTAAATTCCAAAAAGGCATAGAAAATGGCCCTAGAATTTCGAGTGCTGGGTCCTACTTACGTATAGTTCGCCTGACAATGTAATCCGACCACTTTGTAAAAAAATTAAGATGCCGGTTTCAAAATGGCGGCCGATTTTTGCAATTGTGTTCCCCGACCTACCGACATGATGGGTATAAACAGAAGTATAACAAGTAGAATACAATTAGTTGTGTGGGGTCATTCCAAATTCAAAATTGCGGATTACTTTTTTCTTGACAACCCCCTCAGTATGGGTATGTTGGTCACCAAAAAATGACGGAACTAGGGAATCCAATCCCGGTTTTCGATAAACCGGTAAACCGGTTTTACCGGCATTTACATTTTTTTGCAGGCATCCTATAGGAAGAAACTTTTGCTCAAAAAGGGACGTATGTATAGCAAACAATTTCAAGTTGCGCTTTCTGCATGCATTATTTACGATTTATATACATTTCAGAGTTTTTTATAAGAGTAAACAAATGCACAGCAAAACCCAGAACAGACATATTGTCTGTCGTATATTTAAGCATACTATTGTCTCTGTCGTTCTTTTTTGTCGTCATAGTGACTAAAGTAGTGAGTGACGTTATAATTCTCTGTCGCCTCTTTCTTTACTCGTCAATCTAAATAAAAGAGAATTTAGTGTTGTATTTGGTGCAGTAAAGCAAAGGAAATTCTACAGTAAACAAGTATTAAAGCCGACAATAAAGAAATTCTTTATTCTTTAATTTGAATAATAACTACATTCGTTTTAAAATATTAGTTATGAAACGAGAGCAAATCGATACAAACAAAAAAAACAATATAATGGTGCTATAACATTCGACATAGAGCCGGAAAAGATAGCTGTAAAAGATTTGTAGATGTATTGAATGCAAAAAAGTCTTGCAAACTAAAGGAAGATCAACAAACGGATTGCATTCTCATCTCAAAATTCAACATAATAAGTATTATAACACTTTAAATGAACTTTATTGGTAACTATCTATATTGCGTACAAAATTAGACTGGACTCTTCGGGGTGAGCGTTCCTTTTTTATAGTAACTCACGCACCGTGGCAAAGTGGGGAGACCAATACTATCCCAACCCAACATATTACATAAAATTAATATCAATTCTTTTCAAAGCATATTCTTACATAACAAAACTTTACATATCAAATTATTTACTTTAAGTTACAAAGTTTATATACCAATGTTTTATTTAAATGAAGAAGAAGGAACAGTAAATTATTTCCAGTGGTGGCGTTATCTAAATATCACCACTGGAAAAAGCGTTACATCCTCCCCTCTGGCTCCGTGGTCGTCTCGACGAGGTGACAGGATTTTATTTTGTGACGTCATCCTTCTTAGGTCGTCCTCGCTTGCGTAGTCGTGTAATTGGATCAATGATAGGAGGCCCTGGTCCGACGTATGGACTGAGGGCTGATGTATGATATACTCCTAATATATCGGTGGGTGATGTGGTTGGGGCTATCTCGTAACTTGACGGTCCATGTTTTTTTGCTACAATATATGCCATTACGTTTAGGACAAAACTTTGCGCAATACCCCTTTTTGTTGTTACTAATTGGGTGTGTTGCTACCCACACGTAGTCTCCAGGTTGGTAGGTAGGGTCAGGTCGTCTCTTGCGATCGGCAATCGTCTTCGAACGTTCGGTTTTCTGCTCTTGGATTTCCTGGGCATCCGGTACAGCTTCTGCCAGTTGAACCAAATATGGCGTTATTTCCGGAATGAAGTTCTCCTCCAAAACTATAGATTTTAAGTCATCAAAAACGTCTTTCGGAGCTCGTAAGTCTCGCCCAAATGTCAGGAATGCGGCTGATCGACCCGTATTTTCATTGTAAGCGGTGTTCATAGCAAATCTTATGGCTGGTAGTTTGTTTGGCCAACTACGATGATCTCCTTTTACTAATATTGACAGCTGTGCTTTCAGATCACGATTTTTCCATTCTACTGGGTTAGCTTCTGGGTGATACACTGGTGTAAATGAATGATGAATACCGAGGCAGAACATTACTTTTTGCATTACAGCACTCACGAATTGCGTCCCATTATCACTAACCACTTGTCGTGGCAAGCCGTACCTTAGAAATATTTCATCTATTAATATTCGTGCGCAACCATCGGCGCTGGCTTTCTCAAGGGCAAAAAGTTCTATCCATCGTGAAGCATTGTCTTCAATACAAAATATCCAAGACTTGTTGTCTACAGACGTAGGGAGGGACCAAATAAGTCGAAAGATATGGATTCAAACCTTTGTTTGTTAGATGCGGTTTGCAATAGACCTGCTGGCTTCTTATTGCTGACTTTAAATCTTTGGCAGTCGTGGCAACTTTTGACATAGCTTTTAATATATTTTCGCATACCCTTCCAGAAATACTGGATAGCGATACGATTGTATGTTCGTTGGAAACCATAATGTCCTGCGGTTGCGTCATGATATGCTTTCATTATTGCAGCTTTCTCATGGTCGGGTACTGCTAGTTGAGCGTCATCGGCATCAATGTCAGGGTTATATCTGTATAGAACTCCATTACTTAACAGATATCCTTTGTTGCTCCAATAATCACAATCTTCTCGGGGATGTTTTGATTCAAAGCATTCGATGATTTTCTGCAGCTCCGGGTCTCTTAGTTGTTCATTTCTTGTTTCGTTTGCACCGCGTCTCGGAAGGTCGATGGTGATACTGCATATTCCGCATGTGTTTGCGTTGTTGTCCTCGCATGGCGGTCGTGATAAGGCATCGGCGACTACATTTGTTCGCCCTGTTATGTACTTTATTTGTATGTTGTAGGGTTGCAATTGTAATGCCCAACGAGCTAATCTCCCCGTTGGTGACTTGAGGCTCATAAGCCACTTCAGTGCTTGGTGGTCTGTGGTAACTGTTATTTCCGCGCCTTCAATGTAGCCCCGAAATTTGGCTGCAGCCCATACTATAACGAGAGCTTCCCGTTCTGTAGTTGAGTACTTTCGCTCTGTTGGACTCAAAAGGCGACTAGCATATTCCACTGGATGTTCCTCCGCGGCCTCCCCCTGCACTAGAACTGCTCCGATTGCATAGTTACTTGCATCTGTTTTAAGAATGTACGGTTGAGTTTCGTCAGCTTGCTTTAATACAGGAGAACTAGTTAGTGCATTTTTCAGTTCCTGCACTGCCTTCTGTTGCTCTGGACCCCATTTCCATTCTGCATTTTTCTTCGTTAATTCGCTTAACGGTTTACTGATTTCGGCAAAGCTTGGTACAAATCTTCTATACCACGAGCACGTTTGTAACAAACTTTGCAGATGTTTAACGTTTGACGGATCCGGCATTCTGCTTCTTGCTGCCACCGTATCTGGATCTGGTTGAATTCCTTTATTGCTAATAATGTGGCCCAAATATTTTATAGTGGAGCAGCAGAATCTGTATTTTTTCCTATTTAAATTAAGATTATAGGTTGTTAACCTATCAAAAATTCTGCGTGACTTCTAAAGGTGTCGGACAATATAATTAAATCGTCCAGGTAGGCTAGTATGGTGCTTTTACTGCATAGGTTGCTTTTGAATTTATTGATTAATCTCTGGAATGTTGCTGGTGAATTTCGCAGGCCAAAAGGCATTCTTTTAAATTTGTAAAGTCCTAGTGGTGTCACAAATGCGGTTTTTTCTTGGTCTTCTGGTTTCACTGCTACTTGCCAATATCCAGCTCGGAGATCTAGCGTTGACATATAGTTTGTTTGCTTTGCCTGGTGCAACAGATCATCCATTCTTGGTAAAGGGAAGCTGTCGTGTTTAGTGATATCATTTAATTTTCTGTAGTCTATGCATACTCGAGTACCGCTATCTTTCTTAGGTACAAGAACAACAGGCGCTGCCCAAGGGGATTCGCAAGACTCAATTATTTCCATTTTTAACATTTCCTCAATCTCGTGCTCTAGTATTTTCCTCCTCTGTATAGAAAGGTGATATGGTGGAGACGATCTAGGAGGATGATTTCCGGTGTCGATATGGTGTACTACTTCACTAGTGGGTGGTCCTCTGGATTGGAAAACGACTTTGTAATTAAAAATTACCTGATTAAGATCTTCTCGTTCTGACATTTCCAATTCTTGGGCTTCATCTTCTCGAAGAATTTCTTCGAAGTCAATACTAGCTATGCTAGTTTTCTGATCGAAAAGCTTTGCTGGTTTAAACTTGCGCTTCTTTGATGGCAAGTATATTTTCGCGGACGTAATTGTAGTAGGTGATGATGGCGATTGGTGTTTGCTTCCGATTGTTGGTTCTGGTCCGTATTCCATAGGCTCATCGGAATGTTTAGGTGTAGGAACATTTCTTTCTAAGGGCACATGACTTTTCAACTGGGGCGACGGTATCATATTTTCATAAATAAGGTCGAAGTGACTATTAGGATTATCTACGAAATTCCACGTCCTTTGTGGCAAATTGATAACTATGCCAGCATCCTCTATGAAGTCAACTCCGAGAAGTGTTGCTGCGGTCTAGTAACACTATAAATTCAGTTTCAACGGTACGTCCCTTTACTTGTATCTCGGCTCGAGTAGTGAGGACCTTCTGTGGTCTTGGTATTCCATCTGCCATGGTGATTCTTAAGTTTCTTTCTTTGAATATATGACCTAACTTCAACAAACATTGGTAAAGCGTGTGTGATGCTACGCTAGATTTCGCACCTGAATCTACAAAACCGGTGCCTATAAAATTTTCGATTCTAATTGTCACCATAGGGCGTGAACGTGTTGTTATGGTATGAATGTTGCCGATTTGCAAGCTACAAAAGTCGAATGCATTTGCTGAAGTACTTGATTTCGGGTTGCATTTCGGACATTTACTTCTTACAACATTGGGTTTACCACATCCATAGCAAACTAATCGTGGTATGGGTTCCTTTTCCTATGGCATTGTTGACTCGGGAACCCTGGATCTATTTGGTAGTTCCACTTCATGGGTTTGGCTTCTTTGTTGTCGTTTACGGTACTCTGCGAATTCATGGCCATAATTTCGGCAATATGAGCATTGTATTCCTTCCGCCCGATGAACTTCTTGTACGCTCTTGTTTGGCGTCTTCTATTTCTCTTGCTCGCTTGATTAGCTCATCAAACGTCGGAATACTATCGCGGGTCATTTTATCTCTAATTGAGATATGTAGTAAGCCAAAAATGAAATCTATTTGGGGGGTACTTTCATTATGGATGCCTGTTGGAAGCTGTGCTATCTGCGATCTTTTACGAGATATAAAGATTTCTGTTGGGGTAGAGGGGTTTTGTTTTTCACCAAATATATCCTGGTTAATTTTAAATGCCGGCTTTTTAGGCGCAAATGTTTTCCTTAATGCGTCCACTGCAGTTTCCCAGCATGTTATGTTGCTTTTTACTCCCAGCCACCAAATAGAAGCTTCATCTTGCAATAGTAGTGGTAGGCCTCTTAGAGCATTCCGGTCTGATATATTCTCGATATCCTTGAAGACACTGGTTGTTTCAATAAATGCTTCTACTTTTGCGGCATCGCGGGAACCATTGTATCTTGCTGAGCATGACGAGAAACTTCCTTCTTTATTTTGTTCTGGCCTTGACGTACCAACACTACCCAATAATTCTTTAAATTGGTCTTCCGTCAATGCTATATTATCATTGTTGCGGTATTCAGAAATGCTTCAGCGATTTTTGTTTCGTGGCATTTTTGAGAATGAGAACGACAAAAAAATAATTTAGTTGGTTTCTACGCGCACAATTTGTGAGCGACTGTACGTTATATTCCTTTTTAAATTTACACCACGCTTATGTGTAGCTAGATGAGAATTATTCGTTGAATCCTCGTAATTCCCCTTTTACGTGAAGTATATAAGCCTGTGGGTGGTGACGGGTGGGCAATTGAAAGTGTGTAGATGCTTTTCGCGTTCTGGTTCTGCAGCTGCGTTGACTGGATGTCCCAATGCTCTTGCGCGAGCTTCTGTTTGTCGGCTGTTGGTATTGGTGTGGATATATAACGAAAAAATTCCACAGAATACGGTTGCGATTGTTCCTTGCGACTGTATTCAGTGCTGCTAGTTTTTCCAGTAGCGGCGATACTTGAACGGCTTTACAGACTGTTTTCAGTGCTGTTTATTGTTGAATTTTTTGGGATACGACTGTACGGCGCAGTACGGTATCGGTGCTAGTTTTTTTTTGTTGACAGACTGGGCTCAGTGCTGTACGTTTGTTTTTGATACGACTGTTCAACGTATGCAGTGCGATATCAAGACAAATTTGACAGACTGGACTCAGTGCTGTACGTTTGCTTTTGATACGACTGTTCGACGTGTGCAGTGCGATATCAAGGCGAATTTTGACAGACTGGGCTCAGTGCTGTACATTTTTATGTTTTGATATCACTTGTAAGCAGTGCAATATCAAAACGTATGTATGAATTAATGTTTTTCTGAGACTTTTCAGGGGTCCATTTTTTACAATTTCAGGATTCTTTTGCCACTAGTTGGGCGCCAGTTTATAACACTTTAAATGAACTTTATTGGTAACTATCTATATTGCGTACAAAATTAGACTGGACTCTTCGGGGTGAGCGTTCCTTTTTTATAGTAACTCACGCACCGTGGCAAAGTGGGGAGACCAATACTCTACATAACATATTACATAAAATTAATATGAATTCTTTTCAAAGCATATTCTTACATAACAAAACTTTACATATCAAATTATTTACTTTAAGTTACAAAGTTTATATACCAATGTTTTATTTAAATGAAGAAGAAGGAACAGTAAATTATTTCCAGTGGTGGCGTTATCTAAATATTTCCAGTGGTGGCGTTACAGTACTAATTTATTGAAAAGGGAAGTGTCAGTTTTAGCAGATGCAAGACCATCTGCATCGTTGTCAGAGGTTAGTAAAGTAAACCCGTCGCCTAAAGCTGGTCCAGGCGGTGTAATAACCAACTATTTCATATTGACGAATTTCCAAGGTAAGTTGCAAAAGACGGATTGCCGTACAAAAAAATATGCACCTCTTATCTTTTAAAATTTTTTTTTTTTTTAAGTTTACAGTCAAGCTCAAGAATAAACATGGTGCAATGTCTAGTAGTAAGCTTTATTTGAAGGATAGGAGAGAAAAGATAGGTTAGGGGTCTAGAGGCTGCGTGAATAGATGTTGATGAGCCTTGCGAGAAATGTTATATGACAACGGTGGGCAAACGCGGCTCTTGGAGCCGCATGCGGCTCTTCGTTGAGTCAAGTGCGGCTCCAATTGACGGTGATTACACTGTTCGTTCCTACGTACGTTCCTCACGGGCTTTTTAGATGAACGGGGTAGTGGAGATGATGAAGGGCGTCATCTCCACTTCCCCGTTCATCTAAAAGCTCGTGAGGAACGTATGTAGGAACGAATAGTGTAATCACCGTCATTAAATCTCTTTAAATTAATGAATATCAGAATGCTTAAATTCTAAGAAAGGCATGGAAAAAATTAATTTCGTTTTTATTGTCTTTCACATGAATTTCACATAGTTTAGAGTTCATAGTTTAGAGTTGAAAATACGAAGGGTACGCAGAAAATTCTAGGAGGTACGCCAAATTTCTCTTCAAGTACTTTATTTCTAAGAAAGAAAAGAATAAAAAGTATTTATATCCATACTAAACTAACAGATATAAACATTAAGAGGAACAAAAAAGGCAAATAATCGTCAACACCCGTTTTGAAATGGGCGGCTACACGGAATACGGGTTTAAAATCGAGCAGCAAATGAAGCTCCTTTGAGTTTTCATCATCAGGAGCTCGCAGCCCATTGTGGGCCTTGACTTGCGTTCGCTTTCATGATTTTCGATCTCTGGCCCGTCTTTTTCAGTTTCTTATTTGTAATTGTCTTATATCTTCCTCGTCTATGTATATCTTTTCTTAGGTCGTCCTGGTCTCCTTTTTTCTGCAACACTATCTTTGCCGGGTTCCGTTCCGGAACTCGTTCGACATGATCAATCCATATTATTTTAATCACTTCGACAATGTTTCAGGGGCGTAGCCAGAATAGATACCAGCCGGCTCTTGTTTGTGGAGTTTGATAGGAAACTATCCTGCGAAGCAGTGAGCACCATCGATTCTGTAAATGATATTGCAGCAAATTCTTTGCGCTCTTCTCAATGGTTCTATTCGCTTGGTGTGTTCACTAGCTTCGTAAGGGAAACCTTCGAAAATGACGGCATTTGATTCGTAGTTTGACTTGACATATGATACATAATTGCTGCAAATTTCTGCATTAGTTTGACCGTGGTGTCATTTGACCCAATATAATAAAAACCCTCCCTGGATGAAATATTTTCTATCGTTCAATTCCGCCTGTTCAGGAGGCGAAATAGCCCTGTACAGGTTCGGTTTTGTACCTTTGCTCCTCCCATACTCATCGAAAAGAGAGAAAGAGAGGGTAGGGGCTAAGTTCGTAACGCAAAAATTCTCGCAGCACTTCATCTGAATGTCCTGCCCTGTCTTGAATCCGAATGAAGGTATTCGAAATTGCAAGAGAGTGCACTCCTTCGCTTCGTTTGAATTTTACAGCTTGAAGATCACCACAGAAATGGGTTTTTACGACAATTTTCATCTAGCCCTTGACCCCGAACGGTTCGTCGAAGGAATATTGGAATTTGTAAGACATAGCGAGGTTATTTAGGAAAAGTTGACAGCTCCCGAGTTATAAGCAAAAAACCAGGAGGGTTGACCCAACCTAAATACCCTTCGCTACGGCCCTGGCTTCTTGGTAACACCAGATACCAAATCCAATGCTCAATTAACACCTCGGTTCGCCTCAAATTCTTCTTTACCCGAAACTGAATTGCCAACCCGTTCTCGAGTACAACGCCCACTCAATGTACGGAGTTTTCTTCAGGATTCGCGAGATGTATAAATGTCTCAAAGAGTTTGACGTCAATAAATCTACTGGCCCTGACAATATTCCCCCTATGGTACTTAAGAAAAGTACCTCACCTTTGGTACGCCAACTTCAATTCTATTATAAGTTTTGCTGTCATTTATAAATGGTATTTTTTTCCAAAAATTAGGCCGCGTAGGCTCGTGAAACGTTATCTCCGTATCCTGACAGCCCCGTATACCGTGTCATCCATATATGGTGCGAATAGTACCGCCGAATACGCAGCCAAACTGGAAGAATTGAAAGCGGATTTAAAACGTAGATTTGCAGATTTGAAAAGTTTTAAATCTACACATGCATATTTTGTAAATCGATTTATTTGTGATATTATTGAAGATGGATTTCCACCTTCTGAAATAATACTTGTTGAAAAAGCGGCTGCGCAATTAGAATTATTAGAGATGAAAGAGGATCAAGCATTGCAAATGCAGCATATATCTACTTCTGTTATCGAATTTTGGAAACTGGCACCAGAATCGAAATATCCACACTTAAAGAAAGCTGCTTGCCGTCTACTTTCAATTTTTGGTATAACATATTGCTGTGAGTCTTTGTACTCCACAATGAAGTTCGTGAAGTCAAAATATCGTTCACAGTTGACCAATCAGCATCTCACAAAACTGCTGCGAACAGCTTTGACAAATTAAACGCCAAATTTCAAAGATTTGACCAAAGGATAATTGTTGCATTTTTTATTATATTTTATTTTTGTATTTTATTTTTCTAAATGTTTTTCTCTTATAATATATGTATATTCTAAATAGCACTTAAGACTTGTGTAGAATATTTTATCTTATTAATTAAATTTTAATAAAATATGATTTTTGAACTTATATACTATGCGGCTCTTTATAATTATGAAAAACCCACATGCAGCTCTCATTGACCTCATGCGTGCCCACCCCTGTTATATGAGAATTCCGTGTAGAATACAGTGGCGAAAAATTAAACAGCTGATAAAAAGTAAACAACCGTTAAAAAACCGGAAGGGTCCCGGCACACAAAAGTGATGATATAATAAAAAAAATACGATTATAAAGATCTTAATTTGCTCCGTTTATTTATGCTATTTTTTTAATTTGATCCCAATTGGAAGACGAAAAAAAATTGTTAAAAATGTGATATATAGATTCGCGCATAATTACTACAAAAAAGCTTTTATGATAATGCTGAATACACCAGTAATTTGCTCCGGGGTTAATTCAATTTGCTCCGTTCAGAAAATTGCAAATTTCCAAATAATTCATATTAAATCTTAAAATTTTTAGTTTTCTCGTATTAGTCCAATCAATCTACGGATTCACAATGTTAATTTCCAGACAATTGAAGGCAGGAATTCATTTTAAGAAAGATAGCGTTGTTTTTTTCCGGAATTTCATTGACGAACCTAACCTAAAAAATTCGCGAAAGTCAAAAAACCGCTTTTTTGCGAATAACAAAAAAACTTGAGTTCGGATCGAAAAAAATCAAACTATAAAGTTGTAGGTATTCAAATTATCTTTCGATTGATATACAGGGTGTAACGCATAAGATTGTACACCGGGCGGGTATGAATAGGTTTTGGATAGACGAACAAAAAATCGTTCCGGAGGGGGTGGGGTAATCTTAACGGTTTAGCCGCTAGGGCGTTTTGAAGTTTTTTTGCTAGAGTTTTACATATCACCCTGTATTTTTGTAACCCTATGACCTCTTTTCATAAACAAGATATCAGTGTACGCAGAATACTCCCACCTATCTAAAGCTGTAAAAATGAAGGTTCTACCGTACCAGGTTCCAGAGCAATGAGTCAACAAAGTGAAAATTTTGGTTTTTTTTTACTAAAATTTCAACTAAAACCACCATTTTCTCCAAAAAATACGTGATAAACCTAAACTTTTTTTTGCAAAATTAGAAAGCTTGGACAATTCCCTATGAAAAATGTCTAGAGAATTTTTTTCCTACGACTTCTACTTTTGGAGTTAAAAGCAATTTTAATGCTAAAATTGGGTCTTTTTTAGTACTTTTTCACCTAAGCTTTGCTAAAAAGTACCAAATAAGCACCAAATAAGGTCAATTTCAACATCAAACTTGCTAATAACTTCAAAAGTAAAGGCCGTAGCATAAAAATTGTCAGGACATTATTCATAGGAAATTGTTCAAGCTTTCTAATTTTGCAAAAAAAAGTTTAGGTTTATCACGTATTTTTTGGAGAAAATGGTGGTTTTAGTTGAAATTTAAGTAAAAAAAAACCAAAATTTTCACTTTGTTGACTCATTGCTCTGGAACCTGTTACGGTAGAACCTTCATTTTTACAGCTTTAGATAGGTGGGAGTATTCTGCGTACACTGATACCTTATTTATGAAAATAGGTCATAGGGTTACAAAAATACAGGGTGATATGTAAAACTCTAGCAAAAAACTTCAAAACGCCCTAGCGGCTAAACCGTTAAGATTACCCCACCCCCTCCGGAACGATTTTTTGTTCGTCTATCCAAAACCTATTCATACCCGCCCGGTGTACAATCTTATGCGTTACACCCTGTATATTAAGTTATAGGTTAGGGCACAAAACATAGAGAAAAATGGAAAAAACTGTTAAAAATCACGTTTTTTTAATTTGTTAATAACTTTTGTTTAGCGCAACTTAGATATTTGTTATTTGGCAAAAATATTGCTTCTTGCTAGCTGAAAAAACAGTTTTATTTTTGTTGCGAAATATTGAACAGTTTCCTTGAAATTTCACTTTTTGTAAAAAAGGGCGTTCTTCTAAAAACGCTCCTCTTGGTCTGCGGATTATTCTAGAGTACCGTTCCAGAGCTTAAAATTTTCTTCAAAACTTGTATTATTACGTACAAGTAACAGAGTCTCTTTAAAGGTTTTCCAGTGCTTAAAATGACTCCCAAAAACATATTTGATTTTTTTCGATCCGAACTCAAGTTTTTTGTTATACGCAAAAGAGCGGTTTTTTACTTTCGCGAATTTTTTAGGTTAGGTTCGCCAATGAAATTCCGGAAAAAACAACGCTATCTTTCTTAAAATTAATTGTTCTACACGCTCATATTTTTTGTTTCCTGCCTTCAATTACCCCGTTTATGATTAGGTTGAAAAGTTGAGTCGAGGTTGAGTTGAAATTTCGACCACCGTATATGATTCCGAGTTGAGTTCATTTTGGGTTGAAATCGAGTTGAACTGACATCAAAACATAACATCTTTTTGTTAATTCTTTTTCTATATTTCTGACTTCCTCTACAGTTTTCCATTAAAATGATAAAGGGAATTTTGTTCCTGCATTATTTCTAGCATAGTTTTTGTTTCCTGATGCTCCCAAACATTTCTTTTAGCCATTGTCAAAATTAAATTTCCTCTATTTTTACATATACAGTTAATATAAAATAACTAACGCGCTACAAAAACACCGAACACAAAACTAGCGCCGAAGGCAAACTTCACGGATGGTAAACAAACAAAAAAAATGTCACTTCAACCCAATTTCAACTCAACCCGCGTTTATGAGGCGAAATATCAACTCGACCCAGGTAGGAGAGCTGAGTTGGGTTGAGTGGACCCAGTTTCAACTCGATCCGCGTTTATGACTGGGTTCAACCTGGGTTGAACCTAGGTTGAACCTAGTCATAAACGGGGTAAATTGTCTGGAAATTAACATTGTGAATCCGTAGATTGATTGGACTAATACGAGAAAACTAGAAATTTTAAGATTTAATATGAATTATTTGGAAATTTGCAATTTTCTGAACGGAGCAAATTGAATTAACCCCGGAGCAAATTACTGGTGTATTCAGCATTATCAAAAAAGCTTTTTTGTAGTAAATATGCGCGAATCTATATATCACATTTTTAACAATTTTTTTTTTGTCTTCCAATTGGGATCAAATTAAAAAAATAGCATAAATAAACGGAGCAAATTAAGATCTTTATAATCGTATTTTTTTTAATATATCATCACTTTTGTGCGCCGGGACCCTTCCGGTGGTAAAAAACCACATATAAAACGACGTACTTGATAGCCAGTGGCGGACTAAGCCCGTCAGAGGCCCGGGGCGGCAAAGCTGAATGAGGCCCTCAGTCTAAGAAGTTGATGTAATTTTAGAAGCGTTTTATTCAGTTGCCATTTGTATGTACAAGTGTGTGTACGTGACAATACGACCACTATTCAAACTCTGAACTCATTTACTTATACGTCACAATAAAAACCAAAAGCACCCGAGTAAAAATAAAAAACGGCCTTACAAAGGGCGAACACCGGTCGCTTGCCTTTTTAACGGGCATATGATGGGCGTCGAGTTTTTAACTATTTTTAATGGGAGCACATTCGGCCTCACGACGGCCAAATTTGACCAAAAGATTTAAAAGGCCAAGTACTGAGCTGTACAAACGGGCATTCGACGGGAAATTTGAGCCAAAAAAGGAATCTGCACCAAATGTATTGTTGAATGTGTTTTATGGGAACTTCATCATTTTCGTTATGTAAAATGGTCCTTTCGATTTATCCTACTTAAAGATATCGATGCACAAGGGAAACGAGCTCGCCAGTCGTCGGTTTGCTGTACGTGAAGTGCGTGGTGCCATGTTGGTTTATATTTTAGTGGGAAACTTTGTTATTTCGCTCGAAGAAAAAAAAACAATCGAAAAAAAATAAAACGAGCACCAGATTTCATGACGCCCGGCGGGGGATTGGCCTATAGCCCATTCGAGTAAATGCTCGTGGGGCCGGGCCGCCGGAGGGCCGGAGCTGGAGTGTTCAGGATTTTTTTGTGAAGAAACTTAAAGTTTCGTAATAATTGTGACTAGGCTCACGAAGATCAGCTCGAATTTGGCCTTTCCTCTTCCTCGCCTCTCTTCCCCGCCTTGAGCTCGCCTTCGGCCGACCGCCCTCGCCGCCTGAGAGAAATATTTCTCAGAGCTGGTAATGGTAGAGCAGAAATGAGCACGGTGCGTACGGTGCGCCTATTGCACGGGCCGGTCCAGGGTCCATAGGAAATATAAATTTTCGAGGAAATACTGCACAGTCCGTGCAACAGTCGCACTGCGTCCGCCGTGCGTCTATATCACGGTCTGTGCAGTACTTTCAGTCTATGCTAATTTCGCATGAACCCTGGACCGCCCCGTGCAATAGGCGCACGAAGCGCACCGTGCTAATTTCTGCTCTACCATTTCGATCGATTTAGGGCCAGCTCTGCAACATGCTAATCGAGAGTAAATGATTTGCGCCTCATTCATTCAGGTTTCCCGCTTCAAAGTCGCGAATTTCCTGAGTATTGAACGCGTTCAGCATAAAAGAATATTAGTACAGCGTAAAAAGTCTAGATAGCTGTAGAATTCAGTAAAACTGGAACTACACGAAAACTAAATAGACATTGAAAGATTAACAGTAAAAGTAATTTTGATTTAAAAATTGTAAACCACCGGTACATGCTGTACTTATTTGTATCTACGGGAACATTGAACGGGACCTCTGACTCCAAAGTACCACTTAGGTAGGCCAAGGTCAAGAGAACTTGTAGACATTTGGAGGCCCCCAGGAACCAGAGGCCCGGGGCGGACCGCCCCCTCCGCCCCACCCTTAGTCCGCCACTGTTGATAGCAACAGCTGTTTTTCTTTCATCCTGTCAAAATTACCTAACAAAACAACACGGAAAGATTGTCTAACTATTTATACACGCAAAAATTGGATGTACGGAATTCCGTGTATCTTTTTCAGTGATTGGAACCTAAAAAATTGTTTTTCGGTATATCGGTTCCTTTCGGTTTCACTTACGCTAAGAACCGATTTTGCAGATTATAAAAATTCCGTTTCCAGATCCAAAACCGAATAAAAATTTTATATCGATTCCATACTCATTTCAAATAACAGTTGGAATTTTTTTCATTTTGGTACTAAGACCGAATATTTATTTGAAACCAAAATATAAAAATTCATATAAAGTGGTACAAAATATTTATACATTATTTGTACATATTTAATTTTTATTTCTTGATAGTTAATATTCAATGTCATAATCGAATGATTTATTGAAACGTACGAGTAATATATTTTCAAGATTAGTAGGTGTTAGCTTATTTCTTTGATCAGTTAATATAAATTTTAGACCAGAGAAGCACCTCTCCATGCTGACTTGAGTAGCTTGAACGGCGTGTACTATTTCAGCGTGCCTACCAAGCCAAGGTAATTCATTCTTTTTCAAATTCCAGTAAAGCAATAAAGAACTCATATCATCCATAAAATGATAACGGTTACTTCTCTCTGTCAAAAGCAATTCTCCGTACTTCTGTAACCAAGAGTGTCTTTTAGGCTACATTTAAATAAATAAAAACTGTGAAGTCGAGAATCGGAACCAGAAAAATTTTATTTTTTGGTTTTGTTACCAAACTAGAACAGACATTTTAAATTAAGAATTTATCATTTCATATTATATTTTGATTCTTAAAAAAGTGCTCTGCGGAAGAACCAAAATAAGAATTTTTAAAAAAAGGTTCCAGAATTGATTTTAAGTTAGTAGAGCCGATATAAAGGTTACTTTCGGTTCCCATCACTGATCTTTTTACGTGTATGTTTTATGGAAACCGTTCGAATTCCATACTAGGCTTAAAATAGAGACGTTCGAACTATTCGAATGTCTTTCAATGTGTCGGAAAGCGATGAATCTTTATCTATGAAAGAACGATGGCGTTTTGTTAATATATTCCCAATAACGAAATTTACCGGTAATTCCAATAAAATATTACCGAAAACCGGTAATGTAAAATCTCGGTAATTTTGGATTCCCTAGTCGGAACACATATAATAGACTAAAAAGTAGAAAATAAAATTGATGTAATATATTTGCAAGGAACCCGTCGAGTTGGAAGACCTAGAACAACTTGGAGGAGAACCCTATTAGCAGAGGCCGCAACAACCGGGAGATCCTGGTCAGAGCTAAGAGCTGTCGCGCAAAACAGAGTCCGCTGGAGGGCAGTTGTTTCCGCCCTATGTCCCATGAGGGATTAAAGGAGCGTTATGTATGTATGTATATTTTATATGTAGGTAAAAAGTGTGTGCAAAATCCCAATATTCTTCGTTTTCGCATTCCATTTTCGCATTTTGCTCATACTTTGAACCAATATATATTTTAAATGGAGTCACTAAAGTTTCTGTTCTTTATCTATATAAATATAATTGGAGTGTCTGTCTCTGATTTCAAAATAATTGTCATTTTCTAAGCTTATACGGTTATTTTCATGATATTAAAACGAAACCAAGTATATTTAAAATTTTTGTTTGTCTGTTTGTCCGGGCTAATCTCGAAGACGGCTAATCCGATTGCGATGGGACCCTCACTGGAAGATCCAGTATTTTCTTGGGCATGTTTTAGGCTATTTTAAAACGTTTTTATTAGCTCGCTTTCTTGTGTGTTTGTTTGTCCAGTACAATTTGAGGAGCGCCAGAACAAAAACCGATAAATCCCATTTTGGCATTATTTTTTTTATGATGGCAATTGGTTGTTTTCGTACATATTTATAACCATCGTTCATCGAACCTGTTCAGAAACGGCTAAATCTGCTTCAAAAACCTTCCCAAAATCACTGACCTGAACATAAACCGATAAATCCATTGAGGGTGTCAACACTAGTATTCCTTCAGCAGCAGCAGAACCGGTTTTACAACTTAATCTAGGTCTATACTGGCATTCTTTCATCGCGAGTAACGTTCTTGTCTTTACGCGGAGATATCTACGTGCGTTTCGATAATTATATTTGCTATCCACGAGTAATAAGAGTAAGCAAAAGCACATTGTGTATGGGTTAAGTTTTTACGCCGAATTTTTCTGGTGAACATGTTACTACACTAACCTCTTATGTTCTTTCTATACCTCTCTCATAAAAAACCGTTTCTGCTGCTGCTGAAGGAATACTAGTGTAGATTGGGCCAAGGGTATCCAATTATATCCAATGATATATCAAATTAGTCTGATTAAAAACCGATAAATCCATTTTGTCTTTTATAATATCTCAACAGGTACCGCACGCAGGAATGTGATATTTAGGTTTCCACACTGTGTTATCAACACCAATAAATTGGTAAACTTCGTTCACCTCTAAATTATAAAGCCATAGACTTGCACAGATTTTTTCAATTTCCCAAAAAAAACTAAAATGTGATATATCGGTTTTTGTTCCGACGCTCCTCATTTTTGCAATCGATTTTTTGAATACTTCCCGTTATCCTATTATGCTGAAAATTTGCACACACCTTTATCCCCGATGACAATGCAATATAGTACACTCAATTTCCGTTAGATCCATGGCAGCCGTCTCAAGAGGGCGGATTACTTTTTTCTTCACGGAACAAATTTTGCAATCGATTTTTCGAATACTTCCGGTTATCCTATCATGCTGAAATTTTGGGCACAGATTTAGCTCCGATGACAAAACAGTATAGTATACTCCATATACCGTTAGATCCATAGCGGCCATCTCAAGAGGGCGGATTAACATTTTCTTCACAACCCCCTCGACATGGGTATCAAATGAAAAGGTATTATAAGTAGAATACAATAAGCTATGTCATTAAATCCATGGCGACCATCTCAAGAGGGCAGATTAACATTTCCTGCACAACCCCCTCGACATGGGTATCAAATAGAAGGGTATTATAAGTAAAATACAATAAGCAATATAGAATACTCAATATAACAACATTTTCTTCATTTTCGGATTAACATTTTCTTCACAAGCGCCGCGACATAAGTGTCAAATGAAAGGGTATAATACGTAGAATACAATAAGCTATGTCGTTAGATCCATGTCGGCCATCTCAAGAGGGCGGATTAACATTTTCTGCACGACTCCCTTGACATGGGTGTCAAATAAAAGGGTATCCTAAGTAGAATACAAAAAGCAATATGGAATACTCAATGTACCGTTAGATCCATGGCGGCCACGTTAAGAGGGCGGATTGCCATTTTCATCACAACACCCTCGATATGGGTATCAAATGTAAGGGTATTATAATTAGAATACAATAAGCAATATAGAATACTCAATATACCGTAAGATCCATGGCGGCCGCGGTATGATAAGTAAATACAATAAGCTATGTCGGTAGATCCATGGCGGCCATCTCAAGAGGGCGGATTAACATTTTCTTCACAACCCCCTCGACATGGGGATCAAATGAAAGGATATTAAAAGTAGAATACAATAAGCAATATAGAATACTAATATACCGTTAGATCCAATGCGGCCCTCTCAAGAGGGCGGATTACCATTTTCTTCACAACACCCTCGACATGGGAATCTAATGAAAGGGTATGATAAGTAGAGTACAATAAAAGCAATATAGTATACTCAATAAACCGTTAGAACCATGGCGGCCATCTCAAGAGGGCGATTTAACATTTTCTTCACAACCCCCTCGGCATGTGTATCAAATGAAAAGGTATTATAAGGAAAATACAACAAGCAATATAGTATACTTAATATACCGTGAGACCCATGGCGACCGCCTCAATAGGGCGGATTAATATTTTCTTCACAACTCCCTCAACATGGGTATCAAATAAAAGAGTATTATAAGTATAATACTATAAGCAATATAGTATGCTCAATATACCGTTAGACCCATGGCGGCCGCCTCAAGAGGGCGGATTAACATTTTCACCACAATCTCCCCCACATGGGTATCAAATGAAAGGGTATTATAAGTAGAATACATTGAACAATATAGAATACTCAATATACCGTTAGATCCATGGCGGCCGTCTCAAGAGGGCGGATTACCATTTTCTTCATAACACCCTCGACATGGGAATCAAATGAAAGGGTATTATAAGTAGAATACAATAAGCAATATGGTATAATCAATATACCGTTAGATCCATGGCGACCACCTCAAAAGGGGGGATTAACATTTTTTTCACAACCCCCGCGACGTAGGTATCAAATGAAAGGGTATGATAAGTAGAATACAATAAGCTATGTCGTTAAATCCACGGCGGCCATCTCAAGAGGGCAGATTAACATTTTCTGCACAACCCCCTCGACATGGGTATCAAATGAAAAGGTATTATAAGTAGAATACAATAAGCAATATAGAATACTTAATATTCCGTTAGATCCATGGCGGCCATCTCAAGAGCGCGTATTACCATTTTCTTCACAACACCCTCGACATGGGAATCAAATGAAAGGTTATTATAAGTAGAATATAATAAGCAATATAGTATACTCAATATACCGTTAGATACATGGCGGCCTCCTCAAGAGGGCAGGTTAACATTTACTCCACAAACCCCTCGACATGGGTATCAAATAAAAGGGTATTCTAAGAATACAATTTTTTTATTTTTTTTAGTTAAAGGCGTTGCAACGCACGCGGGTGTTTGCTAGTAATAAATGCCCCGCTCCGCACGCAGCGCATGTCATCGGTTGGTTGATGGGATTCAACTCGTTTCAGGAGGCATAACACTCCAGCGAGTTGTTTCTCATTGCCCCGATGCCAGAGTCGCGATAGAAATGGTTGGGGTTAGGTGGTTGTGGCAGTTCCTTCCTACTTCTCTCTTCCCCTCCATTATCTATCGGCTAGAGCTTGCTGTTTGACATTGCACCCTATACGAAGAAAATAGATTGTCGACAGTACAAAGGGCTTTCCCTGAGCTCTAGTCTTCCACATAAAAAAAAAATATAAATTTTAAAATTGTTGCCTAAAATAATAATAGCCCAGTCACTTTATACATGAACCTCTAAAAAAATCCAACTGGAGTTCGTGAGATAAATCTGCATAAAAATGTCCTATTCAAAATTTACGTAGAACCAATAGTTATTGAGAAATCTGGGTGACAAGCTGTGGAGCAACGCAGACCACAAATTTTACTTAGCCAAAAATTTACGTAAAACCGATAATTTACGAGATATTTGAGAAAAACTGATTTTCATGACCTTTGACCCTCCATAACTTGAGTGGCCGGTCAGTTGGCTTTATGGAATTTTGGGAAATTATTTGTGACCCCAAAATAAAGAGAATCCCTCTGTAAAATCTACAGTTGGATATTTTTAGAGGTTTGGCCTTTTCTTGTATAAAAGCTGCTTTCGATTTGCCATCATTTATCTGATATTCCTCACATTTTCCTCAGTTTCACTGAAAATGGCTGTTCGATCTGGCGATTCAGTTCCTATTTTACAACAGATGGCGACAGCTTCCAACAGATACAAAACCAAGTGATGTGATAAAAATATTTTTTCATCACATCAGTCGAGTCAGTGATTTTTAAGTTAGGCACTGAAGTATTTATTGTGGTTGAATATCTTATTTTGTAATAATTCCATATTCAGCCGCGGAAGTATTATGAAGAGACAATTGCTTTGATCTTGGTGTATGGAACGTTAATTTATAAAATTTTTATTATTTATCACACAAGTGACTGTTCGATTTGCTTTTTGTAATCGGTTACAATTTGACAGAACACACAAGTGAGGCAAAAGTGAGTACGATATTTGACATGCGAGGAATACGTGATGAAAATCAGATAAATGTAGCAAATCGAAAGCAGCTAAAGTGACTGGGCTATATAAAAAAAAAACACGTACGAATTTTCATTCAAAATCCTATTTTATTTTTTTCAAGAGTAGTCGAATAAATAAAGGTTTTTACTTCTAATGCCGTACGCAGCTCAAACGAAAAGAAATGTTCCATATAAAATGTATGTAAAAAAACGTAAACGAAATCAATAGCTGTTTTCGATTTGCCACATTTATCTGATATTCATCACATATTCCTCACATGTCAAATCTCGTACTCACTTTTGCCTCACTTTTGTTCTGTCAATTTGTAACTGATTGCAAAAAGCAAATCGAACAGTTACTTATGTGATAAATAATAAAAATTTTATAAATTAATTTTCCATACACCGAGATCAAAGAAAATGTCTCTTCATAATGCTTCCGCTGCTGAATATGAAATTATTACAAAACAAGATATTCAACCACAATAAATACATCAGTGCATAGCTTCAAAATCACTTACTCAACTGATGTGATGAATAAATATTTTTATCACATCACTTGGTTTTGTATCAGTTGGAAGCTGTCGCCATCTGTTGTAAAATAGGAACTGAACCGCCAAATAGAACAGCCATTTTCAGTGAAACTGAGGAAAATGTGAGGCATATCAGATAAATGTGGCAAATCGAAAACAGCTAATAGCGAAAAATTTATTTTGTAATTTCGTTTTGTGGTACGCAGCTCGTGGGAATTTTTCTAGTATGTCTACTGAATTGTAGATGGCATTGATTATTAGTCTCTCTGTTTCGTTATGATTTATGTGCCCTCTCTGTTTCGTTATGATTTATGTGCCCGGACATATAAATGTGTATTCCCATATTCTGTCACTTAATGCAAGTTGTTATTAAGAGGTGGATAAAGTAGAGGAACAGGTTTCAAAATGCAGGATGAAGATGAAAAAATCAAAAAAAAAACATTTACCAAATTGCTTACGAGTTCCTTCAACCAACTTGCACGCCAAAATGACACATAACCCCGTCAGCTGTTTACTATTTCTCCACACTAATTTGGTGTAGCAGTAGTTAAACGTAAATATCAATGAAGTCGCTTTAAATTTTATTAAAAAAAATTAAAAAAAACTGTTTAGACAATAAATGGAGCGTTTCATTTTCATTGGAGTACGTACGCCGGTTGGGCGCACATCGGAGTAGATGCTTCTACCCCACAGAATGGGCTGGTGTAGCAGCATCTACGCTGATGTGCGCCCAACTCCGCCGACGTAGATACTCCAAAGAAAATGAAATGCTCCATTTATTGTCTAAACAGTTTTTTTTAATTGTTTTTCCAATGCAAATGAAACGCATCTAATATAGAAATGTGTGTATTCAAATGCGACCTGACGGAATATTCCGTGAATGTTCCGCATGCCACGCAAATGTCCGGCTACTTTCAACTTTTTTTGCATTGCCGCATTCGACATAAAACACACAAGCATACACAACAAACACATGCGACTCGTTACTTAAGGCCCAATTATAAGGTGTGTTCGATGACTGCTCCAGCTCAAGCTGGAGCAGAAAAAATCAGCAATTTGCGTTCATTGAGACTTTTTGACAGTTCTTTTCTGCTCACAATTTCTCTGCTCTGTGTTTTTTGAGCCTGCTCTGGGTTGAGAATTCTCACTTTTTCTGCTCCACCAAATTTGTAGGAGCAGGCAGAGCAGCAAAATTCTTCTTCTTCTTTTTCTTTTGACAATTGTAAAATCGAAAACATGAAAAATCGGAAAATTGATTTATGAATGATTTATTCGGAAAATACTTGGAAATATTAAAACTTAAACATTAATATTTATAAAAATAACATTTCGATATTGTTCAGTTGTTTTTATTAGCATATATTTCTTCTTCTAAAATTGTCATTCGTATCTAACCTCTAAAAAAGGAATTTAGAGCAACTTTGAGCAGAAAAGTGTTTTTTGAGATTGTTGCTATTTTCTGATTTTTTCTGCTCTGACATCAATTTGGCAGCTGCTCCCAACTGGGCTGCTCTGCTCTGCTCTGAACTTTTTAAGCAGTCATCGAACACACTTATAATGAACGGACTTGAGCGGATTGGAATGTCAAAAAAATGCATTGGATCGGATAGGAAATTGACTGGTTATAATAACGCATCTGCTCGGATTAGAACGTCAAAGTTTATTGTAAACAACAGTGCAAGCAATTTTACGCTACAGTGTACTTAAAGGGCGAATAATGGACGGAGTGATTAATAATTATTTATTATAAATAATTTCATAATTTTTAACCTCGTTGATGAGTTGTTCGCCGCTAAATATTTTTGCAATTATGCTTTTAGGGTTATGTGTATCAAATTTTTGACAGTTCAATGCGGCAATTTCTAAACTTTTAAAAACGAATGCGCTCAAATCCGATCGAATCCGCTTGAATGCGTTCATTATAATCGGTTAGGTCTAAAATGTATGCTGGGAAAACCGAATTGACAGTTCAATCCGTTTTGTTGCGCTCAAATCCGTTCGTTATAATTGGGCCTTTAGATTTTCGGGTTATGTGTGAAAGCCGGGACGGAATGCAACCATGCAAGACCCTCGTAAGTACAGGCCTGGAAGCAGACTTTTTGGTTGTGTCTGTGCGAGGCCAAAATCGTCTGACAGTTGTGGAATTAACATGGCCGAAGCCGTACGAAGCAAGTTTTTAACTTTGGTTTTGGAATAAAAAGTGGTAAAATATTGTATTTTATCACTTTTTAGTGCACACGGATTATCAGAGATAAGTTATTTAGTGATCTGAGTCCATAAATTAAAAAAAAATTCGTGGCTAAGTGTATTTTAAGAGTGTTAATTCATTAGGTGACCATTTTTGTTTACAATCACGGTGGTTTTTTCGTGTTAATTTAGGGAAGAAGTGTTGAATTTGTGTAGTAATGGAATTAAAAGTGAATTTAAAGTAGTTACAAATTATTATAGAAGAGTTATTAAAAACATAAGTGCAAGTACTACCACACAACATGAATAACAATAACTTTTTCACTTTTCCTTCACATTTTTCTGCACTTATGTTTTTAATAACTATTCTATAATAATCTTTAATCACTTAAAAAGCACTTTTTATTATATTACTACACAAATTCAACATTTTTTCACTAAATTAACACGAAAAAACCACCGCGAATGTAAACAAAAATGGTCACCTAATCAATTAACACTCTTAAAATACACTTAACCACTCACTTCATTTTAATTTTTTTTTATTAAATCACTAAAGCACTAATCACTGATAATCCATGTGCACCAAAAAGTGATAATATACAATATTTTACCACTTTTTAGTGCAAAAACAAACTTAAAAAATTGCTTCGTATGGCTTCGTCCATGTTAATTCCACAACTGTCAGAATAGTTTTGGCCTGTTTTCAGCTATGTTAGTATTAGTTGGCCTGGCTGCTTCCAGGCCTGTATTTACGAGGGGCTTGGGTTAAGACAAAATTAACCCAACACGGGAAAAATTGCAAGATTCGCGCCTTTTTTAACCGACAATATAAGTGAATTCATCGGTCCGCAATGTGTACACCTACACGAATTTTCACGCATACATACTAAAGTCGGAGAGCCATTTACACGTGCTCTGTTCCAGTGTTTCTTAAATTTGTAAACGTTCAAAATGTAAGCATTCCAATAGCGGAATCAAGGAACATCTTCTGTTTCTTTCATACTCTTGTGTTTTTTGCATAAAATGTATACCCGTCGCGCATTTGTTAATATTTTTTTTTTTGACTTTTTGCTTAATGTTATTTCTAATCTCTTCTTTCATATGTTTAACTCTTTTACTTGTCCTTGAGGCCCAGCTAATCACTCTTGTTATTATTGCTTGCTGCTTGAACCATGCAATTATGTGTCAGTGGAAAATTGCCGCATATCATGGAGCCGCTGAATGCGATGCATGTACGCTTGTATATATCACCAGCTTCATGCATAGAACTGTCAGATAAAACCACGGAAAAATGAAACCATTTTGATATTTTACCACACATTGTCAATCTTTGTTTGAACGCATAAAACCTTGTAGTGTATGGACCCCTAATTATAGTTTTTAGCTTCTTCTTGTTCCAACGGGTTTACATGAGGTTTTTCAAGTCAACCAACTGTTGTGATTTACTTGACTCAAGTATACAAGTGATATGGAGAAATTTTTTTTTAATTTTGTTACTTAAAAACTACTTCAAGTAAGCATGTAAGCGTAATATTCGAGGAGCTTAGTCTTTAATTCCAGTTCGTTCAAACTAACAGACGGCGCAGATCTTACTCCAAAAATCGTTGAAATTACTATTAATCATCACAATACGAAAATGTCAGATTATGATACACAAAAGCACTATGGCTGTTTGGAATGTTATTATATACTGAAGGGAGTTCCAGTTAAGAGATAGCCTGCCTGATGGAAAGAGGGACTCATTGAAAAAAAATAGGTAAAAAAAACTTTTAAGTTAAATGGTTTTATTTTAACTCATCAAACTAGAAAATAATTAGAACACAAACATGGACCTTCTTGAGATTCTGACGTCTGGTAAGAAATCGTGCAATAGTAGCAGTGCTGTATTCGCATGTGGTATGCAAAGGGGAACTTTGTGTCGCTGCGTCAGCGGATTAAGTAATATTCTGGGACTTTTAACAGACTAAAATAAAAACATGGGACCCATTTGAAATATTTTTTTTTGTGGACTTGGAAACACATTTTTCTAGACAAGTCGTTCTTATTTAATTATACAGTCGTTATACAGGTTTTCATGCGCCCATTTTATTGTCAAATTAGTGATTCTACTTCAAATTAATCTGTGTTGTGAGAATTGAGTTGTTTAAAATCAAAATGGACAGGAGAAATTTAAAAACTTTTGTTGAAATTTCAGCAAATAATTTTCAAAGAAATCCATTTTATCGTCTTTCTAGGCTGTAATAATATATAAACAATGCTGACAGTTCAATTTCATAACAATAAAAAAGATATATGGTAACACTCATATGTGTTCTTTTTTAAAATCTGAAACACAAGCAAATAAAAATACTTGCAAAGTATGCAATAAGTTTGCTTTTCAGCTTTAATCATTGAACACTTTGCCTTTGCAAGTTGCATCATTGAACAACATGCAAAAGCAAATATGCTGCAAGTTTGAATCATTGAAAACACCCTAGTTCTTTGACCTGATAATAATTATGTGTTTAGTAGATTGTCAAGTTATTAGAATATTAATTCTCATTATACGCAACCCCGCTTTTTGAAAAAAAATATTGAGTAATTTTACGAACACTTAAAAAAATTTATCTCATAAAGAACACAATTTCAAAAGTTGTGATTTCGATTAAGTTTACTTACTTTTTGTATCCCACGAACAGCTCCATAAGAGAATTTGAAGTTAAATTGGCCTCATCCTCAATACATGTTAAAAGCTTTGCTTTTAACAAAATCTGAAGAACTTGAATGAGATTCTCTTGGTTAATACCTGTATTATCTCCTAGTTGCTGCACAGTTAAGCACACCTGGTCATTGAACTGTAGTAACACCGCCATTTGAAATGTGCTAGCCTAAAAACTACATTATTAGAGTAATTTATGCATGCAACAAATTATTACTTGTAAAGTGTATCTATTTTTGAAACAATTTGTAACTAATTCTCCTTTGCACATGTTATATAACCAATTAAGTTTCCGTCCCGAATGTAAGGCAGCATAAAAATTGTTAAATCGTTGCACGGATCTTTCCAACTAAAATGTTGACATTTATTTCTTGTAAACTAAAAATAAATACATAGTACCTCCGACGGTAGTGAAAATGAAAAACTTTGATTAAAAGGCCACGATCCACTTGACAGCACCTGTATGCTGAAATCTATCTCTATAGGAGTATTTGTTGATTTCAAATGTTCTCTGAATTTTTCGTTAAGGTCTTTAGAAACGCCTATATCCTTAAAATAAAAGTCGATTTAATTTCTTGGATAAAATTGTGAAATAATAATAAATAGGTACTTGAAACATTCTTTGCAACTTAATTGTATACTCGTAACCACAAGCTTGTTTTAATTTTGAAATCATCGACGCCTCAGCATCATCGCTGGCAGAGGTGTGATGAACAAGTCTTTTGGCCAACATTTTACTATAAAATTTCTGGAATACATCTTTGTCCTCAATATATTTAAAAACAACCATCTTAAAATGAAATTATAAGTAAAACATTTCTTTTAAGATTTGATTTAACTTACAACTTGGTTTAACGTATCTTCTAATTCAGCTTCTTCGGGGTTTTTGCTAGATTTCTTAAGTAACAGATCACAGTATTTAGCTAAAAGTTCTGGACTTTTGCTGGCACTTCTGCTAGCAGCCGTTACAGCATTCGTATTTATAAATTTCCCACAAGCTTTATCCAAAGCAGCAACAAAACCTTTGTCATTATTAAAAGCAGTTAAGACTAAAGCATTAAATTTTTTATGAACCTCAAGGATTGTTTGGACATAAATTTTTGGATCCTAAGAAATTTTGTTGTATAATCAATATTTCAATTATAGGTAAAAACTTACGTTAGCTTCAGCATCCCCACATTTTTCAATGGCAGCTATACCCTGATTGTGAATGTGTTCTTCTAAAATTGCTTTAAGCTCACCTAAACCCTCGGAAATTCTAGCTACTAAAGAATACATTCTACCGAGGTCTGAATTTTTGTCTGCATTAAGCAAGCTCTACAAAAAAATTATTATTATCTTACAAATTAAAATATTATATGATTTCACTTGAAATTCGGAGCGAAATATTTCTAGATGTTTTTGTATCAAAACACGTTCACAAGTTTTAGCTAACCGATCCAATGTGCTTTCATGTAAATATACCTAGAAATGTAAACAATTTTAATTTATAAATTACATAACAAAATAAAATTATTTCCTTCTTTCAAAGGCACTTACTTGTACGCGCTTTTGTTCTTCATTCAGGCGTTGTTCTACGCGTTTCATATATTCGGTAACAGGATTTTCTCGCAAAAATTCAGCACTCTCTCTTGTATAGAATCTGAAAATAATATAATTTATCATTTTACAAATAACTTCAATTAACAACTTGGCTTTCACAAACATACTTCGAAATATAATAGGCTCGATACTAAGAGTTAGGATCTAAATAAAAAGTGGATTGATTGACTCACAGGTCTGCGAATTTTAATTTTTTAAAAGTTTTTTTTGCTGGAGTGTTAATATTCGTAATGCTAAAGTTAAATGTAATAAAAAACGGCATATGTCATGCATGTAATTTGCACCCATCGCTGCGACCCCTTGCCTAAAAAATCGGCTTGTGGTTGGGGGTAATAAACGAAATGATGGATAGTGTAACTTGCATCTTTTACATTATAATATGACACCTGTATGCGGCGGATATCCGCCAGACGGAATTTCTAGATTTATGGAAACCTGCCGGTGCAAATGAACACCATGCACGCGCAAATCAATTGCGCTAATTTAGCGATTTATGTATAAGAATATTTGCACCTAAATGTAAGTTATAATTAAATTGACTAAATAAAACTTTTTGTTATACAAAAGTTGTTATTCATTAACTCTCATAAATATTTCTATGTTCCCGGAACAGTGGGAATTCAAAAAGTGAACTTTCAGGCTCATATTACACCCTAAATTTTTATAATGATTTCTTGGACAATATTTTTATAATCAGGATCTAAAGGAATTTCAGGCAGTTTCTTCTAGGTTTGTCATGACATTTTCAAAGTTTGCATCCTTGATTAGTTTTCTGATGTCATTTTCTGTGAATATGCCCTCCTTTAGCTTTTCAGGTATAAAGGGATAGATAGAATAAGCTATACTAATTAGGTAAACATTAATTTTACTCCTTAAAACCTGATAAAAATATTTAATTATTTTAATAGAGTCTTTCTAAAATTAAAATCTACATGTACTATTATATTCGTATGTATGTATGAATAAAAAAAATCAGGACGTGATACGTAAAAACGGAGTTCATATTCCGATTCAGTAGCCCAAAATCTATATAAATCATGTCAACATATTAAAAAAACTTTTTCATCGCAGACCTGTGATTGAAGAACGAGAACTTATTGCACTTAATTATATTTGTTATGTTTGGTGTAAAGAGAACTCAGATTTTGTCAACTAATGAAATACTTTATTGAAGAGAAGCGATATTGTTTAGTGCGGGTGCTCTAAATACTGGATGCCTTCCATTTAGACACAGAAAGACAATTGTGTCCGACACAGCGTGTCGCTCTGTGTCGTTCTGTGTAAGCCCAAATGGAACACTTAAGTTCATGAAAAATCCGCCACGGCGCACTTTCCTAGTTTTTATTTTTGTTTGACAAGTAAATCGTAAATTTTATGTTGATAATTTCTTTAAATTAATTACGCGGCATCTTATCAATGCTGGAAATCTTAAAAATGAAACAATATTGTTATAAATTATTAATTTACGATCACATTTCAACTCGCGACTGTTGGTAACATTGACCGCATTTATGTGCAGGGACCGAACCGGTCCAAAGTACCAAAAAGGTTCAAAAAAGCCCGCATTTTCGGTCCCGTGCTTGTTTATGCGGGTTTTTTTTGACTTAAAACGAGTGATGAAAGAGTGTGACGAGTAGAATGCAGTAATGTCCTTTTAAATCCAACATGGCGGCCACCACAAAATGGCGGATTGCCTTTTCTTTAAAGATTCAAATTAGAACAGATATTAGACGTTTTTCGTTAATGGTTATGAAGAGTTTAATTCTGAAGATTTGGATTTATTTTAAATTTTTTAAAGTTTTAACAAATAGGTAATTTTGGTCACACTTCAAATAAATGCATTTTGATTTTAATGTCTCGAACTTTTATAGGAATACCTTGTTATTTCTAGCCAGCACAAAAGAACGCTAAACATTAGAAAATAATTGTACAATTATTTCCGCTATGAAACGTATGACATCTGTTACATTTAATTCGAATATATGAACGCAATTTTGCAATATGTGACATTAAGAGATAATAAAAGTTGGTTTTTTGGCATTGGTTTTTCCAACTATAAAAAATTTATTTCATTGTTCAATTTAGTTTTATTGTTCTCGAAAAATTTTGTTATTGCAGACTTCTAGATTTAAATTAAAAAAGCTATAGAAAATGGCCCTCTTTTCATTTTCATTTGTTTTTTCACTTCGTGTTTTTCACAGCCGCGTAATTAGGAGCCCGGAACAGCACTACTTTCTGGCCCACACCAAACGTCTAATATCTATTCTAATTTGAATACCCCTAGAGAGAGTTGTAAAGAAATAGGTAATCCACGATTTTGTGGTGATCGCCATATTGGACTTAAAATGACATAACATAGCTTATTGTATTCTACTCGTCACACTCTTTCATTTGATACCAAGGGGGCTGTAAAGAAAAAGACAAACCGCCATTTTGTGGTGGTGGTTGGGTGGATTTAAAAAGACATCACATAGCTTACTGTATTCTACTCGTCATACAGTTTGTGGTAATTTCCAAGGTCAATCTTGCTTAAATGTAACGGATAGGGCCTACCGGGAACCACGTGAAAAAACTCACGTTGTACTCTACCATTAACGAAAAACGTCTAATATCTGTTCTAATTTTAATCTGTAAAGAAAAAGGCAATCCGCCATTTTGTGGTGACCGCCATGTGGGATTTAAAAAGACATCACATAGCTTACTGCATTCTACTCGTCACACTCTTTCATTTGATACCAATGTCAGGGGGGGCTGTAAAGAAAAAGGCAATCCGCCATCTTGTGGTGGCCGCTATGTTGGATTTAAAAGACTTCACATAGCTTACTGTATTCTACTCGTCATACTCTTTCATTAAAGAAAAGAGTACTCCGCTATTTTATGGTGGCCGCCATATTGGATGTACCTTAAAATTGAATATACTATATTGCATTGTCTTCAAAACCAAAGGTTTGTGCCAAATCTGAGCATCACCGGATATCGGGAAGTGGTCGAAAAACCGATCGCAAGATTTATTTACATTTCACGAGCAGATTTTAGCTTTCACCATCGCATCCCCCACCTCTGCACCAACTAGGTTGTCAGCCATTGTCGAAAACGGCTTCCCCCACATCGCCTCTACATATTATAAACAAAATTGGGAGGGTTACAGATGGGTTTCAAAACTCGTCTCTGTCTCTTGGACTATTACAAGCGTGGATTACGCCTACTGGGGACACCCCGTAACAAAACGCACCTTGCACTCTACCTAGAAAGTGGCGTACACGATTCATGGAAGCATAAAATTTAGAACTCTGTAAATCAAAAATAATTTTTCTGTAAAAGTTAACATTACTGATATATTTTCGAAAAATCGCTTTTGGTAACCTTTGACCCCGCCTAAAATCGTGTCCGAGTCTCAAATAGATGGGGACTCGTGAAATTTTCCTTAGAGCAATAATATCAATGTCCATACCAAAACTCAACTTTCCCAGAATTTTTTCGAAGTAAAATGTCTAATTTCCCTGGATTAATTTCCATAGTTTTTCATATACGTGACATAGAGTGAGTTTACACGGCTGCATCAAATTAAATTTAATTATTTGATGCAGCGGTGTAAACTCACTCGCCTGCATTAATTTAGTTCACTATTTGATGCAGAACTTATTTAATGCAACTGCCGTGTAAACATTTGAATGCATCAAATTGTGAGTTTTATCCCCAAATTAGGATTAAAATATTGGAATATGAAGCAGAAATACTTTAAAGGGCTTCAAGAATCAAAATAAAGCGAAGTCAGTGGGGAAAATTTCGAAGATTTGCATGAAAACTGATTCACTATTTAATCGCCGAACTAAAAGTGACAGCTAATTACATACCGTGTAAACAACACGGCTTAATGCAGTTTGCATCAATTTAACTATTTGATGCACCCGTGTAAACACTCTCATAGTTTTTCATGTACGTCAACGCTTCCATTCGCAACGGTGCGAAACCATGTGGGGGGGGGGGGGGTTCAAAATAACACCTTTAAGAAAATCTAACCCTAGATGTTTTTTGTGTCGCTGATCTCGAAAATTGGAGTCCCGTGGCCCTAAAATATGGCCGTCACCCTTAAAAATGCAAAACACACCCCTTTTTATGGGTTTTTCGCGATAATTTCAATAATAATGAAAAATAATCCAATGAAATACACTTTTTTCAATATTTATTTGCGAAGGTGGTTAATTTATGCTAAATCAAGCCAAACTTTATGATAAGGAATAATCATAAATGTTGATCGAATAAAAACGTGTGCGGTCGCGTGTTTCTGCTCCCCAATCAAAAAAGCTGTTTTACAATAATTTCCTTATAATTAATTCTTTTTTCTGACTCAGTGTTAGTGAGTATTGTTGTACCGTTATTTTGTTATAATTAAGTGATAAGTGTTCCCCTCATAGCTAATTATTTCCAAATATTTGTGAAAGTGCCCAGCTACCGTTATTTCAATAGAACTTTGGACTTTTTGATTCCATAATTCATTTATTTCTCTTAATTGTCGCGTAAGTGCTCTTAGGCTGAGATAAAAGATAAATTATTCATTCCTCATTCACCCGCAATGGTTTGGTGCATGTAAAAAGAATTCCTGACGATCGGCCGGTAATAGTTCCGCACTTGGATCTACTGCAAGAAATTGTAGATTTTGGATCTGCAGATATCAATGGCGCTCAGTAAGCGTACTGATGTACATTTTTACACTAAAAAGGAAATTTTTGCTTGTTTGGATCAATTTTGATTTAGTTTGTTATTCTTTATTGTACATACTTGTGTTAAGCTTTTTTCTGTTATTTCTTATTTATATCTACTTATATGCAGCCGGAATGAATGTTGTTCTTATCGTGGAGATGATGATGCTGGTGAGTATGGTGTGCAGTTGTTCATGTATGCGGGCAAGCCGTCTATTATATGGTGTTCGGTGTGCGGTTTCTCTTTTCTTGGGGGAGTCGAGTGGGTGGTTCCTAGTATCTCTAATAATATCTCTTATAATATCTCTAATAATTTAATGACCAATTCTCACAGTTCTCAGTACAGAGCAGGAACACTACTCAATATTCTCTGCTCACAGTCGCATGGTCTGAATGTTTGCTACTGGCAGTTGTGGCAGTTGTTTCTTAATACTAAGTTGCATATTATTATGATTAGTGAATCGTGGCTAAATGCTGATGTTCCATCCTCCTTCGTGTCTTTCCCTGACTTCACCTTGCACAGAAGTGATCGCTCTTCTAGGAGAGGTGGTGGCGCTGCTATGTATTTACGTGTCTAATCAACTATCCTCTAAATTGATGTGTAAGTCTATTGATGATATTGTCCAGTTCGTAGCTGTGGAAGTAAAATCGCCGATTCTAAATGTCTTGTTATTTCTGTTTACTGCCCCCCAGGGCGTATAGTGAAGAAAATATTGCTGAATTCTCGACAATGTTATACAATTATTCAGCTAATTATGACGAAATAGTTGTTGCCGGGGATTTTAATGTAGATCTTCTCCAACGCAATAGTGTCACTGACCTGTTTAGATGGAACACACAGTCCAGTGGCTTGACTGTCCTAAATTCTTTACCTACTCGCTACAATTCCCTCAATCCCTCCACTTCTTCTTTGCTTGATGTCGTTGCTGTTACCAATGGCGACGCAGTAATTCGACATCAGCAATTATCGCCGCCTAGTTTCCTGGACCATGATATTTTGTTCCTCTCTCTCCGTTTCCATCTCTCAGCTGTAGAATCACCCAGAGTAGTAACCTACAGAGACTTCAAAAATCTTAATTTTGAAAGCTTAAGGCAGAAGTGTCTCTCCACTCCCTGGTTCGCTATATACAATATTACCAATGTGAATGGTAAGGTTGAGTCTCTCAACTCTCTAATAACATCTGTACTGCATGATACTGTACCACTTAAAAGCAGGCGCATGAAACATAATCAGGATACTTGCACTTGGTTTACCATTGAAATTAAACGTCTGATTTCTGAAAGGGAATATTTATACCAACGCTATCGCCGTCTAAAAACAACTGAATGTCGGCAGCGGTACACAAGAGTGCGTAATATTGTCAATAATCAAATAAGAAGTGCCAAAAGACAATTCTTTGGACTAAAATTAGATCCTTCTCTTCCCACTAAGTTGCTATGGAAAAACTTACGCTCGTTGGGTATTTGTGGTAGCGAAAACGCACCCGTTGACCTTGATCCCAGTGTCCTTAATAGTTCATTCGTTGAGCCTCTTCCGGATAATGCACCTCCAGTTGATCTATCCTCTCTGGCTGTGGATGGGTTTTGCTTCAGCTGTATAGATGAACGAGAAACATACGTTGCCATTATGTCCATTAAATCCAATGCAACTGGAATTGATGGCATCCCTTCCCGTTTTATTAAAATGCTTACTCCTTTAATCTTACCTGTCTTGACGCATATCTTTAACTCTTGCATAATGCAATCTACATTCCCATCTTTATGGAAAAAGGCTGTTATTACCCCTATTCCTAAAGTCTCTTGTCCCGTAGATGTGAGTGATTTTCGTCCCATTAGCATTTTACCATTTCTATCTAAAGCACTCGAGAAAATCATATCTGTTCAATTGCAGTCATATCTCGATCGTGGAAATCTGTTGAACTCGTTTCAATCAGGGTTCAGGAAGTTCCATAGTTGTGAAACTGCGCTGCTAAAAGTCTCGACTGATCTACGAATGGCATGTGATAGGGATCATTTGGGTATATTAATTCTTCTTGATCTCTCACGTGCTTTCAACACCGTCTGTCATAGCGTTCTCCTCATCCTTTTTCGGTCTCTCGTCCTCTGCGACCCACTTCCTTGCTTCCTTCCTTATTAGTAGGTATCAATGTGTGAGTTATAATGACCAACTTTCCTCCTTTATTTCTGTACCCTCGGGGGTCCCCCAAGGCTCTGTTCTTGGGCCACTGTTGTTCTGTCTGTATGTTAATGATTTACCTGATTGTATCACCTTTGCTCATCATCATAGCTATGCGGATGACCTCCAATTATATAATTATTGCACTCCTGATGACGTGCCGCACCTTATTGAATCCTTCAACAGTGACCTGATATCCTTCTCCCTGTGGTGCAATAATAACTTCCTGAAGCTAAACCCTAATAAATCGTCTGCAGTTATTGTTAGTAGGCGTCGTTTTGATACATCTAACATGCCCCCACTAGAACTAAATAATACTCCCCTAAAGATAGTCCGGTCAACTAAGAATCTTGGAGTGATGGTAAACTCAAACTTATCTTGTTGTGATCATGTGTCGTTCTCTCTGAAGAAGATCTATTCTTGTCTCCGTCGCCTGCGTCTCTACGGTAACCTACTTTCGCGTGATACTCGTCTCGCTCTGGTAAAATCCCTTATACTTCCTCATTTCCTTTACGGATGCTCTGTCTATATATGTCCTGACTCCACATGTAGTAATATATTGAATGTTGCCCTAAATGATTGTCTAAGGTTCATTTTCAACCTCAATCGGTTCGCACACGTTTCAGGTCTTCGTTCATCCCTGTTACCCTGCAATCTCCTTACGTATCGCAATGTGCATGGCCTATGTTTATTATACAAAATCATAAATTCCTCTGCTCCCTCATATCTTGCTGACTGCCTTGTTCCCCTTCGTACTCGTCGTTCGATGCAATTTTGTATTCCTAGACACTGTTCCCTGCTAGGTAGTCGTTCCTTCTTTGTACATACTGTGAGATTGTGGAATAGTCTCCCCTTCCATTTGCAATGTACCAAATCGCTCGCCGCTTTCAGGAGAGGAGTGATCGCGCATTTTGCAACACAGAATGCATGAAATGATATAATCGCTTGCTTGCTGCGCAACATGGATTGGCATGAATCCTCCTTAGCATGCATCTTCTTGGCATAGGACACCGGCTGTTATTTATTTATTTATTTAGTTAATTTTAATTTTAGTAAAATTTTATTTTAAACTTAATTTATTTTACTCCTTATTTTCATTCTTTTTTTTTTTCCCTCTCTTTGTATTGTTAATTTTTAATAACTTTTATTTTATCTTATATTTTTTTTTGCGCCCATTTATTTAACTTATTTAATTTTTGTATTTTCCTTTGTTACGGTACTAAATAAGATTTTAATCTTGTGTACTTTTTTATAAATAAATAAACTATAAACTATAATAATAACGTGGAACTGTGTCAATAAATTTATAAACAAAAAAAATACTCTCATTATGTTTAAATGCAGAAAAACATGTGCTCTACAGACAATGTGTCTTTCGCTGACACAGACGAATGGGTATAGTGTAAAGGAATCTGCGATAACTCTCTCCATGCGTCATGCATTGGACTTTCTTCCAGTGCAATTACATTTTTAAGAGATTATAAAAAGGTATTCAAATTTGTCTGCCCGGACTGTAAATCCATCGACCTTTCTCATGTACTACTGGCTATTAAATCTAATAATGACAACTTAATCAACCTGACGGAGTCCTTTAATTACATGAGAACTGATTTTGAAGCTTGTAACGTAAAAGCTCATAAGTCAGAAAAAAACTCTCAACTTTTAACGGAAAGCATTGACGAGCTTTCGTTTGCTGCTGATCGCATTGAAAATAATTCTTACGGTCACACAAAAAATCTTAATTCTTTAAAAACGAAACTCGACAACTTATTCACGTCTAAAGATAATGCCGGAGCGGAACGATTTATCGAAGTTGATTAAATTTGAGCTGAATACGATAAACGCTGGCCTAAAAAAATTATACTCAACGTAGAGAATAACTCCCGTGATCATGGCAACACCGAATTAACTGATCTATTCTCCAAAATTTCTGACTGTTATGACAAGCTTATATTCTTCGATGACGCAATGGTACAGCTCAAAGGGAACCTAGAAAGGCAGTTTAGTCATCGTGAAACGGAGTTGGCTTCTTTAAAATCGGTCTGTATGGTTTCTGGTCGGGGGGTAAAATCGAACCGTCACCTCCTCGTGGCTGCCCCCTGGATAACCAACTAACGACGGTAGTAGGGAGCACACCCTTAAAAGCCTACCAAGCCAAGGTGTAAATGTCATCGTGTCGAGGGCTGCATGGCAGTGGGTAGTGTTGCACTGTCCCAAACGATCTCCTCTGGGCACCGGGCGCACCCAGTTGTATATAGCCTTATCCTGATATGGGGGCTCTGTCAGGATGGACCACCCTTTCCTGCCATACTCGTGGGACTTTTATGGACCAACATTTTAAAAAAATAGACGAAGATGGAGGTTGTGGGTCTGATGCAATTAGCATCAGCTCAGAGCTGGAAAGGGAACTCCTAGGAGCTACCTCATCCAGCACAGAAGCTTCGGCTTCTCAATCATCAACAACAATGCCCCAGGCAGCTGGCGGCAATGTTGTTGAAGAAATAACTGCCAAGGTTGTCGGTATGACCGTGCAGCCTAGCAGGAAGAAATCTGGCGCTGCCAAAAGGAAGAGGGCCAAGGCAAGTAAGGCCGGAAGGGAATCAGGGAGCTCCACGGAGCACACCAGAGTCCCACATTTGCAACTTTCTTCCCACCAAACCGCAGGCAGGACAGTGGTACCGGGGGCTCCAAGGAGCGGACCCAGACTGCCACTGCACTGCCAAAAGTTTGTGGACCCACCAAATTGGCAACACCAGCTCCCACATCTTCGGGGGGGCAATGTCGCATGCCGGACCAAAACGGCAGCGATCAGAGGAGTCTCCGTCTGTGCAGGGACCCCAGAAGAAAAAAAGGAGGGAGCCGCAGGAGCCCTCATACCGGGATAAGTTGGCCGGGATCACCATGGCGGTGGTCCTGACTGAGGTGGACAAAAGTCCTAAGGCGGCCATTACACGTCCATGCAAGCGGCAATCAAATCCTCCAGTCATGATTAATGGAAATCAAAATATACGGAGGATTACGTCAGTCATCACCTTAGACGTTAGGTTTTCCGTCAGTCGTAGGCAAAACTGTGGAAAAACTGACAGTAAAACCTATCGTGTAATGGGCGCCTAAAGGCGACTGCCCACCTCAGTTCTTGGGGGTAAGGGCGGCAGCGGGTCTCATCAAGATCACCTGCGCCAACGAAGCCACCAGCCGATGGCTGACGAATGCTGTCGCCAGGCTGCAGGCTTCTGAAGGGCGCAACCTCAAGGCAATTGAGGATAAGGACCTTCCCAAATTTAAGCGGATCGCATTCTGGGTTCTTAACGATGTTAGGGAACCGGAACAGGTGCTCCGCAGAATGGAGATACAGAATCAGCCAATTGAGGTGACCTCTTGGCAAGTGATGGGTAGGAAGGTTGACCAGAACGGTCAAACTCTTGCCCTCAGCATTGACGAGAGGTCGCTCATGCAGCTGAAAGAGAAGGGCATGTCCCTATTTTACGGCTTCGGCCGTATCAAAGTCAAGGAGATTGGCTCAAAAAAGGAGGCTCCTGCTGACTCACAACAGCAGGTACAACCACAAGTGCAACCTGCAACATAGTAGGGCTGCCTCGGCAGTCCTTTGCAGTGTGCTGGCCACCCAAGGTGTTGACGTGGCTCTTGTACAAGCCAGGGCTTGCGGGCAGCTGGCTACAGCATTGCATGCAGTGATGTGGACGGTGACCCTCGGACCTTTATAGTCTACAACAAAAACACTAACTGCTTTCCTCTCACAGACAAGTCTTCGAGAGACCTGGCAGTGGTGAAGATACCTATTAGGGGGGGGGGCAGCAAGAGCATGATCATATTATGCTCAGCATACCTCCCCTACGACTCCAGGGATCCACCACCATCCAAAGAACTCAAGGATATTGTGGGTCACTCTAAAAGGAGCCGTCTGCAGATCATCATAGGATGTGACGCGAACGCCCATCATGATGCCTGGGGCAGTAGCGGAGTAAACAAAAGGGGCGAATACCTTTTTGATTACCTCTTAACTACTAACCTGGACATATTAAATCGCGGCACGGATCCTACCTTCGACAACGGTAGGAGACGTGAGGTTATAGACATTACGCTGGCCACTCAACACGTTGCCAATTACGTGAGTTACTGGCGGGTCTCAGATGAGCCATCGTGCTCAGACCACAGACACATTCACTTTATCGTGGGTGAGTCTTTGGATAGAGTGAGTGCATATAGGAATTCAAGATATACAAACTGGGCATGCTTTCGGGGCGAACTCAGCAGCGTACTGAAGGGTTCCATGCACTCAATCAAATCTACGATGGATGTGGAACTATCCGCGGACTTCCTTACGGAGGCGGTTACTGCTGCTTACAACAATAACTGCCCCCTTCTGATGAGGACGCGTAACAGGAAAACTCCATGGTGGAATAATGACCTCTCCAAGTTGAGATTCGCCACGAGGAAGCTATTCAACGCAGCCAAGAAGAGCGGCAACTGGGAGAGTTATAAAAGCTCGCTAACCACCTATAACAGGACGATCAGACGAGCAAAAAGAAACAACTGGAGGGATTTCTGCGATAGTATCGAAGACATTCGAGACTCAGCAAAAATCCACAAAGCTTTATTAAAGGGCACATCGGGAGATCTCGGATCCCTTAGGAGAACCGATGGCTCTTTCACACAGTCTAGGGAAGAAACCTTGATAATATTGCTCCAGGCACACTTCCCAGGCACAACCATTTATTCAAATGGGAATACAGCTTCCGCTGGGCAACTAACAGGCCCACTTTCTAAGGCGACCAAAGCTGCCTGGACAGAAGCAAACGCCGTGTTTAATCACGAAGCCATTAGGGAGGCGATTAGATCGTTCAAACCATACAAGTCCCCTGGAGCAGACAGGATTTATCCCATTATGTTACAGGAGGGCTGCGACCTAGTCACTCCCTTATTATGCAAAATATTCAGGGCTTTCTTCGCACATGGTTATATCCCATCTGTCTGGAGGAACGTCAACATAACATTTATACCCAAGCCAGGGCGTTCGGATTACACCTCGGCTAAGGCTTTCAGGCCTATAAGTCTCTCGTCTTTTGCCTTGAAGGCAATGGAGAAAATTGTCGACAGGGCGATAAGGGAAACTTATCTTTAATGCCAACCACTAAGCTCCTATCAGACTGCGTACCAGGCGGGCAAGTCCACTGAGACAGCACTGCGCACTAAACAGAGGAGTTGCGCTGGCGGCCTTCCTCGATATCGAAGGAGCCTCGACAATACATCCTTTGATACTATAGCTAGGGCTCTAAGTAGACGAACTCTAAGTGGCACTTTCTGGGACTGGATCGACTCTATGCTGAGAACTCGGAAACTAATGGTTTCACATGTTGAGGGGTCTCTGGAGGGCACTATAGCAAAAGGCTGTCCGCAGGGTGGAGTTTTATCCCCACTTCTGTGGTGCCTTGTTGTAGATGAACTCCTGGAATCCTGGTGCGACAGCGTAGGACTAAAATTCAATCCCGACAAAACTATTCTGGTGCCATTTACCAGGAAACGATCACTACCGGGGCTTTCGGAACCGACACTCGCAGGTAGAACTATAGGCTTTTCACAACAAGCCAAATATTTAGGAGTGACGCTAAATGCCAAGCACAACTGGAACCAGCACATGGATACTCTGATGAGCAGAACGCGCAGATCCCTGTGGGCTTGCCGTAGAGCTTGTGGCTCCACATGGGGTTTGCAGCCGAAAACCATGTACTGGATATACACCACCATCGTTAGGCCCATGGTAACCTATGGAACTTTAGTTTGGTGGCACAGACCGGCGCTTAAGGGTTTCATAACCAATTTGTGCAAAATACAAAGAATGGCCTGCCTTTCCATCACTGGAGCCATCCGCACTTCGCCGACGGCAGCACTGGAGGCTCTACTCAATCTGGTACCGCACCACCTTGAGGTAGAGAAATCTGCGATAAACGCGGCGCTGCGGCTGAAAGCGAATGGCTATCTGGGCGCTGGTCTCGGGCGAGGACATTCTATAATTATCAACACTATCGAAGGGATTTCGGAAGCGGGATGCTCTCCGATTGCATGCCTTTCAAAATCTCAAAATTTAAGCAACCCTCTGTGCACATACAAGACAGGCTAACCTGGACCTTTCCTAAGGTATCGCCGGGTGGACTAGTATGGTACACGGATGGCTCCAAAACAGAGACAGGTGTGGGCTCCGGAATCTGGAGCGAAAGCCCCAGATTCAGCAGAGCGATAAGCTTAGGCACCCTAGCAACTGTCTTCCAAGCAGAGGTGTACGCTATATTGGCATGCACTCATGAGAACTTAAGGGCCTACCAAAATAAACGGATTTTTATCTTCTCTGATAGCCAAGCGGCAATTAGGGCGATAAGGTCCCGTAGGACCAAGTCTAAATTAGTTTGGGACTGCCAACGTGCTCTTGGTGGGCTGGGCGTTCTCAATCAAGTTACCCTTGTCTGGGTCCCGGGTCATCGGGGCTTCAAAGGCAATGAAAAAGCGGATGCCCTAGCTAAACAGGGCTCTGACATTACATTCATCGGTCCGGAGCCGGCTATCGGAGCACCTACCAGCTTGCTGCGAAGGGCCTTAGCCGATCGGACTTTGATGAAACATACTGAACGCTATTTTGGATGTTCGGTAAAATTTAATATACTATATTGGATTGTCTTCAAAACCAAAGGTTTGTGCCAAATCTGAGCATCACCGGAAATCGGGAAAGTCACAATTATGTTGCGCAAAATATCGGAAAGTCGCCAAAATATCTTTGTGTCGCTTACTGTAAAAGTGGTGTAACTCCATATTTTAGAGTGTTACAGGTTGATTTGCTTTGGGTCACATTTTGTCATATCTTTCGCTATAGAAGTAAAGCAACTCCAGAAGTGCACTATAATTGCACTTATAGTGCACTTCTGGTGTATTTTCATAACGAAGGTATGACGGAATGGGGTCCAAAGCAAATCAACCTGTGATGTTTTGGAGTGTGGAGTTACACCACTTTTACAATGAGCTACACATATATAAAACTGAATGTTTGTCTGTCTATAATATAAAATGTGTGGTTTTCTATAATATAAATGGCCATAACTTCCTTATTTGTCTAACTTTTTTTAAATTTGGCTTGTTGGAAAGGTTTATAAAATATTTATTGATATTTGGAGGGTCTGGGTTGGGTAATACATTTAAGGGTGGCTAAAAGGGAAAAAATGCAGAAAAACCACATTTTTCGAAACTTTGACCGTCCTGAGCGACCTCCAAATATCTTCGGATTTTCCTCAAACTTCACATTTCCCCGTTTTTCACCCATTCGAATATTTTGACGGGGCGACTTGCAAAAAAATCGAAAAAGTTGAAAATAAGGGTCACCCTAGTGTACATTAGGGTGGTCCAAAAATGGCAAAATTTTTTCGAAAAAACGTGCACCCCCCTATCTTAAAGTTCCATTTAAATGATGAATTTTTGGCGGCAACCGGAGCATTTTTGGTTGAAACTAACACATCGCGCACCGCAGATGAAGTTTTTGAGATTCACCATAGTCTGCTAGTACTAGATTCGATAGTTCAGTTCATCCACGTCATAAAAAATGCCTAGAATGTGACGTATATAGGGTTTTCGAGGTCGCTGATTACGAATTTGATGTCAAATTGAAGGTTTGACATATGACAGCTGTCAAAAACGCTGTCAACGAGCAACGCACGATCGTGAATCTCAAAAACTTCAACTGGGGTGCGCGATGTGTTAGTTTCAACCAAAAATGATCCGGTTGCCGCCAAAATTCATCATTTGAATTTAACTATAAGGTAGGGGGGTGCACGTTTTTTCGAAAAAAAATTGCCATTTTTGGACCACCCTAGTGTACATGTTGTTTTTGTTTTATAATATAAAAATTGTGAATCTTATTAAATTCATACTTTACAGAATAGGAAATTATCTAGTTTTTTGTTCTTTCTGTGTTAGTTTTTTCTCCGTAAGTTTTTTTCGAGTCAGTTTTTTCTGTTAGGATTTTCACAATTATTTATTTTATAGGTTTTTCAAAATTAGTTATTTTATTTCCTAATTAAAATAATACTCGGCACAATTGTGCAGGGATTGACTAGTAGTTCTTATAATTACGAATTGGAAATTTAAGTTATATTTTACCTTTGTGTATCTTCTAAAAATATATTTTCAAAGCTATCTTTATATACTGACAAATTTTGTCCTTTTGCATTCGGTTCTTCCTCATTAAGACCTAATTCAACATAGCAGTTTATGACCTTAAAAGAAAATATATTAATTCAACATATGGTGTAACCACAATTCCGGCGAACGACGAAATTTCGTTGTCATGTTTAACGAATTTCATCGCCATGTGCTTTAACAACGATGAAATTCGTTAAACATGACAACGAAATTTCGTCGTTCGCCGGAATTGTGGTTACACCAATACATATTTATAGACATAACTTACACCAGATACTAGCCGAGAATTGATTGTCTCTCCATTTCTTTCCCTTTCGATCAATTTGAGAACAGCATTTGTTACCTGTATCAATATAATTTTATTAAATATATACATACATACTTTTACATACAATATACATATTTGGGGTTTATTCAATAAAATAAATAGAATCAAAATAAAAACACACATTCTATTCTCGAAAATAAAACGAAAGTCCATATTATATCCTTTTATTTCTAGAACTACCAAAAAAGAGTCTAGGGATAACTCGTAACCAAACGTCGTAGTACTCATTGTCTAGGGGCCGTATACATCAACGACGGTAACGCTTAATTGTAAGTTTTAACATGAACATCATCCTAGGCCAGTGGTGGCGAACCTTTTTATGTGCGCGGACAGTTTTTAATTTTGGTGTTTCAGAATTTTATTTAGACAATTTCAAAAATTAATATACAAAAGTAATATATTACCAGAATCAAAATTGTCAGAACCACCATACCAATTAAATTGCAGAAAAAACAAAAAATTTTAAAATTAAAGAAAAATTTAATATAATATTGGAATTTTCCATCAACGCATATTTTCACAATCACAATAGTACTAGATTAAAACAATACTTGTGCTTACCGAAAAACAACTCAACAAGACTTTGAAACAATATTCCGGGAGGCCGCTGTTATTTTTTTGTAAGAAAAAAGACGTTCGATTGTAAAAACTAACTTTTTGAGTCTGTTTTTTCATTATTAATATGTTTTTGGGGGTCATTTTCAGTACTGGAAAACCTTTTAATAGACTTTTTGTTACTTGTACGTGATAGTACAAGTATTGAAGAAAATTTTAGGCTCTAGAACGGTACTCTAGAAGAATCCGTAGACCAAGAGGATCGTTTTTAGAAGAACGCCTTTTTTTACAAAAAGTGAAATTTCAAGGAAAGTGTTCAATATTTTGCAACAAAAATAAAACTGTTTTTTCAGCTAGCAAGAAGCAATATTTTTTCCAAATAACAGATATCTAAGTTGCGTTAAACAAAAGTTATTAGCAAATTAAAAAAACGTGAATTTTAACAGTTTTTTGCAGTTATCTCTATGTGTTGTGCTCTAACCTATAACTTTATATATATCAATCGAAAGATAATTTGAGCCGTGTTTTTTTAATGAACTATATAGGTCTTCGTTCCAGTTCATTAAAAAACGACAAGGGAAATTTCACTAAGCGCCATCTTCAGTTCTTTAAATATATTAAAATTAATCCGAAGTTGCGTGTCAGTAAACAACTGTTACACGAATCCCCCTCTAGAAAATAATGAATAAGTTTCTAAAAAATAAATTATTTGTTTCCTCATGCCTTCAAATTTGCTCTCGTCACTTCTATGTTGTTTTTATTTTAAATGACGTTTTTCCGACAGCCGGTAAGTATGCTACATTCCGAAAAGAAAGGGAAATTTTGAAATGTCCCAAGACCTGGATAAAACCTGGGTTTTCAGATTTGTATGGGGAAGAACTATATAGTTCTTTAAAAAACACGGCTTTGAATACCTACAACTTTATAATTTGATTTTTTTCGATCCGAGCTCAAGTTTTTTTGTTATTCGCAAAAAAGCGTTTTTTTCACTTTTCGGAATTTTTGAGGTTAGGTTCGCCATGCCAAATTCAAAAACAAAAAACGCTATCTTTTTTAGAATTTTTTTCCTATATAACCATATTTTTTGTTTCCTGCAATTATTAGATGGACTATTGTAGATTGATTGGACTAGTAGCTTGTTTAAAAAGACAGCAATAGTATGTAGTACAGGTAAAATAGTAAAAATAGTGGAAATGATTGGGTACAGGCTGAAATTTCGCAGGGAGCTTCCTTTTAAAGTTCTTAATAAGGCGTTATAAAGTCTACCGATTTTCTACCCCGGGAACCTGTCTTTTTAGGGGGTTTTAGGGTCCAAATATCAGTTTTTTTGCAAATATATCTCAAACGGTAAGTCTTATCATTAAATAATGTTTACAAAGTCTGTAGATTATGCGATTATCTACAAAAAGATATATTATACATTTTCCCGTACGAATTGCCATTCATGAGATATCGCCGTTTTAAAGATTTAAAATTCTCATATTCACTTATTTTCGACTTGAATACGTTATCACACGTTAAATAAGTCCTTTGTTGGAGTACTTAGCTAATATTTTCAGGGGTCATTCCTGGACATATTTGGAGAAAAAAATTGTTCTAGAGAGGGGGCTATCCCCACTATCCACTAAGATACAGGGTGTTTCAAAAATAGAAAATGTTTTTTTTCTTAATTTACTTCAAGTTGAATTCCCCCAGACTAATTATCGTAAAGCAACATACTTCGGCTCATCTTTCAGGTAGATGTGTATTCTTTTATTTAGTAAAAAAGCAAAAACTTGAGTGGCCCCATTTAAAAGAAATATAGTTCCAAAGCATGAGCAAAATGGTAAAAAACAAAGAATATTGGGATTTTGCTCACACTTTGAACCTACATTTCTTCTAAATGGGGTCACTCAAGTTTTTGCTCTTTTACTAAATAAAAGAATACACATCTACCTGAAAGATGAGCCTAAGTATGTTGCTTTACGATAGTTAGTCTATAGTACAGGTGAAATAATAAAACGAAGATTTTCTTTTTTTTTGACCAAATTGGAGCAAAAATACAAAATTACGTCAAAATGATGCCTTTTGTTAGAAAAATTGTACTTACTTGAGTTATATAATACATATATTGTTAAAAAATATTATTTTTATTTCTTCTTTCAAAGTTAAAAATTAATGGACAATTCCAAATTACTATCTAGCCAATAAAAATATTGAATTTTCTGCAAATTATAGGGCTTATATAGCCTGATTTAAATATCCTGAAAATGAAAATCATAGTTATATTCAAATAATTGGAATATAAATCATTTTTGTAATTTGTAACTCACATCATTAGATTCGGATTCATTTTTTGTAGAGATTTGTGGATATATTTCAAATTCTTCTGCTAAATCAAAGTCTTGGCTGTGGAAGTCAATATCACACACATTCAAAGCTTCACAATTTTGACATTCTGTTCCGTTGGAGCATTTTTTGCATAAAATTGAGCATTTAATGCCCGCTTTGTTGCAGGTACATCTCGCACTTGAACAATCTCCAGTACATCCACAGGATATTAATTTTAATATTGAAGCTGGCGCTGGTTCCTGTTGAGTTTTTATAGGCTCGTAAAATACATTTTTCAGTTCCCAACCCCATTCGCTTGGATTTTTTTCATTCCCAAGCCAACATTGTACCTGTTGGTATGCCCTAAATGAGTGAAACATGGCAGTATTTTCTGTAGGTGGCAATGCTTCTAATTTAGCTTTCTCTTTCCGAAGGGACTGGTTAAATGCGTTATACCTTTGTTCATTCAATGAATGCTTTCCAGTTTTATCCCCATATAAGAACAAGAATAAAGTTTCACCGGCCTTTTGTACTTCTTCATGAGTGGATTTGACATTATTGAATACATCTATGACATTTGCCAATAGGGGTTCATTTTGAAAAAGTTTCACAATCAATTTTTTACCTTTACCAAAAATGCAACTTGTAGTATCGCAACCACTAAAGGAATGTGCTAATAAAATGAATGTCTTTATTTTAGTGTATTGCGTTTGGAGGCTTTGAGAAGAAAAAAATTTTGGTTTAACTTTACCACTTCTTGGCTTAAAAAAATAAATATCATTTTGTACTGGAGTTAAAGCAGTTAAAAGAACAAGTAGATCAACATCCTCTCCCACAATCGTTGCTTGCATTTTATGCGATTTTTCAATTGCAGTATTCACAATCAAAACATCTGCATCTGCTGTTGCATTTCTAACTTCGATGTGCTCTTTAGCAAATGCTTGAGTTAGCAATTGAATTATTTGTTCTTTGTTAAATGCATTTACTAGGAATTTTTGTTGACTTATAGTAACTACCGTGTCATTGTCTATTTTAAAATATGGAGAAGAGCAAGCTGCATTTCTGCGTCGCTGCTCACAGATCTTAGTGCTAGTGTTGTCACCGTAACCATCAAAAATAATAACACACGATTTATAATACTTTTTGATATAATTTATGTACCCCTTGCATATATCTTTGAAGGTACTCATTTCTTTACTCCATCTAAATCTATGTAATAAAAATCCTCCATCGATTATATAAATCTCTGTGTCCCTTAATGTAGCTTCGTCTACAATTTTCAATTCATCGCAAAGATAGGATTTTGCAGTTTTACGCATTTCACCTTTATTCTTAAAAAGAGACATAGGAAATGGAGCCAGTTCATACCGAAGGTATTCTTCAAGGTCTTTATTAGATTTTTTTAACAGTAGCATTCTTTGATAAAGAATCAAAGGGTCTTCTACTGTTATAATTTTGTTGTTCACTTTTACAGCAGAATACATTGTGGCAAGAGAATATACTCTGCTTGAACGTGTAATTTTGATGTTTTCAAAAATTTTATCTGTCATTTCCATCATACCTTTTTCTCCATGACTTTTAGACATATGGCAATTAATCAGGCTGTTTCCAATGACGCCAGTGCTCAGAGACATAATGGCTTCTTTTTCTGGGAAAGGATCATGTAAATCAAACCAATCAACCAACTTTCTTACATCATTATTGTTCCTAGTCACCCGAGAATCTCTTAGCTCAATGTGCTGTTCAATTGTTTCACAATGAGTGTTACAATACCTCCTTGTACTTTGAATTCTCTACTTGCAGATTGCTCTATTATCATGTCTGTCCATGTACCCGTAAAACATTTTTCACTGCGTCTCACTGTAAAGTACCCTTTGATAAACTGATCGTACTCTAAAAAATTCATTTTTTTTTTAAATAAGACATTTCTTGTAAATAGTTGTGGCAAGCTTTACAATAATGATAGTGACCACTTGCATGGAAGTATGGCATCATTAACTTTATTGTGTATAAATGTTTTTCCCAATTACCGGTCCTTTCAGCTTCAATGAAATTTTTGAGGAGAGTCACCATATTAAAATACTGCACCCATAATTTAGCTGTTGCACCACTTTCTTCTTTTTTTTCAGCTCAATTTCTATTTTTTTCGTAATGCAGTTTAAAACACTATTTTCTTGAATGTCTGATTTTGTTATGCAGGATCTTTTTCTATAATACCTTCTAATGCATCTTTAACAAATTTTTTTTCTTCATCAGTCAATTGGACGCTTTGTAAAATAACTTTAGATAACGCCAATTGAGTAAGTAAATGTGCACGAACCGCTCTAGCATAAGCATGGCCTGTGAAAATATGATCCACAGAATTTGGGGCATAAATGGTGCATAATATTTCCCGGAAGCCACTACCAGCCATAATGAAACCTATGCTACCTAAAAAACTCATCAAAAGATGAAATCCGCCAAGTCTCACCACAACATTTTTTAACTCAGAATCTTGAGGAGCAGATAAAACGATATCCATGGCTTTCATAAACAAGGGTAAATCAAAAGTTACAAAAACTGTTTTTAAATTCAATTTTTTGGCATCTTCTAGAGCCATTATAAGACAAGTATAAATAGTATCTAGATCGTTTGGTGGAGCCATTACAAAAGGCGTTGATAATATTTTAGATACATCACATGATTCGTTACGTGTAATTTTATCCATATAACCATGCCATCCAGGAATTTTATTAGATTTTAAAAAATGACCAACCATCCAATCGTAAGTGAGTGGAGTTTCATTATAGTTTGTGGACTTATAAATATTGTTCAAATTTTCAAGTACATATTTAGACACTGATTTTATTGGATTTTCATACATCATCACTCTTGCAAGGCCTTTTTTATCAACAAGATCTGACTGTTTTAAGGCAGGAACACACCGAGCGCGGTGGCGGCGCCGATGGCGGTTGTAATGCGGTGGCGATCTGACCAACACACACTAGGTTAGCGGTGGTACTGGCGGTCAGTAGTAGTTGGACAGTGGTACGTACACTTATTAGATAATGCGGAGCCCGGTACAAACGTTTTTGATAATTTGCGTCCAAATAGTCGTAGAGCAGTAAATTTTGCATTTAACTTGCGTGAAAGATTTGTTCAATAGTTTAATCAAGAATAATTAAACGCTTCTTTGTAAACGTATATTTCTAATTTATCTATAATTATTTCCTAATTTACTATAATTTTTCTTACCCATACCATTAAATTAACTAAGTCATATATTAGTACTACCATTTTCCTGCATAATTGTGGCAATTCCTTCCACTTCTCATTTTTTTTCTTATATTTTTGTATTCTGGATGACTTAAATCATATAAAATATGATGTAGTTTCATATTCTCAATAAAAATTTCAATTTTTTCACTTTCCATTTTTTGCTCACGCGGTGGCGGTCAAATGCAGCATGCGGAATCTGACCGCCACCGCGCGAATTGAACGCTGCATTTGTTGAAAGTTATAGTATCTGACCGCAGTTGGTGTGAATAGCGCAATTGTTTTTCTATATGTTACAACTGACCGCCATCGCATCGCCACCGCAGTGCCACCGCCACCGCGCTCGGTGTGTTCCTGCCTTTAACCTTGTACATTTTTCTATTTCGACCAGTGTATTTAAAACACCACATTTTGGTGTTATGCATTTCACACCTGCCATTTTGCATTTTCAGTTGGTTTCCTTTTTTTCATCATTACATTCTCAAGTAAATATTTTAATGAATTAGGAACTAGATCGTCTACTTTATCCAAAAATCCTATGCTGTTTGGATAAGAATCATTATTGTATATTTTACCAGCAATATCCCATTTTATAATTTCAGCAGCTTTGCGAATTATTCTTAATTTTTCCTCGTTCTCATCGCTATGCTTTTGCAAATACCAAGAATCGCTCAAAATTTTACATCCAATATTTTTAAAGCATACAATGGTTTGATGTTTCTTATTATTAACGATTATAATATCATCTTTATAACGTTCAGTTAACTTATCTTTAATTGTACGAATAACAGGTACATAATCGCCAGAATTTGCAGCAACATTAGTTAATTCATCCAAAGTAAACTGGCAATCACAATTATTTTCTATGAAATCATAGATCTTTTGCATTGCAGAATCAATCGAAGAGTCAAGTGGATGATCGGGAGAATCATGGTATTTACATTCTTTGAAGAAATTTCTATGACAACGTACATGATATTTTGCTTTAACAAATTTTAAATCAAAAACCGTACTAATAAGACTTTTTACATCTCGACCAAATTTATCTCCTCTTGCATCTGCTTTAGCCAAAATTGTATTTTGGGTTTGAGATCAACTAACACTACGCCATTCATCCCCACTTCTCTTAGTGTTAATCACTTTTAAGCAAAAAAAACAGTGGGTTTCAAAATCAAAAACATCTCTTTTAGATCTCATTTTTTTGGGAGATACATTACAATTTGAGATTTCTATAACCTTGCGTTTTGCTGATTGTACGTTTTTCGGGTGAGTATATTGATTTCTGCAATATTTGTGATAAAATATGTTGCTTAAATTTTGAAGTTGAAAATGCTTATTATCACCTCTTTCTTTACTACAGTTTTTAATCGTTTCTATTGCTTTAGCACTAGCTGAAATTGCATCGTCATCCTGACACGTGTTTTCACAAAAAAACAGTTTTTATTAATATCAGACATTCTCATAAATTCACGGATTTCAAATTTCACAACAATAAAGAACAATTCAGGACTCCAATTTTCACAAAAATAATTTCACAACTTCACAGAACTTGAAATTTTATTGAAAATACACTTCTGTTATTAAAACTTTTTGTCTTATTAAATTTTCTCTTAAGCCGGAACTATAATAGACGTACAAGTGCGTATGTAAATCTCTGCTCTAATGTGAAAATTAATGATTGACTATAATAAACCTCAAATTCAAACACGTTTACTGCGATTTATGGTCGATTGTACTTAAAATTGAAGAAAACATAAAGATATTAAGAAATATTGCAAAAAAAATTGGAGAAAAACCGAAAAATACCCATTTTGAGGGCTAAAACCCCCTTAAAAGACGGGTTCCCAAGGTAGAAAATCAGTATTTACTGTATTTACTGTTATTATTTGGAAAAATAACAATGAACAAGATATTGATGGTTTTATTTAGCTTGACCTCGTATATTTGTTTGGTTCAAATCTTGCGACAGCTTTCTCCACTACTTCTACTAAACCGATTCTTATGAAACTTTGCACACACATTGAGCTAACGTGACAGTGCAACCTGACAATTTTGTAAAAAAATCAAGATGGCGGTTCCAACATGGCGGACGAATTTTTCAAGTGTGTTCTGAATCCATTAAAAATCGGTATCGGGAGGTTTTTAGGGCCACAAATGACGATTCTGTGGTCAAAATTTGAAAATTAAAAATGGCAGCGCCAATATGGCGGATGAATTTTGGAAATGGGTTCTGAATCCATTGAAAATCGGTATCGGGAGGTTTTTAGGGCCATAAATGACGATTCTGTGGTCAAAATTTGAAAACTCAAAATGGCGGATGAATTTTGGAAATGTTTTCTGAATCCATTGAAAATCGGTATCGGGGGCTTATTATTATTCAAAATGGCGGATGAATTTAATGTTTTCCGAATCCATTGAAAATCAGTATCGGAGAGTTTTTAAGGTCACAAATGACGAGTCTGTGGGCACAATTTAAAAAAAATCAGTGCTGTCTTCTCATGTCGTTGGCCAAGGGGCACTTTGTGTCGCTGTGTCAGCGAATTAAGTAATATTCTGGGACTTTTAACAGACTAAAATAAAAACATAGGGCGCATAAAAACCTGCATAACCTGTATAAATAAGAACAACTTGTCTAGAAAAATGTGTTTCCTCTCTGCCGAAGAATGGGTTGACTAGTAGGTGATTTTAGTTAGGATTAGAATCCGGTATAACCGACAGGCTGGAACGTGTCGGCATCATGCTGCGCCCACCTGCCAACGCACGCAAATAATAAAAAAATCCAGTGCAGCCTGACAATTTTGTAAAAAAATCAAGATGGCGGTTCCAACATGGCGGACGAATTTTTCAAGTGTGTTCTGAATCCATTAAAAATCGGTATCGGGGGGGTTTTAGGGCCACAAATGACGATTCTATGGTCAAAATTTGAAAATTTAAAATGGCAGCGCCAATATGGCGGATGAATTTGGAAATGTTTTCTGAATCCATTGAAAATCGGTATCGGGGGCTGATTAGGGCCACAAATGACGATTCGTGATCAAAATTGGAAAATTCAAAATGGCGGATGAATTTTGCAAATGTTTTCCGAATCCATTGAAAATCGGTATCGGAGAGTTTTTAAGGTCACAAATGACGAATCTGTGGGCACAATTTAAAAAAAAATCAATATGTCGGCGCCAATATGGCGGTACGATTTTGGCAATTACAATTCGATTTCACTGAAAATAGCTATTTGGGGGTGTTTAAGGTCGGAAATAATAAATTTGTTGTCAAAATTAGAAAATTCAAAATGGCCCTGGAAATATGGCTTGCATAAAAATCACTTCACCAGAATTTTGTAAAAAGTGACTAAATTAAGACTAAAAAGAATATAAAAAAATAGGTAAAAAAACTTTTAAATTAAATGCTCCTTCATGCATATGCGAAAAAAACCCGGAAGCGCTATCGCGCTCCTCTTAAATTTTTCGCAATAAACTGCGAAAGTAAACATTTTTGGTAGTAAGAATAATTCGGGCTGTATTCCTAAATTAAAAAGAACCCAGTTTACATACTGGCTAGTGCTAATGACGTATTAAATCCCACGCGATTCTGTATTTTTTCAATACTGTATTAATGTACTTGAAAATGATTTCAAATTTTGATTTTTGCTTATGAAGAATTATGTGTTATACAGAGGTGTATTTACTAAAGTTACAAGTCCACGGTTTTGGATAGGTTATGGATAGGCGACAAAAAAATCGTATGGGTGCTGGTGGGGGGGGGGGGGGTCGTAACGGTTAGCCGCTAGAGCTTTTTTAAATTTTTTTGGTAGAGTTTTACACATCACCCTGCATTTTTGTAGCCCTATAACCTATTTGCATATGCAGATAATTGTAAATTTATAAATTTGTCTAATCTTTTCTTTTTTGTTATGCGAAAGTCCAAGCTTAGGACTACCAGTCTATCATGTCGTATTCGTCATTATGCAATGTCTATTAAAAAGCTTGTTTAGAAGGAAGCAATACAGACGAGGATATGTTGATAAGAGTCTGGAGGGTACTGAAGGAGGATGCGATGGGCCTTGCGTTTGAACTCGAGGATGTTTATAGAAGTTCACACGGATGTAAAAAATATCAAAACAAAAAAATTTTGCAACGGGGATCCGATTACGCAAAGTTGATATCAATATCAACAGGCTGAGCCAGAGAAGCAACCATCGGGGTTAGCGGGAGACACCCTCGTTATGCCACGTGAATCTCGCTAACCAGATCCTTTTGTGATTTCCCCGGAAGAGGGCCCTAAAATCCTCACTATTTAGGGAAATACTAGAAAACGATATTAAAATAGTCCTTGGGGATGTGGGAAGAAAATAGACAATGGTAGTGGATTGGTGCTCGATCTCGCTAGCTCGAACTCGATGGTAGTAAGTTCAACAATGTTCTGGCACAAAAATATTCATAAGATGACGTGGCAGTCACCAGACGGGGTAACAAATAATGAAATTGACCATGTCCTAATTGGGAGGAAAGGAACCACAGGTATATTGGATGTAAGAGCAATGATGGCAGCGTGCTGTTGCTCGGACCACTATGTAACGACCAAACGACACAGATGGTAAACACATTCAAGTACGAGAAGGAGTCCGCGAACATAAGGGCAGCAGGAGAGGCACTATTGACTGGTTCGAGCAGGACTGAAGGTCTGAAATTGAAGAAGGAAACCAGAGCCACCGCAAGGCTCAAGAAGAACCACAGACAAGCTGTACAGAAAGAAAAAGAGAGAATATCTAAACAAAGGATGTTACAGATGCAGCGGATATCTGCAGAGACATAAATGCGAACCTATGTGTAAATTCAAAAACTCTGCAACCCTGCATCACTGCAAAATTCAATAATTGGAAGTTTGTAGCTGAATCCTGCAGTGATGTGGCTATGATGAGTTTTTGAATTTACCCTATTAGTAAACCCTTATAGGATAAAAGAAAGGTGGAGAGAATATTTTCAAAAGTTATTGAATCCAATACCCATAATAAAAGAGCATACACAGACGGAGGTGTTTGTACCTCAAGATAATATTTCAATAGAGCCACCGACACTGACTTCGTGAAGTTGTAAAAAGGCAAAAATTCAACAAATCACCAGGCGTCGATGGAGGGGCAGCTGAGTTGATAAACGAAGGAGAACCGCAACTCTTAAGAATCTTACACGAACTCATCTGCAACATTTGGGAGGCTCCTAGCCTGCAACCAGAACACCCGCAAAGCGTCAAAACGCCTGTGTGGCACCCAAACGGTCACACTTATTCTAGACCAACGAAAGTAGCAGTGTACACAACGAAAGAACGAAGAAAACGGGTTACTTCCCAGCGGGAAATGGAGGGCTCCAATAGCGCTGTTTGAGCACTCCTTAAAAAGCTTACAGCGCTCCCGTTACGCTTCAGTTCCATATACTTTTTAACATTGCATGTCATTGCAAGGGAGCATAAGTTTTTATGCTCCTTCAAAAGCTTTTTAACAAAGAATTTTCATGGACGCCTCTGGATATGTGATCCGGGTATCAAAAAGCTTTTATTTTGTTTATCTTTTGCAATTGCCTTTTACTTTCCAAGCGCGAGTATGATTTTACCAAAGCAGGCCCCCAACTAAATTCTAACCACTTTTAAAGCTGCTTGTCTTTCGTATCGAACGAGAGCCGGTCCATTGAGTATGCCAATGCCACCCTTTACTGGTCATCAAGATAATCGCTCATTTTCTTCGTTCTATAAAATTTATGAAAGCTCCGCTAATGCTCGCTCGGGAGCATATTTAACAGCGCTCAAAGTAAGCTCCTCTGAACAGCGCTCCCAATTTTTCCCACTGGGTTGGTTACCATAAAGGTTTCCATGAGCATGATCAGTACATCGATTCTCGTTCGATTGCGAAGGTCAAGCGGCATTGGACGTGGTAGTACTTAGTTGGGGACTGCTTGGTAAAAAGACACTCGCGTTTGGAATGGTCTATTCCGATGCGGGTGCATTTATAGATGTTCATGCCTGTAGCAGGAGCATGCATACCTTTAGCGCCGTGCATATTTTTAGATTGTCATGCCTGTAGCGGGAGCGTGCATACCCGCTCCCTAGAACGTGCTTAAAAATATGGGTTAAAAAAAATTCAAGGCAAAAAAGTATCTTTTTATATAAAGGGTGTATACACTAAGTTTACAAAGCGGCCGGCTGTTTATAGGTTATGGTTAGACGAACAACAAATCGTAAGTGTGGGGGGGGACGTAAAGGTTTAGCCGCTAGGGCATTTTTAAATTTTTTTGGTAGAGGTTTACATAGCACCCTGTATTTTTGTAACCCTATAACCTATAACCATGAATAAAGTAGCAGTGTACACAGAATACTCCTACCTATCCAAAATTGTAAAAGAGACATTTCCACCTACTCGCAGAATTATGAGTTGTCAACTTTTAGTATTTTTCACAAAGCTTAGGTACTACATACATATATGTCGAAAAGAACCAAATAAAGCCAATTTTACCATCAAAATTGCTTATAACCTCAAAAGTAAAGGCCGTAGCATAAAAATTATAGCGATATTATTCATAGAAAATTCTCGAAGCTATCTAATTTTGAAAAAAAATTATAAGTTAACTACGGTTGTTGAAGGTGAAATTTTAGATTAAAAAAAAACAAAATTTTGATTTTTACTACTCATAACTCTGTAAATTGGTAGGGTGGCACCGTCCCTTTTACAATTGTAAATAGGTAGGAGTATTCTGCGTCCTACTACCTTATTCATGTATATAAGTTATACGGTTTCAAAACTGCGATATGATATGTAGAGCTCGAACAAAAAAAATTGAAAACGCCCTAGCGGCTAAATAATTTGAAAATGTATCAATGAAAAATGAAGTAATAAACTTTGAAGAAATATCCCTTAAACAAGTTAGTAACATAAATGAAATAAAGGAATTAAAATTGCATAAAGTAATTAATTATAGTCTAGGAATAGGAAGCATTTCGTTAATTATAATAATAGCGTTAATCATATATATCCATTATCGGAAGTTAAGAATTAAGATTATTCAGGAGAATAATCAATTTGGTGATGGAGGAGTTACCTTAGAAGCTTCGGTAAATCGTTCCCCCAGGTAATAGAATTTGAAGAATTTGTTAAAAACTTAAATTTGACAAAATTGGCTGGTGAGAACGATCCCGTCAGTATTCCTCCGTTTTCTTAAATAAAACAAAACAGGAAATGCTTACAAAAGCATTTCCTGCAAAAAATTCAATTCCGATTTCCAAAAAACAGGAAATGCTTATAAAAGCATTTCCTGCTAATAAAATTCATAATCCAATTTTATTGCTTAGGACAGCAATAAAAAAAGGTAATTGAAGTAATTTTAAGCATTTTATATTTTAGTCTTAAGACCGCATTAAACGCATTAAGACGACTCTAAAGAGATCGTCACGGATTTAATTATTTTTTATAAAATAAATTTAAATAATATTTAATTTGAGTGATTTTAGTTAATAAATCCCACATAAATATAACTTGGGTTTGACCCTTTCGGTCCACAGGATCAACTTCCCAGTATAATGAATGTTGAACTTAAAGAAAGGATATTTTAATAATAAATCAACAATAATCACAACAAATTGTAAGAAAATAGCGTAGAATGATTTTTAACAGTTTTTTAAACTTAGATAACTTTGTAATAACCCCCTCTCCTCTTTTCCTGCCCACAATTTATCAATTTCCAAGAAATCGCTTCAAAATTAGGCTAATTATTGTCATTTTCAACATTAAAAAACTATGCTTAGATGTTGTTTCCGCGCCCAACATATATAGACTACAATCCCACGGCAATTTTTGGGGGGTCATGTGAAAAAGCACGAATTATATGAAGATCGATACTCCTAAATGAGACGCAAACTTTAGGCACTATGCCGTCACTTTTGCGCATATTGATATATTATAAAAAAATAAGCTCCTAGAACCCACTGCCGTACAAAAATAATGGTACTTGAAACGAGAAGAATTTTAATTTCTGCAAATTTATCCCCCCCACAAAGGTGATTTATTCCTGTACGCGTACGGCATTTGTACATTTCGATTTCTATGCTTTCATAGAATCATTGTGTGGCTATGCCGTACATATTTGGTGGTTAAAAGATGAGAAAACCCCGACTCAACCGATACTGATCTATCGTGCAAGATCATTGCAAACTGTACGGCACCGACACCAAAATATTAGTCAACACCTAAACTAATTTTTAACAACTGTGCCGTCTAAAAGTTATGGTTAATATACATAGTCTAAGAGCCAGTGAACGGCTACCTGTATGTATTTGACCAGACCTGGGTTTTTGTACATTGAGGCCCCTATACCTACCGTACATGAAATGGGAACTCACTAAGCCCAAAGTGGTGGACGCGGCGGGCGCTCAGGTAAGACAGGTATCGATTTTTGGCTAATTTTAAATGCATTTGACCACGTCTGCCGTTTTGAAATTTCAAAAGATATTATTATTATTAACAGAAAATAACAATGGCAGACGATTATCACGCGTTTAACATAGTGGCAGACGGTTTTGAAAATACTGAAAAATTTTTTTTTTGAAAGTAATTGACCAGATCTGCCATTAATATATTTTATTTATTAGAGTCTTAAAAACTTATATTGATTATGGCAGACGTATTCGTTGCGTACACACCTCAGCAGATAACAAAATTTGAGATACTACCCGGTCAGTTGTCTATGTATTACGATAGCTGTTTTCCATCAATAAAATTTACTTATGATTTACTTAATCGCTATATTTATTGCGATTAATATTTTTTGTGTAGTTTATTTATTAAACTTTAAAAGTATGACGATAAAAAAAGAAAATATACTACGAAAAAATCTTAAATATTGGGGTTTATTGCTGAAAACAAAAAAATTATTTAAATTTATATTTTATTGTTCGTTTTTATTTACTTCATACAAAATTTAGGTCAAATAATTAAAAAAAAAACGAGCGCTCCATTCGACCACGCCACGCCAAAAACAGCAACAATTTGTATGCACTGAAGCTTTCGATAAATTTTCGAAAGCCAGTGCATACAAATTGTTGTTGTTTTTGGTGTGGCGTGGTTGAATGGAGCGCTCGTTTTTTTTTTAATTATTTGACCTAAATTTTGTATGAAGTAAATAAAAACGAACAATAAAATATAAATTTAAATAATTTTTTTGTTTTCAGCAATAAACCCCAATATTTAAGATTTTTTCGTAGTATATTTTCTTTTTTTATCGTCATACTTTTAAAGTTTAATAAATAAACTACACAAAAAATATTAATCGCAATAAATATAGCGATTAAGTAAATCATAAGTAAATTTTATTGATGGAAAACAGCTATCGTAATACATAGACAACTGACCGGGTAGTATCTCAAATTTTGTTATCTGCTGAGGTGTGTACGCAACGAATACGTCTGCCATAATCAATATAAGTTTTTAAGACTCTAATAAATAAAATATATTAATGGCAGATCTGGTCAATTACTTTCAAAAAAAAAATTTTTCAGTATTTTCAAAACCGTCTGCCACTATGTTAAACGCGTGATAATCGTCTGCCATTGTTATTTTCTGTTAATAATAATAATATCTTTTGAAATTTCAAAACGGCAGTCGTGGTCAAATGCATTTAAAATTAGCCAAAAATCGATACCTGTCTTACCTGAGCGCCCGCCGCGTCCACCACTTTGGGCTTAGTGAGTTCCCATTTCATGTACGGTAGGTATAGGGGCCTCAATGTACAAAAACCCAGGTCTGGTCAAATACATACAGGTAGCCGTTCACTGGCTCTTAGACTAACATATAAAGAACCAATTACCAGCACTTGGGAGTTGAACCCTACTTTTTGGACACAAGATAATTTTTTCTAGTACGACAAGAATTTTTTCTACAACTTGTAACTAAGTATTATTGTTTTGCAATTTAGCCGTCTATAATTAACTGCACCCAATGAAAATATGCATAAAAAACAAAACAGCAAAATTCAACAATTTGTAAGATTTTCAAAAAGCTCTGTGCATTAGAAAAAAGAATAATGTTTCAATATTATTGCTAATTACACAGGTCAACAAATAAAAAAAAATGTTTGGTGTCGAGATATCGTTAATGGTTTTGTATTAGGTGTACATTGGCAGCACTAAAAATATTTTTCATTTTTTTTTTCCTACGTTGTAATTCTTAGTTTTGGATTTTAGCTGTAATAAGTACTTCGTGTGCATGATATGCTATCTTATGGATTCATTTCTTTAAATAAATTGATTTTTATATCATGTCTTCATCCCGAAGTAGTTGTATTAATGATCCAAATCTACCTTCACAATCATCTTGACCAATTCCCAGACAATCTTGGATCCTATAGCGAAGAACAAGGAGAGCGGTTTCACCAGGTCCTAAAAAAATGGAAGAAATGTACCACGGCCGATGGGATCGGCATATGATGGCTGACTATTGCTGGGGGATGCAACGTGATAGTCCCACTGCACCTCATTCACGAAAGTCGCGAAAAAGAAAGTTGTTATTTAAATAATGAGTAATAAATGCTGTTTTCGATGTAAATTTGCCTTTATTTATGTACAAGATAAAATCTATAAAACTACACGTAGGATATCAAAAATTTTGCTAATAATGTAATCAGTATAAGGTCCTAAGTTAGAAAAAACACACAGCTTCTCGGCGCCAAAACTAGTGTTATAATTCTTCAAAGATAGAAAAACAAAGAAAAACAAGTGCCGTCTATTTTCAGTTGTGCCGTCTAAAAGTTATGGTTAACATAATTATAAATAAACAATTACTTGAGAGTTGAACCCTACTTTTGAACACAGCCAATAAGAATCGCCACTCGTGCACCTCTTTATTTTGGGGTCACAAATAATTTCTCAAATGTCCATAAAGTCAACTGGCCCGGCTACTCAAGTTACGGAGGGTCAAAGGTCACGCAAATCAGTTTTCCTCAAATATCTCGTAAATTATCGGTTGTACGGTAATTTTGGCTGAATAAAATTTGTTCTTGAGATAAATGTGCATAAAAATGTCATACACAAAGTTCAAGTAGAACCAATAGTTTTAAAAAAATTTGGGTGACAAGCTGCGGAGCAACGCCCGTTTAAACTGTCTAGCTGGAAAAGTATACGACCTTTCTAGATCATTTTTGTATATGTATATGGAAATAATTTAGGCAATGGTTTGGTGCATCAGAAACGCAAGAAAAACAATACGGCAAATAATGCATTTTTCTGAGACATCGAGATCACCAGGGAGTGGTCCAAAAGAGTCTTGCCGAAGGACTTAATAGGTTACTTTCAAAATTGACTGGTGATAATATACAATAAGTTTCAAGTATATAAGGTAAGATTTTGTTCGTATTTATATTGAAATGTAATTATTTGAAATATCTATGTACTTCAATTACATGAAGTTTCCCTATGTAGTTGAACTAAGATATAATAAAACGAATCCTTCAGAGTGAAAAAATACTTTTCTTGAACCATTTTATATACGGCATTTAGGTTTTATTGATTATTGTTTTAAGTATTAACGAATTGGCGTACAAAATATTGTTAGCGTTAAAAATAATCCTTTTCGGAGGAAAATTAATTTTCCTGTGGCAGCCATACCGCACATGTAGATCTAAAGGGTATCAACTCAAAAAAACACATTTTCCAGAAATGACGAAAAACTGATTGTCGCTTATCTGTAAATGATCAAAACCTTTAGTTCATTTTGTTGCCACGAAAAATCTTTTGGAATAAATATCTGATTGAAATACTTAATATTTGTTTTTCATTAAAGCCAAAAAACGCAATTTTTTAGTTACTGCACTTTAGGACGACGCACTTATATCTTATTTTTACAGTATTTAGAGTTAAAACGGTTTTGTTGGTTTATTTCAAACTAAGCAAGAAACTAGCGTTATGACGCCAAGTTCTCCTGTTAAAGGTCATGGGTTATAATCAATTAGATGCTAGGGGTGATTTGCGTGTGTTGACATTAATTAGTTTTAGTTGTGTATAATATGTAATTTATATCTCAAGAAATAAGTATTTTAATGACTAATATTCAATTTAAAAATAAAACAATAGAAATTTACTCAAATAATTATTTATTAATTCTCATAATGATGAAGAAGCAATAGTAGATACTTAATACAAAAAACAGTTAATTATCACCTATTACATTTCTATAATAGGAATCATAATACTGTTTTGGGATAGCATTTTTATTAATTAACTCTTGAATGTCATTTTTTTGGCAACAGACAGTGGTATTTTCGCTTGGTATTCGCGAGTCAAATGAACAGAAATTGAGGAATGTTCCGAGGATCTTCTCTTTCGCACAAAAGTTTTCTTAAAAGTTTCTTCTGCGAATGAAGTTTTATAGAAAAATGCTCCCGGACATTCCTTTTCTACTCTTAGCACTTTGATATCATGCCACTTGACTTGATTTCGGTCTTCATCCATATTGAAGTTATTTCCCCATGATTCTTGCAAACCTTTGAGATCATAAAACTTGCTATGCGTCATCTCCACTACTTTATAAGGACATCCCGTCTTTTTCGCTGTGCGAATCAAAGTTGCATATTGTTGTGGCGTATAGATTGGGCCTGATTTGATGTGCCTCTTTATTTGTTTTTCAATAACACTATGGACGTTGTCTCTTTCGTTTAGGGAGTGGCCGCGAATAAGAAACTTGTGCGTGACTGAGTTGACTCTCATGTGGCTAACAACGTAAGCATAGGCAGTTAATAAATATTTATTCTTTTGCTGACCGCTGCAATTGTCGGAGTAAAAAATTATGTCGATTTCTTTTTCACAATGCTGGTCTAACAAAGATTCTATGTAGGTTAATATGCAGCTACCAATTTCTACAGCTCCTCTCTTCCCTTCAGTCTCATCCCAAAAGTAACACACCACATCTTTCGCTTTTAAGTCACTAACAGTAAAATTGAAACAGTTAATTCTAGACTTGTAAAAGAACAGTGATACTTGTCCTTTTGGTACCTGCATAACAGCTTGTAAATCGTTAACTGCCACAATACTACCATCTGACCTGTTTTTATCATTTTCTTTTTCAGTTCTTGCTAATATTTTTTCTTTGAGATGATCTTCATACTTTTGTTGTAGTTTTTGTTTTCCTTCTTCGACTGTATTTTTGTAACTTTCACAAAGGTCACAAAGGTCCTTTTTAGGAATAAAGAATGAAATGTTAAATTCCATATTGAATATTCTGTTGAACGTTGAGGCTGTGGAAAAAGGCAAGCTATCTCTCTCACGTAGTGCTTTGTAATCACGATATAAATCGGCGAGGGATTTGTCACTGCAAATGAATTCTCTGGTTGTTTGAGCTCTTAAATAATGCGATTCAATCCTCGGAATGGAATTTATGAAATCGACAACGCTCTTCTTAATCTGAGGTTCAATAGTTGGTTGACGTCCGTGTTTTCCTCTTAATTCGCCTTCTATCACACCTGTCTCTCTTTTTTTCGAAAGTGCAGTTTTGATTACTCTATCACCTACGTCAAGAGTGAATCTGAAAAACTCGAATCCTAGAACCATTATTCTCAAAGTAAAATGCTGTATTAAGAGCTCTGAAATTTTGTGTGCAAGAATACCTATATTTCGGTTTAATTTCTTGTGAATGACGTACTATAAATTCCCTTTGTCTTTGCAGATCAGCTAGTGCCCAATATGAGTCGAAAAGTTTTTGCCTTGCTGGTTCATTAAATTTCTTTGTGCAATGAAACCGACAATTTTCCCCACAAGGTGGACGAAGTGTTTTTTCTGCAACCTGTTTCTTTGTTTTAGACATAGACTGGTAGGCTTTGCCAGAATTCTTTAACAGTTTTGCCACTTTTGCTTTCCACAATTCTGTCTTTCGAGCTCTTTTCTTTCCTTTTTTTTCTTCTGTAATGGTTTCTTGGTTGTGGCTTTCAGAATTAAGATTTTGAGTCTCAGGGTGAACAGAAGCATTTTCTATAATCGATCTCTTGGTATCGCTTTGAACTACATTTTCATCTTCAGCCTCCGAAGAACTGCTGCTGTTGTTGCTACTTGAAGAACTGCTTGAGCTGCTAGTAGATGACGATGGGGAAGCGGGTACTAGTTTAGAACGTCTTACATTTTCAGTAGTACGATCAAAATTTGGATCACAATCAGAATCGTCAAAGTCGCTTTCGTCACTTCGAATTGGTGAAATATAGTAATGCGGCTTTTTGTTTTCTCTCGACTGTCGATTAGAGGTGGTTGGAATTGAGATATCAATGTTAAGTGAAGCCTTTCGAGAGCCATCAACTGACAAAAAATTTGATAAAATTGGCACGTTTTCTTCTATCGTTGGCCTGTTAAGAGGCAACTCCGCGTCTTGAGAGAGTGTGTTAGGGCTGACATTTTCTTTATTGTTATCCTCAATCATTTTTACGAACAAACGTCCATGGCCCTTCATTTCTCTGTAACAATTAGAAAATTTTTATACAAAAAACTGAAGCCTGACTGCACGCATAAGTATCATTTCTCCGCAAGTATTTATGGAAACCTTTTTGTACTTTTTTTTAAAAACTGATTTAAATTCTATGAATACACAATTTACTTTTAAAATAACTCTTTTAATCAAATATTTCTAAGATTTATTGAAGATATAAAAATAACTCAACAAAACTGACGCAACTAGAAATTTAAAAAAAAAACCATCAAAACCGAAACAAGACGAAATATACACAAAAATTTTACTTACACCTAAAATGAAAACCGTTGCAACTCAAAATGGAACAATGAAAACTTGTCAATTAACCACGAACAGTGTTACAACTCGAAATAATACAAAGAACCTATGGAAATTCAGTCAACAAAACGGTAGTAACTCGAAATAATTCACTTTTTTATGATCACGTGTACAGGCAATCGCTTTGATGCGCAGGCGTCAACTAAGAATACATGCGTTTTGATGGGGTAGTTGTGCCTTCACTATTTCGACAAAAGCGCCTTTTGGCGCAATATAGTTGAGAATAGAGAAGTTTTCGTTAAATCTGTTTTGTTTATTGGTTCGATATATATATGAGGTTGTCGTATGTATATATAACTAAAAAAACGCAAATTTTGAGTTGATACCCTTTAGATCTATAAGTGCGATATGTCCCATGAAAAATGTACGGCAATAGAAAAAATGTTATCGTTTCATGAAATATCATTAAGATCATTGAATTTGATGTTGGTTCAAATGACCACCTCTGTACTAACTAAAAAGAGCGTGTTGAGTCGGGGTTTTCTCATCTTTAAACCATTAAATATGTACGGCATAGCCACACAATGATTCTACGAAAGCATAGAAATCGAAATGTATAAATGCAGTACAAAAATAAATCACCTTTGTGGGGGGGATAAATTTGCAGAAATTAAAAAATTCTTCTCGTTTCAAGTATATATCAATATGAGAATTGCCGTACAAGAATGTTTGGTCGGAAAAGCACCCCTCCGGATGGAATATTCAACTTACCTGTGCAGTCACATGTACCGCGCAAAAGTGACGGCAGAGTGCCTAAAGTTTGCGTCTCATTTAGGAGTATCGATCTACATATAATTCGTGCTGTTTCACATGACCCCCCAAAAATTGCCGTGGGTTTGTAGTCTAATATATATATATATATTCTTGCTCAGGATGACGAATACTACAACATACTAAAATTTCAAGAAAATCGGAGGAGTTGGGGTTAAACTCTACAATTACCTTAAAAACTATGTGCGGCTATGTAATTGCACTACACCTGTCAGAATCTGGGGATGGTCTTGTCTTGCTAATATGCAATCACACGCCCCATTACAGAATCATAAAAATGCGCAATCAGAGAATCACACGCGCACACACACACACAACAACGCCAACATTTTCAGAATAGTTAATAATCTGTAATAAGAATTAAAGATTAGGGCTTACCTGCCTATTCAAATGTTTGAATAAATGACCACGCCATGTTACAAGAGCGAGTTGATATATTTCGTAAATATCTTTTCGTCCTTCTTCGCATTCTCTTTTGACCCAATGTCGATTAAGATAAGCACACACACCATTGAGAACTTTACTGGAAAACTGGTATTCTTCCCATTGTTTAGTATAAAATGTTAATACTTCTTCATCGATCAAATCAGCACCACTCTAAAAAATGTTAATTTTACAATAGGCGTCTTTTTAAAAATTCTGTGATACCTTCAGTAGATGAATCAAGTAGTTTTCTAGAAATTCTTTAAGTCTTTTATACAATTCCTGTCCAACTAGTTGGGCGCCACCTTAAAGAGTAATTTTTTATTGTATTTATAAAGTTCCAATTCTATTAAAACAGTAAAAAAAATACTGTAATTAAGTAACATGTCAGAACGATTTAAGATACACCTCACGCAAGTTTGTATTCAAGTTGCTTCGTTTTAATAACCACATTTTTTTATTATTTTAATATTTAATAGAGCAGGAGTACAATATTTTATTCTTTTGTGATAAGTTGCGTATCTCAAATACCACAAAACTCTTAACATGTAACCCAGTAGGAAAAAAATCGCTTCGAAGTTTCTTAAAGCGGTGTTTGAAAAACTTAAAGCAGTTAAAGTACTTAAGAAGCTTCATGTTATTTTAACATTGCATGTCCGCAGAGCTCAGCATTTTTATTATGCTGATCTGCGGAGATTGTGCTTCAATACCGCTGTTATAAGAAGCAGAACGAAGCTTTTACTGAGATTGTGCTTTAATTAGTGATGGGCAAAAAAGTAACTAACTAACTTAAGTACCTAGTTCCTTATTATACTTTAGATACCTAGTTAGTTACTTAAAAAAAATATAGTTACTTAGTAACTTCTTATTTTGCTAAAACTTTACTAGAAGTACAATTTGTGAATGTTAAATTGCAATTGTTTGGTGAAAAAATTTCTCTCTTGCTCTTGTAGCTGTCCTTCAACTATAAAAATAAGAAGAAGAATTAATGTCCTTTTAAAGATTTCTTCTCTAACGTTTTTGAAAAGCTCGTCAATATACAAGGTATACAGAAACAAGGTAATGTAAAAGACTCGATACCGTAAGACGCTATTTTAGTGCTGACGTCACTTGGTGACCGCTTTCCGGATAAAATCGAAGTTGTTGTTGTTGTTTCTGCATTAGTGCTGACGTCACTTGGTTCCATTTTTCTACGGTATTCGAAGCGTTTATAGTTGGCGAAAAATATGTATTAACGATCTTTTCAAAAAGATTTGCTATTCAATAGAGAAGAAATCTGACACAGGTACCTGGTAACTAACTAAAGTAACTAGTTACTCATGCCTTCGGTACCGGGTACCTATAGGTATCCCGTAGTAACTAAATTTCCCATCACTAGCCTTAATACCGCTGTTGTAGGAAGCAGAAAGAAGCTCTTACTGCTTTATATTTGCTCCGCAGCAAAGCACTTGTATTTTTTCCTACTGGGAAGCTAAAAATCGTAAAAGTCTCGCAAATGACTTGCACGTATAGTAATGTCTAATAGGCTAGTCGGCGAGAAGGAAAAAATGATAAAAAATGAATTATTGGTCCATAGGCGAGATTATTGTTGGAGTCGCTTTGGTTTAGTAGGGTGTAGTTTAACACCCTAAGTTTGCCCACAATTTGGTTGACCGCATAACTTTTTAATTAACTTATTGTGCATAAAATAGGCACTTTTTTATATTTCTTTCAATAGCTCCATTCTTGCTAACTTTCAGTATAACATATGCCGTGGGAAAGCTCTTCGTTATGAAATACCCTAAAAAATAAACCCTGTTGGAGGCCGCTAGGTGCAAGTAGCTTCCAAAGTTTTCAAAACACGTTATTTTCACTATTTGTTTACAGGAAAACAACTGCACATAGAAGGTTGAAAATTTTTGAAGATGGTGTTTATGTAATCCCAGCAATGTACAAAAAATTTCAACAAGATCGGTTCATTTGTTTTGTGTAATTAACGATCTAGTTTTTTTTAACTTTAATTAATAATGCTGCCGTTTTTTGTAAGATCAGTTTATAATTGGGAAATTCATTTAGAAAACTTAAGAAATAATTGAAAATAAAACCCCGTTGGAATTTTTGAAAAATCGCCATTTTTATTGATTTTATGAGGTTTTTTAGACACATACTTTTTTATATTTGTTTATTTATCGAATATAAAAAGATCCCCACCATATTAGTACTGGATCTTACCTCAGCCATTCCACTTATCGAGGCTTTCTGTCCTCACCTTGCGAAGGATCTCCGCGTACGTCGCGTCCGCTTTGGTCGTGATGATAATTGCATCCGACCGGATCCTTTACCTCAGTTTGTTGCCCTCTTTGAGCCCTCTTTTTTTCTTCTTACGCTTCTTGCGCTCCACCTTCCTCCAGTCAGAGCCTTCCGGGTTCCTGCTCTCGTTTTCCACAGGGCGTGCCGCCTGTAGCGGGGCTGGCTCAACCCCAGCTTCGGGAGTCTTCCTTTTCTTTCTCTTTAAAGATTATTTGGGGTGTGCTGCTGCAGCTGCACCTTTTCATTGAGCTCTCTACGGCGCTTATTACTATGTAGTATGTACTGTGCATTATTTATTATGAATTATATATTATGAATTATATATTATGTATTGTGTATTCTGTATTATCTATTACGCGGGTTTCACACGTTTGTCAAGGCTTGACAAGCATTCGTAAATTCAAACGTGTGGATAGGGCGTTTGGCTTGGCTTGCGTAAGCTTGGCGACGGTTGTGGCCGATCCGGTCGAGTGTGGATATGCTCGGCAAACCAAAGCAAACGTTTTCAATTTGCGAACGCTTGCAAAGGAAGTTTGCGGCAATCGTTTGTAATGCGTCCACACGTTTGTTTTAAGCAAGCGTTTTCAATCCGGCATTAAGTTGTTGTTTTTCTTATTCTATTGCAACAGCAAGTAACAATAAAATAAACTTAAATGGAATATTCATAAACAAAATTTACTGACCCTTAATCTCCTGCAATATTAAGATTGATTTAGAAATATAGACTGGCGTACCATTTTTTTAATTAAGGGCAAATCTATTATTATTATAGGTGACTTTTAAGTGAAATCTTAGATTGATTTAAAGCATTTATGTTTCTCAGTAGCAAATAGCTACAAAAAATATGAGTGTGCGTAAGACCACACGTTGGAAGTGAAAACTTCTATGCCCGCCCAGTCTATATTTCCAAATAAATCTTAACATTTTAGGAGGATAAGGATCAACAAATTTTGTTTTTGAATATTCCATTTAAGTACTTCTAAGGAGTAGCAACCAGCTCTCTTTCAGGTTACAGCAACCCAGTAGGGTAAGCAAGTAATTACCCAATCGATTCCGAAAGTAGTTCTAAGGAGTAGCAACTAGTTCTCGTTCAGATTACAGCAAGTGGAGATAAGGCATTACATTTGCATGGCGATGTCATAGGTGGTAACCAATTGCCTCCGTTCTGCATTACATTGAACTGGTACAGTCATAGGTTACAAGTAATACAGGATGAATTAAATTGCATGTTAAGTCTCTTTCGCTTTTTTAAGAGATGTGCCGCATCGGCTGCGATTGCATTACACTTTGCATTACTTTTGCATCAATGTAATCAGACAAAGAACTACTTCATTAGAATTGGAAAATTTTACAATTGTAATCTTATTTACTGTATTGTCAACGGATTACAGAACCGATTCTATCGGTAATGTGTTCCAAATTTCCTACTGGGAAATGGAGATAAGGCATTACATTTGCACGGGCGATGTCGTACGCGGTAACCAATCGCCTCCATTTTGCATGACATAGAACTCTCAAACTGCATTACATAGAACGTTCAAATCATTACTCCTTGCATTACTTTTATGTGGTAGTAATGCAACAAGGAAGTACTTTTCAAGAATAAATACCTCTTATTTTCTGTAATGAGACCTAAAGAAATATGAAGCAGCTCTAAAATTAATTCTGCATGATTTTTTTTCTTGCCAGTTTCCCTACTGATATCCCAGTAGGAAAAAAATCGCTTCGAAAAGCCTTTTAAAGCGCTTTTTAAAAACCTTAAAGCAGTTAAAGCGCTTACGCTCCGTAAGAAGCTTCATGTTATTTTAACATTGCATGTCCGCAGAGCTCAGCACTTTTCTGCTGATATTGTGCTTTAATACCGCTGTTGTAGGAAGCAGAAGGAAACTTTTACTGAGATTGTGCTTTAATACCGCTGTTGAAGGAAACAGAAAGAAGCTCATACTGCTTTATATTTGCTCCGCAGCAAGCCGCTGTTTTTTCCTACTGGGATAATATAAACTTACTAACACAGATATGTCAAATGCAGTTGCCCAGTCGAATAGACGAAACGCAGTGGCTCCATGTTGCCGAAAGCGATAAATCCAAGCAAAATGTTTAAATTTGTATCCATGCAGCTGGATGGCAACTTTTGGTCGAACTCTAGACACAGCCAGAAGCGTGAGATCCTACGCTGTGCGAAGCAAAATGAAATGAAAGTTGATAGTGACGTCTGCATTGCAACAATGAAACGCAATCCCTCGCACTCCTCGTAGCTGCTCGTTCACTTCTGTGTGTTGCTGGAGTTTAACCAAAAGTTGCCTCGCTCTAGCCAGCTACATTTAAGATACATGCTACATTTCTTTGCTACCCAAAATTTAGCTGGGTATAGGAGGCAAAAGCTGAGCGAAACTGTTGATTTGGGACATGGTTTTATACAGCGACTGGGCATCTACAATTTACTTATCTGTGATACTACTTCCCAGTCGGGAATATTGGAAGCCCCTATTTATGTATTTAATTACTAATTTTACTACAAAAAGGTAATCGGTTGCAATGTAATTAATACAGAATCCAGAACATTAACAAGGCATAAGGGGGCGTCCATAAATTACGTGAGGTGTTTAGGGGGGGAGGGGGTCGAGCCGAATCTCAACAAATCTCACGTGGGGGAGGCGTACTTTTTTTTTAAGTTATACTTCTTTAGGCGCGTTTTTAAAAATCTTATGAGAGTGAATTTTTAGGAATATGCGAGACGCGAGACGCAACGATAGGCGAAGGGGTGTGGAGGGCAAGCATTTCAACTCCCATTCTTTAGCTGATGTCTGTTCACGATGTCGATGGGTGAGGGGTTTTTATCCTGAGGCTATGGAGGGAAATAAATTTCATCAACAAAGCGTGAGTTTAAGTTTTTTATGGGCATAGGAAATGTTCTTAGCTTTACACTGTGCACTGTGTTTGTGGGTGAGGGGTTTTAGCTGGAGGCTATGAAGGGAAATGCGTTGCTTGCCCTATCCATCAAACATGCGCGAGTTTCTAAAAAAATAATAAAGCTGCCATAACAATATAATAACAAGCGATAATTATTTATTGTATTATTATTAAAATGATTTTGAATCCTTTAAACCTAATTTACAAAATAATTACTTAATCACAAATTGTTTTAAACATAGACATAGTCAGTTTAAAAGAGCTCACCAGGAGTTTAAAAGAACATTCAGCGACAATGCGTTTGGACATCCATGCTCAGTATGTGACAGGTTGTGGTTCAAAGACGATTTAAAAAGTCCATCTTGTGAACATAAGGTAATTTTAACAAAAATTATACCTAATATTCCCGAGCAAAATACTAAGCTTTGCAGCACCTGGGTACAAGCTTTACACAAGAAGAGTGTTCCTTTAATGTCAACATATAATGGCTTTAAATATCCAGATGTACCTCAACATCTCCCAGCTTTAGATCTAGTTTCTGAGAGATTAGTTTCACCACGTATCCCTTTCATGCAAATCAGAAGATTGAGGCATGTGAATGGTCAATACGGTATTTATGGTCAAATAATTAACGTGCCCGTTTCAGTTAATAATAAGGTAAAATCTCTTCCAAGGAACATTGATGACGATTATTGTATAAATGTGCATATTAAATGTAAGAAAATTCATCGGTCCAGCTACTTACATGGAATTGTTAATAAGCGTACTATTAAAAGTTGGCTACAATTTTTGATACCATCCCCGTTGTACACTATGTACGATATTAAAGTTGATGATTCATTCTTTAATAATGACCAAATTCATGATGAAAGTCAGCAAGATTATGTCAGTGAACATATTCCTATAGAAGAAAGTCTTACAGCACAACAGCAGACATTATTGTGGAATGAAGAACAATATTTACGTATCGCACCTGCTGAAAGAAATGTACCAGAAAGTTTATTATTTGATGAACATGCAGAGGAACTTTCTTTTCCAGCTATTTATTTGGGTCAGTTCCGTAATTTTAGAGATAATGTTAAAGTAACCCCGTTTATGATGGCTTCTAGTGAGCTAAGAAGATCTGATCGTCGTGCAGTTACCCCGTACCATTTATTGTATATGGCAATGAAAATTATGAGAATGCGAGTTCGCGACTCTCTCACAATTGCGTTCAAACACGTTGGTAAGGATACCAAAATTACGAGAAAACAAATTGAAGATGAACAGTACATTCACAATTGCATTGAAACCAATCTTGCGTTTCTAAGAGCAATTCCAAATTCAACAGAGTATTGGATGGATTGCTAACTGCTGCGCGAGAGCGTCATAAAAACTATGTGGTAAGATCGGTTGATGCATGAAAGAAAGTGCAAGAGACACTAAATATTCTCCATCAGAAGCTAAAGTAGGAAGAAGTCAAAAGGAAAATAGTAAGGCTTAGAAATACCAGGACTATCCGCAGGTAGGTAAAAGCTGATCCAGCCCGCGACGCATTCCTGAAAACGAAAGGCCTTCCCGCGGGAGAATGGGACGACTAGTAGGTGGTTTTAGTTGGGGTTAGAGTCCTACATAACCGACAGACTGGAGCGTGTCGGTAGCATGATGCTTCCCACCTGCCAACGCACGAAAATAATAAAAAAAAACACCAAGAAATTATTTGCATGCAAATTAAAAATTAGTTTAAATCACGCCAAAGAAGTATAACTTCTAATGCGCGTACATAGGTACACACACCCACTTTTTTTCCGTAAGAAACAGTGTAAAATCGCGAGAAAACTGGGTTAAATTAATAGTACAGGTAAATTAAGCCGAAAAAAGCGATATAGCGGAAATAATTAGGTACAGGCTGAAAATTGGCAGAGAGCTTCTTTTTAGGCTTCTTAATAAGGGGTTATAAGGTCTACCGATTTTCTACCCCGAGAAGCCTACTTTTTAGGGGGTTTTAGCCCTCAAAATGGGTATTTTTCGATTTTTCTGTAATTTTTTTTGCAATATTTCTTAATATCTTTTTGTTTTCTTCAATTTTAAGTAAATATCTGTAAATTAGAAAATCTTTAAAACCGTCTTTTTGGACCCTCACTTAGATTTCATTCACGAAAATCTTGGTGCAGTATCAGATGAACATGGTGAAAGGTTTTATCAATACATATTGCTAGTAGAGAAGGAATAATGAATCCATTACATAAAAAGTATACGTGATACTATTACTATATTTCGACTCAATAGCAATTGGGTATAAAAATTTTGCACTGCCGTTTACACTGTATTTGTTCACTGTTTTAAATACCATCCAACTGGAACATCCAAAAAAATAATTTAAATATCTGGGAATGAAGAGTGTATGACGAGTTGAAAAATTCTTATCATTTTATACAATGGTCTGGGAAAAACTGCGAAAGTAATGTATGCATTGACTTATACGACCATTTTTAGACAGACTGCGACCCTACGATGAACTAGTGTGGGGGTCTAAGCTTAAACAAAACAAAAAGGCCTAGAAGACCAATTGATAAACCTGGAACCTAATGCCCCTCTCAGTATCTCAAGTCCTTAATGTACCAAATCCTACTGCAATCATAGAGATTATATTAAGAATCGGCTCTTTTCACATCAGCCAGAACACATGCTATCTGCGGTGCATTGCCACTATACAAAAAGCAGACATTTACACCAGGCGACATAATTAGTCATCTAAGCAACTTACAGGACTCGAATTTTGAATCGACAACCATCTGCTCTGATATACTAGAGGCCAAGATAGATTTTGAAAACCTTTTGTTATCATTATCGAGAGTTGTGAAGAATGGAAGTCTAACAGATCCGCACTTCTTGAATCTGTATCCTGATGTACAGGCGGCTCAAACGTCAATTTGAGAAGCTGGCTGTGACTTCAGACTCCGCTTTTCTAAGGCGATACGAAAGTAGGAAGCAAACGGAAGCTAGTAGCGATGCCTGATAAATCTTCGAAAAGAAATTATTTTCAGCCAACCAACTTCATTTATTAACTTAACTAGCATAAAACCCGCGTGCGTTGCAACGCCTTTAAATAAAAAAAGTTTATGTGTGCACTGTCCGCGGTAGGGCAAAAGTATAATGAAAACTACAAAAAATCTGGAAAATGATTTTGGATACCATATAAAAATTTAGAGTTACCTACATATACCCAAAGTCTAGATATAACAAGTCTTTCATCTTCATCAAAGCCTTCTACATTTACAAGCCATGCACAACGAAATCTCACACTCACATTCAAAGAAAATGGGACTTCAATTTATCTGACAGAATGGACTTCAGTCAGAATGGACTTCAATTTAGCTGTGAGAAAAGTAATTTTTTAACTTAGTTTTTGGAATAAAAAGTGGTAAAATATTGTATTTTATTACTTTTTAGTGCACACGGATTATCAGTGATAAGTTATTTAGTGATCTGAGTCCATAAATTAAAAAAAATTAGTGGTTAAGTGTATTTTAAGAGTGTTAATTGATTAGGTGACGTTTTTGTTTACATTCGCGGTGGTTTTTTCGTGTTAATTTAGGGAAAAAATGTTGAATTTGTGTAGTAATGGAATTAAAAGTGAATTTAAAGTAGTTAAAAATTATTATAGAAGAGTTATTAAAAACATAAGTACAAGTACTACCACACAAAATGAATAACAATAACTTTTTCACTTTTCCTTCACATTTTTCTGCACTTATGTTTTTAATAACTATTCTATAATAATATTTAATCACTTAAAAAGCACTTTTTATTATATTACTACACAAATTCAACATTTTTTCCCTAAATTAACACGAAGAAACCAACGCGAATGTAAACAAAAACTGTCACCTAATCAATTAACACTCGAAAAATACACTTAACCACTCACTTCTTTTTAATTTTTTTTATTAAATCACTAAAGCACTAATCACTGATAATCCATGTGCACCAAAAAGTGATAATATACATTATTTTACCACTTTTAAGTGCAAAAACAAAGTTAAAAAATTGTTTCGTACGGCTTCGGCAATGTCACAACCTTCTATATTACAAGCCATGAACAAGGAAAATATTGAGAGCGAATTTCCGCTCAATCGGACCACAACTCGGTGAAATCACGTTATGTTGTTAGTGTAATTTGGAGAATTTGGGAGAATTTGGTGGTCCGATTCTCTCAATTGAGATTCTTGTTCATGGCTTGTAATATAGAAGGTTGTGGCAATGTTAATTCCACAATTTTAGCACTTCATACACATACATGCACATACCTGGGGCATGGCTTGTAAATGTAGAAGGCTTTGATCTTCATACAAAATTTCCCCCCGTTAGTTGTATGCGTGCATATATGAACATCATTGCTGAGCACAACTCAACGCATACATCGTGAACTCGGCGAGACAAAGCCAGATTCTCTCTCTTCGATAAAGTATGCAGAAGAGAAAAGGTAGGAAAATTGAATCTGCTGTTTTTTTTTCATAAATAGTAAATGTGCACTAATACATCAACTTTATCCCCATATAAAATCATAAAATCGTCCGCTGGCTAGTTGTGTGCGAACGTTTATAAAAATGTTGCATTCTCTCTCTGGTACCCTGACATCGTCATTTGAAGAATGTGTGCATATAGCTGTTCGCCTTTCACTCACTAACCATATGAAGATGAAAGACTTGTTAATATCTAGACTTTGCATATACCGAGCGTTCTCAATTTATTTCTTTTTAACTGTAGTGGTATCTTACCTGAATATTTATAAAAAAAGCGATTATAATAAATCCTACGGACTGCGCGATGCAGCATCCAGTGCGTTGAAATAAGAACTGCTTACTTCTGAATCACTGTCTACTTTATTCGACTGTCCATCATACACTGGCTGCTTTCTACATTATATACGCTTATCTCCACATTATACACTGTGATCTCTACGTTATACACTGTGATCTCTACATCTCCCCCTTTTAAGATATTCATTGTAAGAAGGGGATGTAGGGGTCATTATGTTTTTTTTGCTATCGTATACTATGTTGACTAATTTGTAAATTCTTAGCTTTAAAGTACAAGTATTACCTGTTATTTCTAAGTTCACTGTGTGCCTGACACTAATATCCAATACAGCCACTATGTTATTAATGTACAAGTAGATAATTTCTTACATTTAAAACTAATTCAGAAAACTGTTCACTAACCAATATATGTATTTGTATTTATAACTGCGAGCCAATGTCAACTGCAAACCTTTTGTCTTTTCACTTGTTTCTTCTACTTCTAATAAAATATGAGTTTCTCCTCACTTCCCTTCCGTTCTCCAGTTCAACAGTGTATGACCTTGGCATGGGTAATTTATTTTTAATCTTCGCAGGTTTCCACTGTTTTTTCTCATTATCTCTTATCCATACTTCTTCTCCTTCGCAAAACTTTTTTTTTCTTTTGTTCCAATGTCATAGTATTTTTTATTATCTTCATTGTTTCTTTTTATCACAGGCCCTATTTTGGTGCAAGAACTCTGATTTTTATAAAATTTTGTTCTACCTGGGACTAAACTTCGAGTTTGTCTGCCCATTAATATCTCTACTGGTGAAATACTTGAATTTTTTATAGGGGTGTTCCGATATTCTAACAGCCCTAACCAAAGGTTCTTATGACTCTCTGCACATTTCCGCATTAAACTTTTTGCAATTTGTACACATTTTTCTGCAAATCCATTTGACTTCGGGTATAACGGACTACTAGTTATGACTTCTATGTCCCATCGCTTCGCAAATAACCTGAATTCGTATGAGTTGAATGGAGAATTATCGGCTACAATAATCCCTGGTATTCCATAAACTGCAAATATATTCTGTAATTTCGCGATAATTGCACCTGACTTTTTTTGTATTTAGGGGAATTACATCAATGTATTTTGAAAAATAGTCCCCTACCACTAAATATGTTTTTCCACCTACTTCCATTAAGTCCATACCTATTTTGTGGAAAGGAATTTCTGGTATCTCATGACTTATTAAGGGTTCTTTAATGTTAGATCCTCGATATTTCTGGCAAATTTTACACGTGGTCACTATATTCTCAATTTCTTCATTATATCCCGGCCAATAAACCAGTGCTCGGGCCCTTTGTTTGGTTTTCTCTATGCCCATGTGTGACTTATGTAGGCTCTCTAGCACACTTGCCCTTAATTTTTTAGGAACAAATATTCTATCATTGAAAAACAGAATACCCTCATCTACATCCAACTCATTTTGGAATTTCCAAAAGTATTTTAAGTGTTCAGGTAAACTCTTTTTATCTTTAGGCCACCCGTCTTTTACAATTTTTATTAAAGCGCTTACTACTTCGTCTTGAGTTGACTCCTGTTGAAATTCTTTTTTCCTTTCAGTGCTAATATTTATGGAATGTACTAACTCATTCAGCCCAGGAATTTCAGATTCTACTTCGCAATCATTGCTATAATTTCTTGATAAAAAGTCTGCTACAAATAAATATTTACCTGGTAGGTAATTAAATATAAGCTTATATTTTTGTAGTTTTAGCTTCATTCTCTGTAGTCGAGGCGATTGTATCTTATGATACTCTTTTCTTATTATACCAAGTAACGGCTTGTGATCTGTTATATTCACACTTCGCCCGTAGATAAGTGAATGCCACTTGGAACATGCAAAAACCACTGCCAAAAATTCTTTTTCTATCTGTGAATAATTTTCTTCAATAGTCGACAAGCTGCGCGAAGCAAAGGATACAGGTCGGCCCTTTTGCATCAAGCAACAACCTAGGCCTCTTTTGGATGCATCTGTCTGAATCGTGATACTTTGCTTTTCGTCAAACGCTTTTAATGTTGGTGCATTCACAATCATTTCTTTAATTTTCTTTAAACATTCGTCATGACATGGGAACCACTTGAAAGTTACATTTTTTTTCAAAAGATCCCTGAGTGAGGCTGACACTTCAGATAAATTTGGTACATAATCCCTAACGTAATTTATAAAGCCCAACAGTTTTTGCAGTTCAACCTTATTTCTCGGTGCAGTAAGAGCTTCGATCGCTTTTACTCTTTCGTCACTTATGGAGATTCCACTTCCAGAAATTTTATGACCTAAAAATCGTACTTCTGGAACTTTATATTGAACTTTGTTTCGATTGAATTTAATATTCTTTTCATGTGCGCGTTTTAGTACCATTGCTAATGTGCGATCATGTTCCTTGTCATCTTCCGCGGCTATAATTAAATCATCTATATAAATGGTAACATTTGGTATATTAGAAAAATTGTCTGTGTTTACCTTTTGAAAAACTTCTGGGGCCACTTTTAGCGCGAAGGGTAACCGTTTAAATCGGTAACAACCGAAAGGTGTACTAAAAGTACAAAGTTTTTTTGATTGATTATCAAGTTTTATTTGCCAGTATCCGTCTTTTAAATCTAATACCGTAAATACCCTTTTATTGGCAAAGTTTGATTTTATCTCTTCAAAAGTTGGTATTTCAAAAAAATTGTCTTTTATAGACGCATTGAGTTCTTTTGGGTCCAGACAAATCCGAATTGTTTTATTTGGTTTCTCAACAATTACAATGTTGGACACCCAGTCACTCGGTTCTGTTACAGGCTCAATTATATCCATTTCCCTCAGCTTGTTTAGTTCCATTTGCAATGGGGTTCTCAGTGATAAAGGAACACGACGCGGTGGTTTCGCTACTGGCACCGCGTTGTTTTTCAGTTCTATTGAAAATTCTTTTTCAAAGCACCCCAGCCCTTCAAACACGTTTGCATATTTAGCAATTAAATTTTCTTTATTTTGTATATGCAACTCCTCTATTCGCTTAACTAAACCTAATTCTTCGCAACTGTGAAGTCCTAAAATTGGGACCGTATTATCATCTACAATATAAAATTCTTGCACTGACACCGTATTTCTAGCTATACACTTCAATTTTATACTTCCCATCGTTTTAATTTCTGATCCATTATATGCTTCTAAATTTAAACCAGTCTTTTTGCATAAACCATTTTTGATACCCGACATATATTTAAGCGGTATGACATTCACCTGCGACCCTGTGTCTAATTTGAACTTTATCATTTTTGATTCTATTTTTATTGTTTCATACCACGATTTGTTCGACTTCTCACCGCACCTTTCCACCGAATCTAAGTAAAAATTTGATTCTGAACTATCAGAATGATTGGCTCTAATTTCATTCATTGACCTTTTTGTGCACATAATAGCGAAATCATTACGCCCGTTACAATTTCTGCATTTTTTTCCAAAGGCTGGACAATTACCTTTGTCGTGTTTTACCGAACAAAATTTGCAATTCACATTGACCCACTTGTTTACATTATTTTGACATTTCCTGTTATTTTGTTTTGAATTCTTATTATCTTCATTACTAAACCTAGTCTTGTTAGTATTATTAGAATATTTTGTATTATGAGTAAAAAAATTTTTGTTAGTTGTGTTATTTTGATTAAACCTGCTGTTGCTCTAAGCGATGAAATCCACTGAAGTTCCAGGCCCTCGCATGACATTCAATTGCTGGTACGATGCTTCAGCGGCTCGCGCCATATCAATGGCCTTTTCCAATGACAAATTTTCGGTCTCCAACATTTTTTTCTGCAAATTTTTGTCCATAACTCCAAGAACGATCCGATCTCTTAACATACGGTTCTGGTCCTCAAAATTACATTTCCTGACACTCTTTTTAATATTCATTAGAAAATTGTCAAATGGCTCCCCTTGACCTTGATTTCTGGTGTGAAACAAGGAGGTTTCGTAGACTTCATTTTTCTTGGGTCTACAGAAATCTTCAAATGCTTGTACTACTTTCTCGTACTTCTTTTTTTCACTTTCACTTAGATTGAAGGAATTAAATACCTCCACTGCATCTTGTCCAACTGCATTTAGTAGTATTGCCACTTGTACCGGTTCATCTTTCTTTTTTAACTCTATTGCCGTGGCAAAAATTTCAAAGTTTTGCCAGAAAACTCTCCAGTTCTCTGAAATATTGCCTTCTAACTTTAACTCTTCCACTTTCTTAAGAAATTCCATGGCTTTGTGTATATACACGAATCTCACGTTCTTCGGGGGTCGACCTCGTGGTTTCTTGGCAGTAATCAAGGGCTTTTTCACCTTGGTCATCAATACTTCTTTTAAATCCGTTTCTTACAGATGGTACATGTGTGGCACAATACAATATATCACTTTTCTATTATTATAAATAATAAACCCGTTTACAGACTTTTTACACACAAAATTTTCACACCAGTCACAAGGTCAAATACGTCAGAGAGCACATTTTGACTATAGCGGGAGTGTTTTTTTCAGGTTCCATTTTATTAGGACTGCGCCATGTAGTGGTAACTCACCTGAATATATATAAGAATAGCGATTATAATAAATCCTACCGACTGCGCCATGTAGTGGTATCTCACCTGAATATTTATAAGAAAAGCGATTATAATAAATCCTACAGACTGCGCGATGCAGCATCCAGTGCGTTGAAATAAAAACTGCTTACTTCTGAATCACTGTCTACTTTATTCGACTGTCCATCATACACTGGCTGCTTTCTACATTATATACTCTTATCTCTACATTATACACTGTGATCTCTACGTTATACACTGTGATCTCTACAAACTTTAATTTCAAAACAAAACTTCTTGCACACATGTGCTCCTCCTTCCTCTTCTTGGCGGTTCAGTTAGAACAACCGTACTAAATTGAGATGTGACACTGCGTTATGTATGTATTCAAGTAGGTGCCTATGAACATGCAACTTCTCGGTGAATTGGAATTTTAACTTTCTCTTTTCGGTTAGCCGTTACACTGCCCCCTTCTTACTTAGTGTTCGGAGCTAGGATGTGAAGATTTTTCGATTTCCCAACTCTTGAACAACGTACATACAACTGACGTGGAAGGGCTTATTTGGCAAAATTCGTCCCCCATATTGGCCCCGAAATTTAAAATTTATAATTTCTGATCATAAATTCTTTATTTGTTAGCTTAAAAACCCCCAGATACCGATTTTCATTGGAATCGGAATACAATTGGCAAACTTATCGGCCATATTGGTGCGGCCATTTTGAATTTAAGTTTTGATCATAAATTCGTTATTTGCAACCTTAAAAACCCCTTGATATCCACTTTCATTGGAATCGGAATAGAATTGAAAAAATTCGCCCGCCTTATTGGGGCGGACATTTTGAATTTATAAGTCGGATCATAAATTATTTATTTGCTATCTTAAAAAACCCCAGATACCGATTTTCATTGAAATCGGAAGACAATTGGAAAAATTCGTCCGCCATATTGGCGAGGCCATTTTGAATTTATAAGTTCTGATCATAAATTATTTATTTGCTATCTTAAAAAACCCCAGATACCGATTTTCATTGGAATCGGAAGACAATTGGCAAATTCGTCGGCCATATTGGCGCGGCCATTTTGAATTTATAAGTTCTGATCATAAATTCGTTATTTGCTACCTTAAAACCCCCAGATACCGATTTTCATGGAAATCGGAACACAATTGGCAAATTTGGGTGGCCATTTTGAATTTCGGTCATATTTCGGCGGCCATTTTGAATTTCAAAAATCGGGCTTCGAGGTGCATCATGGGAGGCCCCCGCGGACCTTCCTGCAAAATTTCGAAGCTGTACGATCACTGGTGCGCCCGCTATAGCGCACACACATACAGAAACTTTCTTTTATTAATATAGATTTGACATTTTGATGCGAACAATCAAGACCCTTGTAAGTACAGGCCTGGAAGCAGCCAGGCCAACTAATACTAACATAGCTGAAAACAGGCCAAAAATATTCTGACAGTTGTGGAATTAACATGGCCGAAGCCATACGAAGCAATTTTTTTAGTTTGTTTTGCAGTAAAAAGTGGTAAAATATTGTATATTATCACTTTTTGGTGCACATGGATTATCAGTGATTAGTGCTTTAGTGATTTAATAAAAAAAATTAAAATGAAGTGAGTGGTTAAGTGTATTTTAAGAGTGTTAATTGATTAGGTGACCATTTTTGTTTACATTCGCGGTGGGTTTTTCGTGTTAATTTAGGGAAAAAATGTTGAATTTGTGTAGTAATATAATAAAAAGTGCTTTTTAAGTGATTAAATATTATTATAGAATAGTTATTAAAAACATAAGTGCAGAAAAATGTGAAGGGAAAATGAAAAAGTTATTGTTATTCATGTTGTGTGGTAGTACTTGCACTTATGTTTTTAATAACTCTTCTATAATAATTTGTAACTACTTTAAATTCACTTTTAATTCCTTTACTACACAAATTCAACACTTTTTCCTTAAATTAACACGAAAAAACCACCGCGATTGTAAACAAAAATGGTCACCTAATCAATTAACACTCTTAAAATAAACTTAACCACTATTTTTTTTTAATTTATGGACTCAGATCACTAAATAACTTATCACTGATAATCCGTGTGCACTAAAAAGTGATAAAATACAATATTTTACCACTTTTTATTCCAAAACCAAAGTTAAAAAATTGCTTCGGCCATGTTAATTCCACACCTGTCAGACGATTTTGGCCTCGCACAGACACAACCAAAAAGTCTGCTTCCAGGCCTGTACTTACGAGGGTCTTGGAACAATGAATTGTTTCAAGAATATTTAAAGAGTTTTTAGAATATTTTAAAACAAACAAATAAATGCAGCGCATGCGGCAATGGCTTTACTCGCGGACTGAAATCCGATAACAGGCGGACAAATTTAATTCGAATTCGCATTGGTGGAGGATACCATTTTCTTATTTCCGAATTTCATGACTTTCGAATTGCATTCCAGGATAACCCCCCTGGGTCATTCAGTCACAGGTTTTTTACCCAAAGATGACATCTATAGAAGAATGCTCCGGAGTTTGTATTTCTCCAGAATCATAAATGGCTCTACTATTACTATTCACACAGTCAAGTCGTTACTTCTAAAAACGAATCAGTGGATGCCAAGTCAACCTTCATATGTCAATATATTGTAAAGTTCTAAATTTTTTTTATATTCCATATGCTTGCTCTACAAATACACGAGTTGAGCTCAAACTAGAATTGAAATTTTTCTGTTCTCTTGTTAAGAAATCATTATCCCTGTAAGGCACCATGAAGTTGGTTTCCAAAGGATAGGCAGAATCACCTGCTAAATGGTAATCCGCAGGTATTGTAGTTTATTTTGGTGCATGCCGAGTTGGTGCTGTTATGATTTTGTGGTACTGTTCTTCAACACAAATTATGTTTTTTTAAATAAATCCAACGCAATCAAGCACAGATTAAGGTATTTACACTAAAAATACGCATAATAGTGTATATCCTACAAATTTTTTAAAATTTTAAAAATCTCACGTGAGATTTAAGGGGGGGGGGGGGGTCGAGCCAGCGCAGGAAATAGTGCGCAGGAAATAGTGCGCAACAAAAGTGCGCAGGAAATAGTGCGCAACAAAAGTGCGCGTGACGCTAGTTTTTAGTTTTTACCCCAGGCCAAAAAGTGGCCAACGTGCCTCAAGAAGTTTTCACTTCAAAAAAGACCAACATTTGGAAATTTCATGGGGTGGTTCTGCACATCCTCTCTCACCATCTCCCCCATAAACTTACGTTTGTTCGTTCGAATTGTTCCCGCGCTGTACACTCCTGTAGAACCGTCCATTATGCTGTAAGCATGCGAAGGGCGACCGACGAATCGCTTTCCACAGCGACAATCAAAAACGAATAGAATACACGGCTTTTGTATAAAGGTAAACATTAGGGTGGTCCTTATTTTCAACTTTTTCGATATTTTTGCAAGGCACCCCCTCAAAATATTCTACTCGATGAAAAATGGGGAAATGTGAAGTTTGGGGCAACTCCGAAGATATTTAGAGGTCGCTACCGGCGGTCAAAGTTTCGAAAAATGTGATTGCATATTTTCCGGTTTACCCACCACTGAAATACATATATTATCCGACCCTGACCCTCAAAATATTAATACATATTTAATAAACCTTTCCAACAAGCCAAATTTCAAAAACAACGGTTGACAAATAAGGAAGTTATGGCCAATTATATTATGGCCACTAATTCTTTTGCACGTCCCCAGATGTAGAAATCGAGGGGCGTCAGGTCTGGGGGCCGTGCGGGCCAAGGAATAGGGCCGTCTCTGCCAATCCACAAGTTGGGAAATGTATTGTCTAAATGATCTCGGACCGTTCGTTGGTAATGCGCCGAACAGCCGTCATTTTGGAGTTTCGAGGCGACCGTCGTAGAGTAAACACGTTCACAGTGCATACTACAAAGTGCCTTCAAAAGCTTAAATAAAAACCAAAAAGATATATTACATAATTATTGTGCTCTGGGTGATTGATCCGTTGAGAGATATCGGTTATTCCCAGTCAATATAATTAATCAAATAAAACTTAATTTCCATAAGTGATCTGTTTAGCAGTGTTCAGGCTGGACATTAACACAACCTGAAAAGAGGAGCACCTGCCATGGACGATGGCGGGACCCTCTTGGTCCCCAGCCGAGCAAAAGTAAAGGAGCTCGAAAAGAGTCGGAGGTAGGTAAGCCTACCTGTAAAATTAATATCATCGAGCATATTACTTACAAAAGTGCCAGCACAAGTGGCCATTCAGTAAGAACTAACGGAATCGATGACGTCGATCCACAACAATCGCATTCCGAATACTCTGGTGATGATACGTCTGATACCCAACAAGACATGGACACTACCGTTCCTCACACAACCGAGGTGGTAAATGATGGTTGCACCAACACTACTACCGATAGTATTCTTGATACTGATGACGGATGGATAAAAGTTAAACAAAAGAGTAAATATTTCCCGTCAATGACAGTGATCAACAAAACGTCGACACTCAGCCAAAACAGATTTTCGCCCCTGGAACCTGGCGTGGAGCAAACACCTCAAAATTCTTCTAGTTATAATTATAATAATAATAATAATAACTTTAATAATACTAATAAATCCACTAATTTCAATTCTTTCGCTAAAACTGCATATTTTAATAGAGAAAAGATTCCAAAAAGCACGGGCTACTGCCCGCCCATAGTAATCCAGGATATCAATGTACAAAAGCTCACAAAAATGATTAACTCGATTTACCCAGAATGCGATTTCAGGATCGCAAGGACAAGGGGGAGTCTGCACGCTGTTCTTCCGTAAGAAACAACACAAAACAGGCTTTTTCGAAAAACTAAAAATTAGAAAAGTGACAGCGCACACATACACGCATCCGGAGGACCGGTTTCAATCTTTAATTCTTAGAGGCATTGACTCTGAATTCTCCCCTGACGAAATATTTAATGTACCTGTCTAACAACTACCCGACGTTAACAGTGTTAAATATTGTGTTAAAATATTCTCTACCCCCCATTCCCGTAAGACCAAGACACCCCTCAATCTATTCATCGTACAGTTCCCCCCTCACATAGATCTGGCAAAGGTCACCAGCATCAAGGCCATATTATACCAGCGTGTTTCCTGGGAAAAAGTTAAGAAGATCGGCCCGGTACAATGCAAAAATTGTCAACTCTACGGTCATGCGGCATCAAACTGCAATAGAGACTATCGATGCGTAACATGCGATGGTAACCACCCGCCTGGGCCTGGTAACTGCCCCAGATTGGAAGACGCTGCGCCGTACTGCGTAAACTGCAAGTCCTTAGGCCACCCGGCCAATTTTAGGGGCTGTCCTGTCTACCTTCGCAGGGAAGACCTTAAAAAGAAAATGCAGCAAAATAAGCGTAATTCCTTCAGACTTGATGACAGTCAGTACCCGTCCTTGAGCAAGAATACCAGTCGTTTTAACCCCCCTTCCACATCCTATGCGGAATGTCTTAGAGAACAGCAACCTAAATCTAACATGAATGCCCCCACGAATGAATACCTTGACTTCCTCAATCCGGAGCCCCTATTCGGACTACCTCTACCATCTACTAGATAAGATAAGAAACTATATGCCTTTATACATGAATGCCAGCGATCCAATGGGTAAGAGAATGACCTCATTCATACCCACAAGTTTGATTTCGTCTGCATTCAGGAAACACATCTTCACGAAAAAGCTAAATTCAGCTTACATGGATACAAAATCTATCGGAACAACCGCCACCAGGGTACTGCCCTTCTCTGTAAAAGTAGCTTCCTTTCTCGTCAAATCTTCCCTTCCCTCCCCTTCACTAACGTGGCAGTTGAATTCGTCATTAACAACAATAGTAGCCGTTCCCACCACAAATTTCTCATAATTTCTCTCTACCTGCCGTCTAACGTACGTTCCTCCGATTTCAACTCGCTTTTTCACCTTTTAAACCAGCTCGAAGCAAACTACGAAGGTATCCTCATCGCAGGTGATCTAAATGCCAAGCACTCTGACTGGGGTAATTCAATTGAAAATTACAATGGTAAGTTGCTCAAGAGATTCACAGCTGCTCCACTTTCCCGACCTTTTCGGACCACTATACCGTAGTCTTGGAGTTCAGCTTCCCTATCTTCCACCCTGCCACAACTTCCGTTCCACTGTTTCGTTCACTTGAAAAGGTGATCTGGGAACAACTTGGCAATGATGTCAATAATGCTTTCTGCTCCCAGTTTCTTCCCAATACTAACCTAAATAACGATGACATCGACTCTGCCATTAACCTCCGCAATGAAAAGTTCATCACCTTTCTAGACAGGGACGCGCCTCTGAAGCCCCAAAGATTCCTTGACAGACTGCCCGTAGATATCCAAAGACTTTTCTTAACACGCAAAAGATGGAGAGCGAATCTCAAGCGCATGCTCGAAAGGAATCTATATACACATAACTCGCGTACAAGGGAACTCGAAGGCCGGATTCGATTACTAAATTATATTGTTGAAGCCAGGGTCTTTAGATTCCTCAATTGGTCGTTGCAGAACAAACAAGGGCTATGAAGCCGGGGCCCACACTATACAAAGAAATCAATCGAATCATTGGCCGAAAACGTCCCCAACCTTTCGAATGTCTTAACGCCGGCTCTCTATCATCATCCGCCGACATAGCTGAGCACTTTGCAGATTACTACGAGGAACTTTTCAGGCCTATAATACCCGTCTACAATCCCGCAAATAGCGAACACGTCGTTCGCTCTGTTGACGCTCTCCAGCTTCAGCCGTCGGCCTTTTTTAACTTCGCCGACACATCGTCTTGCAGTGACAATTTATCTCACCCCTTTCTAACCCTCCGAACACTTGAACTCATCATCCGTTCTCTCAATGGTAAAAGATCCTCGGGCTTCGACAACTTTTCTAATTACACCATCAAAAAGATTGGCCCTTTCATTCAAATCCCCCTCTTAATAATCTTTAATAATTGCATCAATAACTGCTACTTTCCCAAGGCCTGGAAAGCATCTAGGCTCATTCCAATACTAAAGAAAGGAGAGCAGCTCAACTCCCCCTCAGACTTCCGGCCAATCTCTGCACTCTCAAATATCGGCAAGCTCCTCGAAAGAGCCATCGCGTTCGACCTTGACCACCACTGCCAAAGCAATAATCTAATCCCACACGAGCAGTTCGGCTTCAAAACTGCACACTCCACGGAGCACGCCCTCCTCGTCCTCCATAACGACATAACAATGGGTCTCAGACAAAGAAACGCCACTCTCGTTTGCTCTCTAGACATTAAAGCGGCATTCGACTCAGTCTGGCACGCGGGTCTCATTTTTAAGCTCGCACAGCTCCAGTTTTCTCAGTGACCGTACTCTCGCAGTCCAAATTAACGAAGCTGTCTCCAGACCGGTGGCAACCAGGTCAGGAGTCCCCCAGGGTTCCATCCTTGGTCCCAAATTGTTCAATTTATACCTGTACGATCTGCCACACAAAGTGCCTGGACAAAAATCCAAGGCCATTCTTTACGCCGACGACACTCTAATTTACGCGACCGACAGTAACACAAAGAAAGGCATGGAATGGTTATGTAAGCATATTGCGGCAATAAATCGCTACTATAGAACATGGGGACTCTCCCTAAATGAAAACAAAACAAACTTCATTGCCTTCCGTAACGCTTGGGGAAAGGGCAGGAGAGGTGTCGCTAAAGAGTGCGGTGCCCTCAGATTCAATCTGAATAACACTGAAATTAAGGTCTCTAAATCCCTTAAGTATCTGGGAGTACACTTCAACCATCTATTAAAATTCAATCAACACACCAAAACAATCATTTCCAAAGCTAAAAATCTCCTCGGCCTACTCAACCCGGTTCTAAAATTTAATAGTAAGCTAAATGTGAAATCTAAGCTCCTCCTCTATAAGCAGCTAATAAGGCCTATCATTTGCTATGGCTTCCCCTGCTGGCACACCATATCCACCTCCTGGGCCAACCGCCTTGAGAGATTGGAAAGAAAAATTCTCAGGCAATGCTGCTCGATAAAGTTTAATACGCGCAACAGATACTATTCAAACAATGAACTGTACGATAAAGCTAACGTAACTCCTCTTCTCACTTATCTCCAGGACAAATGGAAAATCAGGTCAGCCAAACTTCAAAATCACGAGAACCCGTTAATCAGAAAGTGTTAGGCTGACAACGCCTCCTCCCCTTCCTCCACCTACTACCTAAGCCCCTTCAATCTCGCATCCTCCCCCTTGCTTTTATAATGGTCGTGACTCACTACACAATAGAGAATAATGGTCGCTATGGACTGGCGTCGCTTTGCTTTACATAAACTAGAATGATCTGGCACGCTGCCTTTTTTGCCCAGTCAGGTTCAAGGCTGACTGTCCCGAGAGAATTGAAATTACTACAGTCACTAACAATGTAATGTGCCTATCATCGGCTCAGAAGTCTTAAGGCTGGATTACAATGCTGTCGCTGTCGCGGTCGCTGCCGCTTGTCGTAGACGCTGACGCTCCAGTGGTTGCTTTCGCAGTTACAATGAAGTCGCACTGAATATCAAGTTATCTGTCATTTAGAAAATTAAATTTCAAGTTAGGTGTATTTTTTGTGTTAAAATAAGGGGCCATCCATAAATTACGTCACACGTTAAGGGGGAGGGAGGGGTCGACGAAGTGTGACGTTGTGTGACAAGGGGTGGGAGGGGTTCTAAATTTCGTGACGTCACATTTCAAAATCTAATATATCTAAGTACAGTAATACCCTGCTTTACGCAAGGGATACGTTCCGCAAAAACTCGCGTTAAGTGAGATCCTCTTTAGGGAGTTGCGTTTAAGCATAGCCAAAAGTCAGTACAAAATGCAAATCAATTCGATTCGTCCTCAAAGAATTGCTGCTAGACGTGCCAGAGAAATTCTTTGTTTGGATGATGACGATTATGCTATACGGTTGGATGAACATAAGATGTTGACACAACGAATGTTCCTGACATTAACAACCCAAACGAGCACGAAGTGACTGCTATGCCAGTTATATACCGGTTCTACACGTTCAACTTTTTCATTCAAATTTTCGATATTCGAACTGTCAGATTTCTTGACTTGAACGAAACCGGTGTCCACATACGCGTTCAACATTTTCTTTCAACTTTTAAGCACAGTTTAAAAAATGAGTTCATCCGAGTCAGAAGAAGAACTCGTGATCGCAGTCGCCGCTGAAACTGATGAAAGTGCAAAAACAAAACGAAAATGGATCGAAGAATAGAGGAAAAATAAAGAAAAACGAAATTCTTTCCATTTTTTACAGTATGAAGGTTAACCGATAAGAAATCGTATAAAAACCGACACTTTTAAAAAAATTTGAAAGAAAAACCAGGACTGGAACGAAAATTGTTGGTTAACTTTTACTTGCCTTCAATTGTCGAATCACGACGAGTCTCTTTCTAACTCTACATGCGAGCGAAAGAGAAGGAACTTCCTAATTTCGAATAGTTGAATGAAAAGTTGAACGTGTAGACATGCTCATAAATAACTTAAAGGAGTGGGTTCAAATTCCATGGACTCAAGATAATTAAGTTTGTATCTTTCAGTAATATAATTATTCGTATTTTGTTTTGTTAATTTTTTAAAATGTTTGATTTGATGTTGATTTTGTTAAAAAATAATTTAAATGGAAATAAAGCTAATTTCGGAACTGTTTCAATTTAATAATTTCTAGATGTAAAATTTTAAAATATGTGACGTCACACTAGGGAGGGGGGAGTCTCACAAATGTGACCAACTGTGACAAGGACGGGGGAGGGGTCAAAAAATCATGAAATTCGTGTGACGTAATTTATGGATGGCCCCTAAACAGTAAAATTAATGAATGAATGAAAAAAGTGGCTTTAATAAAATTAAAAAATAATTTACACAAATATTAACTTCCAAAAAGTTCACCGTTGCTAGTGTCGCGCGACCAAAGTTGAAATGTTGCGAACTTTCCGCGACGCGACACCTTAGCGACAAATTGTATTTTCGATAAGAGAATTTCATACATTTTAACTTTTGACAGTTGGTGCGACAGCGACAACGACCGCGACAGCGACAGCATTGTAATCCAGCCTTTACATTTTAGTCAAATGAATGCCATTTACTGACTCACCATTGTAATCTAGAATTAGCAATTGAATTATTTTGTTTAGGACAAGAAGTCCGAATACTGATAACTGTTATAACTGAACTTGTATAAGATGTGACATGGAAGGCCCTAGCCTGTTTTGCTGCACTAGCCTAGCAAATATAATCCGAACTTTATTCGTCCTTGCCCACCATAATCCTAGTATTAAGACGCACACTTACATATTATTAGGAAAGGCCAATGAATATACAATTTTCTTTTTCTTCTGTTACTCTGGTTTTAAGAATAGCACTAGTTATTGTAGCCACTAAGATTCCGATAAAAAAAAAACCAAATGTAAGTCTTCTGAGCCGAAACTAAACTAAACTATTATTACCACTACTATTAACTATTAGCCACTAACACGTAGTATAATAAACAATTGTAAGGTCCGGGTCTGGCAATGCCTCCTCTCTAAACTGCGAAGCGCATTTAGTCTGTTCACTGAAGAGTTACTGCTACCTCCCGGTGTGCCTTTTGAACAAAGTACAATATAATGCAGGACCGGTGCCAATGCGCGGCTCCGCCCACTTTTCTCCTTCTGTGATATTAACTACTGAGACCTTCGCTGCCAGCCTATTCACCTGGCTTCGTAAATAACATTTGTAACTTCATAGTATAAGCCCTTGTCTATAACTTGGTGCCTAAGTTCTGTATTGTCAGCTTCATTACAGTAGTCCCTTGGACTAGTATCTAATACTTTATGTTAAAACTCTGTAAAATACCACTCATGTTATAGATTGAATAAACTGTTTGAGTTTGAGTCAGCCGTCATTTTGAAAAAAATAGGGATATCTTCATCTAAGATTGGCAATAGCAGTTCCGGTAAATCGTTTTGGAGGAATTCTAAATAATTTTCTCCTTTGTGTGGGCCGATAACATTGCACCCAATAAAAACAAGCCCCAACATTTACACTAAATTTCCGATTCCTTGGCCAGCACGGTCCCCAGACCTGACGCCCCTGGATTTCTACATCTGGGGACGTGCAAAAGAATTAGTGTACACGACAGAGGTGCCGTCAAAATAAATTTAAATGGAAAAAGTTAACGCCGCATTTAAAAAATTAAACAAGAAATGCGGCTTGAAACTACTATAACGGAAGTAAGAAGGTGTTGTGCCTGCATAATGTGTTTAGGCGGTCAATTTGAACAAATTTTATAAAAAAAAGGAATAAAAACATAATAACATAAAAAGAGGCTTTTCTTAAACTTGGCTCTACCAAACTAGTACCTGGTATTTTGACCACATTATTTACAATTTCTGTGTCATGTAGCACACCGCTGGAAAGGGGATAAACTGAGGAAGTTTTTAAAATAAAGCTAAATTCAAAATAGCTTGTACTTCTTTTTAAAATGAATTTAGAATTTGACACTTTTCATAACATTTAAACCTTTTTAAGAATTTGAAATATCATAACTTTTTTTCTTAATATCAGTTGGATCAAGTATTGATTGATTTAGAGTAAGAATACATTGAAGAATATAACAAAAGTGATTTCGTGCTATTACAACTACAAACAAAAAAGTTATGACGATTTTAAGGTTAAATTTTGAGTAATTTTGTAAAAAAACGAGAAACATCATTTCTCAGCTACCGTGGCCTGGCAAATGGCCCCCCAAACCACCAAAAAATTGTGACGGTTCATCTGCCAGACTGTAACTTGTGCTCAATCTATTAATTTTTCTGTTTTCTCCATTAATTAGGCCACAGACAGAGCGCGGAACACCATGTGTTTTATTTAATTATTAGGTCTATACTTCATTTTAAAAAAATATTATCCTTCTTGTCGATAACATAGGGTTGCCCAAAAAACCAGCACTAATATTACCTAATTTCTCACCTTAGGCCACACTTTAGTTCAGGCACACCACGCCTAATGTGTTCTCCTATCTCTAATATTATTTACAATAGGTTCTGTTTTCTTCTTCCCGATAACATAGGGTTTTCAGCGGTCGGCTCTCGGAATTTAATGCATTCATAACAAATTTTATTAAAATTTCAATTGGTTTTAAAAATTTATCCTTAACTACTAATTTCTGCATCTGAAATCATATCATATTCCGTTTCTTGGGTAGCAGCTGTCATAGTTATTAAGCGGCTCTACAACCGAGATCCGGCCCGGGCCTCCCGAAACTTTTTTCTCCACCAGTCCCGGTGTCACCCAGCTTGGCCTCCCTAAGCTCTGGGCGTCCTGGTCTACACCATCATTCCAGCGAAAGTTGGCTTTCACTTATAAGAGCTAGATTCCTTGCCCACCGTAGCCTTCCGAGCTTTAGTCCACTTCACTACATCTGTGTCAGTCAACATTAATCAAGCACCCGCTACCATATAAGTACTTCAAAAGAGCATTTCAGTACCTGGCATTTATTAAGATATCCAAATTCCTCTTCCAGCCTTCGGCTCGGGCTGTAATATAAAAATCCTACATACGGCCACTCCTACAACTCCTTTATTTGTGGCAGAGCTTCGAAAACTGCCTTAGCGTGGCTCAAGTGCACAGAAGGTACCTCAAAATGAACGAAGACGATGCCATTTGCTCCACTCTTAACCCTTTGAACCTCAGCAGGAATGTAACAGCCATGACGAAACTTTATCGCTGATATATTGATTGCACAAATAAATGCTCTCCTACTTCCACCTCAATTTTATAGCATGACCAGATTAATCTGCTCGACTCATTCCCCCCGCCTATAACACACCTGTTCCAGCTGGAAGTCCCGAAAAAAGCAATTTGTTCTTAAATAGAACAGCTGTGGACTAACATTTCGCAATCAGTATTCCCTAACTCTTACCGAGGATTCATAGCAATCTCCACCCGACCGCAACATCCTTCGAACTAAGCTTACTACTAGCACCACGATATGACCAACGACATGAGATACTTGTGAAAGGTGATTCCTAACCATAGAACTGCCACATAATTTATGTAAAAGATTAGCGCTCAGAGGTATAACCACTTTGTACTGTAGACGATTCTATCATTGAGTTAAATAACGAACAGCAAGCAGAAGCTGATTACTATATGGTTTGGATATTAAAATCATGCCGAGTATTGAATTCCACCCGATTAGATAATTATATTACACGTACTTACCTGATTGAGCTATTGTACAAGCCTTCTTGGGTGGTTTACTAACCGCGGCTGCTCTACTACTAGTTGGTTGATGTACACTTGTACAGTAATTATAAACATAGCTAAATAAACTGCATTAAAATATGTCAGAAGGCAAATATAAAATGTTTACGTATAAAGCTCCATGTAACGTGGTTTTGATAGGCTCCGTTCCCTCTGATATATTTGATTTATACCCTTTTCCAGATCAGTCCATATCTCAAAAAGTTTCAATCAGATGATTTTGAAAGTTATAAAGTAGATATACCTCTTCTAAATTTATGTGTTTAAGCCCAGTCGAGCCGTAAGAACTTTGCCTAGACATGGCGTCGCTATTAAATTATCCAAAATGTTTTATAAAAAAAACACTGCAGTCCTATCCACAAAATCCTATTGTGTATTCGATATTTTGCGTTACTATTGTTCTTGTAGTCACATTCTCAAACCAAATTGTTTAGGATTTAAACGAATTAAGGTATACAGCACTACAATCAAATATTTACCAAATTATAAACTGTCCACCATTAATTTATATAAAACAACTAAATCGATGTACATATATAGACAGCAGATAAGTAACAATCCATAAAAAACAGATGCAACTTTCAACCTGCCAAATATTCTTCTATTTTGCTTTATAAAAGAAAGAAATCTACAGTTATTGTTGAGGCAAAATTGAAGTTTTATTCCAATTATTCGAACAACATATACCAAGTTTATAGCAGCAAAATTAAATCGATTTAACTCAAGATTACGCCAAAATTTCGAATTAACGTATAAACGGGTATTTATTATCGAAGATTCTCACCATGGAGGCTATACAAGGAGATAAAACTCCGTGTTGTCAATTTTCGTTTGATTATTGGTGGCGCTGTAGTCAAATGTACCCCGAAAAACATGGCCGATTATATTTATCCGGTTCATGGTAAAGTTCGTTTATTACTAATATATTTTACGTTTAGCAGCTTACAGCTGTTTACCAGCTTCCAAATTCGATTTTATATCAATGCGATTATTCGTAATTAATCAATTTTTGATGTTTCCAATGAATTTTTATTAAATTCATGCGGGGTACATCGGACAAAGGTGACATCTGTGGCCAAAAATGAACTTCTAGTTTAGTTTCTTCTACCCATCCATTTCCTGTCATTTTCCCCATAAGAGTTTTGTCTCCTTGTATATTCTCCATGATTCTCACAATTATATTCATAACTTTGGCTTAATCCAAAAAATTTCGGTTTAAGCCATAATTCGAATTATCCCGTTTATACGACAAACATTTTTGGATGATCCATAATTTGAATTATTTTGGAGTAGCTATAAACTAGATAATATACTACGCTTATAAGCGGAGTATTCTTCAATCCGAATTGAAACTCCCGATGCGATAGTGCCTGTTCGCACGGGTCGCTTTGAGGCGCGACAAAGCGAACGAAAAAGCGAACATTTGTTTCCATTTTTCGCTTTGTGTCCAGTCGTTTTTATGACAGGTGGAACAAACGGTACGGGAACAAAGTTTGTGATTTTTATAAAAGTGACATAAATTCATGCATGCTCCTAAAGTTTTACAAAATAAATTTCTCACGAAAACAAAACTGAAGCCTGAAAATTGTCCTATCACACGTCTGCTCCCACTGCGGTTGAAACGAAAATAAAATGGAACAGTAAGGTGATACAAAATGAAATTAAAACAGTCAGCTGGAACGTGAGTCGCTTTCAAATCGAGACGCACTTCCTTCCCACCCGAACGCTCCCCGCACCTATGAATTTCGTGTTGAAAGGTCGCGCCAACCACCCGTGTGAACAGTCACTTAATGAGCAATGGGAGTGAAAATCCATAATACTTTCTGGTTTATGAGTGCCTTCCATTTAGACACAGAAAGACAATTGCGTCCGACACAGTGTGTCGTTCTGTGTAAGCCCAAATGGAACACTTAAGTTCATGAAACATCCGCCAAGGCGCAATTTCCTCGGTTTTATTTTTGTTTGACAAGTAAATCGTACATTTTATGCCGATAATTTCTTTAAATTAATTACACGGCATTTTATAAATGCTGGGAATCTTAAAAATTAAACAATATTGTTATAATTTTTTAATTTACGATCACATTTCAATTCGCGACTGTTGGTAGCGGGTCTTGGTTGTGCCCGGCTGTCTACCTGTGTCGTTGATGGAACACTTCTGTGTCGGACACAGTGTAACACCGTGTCTCGCTGTGTTTAAATGGAAGGCACCCTATGATGACAGTTTCGAGCTCAAATTTAAAATGGCAACAAACACATATCGGTTATTCCATGTCAAACCGAACGTTTTTCGGTAAAAATTATAATTTTAGCATTATGTGTAGACAGATTATAAAAAACACCCGTTCTACTTCAACAAAGTTTTTATTTTAATGCTAAATTATAAACAAGATATGATCTATATTTTACTACAAGTAATTAATAATATTATCGGTTTTAATAGCCCGGTCGGACGAGTGTGTAACTCTTTCTTAATGGCAGCCGTGAAGCCGAAGAAGGAATCGTCTGCTTGTCTGCATGGCTGTGTCTGTGTCTCATCTTTTTATGTAGAAGCAAGACCTTCGCTAGTACAGGCCTGGAAGTTGCCTACCTCACTAACACTAACGCAGCTGCTCGTAGTCCCAGAATCTGTCACTTTTGTTGGATTTATACGCCGTGATGTAAAGTTCGGAATATTTTTGCATTAGTTTGCCGTAAAAAGTCATAAAATAATATATTTAACCAGTTTTTATTGCAATAGAATTACCACTGAATAGTGCTTTAGTGATTTAATTAAGAAAATTTAAAAAAATCGAGTGATTAAGTGTGTTTTAAGTGAGTTAATTGTGAAGGTGGCCAATTTTGTTTACATTCGCGGTGGTTTTTTCTTGTTTATTTAGGGGAAAAATGTTGAATTTGTGTAGTAATATAATAAAAAGTGCTTTTTGAGTGATTAAAGATTATTATAGAATAGTTATTAAAAACATAAGTGCAGAAAAATGTGAACGAAAAGTGAAAAAGTTATTGTTATGTATGTTGTGTGGTGGTACTTGCACTTAATGTGTTTAATAACTATTCTATAATAATCTTTAATCACTCAAAAAGCACTTTTTATTATATTACTACACAAATTCAACATTTTTCCCCTAAATAAACAAGAAAAAACCACCGCGAATGTAAGCAAAATTGGCCACCTTCACAATTAACTCACTTAAAACACACTTAATCACTCGATTTTTTTAAATTTTCTTAATTAAATCACTGAAGCACTATTCACTGGTAATCCTATTGCAATAAAAACTGGTTAAATATATTATTTTATGATTTTTTACGGCAAAATATCCCGAACTTTTACCTCCTCCATATAATATCTTCCGATTTGACAGATAATGGGTCTATTACCAACACAAACACAAACTCTGCTTCCAGGCCTGTACTTACGAGGGTCTTGGTAGAAGGCTTTGGCTGAATGCAAGACCTTCTCAAGTACAGGCCTGGAAGTTGCCTATCTCACTAACACTAACGCAGCTGCTCGTAGTCCCAGAATCTGTCACTTTTGTTGGATTTATACGCCGTGATGTAAAGTTCGGAATATTTTTCCATTAGTTTGCCGTAAAAAGTCATAAAATAATATATTTAACCAGTTTTTGTTGCAATAGGATTACCAGTGATTAGTGCTTTAGTGATTTAATTAAGAAAATTTAAAAAAATTGAGAGTTTAAGTGTGTTTTAAGTGTGTTAAATGTGAAGGTGGCCAATTTTGTTTACATTCGCGGTGGTTTTTTCTTGTTTATTTAGCGGAAAAATGTTGAATTTGTGTAGTAATATAATAAAAAGTGCTTTTTGAGTGATTAAAGATTATTATAGAATACTTATTAAAAACATAAGTGCAGAAAAATATGGAGGAAAAGTGAAAAAATTATTGTTACGCATGTTGTATGGTGGTACTTGCACTTACTGTGCTTAATAACTATTCTATAATAATCTTTAATCATTCAAAAAGCACTTTTTATTATATTACTACACAAATTCAACATTTTTCCGCTAAATAAACAAGAAAAAACCACCGCGAATGTAAACAAAATTGGCCACCTTCACACACTTAAAACACACTTACACTCTAAATTTTTTTAAATTTTCTTAATTAAATCACTAAAGCACTATTCACTGGTAATCCTATTGCAACAAAAACTGGTTAAATATATTATTTTATGACTTTTTACGGCAAAATATCCCGAACTTTTACCTCCTCCATATAATTTCTTCCTATTTGACAGATAATGGGTCTATTACCAACACAAACACAAACTCTGCTTCCAGGCCTGTACTTACGAGGGTCTTGCTGAATGACATTAAATTCGTGCTGCCAGTGTAGTCGCTACAGCACTCCCCCTTTAATAACCATGGCGAAGCGACATGGCTTTCTTAGTGCCTGTTCACACGGGTGGTCACCGCGACCTTTCAACACGAAATTTACTGGTGCGGGGAGCGTTCGGGTGGGAAGGAAGTGCGTCTCGATTTGAAAGCGACTCACGTTCGCTTTTCTGACCAGCTGACTGTTTCAATTTCATTTTGTATCACCTTACTGTTCCTTTTTATTTTCGTTTCACCGTATTGGGAGCAAACGTGCGATAGGACAATTTTCAGGCTTCAGTTTTGTTGCACAGATTTTTTACTAAAATTAATTATATTCAGGTAATCACAGTTTATAAAAATTTATGTCACTTTTATGAAAATCACAAACTTTGTTCCCGTACCGTATGCTCCACCTGTCATAAAAACGACTGGACACAAAGCGAAACGTGTGAACAAATATTCGCTTTTTCGTTCGCTTTGTCGCGCCTCAAAGCGACCTGTGTGAACAGGCACTTTTAGCTCGGCCCGTACGTGTTGCCAGTGTAGTCGCTACAGCACAGGGGTATTTCGTTCCTGTTGATCGTTGAAAGTTACCTTTTTCTTGATTGGTTTAGATCCTTTTTGTTGCTCCGTGCAGGTGGCCTTCGTTCGGACTGGTATGGATTGTGATGGCGGGAGTGTAAGTTTTGGTTCGTGCTCTCCGGCGATGTGAGCGGCTTTCAGCCTGTCTATTGAGATGTTGTGTGCTTTTCATGTTTTCCTAGCACTTCATACGGTCCGTCGTATGGCTGTTGTAGCGGTTTTCTTACACTGTCGTTACGTATGAAAGCATGTGAACAATTGTGGAGGTCCTGTTGGATGAATGGTGGTTTCTTACCTAAGTGTGTTGTTTGGGATGTCCTTAACTTCCTTATATAGTCCCGTAACTGTTCTATGAATTCGTGATTGTTTGTTATTGTTGTGGGTTTTGTGTCGAAAAATTCGCCTGGAAGCCGGAGGGTTTCTGCGTACAACAGTTCCGCTGGCGATGCGTTGATGTCTTCTTTAAACGAAGTACGTAGACCGAGTAGTACGAGTGGCAGGATGTCAACCCATTCGGTTGTTTCGTAGCACTTGATTGCAGTTTTTAGTGTTCTATGCCATCTCTCTATTATGCCATTTGCTTGTGGGTGGTAACTCGTGGTTCTCCAGCGATGAAATCCTAATAACTTTCCTAATTCGTGGAAAAGGTTAGCTTCGAATTGTCGACCTTGGTCGGTAGTAATTATTGTAGGTACGCCAAATTTGGATATCCATCCACTAAGTAAAGGTGAAACCCCAATGTAGGCTTGGCTTGCTTTAGTGCTTTGCTTTGCTTTGGCATATCAAATAAACCAGTGCTTTGTTATGGGACAAAACCAAATGACAAAGCGGCAAAGTCAAAGCAAAGCCAAAGCAAAGCAAAGCTCGAAATGACCAATGCTCAATTTTTTGATGCTTTGTATGCTTTCCCGTTCGATTAATATTTATTTTGCTAGAGAAATAAATGTATGTAAAGGTTTGAGAAAATTTATTTAATAAAGAAATTATTTTTTTGGGAATAACATTAACTATAAATATTCAAGAGTTCAAAATTAATCTGAGACAACTATTTCTATATCCCATTTTAAGAAATTTCTCGTAAATGTTTGAAGAGTTAATGCCATAAACCATTTGTGCTTCTTTATCACTCTACACAACAATAGATATTTACATTCGATCCTTTGTTCTTTTTATGAAACAATAATGTCCATTCCAAAGGAAAAATTCCGCAAAATTCATACCTCTTACCTCTTTCGTATACTATTTCTATTTCCTGTGCCCATGAAAAGCAAACTGTAAAGTAACTAAAGCAAGGCGTGCATTTCGGTTTGTTTTGCTTTGGCTTGTTGGGCTTGTTTTGCTTCGGCACGTGGTACCTGAAAAGCTCACCAAGTTCAAGCAAGCCAAGCCTACATTGGGGTTTCACCTTAACGCTTTGGCGACTGTTTCAGCTGTTTGATCCCTGAGCGGTATGGCTTCCGGCCACCTGGTATATCGGTCAATTATTGTTAGGCAATATTTGAATCCTCTGGAGTACGGTAGAGGTCCTATTAAATCGATGTTTAAGTGTTGAAAGCGGCCTGAAGGTAAATTATAAGTTTGTAATTGGGCTCTGTTATGACGCATTATCTTCGATCGTTGGCACTGTATGCATTTTCGTACCCATTCTCTGCAGTCTTTTCTCATGGATGGCCAAAAGAAACGTTCGCTGACAATCTTTATTGTTGTCTTAGCTCCTGGGTGTTAAGTTGTGAAATTTTCTAAAAACGATGTGCCGATGACTTGGTGGGATATAAGGTCTCGTGCGGTTTCCTGATACTTCACAGTATATTTCTTTCCTTGACTCAGGTATCGGTGTTAATTTTATTTCCAGACGGTGATTCTTTTGGAGTTGGGTGAGCTCTTCGGTAAGCTGATGTTTTGCTATGTCGTCATAGTTGATCTCTATGGGCTGGATGTTTACGGTGTCGATTTCGCTGAGGCCCGTTTCTGTTTGGATTCGTGACAGCAGGTCTGCTATTATGTTTTGCGTTCCCGTGATGTGGCGGATGTCCGTAGAGAATTGACTGATGAAACTTAGTTGCCTGGATACACGTGGTGATAATTTTGAGGATTTTTGTTTGAAAGCGTAAACTAAAGGTTTATGGTCTGTTATTAATACTAACGGACGTCCTTCCAACATGCGCTGGAAGTATTTTACGCTTTGGTAGATTGCAGTACGTGCAGTATTTCTCTTGTGCATTAGTTATTTTTTTTGAGTAAAATCCTAGGGGTTGAAGCTCTTTGTCTACCATCTGATGTAAGGCGGCTCCAACTGCCTTGTCAGACGCATCTACGTGAAGAATTAACGCTGCGTTCTGCTGAGGATGTGCAAGAAGCGTTGCTTTTGCGAGTTCCTGTTTACTTTCTTTGAAGGCAGTGTCTGTATCCTTTGTCCACTTAAGTACGGTCTTGTCATTCTTTTTGTTCCCCGTTATTAGGCTGTGCAACCTAGATTGCGTTTCTGCAGCTCGAGGGAGGAAACGTCGGTAAAAATTCAGCATCCCTGTGAATCTGCGAAGTTCTTTAGCGGTGGAAGGTTGTGGAAAATTGCGGATCGCTGTCACTTTGTCCGGCCGGGGCAAAAGGCCGTCTGTGCTGACTTCGTGTCCTAGAAATTTGACTGACTTTTCGGCGAATGTGCATTTTGCTACGTTAATAGTTAGACCAAATTGTCGGAACCTTTCGAAAACAGTTCTGAGGTGTAGGTAATGTTCATCTCTTGAAGAGGAAGCGATGATCACATCGTCGATGTAGCACGATACAAAGTCGAGATCCTTCAGTACTTCATGCATATATCGCTGGAAGGATTGCGCGGCATTGCACAATCCAAATTGCATGTAACAAAATTCGAACAACCCGAAGGGTGTTGTAATGGCTGTATTTTTTATATCCTCCTCCGCTATTGGGATTTGGTGATATGCACGCCGTAAATCCAATGTTGAAAATATTTCCTTACCTGCGAAAAACGATGTAAAATCTTGGATGTGGGGTATTGGATAGCGGTCGGGTGTGGTTATGGAGTTCAACCTTCGGTAATCACCACATGGGCGCCACTCTCCGTTGGCTTTTCGCACCATGTGCAATGGACTCGCCCAGTTACTATCGGATGGTCGGCAAACTCCCGCTTCCATTAGGTTTGCAAATTCCTGTCTTGTGGCTATAAATTTCTCGCTAGGTAGGCGGCGCGGTCGCTCGAATATTGGTGGGCCAGTAGTTATTATGTGGTGCTTAACACTTGTGTTTCTGCTTGTTTCCCGTGGTGTAGGCTTAGTTATGCCAATATATTCTCTTAAAATATCGGCGCAAGGAAGCTCTCCACAGATTGTTGATATTGTTGTTTTTGGAACATAGATGATAATGCCCTGAATTTCTAAATGTGTCCTAGTGTCGATAAGCTTTTCCCCTTCTAGGTATATGAGCAATCCAAAGTGTTTGATGAAGTCTGCTCCGATGATTGGTTTGGTAGTTTCCGCGATTATGAATGGCCACGAAAATGTTCGAATCAATCCTAAGTTTACGGTTAGTTTTTTGAATCCATATGTGCGGATTATGCAACCGTTCGCTGCGTATAGGGTTATTGCTTCCTGCGTAGTTCTGTTTTTGTTTTTGACGTGACTACGTCTTATAAATTGATAGACCCGGGAGTCATTTACGAATATGGAAGTAACGTAACGTGAGCAGGTGCGCGCGCAGCACTTGAGAGAGTTATAAATTGATAGACCCGGGAGTCTGTAAAGTCGGTTACGATCGAAGTTTGCGTGTCGAATATACCGATTCTTCTGTGTGGTGATTTCAACAAGAACGTGAAGACTGATGACGGGTTTCTCAAATTTATAAAAGAAACGTTTAATCTTGACTGCTTATCAAATGTTTCCAAGTCAACTACGTTAAAAGGAACAACCATCGACTTGACTTTCGGGAGGCACATCACAGCAGAAACACTTCCTTTCATTTCATATTTCTCTTATCATCGTCCTATCATTAACAGAATAACCAAGATTAGAAAAAGGTGAGTTTCGGTGAAGATTATGTAAATTAAAGGTATTGCAAATTTATGTATGTATTGTATTGTATTGTATAAAACTAACTAAAATGAAATACGTGATTTATAAATTTAATAAAATTTTGAACTTCATTTAATCCTTTGTTTTAATAAAATTATACAACAAATAAGACGTTGTCACGTAAACTTCGATCGTAAACCAACTTTACAGACAACCCATATTTTTTATGGATGTAGATGGTAAAACTGAGACGTCAGCTCCCGTGTCTACTATGAAGTGAAGTTGAGTATTGAGATCTTTAATGAAGAGACGAGGTGAATTGACTTGGCCCGTGGCATTCGTCTCATAAGCCACGGGGCCCACTTGTTTTCCGCTGTCGCTTTCTGATGCAGAAAGTGGCAGGGCGCTATGCACTTTTTGCTTTATGCCCAAATTTGTAGTGGTACCAACAGCTTTCAAATCTTCTTCTGCTTCGGGAGTGAGATCGCTCTCTATTGCGCTCTCGTGTGTATTGTCTTCTGTCTCGCTCTTGGAATGCGCGTAGTTCATTCACTTGTGCGGTCAGTGTAGCGATTTGAACTTCTAGGCTTGCTGATGCTTGGACCAATGATACCGCATTAATATCTTGTTTGTTGCCCTTCGTTTTCGTTTCAGTGTATTGTATTATTGCTTGCTGGTTTCTTGAGGTGTCTGCGATGAATTGATTTTCGGGTATCATATCCCAGATTTTGTCTGCTATATTTGCCAGGTCGTCCATGCTTCCTGGTGCTGCTACGACGATTGCCTGAATGTGTTGTGGGAGCTGGCTGATCCAGAGGGATCTTAACATCTGGTCCGAAATAAGCTTCCCTGCAATTTGTTTCTGCTCATTTAGGTGTGATGGCTTTCGGGATCCGAGCTGTAGTCCGGAAAGCAGTGTCTTGATCCGTCTTCGTTCCGAGTCGGAGAAGACGCGTACGATCTGCTCTTTCAGACTTTCATATTTGTTGTTTTCTGGGGGTTTTTCGACGAGCGCCGCAACTTGCGTTAAGACATCAGGTTTTAAATGTGTGATTAGCAAGTTATATTTTGTTATATCTGCCTTTATTCGATGTAAGGCGAATTGAGCCTCGACTTGTTGGAACCATATGTTGATGTTTTGATGCCAGAATTCTGGTATTGTTACCTTAGCGCTAACCAGATCCGACTCGTTGCTGTGTGACGAGGTTGCTGGTGTCTCTCTTGGTGTTTTGTACTTTTCCTCGTCTGACATGTTGATTGTTAATTTATTTTATAAATGTTCATTTTCATTATATATAAATGTTCATTTAATTTATATAAAACGTGAAAGAGAAAGATTATTATTTATATTTTTATATATATGTTAATTTCTCTATGTTTATTTCCACGGTGGAAATGTTGTTAGGTGTCGCCTAAAATTGCTGCGTCCCTTTTCGTGTCTCAAACCGATATTTTTTTCTTTACTGCACTTAAGGGGAGGTTCTGGTCGAGACCGAAAAAAAAATCCTTTTTTTTCTTACATAATTTGCATCTTTGAAGTATGTAGTTTATGCCTACAAAAAGATTTTTCGATATTGAAAGTGTTTCGGTAAATGTAGCGTAAAGGAAATATTCATAATTCGCGTTTCTCTCGCTGTGTGAAGATCGTATTAAACTTTAAACGCGTTTTTCTCAAAACGATTTTTTTCAGTGTGCGCAACACTCTAGAGCCTTCAAAAATTAACCGATTCATTTGATTCTTTTTCTAAATGAAAGATTATTCAATTTAGGGGGCCATGACGAGAGCTTTTTTTAATTTTCCAGTTATAAGTATATTTTTTAAATATTTCAAGAAAAAAAAAGTGCCTCAAAAATTGACACTTTTTTTCAAACAGCTGCCATTTTTTTATTTTGTGGAATTTTTCAAATCCCCCTCGTCATGGCCCCCCAAATTCATTCTAATTAAATAATTTATCATCCTTTTGGGTTTAAGAATTAACCACGAGTCTGTACACTGTTGCGCGCAAACAACAACACACGGCGAGGCACACTTTGAGGAAGGCTGCAGCCGCCATTTTGTATTGTTTATGTAATAAAAAAATGTTTTTTGTAATCAAATATACAAATAATCAAGTGGTAAAAACCCCATTTCAATAAAAACAATCCTTGTATGAGAAAAAAAATTCCAAAATTCAGCCACTTTTCATGCCGCTCGACCAGAACCACCCCTTAATTAGAATTAAACGGGAACTGCAGCTTCTCTTTTTTATTTGTTTTTTACGAAACAAAAGTGTTTTGTAGGTGTACTACAACTAAGCGGCTTGGCATGCGATAGCGCGAAAAAATTAACACGCGTTGTGAAATTCGTTTTGTTTTTTTATATCGGGGTCACCAGTTTTAGCATTATGTGTAGACAGATTATAAAAAACACCCGTTCTACTTCAACAAAGTTTTTATTTTAATACTAAATTATAAACAAGATATGATCTATATTTTACTACAAGTAATTAATAATATTATCGGTTTTAATAGCCCGGTCAGACGCGTGTGTAACTCTTTCTTAATGGCAGCCATGAAGACGAAGAAGGAATCGACTGCTTGTCTGCATGGCTGTGTCTGTGTCTCATCTTTTTATGTACAAGGCTTTGGCTGAATGACATTAAATTCGTGTTGCCAGTAAGTGTGTTCGATGACTGCTTAAAAAGTTCAGAGCAGAGCAGAGCAGCCCAGTTGGGAGCAGCTGCCAAATTGATGTCAGAGCAGAAAAAATCAGAAAATAGCAACAATCTCAAAAAACACTTTTCTGCTCAACTTTGCTCTAAATTCCGTTTTTAGAGGTTAGATACGAATGACAATTTTAGAAGAAGAAATATATGCTAATAAAAACAACTGAACAATATCGAAATCTTATTTTTATAAATATTAATGTTTAAGTTTTAATATTTCCAAGTATTTTCCGAATAAATCATTCATAAATCAATTTTCCGAGTTTTCATGTTTTCGATTTTACAATTGTCAAAAGAAAAAGAAGAAGAAGAATTTTGCTGCTCTGCCTGCTCCTACAAATTTAGTGGAGCAGAAAAAGTGAGAATTCTCAACCCAGAACAGGCTCAAAAAACACAGAGCAGAGAAATTGTGAGCAGAAAAGAACTGTGAAAAAGTCTCAATGAACGCAAATTGCTGATTTTTTCTGCTCCAGCTTGAGATGGAGCAGTCATCGAACACACCTAGTGTAGTCGCTACATAATTAATGATTCCGATTTTTTTTAAATTTTGCGAACGCATTCTACACATGAAATAATGGAACCCATATTTCGGGAAAAAAAATGCGATTTTTTTTTCAGAAGAAATGCACGGTTGTAAATTACAAGAAATTTCAAAAACCGTCGCGCGGCCGACCATTCAAATTACTATATCTTCGAAACCATTAGTTATTATTTGTCTATAAAATTTCATTAGCATTTTTCATCATCAACTCACCAACTTAAAGTTTTGGAAAAAATATCATCGTGTTCCTACTTCAATTCTAAAGAAACAGTGAAAATTTGAAAATGGAACTCAAACGGGGTCATATTTAAAAAATTCTCTATATAGAAACCGATTCCATTTTCGCTCAACCGCGCAAACTTCACCCGGATCCCTCCCACGGCCAACTAACTGCCAGGTGACAGTTCGAATTGGTTCATTGACTCGTGTATCATGGGCCTTGGGAAGCGAAAGTCCAAGTTCTGGATTTTCACTCCCCGTTTATAAGCGGTGTTTCACTCCGGATCGAAACTTCGGCCGTGGGTACCCACTTGTAAAAGTATATGGAAACGATAATATGCAATTAAAAGAATGAAATGGTTAAGGAATTGGTTTAAAAAAGTCCGGATTTTTAAGAAACACAGGGTGCGGCCAAAGTCCGGCAAGGGTCCGATATTTCCTGAAGGGTAGGTGATCGTGAAAAAAGTTTCGAGGGAGAGTTACTCAATTTGGAGTGGAATCGTTTCCACACAAATCTCACCCCCACCCACTCACCCCCTAGCAGGAGGTGAAACTAAAATTCCAAATGGCAACCCCCATTTTCTTCACAGATTCTGATTGTCTGCAGGGAAGTATGAAACTTTTGCCTGAACAATTTTTTTATCCGAAGCCCCCCTGCACCGCCAAAAACCATCAGAATTATCCCCAAAAATCATCATTTGGGGGTCCGGGAAGCTTCGGATAAAAAATGTTTCTAACAAAAGTTTAATATTTCTCTTAGGATAATCCTAATCCTTGAGAAAAAATGTGGTTTGACGTTATTCACCCCCACCTCCTCACCCCCTCGCAGGAGCTTCGAGCTTCAATTTTTTTAACTTAGTTTCAGCTTCATTTGAAGCTTGAAGCTGTGAATCATTGTACATAAATCCTATAATCCTAATTTTTGAAGCTTGAGGCTAGAAGCTTTCATTGTGAATCGGCCTGACTCAGGTAGATTCGAATAATTTTACTAGATGTATTCATGGCAAGTTGAATGTGGGGTGCTACACGGAGACTCAAGACGTACGAAAAACCCGGTTTTATAGGAAAGAAACGAAGGAGAGGAGAGAAAGAAGGACGCACATGACGAAACTTGAACGAAAGAATTTTCACCCAAAAATTTCCGGGGTGAAAACTAACTCATACGCACATTTCTTTCTCTTTTCCTTTCTCAGATGTAAACAATGACCGCGGTAAACACACACAATCAAAGCTTTCATGTAGGATAAAGAATTATTCCAAGCCGAAGACAGCCTCGTGTAGCATTAAAAAAGAGACTTAAATCTGATTTCGGACGACTTCTCGAGTCTCCGTGTAGCACCACCCAATAGTTGGCCTGGGGGCCAGACGATCAATTTGTCTGCAATTGCAATTTGCAATTTTGAATGTCTTAGTTTTATCGGCAGGAATTTCATTGCATTGCAATTTCATTAGGGCTAACTACAATGGTGTTAAGACGTCTTAAGATTTCTCGTCAAATTCTCTTAAGACTGGCTAATTTTCTGTAAAATCTTAACGAATCCTAAGCTCAGCTATAATAGCCTTAAGACGTTTTGACATTTGTAAAAGGTAATCACAACAAATCGAGTCTGGAGTAAATAAAGACGTCTAGTTTAATAAAGCTATACTGGATGTAAAATTGTCCGGGATCGGTCCCTTTCATTTTTAAAAAAGTGGTTTTATAATAACCATTTTTAGAACGGTCTGTATATAATTTTCGAACACTACACGACCGCGGTTTCTTTTTTTTCGCATCACTTTGCTCACTAATTTAGTTAATGTTGTTAAATACTTTAATAAATCCAAATATTCCATTATTAAATATCTTTTTTTACAGAGCACCTTATTCAAATAATCTTTTTTCTTATATTCCCACTGATACTTTAATTTTTGTAGAACGCCAAATTAAATATCAATCGCAAACGCCACTTTCTTGAAGATTCTTTAAGATTCTACCGCTCTGAGCGTAGCCTTAAGACTTAACGAAAGTTTGCGAAAGAGAACGAAAGATTGTTTTAAGGCCATTGTGGTTGCTTGTTCTAGCCCCATAATAGCGTACAAAATCTTAAGTAGTCTTAAGACGTTTTAAGACCATTGTAGTTAGCCCTATTCTGACAAGAAACGCGCAGGAGACAGTTGTTTGTGTTTAGTGAAATTTCTTTACTAATTTTCATTAATGCAATCATTTTGTAGTTAAAAAAAATAGTTAACAGCATCAACTTTTGCTTTATAAAAAAAAATTTATTTTAATTTATTAATTATTAAAGAATCCCGCTGAATTTCTGAATTCTGAATTTCTTGCATATGCCACGGTATACAGAAACAAGGTAATGTAAAAGAGAAATGTCATTTGAGTGCCGACGTCGGCACCTTAGAATATAGAACTACAGGAAAGGCCCTCGCGTGTGAAATCCCTGTACGTGAGCGTAGTGAAATCCGGTATCAGACAACTGTCAAACTGGGCTATTTGCTTGTTAGTTGACTGTCAAATTATAAATTGTTTTCCCGCGTTCGGTAGTGAAAATTCTTTGAAACGAGTGATTTTTATCAAATGTACCTACAATTTTTCTCAAAACTAAATTAAAAGAAGAGAGAAAGTTCAAAGAATTTGTTTTCAGTGCAATTAAAGTTGTTACAAGTGAATTTTAAGTGAAATAAGAACAATGAAGTGTGCAGTTTATGGATGTACGAATAATTCGCTAATTCCGCGAGGAAAATCCTTTTTCAGGTAAGTGGGTAAACTCAAATACTTCCTTAACATACATATTATATATTTCCATTAATAATTATAGCAATAAATGAGCTAAATACTCTAAATAATGTAAATTTTGTGTGCTTGGATTTCTTTGTTTACATTAACTAATGCCACGCAAAATTCAAGGGGATCAGCTGATTAGAATGCGTAGTGACGGCGTGTAAAAACTTCATTTGAAGGGGCAAGATTTTATTTTGGTTAACTGATTATTTCAACTCGCTCTTGCCGCTCCTCAAACAACTACTAAAACGTGAGCACTCACACAAAAAGAATTTCACTCACGTTCTTCACATGGGCTGATTCACGACGGCCAACCAACAGAAATCGTACGATATTCATTTTTTTTAGGGAGTGTTATAGAACAGTGTAAATTGAATCAACAGAATTGAATTAAATTGAACTGAAATGTTATTAATGTCAAGAAAGAGCATTCCCTTAATAACCGGAGTGAACATCGGTCATAAAGTTTATTAAGTTTATATTAACTAATGTAATTATAGTTTTCAATATAAATAAAATACGTTCATAATAAAACATGGTGTCAGGTGTAATAAAAGACAAAACAAGGAAAATCCAACAACGGATGAAGTAGAAATTCGAAGATTAAAAACCGTGCCAAAGGAAAGGAAATAAACAAAAACGTGCCCCAACATATCAACACAAGAAAAAATAAAAAGAAGAAATTAAATAAAGTTTACAGTAAAACAAAGAACAAACCTAACAAAAATGTCGAAAGCTCTTGAAAAACAAATGCAAAAATGTGTGCAGCTCAACGAAGAATTAAAACAACAATTGCAACAAAGAACATTCATGCCACAAATTCCAATGCCACATCCGATAAATATAAAAGACGGTGATATGGCAGAAAACATAAAAAGTTTCAGACGTCAATGGAAAAACTATATTCTGGCAACCGGTATCATAGAACAACCAGAAGGAACAAAAAAAGCGATCTTGTTAGCGACAGTCGGAGATGACGTATTTAAAAGATATGAAAATATGTCATTGACAGAAGATGAACAATTAACTGCGGAAAGTTTACTAAACGCATTAGAAAGAAATCTAACACCATCTATCAACAAACGTTATATAAGATCCATTTTCAACATGGCAAAACAAAATATCGACGAATCCTACGACGAATATTTCGATAGATTACGAGGTTTAATCAAAAACGCTGAATACGGAACACTATCGACAGATATTCTACTAGATAAAATAATATGCTCTGTAAAAGACGACAACGTGCGTGAACGATTATGGCTTGAAGAAAACATAACCTTAGAAAAAGCAATTGATATTTGTAGAGCAAAAGAGGCAACAGAACAACAACTTAAGGGAATCAACAACAACAAAATACAGGAAGTAAACAAAATACAAAAATCAAAATGTAGAAAACAATACGAAGATAAAACAACAAGAGAACATACAACCAAATTTGCAAGTTCTGCGGCAACGAATACCATGAAAGCCTGAGTATGTGTCCAGCAAGACAAAAGACATGCAAATCGTGTGGAAAACAAGGCCATTTTCAAAGAGTTTGTATGGGAAAAAATATGGGTTCCTGTAAAGACCGTATACGGGCGAAGTTTTTACGTGATAACGTTTTTTTTGTATTATAAGTTTTTTGGAACAAAGGATTAAATGAAGATTACACTTTTAAATTCATAAATCACTGACATATTTCGTTTTATTTAGTTTTTGAGTCTTATTTTTCTCGCCGGTTTTTTTTCTACGGTCTACGCTGTCATCCGCCATTTTGAATTTTCAAATTTTAACCACAAATTCGTCATTTGAAACCCTTAAAGCCCCCCCTACTGATTTTCAGTCCAATCAGAACACAATTGCAAAAATTAGTCCGCCATTTTGAATTTTCAAACTTTAACCACAAATTCGTCATTTGGAACCCTTAAAGCCCCCCCCAATGCTGATTTTCAGTCCAATCGGAACACAATTGCCAAAATTAGTCCGCCATTTTGAATTTTCGACATTCGTCATTTGGAACCCTTAAAGCCCCCCGATACTGATTTTCAGTCCAATCGGAACACAATTGCCAAAATTAGTCCGCCATTTTGAATTTTGAAATTTTAACCACAAATTCGTCATTTGGAACCCTTAAAGCCCCCCGATGCTGATTTTCAGTCCAATCGGAACACAATTGCCAAAATTAGTCAGCCATTTTGAATTTTCAAAATTTAACCACAAATTCGTCATTTTGAATCTTGAAAGCCCCCCGATACTGTTTTTCAGTACAATCGGAACACAATTGCCAAAATTAGTCCGCCACTTTGAATTTTCAAATTTTAACCACAAATTCGTCATTTGGAACCTTTAAAACTCCCGATACTGATTTTCAGTCTAATCGGGACACAATTGCCAAAATTAGTCCGCCATTTTGAATTTTCAAATTTTAACCGCAAATTCGTCATTTGAAACCTTTAAAGCCCCCCAATGCTGATTTTCAGTACAATCAGAACACAATTGCCAAATTAGTCCGCCATTTTGAATTTTCAAAATTTAACCACAAATTCGTCATTTGGAACCTTGAAAGCCCCCGATACTGTTTTTCACTACAATCGGAACACAATTGCCAAAATTAGTCCGCCATTTTGAATTTTCAAATTTCAATCACAAATTCGTCATTTGGAACCTTTAAAGCTCCCCGATACTGATTTTCAGTCCAATCGGAACACAATTGCCAAAATTAGTCCGCCATTTTGAATTTTCAAATTTTAACCACAAATTCGTCATTTGGAACCCTTAAAACCCCCCGATGCTGATTTTCAGTCCAATCGGAACGCAATTGCCAAAATTAGTCCGCCATTTTGAATTTTCAAATTTTAACCACAAATTCGTCATTTGGAACCCTTAAAGCCTCCCGATGCTGATTTTCAGTCCAATCGGAACACAATTGCCAAAATTAGTCAGCCATTTTGAATTTTCAAATTTTAACCACAAATTCGTCATTTGGAACCCTTAAAACCCCCCGATGCTGATTTTCAGTCCAATCGGAACACAATTGCCAAAATTAGTCCGCCATTTTGAATTTTCAAATTTTAACCACAAATTCGTCATTTGGAACCCTTAAAACCCCCCGATGCTGATTTTCAGTCCAATCGGAACACATTTGCCAAAATTAGTCCGCCATTTTGAATTTTCAAATTTTAACCACAAATTCGTCATTTGGAGCCCTTAAAGCCTCACCCGTCCGAATTAGGGCTGTTTTAGACGGTGCGCTCCAGCGCATGTGCCTCACGAACGTTTCGTGATGAAGGGATGAGTGGGGATGAAGAGAGGTACCACCCCACTTCTCCCTTTATCCACAAAGTTCGTGAGGCACATGCGCTGAAGCGCACCGTCTAAACCGGCTCTTAGTCTCGTGTGTAGCACCCCCCCCCCCTTGAGACGCTTTCTTTCTTTTGCTCCGACGCTAAGAACGCGAGCCTCTTTCTCGAATGTTGCGCGAGCATCGTAACGTTACTGGTAGTGGTGGGCAAAATGGCTCTTTTCAGTGAACTGGTTCGTTTGGTTCCGCTCACTAAAAAGAACCATTCAAAAGATCCGTTCATTCGGTTCATTTGGCTCATTTGACGTAAATTTGGTGAAATCTTCAAAACATGGAGTGTCCTTAAAAACAATTACAAACACACATACAGTTCAATACAAAACTAGACAAGCCATGCCCACGTTTGAAAAAATTTGCTACTGATAAGAATTAATGAATTTCCTAATAAAATCAAACTTCCAGTTCGAACTAATTCACTCCCCTTAAGATATACTATAATCTATTCAAATAAATTAAAAACAATCTCCTCTTAAAATCTCTTTTCCGTTACATTTTATAAATAATCCTCCTACACTCGAATAATACGAGTGAAATTCTAATTAGAACTCTTCCTAAATCTTAAATGTTCTTCATAAAATTTTTTAACTCTCATCTATTTCAAAATGTCTATTTCCAATTGGAATTGCTTAGAGAGAAATTGCAACACACATCTTAGATATCAACAATACAAGCAAAACAAGTTCTCTGAGAAATATATCGCACCTCTTATGTATTCATTGTGATTCATTCATTGAGCTGTTTTAGACGGTGCGCTTCAGCGCATGTGCCTCACGAACGTTTGGAGATGAAGGGAGGAGTGGGAATGAAGAGAGGTACCACCCCACTTCTCCCTTTATCCACAAAGTTCGTGAGGCACATGCGCTGGAGCGCACCGTCTAAACCGGCTCATTCGCTCTTTTTTCAGATCGTTCAAAAGTTCAGGTCATTTCATTAGAGACCCGTACATTTGGTTCTTCGTTCATGATTCATAACACAGTTCAGTATCACTGAACCAGTGCAGTACCATTGAACGAGTGAACGGAACATGTACTACTTAGTGAACCAGTTCATTTGGCTCAGTACACTGTTCCGTTCAGTACGAACGGATCATTCGCGAACGACACAGCACTATAACAATCATGCCAGCCGTGATAACAATAAATATAACAGTTATAATAGCAACAAATATAATAGGTACGACAACAGCAGATATAATAACAACTATAACAAACATAGTAAATATAATAACAAAACAATAAAACAAATCACAACAACGAATGAGAACAAGGACACCGAACATGTGCTAAAAATAACCGAAGAAGACACAGACGGAGTATTATTCACAGAATTAGAGTTTTACAACAACAATAAGGAGATACATCGAATAAAAAGCCAACTAGATACAGGATCTACATGCAATGTTATAGGATATGAAAACTTGATACAGATCGAGAAAAATCCAATAGTAAGGAAAACAAAAACAAAACTAAAAATATTTGACGGCAATAAGGTAGTTCCAATAGGCGAAACATACCTAAACGTAAAAAGAAAAGCCAAGAAACACAGAATATTTTTTCTCATCGTGAATTTTAAACATTGGGTGGAGTGAATAAAAACTAAGTGTACACTTAAAGGGAACACTCCTGAGTGGAGTGATTCGTTAAAAGTGAACACTCGATTTAGTGTGAATAAAAATTCTCTCATTCAAATAGTACGCACTCGTGGGAAATTTTAGTTCACTCATGGGAAATTTTGGGATTAAAGAGAAACGTCATTTTTGTGAAATTAGTAGGCTAGTAAACGTGGATGTATTTCTATGGAGTTTTACTTTGGGAATATTTATTTAGGGCTAAATGAGGTTCTGTGGGAAAAATTTACCTTTGCGGGATTTAGTTTGGGCAAAAGGTGGTTTTGTTGCGAGGTCAAGCATTTATCTAATGCTGAGTAGATTAAGATCTTTAAACGGATTGAAAATTGAAAATATAAAACCAGTACCATTTACAGGCTAAAAACCATGCAATACTGATGCTATTGAGGAAATGGAGCGCATGAGAAACTTACCTGCTGCTTTTTAAAATGGATTAATTTAAAAATTTCTTAGTTATTTATAGTTTTGACTAAAAAGTAAAAAATAATTTTTTATCTGGCAGTGATAGGTATACACAAGAAAAGATTCATTGCAAAATAAGAAATTCTAGAACTCAGCCTAACCTTAAAGTTTAATATGTATTAACAATTTTAAAATTATATTCTCGTTGACTTTAAATGTTTGATCTTTTATCAATGAATTGTGTAAATTTACAGCTTTTCAAATGCATTAATAAAAGTTTGGACATCCATAACTATAATCACAATTGCCTAACTGCAACTCATGCCCAAACTTTTAATAATGCACTTGAAATGCTGTAAATTTACACAATTCATTGATAAGAGTTCAAACATTTAAAGTCAAACGAGAATATAATTTTAAAATTGTTAATACACATTAAACTTCCTATTTTGCAATGAAACTTTTCGTGTGTATACCTATCACTACCAAAGGAAAAATATTTTTTTACTTTTTAGGGCATTTCATTTATAAAAAATATTTATTTTAAAAGTTTTTTTAATTTATTTTATTAAAATGAATGAAAAAGGTCCTCGCAACCAACCTCAAATTTTACAAGTGTTCACTCACAGGCAAACGTTAAAACTTTGTTTTACTCACATCAAAATGAAGTGTTCACTCTAGATGGAGAAATGACAGAGTGAAGTACTTAACGAAACCTAACGAAGGTTATCTTTATTCACGCCAAAATAAGTGTTCACTCCAAAAAATGGAGTGAACACTTGCACTCAGTTTTTATTCACACCACCCATTGTCCATTACTTTCAGCAAAAACATGCAAAAAATTAAAGCTGATCGAGATATGCAAATCTATGAAACATGAAACAGGCAGAAACGTTAACGATTTACTAGAAGAATATAAGGAAGTATTTGACGGATTGGGCAAACTCGAAGGTAAGATCACGCTTGAAATAGATCCTGAAACGAAAACCAAAAACGAATCACCACGTAGAATACCAATAGCCCTGAGAGGTCAGCTGATGGAAACATTGAAGGAAATGGAACAAGACAGCGTAATTATAAGAGAAAACGAACACACTAAATGGACAAGTAACATCGTACTAGTAAAGAAAAATAACAAGCTCAGAATCTGTATCGACCCGAAACATTTGAACGAAGCACTAAAAGACGTAAAATATCAATGGGCCTATTCACACAGTGCACATTCATGGCGCCTAAAACCGGTTTTATAGATGAGAGAGGGAAGGGAGCGGAACAAGTAAATTTCATCTGCAATACATTTAAAGGTTCCTGTATAGCATTCAAATTTACTACACTCATTTACGCCCCTACGTCTGAGTTGCTAGGAGTTGAATAAAACCGGCTTTACTCACCACAATTATGGCAGCGTGTGAATATGCCCAATTACCAACTATAGAAGAAATACTAACGGAACTGGCAGATGCAAAAATATTCACATCACTTGACGCGAAACGCGGTTTCTGGCAATTGGAACTGGACGAAGAGAGCAGCAAGTTAACATCATTTTGGACACCATTCCAGCAAAAACAAAACGAAGTAATATCCGGTTTAAACGGAGTGGTCTGTATAGCAGATGATATATTAGTCTATGGTAGAGGCAAAAATGAACAAGAAGCCCTAATAGACCACGATCGAAACTTAAAAAACTTACTAATAAGACTTAAAGAAAAGAATTTAAAGATTAACAAAGACAAAATCAAATTACGTCAAAGGAAAATAAAATTTTTTGGACATATATTGTCAGACAAAGGTGTCGAACCAAACAAAGAAATAATTAACGCAATAATAGCAATGCCAGAACCAAAGAGTAAGCAAGAAACATTACGATTCCTAGGAATGATTACATATATAAGTAGATTTTTACCAAACATATCAAATATTACAGAACCATTACGACGAATAACACATGTAAAAAATGACTTTAAGTGGGAAATGGAACAGCAAACAACATTTCAACAATTGAAAAAGATGGTCACAGAAACACCAGTCTTACAGTACTATGACATAACAAAACCTGTCAAAATTCAAACAGATGCATCATCATTCGCACTAGGCAGTGTATTACTGCAAAACGATTTACCAGTAGCATACGCATCGAAAACATTATCGGAAACCCAAAAGAGATACGCACAAATCGAAAAAGAAATGTTAGCTGTTTTATTCGCGTGTAAGCGTTTTGACCAATACATATGTGGAAGACAAAACGTAATAATAGAAACAGATCATTCACCACTTATAAACATTTTCAAAAAACCACTAACACAAGCGCCAAAAAGACTACGGAATATGATATTGTCACTTCAACGATACAACATTAAATTAAAATACAAAAAAGGCAAAGAATTGGTATTAGCTGACACATTATCAAGAGCACCCGAAAACATTACAATCTTTTGAAATATACAAGATCGAACAAGAGATAGAAGAATTTAACAACGTAAACAATATCGAAGAGAGCATAAAGATATCAAACGAAACATTAGATAGAATAAAAGATGAAACAGAAAAAGATCCAACAATGCAAAAGTTGAAACATACTATAGAAACCGGTTGGCCAGAGAACAAAACAAACGTTAAAAATGAAATAAGTATATATTGGAACATTAAAGAAGAATTAACAATAGAAAATGGAATAATACTAAAAGGAAGGCGAATTATGATACCACAAGCAATACAAGCAAAAATATTGGCAAAGCTTCACGAACCACATCTAGGGATAGAAGCAACAATAAAAGTGGCACGAGAAACGGTTTATTGGCACGGCATCACTCAACACATAAAGAAAATCATAACATCCTGTATAATCTGCAATCAATATTCAAGACAAGAACAACGAGAACCGATGATCATACACGACATTCCGACTACACCATTTGAAATAGTCTCAATGGACGCGATGGAAATAAACTATAAAAACCAAAGAAGATTTTATTTAATCACTGTAGATAATTTTTCAGACTTTTTTGAGATAGACGAAATGAACAGCTTATCAGCAGATTCAACAGTCAACATATGCAGAAAGAATTTCTCCAGACACGGCATTCCAAAGAAAGTCATCACAGATAATGGTAGCAATTTCGAGAGTCAAAATTTTAAAGAATTCGCAAAACAATGGGGATTCAAACATGTAACATCGAGTCCAAACCACCAACAGGGAAATGGCAAAGCAGAGGCTACTGTCAAAATAGCAAAAAAACTCATGAATAAAGCAATACAATCTGGAACAGATTTCTACAAAACGTTGCTCGTATGGAGGAACACCCCAAATAAAATGAACGTAAGTCCCTCACAAAGATTGTTTTGCAGATGGCTAAACTGCCAAATACCAAAAATACAAAACGAACAAAAAATAACAACTAATGGCCTCGATTCCCGAAACCGGCGGCGTGGACACTCCCTTCGCGATTGAGACTCCCTTCACAGTTGTTGAGCGATTCTTATATCCGCCGAGCGCACTGCCATATTAAACTGCGAATTTAAAAACTCCGAAATTAATCAGCTGATTCTTTGACAAATGGGAAATGTCAAAGTCGGTATTTGAAGTTTTGTAAGAATAAAAAAGGAAATTGGAAGTGTAATTAAATGTAATTTCCTGCGGCGTAGTTAGCAATGGTAGCGTGTATCGATTAAATAAGTTTCGCCAACATGATGCTTCGGTGGCTGCTCTTCTTTTACCAAAAAAACTAACCATAAACCTGAAAGGGATTTAATTGGATTCATGCAGAAACAAAACCAGAGAAGCTCTTAAGGACAAAATTGGTGCTAGAGTGTTAAATTTGTTTATAGTCTGTGGGATTCGGGAGTCGCAAAGTTCCAAATTCGCACTCACTTTCGCGCCGCCGGTTTCGGGAATCAAGGCCAATGTACCAGAAAGAATAAAAAATCAACGCGAATACGCAAAGAAATTTTACGATAAAAGGACAAGAAAACCGAAAATTCTGATAGAAGGAGACAACGTATACATGAAGAAAACACCTAAAAGCAATTGGGTCAGAGGTAAAATACACAAACATCTAACTCAGAGGTCGTTCATAATAAAACAAGGAGGAAAATACTATAGAAGAAACACAATCCATCTGAAGAAAGACCAACTAAAGAACAACAGCACTGACGAAAGACAACAAGTTACAAACGAAGACGATATGACAAATAACGCAGAAAGCAACAACCACAAAATACAACAATCTCAACAGAGAAAGCACAAGATCAAACAAGTCGACCTAGAAGAGAAAATAGAAGAATTCCTCCAAGGTACCAAGATTTTGAAACATATTAATAAGATCAAATTATATTCATAAACTGTAGAAGGATTAATTTAAATATCCTATGTTATAGATTTAGCATGATATAGTAATATAAAATTATTTGCTAGACTATACAATAACGTAATTTAAATCCATTTTAAATGTAAACCGTTTTTCAACGTGTGATGGTAATAAATAACATTACTCAGGTTTCATTATGAGGAACTATGTCCACATAAAATTTTCCCTTCTGATTTCTTTCTGAGAAAATCAACCCGCCCAGAATCGCCTTCGTTGCAACTTTACTTGTAAGCAAGTACACCAGTAATAATTTTTGAGACCAGTTCCTACTTGTACTCCGGATCGGGAAGAGCCGATATTAATTAATTAATTTAAATAAAAATTTTAAATAGAATAAAAGTAAAAAGTGTTTTACTTAACTGGCGCAGTCGGTTTTGATTTAATTCGAAAAGAGTTAAAGTGCTTGAAGTTTCGGGAAAGTTTTTTTTCTATAAAATTCGAAGAGAATTAATTGTATTAAAATAAGAATCCCGTTTCTCTAATCTCGGAAAAATTAAAAATCAATTCGAAAAGAAGTGAAAATTCCGAAAAATTAAAAATCAGTTCGAAGAGAAATGAAAATTCCGAAAAATTAAAAATCAATTCGAAGAGAAGTGAAAATTCCGAAAAATTAAAAATCAATTCAAAGGGAAGTGATATTATTTATCTAAAAACATTTTTTTGCAATAAAAGTGAAAAGCCAAGGAAATTTGTTTTTGCAAAAAGAATATTTGTGGAGTTCCAACAAAAAAATAAAATTAATTTATAAAATAAAATTCAATTATTTAAAAAACAAATAGGATTTAAAACACCAAAAGCAAAATTTACAATTTAATTCAACGAAAATTAATACAAAAACAAAAAAAAAATTTGTTTTATGAAAAATTGTCTCGCTAAAGCACGAGGAAAATAAGGAAAGTTCGAGCAAAAAAATTAATTCAAAGAGAAGAATCTTCATAGTCACCAGCTATCAACAATAACCATCGCTATCAACAGATCACCACCAATTCAATCATCAAACATCATCAGTGCTATTTAATAAAAATTAGAACGGTAACTACGTATATTTGTTTTATAATAATTTAGTTTTTTATATACCTAAAATTTTTTTTTTCGTTAAACATGGTAATAACAAATATTAGAACAATTATCAAAGAAATTTTCTAACAATTATCAAAATAAATACATAAATCTCAGCAAATATAAAATTAAGTATTTAAGGAAAAATATTCCAGAATCGTTTTTATTCTAATTCTATTTAATTTTGCTAATTTCAAAATAAAAAACAATCAAATTTTTTATTAGTCTTAAGAATTTCTTGAATACCTATTAAGGCTGTCGACTTATTTCTGAATTGTTTGCTATTTTTATTAAAATCATTTTAAAATGGATGCTGAAAATCGTGGTACACTTGAATATCTCGCAAAAAATATAAGTTATATCCGACCATTCGATGGTAACAAATATGATTTAGCAGGGTTTTTATCTAGAATTGAGTCCTTTATACCGATTATAGATACCTTAGATAATCCTCATAAAGTAATCGTGCTTGGATACATTTTAGATAAAGTTGTTGGGAGAGCTAAGGAAAGTTTAATTAGGACCGGCGTTGTAACTACTTGGTTAGAATTAAAAAAATTGTTTGACTAGAAATCACGGGGAAAGAGTAGCCATTCCAGAATTAATTAATGAACTCAGACTTTGTCGATGTGATTCTACAGTGGAATCCTTTTATAATAAAATAACCTCACTATTATGTAGAATAAATAATGCCTATGTACTCAACGGTGTAGTAGATCTTAATGCCCAAATAACTGCTAATCAAACACTAGCTTTAAGTTTGTTTACCCAAGGATTACCACCATTACCTAAAAATCTTATTAGTTGTCGCGACCCGCAAACATTAGATAGTGCGTTCGATTTATTAGTACGATGTGGTTATCTCTCAGCTACTCACAATAATCTCAGTAGAAATAGTAGTAGCAACCCTAAAAATACGAATCAAAATTACCATTCCTCTCACAACCCAAAGTCCAATTTTCGCAACACGTATTATAACCGTAACAATCAACGCAATTTTAATCCCAACTTTAACCATGTCCACAAAAACAACAACTCTTATGGTAATTTTAACCACCATTATAACAACTACAGACAAAACCAAAATAATTTCAGGAATAATCCTGGTCCTAGTGGAATAACACGCAGAGCTAATGATAACCCAAACTATTTTAGACAAAATTATCAAGAAAATCAGGGCGTCCCCGAACCTATGGATATTTCCACTAATGAAAATAATAGCATAAATCCTGGCCGCCCCCAAAATTTTCATTTCAATCAGGTAAACGACTTCCCTATATAATAATAAAAACCAAAATCCGAGATCTCAGATTTATCATTGATAGTGGAGCCGAAAGTAGCATAATTAACCCCGGTATTTGCAACCCTAAATGGAAATTACTCATTCAAACTCATTCAATCAACGTACTAGATAGAATAGTCAAAGTAAATACGAAGTGTAGTATCCCCATCTTCAAAGAGTTCAATGAGCCAAAAACTTGTTGCATACAATTTTTTGAATATTACTTCCACAAATCTTTCGACGGGCTCATAGGAAACAACATTTTAATTGATGAATTAGACGTGAATATCGGCTATAAAGACCGCCTATTGACAACGAGAAACGCCGCAATACCATTTTATTTCAATAAAGAAGAAGAAATGTATGCAAGAAGCCGTTTAAATAGCGTTACTGATATATTCAATAACGAATGCAACCATAAAGTTACCCCCAACGAAACTTATGCAACACATCTAAACAAACCCGATCTACACAGAATAAAAACTCTCATAATGTCTTATAAGGACATGTTTTTTAAAGAAGGAGATAATCTTTCATTTACCAATCACATTAAACATGAAATAAAAACTCGAAATGATGTCCCAATTTACTCCAGATTGTATAGATACCCGGAGGTACATAGACAAGAAGTTGATCGGCAAATAAAAGAGATGTTACAACAAAAAATTATTCAGCCAAGTAACAGCCCATATAATTCTCCCATCTGGGTGGTACCTAAGAAGGCCGATAATTCCGGCACACAGAAATGGAGAATAGTGGTGGACTACAGAAGGTTAAATGAACAAACAATCAATGATAAATTCCCCATGCCCAATATGGAAGAACTCTTCGATAAACTCGGAAAGTGTAACTATTTTTCAACTATAGATCTGGCCCAAGGATTTCACCAAATCGAAGTCTCGCCAAAAGATAGACCTAAAACAGCCTTTTCTACAAGAAGCGGGCATTATGAATTTCTGAGAATGCCGTTTGGGCTTAAAAATGCCCCCGCCACGTTTCAGAGATTAATGAATAGCGTGTTGAAAGATTTCATTAATAAAATCTGCGTGGTCTATCTCGACGATATTTTGATTTTCTCCACAAGCTTTGAAGAGCATCTTGTCAGTTTAAGGAAAATATTACAAAGACTTCGTGAAACAAATTTAAAAATTCAGGTTGATAAATGCGCATTTGCGAAGGCGACTACAAGTTCTTTGGGACATATAATTACCAAGGATGGAATTAAACCGGACGATAAAAAAGTAGAGGCAATACAACGAATGAAACTACCACACACCCTCAAAGAGATTCGTTCATTTTTAGGCATAACAGGGTTTTATCGGAAATTCATCAAAGATTATGCTCGAGTAGCATACCCTATAATTAAGTATTTAAAGAAAAATACTAAAATAAATGAATCAGATCAAGAATACATCGACGCCTTTAATAAATTAAAAATTCTTCTAGTTAGTGATCCAATTCTTAAAAGCCCGGATTTCAGTCGATCGTTTGATTTGACAACCGACGCTTCGAATTACGCCGTCGGAGCAGTTCTAAGTCAAAATCACCATCCTTTATGCTATGCGTCAAGAACGCTAAATAACCACGAATCAAAATATTCAACAATTGAGAAGGAGTTACTCGCAATCGTGTGGGCCATCAAATACTTCCGTATCTACCTTTACGGAAGGCACTTTAAAATTTTCACGGACCATAAGCCATTAGTTTGGCTCAACAACATTAAAGAACCAAACATGAAACTTCAGCGCTGGAAAATTCAGCTTAATGAATATGACTTCGATGTCTGTTATTTAAAAGGGAAAGAAAATGTAGTAGCGGATGGATTGAGTAGATTCTATCCTCCTACAAGAGAAAATAGCTCCATAATTAAAAATGCTGATATTTGCTATAACAATCAAACTGATCCGAGCGAAGAACAAAGATCAACACAGGCTACCGTGCACAGCACCGAAGAGGATGAAACACGCTGCCTGTATATAACCGAAAAACCAATCAACCACTATAAAAATCAAATATATATCTCAACAGGAGAAAAAGAAAAAATCTTTTTAAAAATAGTAAATAGTAAAGTGCAAACTCATGTGATTATAGATCAAAATAGCGACTTAGTCGAAATAATGAGAAGAATCCTAAAAGATAAAGGAGTAATGTGCATTTACTGCAATGAAAATGAACTGTTCATAAAATTTCAGGATGCCTACGTAAAATTTTTTTCTAATAACACCGAACTAAAACTATTGAAATCAAATATTCGAATAACAGATATAACAGACGAGGAAGTGATGCTGTCGTTAATCAAGGAAGAACACATTCGAAATAACCACCGCGGAATTCTAGAAGTTTTCAATGAAATTAAACGAAAGTACTATTACCCAAATATTTTCAAATTAATCACTCAATTTATAAATAAATGTGAGGTATGTTTACTCGCGAAACATGACCGACACCCCTGCAAAATACCATTTAAGGTAACCGAGTCTCCTCACGGTTTTAATGAAATCGTGCACGTAGACATATGGTACCCATATCGAAATATCATGTATTTGAGCACCATTGACAAATTTTCTAAATACGCCACTGTCCATAAATTAGAAGACCGCACGTGGATATCGATTTTAAAAGCATTTAAAGAAAGAATTCAGTATTTAGGAAAAATGAAGAAATTAGTATTCGATAATGAACGATGTATTATCCATAATTCGGTTGAGCTGTTTTTAAAGGAAAACCAAATTGAATTCCATACTACAACTGCTTACAACAAAACCGGCAATTCTGATGTCGAACGGCTTCATGGCACGCTTAATGAGCACTTACGCATCATAACTGTCGAGACACCAAAAACTGAAATAAGCGAACGAATTTTTAAAGCAGTAACTTGTTACAACAACAGCATACACACAACGACTAAGCTGAAACCAATTGATTTTATTAATAAAAACTTAGATCGGAGTCAAATAGAAATATTAGCAAACAAATTTGAAGAAAATAAGGTAAATAAAATAAGTAAACTTAACGAAAATCGGGACGAAGAATTTGTTGTTCATGAAAATATTATTCGTAATAGAAGTATAGAAAAAAATAAACCAAAATATAAGAGATTATCAAAACATGAAAAATCTGGCGACTATGTATTCGACACTAGCAATAAACGTAAAACAAGATATTACACCACTCAATTAAAACGAAAATTTAAATACCAAAACTAAATAAGGTTTTCAATTTATAGGAAAAAAATGAGTAAACCTTCCCTTTTCTTTCTCTTTCAGATGCTCTGTATAATCACGATTATTTTCCTTGTTCCTTTAACTTTGGGGCAACTAATTGAAGTTACGCCAATAAATACTGAAAACGGGTTTGCCTTATATCGATTGGACGAAAAATTAATTGTGGACCACTATGTGAAAATACTACACATCATTGATTTAGAGCAATATACAAATGTATTAAACATATTAGGCAAGAACATAAAACTCCTTAACCTTCCAGTAAACGCTGGCGAACACAAATTGCTTATGAGAGAATTTTTGTTGGCTAAACATAATCTTAAAATGATTATGCCAGATATATTGAATAAACGACGGGAGAAAAGAGGGGTGATAAATTTTATTGGGTCCAGCATGAAATTTTTATTTGGCACTATGGATGACGAAGACGCGGAAGAAATTTCTAAACATTTAGATAACTTAGACAAAAACACCATGCAAATGACCGATCAGTTAAACAAACAAGTTGTGATCAACAACAATTTAATTAAAAATCTGAATGAAACCATTAGACATGTAAACGACCAACAATACATACTACAAGAATACCTAAATAACATTACGAGTAAAGCAAAACACCTAACGGAATCGGTCGACATAACAAAATTTACATTACAAATCTATGCCGATCTTAACGCGATGAACAAACAACTCGAAAAAATTTCGGACACAATTTTAATGAGCAGGCTGGAAATTTTGCCTCATGACATGCTGACAAACGACGAAATTCAAAACTATAATATATCTGCATCCATTCTGCCCCTTATTAAAAACAGCATCTTATCCAAAAATTCCTTCCTAATATTTGTAATTAGTATTCCAAAGCGAACTGAAGAAACTTATTATAACGCGTTAATTATTCCTGTCCCCAATAATCAATACGAAGAGCTAGATTATGATATTACACAAGTAATCTTAAACAATAACGATGTTTTTACGTATGATAAAAGTATAATCTCAAAAGGAGATTTAAAGGAGCATAAACATGAGTGCATAAAAAATGCATTTAAAAAGAGTAATACTTGTCACATGAAGATAAACACTAACATGTCTATTATAGAACTAGATAACGGATTAATCGTAACAAAAAACTTGCCAACAACACAAGTGACTCAAAATTGTATTCAGCACAAGTTAACCATTAAAAATAATAACATAATAAAGTTTAGCAATTGCAAACTGGAAATAGGTAATATAACATTCAGAAATAAGATCGAGAGCTTTAAAGATGGTGGTATAATCCCAATAAGCAACATTAATTTTACAAAATTTTTAAGCAACAAAGTAGACATAAAAGAATTACATAGTACAAGCATGCAAAATAGGGAAACTATAAAATACATAGAATTTAAGAACAATGTAATGAGCTATACGTCGCTAGGCCTAAGTTCATTGATTATAATCATAATATTTGCAATAATTATAATAAAATTTTTTTGTAAGCGTACAAGCAAAATTGCAACCACAACTAAAATTGAATTACATGATAAAATACAAGACGAGGCGGATATTCAAAATAACCCTTCTGTTCCAGATCCTTTTTCAGGAGCAAAAGTTCTAGGGGATGGAGGAGTAATATAAAATTATTTGCTAGACTATACAATAACGTAATTTAAATCCATTTTAAATGTAAACCGTTTTTCAACGTGTGATGGTAATAAATAACATTACTCAGGTTTCATTATGAGGAACTATGTCCACATAAAATTTTCCCTTCTGATTTCTTTCTGAGAAAATCAACCCGCCCAGAATCGCCTTCGTTGCAACTTTACTTGTAAGCAAGTACACCAGTAATAATTTTTGAGACCAGTTCCTACTTGTACTCCGGATCGGGAAGAGCCGATATTAATTAATTAATTTAAATAAAAATTTTAAATAGAATAAAAGTAAAAAGTGTTTTACTTAACTATATATAAGATTATTTTTGAATAACAAATTTAAATAACTTACGTATAGTAAACGTTGAAACAATTTAATTTGAACAATTTAAACAATAAAAACAATTTAGTTATTTGAATAATTTGAAGTAAAATTTTTTGCAAAAGATGTATATTTATTTCTGTTAAAATAGCATTATTATATTAATTCACATTGTAATGAAAATCTAAAAACAAAAGAATACCTAAACAGTATAAATATCTTACTCAAACATTAGAATGTAAAAGCATTTAATTTTTAAAGAAAAAAAGGGGATGTAATAGAACAGTGTAAATTGAATCAACAGAATTGAATTGAATTGAACTGAAATGTCATTAATGTCCGAATGTCATTGGGCCTATTCACACAGTGCACATTCATGGCGCCTAAAACCGGTTTTATAGATGAGAGAGGGAAGGGAGCGGAAGAACTTAACGAAACATTTTTCATGCAAAACCAAACGCGTGATAACTAGCACACATATAAAAAGTTACTTCTATCTCTTGCATTCTTTAGCTCTGTTTTTCTCTAACAAGTAAATTTCATCTGCAATACATTTAAAGGTTCCTGTATAGCATTCGAATTTATTACACTCATTTACGCCCCGTCTGAGTTGCTAGGAGTTGAATAAAACCGGTTTTACTCACCACAATTATGGCAGCGTGTGAATATGCCCATTGGGCCTATTCACACAGTGCACATTCATGGCGCCTAAAACCGGTTTTATAGATGAGAGAGGGAAGGGAGCGGAAGAACTTAACGAAACATTTTTCACGCAAAACCAAACGCGTGAAAACTAGCACACATATAAAAAGTTACTTCTATCTCTTGCATTCTTTAGCTCTGTTTTTCTCTAACAAGTAAATTTCATCTGCAATACATTTAAAGGTTCCTGTATAGCATTCAAATTTACTACACTCATTTACGCCCCGTCTAAGTTGCTAGGAGTTGAATAAAACCGGTTTTACTCACCACAATTATGGCAGCGTGTGAATATGCCCATTGACAACCACGGTATACAGAAACAAGGTGTAGCTTAGAATATAGAACTACAGGAAGGGCCCTCGCCGAATTTTAGCGTAGTGAAATCCTTTTTGTGTGAGTGCTCACGTTTTAGTAGTTGCTTGTCCATTACAAGCGGATAAAGCGAATGGAATAGAGGAGGGGCAAGAGCGAGTTGAAATAATCAGTTAACTAAAATAAAATCTTGCCCCTACAAATGAACTTTTTACACGCCGTCACTACGCATTCTAATCAGCTGATCCCCTTGAATTTTGGGTGGCATTAGTTAATGTAAACAAAGAAATCCAAGCACACAAAATTTACATTATTTCGAGTATTTAGCTCAGTGATTTCCACAATTATTAAAGGAAAGATGTAATATATATGTTTAGGAAGTATTTGAGTTTAACCACTTATCTGAAAAAGGATTTTCCTCGCGGAATTAGCGAATTTTTCGTACATCCAAAACTGCACACTTCATTGTTCTTATTTCACTTAAAATTCACTTGTAACAACTTTAATGGCACTGAAAACAAATTCTTTGAACTTTCTTTTTTCTTTTAATTTAGTTTTGAAAAAAAACGAAGTAAATTTGATAAAAAACACTCGTTTCAAAGAAAATGCACTACCGAACGCGAGAAAACAATTTATAATTTGACAGTCAACTAACAAACAAATAGCCCAGTTTGACAGTTGTCTGATACCCGGATTTCACTACGCTCACGTACAGGGATTTTACACGCGAGGGCCTTTCCTGTAGTTCTCTATTGGCCTGTTTCACACGGGACGACGGCCAACCAACAGAAATCGTACGATATTCATGTTTTTAGAGAAGAGGGTGAGAGAGAAAGATGGGGAGGGACGATTTTCCCATCCAACTTTCTCACACGATTTTCGATACGACTTTTTGACAGCGGTGTGGTTGTTGTTGCTTTTGCTGGGAGAAGAAAAGAAATAGAAATGACTTTTATTTCACTCGGAAAGTACGCAAAAGAGAATTGAAATAAAAGCAACAACAATAAGCTAAAGCTTTTTGACGTACAGTTGGTTGGAAAAATTGGCCTGTGTGAAAGCCCGTACGACTTTTCGTCAAATTTCAAAAGGGAATGGACGATGACAGCAGATTTTGTTGGTTGGCCGTCGTCTCGTGTGAAACAGCCCATTCTAAGCAAGGTAGTGTAAAAGAGACTGACAGCTCGAATATCGTACGAATATCGTAGAAAAAGCCTACGTCACCCGGCAAGTTAATACAGAAAACAACAACAACAATTTCGATTTTGTATGGGGAAGACTTGCCGAGTGACGTCAGCATTCAAATGACATTTCTCTTTTACATTACCTTGTTTCTGTATACCGTGATTGACAACACGGAGTTTTGTCTCCTTGTATAGCCTCCATGGTCTGAACCATGGAGAATATACAAGGAGACAAAACTCTTATGGGGAAAATGACAGGAAATGGATGGGTAGAAGCTTAGAGTAGAGAACTACAGGAAAGGCCCTCGGGTATAAAATCCGTGTATGGGAGCGTAGTGAAATCGCTATCAGACCACTGCCAAATTGGTACAATTTCTTGTTAGTTAACTGTCAGATTTTCCCGCGGCACTTTCTTTAAAACGAGTTTTTCTATAAAATTTATTTACAGTTTTTCGCAAAACTAATTAAAAAGAAGAAAGATAGTTTAAAGAATTTGTTTTTGTTAATTAGAAGGTGTTACGAGTGAATTTTCAGTGAAAAAAAGAGCAATGAAGTGTGCAGTTTGAATTTCACTACGCTAAAATTCTCCGAGGGCCCTCCCTGTAGTTTTGTATTCTAAGGGTAGAAGAAACTAAACTAGAAGTTCATTTTTGGGCACAGATGTCACCTTTGTCCGATGTACCCCACATGAATTTAATAAAAATTCATTGGAAACATCAAAAATTGATTAATTACGAATAATCGCATTGATATAAAATCGAATTTAGAAGCTGGTAAACAGCTGTAAGCTGCTAAACGTAAAATATATTAGTAATAAACGAACTTTACCATGAACCGGATAAATATAATCGGCCATGTTTTTCGGGGTACATTTGACTGCAGCGCCACCAATAATCAAACGAAAATTGACAACACGGAGTTTTGTCTCCTTGTATAGCCTCCATGGTCTGAACTGAAATGTCATTAAGAACCGGAATGAACATCGGTCATAAAGTTTATTAAGTTTATATTAACTAATGTAATTATAGTTTTCAATATAAATAAAATACGTTCATAATAAAACAGGGAGAAGAGGGTGAGAGAGGACGATCCAACCAACTTTCTCACACCTCTCACCTTCTTCTCTAAAAAAATGAATATCGTACGATTTCTGTTGGTTGGCCGTCGTCTCGTGTGAAACAGGCCCATATAATATCGGAGTTGTGTTGTTGTTTCTGCATTAGTGCTGACGTCATTCTTCCCGCGATTTCTACAATATTCGAAGCTGTCAGTCTCTGTAAAAGCGGCTACACACGTAACTGCATGCTTGACAAGCACGCATGTTCAATATTTTTGCGCATGATCGCACAACTTCTCTGTAGCCTCCACACGACGCAAACATGCTTGAACAGCCACGGTTTATCTTTAAAAAATGTGTACAGAAAGTGACAACGCACTCGCTCGCACTTACACTCTTGTTTCCAAGCAAGATATGTTCAAGCATGCAGCTGAAAAATCGACCAATCTTCAAGCTGGTGTTCAATCAACGTGCTTGCGCAAAAACTCATACGCACACTCAAGCACGCTTCCACAAATAGATTGAACATACGTGCTTGTCAAGCATGCAGTTACGTGTGTAGCCGCCTTTGCATTACCTTGTTTCTGTATAGCGTGGCATATGCAATCAATTACTACGTATACATGATGAGTTGAATAGTTGAGTTGAAGTTGAGTTGAATTTCCGACAATCGACAAAATTCGACAAAAATCACAAACAAAACACAGAGATGCTGCTGTCAACTAAATCCAACCACTCAACTACTGAACTTTCGTCTATATACATAATTTCAACTCAACCCAGGTAGCAGAGCTGAGTCGAGTTCAGTCGACCTTATCTCAACTCGACTCGCCTCTACATGCATTTGAACTTGGGTTCAACCTGGGTTCAACTCATCATGTATACGTAGTAAATGTGGGGCGCTACACGGAGACTCAAGATGTACGAAAAACCCGGTTTTATAGGAAAGAAACGAAGGAGAGGAGAGAAAGAAGGACGCACACGACGAAACTTTAACGAAAGAATTTTCACCCAAAAATTTCCGGGGTGAAAACTAACTCATACGCACATTTATTTCTCTTCTCCCTTCTCACATGTAAACAATGACCGCGGTAAACACACACAATCAAAGCTTTCATGTAGGATAAAGAATTATTTCAAGCCGTAGGCAGCCTCGTGTAGCATTAAATAACGAGACTCAAATGTGATTTCGGCCGACTTCTCGAGTCTCCGTGTAGCACCACCCATTGGGTTGTTCTACACGAGCGTACAGCGGACATATTTTTGTGTGTTCGAAACGCCCATTCCTTTTAAAATTTGATGGCCTTCTACACGAGCAAATTTTTCCAACACAATCTACGTCAGAATATATTTTTTATCTTTATTCTCTTTTGCGTACTTCCAAGTGAAACACTGTTAAGCTAATCAGCTATTATTTCAAGTTTGTGGATTTAGTAAATATTATTTAAATTTTAAGAAGTTCACACATTATTGTGAAGTTAATAAATTATTTATTTATTGCAAAATTATTTTTGTTTGTATTTTGCGCCGTTGTTGTTGTTTTAAATTTTACTAGCTGAAGGAGGTAGTGTACACCATATAGTACAGGAACCGTAGAAGAACGACCTTCAGCAATCGAAATCTTTTTTTTATGATAAAAAATATGCTAACAAAAGTAAAGGTGATGGGTTGCTGTTTTGTAATGGAGATAATCAGTATTTGGTTTTAAAACAAAACTATATTAATAAAGGTTGACACTAAAAAAAACTTTATTTCTTTCATTCCGAGTTGTCGCGTAACTAAGTTTACATGTTTTCCTCCGGATGGAAGTTTCGATACGGAGTGTAACACCGCTTATAAACGGGGAGTGAAAGTCCGGAACTTGGACTTTCGCTCCCAAGAAAAAGCCGGAGTGAAACTTCGCTCCCGGTTTATGGTTGCTTATAAACGCTGACTGGGAGTGAGATGAACGGATCATAATTTTTAATTTTTTTCAGAAGGAAATTTGAGCTCGGAGCTGTCATCTCAAACCAGAAAATATTTTGGGTTTTCACTCCCATTGCTCATAAACGCATCAGGAGTTTCACTTCGGATTGGGGATACGGGAGTGAAACTCCCCGTATAAACGTAGTAATTCCAATACAAGGTTGATTAGAATAGAGAACTACAGGAAAGGCCCTCGGGTATAAAATCCGTATATGGGAGCGTAGTGAAATCGCTATCAGTCAACTGTCAAATTGGTACAATTTCTTGTTAGTTAACTGTCAAATTTTCCCGCGGCACTTTCTTTAAAACGAGTTTTTCTATAAAATTTATTTACAGTTTTTCGCAAAACTAATTAAAAAGAAGAAAGAAGGTTTAAAGAATTTGTTTTTGTCAATTAGAAGTTGTTACGAGTGAATTTTCAGTGAAAAAAAAGAGCAATGAAGTGTGCAGTTTGAATTTCACTACGCTAAAATTCTCCGAGGGCCCTTCCTGTAGTTTTGTAGTCTAAGCAAGGTAGATTTTTATTTCTATTCGAATACAGCGGTTTTAATTCAGAACTGAAAACTAAGGGCCGATTCACAATGAACGCTTCAAGCCTTAAGCTGAAAACAGATCGAACGTTCATAAGCGTTCATCAGCGCCGTGAAATGTCAAAAGACGTTCGTAACGTCGGGTGGTAAACACATTGAACGGTCATCAGAGTTCGCCAAACGTCAAAATAAGACAATATTGGAAACTTCAAATGTTTATTTTTGTGAAATTTTTCGTTTCTTACTGCATTGAAGTTGCGTGAAATTAATTCTCGTCGAAATTAATTTCATTAAAAGAACTCATTATTTAAAACAACCCAAACTGACAATGGGTGCCTTCCATTTAGACACAGAAACACACAGTGTAACACTGTGTCTGACACAGAAGTGTTCCATCAACAACACAGCTAGACACAGCCGGGCACAACTAAGACAATGCTACCAACCCTCGCCAATTGAAATGTGATCGTTAATTTATAATTACAACAATATTGTTTCATTTTTAAGATTCTCAGCATTTATAAGATGTCGGGTAATTAATTTAAATAAATTATCAACATAAAATTTACGATTTACTTGCTAAACAAAAATAAAAACGAGGAAAGTGCGCCGTGGCGGATTTTTCATGAACTTATGTGTTCCATTTGGGCTTACACAGAACGACACAGAGCGACACGCTGTGTCGGACACAATTGTCTTTCTGTGTCTAAATGGAAGGCACCCAATCACAACAATGTCCCAACTACCAGAAACGTCAAAAAACGCAGAACTACGCTCATCAGAATAGAAATAGAGCCTTTTAATAATAATAATAATAACTCCGGGAATATAATTAGACTGAATATTTATTTTAGAGCGTTACAAAATTAAACCGGCAAGTACTCTATTCACAGACTGACTGGTGACTGTGAAAAAAAAGAAGACAATGTTGTGGGTGTGATAGTTATTCTTCCTAGTTGTTGTGGTGCAGTTTTTCTACATCCTCCCGGGGGCCAGATGAATTTATCTCCAAAGGATACAAATGTTGAACAGCTCTTCGAAATTTACCCCCATTTGGTAGTCGAATCTCACATGCTCGTATTCTTCCATCACGGCCTGGAAATACCGCTTCTACTGCAGCAAGCTTCCACAGCTGTCGTTTCGTAGCTGGATCATACAAGATGACAATGTCTCCTACATTGGGGTTTTCTGAAAGTCGAGGGGTTGTGTGATGAGCAGATCGTAGCTGCTTGACATATTCATTATTGAATCGTTTAAAGAAACTTTGAGCAATCTTGAAGCGCCGTTTCCAGATTTGCCGAAGTTGATCATCTGCTCCCACTGTGGAAGTAGAAAGTGTCGAATTAATCCCAGTTAAGAAGTGAGAAGGAGTTAGTGGCTTCAGGTCCAACGGATCATCTCCAATATACGTCAATGGACGAGAGTTGATTACTGATTCTGCTTCCACCAGGAAAGTTTCAAGTTCATCGTGGGTCAGAGTTAAACGACCAATTGTTGCTTTCAGGACATCCTTAACTACTCTCACCAAGCGCTCCCAAAAACCTCCCCACCAGGCGGCTCGCTCGACTATGAAATTCCATTGAATTCGCTTATCAGCCACAAAATTCTGCATTTTTTCCGAATCAACTACACAAGCTAGCTGCTTCAATTCCTTTGAAGAACGTTGAAAAGTTCTGGCATTATCTGAAATAATGGTTGTCGGAAATCCTCGTCTTCCAAAAAAACGTCGAAGTGCAGAAATACAGGACTCCGTATTAAGATTAGGAACTAATTCCAAGTGGACAGCTCGTGTTACAGCGCACGTCAGCAGCATTATGCATACTTTAGATGTATGCTCATCATTTAGTGAAGTACGAATATGTAGAGGGCCTGCGAAATCGACGCCGGTAGTTTCAAATGGTCTAGAGGTTACTAGCCTATTCCTTGGTAGCGGTGAGAATGGTTGTGAAATAGGTTTCCCTCGAAGGCGTTTGCAAACTCCACATCTTTGGATTGCAGTTTTAACAGCTTGTCGTGCTCTGATTATCCAAAACCTATCCCGTACACGATTGAGGGTTGCGTTAATTCCTCCATGCAGAGTACGTTCATGCGCATCTATGATGATGAGGCTTGTTAAGTGCGATGTCTTCGGGATACTAATAGGGTTTGCTTCCTCGTATTCAATATCTGCCAATTGCAAGCTCGTTAGAGGTAAAATACCGCTATCATCCAATTGTGGCTGGAGCACTGCTATTTTTGAAGACCCGGGAATCGATTTGCAATCTTTTAGCGCTGTGATTTCTAAGCTGTACTCGTTCGATTGGATCATCTTAATCCAATAACATTCAGCTCTGGAAAGCTCCTCGGCATTAATAAATCTATTTGTTCTACGGTTACCTCTAAGAACGTCTAAAAATGGCAGGACATAAGCTGTAACTCTCAGAAGCCTCTGATATCTACTGAAATGGTTTATATTAAGAAAAGGTAAATGTGACGGGCCAACTGTTGTGATGTCGGTAGTCTGCAAACAAATAGAAAAGCATGAATTATTTGATAATGTATCTAATGTAGGCCAATTATCTGAAGGCTCAGAGAGCCATGACGGTCCGTTTATCCAAGCAGTTGATTTAACTAATTTTCTACCATCTAAACCTCTAGTTAGCATATCAGCAGGATTGCATTCTCCTGGGCAATGCCTCCATTCCAATATGTTTGTAAGCTGACGAATCTCTCGAACCCGATGTTCAACGTAGGGGGTTTGCTTTCGATGATCGTTACATATCCAGTGCAGCGCAATCATTGAATCTGACCACATATAGATAGATTCAAACTTATCTGCAGTTTGTTCCACGATGAAAGATCTCAATCTAGCACCGACGAGGGCGGCCGTTAACTCTAATTTTGGTAGAGTGAGCTCTTTAGTTTTATTTTTGTCTTCCTTCAAAGGCGCGATTCTATTTTTCGCGCATACATAGGCTACATGTATGTTACCAGTCTGGTAAAGGCTTCGCACGTAAGCAACCGATCCATATGCTGAGGGACTGGCATCACAGAAAACGTGCAACTCTATACTTCGCCGTTCAGGTGATAAATAGATACATCGTTTAACGGCGACATCTTTCAGCAGTGGCAGTGTAAGCAAGTAGTTATTCCAGGAGGTCTGAAACTCGGTGGGAAGGGTTTCATCCCAATTATAATTTTTTCGCCAGGCTTCTTGAAACATTATTTTAAGCCCAACTGTAAATGGCCCTAACATTCCCAAGGGGTCGTAAATTCTCGCTAAGGTTTTTAAAACGAGCCTTTTAGTTGCTGTTGAAGATAATACGGGATTGTCACTTAAATCAACTCGCAATTCGTCTAAATTAACATCCCAGACAAGCCCCAACACTTTCTGATCAGTTGCATAAATTTGTTCGTTGAACTGTCCTCGCAAATCAATGGCATTAGTGTTCCATTTCCTTAAATGCATTCCAGCTCGCTTTATCAATTCACAGCTCTCGTTATAGATTTTAAGCGCCTGTTCCGAACTATTGACACTAAGGAGAAGATCGTCCATGTAGAAGGAATTTTTTAGTAAATTACATGTTTCCTTAAAGTTTTCAGATTCATCCAAGAAGTGCTTTTGCAAGGTGGCGCACAAAAGAAATGGGCTACAAGTAACGCCGAAGGTCACACGAGTCATTCTATAAATTGCCAACTTTGCTCTTTCTTTCACATCTTGGATAGGTTTTTCGAAACAAAAAAATCGATGACAATCCCTATCTTCCTTCGCTAAAGAGATTTGGAGAAAGGCTTTCTCGATGTCCGCGACAAATGCAATCATACCAAGCCTGAATTTTATCAAAATCTCTAAAATATTTGGTAGTAAATTAGGTCCTGCTAAAAGATTGTCGTTGAGTGATAGATTATTACCAGTACGAGCCGAGGCATCAAAAACGATTCGCATTTTGGTTGTTAATTTATCCTCTCGATAGACTGGTCTGTGTGGTATGTAATAAGTAGGATATCCTTTATCTAAATCTTCACTTATTTTTTCAGCTATTCCCATCGATATTAATTCATTCATTCCCCTATCGTATTCTAACAATTTCTCGGGATCATGTGATAGCTTGCTAACAAGTCGCTCAAACCGTTTTAATGTACCAAATTTATTGCTGTCTAAAACAGGTGTCTTATTTCTCCATAAAAGCTTTGCTTCATATCTCTTATCGACTTTCATTATATAATTATTTATATTTACCTCGAAATTATTTTCAGAATTTTCGCTTGCAATACCCATCATATCTAGATTCCACAATCGTTTGATATATTCGTCATCAGAAATACATGTGCACAAGGAAACTGATGCAGTTGTCAATGCCGAAGTGCATTCATAAGCTACTGACAGAATCAGGCGCAAACGCCGTGCGGACATTGGCTTCGCGGTGTGTGGCGACTTTTCACTGACATGATGTTGCGGTGTCGGCGGCGCGCTCCGACTTTGAACACAACAACGAAATCAAAGTGACAAGTGGACGTGATTGGAAAAAAAATTGAAAAACCTGAATGATTTACATATAATTTTTCTATCCTACAGGGTTTGTCTTTTTTTTAGGTGCTAATTTAATTACCCCAATTTGGAAAAATAAAGATTTTCATTAAAAAATATAAAAATCAACAAATTTGCTATCACAGCCAACACCAACACACGACTGCAAACATATGCCCACCACCATCAAAACACGACTCAAAACACAAATATCTCTTGACACACGCGGCGGCAACGCGCAGAAAGTAGAAAGTAAAGCAACTTGCGCGGTGTGTGCGTAGCGTAAATCAGCATTTCGTTAGTGCGCATTTGAATACACTACTTCTATTCTCTCTGTCATTGCCCGCACGGCGTTTGCGCCTGTTTCTGTCAGCAGCTATAGGGTGCCTTCCATTTAAACACAGAGAGACACAGTGTGTCTAACAGGGTGTTCCATCAACGGCAAAAATGTGCACCGCCGGGTGAAATATATTTAAACACGACGGTGATGGAACACCCTGTTAGACTCAACTGTGTCTCTCTGTGTCTAAATGGAAGGCACCCATAGTCATTACCATAAGAAGGGCCTTGTATGGTCCATCCGAATACTGTATTTGTAGCAATCAAGTCTTTATTTATGCGTTTTATCTCGGGCAGAATAATATGAGAATAATAATCAGCGCCTATTAATGCACTAATTCCACGCTCGATATTTTCCATTTTGGTGAGATGATCAGCAAGTAGTAACTGTGCAAATTTCGGGCATTCTTGAGATGGTGCAGGCAAAATGTATTCACAAATCTCAGGTACAACAACAGCAACTATACTCACAAATTGATCATTAAATCGAGATTTTAATACTAAAGACACGCGTTCAAATAATTTCGATGGTCCTTTCTGCTTACTTCCGAAAGGCAATATCCTAAGGTTAGCTTTATCCACTACAGGCAACTTAAGTTTAGCAGCTACACTTTCCGTGACATATGATCGTTGGCTTCCTCCGTCGAGAACTATGCGCAAATACTTAAAGGAAGTATCAGCCGCAAGAGCTTTTACGCACGCAGTTTGTAGAAAAACATCTCCCGAATATTGTGAGGTGGCAGAGTATAAACTAGTTGTTGTTATCACTTGCTCTTTGTTATCAGTTTCTGAACTTTGATCTTTCCTATCATTCGTCACTTTTCGGCTGTAATTTGGGTCGCACATTACTGTAGCATGTTTACCACTACATTTCTTGCACCGCCGGTTACTTCGGCATGATCTGGAAGTATGCCCGCGTTTGGTACAGCGGAAACAACGTCCTTCGTTTTTCAGCATCTCTTTGCGATGATTAATAGTGTGCGTTGCATTACATTCTTCAGTGGGATGAACGTTTGACTTGCAGAAATAACACATGCTAAATGATTTCTCGTTTGGAGTAAGCAAACTGGCTGCTGTTTGATATTTTCTGTTATTTCCTTTATTAGTAGGTTGAGTCTGTCGTCTTGGCTGGATTTGTGCAGTCCTCTCCAGAGATTCTACCTCGTGTTTGAGAAACTTTAGTAGATTCTGCAACAGCTGATCTCCATAGCAAGTAAGAGAACTCTCCCTATCAGCCGTGCTAGCTGTGTCTGCGTCGTTATCAGACTGTTTATCGTAGTCTCGTTTTACATCGTGCCTATAAAAATTAAGAGTTAATTCGTTTGGCATGCACTTCAATATTATTGATTTTAGCATGACCGTATAACTTGTGCTGGGAACTCCTAATGATGCTCGAGAGCGCATGCTAGAAATGATATGGTTATACAGTTTTCGTAAGCCGATCACGTCTACACAAGAAGTAATATGCGGCAGAACCATGAGCTGCTGCATAATCCTATCCACCATCTTCTCATGATCGCCAAACTCTTCTTTGAGCATGGCGATAGCTTCTTGGTAATTGCATTCAGAAGGAGATAATCCCTTTATGGATTCGGCTGCCTTACCACTTAAGTGTGCTTGCAGATAATTAAATTTCTCCGTTGAATTTAAATCATGACGCTCATGAACAGCGGTGCGAAACAACTCCCAGAAAGGAAGCCATTCTAGCAGCTCTCCAGAAAAGGTTTTAAGTCCTAGTTTAGGTAACTTGGTAGAACACGTGCGGCGTTGAGTAGTATCACTACGATGTTGCTGCTCACCATTATTTCCCGATTCTAGACTGCGTGCTTGTAGCCCTTGCAATTTTAAAATTCGTTGTCGGAGTCGTGATATAATAGAGATCGCTTTATCATTATACTCCGCTATTTCTTCACACTCCCTTTCTAAATCCTCTACCTTATGGGTACTGCGAAGAGATGCGTTGGCCTCTGTAAGGTTTTGATTAGCTGCCGTTAGTCGTTCTAAATATACCTCTAATTCCTCTTCTATAGCGTCAAAATTCGCGACGTTTGTATCGTTAACTTGCGATTCTGACGAATTTAAATAATCAAGAGCCGTTTTGGACAATTTCGTTATCTGCCCGCGATAAACTCCGCGCGCCGGTGTGATAGTTATTCTTCCTAGTTGTTGTGGTGCAGTTTTTCTACAGAGCCAATTCCAGCGCTGATGAACGCTGATAACCGTACGATCTGTTCACTGCAATTAGGTTGTGTGTATTCATTTTCTTTTAGACATTTCTCAGCGCTGATGAACGCTTATGAACGTTCAATCTGTTTCCAGCTTTAAGCTTCACGCTTCAAAAATTTAGGATTATAGCTTAGAATACAAAACTGCAGGAAGTGCCCTCGGAGAATTTTAGCGTAGGGAAATTCAAACTGCACACTTCATTGCTCTTTTTTTCACTGAAAATTCACTCGTAACAACTTCAATTACACTAAAAACAAATTCTTTAAACTTTCTTTCTTCTTTTTAATTAGTTTTGCGAAAAACTGTAAATAAATTTTATAGAAAAACTCGTTTTAAAGAAAGTGCCGGGGGAAAATTTGACAGTTAATTAACAAGAAATTGTACCAATTTGACAGTTAACTGATAGCGATTTCACTACGCTCCCATACACGGATTTTATACCCGAGGGCCTTTCCTGTAGTTCTTTATTCTAAGGATTATAGGATTTATCTTAGATTACAAAACTACAGGAAGGGCCCTCGGAGAATTTTAGCGTAGTGAAATTCAAACTGCACACTTCATTGCTCTTTTTTTCACTGAAAATTCACTCGTAACAACTTCAATTACACTAAAAACAAATTCTTTAAACTTTCTTTCTTCTTTTTAATTAGTTTTGCGAAAAACTGTAAATAAATTTTATAGAAAAACTCGTTTTAAAGAAAGTGCCGCGGGAAAATTTGACAGTTAACTAACAAGAAATTGTACCAATTTGACAGTTGACTGATAGCGATTTCACTACGCTCCCATACACGGATTTTATACCCGAGGGCCTTTCCTGTAGTTCTATATTCTAAGGGATTTATGTACAATGATTCACATACAAAGCTTCAAATGAACCTGAAACTATAGAAAAAAAATTTGAAGCTTGAAGCTTGAGGCGTTCATTGTGAATCGGTCCTAACGATATTACATTCCTCCTGGAATATCAAAAGAAAAAGGAATACAAAGCAAAAAGTTCTAGTACCTTTCAGAAAAGAATTCTAATACAATTTATGTCAAAACAAATTATAATAAACAAAAACGAATCAGCGAGACGCTCTTAGAATATAAAACTACAGGAAGGGCCCTCGGAGAATTTTAGCGTAGTGAAATTTAAACTGCACACTTCATTGCTTTTTTTTTCACTGAAAATTCACTCGTAACTACTTTCTTTCTTCTTTTTAATCAGTTTTGCCAAAAACTGTAAATAAATTTTATAGAAAAACTCGTTTTAAAGAAAGTGCCGCGGGAAAATTTGACAGTTAACTAACAAGAAATTGTACCAATTTGACAGTTGACTGATAGCGATTTCACTACGCTCCCATACACGGATTTTATACGCGAGGGCCTTTCCTGAGTTCTATATTCTAAGGAGACGGTGAAAATTTTCTTGGTGCTCTTCGAATCCTGGAGCTTCTTCGGACAGTAACATTTCCAGAAGTATGTGATGCTGCTGATTCCGTCAAGGGTGAAGGTGTTGCGATGGCTGGTGCTGATATTCCCGATATATCCGCGCTGGTGGTAATCGGTATTGAGGGTGATGTTGAAAGTTGATGTTGACGCTTCTTGATTTAACTCACTTCCTGATTGTGCCTTGTCATTAACTACTACTTCATAACTGCGGTGCATTGTTTAATGGTTGTGACAAAAATAGAGATCTTAGCTGATCTGCGTGTCTACTCTTCTCGTATCCCTCGGCTGTTTTAACAACATATAGGCCCAACTATAATGCACGTAAGAAACGCACGTCAGCCGACGTGCGTAAATATCAAACTCGTCGAAAGTGTAATGATTTGTGTACACGGAAAGTTTTCACAAGTTTAAAATTATTAAAATGCATAAATATTATTCATTGACTATTAAAACTTGGCTATAAATCTTTGCATATTAAAAATAATCATGTTTATTTTCAATTATAATAAATTTCTCATCAAAATCAGTCCCATAAATTTGAAGCACAACATTTTCCATACTCTTACTTGTTTAAAACCCACAAAGCAACAACAAAAAAATCAGTTGTCATCAATTTAACTACAAATTCTCACAAAACGTATAGTAGAGGGAAATTAAACAAAAAAAAAGCGAAGTTATGATGTAGTTGGGAAGTTGGATTTGTTAAATATATGGCAACACTATATATTTTTAATAAACTTTTGAATTCTTTTTATCTTCTTCTTCTTGCCTGTCATCTTGTTTTAATAAATTAGTTTTTATAGAAGTGCATCTAAAATCTCTTTTTCCGCATCATCCCAAAACCTATTCTAACAGGTTATGGGCCCAGATGTTCCTGATTTTACATAGATATATAGTAAATTAAAATTTACGGAAAATCTATTTAATTATTTGTATAATTTAAGGATGTTCAGTTCTAACCTCAACAGTCGCATACCATTATTTAATGGAGACAATTATCCAACTTGGAGAGCCCAAATGGAGGGAATTCTACACAAGGGACGATACTTAAATATAGTCCTTGGAAAGGAAGTGCGCCCCACAGTAGTAGGTGAAGCACTAAACAAGTTTGATGACAAGGATATGGATGCCCGAAGTGAGCTGCTAATTGCTATGGAACCCGCGATTGTGGCATTGGTAAAAAAGCACAAAAATTCAAAAGAAATTTGGGACTTTTTAGAAAACAGCTATGATCGAAAAAGCATTAGGCAAAAAGCCGAAGAATTTAGAAAATTACTGAACATACGTATGAACTCAATTCAAACAATGGATGAATATTTGAGAGAATTTGACCTGATAGTTAATCGCTTGACTGAGCTTGATGCAAAATTAGACGATGATCTTATATCAGTCGTGTTGCTGGATAGTTTGGATGAAAATTATAAAGATGTACAAGCAGCTTTTGACACGCAGAAGGATTTTCCATCTTACCAAACAGTGCGCAGCAGACTAATGGAAATAGGAGAGAAAAACAAGGATTCAACAGATAGCTACGCAATGAAAGCCAAATACTTTGGTAAATATAACTTCAACCAAAATAAAGCTAACCAACAAACGTTTCCGGTTAAAACAAGAAAAGCTCATTCAATGAATACTTACGTTAACCCTACTCACAATAATTACTGTAAATATAATTGTAGACGGTGCGGTAAAAGAGGGCATAAAGCGAAATTCTGCATGCAAAATTCAACAGCCAGACAAGTAGATGACAGCTGTATTGGAACAAGGTTTCATAATGCAAGAATATTTGTATACAACACCAAAAGCTCTTGGAGTGACAAGTAATATTAATAAACAGTGCTGGTGCATAGATAGTGGTGCTACGTCGCACATGTGCAATACGGAGGAATTATTCACGAATATTTCGAAAGGTTCATTTGGATATGTTAAGTTGGCAGATAATAAAAAACTCGAAATTAAAGGTATAGGTACTGTGCGAATCAGTACGAATGTATGTAAAAATCTGCAACTTTTTAACACTCTATTTGTTCCAGAATTAAGTGATAACTTAATCTCTATAAATAAAGCAACCGCTGCCAAATATAAAGTGATTTGTCAAAACAACACCGCTAGGATTTTTGATAGAAATAAAAATCTAATTTTGCAAGGCAGGCGCGAAAATGGCATGTTCATCGCAAAGGAATGCAATGTGCCTACTGTCAAAGTGAAAGAACCGAACAGTGCCTTTAATGCAAGTGATAATACTAATATAAATGAGGTTAATGATTCCCTAGAGCTTTGGCACAATCGCATGGGACATTTAAACGTGTCATCATTAAAACAAATGCAGCGAGAAAATATGATAAAAGGACTGCCAATCTTCAGAACATCTGAAATAACATGCACAGCTTGCATAACTGGTAAACAAACTAGGTTACCATTCATTACAAACAATAAAAAATCTACAGTGAAACAGCTTGAACTTATACATTCAGATATTTGTGGACCAATGAAGAAGGAATCACTGAGTAAGTCCATTTATTTTGTAACTTTTATTGATGATTATTCGCGAAAGATTTTTGTGTATTTTATGAACAAAAAGAACGAAGTTCTTGAAAAATTTAAATCTTTTAAAATTATGGTTGAAAATGAGACCCGTAATAAAATTAAGCGTATCCGATCCGACAATGGAACAGAATACACTTGTAAATTATTTAAAAATTTTTGTTCGCAAAATGGAATTAAGGCCCAAACATATAGCAGAAACGAAAAGAAACCGAAACGAAAACGAAATGAACTTGAAAATGATAGCGATTATATAGGTGCCTAAGCGAATCGGCTCTTGACATTTGTTGACAAGTTTTGCATTGAGTAGAAGAGTTTTTTTTTTCGAAAAATACACATATTATACACTTTATATAATTTATGGCGGATGTCTAGAAATCATAATTTAAATTTTTCACCTCGTATTGACTGCATTCTTTTCAAAAAATTTCTTTTTCGTTCTTTCAACTACTTTAAATACGAAAACATACGTCTGTCGAACTGTCAAAGTAACGGGCTGAATAGCTGAAACGAATACCGAAATGAAATAAATTTATATCGTTCGTTCTGATTCGGTTCTGTTCGTTTATATAACCGAGTTCATACATTTTCATACGATTTATTTCATTCTTTTCGTTTCGGATCGTTTTCGTTTCTGCTATATGTTTGGGCCTTTAAGCAAGAATTTAGCGCCGAATATACGCCTCAGCAGAACGGTGTTGCGGAAAGGTGTAATCGAACTTTAGTTGAAATGTCAAGATGCCTTATGATTAAGGCAAATTTACCGGAGTATCTATGGGCAGAATTAATTAATACGTCAGCCTTTATTCGGAATAGATGCCCCACGAAAATAAATGGAAATGTAACCCCAGAGGAATTATGGACTTTAAAAAAACCGAATGTGTCACATTTTAGAGAAATTGGTTGTAAAGCATTTGTTTTAAATAAGACTGGAAAAAATAGTAAATTTTCTCCGAGAAGTGAGGAGTTTGTACTTTTAGGCTATTCACAGGATGCTAAAGCATATCGTTTGTGGAAAAAGGGCACTCGTTTAATTATTAAAAGTAGAGATGTAAAGTTTGTAGAAAGTCAAGGGACTAAGAATGAAAACAGATTTTATAAATTCAAGACAAATCTGCAAAGCGATATACATGAAGATTTAACAAAAGGGGAAAAAGAGGAAAGCTTAGAAAAATTACATGAAAATGCATCTGAAGATGAATGCTTTTCTAACGCATTGTCTGAAGCTACTACAACCCCAAGGCCGAAACGCCAAGCTGCCCAGACAGCAATAAAAAACAAAGGAATGTCTAAGACCAACACGTTTAGGTGGTTCAATAAATGTAGATGAAAATGTGATGCTAGCGAAAACGATTAATGATCCTTATTGTGACCTGCAGAGTCTTATCGTGAATTTCGCAATTACCTTCAACTAAGTACCACTATGCTTATCACAGCAACTCTCCCTCAGTGCTCAATCTACGCTACAAGTGTTAGCATTAAGTACCTAGTATCCAGTGGAAAATAAAGAATTATAATAAATAGTGAAATCTATTATTTGCGTCTCTGGCTGGAATATAATAATCCTAAATCCCTGAAAGAGATTGAAACGTCGGAACATGCTGATGAATGGAGAAAAGCAATGGAAACCGAATGGAATTTTTTGCAGAGGAATCGTACATGGGATCTAGTGGACCGCCCAAATGATAAAAACGTGATAGGCTGTAGATGGGTATTTAAAACCAAATACAAAACTAATGGAATGGTAGATAAACGAAAAGCCAAATTAGTTGCAAAAGGCTATTCACAATTTTACGGCATCGACTATTTTGAAACATTTGCACCTGTGGCCGAGATAAGTTCTATACGATTATTATATGCCATCGCTGTAGAGAGAGATTTGGATTTACACCATATCGATGTATCAACTGCCTTTCTTTATGGAGACCTTGAAGAGGAAATATATATGGAACAACCACCCTACTTCATTAAAGATGAAAATAAAGTTTGCAAATTAAAACATGCTATATATGGTCTGAAACAATCAGGTTTTCAATGGAATAAAAAGTTGGACTCTAAACTGCGTCAAATTGGATTCAGTAATTCAAATTACGACAGATGTATCTATTATAAAATTGTAGACAACACTATGACGTACCTGACTGTATACGTTGATGACATAATTGTAGCTACGAACAACTCTTCTATTTTTGAGCAGTTAAAAAGTCATCTAAAGGCTAGTTTTGAAATCAAGGACTTAGGTGAACCAAAGCTAACCGTAGGTCTAGAAATTTGCCGCAATAAGGAATTAGGTACAATATCAATAAGCCAAACTGGTTATATTAAAAATTTATTACGTAGTTACGGTATGGAAAACTGTAAAGCTAGAAGCACACCATTGCCAAATAAAACAAAATTGGAAAGTGATCCCGAAATAGAAGGTGAAAAAGTCAACCAACAAGATTATCAAAAACTTATCGGAAGTCTCTTACATTTATCGACATTCAGTAGACCTGATATTTCCTGTGCCGTTAATATGTTATCTCAATTTAATCAGGATCCGCGCAAGCAGCACTTAAATATGGCATTGTCCATTTTGAGATACCTGAAAGGTACACTATATTGCAAAATTACCTATACTCGCAAAAATAAACCGATCTGTGCTTACGTTGATTCGAATTGGGCTGAAGACTGCAATGATAGAAAATCACAATCAGGTATAGCTTTCGTTTTTGCTGGAGGAATCATCGATTGGGAATCTCGAAAACAAAAAATTGTCACCACATCTAGCGCAGAAGCAGAATATATAACATTGAGCTCAGCCGCAAAACGTGCCTCGTATTTTAAACTACTGTTATGTGAATTAAAACTACACGACGAATCTTCACCAATTATTATGTATACAGATAGTCAAAGCGCTTCATACATAGCCAGCTATCAAGGAAAAAGGTCAAGAACCAAACACTTACATATTCGCTATCACTACATCAGAGAAGCGATTTCAAATGGAACAACCGAACTGAAGTACTTATCAACGGACAAAATGTTAGCGGATGCTCTCACCAAACCTACGCCGCAATCGAAACATTATTTTTGTTTTGAAGGACTTGGAGTTGAATTAAAATCATTGAAATCATATAGCGTTGACGGGGAGTGTTAAATATATGGCAACACTATATATTTTTAATAAACTTTTGAATTCTTTTTATCTTCTTCTTCTTGCCTGTCATCTTGTTTTAATAAATTAGTTTTTATAGAAGTGCATCTAAAATCTCTTTTTTTCCGCATCATCCCAAAACCTATTCTAACAGGATTTTTTTGTTTTTTTTCTTTACATATGTTAAGATAAAGCGAAAAAAAAAAATTTCTGCAAAATCGGTCCTGTGCTGCACGAGAAAATTGCATAAATGTCCATTTTTGTGCATTTTGAGTGCATTGCTACACTATTTTTTTAATTTCTCCAGTTCTGTTGGTCGTAGAACAATCAAAAAAATTGGAAAATACTCGTAAATGAATAGACTATCGAACTGATTCGCTTTTTACGCAAAAATTGGAAGTTTTCGAAAAAAAATTAAAATTGCCGCCATTTTATGCCAAAACATTGTACGGTAAAATATTTTTTTTAAATTGTAGTTTTTTATGTACGTTCTTGTGAGCATACACAATACTTCGTTACTTTATTTGAAATGCCCATTTTAGGCCTTTGAAAACACTAAAAAAATCCAATTTTTTAATTTTTTGCCTTTTTTCATAGTTGGCAAGTAGCTTTTCATAGTAAGTAAAAGGCAAAAAATTGAAAATTGAAATTTTTAAGTGTTTTCAAAGGCCTAAAATGGGCATTGCAAATAAAGTAACGAAGTATTGCGTATGCTCACAAGAAAGTACATAAAAAAACTACAATTTAAAAAAAATATTTTACCGTACGATGTTTTGGCATAAAATGGCGGCAATTTTAATTTTTTTCGAAAACTTCCAATTTTTGCCGTAAAAAGCGATTTTTTTTTGAAATTTCAACCACGTATTTATAGCATCAAAGTTCATTTTTTCTCCAATTTTTATCAAAATCCGACCTTTTTCCCGTTATTTATTGCATTTTTAGTAAAATAAAACAAAATTTCATACATTTTGGTTTTTTGAGGTTAGGATTCATTTTTAAAGTATTTATACCGAATCAGTTCGATAGTCTATTCAATGGGCGCGTTTAGGCCCGAGTTATTTTAACTCTGGTAAATTAGCGCTGTTAACTTAGCACCGTTTCTAGCATGCCATTTGACTGTTCTCATTTTACAGCTAATAACAAGCAAAAATAATAACATTTCTCATTTTACAAATAATAAAAAGCTAAAAAATAAATAATAATGATAATATCTTCATGCTGTATTGAAATATTTCTAAATTATTTGCTTACAACAAAAATTTACAAGCAAACGTCAATTCATTTTGGCTGTGCTATATTTTAGCTAAGCCAAAAAGCAGAAATAAGTTAGCTAACAGCGCTAAAAAAGTTGCTGTTTATGCCGTTGTTAACTTGCCTAGCTCAGTTAAATTAACTTCGGCCTAAACGCGCCCATTTACGAGTATTTTCCAATTTTTTTGATTGTTCTACGACCAACAGAACTGGAGAAATTAAAAAAATAGTGTAGCAATGCACTCAAAATGCACAAAAATGGACATTTATGCAATTTTCTCGTGCAGCACAGGACCGATTTTGCAGAAATTTTTTTTTTCGCTTTATCTTAACATATGTAAAGAAAAAAAACAAAAAAATCCAACTTCCCAACTACATCACTATCATATGACAATTTCCCTCTACTAGTACGTTGAGCGCAATTCTATGTTTAACGAAACTTAACGAAATAAAATATGACCAACGTACGTCCAATATGTACTATGTTTCCATGAGCCAGGGTAGAGTTTTCGTTAAGTAAACAGAAAGCTTTTTCTCTCAAGATCACTCGATGCTGTTTCCATGACGGTTCTGGGTTAAAGTGACAGATAATTAATTTTACATTGCCTCGCCGTTGGTATATGTGTAGTAAAGGATACTGAAACACACACATATGCAAAACCCGGCTTAATCGGACTGGCTTCGTTGAGTTTACTTGGATTTAACGACACTTTACTCAATCCCCGTTTCCATGGGCGCTTAATCTGAGTAAACTCAGGATAAACTCTGCATGGAAACACAGTAATGGCCGAACCCATTAATTTCCATGAGAGCGCCCAGATGACGCGCGTTTCTTACGTGCATTATAGTTGGGCCCTAAGAGTATCTTCCGTTTCTTCTTGCGACAACTCCTGGATGCAATTGTTTGTCTATAGAGGTTCTGGTGTAAACCCTTTGGTTGATAGAAAATTGTCGCTCGTTGTTGGATTCGCTTAGTTCTTCCGACAAATGTTTAAAACGCAACTTTTCCCGTTGATCGGGTTTAATGTTGTCAAAAACCGTAGTTAATTGATGTTCAAACATAGCTGGTGACTTACCAGTTGTGTTATGTGGCGTATTCCAGTATGAAAACAGAACTTTTCTTAGTCGTTGCCTGATGTCTTTTCCTGCTGTTCTTGTCGCTTTCATTCTGGGTTTAAAAGTACGCACGATTCGTTCAGCCAGTCAATTTGTCCTCGGGTGATAAGGTGAAGAGGTGATGTTTTTAATTCCATGGTACCTGCAATAGTTCTTAAACGTTCTGGAATTAAATTGAGGTCCATTGTCGGTTACTATGGTTTTAGGATATCCAAAAATTACAAAAACATCTTCTAGGACTTCGCATAACATTTCCGCTGTGGTAGCTTTTACTTGTTTTATCTCCATCCATTTTGATAACGCGTCCACAATCACAAGCCAGTGTCTGTCTTCGAATGGGCCTGCATAATCCAAATGAATCCTTTCCCAGTTTCTCTCGGGGATTGACCATGCGTAGACCGGAAGTGGTGGTTCCTTATCTCTGTTTGATTGGCATGCGTGACATGTTTTGGAATACTCTTCTATGCGCGTGTCCATCTTAGGCAAGGCGCGCACTGAGGTGATGAGAAATTGGCGTGGCAGTGGTGTGGCTAATGAAAAATTTTAATCACACGGAATCAAGGGAGGCAACGCGCATCGAGATGGAGTGGCGGTGGTGTGGTGTTTTGCAAGGGGACTGGCACCATTTGGTTGCCACTATTCTCCGACAAGTTTAATTTTGAAGTGGCATGCCATATTTCACGGCCAACTTGAGTTTTTATTTTTATTTTTTTGGGAAAACACGTACGAGGGCATAGGTCGCAATTTTTCTAGTAATTGACAAAATGTAGCCTTGTTCATTCTATAAACAAATTTAAACTTATTTTCTTCCAGGTGTAAATCACCTTTATAAACATTGTAAACGCCGTATTTTGCAATTTTTTGCCACAGTGGATAGACCCAATGCACTTTATTCTTAATTGTTTTTTTATTGTTAAGGTTAATAATTTGCACACACGCAACAGCATCTTCATCGACCGACGACCACATTTTGATTGAAAATATCATGTGGTAAATCGATGTCGCGAAGTGGTGCCTGCCACTTCGGTGCGCATTAAACCACTTCGATGCCATTCGGCCGCCATTCCTCTGGCACACCTCTTCCAACTTAATCACCATGCCAAAGCCACTTCACCGCCATCCCACTTCAGTGCGCGCCTTGGCTTAGGCAGTAGGTATTCCGCCACTTGGGCGTGAGAACTTTTTTATGACCTTGGGAACTAGGTCACGGCAAGGTCATTGCCCTTGGGAACTAGGTCAATGTCAATCACCTGTAATCAATCAATCACGGCCGTGGGATGTAGGTCAAGGTGGTTGACCTTGAGACGCTTGGACAAGTCGGTCAGGGCCGGTGGCTTGGGGCTCAGCGGGGGTCGGCGGGGGACTCGGCAGGGCTCTGGCCTTTGCGGCTAGCGCTCCTTGCTCCTGCCCCCCCGCCCTTGTGAGAGTTGAACCGGTTATGACATCCAGGCTAATGACCTTGCAGGCGGCCACTTCCGTCCGTTCTTGGCGAGTATTGCATGGTTGTTGTTGTTGTTATAACATGAACTTATGAAACCGAGTGAATGAATGAAAAATAATTTATTACTTGCTGACTACTACACGGCGGTAGCTATTTATATTGATCTTACACTCTGTACTAGTAGTCTGGTTGGAACTCTCGTTGGGTGAAGACAGACTATCGTTGCGGACTGAGTCTAAAACACGTAAACGGAGTGACGGAGCTATTTACTTATTATTTTTCTCGGACATTGTTATCATTAAAGTTTGTTCTATTACCACTTTCTCATTATAGTGAAGTGAGTAATTAATTTAATTTAATTCAAATATAAGCAAGCAAACAAAATAAGTGCTACAAAGGACACTAAAATTAGTGCAGAGCATGTTCACAAAACAAGTGACATGTCTCTTTCAGACAGTATTGTTAATGAAATGAAAAATACTAAGTGCGCCGGTAAATTAACCGCTGGCGATAGTGACCCCAGCACTAATTATAGCGAAAAATTAAAAACAATGAACACTAGTGATAGTGACAACAATAGCGTGCGCAGCAACACTAAACGTCGCCGCAAAATCAAAGGTGCACCTAACCTTGTGCAGTGAAAAGCCAAGAAAGGGATACAAGGGGAACAACAGCCGGCAGCATCTGGGTCTAGGTCACCGGCTCCATGTACCGTGACCACAGAACCAGACGACCAAGAATCGTCATATGATTCCGTCCCAGGCCTACAAGATTACAAAGGGCAAGGAAACAGTTTCAGAGCACTGGCCACTGAAACTATCGAGGACGAGGCCAGACTCGAGCAAATTATTGAGGAGCTCAAAGAAAAAAACTTTCCGAGACACCCCAAAACAAAGGCAACAGAAACGGCAGTGTCAGATGGAAGGCAACAAAAACAACAACAACAGCAGCAGCAACAGCTGACGCAGAAAAGCATGCCCCAACAACAACAACAACCACAGCAGCGGATAACAAAGCCCCAACAACAACAACAACAAAAAAAGGAGAAAATACAGCTGATAAATATTTTCCACCAAAAGCCGGTGGGCACTATAAGGTTAGCGAAACAGGTGCTTAAGCACACAAATTTTTTTATTAAACGATTTAATGGGATAAAGCATGCATTAGTTTTAAGTAATTTAGAAGATTTTTAAAAAATGAAAAATATTCTGGAAAGGGCGAATACGCAATTTTTCACTTTCACCACAAAAGGTGAAAAGATGCAAAGCGTCCTTTTAAAAGGGCTTGATGCGGATTCTGACACGCAAGAGCTCCTGAATGACCTACAGTCATTAAATGTAGAAAATTTGAAATTTACAGCCGTCAAACGCTTCAGCACGGCCCACTCGCGTTCCTCAGAGAGACAGTTACCTATCTTTCTTGCCCAATTGACTCCCGACAGTCGGCTGGACAATTTGAAATTAATTAAATATGTTAACTTCCACGTCGTCACATGGGAGAAAATAAACAAAAAAGCTGGCATCCTCCAATGCATGAGGTGCCAAAGGTTTGGTCACGCCGCAGCTAACTGCCAAATGGCTTTTAGATGCGTGAAATGTGATAATAACCGCAAACAAGGCGAATGCCCCTTGGGAAAAGAAAAAGTCGCGGACAAAAGTAAGCTGTTTTGTGTACTCTGCAAAACTAACGAACATCCTGCTAATTATAGAGGATGCCCTAAATATGCAGAGCTCAAGCAACGCATTAAGGTGCGAAAAGATCAGTTGGAGGCTGAACAAGCGAAAAAAACGCAAATGTTCAAAAATTTCGTTGTCCCTGGAATGTCCTTCGCCCAAATGGCGACAGGAGCCCAGCCAACAAAGCAACAAGCTCCAAAACCTGCTCCTGCAGCGAGCTCTGGAGATAGTGACCTAAAGGCGGTTCTCTTGTCCATACAAGGGCAAATCGCACAGCTCCAGCAACAACTTAGCGAGCAAGCAGCTCGTTTAGATCTGGTATACTCTGCGATCTTTTCGACAGAAACCATCTCTGGGTAAGCTGTCTAATGGCTTTACACAGAGAGGACACGATCAAGGTCATTTTATTTTTTTTTTTTATTTATTAACAAATTATGTACAAAGACTTAAAGTCTTAAATTCATGTACATTAATTATACAGAAGGAAATAATAAAATTCAAATACAAAAAAAAGAAAATTACATATAAAAAGGAGATAAATTATTTAAATTTAAAGAACAAAAAAAAATTAAAAAATTAATAAGAGAAAGACAGAAATAAAAAAAAGAGAATACACAAGCTAAATTTTCTTTATTTTCCTGTATTCATGCTCTTGCAGCTCTGTTAACTAAAAGTTCGAAAAGACGCTTCCTGAAAATGCCCGCTGAATCGATACGTTGCAATTCAACCGGGAGAGAGTTCCATAGTAGAGCAACGAAGACGAAGAAAGAGCGCTGTCCAATTAAAGTGCGAAAACGCGGAATAATCAAATTATTATTTCTAAGTGAATGTGAGAGCTGCACGAACTGATTGAGGTATGCGGGTTTGCGCTGGTTCAAGATATCGTGAAGGACACGCAAAAGCCTATACTCACGGTAAAGGCTCATGGAGCAACCTAAAACGGAATTCAGATAGGGTGAGACATGGTCAAAACGACGTAACTTATATACAAAGCGTAGCAATCGTTAAAGGCTACTTCAAGCTTTCTCGCACAAGACGAGTCTAAAGAAGGAAAAATAGATAGGCCATGCATTAGAAGAGGAAGGAGTAAGGCTTTCACTAAATTCATGCGGATAGCCCCTTTGAGCAAACCACAGTGGTACCTAAGTTTTGACAGAAGCCCATATGTTTGGCCAATAATGAAGGTGATGTGCAGGGCCGGCGCTTGGTGTTTTTACGCCCTGTGCAGTATGCCATATGGCGCCCCATCAATTTTTTTTTCAAAGTTTAATTTTTTTTTAAATCTTAATATCTGAAATTTCGCCCCGTTCAATTGCGCCCAATGCAAGTGCACCATTTGCACCTATGAAAGCGCCGTCCTTGCCTGCGTCCAATCATGATTGGTTTCGCAATCTTGCTTTTGTGCTGGGTTTGCTTGCGCTTTAACTTAACAAAACTTTCCCGCTAATGCTCTTTCTTTAAGCTTCCTACAGCTAAGCTGCTGGTAGATGGCCTTCAGAGCCACTGGCACCATTCTCCACACATCGCCCAACCTCATTATCTGCTCCAGGATGTTTTTCGGTGAAATTCCTTAGCCGTTTCCACCACAGTCCTGGGCTCCGCAAATCTATAGACCTATACACTCGAATCTCCAAACTGTTCTCCAAACCTTCATATTTCAAGGGATAATCGGTGGTGTCTGCACTGCAGGAATTGGATTACACTGTAGAATAGTGCATAGAATAAAAACAGTCCACCTTGGCAGCCTTCCTGGACATATAAGACGCTTTCAACATCTTCAGAACAGAGGCGATCCAGGTGTCTCTCGCCGAATTATTGCTCTAATAGTAGGATTAGTGCGAACTGCAAATCAAGACCTATGGCACCGTGCCGGCCAAAAAAGGATAGACGACGAAATCATGCGAATGGCGCAGGACAATGGAAAAAGACACAAACACTCTGTGCAGTTTCTTTAATATATAAAAAAGAACGCACGGAAATACTCAAATTTTTCCAAGTTTTAATTTTTCTTTTTTAAATCTTAATTTCTGAAATTGCGCCCCGTCGAATTGCGCCCGGTGCAAGTGCACCTTTTGCACCTATGAAAACGCCGCCTCTGGTGATGTGGTCGCAGCAGGTCATACTGCTATTCAGAACAACTCCTAGATTTTTTACTTTTTCAACGCAAGTGAGAGGGACCCCATTCAAAACGATTTCTGGTAGTGAAGGACGAGAGATGGAAGTGAGAGAGAAAAATATACAACGGGACTTCGATGGATTTAACTGAAGTAGGTTTAACGTTGCCCAGCGCGAAATGCGGCGTAAGTCTGCCATAATCTTCTCTACACAAGTAAAGATTTGGCTTTTTGGCGCAGATATATATAGTTGAACATCATCAGCATACATGTGAATCTTGGAGTCTTTTACTACTAAAGGAAGATCGTTAATAAAAATGCTGAATAGAAGTGGTCCGAGAATGGAACCTTGAGGGACGCCCGAGCTAAGTAAGGCAATTGAGGAACTGCAGGCACCTAGTGTAACTTGTTGAGAGCGGCAAGTTAAGAAGCTATGCAGAAGTTTAAGAGCAGTTTGAGAAAAGTGGAGTTGTGAAGAGAGTTTTTCCAAAAGCAAAGTGTGATTAACGCTATCGAAGTCTTTCGAGAAATCAAGCAACAGTAGACAGCACACGCAATGCTCATCAATAGAAGTACGAATATCATTCGTGACTTTAAGGAGAGCGGTTTCGCAGCTGTGGGCTTTGCGGAAACCAGATTGCCACACACTTGCAAAATTAAGTTGTTCACCATATTCAAGAATTTGAACGGCTATCATCTTTTCCAGAACTTTTGCTAAGAATGGGAGTATACTAATGGGTCGATAGTCAGAGGGACTAACAGGAGAAGGACACTTGGGAATGGGTGTAATTAAGGCGTGCTTCCAACATTTAGGAAACTTAGATACCGTAATACAGGAGTTGAATAAGTGAGTCAGAATAGGCAGCAAGCAAGGTAGTAACATTTTTAAAAACCTAGGTGAAATGTGATTGCTACCCGTTGCTTTGGATTTGATCGAGTTAAGGGCAGTGTTGACTTCAAGGGAATCAACACAACGAAAGCTGAAGCCATCAGATGGAGCAGTAACAGGGATATTATCATGTTCCGCCGTTTGGTTAGATATAAAGTACTGATTAAGAGTTTCAAGACTGAGGCTATGAACAGTAGCTTCATTCTTAGTGTGTACACCCAAATTGCGCAAATTGCTCCATACAGTTTTCACTGAAAGAGAGGGGTCAAGCTTACGGCTGTAAAAATTTCGTTTAGCTTCCTTAATTTTAGCAACAACAAGGTTCCTAACAGGGGCGGTTTCAGAGGGGGGTAATTGGGTAATTACCCCCCTAAGAATTTTCGTTCGCTTATTTATTTTTATTCTTAAAAATTACCACAATTTCAAACAAACAAGATAAGTTCTGGTGAATCTAGTCGGCGATATATGACGGTGAATTTTTCCAAAACTGCTGGAGAGTCGTGGAAGGGACCGATACCCGAGACTCCCGCTGGGACGCTATGGCTGATTCCACACGAGCATACACACGACACGACAAGAGTCGGCTGCAAAGTGGTTTATGAAGAAGAGGGTGAGAAAGGACGAAGGGGAGGGCACACAAATTTGAATGATCTTTTCAGCAGATTTTTGATCTGTGTTTGCTTGAATATCTGACCATTTTGTAAAAAAATCAAGAAGCGATTCCAAAATGGCGCCCGATTTTTGCAATTGTGTTCCCCGACCCACCGACATGGGCATCAAATGGAAGGGCATGACAGATAGAATACAATTAGTTGTGTCGCGTCATTCCAAATTCAAAATGGCGGATTACTTTTTTCCTCACAACCCCCTCAGAATGGGTATCAAATGAAAGGGTATGACGATTGTAATGCAGTAATCTGTCTGACGTCATTTTGATTCTAATATGGCGGCCACCACAAAAAGGCGAAAAACATATAATAGACTAAAAAGTAGGAAAGAAAATTTATGTAATATGTTTTATCAAATCAATATAAATAAATATATGGGTTCATTTGCTTCCTTTGCCTATCTATACTATTATAGTATAGAGAAAAGATTTGATTGTTTTTTTGTTCCGGATAAACTCAAAAACTACCGAACCGATTTTAAAAATTCTGTCGCCAATAGAAAGCTCTATTATCAGCGAGTAACATGGGGTATACTCGTATATGACCGAAATTCAAAATGGAAGCAGAAATATGGTTGAATTTGCCAATTTTATTCCGATTCCAATGAAAGTGGGTATCTAGAGGTTTTTAAGGTCGCAAATAGCGAATTTGCAGTCAAAAATTATAAAATCAAGATGGTCGACGAATTTGCAAATTGTGTTTCGATTCCAATGAAAATCGGTATCTGAAATTTTTTAAGGTAACAAATAATGAATTTATGATCAGAAATTATAAATTCAAAATGGCCGTGCCAATATGGCGGACGAATTTTGTTAAATTTGTTCCGATTCCAATTAAAGTGGATATCTAGGGGTTTATAACGTCGCAAATAACGAATTTTTGGTCAAAACTTATAAATTCAAAATGGCCGACGAATTTTCAAATTGTGTTGCGATACCAATGAAAATCGGTGACTGGGGTTTTTTAAGGTAGCAAATAACGAATTTATGATCAAAACTTATAAATTCAAAATTTTGGGACCAATATACCGGACGAATTTTGCCAACTAAGTGTCATTTCCCGGTTAACTGTATGTAGGTTGCTTAAGAGTTGGAAAATCGGAAAAACTTGACATTCTAGCTACAATTGGAAAAACATTGAACATAGTGTATCCTGAAGCTCTCTAAGCAATCGGTTCAGAATGGATCAACAAGGTTTTTTTGGTGAGATGGTAAGGAGAAGCGGAAATGTGGGATTTATATGGGTTCCAGCTAGTTGTATATAATTTAAGACAATCATCGGAGCTGACACGCACTTATAATTTTTTTTTGATGTTGATTGTTTTGTATTTATGGAATAAAAAATGTTTTAAGTTTTTTCTTTTTTTAAAATTACCCCCCCTAAGCCAGTTCGCTGGAAACGCCCCTGGTTCCTAAGGCGTGTAAAGGATCTTTTCGCAGCATCACTTTTTACTTTTAAAAACCATTTATATAGGAACTCCCTTTCAACAATAAGTGATTTAATTTCTTCAGTTAACCAAGGTTTGGATTTAGCTAAGAAAGTTTCACTTCTCAGAGGCACAAACTCATCATAAAGGTCGAGGAAAATTCTATTGAACCTGGCAATTTTCTCATCAACATCAGCCATTGAGAAAATATCATTCCAAGGTATACTGCGACCTCTAAGGTCAAGACATTCAGGGTCAATATTAGAAAAATCGCGATAGGTAAACGTTTTCGCCAGCGCGGAATCAACATTAAAATTATGACATACGAAAAGAATATCATGATCTAGATAGCTGGGCGGAGAGATTTGGTTAAGAAAAAGAATAAAGTCGATATCGTTTGTGAGAAACAGATCAAGCAAGGAAGGTGATCTACAATTAAAGTAGGTAGGGAGCACATTCACAGAATCCAAACCAAGAGAATGCATATTGTACCGAAATGATTGTTGTAGAGAAGAATTTACTAATAAGTTGACGTTAAAGTCACCGCCTACCAGTATGTTATTATACCCTCTGGACAGGTGCTCAAGGGTATCATTAAATTCTTTAGTATTGTTAGGGTTAAACATGCCCGGAGGAGAGTATACACAGACTAGTAGAAGCTTATCGGCAGAACTAGAGACTTCGACACATAGAAAGTCAATCCCCGATTGCCTGGAAAAGCCAACTATTTTGAAATTTAAATTGTCACGCAAGTAAATTGCCACTCCGCCGCCGATGCGTCCTTGCCGATCATTACGGAATAATTTGAAGCCATCAATCGAAACCATAGAGGAGGAGATAGAACTGTTGAGCAAACTTTCACAAATAAGTAACGCGTGTACACCAGAACCAATAAATATCTCATTCACCTCTTCAATTTTCGGTCGAATACAACGTGAGTTGATTAAACAAGCGTTGAAACCTTTACGTCTTGCACTAAAAATTTTGACAAGCGTTCTAACCCGATCCTCGCTACTAAAATTAACTGACATCGAGGCTTAACAACACGAAGCAACGAACATCACCAAGAAGCGTATATGCGAAGCAGGAAATAGGTTAGGTTAGGTTGAAATGGCTGCTCCCCCACTAGGGAGCCCACTTAGGCACACCATTGGCCCCATTGTGATGCCATTCTAGTGTTGGGACAAAATTTAGGCTATTTCAAGCCATTTGGAGCTTTTAATAAAGCGACAGAGGTCAAAAACACCAGTGTTTTGCAGCTCACTCAATCCATCAAGGAAAGGTGAGCCAAGGAAGGCCCCTCTTTTCCTCGCGAGGGCCGGGCATGTACAGAGAAGATGGGAGACAGTTTCTTCCTCATCCTCATTGCCACAACTTCTGCATAAGTCGTTGTGGGGAAGTCCCAATCTTTCGGCGTGTGGGCCAAAGGGACAGTGACCTGTCAGCACCTTCACTACATAGCTTATCTCTTTTTTGTTCAACTGAACTAGAGATTTTGAACGCTTTGCGTCCAAGGTCGGCCATATTGTGTGGAGAGTGCGGCACACTGTTGCTGTGGTCCATCTCAGCCCGGCTCGAGCTAAGCTGATATTTTCCACAGCCAGTTTATAGGTGGCTAAGGGCATTCCCATCTGGGTTAAGTGGGGTGTCCTTTCCACTTCGGTTCCCTGTCTAGCAAGCTCATCTGCCCTGCAGTTTTCCCTAATTCCTCTGTGTCCAGGAACCCAACACAGAGTTATATAAAACTGAGTGGCAGTCTCACACAGAGACCTGCGGCAGTTCAGAACAGTCGTGGATGTTGTGACGACAGAATTAAGAGCTTTGAGGGCCGCCTGGCTATCCGATTGAATACATATATTCTTATGAGATATATTATTTATCTTCAGCCATTCGAGAGCCTCCCAGATAGCAGTGACTTCCGCCTGGAAGACACTGAAATGATCGGGTAAGCGAAGAGAGGTATCTATATTTAATGCCTCGGAAAAGATACCACAACCTACGCTGTTCCCAATTTTTGAGCCATCTGTATAAATACATAATGACCCAGTCGGGATAACACCATCTGTCCAGTCATCTCTGGCCGGAAGGATGGTATTGAAACCTTTCTCCAAGGTCCACGTAGGTGTAGTATAATCTAGGTTGTCCGCAGCGGTAGCGAACTTCCTAAGGATGGATGAGTGACCATATAAGTATGGAGTCCATCCAAGAGAAGCCTTTGTCCTGGCAGCCGTCCAGGCTGCCATTTTCTCGGCATATATGTCCAAAGGGATAAGATGCAATAAGACATCCAGCGCAGCTGTTGGGGTGCTTCTCATTGCACCACTAATACACAGCTCGGCTGTTCTTTGGACTTTTCCAGTATCTTCCGATACGTAACTTTCTGTAATGCAGTCCACCATACCGATATGCCATGCATAAGTATAGGTCTGATTACGGCTGTATACAACCAGTGGACGATACGGGGCTTAAGGCCCCAATTAACTCCGATCGTTCTTTGGCATAAGAAGAGAGCTGTTTTGGCCTTATTGGCTCTCTCTAAAAGATTCGGTCTCCACGTTAGTTTTCTATCCAGTATGAGACCCAGAAATTTCGCATCCTCCTTAAGTTGCAATATTTCATTGCAAAGTCTTAGAGAAGGAAAATCAGGAAGTCTATGCTTTCTTGTGAAGAGCACTACTTCAGTCTTAGCTGGGTTAACGCCTAGACCCTTTGTAGTAGCCCATTGAACAAGAGTGTCCAATGCTCGTTGCATTATATCTCTTATTGTTGAGATGTACTTGCCAGTCACCACCAGCACAATATCATCAGCATAGGCCACAGTAGTGCAGCCAGACCCCTTAGGGTTATCAGAACTTCATTGACTGTTATATTCCAAAGGAGCGGCGATAGGACTCCACCCTGCGGTGTGCCTCTTCCAACCAGTCTGACTTCTTCCGAGAGCCCCAGACTAGACTTTATAACCCTGCACTTCAGCAGCTGATCAATAAAGGACCTGGAGCACCCGTCGACACCCAGACGCTGGAGTGCCCCCGTAACCGCAGAAGATTCAACATTGTTGAAAGCACCTTCAATATCTAGGAAAGCAGCCAAAGTGAACTCCTTGAATTCAAGGGATTTTTCAATGACCGCTACCAGGGAATGGAGAGCAGTGTCTACCGATTTACCTTTCATGTAGGCATGCTGCGAGGGAGAAAGCAGTTCTCTATCAATGCTTTGCTTAATATGAATCTCCACAAGTCTTTCGAGGATCTTGAGGAGAAAGGATGTGAGACATATAGGTCTCAAGTTCTTTGGATTGTGGTAGGAGATTTTACCCGCCTTCGGAATGAAAGCCACCTTCGCTACCCTCCAGGATGTTGGAATGTAGCTTAGGCGAAGGGAACTCCTGTAGATGGTTGCAAGCCAGTTCAGAATTAGGTCACTGACTTTCTGAATTTCAATAGGATAAATTCCGTCCGGTCCAGGTGTTTTATAAGGCTTAAAACCTTCTATGGCCCATAGGAGTAAATCCCTGTTTATCAGTCTGTCAATAGTACCTAAATTATATTCACTAATTGGGCTCCCAAAACCTGATTCTGCGGATACCGCAAGAGATGTCGAGCCCGGAAAGTGGGTATCGAGCAGAAGTTTCAATGACTCCTGACTACTTGTCCATGTACCATCCGCTTGTTGCAGCAGTTCTTGGCACATCGGGCTTTTGGAGAGAACCTTTCTAAGTCTTGCAGTGTCCGAAAAACCTTCTATTGTCTCACAAAAGGTCTTCCAGGATTCCCTCTTTGACTTACGCAGTTCGTACTTGAACTCCCTAAGACATCTTTTATAGTTGTCCCAGTCTGAGTCCAAGTTAGACCGTTTGGCTTTGTTGAAGGCCTTTCTACTTTCAGCCCTTAGTTTGAGAAGCTTACTGTTCCACCAAGGAGGTTTGGTTTTACCCCTATATTTCTTAATGGGACAGGCTGCTTCCAATGCATTATTTAAGAGGTTGCTGAGATTCTTCACCTGATCTTCGAGATCTTCAGCGTTCCAGAGATGGGTGGGAACATCCTCGGGAAGTGATCTTTCCACCACTTGTCTATATACGGCCCAATTTGTGCTTCGGACATTCCTGTAACCAGGGGCCTTCTTCACAGTTGAGCACGTATTGACATTAAAAAGAATGACTCTGTGGTCAGAAAAGGAGTGTTCACTGGATATTCTCCAGTTTTCTACACAATTGAGCAGGTCTGAGGAAACAAGAGTAATGTCCAAGACTTCTTGTCTTACTCTTGTGACGAACGTAAGTTCATTTCCCCTGTTACACAGCAAGAGCTTATGTTAGAGTAAAAGGTCAAAAAGCAACTCACCTCTTACATTTGTATCTGAGCTGCCCCAAATGGAGTTGTGAGCATTTGCATCACATCCAATAATGAGGCTGGCTCCGAGTTTAGCCGCTTCCTTTGCCGCATCAAAGAGACTGGAGCTGTCTATATTTCCCTCATATGGTAGGTAGGCAGATCCAATCCACATAGCCTTGCCACTACCGTGTCAGCATTACTAAATTTAGACAAAATAAAAGCATCAAGGTCATTATTAACAATTAAACAGGTTCTAGGCTTACCTTCCCCATTTCTGGGATATAGCAACCTGTATTTCGGAGTCCTGATTCCGCATACAAGGCCCCGGACAATCCAAGGCTCCTGTACCAGGACGACATGTAAATCAGCCTTCGAAAGGCGTAAGCAGAGACTGGCGGATGCAGCCTTGCTGTGATGGAGATTAATCTGTGCTACTCTCAACATCGTGGTTGCGAGTAGCGGGATCAATCTCGATCACCGTTATGTCAGCCTCGTCTTCCTCCGGTGTGAGACTAATGTTATCATCTCCCATCGAAAGAAGTTGGGCAAAGTCCCCCAGTTCGTCCTCCGTCGTTGACGGCGAAGGAACACCAGAGATATTGATATCCTATTCGGATAAGATAGGAGGGTCTTTTGGACCCAGATTTAGTGGGTGAGTATCCTCAGACACCTTAGGATCAGCTACTTCCGTTCCTGTGTCGCCCGCAGTGCCAAGCACATTGGGTTCAGCTACTTGCGCAACTGTGTCACCCGCAGTGCTAGGTACGTTGGGTTCAGAAACTTCCATACCCATGTTTCCCGCAGTGCCCGAGGGCTCACCTTCTGCAGCCGCAGGTGGAGCAGTTGAAACCACTCCACTCTGCTTGAAGGGCAAATAATCTTTTTTAAAAGGCCTCAGAGTTATGGAGGAGAACCCGTAACTTATGACGCCATCAGATTCCGCCAAAGGTCCTAGCGACTCCTTGCTAATTACAAGTGTAACCGCTCGGCCGTCACCTTTCGGATCCTCCAGTTTCGTAATCCTCCACGATGACGTCTGTAGCTGTGGGTTACTCAACCGAATGATATCCAGAATAGCCTGAGGCTCGGCTGGTTCCGCTGGGATCCAGGAACGCGCTCTCGGTCGACTCGGGATATCCTCCCTCATAACGACCTTGAGTTTGGCGCCTGGCCATGCTTCCCCGATTCTGGATATGGCAAGTTTATAGAGATCGACGGATCTCTGATCGGCGCATGCGATAAGCTTCACGCGGCCCTGATGCCATCCGCCATCGCGACGGAGCAGTGCCAGGATGCTCCTGAAGAATTGGGAGGAAAATCGTCGCGAGCCTGACCTCAATTTTCCTCCATTTATCAGGCAGAATGGTGCCATCTGGATCGCTCTCGTCGATAACGGCGATCGCGATTTGACCTTTTAGCACTTGGCTATAGGTCTTAGTAGTAGGAGGAAGTAAAATATTACTTTTCCTACTACGCTTAGCCTCAGGGTGATTGGGTTCTTCAAGGGACCTCAGACGCTTTGGTGTTGGGTTGCCAGTTTGCGAAGTATGCTCGCTGACAACCTGCGTCGCCCACCTTATTGAAGCCAGTTGCTTCTCGGTGATATCACCCTTCGCAACTCCCTTGAATCGAGCAAGGACTCTTTGGGCGCTGCGTTGCTCTTGGTACTTCACCCTTGATGGCGGAGCGCCTTTAGAGCCGGAAGGCATAACATTTTTGTTAGCCTCCTCAGAGGCACTGGGTAACTGCACGGGTGCAGTTAAGGGGCCTGCTTCTGTCGAAGCAACACGCTTAGAGGGATTGGGAAGCTTCGGATTAGAGTCTAAAGCTCCCTTTTCCACGGGTGCAGTTGAGGGGCCTGCTTCTGTCGAAGCAACTGGCTTAGAGGGATTGGGGAGCTTCGGATTAGAGTCTAAAGCTCCCTTTTTCCCTTTTACAACCTTACTGCCTTTAAAGACAGTAGTCTTTCCATGAAAGGTCCCACGAGTAGTTCGGAAAAAAGAGTCCATCCTGGCAGAGCCGCTTACCAGGATAAGGCACTTATACACTCCGACCTTGCCTGGGCATCGGAGGGAAACCGTTTGCGACCAGCACTCTTTAACCACTGGCTGGCCACGCAGCCATCAGCACGGTAAACACCTTGGCTTAGAAGTGGGGAAAGGGAGAGGAGAGAGAGGAAAAAGGGGGAAAAAAGGGGGGGAGAGGAGGTACCCTACTTAGTCTGGCCTCTTCGCAGTTAGCTTGTTCGGCATGGGTGTCCCTACCGGTGGATTACTGGTTTCCAGCTAGCCACCGCCGACATAACCTAACGCTACTACGAGACACGCAAGCTCCACCACCACGGCAAGGTGCAGGTACTAGGTAGGCGGAGGAAGCAGGAAATAGAAGAAGAGCATTTCGCCGAATTACAACATGAATACATAACGAAAATAAAGTGTAAATGAAGAAAAGAGAATAAAATATTAAATTAAATAAAAATTAAAGTAAAATATTAAATTAATTAAGAATGAAAATAAAATATTAAATTAAAAATGAAAAAAAAAATAAAATGAAACAAACTACGAGGAAGGAGAAAAAAAAAGAAAGCGAGCAATAAACAAATTCACTTAGAAATTGGAATACAGAATAAAGAAAAAAAACAAATAATAGAGAATTACGCTCTCACACGCTGGCACTGCGTGGATCCAGTGTCTCGATAGATGGAAATCGTAATTGAGAAATGTCTCGCACAACCGCAAAGCTGTCCTCCTAGGCCATCTCTGGTGGAGACTGACTGTAGCGGTCCAAGTCTTCGCAGTTTTAAAGCCTCCCGCAATAAAATGTTATTAATAGGCGAAAGGCTTTCATTCACGTAAACAGGAGAATCGGCCGTGAATCCATCCAGCTCACAAAGCGGAAACTTCATTTTTTTCCTTTCCTTTAAGGCGAGCATGAACGCCTTTGCTTCTCGCTGGCCAGAAAATTTTACAATCACAGGTCCACTCTGTTTGCCGGATTGCGATCGCAGTCGAGAGGCATCAGCATAGGTGGAAAGTTGGTGATTGACCTTCGATGCCAAGTCTGCAACAATTTTTAGTAGACACTCATCAGGCTTCATAGGAATTCCCCGAATGATGATGTCACTTAACCTCTGATTCCGCTGCATATCGTCCATTTGAAGTGCATTATCAGCTAGCTGGGAGTTGATAATCTGAAGGTGGTCAGTGTGATCTGTTGCTGCTGCTTTGTTTTCTAAAACAGCGACCTTCGCCTGCAGGGCCTGGATGTTGCTGTTTATGACGACCAGCTGTTTTTTGTTTTCGTCTGAGATGGACTTTAACCCCTCCGTTAAGCGAAGTTGGATGGAATTGAAGTGATCATGGAGGGTCTTGGTGGAATCGCAAAAGTCATTAATACGTTTCTCGGTATTATTGAAGGCAGTGAAAAGTTCATCAATTTTCTTCGAGAACCCGGATTCGAGAGCCGCTAGAAGTGCTTCAAAATTGTCGTCATGGCAAGTTTCGGAAGATGTCCGAGCAAGTCCCCTGGTCATAACCGGAGAAGGATTGTATGTGGCTTGTTTTTTATTTGACACTTTTCCGGACACAGTTTTCGGTTTATCGGACATAGTGAGTGAGTGAATATATTAGATGAAATAAAAAAATAAAAAAATATCTTTTGACGGAATTAGCGCACAATAAAAACGGTTTCGACACGGACCACAGAAATAGCGTCCTACTCACTCAGAGTCATAACTAACACTAACATTGCGGTGAATGTCAACTCGTTGATAAGAAACGAGAGAAGGGCGAATCTACTAAACCTCTTGCAGAACCAAAATCCGGATGTGCTTCTGGCTAGTGAAACTAAACTAAGCGAGAAGCACAAAATGGATTACAAAGAATATGTGGTAATTAGGCGTGATCGACCTAATTCCATACAAGGCGGAGGACTACTAATATTAATAAAGACTTCCCTGAAATATAAAATCGTGTATAGCAGAGATATAGAAAAGTTTCAGGTGCTAGAAGCGGGCTCCATCAAGTTGACCGGACCAAATTAGCAGATCCAAATAAAATTTATACCAAAATTTAGTGCTTTTTAATTGTTAATTAATTACCGAAATAAAATATTAATTGCTATTTTTTTTAAAAAGTTACGGCGGTTCTGCTACCTTGATATCAAGCTGGCCGGACCAAATTAGCAGAACCAAATAAAATTTATACCAAAATTTAGTGCTTTTTAATTGCTAATTAATTACCGAAATAAAAAATTAATTGCTATTTTTTTTAAAAAGTTACGGCGGTTCTGCTACCTAAACCAAGTAAAACGTCGAATTTTCAATAATACAATGCACCATAATTTATTACTAATTAATTGCTATTAATTTGACTGAAATAAATAATTAATTATTTATTTTTTTTGTAATTGTAATTGTTTAGCCAGCTTGATGTCAAGCTAGCAGGACCACTGCGGCATGCTACCTAGAACTAATGACTAATACCTAAAAGAAAATACCAGGTATACGAAAATCGAAAAAATAGGTGTTAATAATTTTCAAACAAGAAAACAATCGGCCCTTTTTAGGGCCACCAAATATTCAATACAAAGAATTAGTACTTTATTATGAAGTTGTATGAACTTAAACAATGTCATTATTGTTTTATAATACTTATATTATTAACAAATGGCACAATACGCACCGAGGGGATGTGGTGCAGGCTCATAGGTGGCGTGTTCCTGGCAAGTGTCTGAGGTGTAGTGAGGAACCGTCGATCCAACCGTAGCCAACGGCTCCCAGGTCGGCGGCATCGTAACAGGCGTATCCGCGTGGGCGTGCAGATGGTGTTGTTGGTGCATCATGGAAGGAATCTGATTACAGTTCTATCATCAAGGTATATGTATAACCTGAAATACATAATTAAGAATAAATAATACATAAAATGCATTTCTACCAAATTTTCGTTTTATTTCTAACACATTACCATTTACTGCCTCAATTCATGTTTTGTATGAGTCAGACTTTAAACTTTAATGAACTTTTTGAATAGGACAAAAATGAATTTGAACCGGAACAAATTGTGATTGTCTTAGCGGAAACAAATCCTATTTAGATACCTCTTGCATGAACCTTTAATTTAGGAACAAAGAGAAAGTTTCGCTCCGAACCGAACACGGAAACACATAAATAAAGAATCTGGAAACAATGTTGAATATGGACAACGTGATTCAATTTGCCCCATCCACCATCCATCATCAATCATACATCTGTGAAAAAAATATTCATTATTTTTTCATTTTCACCTTCAGATTATTAAAATTATTTTCAATACCTAAATCTATCTCCTCGCTTCCAATTACGTGCAATAGCTGTATCATATGTTTTAATACCAAGAAATCTAAAACATCCGGCATATCATGATATTTAATGGTAAACGTTTTTCCAGTCATTTTTTCGTTTTCATCGATAATAGCCAATTTTAAACAGCATTATCGGGGAGGTTTTATTTCATACTTCATTCCAATGATTTATCAGTTTATCCATTTGGGAATTCTAAAAGTTTCCCTTGTCTTAACTTTTCCACCTTTGCCACGTCCAGCCTTTATATTGATGTTCAGTTTGTTCATTTGGAAATCCTAAAATGTTATAAGTAAAGTATTTAATAACCATTATTCATTTGTAATAATGTTGTACGATCAGGATATCTCCATATTTCAACTTGACCAACTAAGTTTATCCATTTGGGAATTCTAAAAGTTTCCCTTGTCTTCACTTTTCCACCTTTGCCACGTCCAGCCATTTGCACTTTATTTTTGGCAAATAAATAAAGCACATCACCACGCACAATAAAAACACTAATTTAAAATAATTAACATTAGGTCTGTTCCCGTACATGCAGAAAGAACAGAATCTGTCAGTTGCTTCGAATTAGTTAACAGAATTCTGTTCCCGTACTTTTACTGCAGCCGCCATACTCATTTCCCCACCCTGCAGTAAGAAGCAGAAACCTGCAGTAGATACGAGCTGCTGTAACCTGCTGCAGCTTAGATATTTGAAATATGGCAATGTCAGAACTGTCATTCCCGTGTTAAAACTGCAGAAACCTGCAGAAACATGTTCCTGTACTTTCTGTACTTCATCCCCACCTCTCAATAAGCAACTTGCAGTAAGTGGCAGAATGCAGAAAGTACGGGAACAAACCTATTGACTTTGACACTATTTATAAAATAAAGGCCGTATCAGAACCTAAAAATATGCAGCGTGCAGCAGCAGCACCAGAGCAACATGCTGCGGTCGGTATCAGATTCTAGTTGTTTCCGCTGTGCAGCGCACTTTTTATTTGACAGCCAAACCTCAAATTAAAAATTTAAAAGTTGCACTAGTTCTATCAATTATTCCTCCATGTACTTTTAAATAATTTAAAAACAAAAATCCCGCGTCTCCTTGTTTAAAATCACTTGCCGCATTACGAAGTGTCAAAAGTGTTGCATATATATGCAGCAAAATTAGGATTTGAGATGAAAATGCAGCACGCTGGTCTGGTGCTGCTTTGCTTGTCATTTTACCAGCCTCAGCCAATAGAAACACTTGTGATTGCAGCGCTGCATAGGTTCTGATACGGCCTTACAGCCCAATTACAATGAACCGATCGGGAGCGCGTTCAAAAACCTTACTATGGTAAACCACGAGGTAAGCTGTGGTTATGCTGCATCACTTCACTTAATCACGACAGTTTATGTTTAACCATGGAGGTTTTTGAACGCACGGTGGTTAACTACAGGTTAAAGAAGAAGAAAAAAATAAAAACAAAATTTTCCAACAAATAGTCGCCGCTAATTGCTTCAATTATTTCATTAATTATTTATTTGCAATAATCCCACAAATCCCACTTTAATTTGTTCATGTGTTTAACATTGAAACAACTGTCAGAGAGTTGTTTTGATTCTTCTTCTTCTTAACTATCGCTAACCATGCTCACGAGCAGGGTTAAAATTTCACTACACCATGGTTAACCACAAGAGTTTTTGAACGCCAAAAAGTTATGCTCGTGGTTATGTTGTAGTTAACCATGGAATTTTTGAACGACAAAAGTTTACAATAGTTAACCATGGTTAACCATAGTAAGGTTTTTGAACGCACTCCGGAACGCATCGGAATCGGATTGAACTGTCAAATACTAAGTTTACATGCTTACTTGAGTTCCTGACTTGAAATTTACTTGAAATTTCAAGTTGCGTTTTCGGTAACTTACTTGACTTCAAAATGTCTTCAGTTTTACTCGAACTGACAGTTGTCATCATAGAAGCAGTTTCCTCAAACGACCACATATATTTCTTTTTGCCATTTTTTTATTTTTTAACAACAAACACCGCACAGCAAATGACACAAATATTATATCTATCTTATTCTTATTTCAAATCTAAACGCATGGGGTGGTTCTACACGAGCGTACAACGAACACATTTTTGTGCTTTCGAAACGTCGTTTGAGGAGAAGAGGGTGAGAGGGTATGATGGAATTCCACCTCTTCTCTCACCCTCTCTCCCAGAAACTCACGTTTCGAAAACACAAAAATGTGCATGGGTGGTTCTACACGAGCGTACAGTGTAGAACCACCCATGCACATTTTCAAGTACTCAAGACGCGTTTACATGGACTTTTTTCAAGTCAAGAAGACAAATTTTTCTAATTTACTTGACTCAAGTATACTTGAAGTCAGGACGAGTTTACATGCATCTTTTGTTACTCGAAACTTACTTGAAGTAGATCCGTTCATTGTAATTGGGCCTTTAAGCGCACTTCTGACAGATAAATCGAAGTGTCCATTCTGACAGCTGACAGATTGTAAATTGGTAAATTGAAGTCCCATTTTCTTTGAATGGGAGTGTGAGATTTCGTTGTGCATGGCTTGTAAACAAAGCCTTCTACATTTACAAGCCATGCCCTATGCAATCTCACACTTTCATTCAAAGAAAACGGCTCTTCAATTTATCTGTCAGAATGGACTTCAATTTAGCTGCGAGAAAAGCAATTTTTTAACTTAGTTTTTGGAATAAAAAGTGGTAAAATATTGTATTTTATCACTTTTTAGTGCACACGGATTATCAGTGATAAGTTATTTAGTGATCTGACTCCATAAATTAAAAAAAAATTAGTGGTTAAGTGTATTTAAGAGTGTTAATTGATTAGGTGACGTTTTTGTTTACATTTGCGGTGGTTTTTTCGTGTTAATTTAGGGAAAAAATGTTGAATTTGTGTAGTAATGGAATTAAAAGTTAATTTAAAGTAGTTCAAAATTATTATAGAAGAGTTATTAAAAACATAAGTGTAAGTACTACCACACAAAATGAATAACAATAACTTTTTCACTTTTCCTTCACATTTGTCTGAACTTATGTTTTTAATAATATTCTATAATAATCTTTAATCACTTAAAAAGCACTTTTTATTATATTACTACACAAATTCAACATTTTTTCCCTAAATTAACACGAAAAAACCACCGCAAATGTAAACAAAAACGTCACCTAATCAATTAACACTCTTAAATACACTTAACCACTAATTTTTTTTTAATTTATGGAGTCAGATCACTAAATAACTTATCACTGATAATCCGTGTGCACTAAAAAGTGATAAAATACAATATTTTACCACTTTTTATTCCAAAAACTAAGTTAAAAAATTGCTTTTCTCGCAGCTAAATTGAAGTCCATTCTGACAGATAAATTGAAGAGCCGTTTTCTTTGAATGAAAGTGTGAGATTGCGTAGGGCATGGCTTGTAAATGTAGAAGGCTTTGTTTACAAGCCATGCACAACGAAATCTCACACTCCCATTGACGGTGATTACACTAGACGTAGGAAGGAACGTGCCCACGTACGTTCTTCCCCCTTCATGTTCACATTACAAAATTAGACGAAAGCGACTGTCACTTTGATTGAAACGTTTGGAATCGGAGAAATATATTTTGTTTTGATTATGTTTTCAATGTTTGCATAATTTATTTTGCAAAATAATGGAGAAAGAATCCGGTTAAATTCATTCGGGTTTTCCACCTTTTTTATGACTAAACTAATGAAAACCTTATGAAAAACTGTTTTTGCCAACAAAAACAATTTGAAAACAGTTTTGCCGGCGAATATTTTTATTTAAGATCAGGAACTAAAATATATTCACTCAAGGGGTGATGGTTATTAAAAATTTAATTCATCTTCAGTTGCAATTTTATTCCCGCATTTTTTGTTAAATTTTGAAAATTCGAAAATTCAGAGGATAGAAATCAGCGGATTTAACTTATTACCAGCTCGGAACTGATATTAACTTTATCCGTGTACCGAAAATCGCGGTCGGTAAATACGAAATCTCCACGATATTTATTATCCAGGTCGGTGAATACAGGCCTAAGAAATTCTTAAAACGTTTCAACATTTGAGGAAAGGAAGTTAAATAAATAAAAAAATAAATAGTTTAAAAAAACTAAACTAAATTTATTCTTTAAAAAAAATATACATACGGAAAAACCAGACACGAATACATTTCAATTCTAATAAAAATTTTCTAACTACAATTTCAATTGTTTTTGCAATATTAATAATTTTCTATATAAACCTAAAACAATATTTTTAAAAACATAAAATAAAAATTCAAATTTACAATTTGAATAACACTAGTTTAGTTTAATTGTAAAATTTTAATTTTTTTCTTTAAATCTTAAATAACGAATTTAACTCCTAACGTCAATTTTAGGAAAAATGTGAAACAGTTGAAAATGATACAATCACGTGGCTTGCAATAACCAATCAAAAACTGTTCCACATTCCGTCACGAACAAGAATTTTAATTTTCGTTCGTCATTTTCCTTCATCGAACGTTCGTTCCTACGTCCAATGTAAACACCCTCATTCAAAGAAAATGGGACTTCAATTTACCAATTTACAATCTGTCAGCTGTCAGAATGGACACTTCGATTTATCTGTCAGAAGTGCGCTTAAAGGCCCAATTACAATGAACGGATCTACTTCAAGTAAGTTTCGAGTAACAAAAGATGCATGTAAACTCGTCCTGACTTCAAGTATACTTGAGTCAAGTAAATTAGAAAAATTTGTCTTCTTGACTTGAAAAAAGTCCATGTAAACGCGTCTTGAGTACTTGAAAATGTGCATGGGTGGTTCTACACTGTACGCTCGTGTAGAACCACCCATGCACATTTTTGTGTTTTCGAAACGTGAGTTTCTGGGAGAGAGGGTGAGAGAAGAGGTGGAATTCCATCATACCCTCTCACCATCTTCTCCTCAAACGACGTTTCGAAAGCACAAAAATGTGTTCGTTGTACGCTCGTGTAGAACCACCCCATGCGTTTAGATTTGAAATAAGAATAAGATAGATATAATATTTGTGTCATTTGCTGTGCGGTGTTTGTTGTTAAAAAATAAAAAAATGGCAAAAAGAAATATATGTGGTCGTTTGAGGAAACTGCTTCTATGATGACAACTGTCAGTTCGAGTAAAACTGAAGACATTTTGAAGTCAAGTAAGTTACCGAAAACGCAACTTGAAATTTCAAGTAAATTTCAAGTCAGGAACTCAAGTAAGCATGTAAACTTAGTATTTGACAGTTCAATCCGATTCCGATGCGTTCCGATCGGTTCATTGTAATTGGGCTTTAAGGCCGTATCAGAACCTATGCAGCGCTGCAATCACAAGTGTTTCTATTGGCTGAGGCTGGTAAAATGACAAGCAAAGCAGCACCAGACCAGCGTGCTGCATTTTCATCTCAAATCCTAATTTTGCTGCATATATATGCAGCACTTTTGACACTTCGTAATGCGGCAAGTGATTTTAAACAAGGAGACGCGGGATTTTTGTTTTTAAATTATTTAAAAGTACATGGAGGAATAATTGATAGAACTAGTGCAATTTTTAAATTTTTAATTTGAGGTTTGGCTGTCAAATAAAAAGTGCGCTGCACAGCGGAAACAACTAGAATCTGATACCGACCGCAGCATGTTGCTCTGGTGCTGCTGCTGCACGCTGCATATTTTTAGGTTCTGATACGGCCTTTATTTTATAAATAGTGTCAAAGTCAATAGGTTTGTTCCCGTACTTTCTGCATTCTGCCACTTACTGCAAGTTGCTTATTGAGAGGTGGGGATGAAGTACAGAAAGTACAGGAACATGTTTCTGCAGGTTTCTGCAGTTTTAACACGGGAATGACAGTTCTGACATTGCCATATTTCAAATATCTAAGCTGCAGCAGGTTACAGCAGCTCGTATCTACTGCAGGTTTCTGCTTCTTACTGCAGGGTGGGGAAATGAGTATGGCGGCTGCAGTAAAAGTACGGGAACAGAATTCTGTTAACTAATTCGAAGCAACTGACAGATTCTGTTCTTTCTGCATGTACGGGAACAGACCTAATGTTAATTATTTTAAATTAGTGTTTTTATTGTGCGTGGTGATGTGCTTTATTTATTTGCCAAAAATAAAGTGCAAATGGCTGGACGTGGCAAAGGTGGAAAAGTGAAGACAAGGGAAACTTTTAGAATTCCCAAATGGATAAACTTAGTTGGTCAAGTTGAAATATGGAGATATCCTGATGGTACAACATTATTACAAATGAAAAATGGTTATTAAATACCTTACTTATAACATTTTAGGATTTCCAAATGAACAAACTGAACATCAATATAAAGGCTGGACGTGGCAAAGGTGGAAAAGTTAAGACAAGGGAAACTTTTAGAATTCCCAAATGGATAAACTGATAAATCATTGGAATGAAGTATGAAATAAAACCTCCCCGATAATGCTGTTTAAAATTGGCTATTATCGATGAAAACGAAAAAATGACTGGAAAAACGTTTACCATTAAATATCATGATATGCCGGATGTTTTAGATTTCTTGGTATTAAAACATATGATACAGCTATTGCACGTAATTGGAAGCGAGGAGATAGATTTAGGTATTGAAAATAATTTTAATAATCTGAAGGTGAAAATGAAAAAATAATGAATATTTTTTTCACAGATGTATGATTGATGATGGATGGTGGGTGGGGCAAATTGAATCACGTTGTCCATATTCAACATTGTTTCCAGATTCTTTATTTATGTGTTTCCGTGTTCGGTTCGGAGCGAAACTTTCTCTTTGTTCCTAAATTAAAGGTTCATGCAAGAGGTATCTAAATAGGATTTGTTTCCGCTAAGACAATCACAATTTGTTCCGGTTCAAATTCATTTTTGTCCTATTCAAAAAGTTCATTAAAGTTTAAAGTCTGACTCATACAAAACATGAATTGAGGCAGTAAATGGTAATGTGTTAGAAATAAAACGAAAATTTGGTAGAAATGCATTTTATGTATTATTTATTCTTAATTATGTATTTCAGGTTATACATATACCTTGATGATAGAACTGTAATCAGATTCCTTCCATGATGCACCAACAACACCATCTGCACGCCCACGCGGATACGCCTGTTACGATGCCGCCGACCTGGGAGCCGTTGGCTACGGTTGGATCGACGGTTCCTCACTACACCTCAGACACTTGCCAGGAACACGCCACCTATGAGCCTGCACCACATCCCCTCGGTGCGTATTGTGCCATTTGTTAATAATATAAGTATTATAAAACAATAATGACATTGTTTAAGTTCATAAAACTTCATAATATATATATAGATTTACGAGGGATATCGAATCAGACCACTGTTTGCGGGTCCCTTTTCGTCCCTCTACCTAGAGTCATCTTATCGGGGTTGCAGTGGGTTGTCCCATTGCTCCCTTGCTTCGACTCCCCTAGTTATCGCGAGCAGCTGATTGAAGGGAATCTGCCTCATGTCCTCCATCCAATGGAGTCCAGTTATGGCAGCCCTTTTTCTCGCCAGCGCCGGACAGTGACACACTATGTGTGTGGCCGTCTCGGGTTCCTCCAGGCACATCCGACAGGTGTCGTCCTCCAGAATTCCCATTCTTTTTAGGTGATACCTGAAACATCCGTGTCCTGTAATCAGTGCCACCAACCATCTGAGGGTTCTCCTTTGCATATGCAGGATCCTTCTTCTGGTTGCGGCAATCGGCAACGTAAGCACCATCTTAGCCTGCCTGCACGTGGTCATAGCGTCCCACCGTCTCCGGTGTTCTTCAGCGACCCATTTCTCGATGCGGTTCCTTACCAACCCTCTGCCAATGGCAGAGTATGGCTCCGGTCCCCAGAATTCCGAGGTTGACCCCTGTTTTGCCAGGTTGTCCGCCTTTTCGTTCCCATCGATGCCTGAATGTCCTCTAACCCAAGCTAGCGTCACGTTGTTTTGTTTCGCACACCTGTTCAGTTTTTGGACACATTCCAACGCCAGAGACGCATTTATCTCTGTCTGATTCATGCGCTTAATCACAGCCTGATTGTCCAGCGCTATGAGGATGCTCCTTCCCTGCACCTGACCATCATTTATGTGATCCAGCGCGTACAGCAGAGCAAGCATCTCCGCCTGGTAAACTGAGGTGTAATTCCCCAAAGCCAGCGAGCAGGTTAGGTTTAAGTCCTCTGAGAAGACTCCCGCACCTGCTCTGCCGTCAATCATGGATCCATCCGTGAAGATATATATGTCTTCCGGCCTCCCTTCCGGAAGCGTTCCATTTCCTATGAGGGTTTTGTGATACCTTTCGGTCACCCTCATTTTTGTGATCCCTTCCATGGGCATCATGAGCTCCCTAATCCCTTTGATACGATCTAGGATCTTCATGTGCCCATATAAGGCTCCTGACGTCTGCCATACGGCATCCCGTCTCATCCGGATCGCTGAGGCCGCCGCAGTCTTCACCACCTGGAGATCTAACGGCAGCAGACCTAACAGCGCCTCCAATGCCGCGGCGGGTGTGGTGCGGAAAGCACCGCTCACACCCACGCAGGCCATTCTTTGCACCTTGTCCAAATGCCTCTTGACGGTTTTCTGTGTGACTTTAGTCCACCAGATCACCGAGGCATATGTTATGATGGGTCTCACCATCATGGTATATGTCCAGTATGCTAACCTTGGTGAGATACCCCACCTTAGTCCACATACTCTTCTGCACTGGTGAAGCACCCTTTTCGCCTTCTTGATCTTCTCCTCAACGTGGTATTTCCAGGTTAGTCGTGAATCCAAGTATACACCCAGATACTTGACCTTCCCAGACACCTTGATCTCCGATCCAAAAAGCATAAGGGGCTGAAAATCCAGATCTTTAATCTTCCTAGTGAAGATTATAGCGTCTGTCTTGTTGGCGTTTATGGTGAGGCCTTGTTCCGTACACCACTGCTCAACCACTTGGAGTGCATTCCTCATGATATCTGCAGTAGTGCTCATAAACTTGCCGCGTGCCACAATCGCTACATCATCTGCATACCCAATGGTATGCACGCCCATTTCCTCTATCCGCCTGAGCAGAGTGTCCACAGTGATGTTCCACAGGAGGGGTGATAAGACCCCGCCCTGTGGGCATCCCTTGCTGACCCTCCCTCGAAGCCGCGAGTCTCCTGTCTGAATCCTTACTGCTCTGTTTTTCAGCATGCTGTCCACCCACCTTACAATCATGGGGCTGACCTCGCGCCTCACCAGAGCATCTTTAAGTTTGCTGAACTGTATCTTGTCGAAGGCACCTTCGATGTCCATAATTACGGCCATCGCTATGCCTCCGGTATACAGTTCCCCCTCGGCTACTCGCACCAATTGGTGAAGTGCCGTTTCTGTAGATCTGCCAGCCTGGTAAGCGTGCTGGCTTCTACTTAAAGGGTGCCTCCTTAGCATAGTACTCTCAAGGTGGTCTGCCACCACTCTTTCCATTGTTTTCAACAGAAAGGATGTTAGGCTGACCGGCCTGGAGGACTTCGCCTCGGTGTAGTCCTTCTTACCTGGCTTAGGGAGAAATACCACTTTGGTTTCCCTCCACACCGCCGGAATGTATCCTGTTGCTAGACAGGTAACGAATATTCCCCTAAGCCTGGGTGCAATGATTTCTTTGCCCCATTGGAGCAGCGCAGGGAATATTCCGTCACGACCCGATGTCTTGAAGGGAGAGAATGTGTCTATTGCACGTCTCACCCCTTCCTCTGTCACCAACCCGTTAGCCTCCTCTCGGTTCATCCTTGTAGTCATTCTGTTACGAATAACCCAAGATTTACCCGAGACGTAGCTGCCAGGAAAGTGAACTTCCATCAGGATCTTGTTGGTTTTCTCCAGCGTCTCCGCCATCCTTCCCGACGAGTCACGAACGAGTCCGACTTTGGAGACCGGGTCCCTGGAGATCATTTTCTGAAGTCTGCTGGCCTCAGATATGCTCTCCATGCTCGAGCAGAAGTCCCTCCACGACTCCCTTTTTCGTCGTCGCAGAGTTTGCTTCATTTCTCTTTTCTTGGCTTTATAATTCTCCCAGGCAACCGGGTCATTGCACCTCATCGCTTGGTTGAAAGCCCTTCTGACCTCTTTCTTCAGTTTCTCCAGTTCCCTACACCACCAGGGTGTGGGATCATGGTCATCCACTGACGTAAGAGGGCACGCCACTCGAAAAGCGTTCTCTATCGCTGTCTGCAGGATATGCAACTGAGACTCTGCTTCTCTTGTGGTTTTCGGTACCCTTGGCACGCTCTCCCCGAGATTCGTGCGCAACATTTCAGTGTATCTAGACCTGTCCGTGTTGCGGGGAATTCTCGTGGTTCTAGTTCCGTCTCCCCTGCCCGGGGTTCCGTACGCTATTTCAAAAGAGATGGCTCTGTGATCTGACATAGTCGCCCGATCCATCACCTCCCAGTTGGTCAGTCTTGTCAGCATCCGGTTGCTGCATAGAGTTATATCTATGACTTCCCTTCGTCTAGCATCAACGAAGGTTGGGTCTGCCCCTCTATTTGCAATAACCAGATTGTTGCATCCCACAAATTCGAGCAAAGCCTATCCTCTGTGGTTGTCGTTGGTGCTTCCCCACACCGTGTTGTGTGCGTTTGCGTCGCAACCAACTATTAACCCTGTGCCTTTTTCGCCACAGGTAATAACCAGAGTTTCCAGCTCCCTGGTGGGCGGAGGATCTGACGAATCGTACGGAAGGTAGGCTGAGGCTAGAATGAAAGCCCCACTTCCAGTACCTACGCGTACTGCTGTGAGATCTGGTGTACACAAGTGCGGCAGTAAGACCACCTGCACTCCGTGTTTCACCAGCACACACGTCCTCACTCTTTCATTCGCATTGGGAACGTACAGAGTGTCAAAGCTCCCAGATAGTCCCCTAATCTTACCCTTGTAGATCCAGGGTTCCTGTATGAGAGCAATATCCAGCTTCAACTCACCGAAGCTTCGCGTCATCATTGCTGATGCTGCTCTGCTGTGGTGTAGATTCAACTGGCAAACCTTTAATTGCCGGAACTGGCCCACCTCCCGCCCAGCTGACGAGGATTCCATTGCACTGGTCCCCTCATTCAGCTGCCTTTCCGGCCGACTCTTCCATTTCCTCCGGCTTGTCCTTCTGGAATCGCACGTAGGCAAGGTCCAGCCCGCAGTTGAGTTTCCCCCTGCAAGCCTGACCGCCTCCGCCTCCTCCTTCGGACACCATACGGTGAAAATAGAACCGCCGTTTTTCGCGTCACCATATCTGCCTATGCGACTGACCCTCCACTTAGAAGTGTCCGTCACGCAGGCATTTTGACGACGCAATCTGGCTAGGATGGTTTCCTTGCTCTCCGGCAAACCGGGAACTCGGATGATCATCCTTCTCACATCCTTAAGGATGTGAAGGCGCTCCACTCTCAGGTTAACTCCTTCCCATAGGTCAGTCATCTTCCTAACAGCTTCGTACAGCCAGGCCTTGGATTTTTGGTTCACGCACCTAAGTGCAATGACCCCGTCCTCCAAGTCTACCTCGGTAATACCGATGTCGCCAGCGTTGTCAGGCAGTGAGTCTAGTGCCTTAAGCAAGGCCGCTTTAAAGGCGGTTAGCTGCTTTTTGCCCAGAACCCCCTCCCTGCCATCGTCGGCCACGCCCATAAGGAGGTCATTGCTTGCTATGCCTGCGTAGGTATTCCCCACACCAGGCTCCGCACGCACGACTCCCGAGACAGGAGGGTTGGCTCCCTGTTTGGCAGGTTGTCCACCCTTCCTCTTGCTGGCCTTGTCCGCTCCTTCGTCAACAGAACCCACAGCTGGGGTGCAGAGACTTTCGCCTCTGAACCTCTTCGCGGGTCCCACCTCCTCCGGAGTGGACTCGGCCGATCCCCCAACAGAGGAAGTTGCCTTCTTCTGTTTTCTGCGCTCCCTCTTCCTCTTCTGCTTCAGCTGCTTTTGCAGCCTCTTTTCCGAGTCGGATTTCTGCGCCGCAGGCCCAGATCCGGCTGACCTCTTGACACATTGCTGCGTCGCATTGTCCACCTTCTCTGAGGATGCCTCCAGGTTCAGCTTCACTAGCTCGCTCGTCGCCGCTTCTACGCTTTCCTGCGTGACTACGTTGACATGCGAGCCGTCCACCTCCCTGTTCTTATTAAGCAATAGATGGCCTCCCCCAGAATCCATGAGGCCGACCTCCGTAGAGGGTGGATTTCCCTGGCTTGCAGGTTTACCACCTGGGGTACAACTTCCGTGTGTTGCTTCCATTGCTTTTTACCCTCCTCCTTTATCCGGGCTTGGGACCGGCATGCCGTAGCAAGGCGGAGTTTAAACTTCATAATAAAGTACTAATTCTTTGTATTGAATATTTGGTGGCCCTAAAAAGGGCCGATTGTTTTCTTGTTTGAAAATTATTAACACCTATTTTTTCGATTTTCGTATACCTGGTATTTTCTTTTAGGTATTAGTCATTAGTTCTAGGTAGCATGCCGCAGTGGTCCTGCTAGCTTGACATCAAGCTGGCTAAACCATTACAATTACAAAAAAAAATAAATAATTAATTATTTATTTCAGTCAAATTAATAGCAATTAATTAGTAATAAATTATGGTGCATTGTATTATTGAAAATTCGACGTTTTACTTGGTTTTGCTGAAAGGGTCCGGCCAGCTTGATATCAAGGTAGCAGAACCGCCGTAACTTTTTAAAAAAAAATAGCAATTAATTTTTTATTTCGGTAATTAATTAGCAATTAAAAAGCACTAAATTTTGGTATAAATTTTATTTGGTTCTGCTAATTTGGTCCGGTCAACTTGATGGAGCCCTAGAAGCGTGCGTTATATTCATTCCTCTGTCTAGTGACAGAAGGTTGTATATAATTGCCGCGTACGCACCCCAAACTTCTCAATCTAAGCTATTCATAGAGGAATTGAACTTACTCTTTCAAACGCTCCAACTGGAGTCGGAGCAAAATTTTTACTTATTGGCCGGAGATTTAAACGCACGCCAAGCGGCATGGGGAAACCAAACACCTAACACCAGGGGCAACCAACTGAATGACTGGTTGGCTCAAAATAGAATTCAGCAGAAACTTAACCTTCTCGCTACAGACATACCATCATACCCAGGCGGTGGGTCTTTTCTGGATTTATGCCTGCTAGACTCCCGGATGGGGCTACCAGGGATAAATACGAATGAGACAAACTGCTTAACGACAGTGCCGTACGACAGCGACCATTACGGACTTGAAATAACAGTACAAGTCCCTGACGATTCCGTAGAACTTCTGGAATATTGCGAAGTGCATCCTTTTGCATACCAAAAGATGCACTGGCCAAAATTCCAGAAGGCTATGGAAAGGGCAATACAGTATAACGGACTACTACCTCCTACAACTAGGAACTTGACCAACAATGAGATTGATGCATATTTGAAAGATATGGACAGCCTCATTTTACAGACTATGGACAAGACCATACCACGGACGAAGAAAAAAACCAGTACAGACTGTTACAAGAACGCTACCATCGACGCACTACAAAAATACAAAAGTAGAGTACTGACCAGACTGAAATCCCTACACCGCCAGTTCCAAGATAGACAGAGCCCGCAGATTGTAACCCTTAAATCGGTTATGAAAAACCTCCAACAACTCCTCAAACAACAATACTCACAGTCAGTGAATCTGTACTGGAACAACAAGATTCGTGCTATTCAAACTAATAGCGCGAGCATGTTCCCACAGATAAACAAAATCTTTAGGAGTAAAACACATAACCGATTGGACAAGTTGCGCATTCCTCGGACTCGGTCTAATGAAGAGCTACTGAGGTCTGCTGGCTTGGATCCGGAAGAAATCAGTCGCATAGACGACAATTATTGTATAGAGGACGAGCAGGAGAAGGTGGATTATGTGGGGGCCTATTACCAGGGAATCTATTCGGTGAACACCAGTGTTCGCGCGAATTCTGACCTTGAGAATAGGGCCTTACTGAACCATTTCAGATTATCTAATGAAATTGAAGCTTGGAAATCCGAGAATCGATCAATCATCGAATTCAGTGAAGACTGCCCAGCGAATGACATTCCCGCGGCCCAACTAAATTCTACTTTCATTAGAAAAATCGATCTGCTGTTAACATTTCGTCGTCTAAACAATAAGAAGTCGTCTGGGGTAGATGGTATTCCAAACATCGTCCTAAAGCATTTGCCCCTGGTGGCCATAGACACATACACCACTCTGTTTAACAATGCGTTAAACAACGCCCATTTTCCAGGACGCTGGAAGACGGCCGTGGTGTACCCAATACCCAAGAGGGTAAAGATAAAAGTAACCCTGCGAATCTTCGGTCAATAAGTCTGCTTCCGAATATCAGTAAGGTGTTTGAAACAGTTATTAATAGTTCATTATCCAAATGGGTTGAGGAAAAAAAGATAATCCCCGATAACCAATTCGGATTCCGGCCAGGGCATGACACTATTCATGCCGTGTCGAAATTGGTATCAGACATACACTGGAACTTTATGAAAGGCCAGTGTACCGGAGCATGCCTGATCGATTTTGAGAAGGCATTCAATACAGTATGGATCGAAGCTCTTCTCTACAAACTGGTTAGGCTCGGCATGACCGGACCTCAGCTATACACGATCTATAATATGATTTCCAAGAAGAAGTTCGTCGTCAAAAGTGGCAACTTCACATCAAGTAGGGTGTTTGACATTAAAAACGGTCTGCAACAAGGTGCGATAAACTCGCCGCTCTTATTTAATATCTTTACGAGTGACCTAATCAGTTCACTCCGCTTCGCATTAGCGTACGCAGATGACCTGATTGTGTACAGGACGGGGCCGAAGATTGGAGTGATCCAGACGCTCCTGCAACGTGACTTCGAAACAATCGAACGCTATAGTGATGATTGGAAGTTGAAGATCAATTTTAGCAAATACGAATCGATCCTCTTTCGGACTGTTTTAAACAGAGCTTCTTACGATGTTCAGAGGAATTGGAAAAATTTCCGAATTTCGAACAATGCTTCACAAGCATTAGAAAAGAAATCGGAAGTGAAATACCTTGGTCTTTGGCTGGATCAGTACTTATATTTCAATAGAAATGTGAGTGCTGCTCTTGACAAGGCAAACAAGGCGTTTCACATGACAAAAAGGCTTTTTTATAGCAGACACCTAAGCTCACGGGTGAAGGTGATCTGCTATCAAGCCTTGGTCAGACCGATTTTAACTTATGGTTGCCCAGTGTGGTTCAACATATCCCCTTTTTATATGGAAAAGCTTCGGGTTTTCGAAAGACAATGCTTAAGGGCGTGCTTAAGGTTGTATCGGACACCCGAATCTGGCTTCACGAAGTTTCACGCCAACAATATTCTTTACGATAAGGATTTGTTAATAGGATCGACAACTTCATAATCAAGTTGATTCGAGGCCATATTGTCAGAGCGACGGAGAGCGACAATCCTCTCATTCGGGGAGCGTTCTACCCGAACGCGAGATACCACAAAACAGCTTGTGAACGCGGCTTTATTCCTCCAGAGGCATTTGTCTATCTGGATTCAAAAAGATTGGTCCAAGATAGATCGGGGGTGTCTCTCTTATACCACTTGCATCGCAGGGCGTGTGACAAGCGATATGCTTTTAGCGAAGAGGATGGGAATGTTCAGGATCTCTTGAGGTTCAGTACAAGAATCTCAGAAAGGGACAAAAAAGAAGCCGCCAACGCCAGCACTTTGTACTGGTGGTTGGTGGACGTATTCGCCCTAAAGAATAATATAGATTAGTATTACCATAGACAAATAAAAGGAAAGATATTCCATTTCATACAAGAAAAGTGTGCAAGTTCTTGTTGAGAGAGCTTTCCTATTTCCTCCATTTAAGCTTCCTCCAAGCGAAAGCTGCCCCTGCTAAATCTTTATTTTCGGTGGCGCTGTCCAGATATTTGAGTAAATCTTATCTGAAGAGAGTAAATGGAAAGAAAAACGTCGGCGATGCATGGGAGCAGGGTTCTTTCAGAGCTATTCGCGTTTGCGCTTCTTTTTTTACAGGTTTTCTCATTTATGAATGGCATATTTACGAATGTGTATATTGTATTCTAGGTAAATTTCATTAAAGGGATTTGTTGGTGGAAATAAATGAAAATAAGAAGGAAGCTGTTTGTTTGATTTTTTGTTTAAATGACAAAAATCAATTACATATTTTTAGAAGTTACGATTTTATTTTTTCAGGTCCGACTTTTCAGTTTCTACTTTGCAAAAGGTAGTAAAATAGTGATTTTTGTGCGAATTTTGATTTCGTTTTGATTTATAACAATCATTTCCGCAATGTGTTTATTTTGCAGATTTGGAAAAGTTTTATTTTGGTCAAAGGTTCACAAGCAAATTATTGCGTTTTACAAGGATTTGAAAATGTAAAATATCAAATCATGAATAAATTTAGAAATATGAAAAGTGGAAATTATTTCTTTATAGCTATTTAAGGACATTCTCACTTAATAGTACAGCCAATATAAGAATTCTATCTAATGGCCCTATAAAAAAATATCCAAATAACTTGAATTTTTTTTATCTTTATTATGATGTTCTACTGACATTCTGGAAAGTTTTCTTCTATTGGGGTAAATTTTAACTTGGCGCAATTATATCGAAACCGTTTTATTCGTAAACGGGCGGGAAAGTTTCGGTGTCCCTCTAATACTAGTATTTTGTTAAAAAAAATACTCCTTTCCACACCACCGCAGGGGTAGAGTAATTGGCGCGTTTTTTTCAAGTGGTTTCCCCAATAAGCTATTATTTTTGTTTCTCTTTTCTTTTACTATAGACAAATAAAAGGAAAGATGTTCCATTTCAGGAAAGTGTCCACTTTTCCCTTCAGAGAGGTTTCCTATTTCCTCCATTAAGGTAGAAACAGAATGGCACGGCGACCGTGGCGGTGGCCGCCGCTCAGAGAGTTTCCCTTACATTTAATTTCTCCCCAGGCGTCGCGGACAAATTAAATGTATGGGAAACTCTCTGAGCGGCGGCCACCGCCACGGTCGCCGTGCCATTCTGTTTCTACCTTTAAGTTTCCTCCAGACGAAGGCTGTGGAAAGAGAAATGATAGCGATGGATCGAGCATGGTTGAGATTTTTGCCTATGCGCTTTTTTTACAGGCTTTGTTATAACATATTAATTCTAGGTACGATTTATAAATTAATTTATGAAATAAGAAAGGAACTGTTTCATAGGCCCATTTATCATTTATGTATTGCGATGTTCTATTTTTTCTATGTAGCTATTTTTTATGGTAAGTGTTATGAAAACTCAAATAAAATAACAAACCCTGATCTAGCTCTCATAGATTTAGCTAAACTAGAGCCAAATCCCTCATTTGCTTCTGTCGAAATGGAATTGTCCTGCTCCTTTTGTCTAAAATCGGCGAAATCGGTAAATTTCTACCGCTCAAAATATACAAATTTATTAAGTAAATATAAAAAACTTATAGAACAGTTAAAGAGCTGCAGCAAGGAAAATAGAACTAAGAAAGTGAACCTAGAAAGAAGGATATGTCGAAACAACTATCTCAGTAGAATAGTCAAAACACCGCTAACTTCTTTAATTGCCTCCGCGCCCTATGTGACTAAAAATTCAAAAACTTTTTGCACTATGATACTTTCTAACAAGAAAAATAAAAAAAGATGGAGTTATGACGAAAGATCGTTAGCTTTAAATTTCCATTACAAATCTCCTACAACTTACAGGTATTTTAAAGATAATTTAAACATAAATTTACCATCTCTGAGCTCTCTGCATCGTTGGCAACTTATTAAAAATATTCAACCTGGTTTTAATAACACGGTTACAGAAAACCTTAAGAAGATTTTTTCACATTGGGATTTAGAAATGAGACAAGCTGTGTTGATATTTGATGAAATTAATATTAGAAGAGAGTTAACATAAATGATCAGGTAACAGATGAAATAGTTGGTTTTGTCGATACAGGTGATTTTAGAAATAAAGAAGAAGAAAAAATGAAGCTGAATTTAGACTACTGTTGTGAACTTGGTCTTAAAATCCGAAGTATAGCCTCAGATCAGGCTTCTTACAATCGCAGTTGCTTTAGTTCTCTCGGAGTAACGGAAAAGGACCCTTTTTTTTATTATAATAATCAAAAGATTTTTGCAATGTTCGATGTTCCGCATTTGTTCAAATCAATACGTAATACTTTATTGGTAAAAGATATTCACTGTGAAGATGGAACAGTAAGTTGGAACTGTGTTAAAGAACTCTATAATTTAGAAAAAAATGGTTCTACTAAAATGGTGCCGAAGTTAACTTCAAAACATGTATGGCCAAATACTTGGGAAAAGATGAAGGTTTCTTATGCTCTTCAAGTTTTAAGTAACACAGTTTGTGCTGCTCTTAAAACTGCTTTAGAATTAAATTTGCTTAGCCCTAATGTTTCATCAGTTACTCTTTCTACTTCCGATTTCTTTTCAAAACTCAAAAACTTGTTCGATTGTCTCAATAGTAAAGAACCTTTTAGTAGAAATTGGTATAAGTGTGGATTAACTCAAACAAATACTCCAAGGAAATATCTTTCTGAAATGTTACGTTACATTCAATCAATTTCATTTGAGAACAAAAACAAAACATTTTGGATTGGGGGATTGATTTTGACTCTAAAACCCATTATTCTTTTAACTGATGAAATATTAAACGAGTTTCCCAATAAAGAGTTCGTTCTGACTTCGAAATTTAACCAAGACCCAATTGAAAACCTTTTTTCCTTAGAAAGATTAAGAGGGGGCTTCAGTAATAATCCATATATAATTTCAATAGTTTTATTTGCAAAATTATTTCGAACAAAATTTTGTCTATATCTTCCCATAGGAAGAATTGTGACGAAGATAGTCAGCAATTTATAGCTATTGACTCATTTAGTGATGGCAAAACCATAAATAATAATAACGATCATGGTATTTTTACTGTTGAGGATCGGACGATTGGTGATGTCACTAATGAGGGTCACGAAGTTAGCAACATAATCGAGTCAATTGATTTGTTGGAATGTGGGGCAAATGAAGATTCGATTTCTGTCGAAGAAACTTCTTAAAGGTATTTTGGAGGTTTCATAATTGACCGCTTTTCAAAAAAAGAAAAGTGTTTGTTATGCGATAAGGTTGTGAGAAACCCAAACGAAACTGTTAAGTATTCAAAACCTTCGGAAAGTTTTATTTACTTTATAAATTATTCAAAAAGTACCGATTTTGGTGCACTTAAAAATCCTACAGATTATTTTTTTAATATTTGTAAAATCTTTGTTAAAATCTTCGCTAAATTTGTTCAGAGTACTCCTGAAATAAAAGGTTTAAAAAGCAAAATAATTGAACATTGTATGGATACAATAAGTAAAAAATCTGAATTTTCCAACTGGTTAGCTAAAGAAAATGAATGTTACGATCACCACAAACAAATCTTAGATTATTTGATCCTTATTATTCTTCGAAAATTTTGTTTGTGGCATTCACATCAATTTAAAGATAAGAGCTCATTAAAAAACTATTCCAAGCAAAAAATTATACAATCCTAAAAGGGGAAGTTGTTAATTTCATCAAATTCTTAGGAGTAGTAGCGTGAATAGCAAATTCAACAACAAATGCAATTTTATGTTGTGTCCTTATCTTATATTATATATAAAGAAACACACAATCCTTTTTCCTTGAAATAATTGAACTCTATTCTGTAATAATGTATAGAATAAACTGTCTGCCAAAACTATATCGAAGCTTACTCCGTTTTTACGTCTGCCAACATTTTATGTCGGACTTACTCAATGACGACTAAATACATGCCTGTAAGGGATGTAACGCCGAAAATTGTTTTGTGGATTAGGCTTACTGGGGACACCACTTTAAAAAAACTCGCCAATTACTCTACCCCTGCGGTGGTGTGGAAAGGAGTATTTTTTTTAACAAAATACTAGTATTAGAGGGACACCGAAACTTTCCCGCCCGTTTACGAATAAAACGGTTTCGATATAATTGCGCCAAGTTAAAATTTACCCCAATAGAAGAAAGTCAGTAGAATATCATAATAAAGATAAAAAAAATTCAAGTTATTTGGATATTTTTTTATAGGGCCATTAGATAGAATTCTTATATTGGCTGTACTATTAAGTGAGAATGTCCTTAAATAGCTATAAAGAAATAATTTCCACTTTTCATATTTCTAAATTTATTCATGATTTGATATTTTACATTTTCAAATCCTTGTAAAACGCAATAATTTGCTTGTGAACCTTTGACCAAAATAAAACTTTTCCAAATCTGCAAAATAAACACATTGCGGAAATGATTGTTATAAATCAAAACGAAATCAAAATTCGCACAAAAATAAATAGTGATTTTTACTAACTTTTGCAAAGTAGAAACTGAAAAGTCGGACCTGAAAAAATAAAATCGTAACTTCTAAAAATATGTAATTGATTTTTGTCATTTAAACAAAAAATCAAACAAACAGCTTCCTTCTTATTTTCATTTATTTCCACCAACAAATCCCTTTAATGAAATTTACCTAGAATACAATATACACATTCGTAAATATGCCATTCATAAATGAGAAAACCTGTAAAAAAAGAAGCGCAAACGCGAATAGCTCTGAAAGAACCCTGCTCCCATGCATCGCCGACGTTTTTCTTTCCATTTACTCTCTTCAGATAAGATTTACTCAAATATCTGGACAGTGCCACCGAAAATAAAGATTTAGCCGGGGCAGCTTTCGCTTGGAGGAAGCTTAAATGGAGGAAATAGGAAAGCTCTCTCAACAAGAACTTGCACACTTTTCTTGTATGAAATGGAATATCTTTCCTTTTATTTGTCTATGGTATTACTTAGATATAGATTAGTTTTTTAAGCATTAGCTTAGACTTAGATAGGAACAAGTTCTAGTCTTTACGATAGTAATAAATATAGGTTAAGTAAGCTAGGTTAACGGTGCGGACTTTCATGAACCCTTGTTGTTCTCACAAACTCGGATCCATGAAAGCCCGTCGCCTGGACGGGGGCCACCTGAGGCAGTAACACCTCCGCTGTCCCCCGTCCAGATAGTCTCTTTTAGTATTAGGATGCCTTATGACCTGTGCTGTTTATTAGGGGATTAGATAGTGCGGGCTTCCATGAACTCTTGATGTTTTGTGTATCTCGAGTCTGTGGAAGCCCGTCGCCTGGACGGGGGTTAGCCGAATCAGCACTGCTTCTGCTATCCCCTGCCCAGATAGCTAGGCTAGTTAGGTTTAGTAAGTTAAGTTAGTTTAAGTTTTATTTTATAAAAAAATATATATAGTTTCTAAGTCTTTTTTTCTTTATTAATTTTTCTTAGAAGTAAGCCAAAAATAAAGATCCTTTTTTATAATGAAAAAATATACAAGTTTTAGCTGAAAGGCATAATTTAGATAAGATATAGATTAATTTAGAGTGCCTGGGGGTCAATTCTGGTTCGGTGTAGTGAAAACGTGAAAAAAAAAGTTTTCACTTGACGTTTTACACACCTTTTTCTCTTTTTCACTACACTGAATCTGAAAAAGCGATTCTCGTTGCATTCGTGAAAAGTTAATGCTGAATCAAGGCTGAATTGATTTTTAAACTGTCAAGTGTCAGTTTATCAAATTAAATCTAATATTTTTTGATAAAAGTTTTCACGACTACTTTGCACATTTGCACGCATTTTTTAGACGTGTAAAATTTGGACAGTTATAACCTAGTTTGCACGATGTAAAGAATCGCAAACAACGGTGCAGACGGGTAAACTGTTTACACATTTTCACTACACCGAACCAAAATTGACCCCCTGCTGAGGGCCAGTAAGTTAGACAGATTAGAATAGGCTAGAATAATTAACTTTAAGCATTAGTTAAATTTATATTAAGATAGATGGTAAGTGAAATAAATGCTTTTTATAAACTATAAACTAAAACACTCTGTACTAGTCATTGCCTATAAAAATCACAAACATGGTCGGGAATCGAACTCGCGCCAGCGAATCGCGAAATGAACAACCAACGCCTTTTTTTTTTTTTTTTTTTAAAAGCATTTTATTTTCATATCTTATATCTAACCTAACATAAATGCAGCTAATGCTTAAAGCTACTTATTCTATCCTATTCTAAACTATCTAACTTACTGGCCCTCAGCAGGCGCTCTAAATTACTCACTATCTTATCTAACTTATGCCTTTCAGCTAAAACTTATATATGTATTTTTACTTTATAAAAAATATCTTTATTTTTGGCTTACTTCTAAGAAAAATTACTAACAAAAAAACTTAGAAACTATATATATATATTTTTTATATAAAATAAAACTTAAACTAACTTAACTTACTTAACCTAACTAGCCTAGCTATCTGGGCAGGGGATAGCAGAAGCAACGCTGCTTCGGCTAACCCCCGTCCAGGCGACGGGCTTCCATGGATTCGAGATATACAAAACATCAAGAGTTCATGGAAGCCCGCACTATCTACTCCCCTAATAAACAATTCAGGTCTTAAGGCAACTTAATACTAAAAGAGACTATCTGGACGGGGGGCAGCGGAGGTTTTACTGCCTCAGGTGGCCCCCGTCCAGGCGACGGGCTTCCATGGATCCGAGTTTGATAGAACAACAGGGGTTCATGGAAGTCCGCACCCTTAACCTAACTTACTTAACCTATATATATATTACTACCGTAAAAACTAGAACTAATCCTACCTAAGCCCTAAGCTAATCATTAAAAATAAATTACAAGCTAAACTATTCTATATCTAAAATTATCAGGGCGAATACGCAATATCTAAGTATCCTCCACCCACCAGTACAGAGTACTTGCAGTGGAGGCGTCTCGTCTGTCTCTCTCCGAGATTCGAGTTACTATATAAATATCGCTTATCTGTCGCGGAACGATGTAGGTGGTAAAAGAGGGGCACCCCCGAACCATCTTGGACCAATCTTTTTGAATCCAGATAGACAAATGCCTCTGGAGGGATAAAGCCGCGTTCACAAGCAGCTCTGTGATATTCAGCGTTCGGGTAGAACGCTCCCCGAATAAGAGGATTGTCGCTCACCGTCGCTCTAACAATATGTCTTCGAATCAACTTGATTATGAAGTTGTCGATCCTATTAACAAATGCCTTATCATAGAGGACATTGTTGGCGTGAAACTTCGTGAAGCCAGATTCGGGTGTCCGATACAACCTTAAGCACGCCCTTAAGCATTGTCTTTCGAAGACCCGAAGCTTTTCCATATAAAAGGGAGATATGTTGAACCATACTGGACAACCATAGGTCAAAATCGGTCTGACCAAGGCTTGATAGCAGATCACCTTTACCCGTGAGCTTAGGTGCCTGCTGTAAAAAAGCCTTTTTGTCATGTGAAACGCCTTGTTTGCCTTGTCGAGAGCAGCACTTACATTTCTATTGAAATACAAGTACTGATCCAGCCAAAGCCCAAGGTATTTCACTTCCGATTTATGTTCTAACGCTTGTCCAGCATAGTTCGAAATTCGGAAGGTTTTCCAGTTCCTCTGCACATCGCGAGAAGCTCTGATTAGAGGAGTCCGGAAAAGGATCGATTCGCATTTGCTAAAATTGATCTTCAACTTCCAATCATCACTATAGCGTTCGATTGTTTCGAAGTCACGTTGCAGGAGCGTCTGGATCACAACCAACGCCTTAGCCAACTTGACCAAGACGGCAGTTGAATGAAGTCGGGTTATTTGTGTACATATATGCAGTTCTATTTTTAGATCTTGCGAGGTTTACCTGTACGACCCGACGAAAATAATGTGCACATGATCGTGATGGCAGTTGCAAGAGCCTGCGAAATGACAAAGAAAGAAAAAACAAAACAAAAACAAAAAAACTGCGGCAGCAGCAATTTGACGGAAGAAAAAGTGAGAGTGGGAAGTGCAGCTAGTGACAATGGGCATATTCACAGAGTGCACATTCATGGCGCCTAAAACCGGTTTTATAGATGAGAGAGGGAAGGGAGCGGAAGAACTTAACGAAACATTTTTCACGCAAAAGCAAACGCGTGAAAACTGGCATACATATAAAAAGTTACTTCTATCTCTTGCATTCTTTAGCTTTGTTTTTCTCTAACAAGTAAATTTCATCTGCAATACATTTAAAGGTTCCTGTATAGCATTCAAATTTACCACACTCATTTACGCCCCGTCTGAGTTGCTAGGAGTTTAATAAAACCGGTTTTACTCACCACAATTATGGCAGCGTGTGAATATGCCCACTGACTGGGCCGACGGCTTATTAAATAACTACGGTCTGCACATGTGCCCCCTGCTCCACAGCCAGACATTGTGATGAAGTCGGGTTATTTGTGTACATATATGCAGTTGTAGAATTCTATTTTTAGATCTTGCGAGGTTTACCTGTACGACCCGCCGAAAATACTGTGCACATGATCGTGATGGTAGTTGCAAGGGCCTACGAAAGAAAAAATAAAACAAAAACAAAAAAACTGCAGCAGCAGCCCGTGTGGATCTTCAACAAGAAAACCAGGTAAATTCCCAGCGAAGCAAATTTTTCACGTGGATTGCTGCTGCTTAAGAGGAGCCTCAACATATGAATAACAAAGTTACGCGAGGTTCCTCTTGCCCCAGCAGGCAGACACAGTGTATATATGCACATTTAAATTTTTAATAGCAGATAAATGTTGAAAAAAAAATAAAAGCAGTTTTACACCATAAGCGGCCCACACACTCTCAGTTTTAACTGGGCAGTAGAGCTTTGTAAAAACATGTACAAAAAACTGAACTGAAAGTTTGTGGGTTCGTCAGTTCGTTGTATGCGCAGTTTTCGTAGCAAAAGAGGGTCCAGAAGCTCAGTTCTGAAGACTGAATGAAAATAGTTCAAAACACACAGTTCACACAATTTATCGCTCAGACATGACGTCACACGTGATAAACTGCGCGGTTAAACTGAAAGTGTATGGGCCGCTATACATATTTCAAAGTACAGTTTTTAAGTTATACCGGCGACACATACAGGAATTTATGATCATATCCTAACTTCATTGTGAACTTCATTTTAATTTCATAAATGAAGTTCTACAAAGCTCATATTTAAATATGAAGTTGGAAATATTGGAAGTAAAAGCTTTTTTCCCCCGTTTTTATATTGCACAGTTGGCATTTTTAATGTCAGTTCTGGTTAAATTCTGAGGTAACTTGATATCACTACTCATAGTAGATATACAAGAGGGGTTCTGCGCCCCCCCTCATATTTGCCTTTCCTGCTCCCCCCTCAGATACCTACACTTTGAGGTTTGTATGTATGCGTGTATAGCACACACACACAACCATACCCACACACACAACCATACCCACAACCTGGGGGAGGAGCAACACGCATACACATACTTTCTATGGAAAACAGCCCTTCATATTTACTTTCCCCGCCCGGGCTATGCATCACACCACCTTGTATGGCACACCCCTTCATATTTACCTCCCCCCGATCTACGCATCACGAACACCATGATATTTGCCTTCGCGCCCGATCAATGCATCACACATACCACCTTGTATGGCACGCCCTCTCATATTTGCCTTCCCGCCCGATCTGTGAATCACACGTACCACCTTGTATGGCGCACCATTCATATTTTCCTATTTCGCAACATTATTATTACACCCCTTCATATTTACCTTCCCGCCCGATCTATGCATCACACATACCACCTTGTATAGCACGCCCCCTCATATTTGCCTTCCCCGCCCGATCTGTGCAGCACACATACCACCTTGTATGGCGCACCATTCATATTTTCCTATTTCGCAACATTATTATTATTATTATTTTCATTTCCCCACATGCGCGAAGAAACTTCATCCGGATGAGTCCAGATATGCACATCCCTTACATTTGCATACCCCGATCCGCAAAGATACCTGCAGTATATTTCACAACATTATTATTTTCATTTCCCCACATGCGCGAAGAAACTTATTTCGCAACATCAGCTTTTATAAAGGGTTATCGAGGCTTTCTGGCTGTTGTTACTTAATTTGTTTATACAAGCGCCGAACGAGCGATCTAAGAATAGAATATTTATCTTTCTATCTTTCGGGCAATATGTGTGTATGTGTATATGTGAAGCAGATATCGACTTGTGATATCGTTGATCGACTGAGTGGAAGTCATGCTGTAGAAAATTTGGCTCTCAAAATTTCCCCTCGAATATTTATCTTTCTTTCTTTCGTGTTGTAGATTTGAATTCCCATTCAGGGGAAATTGGCTCTCAATATTTTTCTATAACATGGCTTGTGTAGATGAATATAATTTGATATGTATTTCTTTGATATATTCATACATGAAAATTTTAACTTGGTGATGATGATCTGTGTGTGTTGGTTTAATGTTTATAAAATAAAAAGATCACAATATTGTATTTATGAAAATCTTTATTTTAATTAATAACAGTAATTGCAAAACAGGTTTTTTAGAATGATTTTTCTCATGATAATGATCTTAAGACTGACTTATGATATTTATTTTTCTTAGATTCTAAAATTTTATTTTTTTGCTAATGAGTTGGTTCTCACCAGCTCGTTGAGATTTTAAATTCTTTTCCCATAGGAAGTGAAGCTTCATATTTAGTGAGGGAATTTATTCACTGTTTTACAGTTTGAATTGTAAAACAAAAAATATTATGTGACCCTCAGCCTGAGCATAGTAGAATTTGTATGAGAATCATGTCTAAGACTGATCGGGCTAAAGAGGCGATAAGAATTAAGAATTTTTGGATGACCGAAATGACCGGCCCGGGTTGTTTGTAGGTAAAAGCTTTTGCTGTTGTTGTTGTAAAGATCGAAAACGAATGTTGAGGCAGACCTGGGGTTTTTTGTTAAGGCGAACGACGAGGTAGAATTTTTATTGGAACAAGCGCCTTGCTGCTGCTACTGTTTTATGATCGCCAGTTGGAATATCATGAAAAATGTTAGAATTGATGATATTGATTAAAATAATCAATAATAATTTCATAAATGCTTATCCATCTACTTATATTCAAATTTCTATTCATGATATAATTCACATGTGAGAAGGTGAGCATCTAGTATAAAATCTGGGCTAATCACCATCTTAGGAATATTTTGCTCAAACCATATGTGTCATGTATTAATATCAATGTTTCGGTATATGGGGGGATCATTCATTGTGTTCATGTATGTACTTGAATTCAAATACCTCAAACATTCAAGGCGATTCCTTATCTACTATATTAAACATAGTTGGCTTTATTTCGTCATTTGTATTTATTCTGATTTTTAGTTAACTGGTATTGCACAACTACTGAAATTGTTTACACAAATCTCGAAAGCACTGAAACGTGTTTAGACATATCGTTATTGAGTCGGATAAAACCCCCTTTCGGGACCATAAAGTAGTAATCTGCGGCACTAGTAAGCCGTAACCTTGAAAAAAGTAGTTGAAATTAGGTATCTGAAACTGGCCCTGCTCCTTTTTTAAAGCGATTTTTACAGCAATCGCCTCTAATTGTGTATATTGCTTCACTTGGTACAAGTGTTTCCATATGCTAATGTATGTATGTGTTCATGTGACTTGTCTTAAGGGGCATAGTAGAAATTGTCCACATGGGGTTATAATTTTAGAATTTTGGTGTGGAAATACAGTTTTATATTTATATGGAACTTTTATTTATGGTTCGGTTGGTGCACCAACACCATCACCGGTGCACCAACCCCAACACTGGTGCACCAATATTGGCGTCACACCAACACCGGTGCACTAACATTGGTGTCACACCAACACCGGTGCACCAACACCGGTGCAACAACACCATCACCGGTGCACCAACACCAACACTGGTGCACCAATATTGGCGTTACACCAACACCGGTGCACCAGCACTGGTGCACCAATATTGGCGTCACACCAACACCGGTGCACCACCATTGGTGTCACACCAACACCGGTGCACCAACACCGGTGCACTAGCACCATCACCGGTGCACCAACACCAACACAGGTGCACCAATATTGGCGTCACATCAACATTGGTGCACCAACCCCATCACCGCTGCACCAGGGTGATTGTAAAACTCCTTACAAAATGGCATGGGCGGTATGGTGCACAAGCTATGATATCAAAACCTAACTTTCATAGCGCATCAATTTTTGACGATACGGACATAAGCGTCATCATCTTAAGATAAACACAATTTTGATACGTAAGCTATTCTTATCTTATTGAGAACTGTTAACACCAATATCGGTGCACCGGTGTTGGTGTGACGCCAATGTTAGTGCACTGGTGTTGGTGTGACACAAATGTTGGTGCACAACTGGATATCTGAAATCTGAAACACAAATTTGCTGGAATTGGTGAGGGAGGGGGAAATAAATTAGGGTTTTTAAAAAAGAAAAATATTTAATTGGAGAAAAAATCCTTTTATTTAATTACTCATATAAAATTTAGTGTTTATGCTTTTAGTAAAAGCTAAATCGAAGGTTTTAGCAATTGGCCCTCTATTTATTATTATGTAGCCTCCTTCATTGATGCTGACGAGTCCCCTCTCAGACACATTGGTGAAGCGATTCGGCAAAAAAAAGCTGGTTATCCTCCAAATCGAGCACAATCTTTGGACCAAACTTCTTTGTAAGTCTCCTACATCCTACGATTTTATAGAGATGATTTATTGCCATTTCCTTCAGGGGTAGTGTTGGTTTATATGTGTGAGAATTTAAATCCTCCAATATTTCAACATCAGTATTCAACTGGCTTGCTGATGAAAAATCCATTGCTTTTGATATATAAAAATCAACTTAAACTTTTTGCTAAAAGTAGCTACTTTTTTCTTGAACTGCTAAAACAGGATTGATAACTTCGAAGTAAATCTAAGCAGGCAAGGCCTTATGTTAGGGTAAGAGATAAGAAAATTCATTTTTTCCCCTCCTATGTATACGTTATAAGTATATTTATAAAACTTAATTATCTAAAACGGAAACCGTGGGTGATTATGGGTTCAATTTCATACTCAGCATATTTCTTTGAATCATAATAATAAAAGACCTTCAACACAACGCCGGAAACGATGTATCAGATTTCTTCGGCAGCGCCGGAAACGACGCATCAGATTTCTTCGGCAACAGTTCTCATTAAGATAAGAATAGCTTACGTATCAAAATTGTGTTTATCTTAAGATGAAGACGCTTATGTCCGTATCGTCGAAAATTGATGCGCTATGAAAGTTAGGTTTTGATATCATAGCTTGTGCACCATACCGCCCATGCCATTTTGTAAGGAGTTTTACAATCACCCTGGTGCACCGGTGATGGGGTTGGTGCACCAATGTTGGTGTGACGCCAATATTGGTGCACCAGTGTTGGTGTTGGTGCACCGGTGATGGTGTTGGTGCACCGGTGTTGGTGCACTGGTGTTGGTGTGACACCAATGTTGGTGCACCGGTGTTGGTGTGACGCCAATATTGGTGCACCAGTGTTGGTGTTGGTGCACCGGTGATGGTGTTGGTGCACCAACCGAACCATAAATAAAAGTTCCATATAAATATAAAACTGTATTTCCACACCAAAATTCTAAAATTATAACCCCATGTGGACAATTTCTACTATGCCCCTTAAGAGGAGCCTCAACATATGAATAACAAAGTTACGCGAGGTTCCTCTTGCCCCAGCAGGCAGACACAGTGTATATATGCACATTTAAATTTTTAATAGCAGATAAATGTTGAAAAAAAAATAAAAGCAGTTTTACACCATACATATTTCAAAATACAGTTTTTAAGTTATACCGGCGACACATACAGGAATTTATGATCATATCCTAACTTCATTGTGAACTTCATTTTAATTTCATAAATGAAGTTCTACAAAGCTCATATTTAAATATGAAGTTGGAAATATTGGAAGTAAAAGCTTTTTTTCCCCCGTTTTTATATTGCACAGTTGGCATTTTTAATGTCAGTTCTGGTTAAATTCTGAGGTAACTTGATATCACTACTCATAGTAGATATACAAGAGGGGTTCTGCGCCCCCCCCTCATATTTGCCTTTCCTGCTCCCCCTCAGATACCTACACTTTGAGGTTTGTATGTATGCGTGTATAGCACACACACACAACCATACCCACACACACACAACCATACCCACAACCTGGGGGAGGAGCAACACGCACACATATACTTTCTATGGAAAACAGCCCTTCATATTTACTTTCCCCGCCCGAGCTATGCATCACACCACCTTGTATGGCACACCCCTTCATATTTACCTCCCCCCGATCTACGCATCACGAACACCATGATATTTGCCTTCGCGCCCGATCAATGCATCACACATACCACCTTGTATGGCACGCCCTCTCATATTTGCCTTCCCGCCCGATCTGTGCAGCACACGTACCACCTTGTATGGCGCACCATTCATATTTTCCTATTTCGCAACATTATTATTACACCCCTTCATATTTACCTTCCCGCTCGATCTATGCATCACACATACCACCTTGTATAGCACGCCCCCTCATATTTGCCTTCCCCGCCCGATCTGTGCAGCACACATACCACCTTGTATGGCGCACCATTCATATTTTCCTATTTCGCAACATTATTATTATTATTATTTTCATTTCCCCACATGCGCGAAGAAACTTCATCCGGATGAGTCCAGATATGCACATCCCTTGCATACCCCGATCCGCAAAGATACCTGCAGTATATTTCACAACATTATTATTTTCATTTCCTCACATGCGCGAAGAAACTTATTTCGCAACATCAGCTTTTATAAAGGGTTATCGAGGCTTTCTGGCTGTTGTTACTTAATTTGTTTATACAAGCGCCGAACGAGCGTTCTAAAAATAGAATATTTATCTTTCTATCTTTCGGGCAATATGTGTGTATGTGTATATGTGAAGCAGATATAGACTTGTGATATCGTTGATCGACTGAGTGGAAGCCATGCTGTAGAAAAATTGGCTCTCAAAATTTCCCCTCGAATATTTATCTTTCTTTCTTTCGTGTTGTAGATTTGAATTCCCATTCAGGGGAAATTGGCTCTCAATATTTTTCTATAACATGGCTTGTGTAGATGAATATAATTTGATAAGTATTTCTTTGATATATTCATACATGAAAATTTTAACTTGGTGATGATGATCTGTGTTAGGTAATGATTTTGTTAGGTAATGATTTTGGAACGCTTCACGTTTTCACCAAAACAATTTTCTAATTTTTTTTTTTAAAATATATTTTTTTGTATTTTAAATATGGTTTTTCACAATTTCAACTACTTATAAACGTAGAGGTGTAATTATGTAAGGCTCTACGAAGAAATGATCAGTGAATTTTAATACAAACACAAACCTGTGGTTTGACTCCAAATTTTACAAGACTTATATAAAGTTTTCACAGGAACTATTATTATAAACTTTTGACTTACACATATAACATATAGTTTTTACAGGAATTATTATTATAATAATTTTTTACAGGAATTACAAGCTTCCCAAAGTTTTCACCGGAACTATTATTAAAAACTTTTGATTTACACATATAACATATAGTTTTCACAGGAATTATTATTATCATTTATTAACGCATATAACATATTTTTTTACAGGAATTACAAGCTTCCCAAAGTTTTCACCGGAACTATTATTAAAAACTTTTGATTTACACATATAACATATAGTTTTCACAGGAATTATTATTATCATTTATTAACGCATATAACATAAATTTTTTACAGGAATTATTATTATCATTTATTAACCTCCACGAGCCAAACACAATCAACCGCCGAGTCCGCTAGTTTTTACAACACTGTCCTCGATCAATCGATCGATCTTAGCTTCAAAAACTTTTTTTTTTCAAGAAAACCCGCCGTTGCGAATTTCTACCGGGCTATCAACCTTGGGGCAAAAGTCAGCTGCTGGTCTTTCACCCAAGGCTGAGGGCGCCGGCCGGAAAAACGCACCCGTCGGCTTTTCTTTCCATTGCCCCGAAACTTGCGCAATTTGCTTATGAAGGTTTTAATTTCTTTCGCAAGACAAATTGCGCTAATTTCTTGTTGCCAATTTCCTTTGGCGTTTCGGGTTGCATTTTTAATATTTTGCACGGGTCATTTACCGGCCCCGTGCATTTTTATTTACACAACATTCCTTCCCCCCCGGAACAAGAGAATCGCCGCAAGACAGAGTTGAGTGGGCGATTCTCTTATCTTCGTTTTGGGTGATGAAGAAAATTGTCTTTGTTTCTATACCTGCTATTTTGTCTAATATGTTTTGCATGGTACTTGGGGGTTTTGTATTTCGAATTTTGTTTTTGATTTTTTTTTTGTTTTGAGGCAAGTGGCCGAGATGTTTTGGTTTGTCGCGATGGTGAGAAAAAAAAAATTTTTTTTTTTTTGGTTTGTGTATTTCAGTTAGAGTTTCTGTGGGTGAGTATTATTATTACTATTTAAAAGTCGGTTTATTATATTTTTTTTTTGATTACTGCTGATCTTGCTACTCCCATAGGTGCCCCTCGGTGCTATTGTGTCTTTTATATTCATTCTTGGCTTCATCACCAGACTGCGAGGGATTAATTTAATCATTATGGAGTAAGTATTTTTGTGTTTTATAAAACAAAGTTTTATGTTTTTATTATTATTTTATTTTTTATTATTATTATTATTTTATTTTTAATTTGCCCCCCCTTTTTTTTGTTTTTTAGCTTTGCCCGCATTGTTGAAGTTCTGGACGATTGCACTCGGGTACTACGGGACCTGTCGGTCAACCTATCATCATTGCGGTTCCTTATATCGGCACCTGTGACTCCGGTAGTGGCGCCAGGTTCATCTGTCGGGTCTGGTCCTTATAGGCCCTGCTTTCGATGTAAATCAACGGATCACCGGGTACAACAGTGCCCTGTTATTAGAGGGCCCCGTCGACGTCATCGTCGTCGTCTGCACCGACCCCAACAAGCGGAAACTTACCCCATCAGCGCGGCGGGAGAGGGCACTGGAGAAGAGGATTTGCACTCCGAGCGGAATGAGGGTCCTGCCGAGCGAGAGGGCCCCGGAACCAGGGAGGATGGAGACTGTGAAGCCCATGAGGGCCTTGAAGCGGCGGTCGACGAGGGGGATCGCGGTAGCGTTTCCTCCTTTGTCACGGCCGTCGAGTGACGCCGGCTGGTTTTTTGTTTTCTTCAATAAATGAAGTTGTAAACATTATTTTGTTTTTCTTTCTCTCTCCCTTTTCCTTTTCAGGATTTCGCTTCTTTGTTGCTCATCTTTTTCTTTGTGTCTGGTTTGTTAGTATGGGTGGTTTTTCTTTCCTACGTTGGGTTCACTGGTGACAGATTAGGATACAGTGCTGTAAGTATTGATTGGTTTTCTTTCAGGTCCTGGTTCGTCGGTGGATTAGTTAGGTTATCCTTTGTCTATCGAATTGAGAGTATTGGTTGGTTGGGGGGTTTTTTTTTTTTTTGTGTTGTTAGTTTGTTCGGGGGTGATTAGATACCCCTTGACGAGATTTTTTTTTGTTTTATAGTTGCGATCCAAATAATAGCAGTTATTAAAACAGCAACCATTTTTCGTATTATTTTCTCGTATTGTACTCACGGTTAGTTTGAATTGGGCAATATCACCCAGGCCGAAAGTCAATATTATCTCCTTTGCTTGTCAAACGCATGATAAGATATTCTAAAACAATCCATGAGCACCAGGTACGGGTACTCGGCACTGTGTAAGACGGCCGCTTGGTACTGAATGCGACTATGGATATATCACTAAAACAGTTAAACGCGATGGGTCTAAAATTGTGGGACGGGGATGTTTTTCCTACGATGGTGTTGGTCCAATATATTGGAAAAAAAATTTTTTTTTTTTTTTTTTTTTTTGGATCAGCGTGCATTTGTGGAGTTACTAGAGCGGGTCATGTTACCTTAGTATGAATATACAGACTGTTATTTCTCTTAACTCTCTGAAGAATTTTACTTTATTATTGAAATAATTGCTCTTGAAGTTATCGTCAAGCGTTTTTAAGTAAGTATTAATTAAAAAACTAAGAAAACGAACGATAAAATAATTTTGATTATTTTTTTTTTTATTTCTTTTATGTTTTTTATTTTGGTTTTCCTATTGATAGGTTTAGACTAATTGTAGGGACTGCTTAAACTAGTTGGTGGGAGGCACTCCTGGGTAGTGTCTGGGGCCGGATTAGTGGTTTCGGTGACGCCCCCGATTGCTTCCCTTCTGTGTTTCCTTGCACTTCTGCATATATCTGTGTGTTGCTTTCTTGTGTGTCTTGTGCACGGGTGTTTTGGGTCTTAACCTTTTTCCTTAGCCAGGGGATGATTTGGTAGAGTAGGTACCCTAGGGCAGCTAATATGGTTATACCACTTAGTGAGAAGGAGGTGGTCGATAGTACGTGTGTGCGCCTTTGTGTTACTCGATCTAATTGGGCGCTTATCGATTCGAGCGATTTGGCGCCCTCTTGTAGTACCTTATTGGTTTCGTCCCCGGTTATCAATTTGATGTCATTTGTGTTGATGTCCGTCTGTGTTTTTGGTATTTCTAGAGTGTAATTTGTGGTCCCTATGCCTGAGAAGTACGGTCGTTGATCCAGTTGGTATGTTTCCTTCGCCTGGTTTGTGTATATTAATGTCTTGTCTTTTACTTGAACCTGGCAGGGTTCGTTTATTGTCAGGATCCCTTGTTTGGCTACCTTTAGCGTGTGTGTCATTTTATTGCATGTAATGCGGAATGATACCGCCGTGTTTAAGGCGTACAGCCATGCATTGGGTCTTGCCAGACTTATGAGGACATTAGTGGGCGAGTCTAGGATCTTTATTGGGCACTGTATCTTTTCTTCTGCTGGATCGTATAGTAGTTTGATTGCACATTCCTGAGTATCGGGGTAGTATATGAGCGGGGTTCTGAGTGATCCTACGTATGAATGGATTCTAGGGTCCCCCGTAATTTTTTGGAAGTTCTTGACGTCTGTTGAGGTAAATAGCGCGAATTGTTGTGATTTGATCTCGGACGCTATGTGTGAGTAGTCGATGACTGGGATTATTGAATGTCCGGTGTTGGATAACGTTGGGAAGCATCTTATTTGGTAGTATGACATTTTTGGCATACTGAGGATGGGTAGTGTTATTTTTACTACTAATTTGTCCCTGATCATATGGGTACGGATCTTTGTCGTTTGTTGGAGGATCGGTAGACAATTTTCACATTCGGGGTGAATCTGCCGATAGGCCTTGTTCAGTGTTTCTGGGGATACTAGTAGAGGGTGGATCCTGTTGTTTTGGCTGGTTAGTATTATTTCCAGCAAGGTCCTTTGCCTGGATTCGATTTCCACTAACTGGAACAGGAGATTGGTTACTAATCCCTGCCGTAGTTGGTCTTTTTCCCTACCTTCTATTGCGTTATTTAAAGCTCTTATCTGCTCTGTGATCCTATGCTGTCGATCTAGGAGGGTTGTTAGGGGTGTCTGGATCTTCCGGAGTGTATTGTTGACCACTGTTATCTGTAATTTTTCTAGATCCGCGAGGGCCTTTTGGTTTGACTCCAGTTCTCCTACCCGGCTGTATATCTCCCGCTCATTGTTTTCGTCCATGGTACCGATCAGGTAGTGTAGGGCGTGACCAATGCCATCGAATATAGACCTAGTATTCCGACTCTTCGGTAACATTTCTTGTATGGTGTGTGTGCGTTTTTTTATGTGTTCTAAGATCGAGTGGATGTGTGCCTGTTGAGCTCCGCATAGCGGTAGTATCGTTTCGTTGCATAGTTGTTTGGCGGTTTGTCCTGCCTGTTCCACCAGAATTGTTTGGGCCTCTAATTCTTGGAGGTCGACCTCGGTGATAATGTTCCACTCATCGTGGTATAACCATAGCTCTCCTAAATATTCGTAGATTACCCCAGTCGCGTTGATCTGCAAGAACGTGTAAGGGGGTACGTTTTGGTCGGCCAGCGTCGCGTGTAGCAGTAATAATGCTATTAATGTCCTCATTTTGCGCTGTAATGAGATTAATAAATAGGAGATTAGTTTTGGTGGGTCGTAATTTATATCGTTAGGTGTAGGTTGTTCGTATGCCATCCGTCTAGTCGGCTGTTTTACCTTGTAAAACACTTTTAGACGATATAGTTGGCAGGACTGGCTTTTCCTTAAAGCTGGGTTTTATCTTCATAAAACGGCTTCAAGCGGTTATTATGGACAGTTACTAATCTCTTATTTATTTTTATGGTGGTGTTTACCGCGCTTGGGACGGCGACTACTGTATAGGGCCCGATCCAAACTTGGGATAACTTATGTTTTCGGGCCTCGTTGCGAAGGAGGACCTTGTCTCCTATGTGTAGGGTAAGTGTACGTACGTTCCCATCGTAATACGCCTTGGAGCGATTTTTGCTGGTGAGGAAGTTTTTCCTCGCCATTGCGTATGATTTTTGCAATTTGTACCGCAATTGGTGGTAATAACTCTCGTGGTTGTATAGAGGCTCCGGGGTGCGTTTTAGATTGGATGGGACATCGGCGGTGAACCCATATAGGCAGTCCATTGGGGTAAGTTTGGTTCCCTCGTGCACACTATTGTTGTATACGAACGCTGCTGTACGTAAAAACTGGTCCCAACTGTTTGGGCTTTCATCTACTATAGTGCGTAAGTATTCAATCAGGGGTCTATGGGCCCGTTCTAGTGCACCATTGGACTGGGGGTGGTAGGCTGATGTCTGAAGTTTCTTAATCTTTAAGAGCCTACACACGCCTTTAAAAAGGTCACTTAGGAAGTTTGATCCTTGATCGGTGACTATTTGTTTTGGTATGCGGTAGCGCGTGACGATTTCGTCGAAGAAGATTTGTGCTACCGTTTGGGCTTCTGCATTGGGCATGGCATACCAGTCGACGAATTTGGTCAGGTTATCCTGAAAGGTTAGGATATACTTGTTTCCTGAAATAGTTTCTTCCAGTGGACCCACGATGTCCAAGTAAACCTTGTCGAACGGCTTTTCTGCAATGTCCGTTATAACCATGGGCATTTTGAATTGCCTTGAAGCTTTCATGGTTTGACATTTTTTGCATTTCCGGACATATCGACTTATGTCGTGGAACATTCGTCTCCACCAATACTTTCGGCGAATTCGATTGTAGGTTTTGACGATTCCTTGGTGTCCGCCGAAGGGGGAGTCATGGTAGTCCTTCAGTATTGTGTTGATTTCTTCGGGACTTGTTATTACCTCAATTTTCTTTTGGAGCGCGATGGAGCTATTTTGGGAGGCCTCGGCAGGTTGGGGTATTTCGGTTTCGAGATCGTTGGGCCCTTCGTCGACATCGGGGGCTCTTGGGGTTGGAACGCGTTGGTCTTTACCGTTGTCCTGCATCTTCTGTGCCTGAGCCCTTGTGACCGCATTACATTGTTTTAGCCTTTCGGTAGGGGACGAGTTAGTCACGTTTTCTGGAAGTATTGATGGTGTCTCACCGGGTTGGTGAATTAGAGCTTCCACCGTGGAGGTATTGGGCTCTTCTGCTCTTTGAGGAATTCGGCTGAGAGCGTCAGCATTCGTGTTGTATTTGCCCGGTTTATATTCTATATTGTAGTCGTATTCTGACAGTTTGTGATGGAATCTTACAAGTCTCGTGGTCGGGTCTTTAACGTTGAAAACGCCCTTTAGGGGTTTGTGGTCTGTGTAGACCGTGAATTTACGACCCATTAGGTAGCATCTAAAATTTTTTACAGCCCATACTATGGCGAGCAACTCTTTCTCGATAGTGGAGGAATTGCGTTCTGCCTTATTTAGAGTGCGACTGGCATATGCTATGGGCTGATCCTTGCCTACGTCTCCTTGGGAGAGCACTGCTCCGAGTGCCTCACTGCTGGCGTCCGTTGTTAGGTTGAACGGTTTGTCGAAGTCAGGATAGATCAGCAGTGGTGGGGAGACTAGGGAACGCTTTATCGTTTGAAATGCTTCCTGGCATTTCGGTGTCCAAGAAAATTTCACGCCCTTTCTTAGCAAATTCGTTAGAGGTCGTACTATTTTAGAAAAATCTGGGATAAATTTTCTATAGTAATTGGCGAGGCCTAGGAATGATTGCACCTGCCTGATTGTTCGTGGCGCTGGGAAACTTTGGACACATTCTGTCTTTCTGGGATCGGGGAGGGCTCCTTTCTCGGAGCATACGTGACCCAGATAGACTACTTCCTTCTTTAGGAACTGGCATTTCTCCGGTTGTAATTTGAGGTTGTTTTCCCTCAACCGGTCGAATACCCGTTGGAGCTTTGAATTATGGTCCTCAAGGTTCTTCCCGTAGATGACTATATCATCTAGGTAGACGAAGCATTCGAGGCCTTGTAGGCCTGTGAGGACATAATTCATTAGTCTCTGAAACGTAGCCGGGGCTCCTTTCAGCCCGAACGGCATGCGTTTAAACTCATAGTGTCCATAATTCGTGCTAAAGGCTGTCTTGGGGCGGTCTTGTGGTTCCACTAATACTTGATGGTAGCCACTGGCCAAGTCGAGGGTGGAGAAGTATCTCGAGTGACCGAGTTGGTCTAGGATATCCTCGATTCTTGGTAGTGGGTATGCGTCACCTATTGTGTTTTCGTTTATTTTGCGGTAGTCTACAACTACGCGCCATTTTTTCTTGCCATCGGGGCCCGATTTTTTGGGAACCACTAGGAGGGGTGAGTTCCACGGACTTCTACTCGGTTGGACGATGTCATTATCCAACATTTCTTCCAACTGTTCGTTTATGATATGTCTTTGGGTCTCTGGCAACCTGTACATTTTTTGGTTTATAAATTTGTCGTAGATCATGGGGATTTCGTGTTTTATGGTTTCCGTGTAGGAAAGTTTGTCCCCTTTTAGGTGAAATATATCGGCATATTCATGACAGAGTTCTTTTATAGATTGTTTCTCTTCGGCCGTTAGCGGGTGGTCGAAGCTGAGTTCCTCATTTAACTGTTTGAGGCGCGCTTCGCGCTCAGGGGCCGGATCTTCGTAGTCTGAGTATACGTATCTCATCTGGTGGAGGGTCTCGATTTCCTTTTCCTTTAGTTGTAACTTTAATCTTGCCCGTTTCCCTTTGGGTATACCGTGCGGGGTTGCACCATTTCTGGGTATACTTTTAGGCCTTGCGTTGGGCGACGATGGAGTACTGGCGTTCCTGAGACCGACTGGTTCAGGGCCTGAAGGATACCCACATTCGTCGTTAGTGTTCGTTAGAGGCTTAGGGTTGTTGTTGGGGGCTAGAGATATAGTGGAGTAGTCTTTTGTTGGCGTGAGCGTTAGAGTTAGGCTCGTCAGGACTACTGGTTGGGTATTAACGTTGAGGAGGCCAACAAACACTGTTTTGGTTCCAGATGGTAAGAGGGCATTGGCGAGGAATACTCCTTCGCTCGGCTCGTATGCTTCACAGAGCATTTCCTCCTCTAACCTTAGTGGGATTGAGGCCACCATTTGAGACCGGCTTGGTAAGCGAAGGGGTTCTTCCAACGCTATCGTATGACTTATGCTTGAAGTGGTCTCACAATCGTTGGGGTTGTTTTCCAACCTTGATCCATCTTGAGATAGGCAGCTGGTATTCCTCTCTGAGGTTACCTGGGAGACACCACCGGGGATTATCTCAGTTTCTGCGAACTGATACTCCCTGGTTTGGGTTTGCTCCTGCTGCTCTCTGGGTTCCGATTTGGTGGTATTACTGCGTAGTGGAATTGCAATTTCTTCTGGATTGGTTTCCGTGCGAGGAAATCGCAGTGTTTGGTTTGGGCCCTCAACATTACAATGCTTGGTAACAAAATCGTATCCTAATAGGCCATCGTCAGGAATCTCTGGCATGTTTTGCACGATTTGGAAGGTGCATGGGAGGGGGGTATTGAAAAGGAAGTTCCCCTGACAGCTCCCTAGTGTTTTTCCTTGGCCGAATGGCGTTTGTAATGTGCACCTTTTTGTGGAATCTATTAGGTTGGGATCCTTTAGTTTCTTGTGTTTTAATATACTGACCTCAGCGCCAGTGTCCACTGCTAGGTCGGCTTTGCCGTTAAGGCTTATGTCTAGTGGAAGAGTGACGAGTGGGACACTTGGTTCGGGCGCTTGAGATCCCCCTTTAGTATTATTTTTAGAAATTAGTGTCGGGCCGGGGTTTCTTGGTCCGACTGCGGGGAGTTTCCCGCCTGTTGTGATTCCCAACGCTGTCTTTGGTGACATTCGTCTACTAGGTGCCCACGTCTGTGGCAGAAATCACACCTGTATCTGATATTGAACACCGCTCTTGTATTGTTAGCTGGTTGTTGACGGTTAATTTGTTGTTGGGGTTCATTGTTAGGTGGTCGGTTGTTGGGGTAATGATTATAATTCTGACTTATCTGTTGGGACCTCTGGTTCTGGTATCGGTTGTTACCTTGGAATTGGGATCGTTGATTTGGGTAGTGATTATTATTATTACTATTAAATGGGGGTCCCTGATTTTGGTAACGTCCATTGTTATTAAAGTACCTTGATGGCTCTGTTGGTTGGCGACAGTCTCTAGCATCATGTGTATTGGACCTACAGACTAAGCAGAAAGGGGTATTTTTACGTTTCAGGCAATCAGCGTATGTGTGCCCTTTATTTCGGCAGTAGTTGCAGGTTATGCTGATTTCGGGTTTGGTGTTAGGTTTTGGAGGCGGGCTCCGATTTATTATATGTTGGGCATTTTGTATTGGCGCCTGTGGGGTAGTGTGATTGGTGTTTGGTAGTGAGGCGTATGTAGTGTACATCACCTGCGGGTTGTTGGAGTTTTGGAGTGTTGTTGGTGGTGTTATTACGGGCGGGGCGGTGTGTTGTGTATTTGAGTATTGGGTGATCGCGGCGGGGAGTGCTTGTTGTATATTTTCGATTTGCGTTATAGGAGCTGGTTGTATATAGGGGTTATATGTCTGAAAGTTGGATGATACTTGATGTGGGGCCTGTAAGTACATGGAGGTTTGTTGAAGTCTCTCCATGTCTAGGGCCTTCTGGATCAGACTATCCAATGTATCGTCCCCTGCTGCCAGTAAGTACTGGCACAAATGAGGATTTGTAATCCCACTCCTTAAAGCGTTTTTACCGAAATCCGCTAGTTGTATTTTTACTGGATCCGCTGTTGCGCCATATTTATTGGTGGCCGCTTCTTCACATAGGGATAACTGTTGTTTTACCCTTGTGGTGTAGGCTATTAGTGGTTCGAGAGGGAGCTGGCGTAGGGTAATTAGTTTGTTCACTAGTTCCTGGTACGTCTCCCTTGGGAGATACGTCCTATTAAGGAGCTTTTCAGCATCGTCAAAAGTAGCTGGTTGGCTTGCGGCTATCAGCTGGTAGGCTTCGCCTCGAAGCCTGGTTGGGAAAATTTGTAGGAATGCTGGTTGCTCAGCTTCCGTCAAACATTGAATTACCTGGAGCTCACTTGCTAAGGTTGGACTATGCCCGCCAGAGAATATGGGTACTAACTGAGAGGTTAGCTTGGCGACTTTGATATAAGCGTCTGCCATGGCTAATTTCAACTGTGGTTTCTTTTCCTCTTCCGAGGTACCGTTTCTTTCGGTTTTATTTAGGGTAAGGTTGTCCTTCTCAGATTCCGTGAGGGACACACTTATCCAAGTTAGTAGGTCTTCGGTGAGGTCGGCGGTAAACGCGGGTGGGGTAGTGATCGAGCGTGCGTCGTTGTTGGTCTTACAATTTTCTTCACTATTATTTAAATGTTCTAACTTATCATTAAAATTTTCTACGTTTGTCCCTTCGCCAGTAAGAGGGCGCTCGAGCGATTTAAATTTAGCTAAATCCTCTCTAAATTGGAGGGTACTTTGTTTTAATTTCTCTACTTGTGTCAGGCGGCGTTTACGAATTTTATTTGTCTCTCGTTCCACTGCCTGACACACGGAGATATTTATATCACCTGTCTCGAGCGCTCCCTGCAATATTTGATCTAAACTTAAACTAGGACCTACTTGCTTGACTCCCTTTTCTACTACTTTTCCGCTTCTCAATATTCGGGGGGAGATCTGGGGTGTCTCTGTTGGAGTTGAAGTCGTCGGCGTGGATGTGTTCCCTCGCTGGATTATCAGGTTTTCTGATGGGGTATTGCTGGATCCTTGTACTGCTGCGAGGTCTGATGCGGCTGGGATGTTGGTTGCTGCTTCGCCTGCCTTGTTGAATGGTGAGTTGGTGTCGTTGGACCCTGACGCTGTTGAAGGGCTTGCTGTTGGTTGATGATCCCTCGGTGTGGGGGTTTCTGAGTGGTGGTTGTCCCCCGGTTGGCCCTCTGACATAGGGCGTTTCCTGGGCACGGATGAAGCCCACAAAATTCCCTCGATGAAGTTACTTAGGGGGGTGTATGCTTGTTCGCCTGGTACAGAGGCACTTTGTTGAACACCCCCGAGCGATGGTTCTTTGTAGGATCTAGGATTTGCTGCACTTTTGCAACCGCTGACGCTGCCCCCAAGTTAGGCTCAACCTTGGGCAAAAGGTCTAGTGTGCCTTGACCAGCAGTGTTAGCGATCTTTTATTATTAGCGCACCCAGATCCTACCGGCTGCGCCAATTGTTAGGTAATGATTTTGTTAGGTAATGATTTTGGAACGCTTCACGTTTTCACCAAAACAATTTTCTAATTTTTTTTTTTAAAATATATTTTTTTGTATTTTAAATATGGTTTTTCACAATTTCAACTACTTATAAACGTAGAGGTGTAATTATGTAAGGCTCTACGAAGAAATGATCAGTGAATTTTAATACAAACACAAACCTGTGGTTTGACTCCAAATTTTACAAGACTTATATAAAGTTTTCACAGGAACTATTATTATAAACTTTTGACTTACACATATAACATATAGTTTTCACAGGAATTATTATTATAATAATTTTTTACAGGAATTACAAGCTTCCCAAAGTTTTCACCGGAACTATTATTAAAAACTTTTGATTTACACATATAACATATAGTTTTCACAGGAATTATTATTATCATTTATTAACGCATATAACATATTTTTTTACAGGAATTACAAGCTTCCCAAAGTTTTCACCGGAACTATTATTAAAAACTTTTGATTTACACATATAACATATAGTTTTCACAGGAATTATTATTATCATTTATTAACGCATATAACATAAATTTTTTACAGGAATTATTATTATCATTTATTAACCTCCACGAGCCAAACACAATCAACCGCCGAGTCCGCTAGTTTTTACAACACTGTCCTCGATCAATCGATCGATCTTAGCTTCAAAAACTTTTTTTTTTCAAGAAAACCCGCCGTTGCGAATTTCTACCGGGCTATCAACCTTGGGGCAAAAGTCAGCTGCTGGTCTTTCACCCAAGGCTGAGGGCGCCGGCCGGAAAAACGCACCCGTCGGCTTTTCTTTCCATTGCCCCGAAACTTGCGCAATTTGCTTATGAAGGTTTTAATTTCTTTCGCAAGACAAATTGCGCTAATTTCTTGTTGCCAATTTCCTTTGGCGTTTCGGGTTGCATTTTTAATATTTTGCACGGGTCATTTACCGGCCCCGTGCATTTTTATTTACACAACATCTGTGTGTGTTGGTTTAATGTTTATAAAATAAAAAGATCACAATATTGTATTTATGAAAATCTTTATTTTAATTAATAACAGTAATTGCAAAACAGGTTTTTTAGAATGATTTTTCTCATGATAATGATCTTAAGACTGACTTATGATATTTATTTTTTTTAAATTCTAAAATTTTATTTTTTTGCTAATGAGTTGGTTCTCACCAGCTCGTTGAGATTTTAAATTCTTTTCCCATAGGAAGTGAAGCTTCATATTTAGTGAGGGAATTTATTCACTGTTTTACAGTTTGAATTGTAAAACAAAAAATATTATGTGACCCTGAGCCTGAGCATAGTAGAATTTGTATGAGAATCATGTCTAAGACTGATCGGGCTAAAGAGGCGATAAGAATTAAGAATTTTTGGATGACCGAAATGACCGGCCCGGGTTGTTTGTAGGTAAAAGCTTTTGCTGTTGTTGTTGTAAAGATCGAAAACGAATGTTGAGGCAGACCTGGGGTTTTTTGTTAAGGCGAACGATGAGGTAGAATTTTTATTGGAACAAGCGCCTTGCTGCTGCTACTGTTTTATGATCGCCAGTTGGAATATCATGAAAAATGTTAGAATTGATGATATTGATTAAAATAATCAATAATAATTTCATAAATGCTTATCCATCTACTTATATTCAAATTTCTATTCATGATATAATTCACATGTGAGAAGGTGAGCATCTAGTATAAAATCTGGGCTAATCACCATCTTAGGAATATTTTGCTCAAACCATATGTGTCATGTATTAATATCAATGTTTCGGTATATGGGGGGATCATTCATTGTGTTCATGTATGTACTTGAATTCAAATACCTCAAACATTCAAGGCGATTCCTTATCTACTATATTAAACATAGTTGGCTTTATTTCGTCATTTGTATTTATTCTGATTTTTAGTTAACTGGTATTGCACAACTACTGAAATTGTTTACACAAATCTCGAAAGCACTGAAACGTGTTTAGACATATCATTATTGAGTCGGCTAAAACCCCCTTTCGGGACCATAAAGTAGTAATCTGCGGCACTAGTAAGCCGTAACCTTGAAAAAAGTAGTTGAAATTAGGTATCTGAAACTGGCCCTGCTCCTTTTTTAAAGCGATTTTTACAGCAATCGCCTCTAATTGTGTATATTGCTTCACATGCTACAAGTGTTTCCATATGCTCATGTATGTATGTGTTCATGTGACTTGTCTTAAGGGGCATAGTAGAAATTGTCCACATGGGATTATAATTTTAGAATTTTGGTGTGGAAATACAGTTTTATATTTATATGGAACTTTTATTTATGGTTCGGTTGGTGCACCAACACCATCACCGGTGCACCAACCCCAACACTGTGCACCAATATTGGCGTCACACCAACACCGGTGCACTAACATTGGTGTCACACCAACACCGGTGCACCAACACCGGTGCAACAACACCATCACCGGTGCACCAACACCAACACTGGTGCTCCAATATTGGCGTTAAACCAACACCGGTGCACCAGCACTGGTGCACCAATATTGGCGTCACAACAACACCGGTGCACCACCATTGGTGTCACACCAACACCGGTGCACCAACACCGGTGCACTAGCACCATCACCGGTGCACCAACACCAACACAGGTGCACCAATATTGGCGTCACATCAACATTGGTGCACCAACCCCATCACCGCTGCACCAGGGTGATTGTAAAACTCCTTACAAAATGGCATGGGCGGTATGGTGCACAAGCTATGATATAAAAACCTAACTTTCATAGCGCATCAATTTTCGACGATACGGACATAAGCGTCATCATCTTAAGATAAACACAATTTTGATACGTAAGCTATTCTTATCTTAATGAGAACTGTTAACACCAATATCGGGGCACCGGTGTTGGTGTGACGCCAATGTTAGTGCACTGGTGTTGGTGTGACACAAATGTTGGTGCACAACTGGATATCTGAAATCTGAAACACAAATTTGCTGGAATTGGTGAGGGAGGGGGAAATAAATTAGGGTTTTTAAAAAAGAAAAATATTTAATTGGAGAAAAAATCCTTTTATTTAATTACTCATATAAAATTTAGTGTTTATGCTTTTAGTAAAAGCTAAATCGAAGGTTTTAGCAATTGGCCCTCTATTTATTATTATGTAGCCTCCTTCATTGATGCTGACGAGTCCCCTCTCAGACACATTGGTGAAGCGATTCGGCAAAAAAAGCTGGTTATCCTCCAAATCGAGCACAATCTTTGGACCAAACTTCGTTGTAAGTCTCCTACATCCTACGATTTTATAGAGATGATTTATTGCCATTTCCTTCAGGGGTAGTGTTGGTTTATAGGTGTGAGAATTTAAATCCTCCAATATTTCAACATCAGTATTCAACTGGCTTGCTGATGAAAAATCCATTGCTTTTGATATATAAAAATCAACTTAAACTTTTTGCTAAAAGAAGCTACTTTTTTCTTGAACTGCTAAAACAGGATTGATAACTTCGAAGTAAATCTAAGCAGGCAAGGCCTTATGTTAGGGTAAGAGATAAGAAAATTCATTTTTTCCCCTCCTATGTATACGTTATAAGTATATTTATAAAACTTAATTATCTAAAACGGAAACCGTGGGTGATTATGGGTTCAATTTCATACTCAGCATATTTCTTTGAATCATAATAATAAAAGACCTTCAACACAACGCCGGAAACGATGTATCAGATTTCTTCGGCAGCGCCGGAAACGACGCATCAGATTTCTTCGGCAACAGTTCTCATTAAGATAAGAATAGCTTACGTATCAAAATTGTGTTTATCTTAAGATGAAGACGCTTATGTCCGTATCGTCGAAAATTGATGCGCTATGAAAGTTAGGTTTTGATATCATAGCTTGTGCACCATACCGCCCATGCCATTTTGTAAGGAGTTTTACAATCACCCTGGTTGTAACGGTCGCCCTAAAATACATGGACCTCTGACGCACTAAAGTCCATTTCTTCCCTTTTTTTTTATTGGATTTTTTTTCATGCAACACCGCTCGGGACAGCATCGTATCTTTTTCTATATCTTGATGAATTCCCGAGCGGTCCTCCATGAAAAGGATCCCTGAATGACGTCTGTGCTTCTCCATCGCTATATATATGCTTGTGTGCCATATGTAATACCCTCATTAGTGGCACACGGAATGGTGGCCTGATAATTTTTCCGAAATTTTTTTTTCTCCTAAAATGTATAAAAATTCATTTTGTCATGCTACAAATTCAAACTGTAACCGAATTCTTTCGATTTTTAATCTGTGCAGACATTTTATTATGTTTAATATTAACCGTTGAGACAGTCAAATTTCGAATTGAATATACCAGCAATTCCAATTTTTTTGGCACCGAAGCCCCGGCGCAAGTAACCGCAGCGAGACAAAGGAAAAATTTACCGCTCATCGCGCCGGAGATCGAAAAAAAATTGCCCAAGTGGCGTGATCGAGTTTTGGAAAGAAAAAAGGTGTGCTTCGAGAGTAGTCAGTCTGTACTTTTTGGATAGGAAGGGTCGATTTTTTTTTGGGAGTCGGGATGAAGTTGTTCAAGAGTCGCGTTCATCTAAGTTCGCCGCGCGTTTAATTTATACAGAAATTCGAGTGGATATTAATTTAAAAATTATGTTTTAGTTGGTGTCATTAAGGTGGCCAGATATTTAGCATGAAATACTTACATTAAACAACGCGGAATTCAAAACCAACGCTAATTGGCTGCAGATGTTAACACAATTAATTGAAGATTACCAGGATGACGACAATGAAGCCGCCCAACTATCTCATAAGAAATGGTTGATTGAGCGTGATAACTTAAGAAATGAAACAAAAAAAAAAGTATTCAACGAACAATTTGGTAGCGTATTTCGAACTTATTATAATCCTACTTATTTTTCACGTCGTCTATTTCGTTTCGCTGATATATATACAAGTAATATAACTAATTTACTAGGATATTCAGTATCGCATACATTTTATCCACGACGTGGTGTTATGTCACACGAAAATATATCATATTTTATGTGAATATTCTATTTTATTGATTAGTATACATATCATATATATATGATTAAGACTAAACAAATATTTAAGTATTATTTCTCTTTATTAACTATATAAGAATCTTTAGGGGAATTGTTCTCTAGTGTCATTTAATTTGTTTTGTCGAATTTTATTAGAAGAAGAAATAAAAATAAAGAAATTTAACATAAAAATTAAGTGCGTATACGGAACGCAAATTAATAAATACAATTAAACCAATATATAAAAATAAAAATAAAGAAATTTAACATAAAAAATTAAGTGCGTATACGGAACGTAAATTAATAAATATAATTAAATCAATTTGGAAATAAAAATAAAGAAATTTAACATAAAAATTAAGTGCATATATGGAACGTAAATTGATAAATATAATTAAATCAATTTAGAAATAAAAATAACGAGTTTAACATAAAAATTAAGTGCGTATACAGAACGTAAATTAATAAATATATTTACATCAATTTGGAAATAAAAACAAAGAAATTTAACATAAAAAAATAAGTGCGTATACAGAACGTAAATTAATAAATATAATTAAATCAATTTGGAAATAAAAATAAAGAAATTTAACATAAAAATTAAGTGCGTATACGGAACGTAAATTAATAAATATAATTAAACCAATATATAAAAATAAAAATAAGGAAATTTAACATAATAATTAAGTGCATATGTGGAACGTAAATTGATAAATATAATTAAACCAATTTAGAAATAAAAATAACGAATTTAACATAAAAATTAAGTGCGTATACAGAACGTAAATTAATAAATATATTTACATCAATTTGGAAATAAAAACAAAGAAATTTAACATACAAAAATAAGTGCGTGTACAGAACGTAAATTAATAAATATAATTAAATCAATTTGGAAATAAAAATAAAGAAATTTAACAAAAAAAATTAAGTGCGTATACGGAACGTAAATTAATAAATATAATTAAATCAATTTGGAAATAAAAATAAAGAAATTTAACATAAAAATTAAGTGCGTATACGGAACGTAAATTAATAAATATAATTAAACCAATATATAAAAATAAAAATAAGGAAATTTAACATAAAAATTAAGTGCGTATACAGAACGTAAATTAATAAATAAATTTACATCAATTTGGAAATAAAAATAAAGAATTAACAACAAAATTAAGTACGTATACGGAACGTAAATTAATGAATACAATTAAACCGATAATGAAATATAATTATTAAAATAAGTAACGAAAATAAGATAACAAGGATTTAATGAGATACCTAACAACAACCGAATAATAATAAAATTAGTAAAATAAACGATGTTGGAGTAGACACCCCGTCGGTGTGGCCCCGGCGGAACTAGGATGCCATGACCAAAGGTAAGTGCTGTCCATTCACTATATATTGTCTGATATTATGTAGCCCCTGTCGGAGACTTGTTGACCAGTGACCACCCTTTCACTTTTGTTCTTCCCTTCTTATTAGCCCCTCTCGTTGGCCCTAGACGTGTTTCACCCCCTTGTCGCCCGTATTAAATTTAGTTGTTGTATAGGCACGAAAGATTTAACAGTATAACTGTCACCCCTCCGGCATCCAAGCACCGCGAACCCCACCCCATCTGGCGAGCTAGCTAGCGCATCGCTAGTCGTGCCAACAACCGGTGTATTGGATGCATAAATTCGCGACACTTCCCCCGACGGTCGAACCGTCCGAGTCACCCTTCTTTTTGAGTCCCCTTCCCCAAGTTTTTTGTAATGGTAGTCTTTGGCCTTTATGGCAATTTCCCTTCTTCGTGCCCCGGCACACCCTACCCCGACAGTTACAAATGGCGCCCAACGTTGGCTAGTGGATGATAACTTGTTTGATTCTCTAGTCTCGGTACCATAGCTCGGAAAGTCTGTTTTTTTTTATTAGTCACTTTTCCACTGCCGAGCTATGTTTCATATTAGATTTTTTTTTTTTTTTTAAATTGTAGTTTATCTTGTAAATTTTGTGGCTCAGGCCAACGAGAGGAGCCAGGAGTGGACTTCTTTCGCTTATCAGTTCTCCGTTCTCCGTCCAAGTCCCTCTGGCTTCTGGTTAATGGGCGAAAAGTACTTACCGCGGTACTCTAGCCCTCATCATCTCTGTTTTCTTCCACTTTCCTATCTTTCTTCTTCTTCAACCACTTCATCTTTCGATTTCTTCTGCGGTATCCTCCCTATTTTATTTACGGTTCCTGTCAGCGAGGCGCGGAATCTGGTTAACAGGCGTCATAACGCCTGACTCTGTGCGAGCCTCCCTGACAGTGACCATCACTCCCCAGTTTCTTTCTTTACATTTTATAGTATGGGCGGATGTGTGCCTGAACGTCGGACCTGTCCCGTCAAGGCTAACAGGCGTTCTATCGCCTGGCGCTGCGACAGGGTCGACCTCCTGATATACACCCGCCCCCGGCTGTTGGACCGTTCTGACACTTCACCTTCCTGTGACTCAGCAGGGTTGCTGACCAGTTGTGGCTGGGTGTCGGAGCGGTCTACATATTCACTCAAGGGAGGCTTCTATCTCTTCTCCTTTCACTTCTTCTCTTCAGTGGTCACTGGGATCCGGTCATCGCTTTGGGGTTGCCGGATGTCAGACAATAGGGATTCCTTGATGAAGATGGTGCTAGACATTAGCCTGGCACCACCCTCATCATCGATCCCGCAAGTGGAGGCACTTGGTGCTTCTGATGACGCGGATGCCACTCAGTCCTGAGTTCAGGCTGGCTGTCATCGGCGCCATCAGCCACCATAGCCTTGGGGAGGACATCCTCTCCCTGGGGCCACACTCACTTTAATAAAAAGAAATAAAATATAAAAACAAAAAAAATAAAACATAAAAGAATTATTTTCTAGAACTAAATAAGTGATAATATTATATCATATATAAAAAGAGAAAAAAAAAAGGAAAATTATTATTATTAAAATAAAACAATTTATACACCCCTAAAAAAACGTATGAACATTAATAAAAGAAAAAAAAAATAACAAAAACAACAAAAGGAATTCTTATTTGTTATATTAGGTATTTCGATTTTCACTGTTTATTTTTATTTTCTTTTTCGTTTGCGTTTTTTTTTTAAATTATACGAATAATAAATGCGGTTTTGTGCATAAATAAAAACATAAACAAAAGAAACTACTCGAACAAATTTTATTATTAACTTCTCGCTTCCTTATCGGCTAGTCGATCTCCTAGCATGCCGAAAAAAAGAAACGATAAGGGGCAATTTGTCGCCGACGGCGAAGATGACGAAGGCAATGATAACTCTCGTTCTGAGGACGGCGAGTCGGAACGGGCCGCGGCGTTGATAGCGCTGACTGAGCAGGTTGCAGCCTTGCAACATGAAGTTGAAAGGCTGAAACAGCGAGGACACCCCGAAGCGTCCCCGAATGATACCACGTACAATTTTCTTCACCCTCACACATCGGCCGGAGCTGGGCCCAGTGGCATTCCTCCGCGGTCCAGCAGCATAGGAGAGCGCCCCCCTTACCGCCCAGAACACACCGGCCCTACCTACAGACAGAAGTCGCCAGTCTTGAACTGGAACCTCAAGTTCACGGGTCGGCCGGGAGAAACCTCGGCAGAGGAATTTCTCTATCGGCTCGACACCCGAGCTCGAGATGATGACATATCGTCACGGGAGCTGGTGCGGAATGTGGCCGCCCTGTTATCAGGACCCGCTGAGGACTGGTACTGGACTCAGTTCCGCCGACAGCAGTCCAACCCCTTGTGGGTGGATTTCAAGTCTGGCTTGTTGGAACAGTTCGGAGGAAGGCAGACCGACCATCAACTCATCAAAGAAATGATGGAGACGAAACAACTCAATCAATCGTTCGACGATTACGCCGCAAAAATCTTGGCCTTGGCAAACCGCCTCTCGCGCCCGATGTCCTCCGCGGAGTTGGTACACCTTGTCATGGAAAACCTGAACACCACACTGGGATCGGCCATTATAGGATCCACCTATGACAATATGCGCCAACTTCGCGAAGCGTGCATCCGAGTAGAGCGATGGCAAAAAGCCAAGAGGGAGGAGAGTCGCCACTCGCACCGAGTGCATGAGCTGACTGACGTGCCCCCACAACAACCGGCCTGGCCTTATATGAATTACGCTAGTGGCACACCACCACCTGCTGTAGAAGAGATGAGGGCCGACGCAACTCCGCGCCGCCCAGTCACTTGCTGGAACTGCCAGCAAGAAGGACATTCGTTCTCTGATTGCCCTTCCCCACATCGGAAAATCTTTTGCTACAGATGTGGGCGCCCCGAAGTCTACACCACTTCTTGCCCAATCTGTTCGGGAAACCAGAACCAGGGTGCGAGGCCCCGGGGAGGTCCGCGCCCGACCTAGTATCCGAAAGTCCCCCTTTTACACTTGATTTGTCAACAAGCTTGTCCGACGTCTCTGACCTGTCGATAATGGAATCTCTGCCAGACTTCCCTTCTCCACAGGCCAGAGCCTCTTTTATGCAGCGATGGGCCAACTATCATCGAGTTCGTAAGCGAATCTTTAATGATTCTGCCGAACTGCCACCAACTCGCAAAGCCCCGCGCATACGGTCATGGGCCCTAGAGAAGAGGGCACATACACAGAAGATTGTCGCCGCCTTGTTACATGAGAACGGAGATGATCGACCTTTCGTCAACGTGCGGATCCAAGGTGCCAAACTAACAGGCCTGTTGGACACCGGCGCCAGCATTAGCTGCCTGGGTAGAGGGGCAGAGTCGTTCCTCCAGGACAACCCGGCCATTAAGCTACATCGCCTGCGCGCCGATGTCCAAGTAGCTGACGGTACGTCTAAGAATGTTAGTGGTTTCATCACCGTCCCAGTAACTTATGGATCGAAAACTATGACTATGACACTATATGTAGTACCGGACTTGTCTCAGAATCTTTACCTCGGCGTCGATTTTTGGAGGGCCTTTAAATTGGCTCCACACATAATTGGGGAACTCCATCATACCCCACCACCTGATCCCGACTGCCATATCCTTGAGGAGTCCCAACGGGAGCGACTGAACCAGGTCCGCGCGCGATTCCCGTCGTTCGACACCTGTGGACTTGGTCGAACACACCTGGAACAACATGTGATCGACACTGGCGAGGCGGTGCCCATCAAGCAGAGGCACTATCCTGTTTCTCCCGCCATTCAGGCCCTCATGTATGAGGAAATCGATCGCATGTTGAGTCTAGGTGTGATCGAAGAGTCCAACAGTCCATGGAACTCACCCGTGGTCCTGGTGCGTAAGCCTGGAAAGGTCCGCCTCTGCTTGGACTCCCGCAAAGTAAATACCGTAACCATAAAGGATGCCTACCCACTGCCTCATATAGACGGTCTCCTGGGGCGATTGCAGGACACTAAGTTCATTTCCGCAATCGACTTGAAAGATGCCTTTTGGCAAATCCCATTGGAGGAAAAATCCAGGGAAAAAACTGCCTTCACCGTCCCAGGAAGACCGCTGTATCAATTTACAGTGATGCCGTTCGGGCTTTGTAACGCTCCGCAACGCATGTGTCGCTTGATGGACAAGGCGATACCGGGCTCACTTAGAGAAAATGTGTTCGTCTATCTGGACGATTTATTGGTGGTGTCACCAGACTTTGAGACCCACCTTCAACTGCTGGAAAAGGTCGCCGACTGCCTTCGTCGCTCCGGGCTGACAGTAAACCTGTCAAAGAGCCGATTTTGCGTCCGGGAGGTGAAGTATCTGGGGTTCATCATTGGCGATGGGTCCCTGAAAACTGATCCCGACAAGGTGGCAGCCATTAGGGACTTCCCAGTTCCCAAGTCGACCAAACAGGTGCGACGCTTCTTAGGTATGACGGGGTGGTATAGGCGCTTCATAGGTAACTATGCAAGTATCGCCTCTCCCATCACGGACTGCCTAAAAGGCGGCAAATTTGTTTGGTCCGACGAGGCCCACCAAGCCTTCATGGAACTTAAGAAGTCAATGATGTCTGCTCCTTTACTGGTCACTCCAGACTTCACCCGCCCCTTCTACATCCAATGTGACGCCAGCAAAACGGGGGTAGGAAGCGTCCTCTTTCAAAGACAGGGCGATGAAGAACATCCCATCGCATTTTTCTCTAAGAAGCTGAACAGCGCCCAGCGTAATTATTCCATCACAGAACTAGAGTGTTACGCAGCGGTGCTGAGCGTTAAAAAGTTCCGGGCGTATGTGGAAGGACAGTCTTTTACAATAATTACTGGCCATGCCAGCTTGAGGTGGCTCATGAGCCAGACTGACTTAAACGGCCGTCTAGCGCGGTGGAGCCTAAAGCTGCAGGGCTTCCAATTTTCTATCGAGCACCGCAAGGGTAGTCAGAATGTGGTTCCGGACGCACTGTCACGAGTCGACTGTGTCGATGAAGTGTCCTTCTGTCGTGACGTGGACCTAACGTCCCCAGCCTTCAGGTCAGCGGACTACCAGCATCTTGTTGACAAAGTCAGCAAAGATGCCGGGCAGTTACCTGACCTTCAGGTTTCGGATGGTTATGTGTTCCACCGTTCGGACCCACGAACTGGCGACCCCGAGACGGACGATCTGATTTGGAAATTGTGGATCCCTGCAGAACTGACCGCTCCCTTGATCCAGTCCGCTCATGAGCCCCCTCAAACTTCCCATGGCGGTATTCACAAAACCCTTGCACGCCTTCGGGAAAAATATTATTGGCCCGGTATGACTAGCCAAGTCAGAAAATATATAGCGAGCTGTGAAGTATGTAAGGAAACAAAAGCTCCAAACACAACCCTTCGGCCCCCTATGGGCGAAGCCATGGATGTGTGCCGACCTTTTCAGCTCTTATACATCGATTATATGGGCCCTTACCCTAGGACTAAGAAAGGCCACACTGCTGTGTTGGTAGTGCTAGACGCGTTTTCCAAATTCTCTTTTCTCCACCCAGTAGCTGGCGAAACATCCAAAGCCGCCGTGAATTTCCTTGAACATCGAATCTTCCATGCCTTCGGTGTCCCCGAGGCAATATTCTCTGATAATGGAAGTCATTTCACTTCCAAAGAATTCACGAAACTGTTGTCCGATTACGGCGTCAAACACCAACTCACCGCTGTCTATTCCCCCCAAGCCAACGCTTCCGAGCGAGTGAACCGTTCCGTCTTAGCTGCTATCCGAGCGTATCTGAAAGAAGATCACCGGGATTGGGACCTACACCTGTCTGCAATCGAATGTGCCCTAAGGAGTGCACACCACACGTCCATTAACACCTCCCCGTACCAGGCCCTGTTCGGGTGCCCCATGATCCTGCATGGATCCGCTTACCCAGTACTGAAGGCCTTAGGTGTCTTACAAGAGGGAGATATAACGGTGTCGCCGGCCGTAGATCGATGGCAGGCCCGGCGGGACAAAATAGAGCAACACCTGGCCGCGGCTCACACGAGACATGAGAAACACTACAATCTGCGCTGCAGAGCTGTCGAGTTCTCGCCCGGCCAGGTAGTTTATCGACGTACCTTCCCCGTAAGTAACAAGATCGACCGGTTTAGCGCTAAACTGGCAGACAAATTTATGAAGGCTCGCGTGAGGCGAAAGCTTGGGAGTGGGCGTTATGAATTAGAGGACTTGAAAGGAAAGCCGATCGGTATTTTTCACGCCAAAGATCTCAAGGCCTGACAGCCTGCGTAGCGGAAGGTGACCTCGTGGACCAAGGGTCCCAGACGGCGACTATGTGGTTTAGTTGGCGGACTGAGTCCTTGGGGCACGAGATATCTTCCGGAAGAGAGACTTCGCGCTCAGAGGGACTCGTCGGGACACTGTGGAATTGCCTCGACCTTCTCGACGGACACGCGAAGTCACTCCGTAGAGCAATCAGGCCCAAGACACGTCCTAGTATAACTATTGGAAGCGAAGGTGACTCCGAGTAGCCCTAATAAGGCATCTCGCCGGCCTAACCGGTTATTAATAGGGTACCCGTCGAGGTCCGCTTGGGTAGCTTCCCCAGCGGATGGTACACCTCCTTGATCGACTTGACTGTCTGGAGCCAAGCTTCATGTTGAAGACTTCAGGGGTTGCCAGACCAACCCCCCCAAATATACATATAGAGGTGACCCACGAGGCCGCAGAAATTCTGCAGTACCGCTCTGCCTTGGGAGGGGGAGTTCTTGGACATGGACGTTGCGCTGAATAATTCCAACTACCACCACAGGACCACATATGTTATGAGTATAGAGCCAACAATCTAGACACAATCCCGGCTCATGAGGCCCAAACGACCCTATAAGACGCTTGCCTAGGGACGTATAGGAGATATGCAGAGTACGGTTGTACCGGAAGGAACAAAACGTCTCCTGTACCACACCCCAGTAGGGAGCGCATGGTGTAATTGGCGATAAGGAACCATATCGTGGCCGTTGACGAGCGCCGTTGTCCAAAATGATGCCAATACTTACATCAATCTCGAAAGTTTTTTTTTTGTTGCTTTAAATACAAAGCTGCGATAAGGTAGTTGATGCGCTTAACACATACGACTTCAGCCTCGTCCATGGTCTCCCGAACCCAACCCCTCCGAAGGCATAGCGGGGTGGAGAACACACATTACCTTGTAACAGCCCGGCTCAGTCTATAGAGCATGAGACTCGATTTCAGGGCGTGGTTGAGCCACACGTTGGGCTAAAGATCCAACAAGGCCTCCGTTTGTTTTTTTCGCACCCCCTCTCCTCTGGCGACATCTAGGTGGCGCGTGTTGTAACGGTCGCCCTAAAATACATGGACCTGTGACGCACTAAAGTTCATTTCTTCCCTTTTTTTTATTGGATTTTTTTTCATGCAACACCGCTCGGGACAGCATCGTATCTTTTTCTATATCTTGATGAATTCCCGAGCGGTCCTCCATGAAAAGGATCCCTGAATGACGTCTGTGCTTCTCCATCGCTATATATATGCTTGTGTGCAATATGTAATACCCTCATTAGTGGCACACGGAATGGTGGCCTGATAATTTTTCCGAAATTTTTTTTTCTCCTAAAATGTATAAAAATTCATTTTGTCATGCTACAAATTCAAACTGTAACCGAATTCTTTCGATTTTTATTCTGTGCAGACATTTTATTATGTTTAATATTAACCGTTGAGACAGTCAAATTTCGAATTGAATATACCAGCAATTCCAATTTTTTTGGCACCGAAGCCCCGGCGCAAGTAACCGCAGCGAGACAAAGGAAAAATTTACCGCTCATCGCGCCGGAGATCGAAAAAAAATTGCCCAAGTGGCGTGATCGAGTTTTGGAAAGAAAAAAGGTGTGCTTCGAGAGTAGTCAGTCTGTACTTTTTGGATAGGAAGGGTCGATTTTTTTTGGGAGTCGCGATGAAGTTGTTCAAGAGTCGCGTTCATCTAAGTTCGCCGCGCGTTTAATTTATACAGAAATTCGAGTGGATATTAATTTAAAAATTATGTTTTAGTTGGTGTCATTAAGGTGGCCAGATATTTAGCATGAAATACTTACATTAAACAACGCGGAATTCAAAACCAACGCTAATTGGCTGCAGATGTTAACACAATTAATTGAAGATTACCAGGATGACGACAATGAAGCCGCCCAACTATCTCATAAGAAATGGTTGATTGAGCGTGATAACTTAAGAAATGAAACAAAAAAAAAAGTATTCAACGAACAATTTGGTAGCGTATTTCGAACTTATTATAATCCTACTTATTTTTCACGTCGTCTATTTCGTTTCGCTGATATATATACAAGTAATATAACTAATTTACTAGGATATTCAGTATCGCATACATTTTATCCACGACGTGGTGTTATGTCACACGAAAATATATCATATTTTATGTGAATATTCTATTTTATTGATTAGTATACATATCATATATATATGATTAAGACTAAACAAATATTTAAGTATTATTTCTCTTTATTAACTATATAAGAATCTTTAGGGGAATTGTTCTCTAGTGTCATTTAATTTGTTTTGTCGAATTTTATTAGAAGAAGAAATAAAAATAAAGAAATTTAACATAAAAATTAAGTGCGTATACGGAACGCAAATTAATAAATACAATTAAACCAATATATAAAAATAAAAATAAAGAAATTTAACATAAAAAATTAAGTGCGTATACGGAACGTAAATTAATAAATATAATTAAATCAATTTGGAAATAAAAATAAAGAAATTTAACATAAAAATTAAGTGCATATATGGAACGTAAATTGATAAATATAATTAAATCAATTTAGAAATAAAAATAACGAGTTTAACATAAAAATTAAGTGCGTATACAGAACGTAAATTAATAAATATATTTACATCAATTTGGAAATAAAAACAAAGAAATTTAACATAAAAAAATAAGTGCGTATACAGAACGTAAATTAATAAATATAATTAAATCAATTTGGAAATAAAAATAAAGAAATTTAACATAAAAATTAAGTGCGTATACGGAACGTAAATTAATAAATATAATTAAACCAATATATAAAAATAAAAATAAGGAAATTTAACATAATAATTAAGTGCATATGTGGAACGTAAATTGATAAATATAATTAAACCAATTTAGAAATAAAAATAACGAATTTAACATAAAAATTAAGTGCGTATACAGAACGTAAATTAATAAATATATTTACATCAATTTGGAAATAAAAACAAAGAAATTTAACATACAAAAATAAGTGCGTATACAGAACGTAAATTAATAAATATAATTAAATCAATTTGGAAATAAAAATAAAGAAATTTAACAAAAAAAATTAAGTGCGTATACGGAACGTAAATTAATAAATATAATTAAATCAATTTGGAAATAAAAATAAAGAAATTTAACATAAAAATTAAGTGCGTATACGGAACGTAAATTAATAAATATAATTAAACCAATATATAAAAATAAAAATAAGGAAATTTAACATAAAAATTAAGTGCGTATACAGAACGTAAATTAATAAATAAATTTACATCAATTTGGAAATAAAAATAAAGAATTAACAACAAAATTAAGTACGTATACGGAACGTAAATTAATGAATACAATTAAACCGATAATGAAATATAATTATTAAAATAAGTAACGAAAATAAGATAACAAGGATTTAATGAGATACCTAACAACAACCGAATAATAATAAAATTAGTAAAATAAACGATGTTGGAGTAGACACCCCGTCGGTGTGGCCCCGGCGGAACTAGGATGCCATGACCAAAGGTAAGTGCTGTCCATTCACTATATATTGTCTGATATTATGTAGCCCCTGTCGGAGACTTGTTGACCAGTGACCACCCTTTCACTTTTGTTCTTCCCTTCTTATTAGCCCCTCTCGTTGGCCCTAGACGTGTTTCACCCCCTTGTCGCCCGTATTAAATTTAGTTGTTGTATAGGCACGAAAGATTTAACAGTATAACTGTCACCCCTCCGGCATCCAAGCACCGCGAACCCCACCCCATCTGGCGAGCTAGCTAGCGCATCGCTAGTCGTGCCAACAACCGGTGTATTGGATGCATAAATTCGCGACACTTCCCCCCGACGGTCGAACCGTCCGAGTCACCCTTCTTTTTGAGTCCCCTTCCCCAAGTTTTTTGTAATGGTAGTCTTTGGCCTTTATGGCAATTTCCCTTCTTCGTGCCCCGGCACACCCTACCCCGACAGTTACATGGTGCACCGGTGATGGGGTTGGTGCACCAATGTTGGTGTGACGCCAATATTGGTGCACCAGTGTTGGTGTTGGTGCACCGGTGATGGTGTTGGTGCACCGGTGTTGGTGCACTGGTGTTGGTGTGACACCAATGTTGGTGCACCGGTGTTGGTGTGACGCCAATATTGGTGCACCAGTGTTGGTGTTGGTGCACCGGTGATGGTGTTGGTGCACCAACCGAACCATAAATAAAAGTTCCATATAAATATAAAACTGTATTTCCACACCAAAATTCTAAAATTATAACCCCATGTGGACAATTTCTACTATGCCCCTTAAGAGGAGCCTCAACATATGAATAACAAAGTTACGCGAGGTTCCTCTTGCCCCAGCAGGCAGACACAGTGTATATATGCACATTTAAATTTTTAATAACAGATAAATGTTGAAAAAAAAATAAAAGCAGTTTTACACCATACATATTTCAAAATACAGTTTTTAAGTTATACCGGCGACACATACAGGAATTTATGATCATATCCTAACTTCATTGTGAACTTCATTTTAATTTCATAAATGAAGTTCTACAAAGCTCATATTTAAATATGAAGTTGGAAATATTGGAAGTAAAAGCTTTTTTTCCCCCGTTTTTATATTGCACAGTTGGCATTTTTAATGTCAGTTCTGGTTAAGTTCTGAGGTAACTTGATATCACTACTCATAGTAGATATACAAGAGGGGTTCTGCGCCCCCCCCCCCCTCATATTTGCCTTTCCTGCTCCCCCTCAGATACCATCACTTTGAGGTTTGTATGTATGCGTGTATAGCACACACACACAACCATACCCACACACACAACCATACCCACACACACAAACATACCCACAACCTGGGGGAGGAGCCACACGCACACACATACTTTCTATGGAAAACAGCCCTTCATATTTACTTTCCCCGCCCGAGCTATGCATCACACCACCTTGTATGGCACACCCCTTCATATTTACCTCCCCCCGATCTACGCATCACGAACACCATGATATTTGCCTTCCCGCCCGATCTATGCATCACACATACCACCTTGTATGGCACGCCCTCTCATATTTGCCTTCCCGCCCGATCTGTGCATCACACATACCACCTTGTATGGCGCATCATTCATATTTTCCTATTTCGCAACATTATTATTACACCCCTTCATATTTACCTTCCCGCCCGATCTATGCATCACACATACCACCTTGTATAGCACGCCCCCTCATATTTGCCTTCCCCGCCCGATCTGTGCAGCACACATACCACCTTGTATGGCGCGCCATTCATATTTTCCTATTTCGCAACATTATTATTATTATTATTTTCATTTCCCCACATGCGCGAAGAAACTTCATCCGGATGAGTCCAGATATGCACACCCCTTACATTTGCATACCCCGATCCGCAAAGATACCTGCAGTATATTTCACAACATTATTATTTTCATTTCCCCACATGCGCGAAGAAACTTATTTCGCAACATCAGCTTTTATAAAGGGTTATCGAGGCTTTCTGGCTGTTGTTACTTAATTTGTTTATACAAGCGCCGAACGAGCGATCTAAGAATAGAATATTTATCTTTCTTTCTTTCGGGCAATATGTGTGTATGTGTGAAGCAGATTTCGTCTTGTGATATAGTTGATCGACTGAGTCATAACCTTCTATAATACAAGCCATGAACAACAGTTGTGTATGTGTTAGTATGTGGTCCGGCTCTGCTATATAGAAGGTTATGGCTCTGGTATACAGAAACAAGGTAATGTAAATGGGTTAGCTGTCAGATTTGAGAAAAACAAAAATTGTTTTATCGGTTTTTATTAAAAATTAATAGTTAAATAGTGAATTAAACAAGATAAATTGTCAATAAATTAACTCGGAAGTGTGTGGAAATTGTGTGCAAGTTTGATTTGTTGGAAGCGAAACTTTTGTTTTGTTTTCGGAAATGTCTGTTGTATATAGAAAGGTAAACAGATTTAATGCGGAAAATAGACATTCAAGAATAAATAAATAGAACTAATAGGTAAATAAACAAACAAATAAGCTATGGTGCAGGATTTCCAGCTCAGGAATCAATAAATTGAACTAATAACTTGTACAAAATTTGGGCAACAATAACTAAATTTAGTGAAATTTGCTGGGAAATTGTTATCATCCTAAATTATTTACACATCAAGGATTTAGCAAGGGCTTCGAAAGGTAAAACTATTAATTATACTACTTTCTACTTGAATTTACCACTTTATAGAGTAGTCAGGAACCAGGGGTTTTAACCTGACACTAAAACCAATAGAAATGATATTTAGCGCACTTTTTGAAGAGTAAGACAAAAAATTGTTCTGCAGGCGAACACCTATGGAACTGGGGAGTATTTCCTCTATAACGTGCAAGGTGTTGGCAATTTCGATGTAATGTATATAAACAAACTTGTAAAGCGTGAAAATCTGCACCAAAAACGTCTTTACATGTTTTTTCGAAAGTTGTTCCTATATGAGATAATGAGCTATAATTGATATTTTCAGATTTCCGTGCGAATAACTCGGGATATCATAAGATTTACCCTGACGGTCGACTAAAATCTCTGGAACTCACTTGTCTTTGGTCGAAAATTCATAAACTAAACGGTATATTAAAAGAGAATTCTTCAACAATTGCCATGTATAGCTGGCGGGTATCGACAGAAGTGGTTTCTATTTGATATTCAAAGGTGAAATAATGATCTTTGATAAATAAACAATGTAATTTTACTAATTTTTTATGATTTCCTATTGAATTGGCACGACAAGATTCAGTAAATCATGCATGAAAATTCTTTTGATAAGTTTCCCGAGTTTATCTTATCGACTATAGCTTTATAAATGCGAAAATCTTTAGTTGAGAATCATTCTCTTCAATCAACTTTCATTCTATTTTTGGAAAACTCAAGCCAATTTATTTTGAAATTCCAAGCGGCACTATTCCACCTCGGGGACAGAGTCAGCGCAAATGTACGTATAGTAATTATACCAATTATAGCTCATTATCTCATATAGGAAGCAACTTTCGAAAAAACATGTAAAGACGTTTTTGGTGCAGATTTTCACGCTTTACAAGTTTGTTCATATACATTACATCGAAATTGTCAACACCTTGCACGTTATAGAGGAAATACTAACTTTTCGAGACTTCCAGGGGGTTTTCCCCAGTTTCCATAGGTGTTCGCCTGCAGAACAATTTTTTTTCTTAAAGTACTCTTCAAAAAGTGCGCTAAATATCATTTCTATTGGTTTTAGTGTCAGGTTAAAACCCCTGGTTCCTGACTACTCTATAAACTGGTAAATTCAAGTCGAAAGTAGTATAATTAATAGTTTTACCTTTCGAAGCCCTTGCTAAATCCTTGATGTGTAAATAATTTAGGATGATAACAATTTCCCAGCAAATTTCACTAAATTGAGTTATTGTTGCCCAAATTTTGTACAAGTTATTAGTTCAATTTATTGATTCCTGAGCTGGAAATCCTGCACCATAGCTTATTTGTTTGTTTATTTACCTATTAGTTCTGTTTATTTATTCTTGAATGTCTATTTTCCGCATTAAATCTGTTTACCTTTCTAGATACAACAGACATTTCCGAAAACAAAACAAAAGTTTCGCTTCCAACAAATCAAACTTGCACACAATTTCCACACACTTCCGAGTTAATTTATTGACAATTTATCTTGTTTAATTCACTATTTAACTATTAATTTTTAATAAAAACCGATAAAACAATTTTTGTTTTTCTCAAATCTGACATCTAACCCATTTACATTACTTTGTTTCTGTATACCGTGACCGGGACCACTTTTGCGTGTGCATGTATGCGTGTCGATACGAATGGCATGGCTTGTATTATAGAAGGTTATGACTGAGTGGAAGCCATGCTGTAGAAAATTTGGCTCTCAAACTTTCCCCTCGAATATTTATCTTTCTTTCTTTCGTGTTGTAGATTTGAATTCCCATTCAGGGGAAATTGGCTCTCAATATTTTTCTATAACATGGCTTGTGTAGATGAATATAATTTGATAAGTATTTCTTTGATATATTCATACATGAAAATTTTACCTTGGTGATGATGATCTGTGTGTGTTGGTTTAATGTTTATAAAATAAAAAGATCACAATATTGTATTTATGAAAATCTTTATTTTAATTAATAACAGTAATTGCAAAACAGGTTTTTTAGAATGATTTTTCTCATGATAATGATCTTAAGACTGACTTATGATATTTATTTTTCTTAGATTCTAAAATTTTATTTTTTTGCTAATGAGTTGGTTCTCACCAGCTCGTTGAGATTTTAAATTCTTTTCCCATAGGAAGTGAAGCTTCATATTTAGTGAGGGAATTTATTCACTGTTTTACAGTTTGAATTGTAAAACAAAAAATATTATGTGACCCTTAGCCTGAGCATAGTAGAATTTGTATGAGAATCATGTCTAAGACTGATCGGGCTAAAGAGGCGATAAGAATTAAGAATTTTTGGATGACCGAAATGACCGGCCCGGGTTTTTGTAGGTAAAAGCTTTTGCTGTTGTTGTTGTAAAGATCGAAAACGAATGTTGAGGCAGACCTGGGGTTTTTTGTTAAGGCGAACGACGAGGTAGAATTTTTATTGGAACAAGCGCCTTGCTGCTGCTACTGATTTATGATCGCCAGTTGGAATATCATGAAAAATGTTACAATTGATGATATTGATTCAAATAATCAATAATAATTTCATAAATGCTTATCCATCTACTTATATTCAAATTTCTATTCATGATATAATTCACATGTGAGAAGGTGAGCATCTAGTATAAAATCTGGGCTAATCACCATCTTAGGAATATTTTGCTCAAACCATATGTGTCATGTATTAATATCAATGTTTCGGTATATGGGGGGATCATTCATTGTGTTCATGTATGTACTTGAATTCAAATACCTCAAACATTCAAGGCGATTCCTTATCTACTATATTAAACATAGTTGGCTTTATTTCGTCATTTGTATTTATTCTGATTTTTAGTTAACTGGTATTGCACAACTACTGAAATTCTTTACACAAATCTCGAAAGCACTGAAACGTGTTTAGACATATCGTTATTGAGTCGGCTAAAACCCCCTTTCGGGACCATAAAGTAGTAATCTGCGGCACTAGTGTGGAAATACAGTTTTATATTTATATGGAACTTTTATTTATGGTTCGGTTGGTGCACCAACACCATCACTGGTGCACCAATATTGGCGTCACACCAACACCGGTGCACCAGCACTCTTGCACCAATATTGGCGTCTCACCAACACCGGTGCACCACCATTGGTGTCACACCAACACCGGTGCACTAACACCATCACCGGTGCACCAACACCAACACTGGTGCACCAATATTGGCGTCACATCAACATTGGTGCACCAACCCCATCACCGCTGCACCAGGGTGATTGTAAAACTCCTTACAAAATGGCATGGGCGGTATGGTGCACAAGCTATGATATCAAAACCTAGCTTTCATAGCGCATCAATTTTCGACGATACGGACATAAGCGTCATCATCTTAAGATAAACACAATTTTGATACGTAAGCTATTCTTATCTTAATGAGAACTGTTAACACCAATATCGGTGCACCGGTGTTGGTGTGACGCCAATGTTAGTGCACTGGTGTTGGTGTGACACCAATGTTGGTGCACAACTGGATATCTGAAATCTGAAACACAAATTTGCTGGAATTGGTGAGGGAGGGGGAAATAAATTAGGGTTTTTTAAAAAAGAAAAATATTTAATTGGAGAAAAAATCCTTTTATTTAATTACTCATATAAAATTTAGTGTTTATGCATTTAGTAAAAACTAAATCGAAGGTTTTAGCAATTGGCCCTCTATTTATTATTATGTAGCCTCCTTCATTGATGCTGACGAATCCCCTCTCAGACATATTGTTGAAGCGATTCGGCAAAAAAAAGCTGGTTATCCTCCAAATCGAGCACAATCTTTGGACCAAACTTCGTTGTAAGTCTCCTACATCCTACGATTTTATAGAGATGATTTATTGCCATTTCCTTCAGGGGTAGTGTTGGTTTATAGGTGTGGGAATTTAAATCCTCCAATATTTCAACATCAGTATTCAACTGGCTTGCTGATGAAAAATCCATTGCTTTTGATATATAAAAATCAACTCAAACTTTTTGCTAAAAGAAGCTACTTTTTTCTTGAACCGCTAAAACAGGATTGATAACTTCGAAGTAAATCTAGGCAGGCAAGGCCTTATGTTAGGGTAAGAGATAAGAAAATTCATTTTTTCCCCTCCTATGTATACGTTATAAGTATATTTATAAAACTTAATTATCTAAAACGGAAACCGTGGGTGATTATGGGTTCAATTTCGTACTCAGCATATTTCTTTGAATCATAATAATAAAAGACCTTCAACACAACGCCGGAAACGATGTATCAGATTTCTTCGGCAGCGCCGGAAGCGACGCATCAGATTTCTTCGGCAACAGTTCTCATTAAGGTAAGAATAGCTTACGTATCAAAATTGTGTTTATCTTAAGATGAAGACGCTTATGTCCGTATCGTCGAAAATTGATGCGCTATGAAAGTTAGGTTTTGATATCATAGCTTGTGCACCATACCGCCCGTGCCATTTTGTAAGGAGTTTTACAATCACCCTGGTGCACCGGTGATGGGGTTGGTGCACCAATGTTGGTGTGACGCCAATATTGGTGCACCAGTGTTGGTGTTGGTGCACCGGTGATGGTGTTGGTGCACCGGTGTTGGTGCACTGGTGTTGGTGTGACACCAATGTTGGTGCACCGGTGTTGGTGTGACGCCAATATTGGTGCACCGGTGTTGGTGTGACGCCAATATTGGTGCACCAGTGTTAGTGTTGGTGCACCGGTAATGGTGTTGCTGCACCAACAGAACCATAAATAAAAGTTCCATATAAATATAAAACTGTATTTCCACACCAAAATTCTAAAATTATAACCCCATGTGGACAATTTCTACTATGCCCCTTAAGACAAGTCACTTGAACTCATACATACATGAGCATATCGAAACACTTGTAGCATGTGAAGCAATATACACAATTAGAGGCGATTGCTGTAAAAATCGCTTTAAAAAAGGAGCAGGGCCAGTTTCAGATACCTAATTTCAACTACTTTTTTCAAGGTTACGGCTTACTAGTGCCGCAGATTACTACTTTATGGTCCCGAAAGGGGGGTTTTAGCCGACTCAATAACGATATGTCTAAACACGTTTCAGTGCTTTCGAGATTTGTGAAAACAATTTCAGTAGTTGTGCAATACCAGTTAACTAAAAATCAGAATAAATACAAATGACGAAATAAAGCCAACTATGTTTAATATAGTAGATAAGGAATCGCCTTGAATGTTTGAGGTATTTGAATTCAAGTACATACATGAACACAATGAATGATCCCCCCATATACCGAAACATTGATATTAATACATAACATATATGGTTTGAGCAAAATATTCCTAAGATGGTGATTAGCCCAGATTTTATACTAGATGCTCACCTTCTCACATGTGAATTATATCATGAATAGAAATTTGAATATAAGTAGATGGATAAGCATTTATGAAATTATTATTGATTATTTTAATCAATATCATCAATTCTAACATTTTTCATGATATTCCAACTGGCGATCATAAAACAGTAGCAGCAGCAAGGCGCTTGTTCCAATAAAAATTCTACCTCGTAGTTCGCCTTAACAAAAAACCCCAGGTCTGCCTCAACATTCGTTTTCGATCTTTACAACAACAACAGCAAAAGCTTTTACCTACAAACAACCCGGGCCGGTCATTTCGGTCATCCAAAAATTCTTAATTCTTATCGCCTCTTTAGCCCGATCAGTCTTAGACATGATTCTCATACAAATTCTACTATGCTCAGGCTCAGGGTCACATAATATTTTTTGTTTTACAATTCAAACTGTAAAACAGTGAATAAATTCCCTCACTAAATATGAAGCTTCACTTCCTATGGGAAAAGAATTTAAAATCTCAACGAGCTGGTGAGAACCAACTCATTAGCAAAAAAATAAAATTTTAGAATCTAAGAAAAATAAATATCATAAGTCAGTCTTAAGATCATTATCATGAGAAAAATCATTCTAAAAAACCTGTTTTGCAATTACTGTTATTAATTAAAATAAAGATTTTCATAAATACAATATTGTGATCTTTTTATTTTATAAACATTAAACCAACACACACACAGATCATCATCACCAAGTTAAAATTTTCATGTATGAATATATCAAAGAAATACTTATCAAATTATATTCATCTACACAAGCCATGTTATAGAAAAATATTGAGAGCCAATTTCCCCTGAATGGGAATTCAAATCTACAACACGAAAGAAAGAAAGATAAATATTCGAGGGGAAAGTTTGAGAGCCAAATTTTCTACAGCATGGCTTCCACTCAGTCGATCAACTATATCACAAGTCGAAATCTGCTTCACACATACACACATATTGCCCGAAAGAAAGAAAGATAAATATTCTATTCTTAGATCGCTCGTTCGGCGCTTGTATAAACAAATTAAGTAACAACAGCCAGAAAGCCTCGATAACCCTTTATAAAAGCTGATGTTGCGAAATAAGTTTCTTCGCACTTGTGGGGAAATGAAAATAATAATGTTGTGAAATATACTGCAGGTATCTTTGCGGATCGGGGTATGCAAATGTAAGGGGTGTGCATATCTGGACTCATCCGGATGAAGTTTCTTCGCGCATGTGGGGAAATGAAAATAATAATAATAATAATGTTGCGAAATAGGAAAATATGAATGGTGCGCCATACAAGGTGGTATGTGTGCTGCACAGATCGGGCGGGGAAGGCAAATATGAGGGAGCGTGCTATACAAGGTGGTACGTGTGATGCATAGATCGGGCGGGAAGGTAAATATGAAGGGGTGTAATAATAATGTTGCGAAATAGGAAAATTTGAATGGTGCGCCATACAAGGTGGTATGTGTGATGCACAGATCGGGCGGGAAGGCAAATATGAGAGGGCGTGCCATACAAGGTGGTATGTGTGATGCATAGATCGGGCGGGAAGGCAAATATCATGGTGTTCGTGATGCGTAGATCGGGGGGGAGGTAAATATGAAGGGGTGTGCCATACAAGGTGGTGTGATGCATAGCTCGGGCGGGTAAAGTAAAGGGCTGTTTTCCATAGAAAGTATGTGTGTGCGTGTGGCTCCTCCCCCAGGTTGTGGGTATGGGTGTATGTGTGGGTATGGTTGTGTGTGTGGGTATGGTTGTGTGTGTGCTATACATACAAACCTCAAAGTGCGGGTATCTGAGGGGGGAGCGGGAAAGGCAAATATTGAAGGGGGCGCAGAACCCCTCTTGTATATCTACTACTCATATTAGGGAGATTGGGAAAAATACGTAGACGTAGCCGTAAAGCTGTCAATAAACGTAGCTGTGCATGCGTACGTTTGATGTAGTTTGGGTATGTTGATTCGCATCTCGCATAAACCTTGATATCCATTGCTGCGTATTTGTGTTCCCAAACTCAGGTAACGTAATCGCAACGACGTTGGTGCATTGAATGACAGTGACATTCAGCTGCTATGTTAAGTTGACATTTCGGTAACTGCAGCGCGTAAAATATATATTGAAGTTGTTTTGGTTAGTAGCAGTAGAAAATGAAGTTAAAAGGTATTAATAGTAATAAAATTTACTTTACAACAATAAAAAGTATATGGAAAAACCTTCCAGGATTGAGGAAATTGTATATAACCGGAATGGTGTCAATCGAGGAGTACTTTATTTATAAAAAAATAGTGATGAAACGTTGTAAAAGGATACATCGGAGAAGGTTCAACTTAAATGATGTTTAATCGCATACGTGATAAAGCATATCAACTTACGAGTAATACCCAGGCCCAAATGTTATACCTCTGAAATGCAAATTTGAGGAGTTGGGTAGTAAAGAAAAAAAGAACATTTGGTTGATAATTCAAACTTGTCTTGCTTTATTCAATGAAATATATAAAAAAAATTAATTAAAAAAGAAAGAAAAGGTAAAAAAAAAGGTGAGGCCGTCGTGTGATGTCACGGTGTTAGTTGCGCTGATGATTCCCGCGATGAATTTTGTTGACTATATGTTGTAAACGCATATATAGAACCAAGTTTAACCTTAAAGCATGTTTTTGGTTCTCTACTGTTTGTTGTTGTTTTTTTATGTTACTTACCCAAGATGTCTTTCAGCTGAACTAACACGTGAGAGATCACACTATCTGAGAGCATACCATGATCTTCCGTTGAGAGTCCTTCGAAAGCTGCCACAAGAAAAAGAGAAAGAGCCTTGCTAATGCTCTGTTTATATAGGCTCAAAAGGCGGAAGTAGTCGAACTGCACTGTCGGCATAATGTAAATTTGCTATTTGTTAATAATTAAGGTCATATGCTTGCTTGGACAGCATAATCAGATCATAAAAATTCATATATGATTTTTCCAACATAGATGCACTTGAATTTCCAAGCAATATTTAAGTTTTTAAAAATTTACTTTTTCCACAACAAAAATGGCGAGGGTCAATTTGCATCCTCCATTTTGCGGAATTATTTCCATCTTGCTCATTTCCTGCTCCTTGTACTTCTCTTTCGCTCTTGCATACTCTTATGCAAAAACATAATTATTTAAATAACTTTTTTTTCATACATAATTTTGCCTTTCTGGCACCACCAACCAAAAGCTCATCAAATTGTACAGTAATTTGATGTATCATAGTATATATGTATATAAAGGCTGTCAGTTCCGCGCTGTCATAAGTTGTTCGCGACGTCGCGGTTAATTTCGCGTATTTTTACCTGAATCGCCGAAGTCGGGTCCGTGTTTTGTGCTCAAGTGACGTTTCAGTGGTTGTGTTAAGTTTTTATTTAAGAATTATGTGTTATACTGTGATTTCCTTGAAGCGATGATAAAATTTTCACAAAGGTAGGTTACGTTGTTTATATTTTTTCATGTATTAATTTTACTATTATTTGTCGACTTATGGAAGGTTTAGAGCAGTGGTTCCCAAACTTATTTGGCCTACCGCCCCCTTTCCAGAAAAAATATTACTCAGCGCCCCCTAGAAATTATTTTTTTTAAATTTTAATATTACTAAACAGAAAGATATATTTATTAATGTTTCTATCTTTCTCGTAAAATATATAGCCTTATCTCGGTGTCGAGTGACATGACCGATTTCACTTCGACCTTAAATTGGTATTCACATTGTCAATCTAAAAGACTGCTGGCGACCAGATCGACAAACATCGTAATATAATTTTCGCAACGTGGCGTGTGAAGTGACATTTTTCTCGATATGTTTGTAGGTGTCCATAGTTTCATTTCACCGCGCCACTACCCAACGAGAATAGCACCTATAGTAAAGAAAGGTGTAAATCAGAAACCTTATTCTCGATGTCGAGTGTCGTGACAAATATCACTTCGGCATTAAATTGGTATTCTCATTATTAATTTAAGACACTCTTGGTGACTAGATCAACAAACTTTGCCTTCTAATTGTCGCAAGGCTGCGGGTGAAGTGATATTTTCCTCGATACGTTTATAAGTATCGACAGTTTCACTCCACACGGGTCCCCGGTAGTCACGTCACTCGCCAACGAGAATGCCACCAGCGATTGCAGGAAACTTTGCTTCGTTTCGTGTTGCATAGTGTAAAATGGGCCATAGCGTGCTTCAAAATCTGCTGGTAGTACTGCCGCTACCGTTACAGGCTTTGGCCTTGCGATCGAACAATCGCACGTGTTTTGGAACGGCAATTCAGTGGCACCACATGAACAGTAGCAGTGCGCGATTGCACATATCTCAATGCAAGTAAGGGAGCATGCGGGAACCGAGCCAAAACCCAGTACGTTGTTAAAAGAAAAATTAAGCGTTATGAGAGGAATACATAAATCAATTTTTCTAAATCTTCTCTTGTTACTTTTCCCCCTTACAGTTATTTATTGCGCCCAAATGCACCTATGGCTATCACCGCCCCCTGGATCGCTGCAACGCCCACAAGGGGGCGGTAGCGCCCACTTTGGGAATCACTGGTTTAGAGGATGATATATGTTAATTGTGATGCGCCTTGATGTTATGTCGCATGATATGTAGTTAATTCATGTTATTTAGTGGGTTTTGTGCTTGTTTTAGTTTGACAGGTTGTTGTTGTTTTTGCAGGCAAATTCTTATGTTGTATTTGAGGTTCAATTTGTTCCATATTTATTGGGGGTTGAGCTTCAAATCAAATTATTGCTTGTCTTAATAATTCAGGTCCGTATTTCTTTCTAGATTCTATTATGAAAACGTAAGTAAAATCTATGTTATGGTAAGATTTTTATTCAAGTAATTTTCCTCTTTTCAGATTTGAAGTCCTGATTGTAAACAGGTATATATTTTAGGTATATTTCATCATATGAGCAGGTGAGTATGAATGTATCACAATTTTTATTTGTGCCAGGTTTAATAATTGTTTCTTTTTTCAGATTCGTAGCTGCTATCTTAGTTTTAAGTAAATTTATAAGGTTTAAAAAATGTTGTTATTTGTACCCTTTAGATTCATTTATTTGTATGTACTTATTTATAATTCATGTATGTTAAATTATATATAGGTAATTTTAGTGTTAATTCATTCAGACTTCATGTATACTTATTTTAATATATTGTATTTATGTATGCTATTTTGTGTTATTAATATTGTTTATAACTTTATTATTATTTCTTTTTTAGGAATGTTTTATGTCGTTCGCTGTGGGTCGAACATCCTCCGCCCCTTTGAACGGTCATGTTCGAAATGGTTGATCTTGCTTATTCCTCTTTTATGATAGTGGTGAAAGACGATTCTTCCATCGGCTTTCACCTGTAATCTGGCTTGGTGCCGATTGGGCAGGATTATCGTCTTTTCCTTCCGTTTTTTGGTGCGGACGCCGTGAAAGTCTATTTTTTGGAGAACGCTACGAGGCAGGAACAAACTCTCGCCTTCGCGCGTGACGAAGCGCTGAAAACAATTTTGCGCGCGTTCTGCCAACTCCTTTAGTGTTGTCGTTGGCTTCAAGGCTTCCAAATTGTAAGTAAACCGGCCATTTATAATCGCTGGTTTTTCCAGGACTGGTGCTACAGACGGTCTAGTGATGACACTGGGTACTAGCTTGGGTATGGTTTCTGGTGATGCCGGTGGTGGCGATGGGCTGGAGAGCTCAATGGTGATCTCGCAATCCAAGTCCAAGAAGGGGCTGCCGGGTGGATAGAGAAAACCGTCTTCTACGGCGGCCAGATCCTCCTCAGTATAATCGTATTCGGATGCCTGCAAAGAACTCTTATGTTAGGAGAGTCAAGTTAGTATGGAAATTGTGGGACTAGGTTGCACTAGTGGATTTACGACACGACAAAAAAACGTAAAACACTTAGTATGGCGATCCTTCTTGGAGTTACTGCGTTGGTTCCTCAACGGGTAGACGACAAATTTTGGTGATAGGTCGTTTAAACGTGTTGTCCTTCGTTCGTAATTGTACCACACGGACCAGGCCATCTTGTCCTGGGAAGATCTTCTCAATAATTGCGAGAGGCCAGTGCAATGGTGGCAGGTTTTCGTGTTTAACAAGAACGATCTCTCCGACTTGTATGTTCCGTAATTCTTTTTGCCATTTTGGCCTTTGCTGTAATTGGTTCAGATAATCTTTCGTCCATGTATCCCAGAATCTCTTAATTGCGCATTGGAGGCCGCTCCAACGTCGGGATAATGATAAGTTGTCATTATCAAGTGCTTCAGGCACAGCATTAAGCGGTTGTCATATTAAAAAACGTCCAGGTGTCAAAATAAATGGGTCGTCTGGATCATTCCTAATGTAGCAAAGTGGTCGAGAATTCAAGCATGCTTCCACTTGTGTAAGTATAGTGGTATACTCGTCAAAGGTGTATGTGTGTTTTCCCAGTGTTCTGCGTAAATGGTGCTTAACAGACTTGAATCCTGCTTCCCAAATTCCGCCGAAGTGCGGTGCAGCTGGGGGGTTAAAGTGCCACGTAACTTGGCTTGATGCAAAGTGTTGGGCCGCCTCTGGACTGGCGGTCTTGATTGCTTGCTTAAGATCTTTGTCTAACGTGGTCTTAGCTCCCATAAAATTGGTACCACAATCCGAATATACATTTTTGCAAAGGCCTCTTCGGGAAACGAACCTTTTAAATGCTGCTATAAATGCCATAGTTGATAAATCTGAAACGAGTTCAAGATGCACAGCCCGCGTGGCTAAACAAACAATGACACAAATATATGCCTTTTGTAGTTTAGAGTTTCATAATGTAGATGTTTTAATTGTAATTGGGCCCGTATTATCGATTCCAACGTTTGTAAATGGGTTGGTTATATTGACCCTTGGTGTCGGTAAACGTCCCATCAATTGTGTCATTGTTTCACCCCGGTGCATTATGCAAGTGACGCATTTGCGTATTTGACTGGTGATGCATCTTCTGGCATCCAAAATCCAATATTTTTGACGACTGGTGGCCAGTACTAGGGAGATACCCCCATGAAGTGTTCCTTGATGTATCTGATCAATGATTAGTTTCGTTATCAGATGTCCTTGCTCCCATAAAATTGGTACCACAATCCGAATATACATTTTTGCAAAGGCCTCTTCGGGAAACGAACCTTTTAAATGCTGCTATAAATGCCATAGTTGATAAATCTGAAACGAGTTCAAGATGCACAGCCCGCGTGGCTAAACAAACAATGACACAAATATATGCCTTTTGTAGTTTAGAGTTTCATAATGTAGATGTTTTAATTGTAATTGGGCCCGTATTATCGATTCCAACGTTTGTAAATGGGTTGGTTATATTGACCCTTGGTGTCGGTAAACGTCCCATCAATTGTGTCATTGTTTCACCCCGGTGCATTATGCAAGTGACGCATTTGCGTATTTGACTGGTGATGCATCTTCTGGCATCCAAAATCCAATATTTTTGACGACTGGTGGCCAGTACTAGGGAGATACCCCCATGAAGTGTTCCTTGATGTATCTGATCAATGATTAGTTTCGTTATCAGATGTCCTTGCGGTAAAATTATCGGGTGTTTTGCACTGTATGTTATTGTTGCATTGGCTAGTCTCCCACCAACTCGTAATAATCCATCTCTATCCAGAAATGGAGATAATTTTATTAATCGACTATTTGACGATGGTATTTTCCTTGAATGCAAATTTTTATATTCAATCGGGAATTCGATTTGTTGCACGAGACGTAATATTGTTTTTTCTGACTCCTTCCATTCAATTGATGATAGATAGTTTAATCGTTTAGTCTTAGGATTTTTACAATTGTATGCAAAACGTTGAATGAGTGCCACGATGTATGTTAGCCGTGTCATGGTGGAGTAGCGTAGTAAAATGTTGTTGGCCAATTGCACAAGAAAGCTGGTTACGGCTGCCTTTTTTGCCTCCAAGTTGGTTTGTTTCATTGTAGGTTGTGTTTTAGGCCACTTCCTTGAATCATTGGTGAGCCAACTTGGTCCATGCCACCACAGCTTTGCGTCTATCAAATAGTGGACCGCTACACCCCGCGAGGCCAGATCTGCTGGATTGTCACTAGTTGGAACATAACGCCATTGGTCGTGTCGTATAAATTCCTGTATTTCAACTACCCGATTGGCTACATAAGTCTCCCATTTGGAAGGATGTTCTTTTATCCATTGTAGGGCAATCATCGAATCTGTCCAAGCAAATATTGGAATGTGGCATAGTTGCATGTTCTCCGTTGTGGATTTCAATAGTCGTGATAGGATTACAGCTCCGTTTAATTCCAGCCTAGGTACTGTTACGGGTTTAGTGGGTGCGACTCTAGTTTTGGAGGTAAGAAGCATCGATGTAACTTGTCCGTTGTCTGTTTCAACTCTTAGATACACAACTGCAGCATAAGCTCTAACTGATCCATCCCAAATTCCGTGAAGCTGCACTCTTACGGATGTAGAATAATTAATCCATCTTGGGATTTTCAAAGTATTGAGATCTTGTAGTTCTGATTTAAAGTTGCGCCATTGCTGTTCTATCGGGGCTGTTAAGTGTTGATCCCATGAGAATCCAGTGATCCATAAAGATTGCATTAAGATTTTAGCATTGATTATTATAGGTGCTAGCCATCCAAGTGGATCGTATAAGGAAGCAGTATCTGATAAAATAGTTCTTTTTGTTGTGACCTCATGTTCGCGCAGCGGAGTTATATTGAAGGTGAAAACATCGAGTCCTGGGTGCCATTTGATACCAAGTGTTTTTACTGCGTCGTCCTTAGTAAGGGTTAGCATGGTCTTCAATTCCCTGTCTTCTTGGGGAACACTTTCTAGTAATTCTATTTCATTACTTGCTCACTTCCTAAGCTTGAAACCTCCTGACGCTGTAATGTTGAGTAATTCTCTTTGTAATTGCCTAGCCTTCTGTATGTTGTCTGTTCCTGTCAATAGATCATCCACGTAAAAATTATTATGTATTGCTTCAGATGCCATGGGCCAAGCCGCTTTCTCATCTTCTGCTAATTGCTTCAAAGTACGGATTGCTAGGAATGGAGCGCACGCTGTACCAAAGGTTACCGTTTGTAGTTTATAGTCCTGAAGCAGTTATGTACGAGGATGTTGCCACACAATTCTCTGATAATTTTGATGATCTGGATGGACTTCGATCATTCGATACATTTTTTCAATATCCGCATTCATAGCTATTTTAAATTTTCTCCAATTAAGGAGTGTAGCATATAGTTTAGGCTGCAATGTTGGCCCAGTCAAGAGCTGTTCATTTAGTGACTTCCCATTACTAGTCTTGGCAGATGCATCAAAGACCACTCTCAATTTTGTTGTCGTGCTATCCTTAATGACTGCGTGGTGTGGAATGTAGTAATGGGTTTCATCATTGCTAGGGGGATCTACTGGAATCATGTGCCCCAATTCAATATACTCGTTCAAACATTTTTTATAGTCATTTTCTAACTGAGGTTTCTTCATGAATTGTTGTTGAAGCATTGCGTATCGCTTTAACGGCTGCGGTCTTGAAATCCCTAATGTTGGCGGTCTGTTATGCACGAATGGAAGTGTCACCTGGTATTTCCCATTAGAATGTCGTATATAAGTCGCATCGAATATCTCTTGACATAATTTGTCTTCTTCAGTTAGCATCGGCGGTCCTCCATTTCCCAGAAACGCTTGAGTTGTTCTTCGAGTCGTAGCTCGGACGTAATGGCTGTACATGCTGTGACTTCGCTGTCGCACGGGGTTGTTGTTGGTCCCATTAGGATCCATCCAAATAATGTATTTATTGCCACTGGGGCATCTTCAGTTCCACGGCGTATGCCGTGCTGCACAATCCTTGTATACAATAACACTCCTAATAGCATATCAATATTTCCAGTGCGTCCAAAGTTAGGATCTGCTAGTCGTAAATGTTGTACATGTTTCCAATTCGATTTACGGATGATTTTTGTAGGCAAGGAATCGGCGATGGAATCAATCACTAAAAAGTCGTCCACTATTGGTGTTGTAGTTCCACCACGTGCCCTTAGGGTGAGCCTAAATTGTTTACGTGCTGTAGCTGCTGGGCTTACGTTTATGCCTGTAATTCGTACATCTGTATTAGTCGTTTGAGCGCCAAGTTGCTTGCATGCATTGGTAGTGATAAATGAAGACTCCGATCCTGGGTCAATGAGGCATCGTAAAGTTTTTTCCTTTCCTTTGTTAGCATTAACCACTACCAACGCTGTGGCCAGTAGAGCCTTATGAGCTTTCATTGCTAAAAAACCTTGCATTGTAATTTGTTCATTAGTAGTATCCGGGACTTGTAGTCTTGCATTGCTAGGAGGATTGCTTGGAATAATATCTTCAGTCTGTAAATGAGTTTTTGTAGCTAGAAAACCTTGCACTGTAGTGTTTTTATTAGTAGTATCGGGGGGTTGCACCATTGTATTCCTTGGAGAATTGTTTGGCATAATATCTTTGTTTTGTAAATGGCTTTTCGTAGTTAGAAAACCTTGCACTGTAGTTTCCTGATTAGTAGTATCAGGGGATTGTACCCTTGTATTTCTAGAAGAATTGGTTGGTATGAAATTTTTGTTTATAGAATTTTCCTTGTCCCTTGTCAACGCAGGGCTCTCTTGTCCAGTGTTGCTATGTAATGTAGTATGGTGCTTTTGCTTACACTTCCAGCATCGGTATTTACTTTTGCAGTCCCTTGTAGAGTGATGGCATGCCAGGCAGTTTAAACGGTTGCCATTAGTTTGCAAAATCTTGCGTCTTGCATCAATATTCATGGCATGATACTTTTTACATGTGGCTATGAAGTGCTTAGCATGACATGCAGGGCAACTGGCTGAATTTCTTGAATGGTGTGTATATGTAAACTTTTGATGAACTACTGGCTTGACTGATGCAGGCGATTTGGGTACAACAACATCTGCAATGGACGAGAGAACTCGCCACCTTGTATTGAGAAACTTCCGGAAGGTTGTTAGACTCGGTAGTATTCGGGATGGTCCTAGCTCCTCTTCCCAAAGTCTTAAGGTGGCATAAGATAACTTTTGTACCATGGTGTAAATTATTATGGCGTCCCAAGAGGTTGTATCCACATCTAAACTCTTAAGCTGCTGCAAGCATTCAGAAGAAGTGTCGACAGTTTCCGTTGCCAATTTAGGCATGTTCATGAACCTTTTCAGCTGATGGTTAACAAGAATTCTTTTGTTCTCATAGCGCTCTCGTAATTTGGCCCAGGCGGGTTCATAATCGTAGTTGGTTATTGGCACGTGTCGTATGAGAGCCTCGGCATCGCCAATCAAGCATTCCTTTAGGTAGTGCAACTTCTGCACCGGTTGCAATTTATCATTGTTGTGCACAAGGGACTCGAATATGTCGTGGAAAGATCGCCATAAGTCAAAATTGCCATTGTATTTGGGTAAGCTCATCCGAGGTAATTGTATATCTTGTTGAGCTGTTGTTGGTGGCATGTCGGAGGTGAAGAAGAACTCGGAGTTTCTTTTTTTAATCCATCGACTAATTCTCTCATATATTCATAACATTTGAGTTCGGCTTCACTGTATCTGTCAAATGCCCAATAATCGTCTGGAGTTTCTGGGGGATTTTGTAATGCTTCCTGGTTGATTGCAATATCATTCTGTCGAAATTCTGCCCAGGTGGCCCTTAGTCCCACAATCCTGGACTCGTAAAATCCTTGGGTTCGTTTAGGTATTGCTGTTTTTTTGCAAGTTTCAATAAATTTATCCATGTGATTTCTCAACGTCCGTTGGTTATTGTATAGTTGTTGAAGTGACGCCATTTTAACGCAACACAAGAAATTAACGCACAACGGACGTGAATAATAAAACAAAACAAAACAAGCTTGAATATGCCGAATGTATATCTCGGTGGAACCTCCAAAAAATGTTTAATCGCATACGTGATAAAGCCTATCAACTTACGATTAATACCCAGGCCCAAATTTTATACCTCTGAAATGCAAATTTGAGGAGTTGGGTAGTAAAGAAAAAAAGAACATTCGGTTGATAATTCAAACTTGTCTTGCTTTATTCAATGAAATATATAAAAAAATTTAATTAAAAAAAAAAAAAAGGTAAAAAAAAGGTGAGGCCGTCGTGTGATGTCACGGTGTTAGTTGCGCTGATGATTCCCGCGATGAATTTTGTTGACTATATGTTGTAAACGCATATATAGAACCAAGTTTAACCTTAAGCATGTTTTTGGTTCTCTACTGTTTGTTGTTGTTTTTTTTATGTTACTTACCCAAGATGTCTTTCAGCTGAACTAACACGTGAGAGATCACACTATCTGAGAGCATACCATGAACTTCCGTTGAAAGTCCTTCGAAAGCTGCCACAAGAAAAAGAGAAAGAGCCTTGCTAATGCTCTGTTCATATAGGCTCAAAAGGCGGAAGTAGTCGAACTGCACTGTCGGCATAATGTAAATAATTAATTATATGCTTGCTTGGACAGCATAATCAGATCATAAAAATTCATATATGATTTTTCCAACATAGATGCACTTGAATTTCCAAGCAATATTTAAGTTTTTAAAAATTTACTTTTTCCACAACAAAAATGGCGAGGGTCAATTTGCATCCTCCATTTTGCGGAATTATTTCCATCTTGCTCATTTCCTGCTCCTTGTACTTCTCTTTCGCTCTTGCATACTCTTACGCAAAAACATAATTATTTAAATAACTTTTTATTCATACATAATTTTGCCTTTCTGGCACCACCAACCAAAAGCTCATCAAATTGTACAGTAATTTGATGTATCATAGTATATATGTATATAAAGGCTGTCAGTTCCGCGCTGTCATAAGTTGTTCGCGACGTCGCGGTTAATTTCGCGTATTTTTACCTGAATCGCCGAAGTCGGGTCCGTGTTTTGTGCTCAAGTGACGTTTCAGTGGTTGTGTTAAGTTTTTATTTAAGAATTATTTGTTATACTGTGATTTCCTTGAAGCGATGATAAAATTTTCACAAAGGTAGGTTATGTTGTTTATGTTTTTTCATGTATTAATTTTACTATTATTTGTCGACTTATGGAAGGTTTAGAGCATGATATATGTTAATTGTGATGCGCCTTGATGTTATGTTGCATGATATGTAGTTAATTCATGTTATTTAGTGGGTTTTGTGCTTGTTTTAGTTTGACAGGTTGTTGTTGTTGTTTTTGCAGGCAAATTCTTATGTTGTATTTGAGGTTCAATTTGTTCCATATTTATTGGGGGTTGAGCTTCAAATCAAATTATTGCTTGTCTTAATAATTCAGGTCCGTATTTCTTTCTAGATTCTATTATGAAAACGTAAGTAAAATCTATGTTATGGTAAGATTTTTATTCAAGTAATTTTCCTCTTTTCAGATTTGAAGTCCTGATTGTAAACAGGTATATATTTTAGGTATATTTCATCATATGAGCAGGTGAGTATGAATGTATCACAATTTTTATTTGTGCCAGGTTTAATAATTGTTTCTTTTTTCAGATTCGTAGCTGCTATCTTAGTTTTAAGTAAATTTATAAGGTTTAAAAAATGTTGTTATTTGTACCCTTTGGATTCATTTATTTGTATGTACTTATTTATAATTCATGTATGTTAATTTATATATAGGTAATTTTAGTGTTAATTCATTCAGACTTTATGTATACTTATTTTAATATATTGTATTTATGTATGCTATTTTGTGTTATTAATATTGTTTATAACTTTATTATTATTTCTTTTTTAGGAATGTTTTATGACGTTCGCTGTGGGTCGAACAAATGACTTTTCAGAAAAGGAGTGCAAAAATGTTTTCCGCTTTTATAAGGATGACGTGAATAGATTACAAAGGGCGTTGGATATGCCAGATAGAAATTTAACGAATAAAGGAACACCCTTCTCAGGTAAACTTTGAATTTTAATAACATTGATGTGACCCTGAAGTATGTAATTTTTAAGGTATTGAAGGATTATGTTGGGTGTTAAGACGTCTAGCTTATCCAAATAGATATGGTGATCTGAAGAAAATGTTTCACCGACCAGTTTGTGAACTATCTCGCATCTTCAACCATATGCTCAAGTATATCTATGAGAAACATGAACATCTGCTCGCTAGTTTAAATCATACATGGATGGAACTAGCAAATTTGCAAGAATTCGCAGATGTAAAAAAATATTTATATAGAATGTATACTTAATTTGTTATATTTCAGATTCTACAAAACTTTGGGTGCCCAATTGCCAATGCTGTAGGTTTCATCGATGGAACTATACGTCCAATATGTCGTCCTCGCTTGCGTCAAGAAGTAGTTTACAGTGGATATAAAAAAATTCATTGCTTAAAATACCAAAGCATAACTTTTCCGAATGGCATAATTGGTCGGTTAGATGGTCCTATTAATGGGCATCGTCACGATTCATCAATACTACACATTTCAAGGTTATTGGAGGAATTAAAAGATAAATTTTAGTTGACAAATAGGAAAAACTTTTGCCTTTTAGGCGACTCAGGATATGCAAACCAAAAGTTTATTAAAGTACCGTACAAAAAAAATCAAATTTCATCAACAAAGCATTCAAAATTTAATGCTGATTTGTCATCTCTGTGGGTTAATGTGGAATATGGTTTTGGAAAAGTTTTGCAGTTATTTGCATTTAATGACTTCAAAAAAAATCAAAAATTGATGCTCCAGCTTTTGAAGGAACATTATATAATAAGTGTTATATTGACAAATTGCCATTCTTGCATTTATGGATCACAAATATCGAAAACCTTTCAATGTTATCCTCCTTCTATTGAACAATATATAAGGAACAATTGTAATTGAAACAAAATTATTTTAATTGATTTTTTTATTTCAAGATAATTTAAAAAAAAATACAACATTTTCATTAGTGTTAAAATAAGGCTTTTTTCACATATCACAAAATAAACAATGTATAGAAAGATAATTCAATAAACAATGTATAGAAAATAATTCAATAAACAATTATAGAAAGATAATTGAATAAACAATATGTGTATTCATGTCACATTTCACTTTGTTCGTAGTTCGTAGTTCATTTTAATACATTTGGGCTATGAACTACGAAGCTACGAAGACTACGAACAAAGTGAAACGCGACATGAATACCCCTAATGTATAGAAAGATAATTCAATTATCATTTGAAAACTTATCATATATATTTTTCATAAATGAAACCATAGAATTCATAATTTCTTTATTGGCAGCATCAGTTTCCAAACGCCGTTCTTCTATAGCAAGTTCTTTCATTCGCTCTTCATGTTTATACTCCAAACTTTTTTCGTCAAGATCATATTGTTTCAGTTGCTTTTGAAGAATAATTTCTTCCTCAATGGAACTTTTCGTTTTCGACGATTTTGGGCTGAGATTGGTGAATCTTTGCCATCTGCAAATTATTTGATATACATATATTATAGATATGCATGATATTAAATAATTTCATGCTTAAACTTTTGTTCAGCTGCTGCATCACGTTCTCCGTTAGCCTCTAACATTTCTAACTGTTTGCTTCTGCGATGATTTTCCTTCGACGTAGATGGTTGAGTAAGATCATCTTCCCAAAGATTTTCATCGATATACAAGCTTATAGTTTCTTCTTTAATTGAAATTATATCACGTAAAAGTCGTTCTCTTTCATCTTGTTGCTGCTCTGTTCCAGTTCTACATTTACAATTAATTTTTTAAGTCCCAGTTTATCAAATCAGTTCACTTACCTGCTTATCAATTCTTCTTTTAATAATTTTGCAATTAAATTATTTACTCTATCTTTTACTGTCCTTATAGATATAGTTAACCCATATGTAGTGTTTAAATTTTCCACCACATCTTTCCATTTTTCTTGTCCAAGTTGATATGGATTTAGAGATAGAACTTCCTTTAGCAGCCATATATCTTTTTCAATGTTAAAAAATACCTTGGTTTTCTAAAAAATAAATTAACAATTTTTATCTGCTAATAATGTATATTATTAATAGTCACAAACCTGTTTTTCTTTTACATCCATTTTCACGGTTTCACGTACCCTTTTGCGTACACTTGGCTTCTGTACGTCGATTGCTGCGTTTATTTGACAATTCAACGTTATTCTCAAGTCACTACGGGCTACGTTCGTGAGCAATTTCTTTTTACCCAAACTCTGCTTCACGTAACCGTAGACGTTGTGAGAGCGCGTACGTATATGCGTACGTTAAATACGTAGGAACCTACGTCTACGTCTACGTTTTTGAGATACGTTGTGTTCCCATTCTCCCTATTATCAATAAATGTATGCTTTTTTGCGCTTTTTTAAATAAATTGAGCAAAAATCCTCTCTCTTTTCACTTTTACGAATTTTAAATATTTGAGTTATTCAAACTACATAGCGCATGTCAAAAACTTGCACATATGAGGTTTGTAGTGTGTCAACCTTAAAAATTTATTAAGATAAATAAAAATGAACAGAAAGGATATGATCATAAATTGCTGTAGTGTGTCGCCGGTATAATTCATATTGTTCTACTAAAATTATTTTTGACTTTATATGTTTGTAATAAATTTGGATTTTTATAAATAAAAATTATATTTCTTTTCATTCAATGCTCTTATTTACTAACATGTATAAAAAAATATTAACACAATTTTGAACAGCGCATCGTACAGCTTTTAAATTACCGTGTATTTGACAAAATGTCTGGAATTGTTTCAGGTTCTCTAATTTTGGTATTTTAGGTTGCTTTATTTTTGCTTCCGCAACGTATTTTTCAATAAATTTAGCCTTTTCAAGTCCTTTTACAAAAATTGTTGACTGTGATAAATCCTTCAGTATGCTAGGCAATTTGTTGTAATTGATATTTCCGCTTTTCCATCTTAATCCATTTATGAAATCATCTTGCCATCTAGCCTTTGGTGACAATTCATTATAACGGCAAGGAGGCTTAAAATAATATAAGCTTGGTGTCAGGGAGCCATAATGTAGCACCGACAGCTCCTTAGCAAACTGCTGGCCATTATTTCCACTGACAAACTGAATGTCTAAAAATGATCCCGTCTGAACTCATGACTTCAACTATATAAAAGAAAATACCAAATGAGCTTTAAATGTATATTTAAATCCTTTTATGGCGTCGCACCAACACCGGCGCACCAGCTCTGGCGTCACACCAACACTGGCGCACCGACACCAGATCATAAATACTTACCTCGCTCGATATAATGCAGTAACTTACAATCACTAGGTGTTACGGCGCAGCAGCGCGTAACAGAGGTCGTCGAACCCAACAATAAAATATGGGCATGAAACGCCCTACACAACAATCACAACACAACACATAAACATAAACAAATAAAAAAAAATTAATTAAAAGGAAAAAAAACGACAATATAATTTATAAATAAATATAAACTTAATATAATCCTAATCACTAACTTAAATAATAATTAAAACTAACTTATAACTAGCTAAAACTAAGCAAAATACCTGAAAAGAAAAAGAAGGTTAAAAAAAATGACTAAAACAAATATAATAAAACATTACCTGGAAGGCACCTGGGCCAAGTGCCTTCATCCATAAAAAACCTGGAAAGCAGGGCTTTATACCTAAAATACAATAAAATTAATAAATAATTAAAATATTAACAAAAATATTAAAAAATATACAAGAAATAACAAAATTCCACTTACCAATTTTTTGATGACATGTACTGTGTTTCCATGGGCCAGGGTAGAGTTTTCGTTAAGTAAACAGAAAACTTTTTCTCTCAAGATCACTCGATGCTGTTTCCATGACGGTTCTGGGTTAAAGTGACACATAATTAATTTTACATTGCCTCGGCGTTGGTATATGTGCAGTAAAGTATACTGAAACACACACATATGCAAAACCCGGCTTAATCGGACTGGCTTCGTTGAGTTTACTTAGATTTAACGACACTTTACTCAATCCCCGTTTCCATGGGCGCTTAATCTGAGTAAACTCAGGATAAACTCTGCATGGAAACACAGTAATGTAGAACGGTCAGTTTTATCGAAAGCTCAAAGCTGGGGCACGATCGGAGAAAGCTGTTTTGTTCTAAAAATAAAAAGTATAACACTTGAAAACAAGTATAACAGCTTTCTCCCCCCCCAAGCTTTGAACTTTCGATCGATGCGCCTGGACTATAAAGTTCAAAGCATCAGGACAGAGCTTCTCATTCCGTCCAGTTTTTAATAAGCATTTTGCAACGCGATTTACAAGTTTCAGACAGGCATCGACCGTCATTGAGAATAGGCAAAGTCCATTCAGTTAAAATAAATTAATTATAGACTGGCAAAGACCGTCTTTTACTAAAAATAATTTAACCATTTATTTTCTTTCAGAGTTTAGACAGGTAGTTACTGTCTTGTGATTTCTTTGGCAGGCTTTAGTCGCCAAGATAGGGCTTTAGATAACCGATCGGTTCGGGGGTTAGTTTAGATTATATGTTGGCTTGGGCATCGGACCAGGGAATTAATTTCCACAATTGAAAAGAAATTGTATATTCTTACGTGTCAACAAGGGATTTCAAAGGTTGCAATTACCTTGAACTTCCTGGGACACTAATAAATTAGATAGAAAAAAAATTTTTATTTACGGCGTCTCGCGCCGTAACACTAGGTGTGTTCGATGACTGCTCCATCTCAAGCTGGAGCAGAAAAAATCGTCAATTTGCGTTCATTGAGACTTTTTGACAGTTCTTTTCTGCTCACAATTTCTCTGCTCTGTGTTTTTTGAGCCTGCTCTGGGTTGAGAATTCTCACTTTTTCTGCTCCACCAAATTTGTAGGAGCAGGTAGAGCAGCAAAATTCTTCTTCTTCTTTTTCTTTTGACAATCGAAAACATGAAAAATCGGAAAACTGATTTATGAATGATTTATTTGGAAAATACTTGGAAATGTTAAAAATTAAACATTAATATTTATAAAAATAACATTTCGATATTGTTCAGTTTTTTTTATTGGCATATATTTCCTCTTCTAAAATTGTCATTCATATCTAACCTCTAAAAACGGAATTTAGAGCAAAGTTGAGCAGAAAAGTGTTTTTTGAGATTGTTGCTATTTTCTGATTTTTTCTGCTCTGACATCAATTTGGCAGCTGCTCCCAATTGAGCTCCTCTGCTCTGCTCTGAACTTTTTAAGCAGTCATCGAACACACTTACTATGTTTGAGTGCTTGGAATGTAACAGGGCATTCACTCGTCGAGAGAGTCCTGTTAGACATAAAAAACGATCAACGCACACACTCAGAAACAGAGAATAGGAAGATATCTATAATGCTATGGAGTATGAGGATGATAGTAGACATAGCCCCACAGAAATCATTAGAAATAAAATGTTGAAATTAAGAAGAGGTCGGGAACATTTACAAATTCCAACACCGAAAACAGTTTCCGAACATGCTAACAGCGAGAACAGATCTAGTAATATTTTCTCTAAGCAAGTGCAGATGGATACATATGAAGAGAGTCAAGCGGAAGCATATAATAACAAAAATTCAATTCTTGGAGTAGACCACAGCTCAGATTCAGAGTCAATTACAAAACGAGCAAAGTTGGTTAAAGATGTAAATCAATATAGTGAAAACTATGGTGAAATTCGCCAATACCCTTGTAAAAACCAAGATGATGAGTCAAAATTGTATACTTCTGAAGAAGGAGAAGATGATGAAAATTTGAAAAGTTCGGATTTAGAATCAATTAACAAAGTCTCAACAAAACGAGACAAGTTGGTTGAAGATACGAATAATTACACTGAAAACTTTCCTCAATATCGCTACAAACACCATCAATTAAATATTCAAGATGGATATGATGATGAGGGAAATTCAAACTTATGCGACCTCATGAACACGATTGAGCTAGCAAATGCATTAACGAATAATCGTATAACAAAAAAGTTTTTTAGAGGAGTCTTTCCATGCAACCATTTACCGCTAAAAATAAAAAAAACCTGCATGCGTAATAGCTAATACGGATCCTGCACATAAAGCCGGGAATCATTGGGTAGCATTTTATTTTCCAAAACAAGGACCTGCGGAATACTTTGACTCGTTTGGAAGATACCCAGCCAATCTTTACATTAAAAAAATTTTATTTGATAATTCGACCACTTTTTTAAATAATAAAAAACGATTGCAAGGACATTATTCATCAACTTGTGGGCATTATTGCTGCGTGTTTCTATATTCCCGATGTAGGGGGCGAGATCTGAAAACTTTTTTAAATCAGTTTTCCTCGAGTGATGTAGATTTAAATGACAAGAAAATAATTAATTTATTTTTAAAATATTTTGCACAGGGTGGCTGGAATTTTTGTAACCAATCATGCAGATCTGAGATTAGAGCTATAAAATTCTGGACATAAAGTGTTAGTATTTAGAGTACACGTTTAATTTGAGCAACATGGAGATATCACGAAAGAGACAAGAGATATCATACTGAAGCAGACGGAACTATACAAATTATCGGAGATATTGAAATTTTTCGCTACCTCTACCGATTGTCTAAAGCAGAGGCGTCCAAACTTTTTGCTGCGAGGGCCAGTTTGGTATTTAAATTCATTAGCGGGGGCCAAGCATTGTAAATATGTGAATTAAAAAACCTTATTACAAGTAAAGCAGCATTGAATTTTATTTTTTATAGTAAATTACAGATATAACAATACTAAACAAACATGTCTAAATTATATTATTATAAAATTATTTCATGAAATTTTTAATGGGAATGGTGGAACTGGGTTTTTTCCTGGAGAGTTTCTTCAAAGTTGGGATTCAAATCGGAAACACCAATTATTAGCAATGATTGCAAATGATCATCCGATAAATTTGCCCTATATTTAGATTTCAGATACTTCATCCTGGAAAAAGTTTGTTCGCACATATAGGTAGTGCCATACATAGAAATAAATTTACCAGCCAATTGCTTTAAATTTGGAAACTCTTTTGCGTCCAAAAATTTGTAAAAATCGATCAAGTTTCCTTCCTTGTACTTGTTCTTGATTTGATCGCTAGCTTGAACATCAATTATTTCCATTTGAAACTGACTTGAAACGTCGCCAACGTTGCAGTCATATGGATTTTGAAACAGCCGAATTTCCCTTGAATTTATGTCAAGATCAGAAAAACGCTTTTGAAATTCTAGTTTTAACTCCGCGATTACTTTTACTGCAAATATGGTGGGAAATCTTTCGTCAGTTTCTGTACTAAATTTTTCACAGCACGTGAAATGGGAAAAATTACATTCATTCATATGACTTTCGAGCAATATCAGCTTGGCTCTGAATGGTTTGATTTGCTCGAATAAATCACAAATTAAGTTGTTTTTACCTTGGAGCTTTAAATTCAAGTTATTTACGTGTGTCACGACATCTGCAAAAATTGCCAACTTCCAGAGCCACTCTGCATCCGATAAAAGCGGTTCAGGGTGATTCTTTTCCGCAAGAAAAATTTTAATTTCCTTTCTGAGCTTGAAGAACTGCAATAACACTTTTCCACAGCTAAGCCATCGAACTGCTGTATAATACGACAAGTCAACAGACTCAGATTCAATTTCTTCGAGGAAAGATCGAAATTGGCGATGATTGAGTGCACGTGATCGAATAAAGTTTACGACAGAAACAACTGGTTTCAAAACGCAGCTCATGTCGACATGTTTTACACATAGGGCTTGTTGGTGGATGATACAGTGCAGAAAAATTGGTACTGTTGCTCCTGCGCTTTCACAAGCTTTTCTTATTAGCCCAACCACCCCAATATTTGCACCAGACATGTTTCTTCCTCCGTCAATTGTCACACCTTGGAGTCGATTCCAGTCCAAGTTATATTTGGTCAACGTCTGTTGTAGTTCCTTAAAAATATCTGCTCCAGTTGTAGTGCCATGCATGCTGTTAACCGATGCTAATTCTTGGGTGACATTAAGATCGTCGTCAACTCCACGAACAAATACTAAAAGTTGTGAGGTGTCACTAACGTCGGTCGATTCATCCATCGCGATAGAATAGTGAGTGAAACGCTGTGCTTTCCCAGAAATCTGGTGGAGTATATTATTGCCAATATCGTCAATTCGACGAGCAACAGTATTGCGGGAAAGACTTATCGTTTTGAAAAGTTTCACCTTTTCCGGACATAATACCCCAACAGCTTCCATCATACACTCTTTAACGATGTTTCCATCCATAAAGGGTTTCCCTTTTTTCGCCAACAAATAAGCAACTTTCATGCTAACTAAAGTCAATGATTCATTTTCCGAGTTTGCCTTCCTAAATAAATTTTGCTGAGAAGACAAACTACGACTCATTTTTTCAAATTTTTCAGTACGCTGCTTGTCCTTAAATTGTGAGTAAGCTGAAACATGTTTTGTTTCATAATGTCGACGTAAATTGTATTCCTTCATTACAGCAACAGTGTCATTGCAAATTACACATAAAGCTTTGCCATTCTTTGACTGCGATTGCACAAAGAAATATTTGAATCCCCATTCTTCTTTAAAAACGCAGCACTCGTCATCTACTTTTCTTCTTTTTGTTTCCATGTTCAACTTTAAAAAATAATATTAACATAATAATTAAGTTATAATATATTAAATATAAATCTAAACATACCAATTTACAATATATCAACTGTAAAGAATGTAAATAAACTCCGCGGCCGACGAATTTTTGGTTTGTCGTGGACAATCTCGTAGCTTTGCAGGCACTGCAGGCACAGATAGAATAGAAGTGTGTGTATTCAAATGCGAACTAACGAGATGTGGCTTGAGCACGACGCACACACCGCGCAGTTGCTTTACTTTCTACTTTTTGCGCGTTGCCGCCGCGTAGTGTCAGAAGATGTTTGTGTTTTGAGTCGGGGTTTCGTGTTGGTGGGCATACATGTGAGTCATGTGGTGGTGTTGGCTGGGATAGAAAATTTGTTTACTTTTATAATTAATGAAAATCTTTATTTAATTATTCATGTAGTCGAGCGGCCGAGTCGTATCGCAGAATACAGAAAAAACTTGAATACCAGACTGTACTTTTTCGAGCGTGATACCGTGCTCATTCTAACCGAATGCGCTCTTCATCTGCGCGAGATCTAATACCGACGCGCCACGCTACATTTATATTTTACGAAATTTTTCAAAATCCTTGGCGGGCCGGATAAAATCGCCTGCCGGGCCGGGTTTGGCCCGCGGGCCGTAGTTTGGACACCTCTGGTCTAAAGGAATACTGCAACAAGTATGAGAAAAAATGCAAGGAAAAAAAATGTTTTAACCCTAACATACGAAGATTTTTTTATTCCAAGTAGGACTTCTTATGTACATTTGAATTATTCGCGTCTTTTTTTACGAAATACCTATGCATTGTATTACTGTAACGGTCGGTTATTTAGTGCAAAATTCTTATTATTAATTATTCCCCCCATCTATCGGAAATTTCAGAAACTAATAGTCCAATCACTTCAGGAGCTTTTTGATGCGAAACTTTTTGAATCACGTAGGCAAAGAAAAACAAAATTTTTCTTGAAAGAAAAAAAAATTGAAAATTTTGGAGAGTCGGGATTGAGGAGTGAACAATTACAGTTCGGGGCTGAAGCGGTGATAAATACAGTCGGAGTATCAAGTCGAGTTATTCAGTACCAAGGAGGTCTGGTTTGAGAATTGGCCGGGAGTTTGTTTTACTGCGGCCGGGCGAAAGGAAGAAAACTGTTTAATATCGGCTACTGCTGTTACCGATACGGTTTAGTGAAGATTTTATTGTGGAAAAAGAAGAAAAATAATAATACAACCCCCGTTAAGTGTTGCAATACCGGAGGGTTAGTTACAGGAGCAGAAGGACAGAAGGAATATCGTTTTTCGTTTTTTTTGTCGCAAGGCAAAACCTAATTACGTTTTGGAAAAAAAACAAAAAATCAAAGGAAGACGAAACGAGTTTGGTGTATTATATCTCGAAAGGGACACTAATCTGGCGGTGCTGTGTAGGAGTGGCCATACCAGAAACGTCTGTGCCGGAGGTAAATTTTATTTATATTTTTGTTTGCGCTTCGTGGGTCATGTAAGAAGAAGAGTCCTCCAAGAAGAAAACATTTTTCTAAAGTTCCATTTAGGCTACTCGTTGTTTTACACGGGTAAATAAAAAGACGTTGTTTTACTTTATTGTAAACATATAGCGTCGATTGTATAGGAAGTGAGACGCAGCCATCGGTCAGTTAAAGAAGTCACCAGGCATAATACATTGTTGTCACACCTGGACGACCCTGAAGTGTTAGTGATTGCCTGTATTGAAATTTCGGACAAAGGCTGCAGCAATTGAGGCTAGATAACACCACTGGTGGGTGACCTTATACGGAGGCTATTATAACCAAGAGTTCCTTAACGTCTGTGACCATACATATTTGGGTACGTCTGGTGAGCAAAATATTGAGGCAGAAGTAACGTCGAGAATTACGCGAACTACAAGGGAGGAAACCGGATTGACTAATTTCACAACGTGCAAAGCACCCGTCCTGGGGAGAAGTAATGATCCGTAGCTGTTGCCACCGGACACTCAGTAGCTCGCTGTTGGGCCCGGAGCGCCTCGAGTTCCTGTCTAAGTTGTTGTAATTGCTCCACGAACTCCGGGGTAGTTGCCTCGGGAGGGGAAATCTCTTCCGAGATGGTTTGAGAACGGCCCGGAATATCGCTTCCATCAGAAGCGGGAGCGGTATTCTTTCCACTTCGAAGTTCCATTTATCCAACGTATTACCCAGAAATCCAAAAATAAATAAGAATGGGGATTTCTGCTGAATGCTAACCGCTCTATAAGCAATACCCGTGCAAAATGTGTGCACTACTCTAGCGCAAAAAAAATTGCAACAACAACTGATACTCCAAGTAGTATTTCTCAACCATATACACAATAATTAAAAAAAAGAGAAACAAGTTAATTGGTCTTTACTAGCCGCGATATAACCAATACCCGTAAACAGTATATGCCACAAGATCGGGACTAACCAACAAAAGAAACAAATTAATAAAACTGATGATAAAGTCGGTACTACTACGTTACTTGCAGATAACCTAATGAAAACAATTCCGTGAGCCGTCTATCCACGATAAAGCTACCCTTATTTGGTTTCAAAGTTACCCTAACAATAGTTATATTAACTCCCAATAACCCAAAACCATACACTAGTTAAACTAGTTGGGATGTGGCTTTTGACCCTTTCGGTCCACAAGATTAACTTCCCAGTATTCGTTCAAACAAAAAAACGACTCGAACGATTTTTATGAAAATCTTTTCAGATCATACTTCCTTTAACACGCTTTGAACGGCATCTTAACGAAGGCGGTATCTTTTTTGGTTCTCGCGAAATCGTGCCGGTACAAAAATCACTTAAGTCGTTCAAACAAAAAAACGGCTCGACCGATTTTTATGAAAATCTTTTCAATTCATATGTCCTTTAATACGCTTCGAACGGCACCTTAACGAAGTCGATATCTTTTTTGGTTCGCGCGAAATCGTGCTGGTACAAAAATCACTTAAGTCGTTCAAACAAAAAAACGGCTCGACCAATTTTTATGAAAATCTTTTCAGATCATATTTCCTTGAACACGCTTCGAACGCCACCTGAACGAAGTCGATATCTTTTTCGGTTCGCGCGAAATCGTGCAGGAAAAAATGACCACATACGTACGCACACACACACACACACACACACACATATTTCTTCTCAAATTTTTGCTTAAAATGCTATTGGGACCTTGAAACGTGTAAATACATTGAAAATTTCAAATCCGATTTTCGGACCGATTACAATAACTTCCTACTGGGAAGTTAAAAACTTAATGTGCAAAATAATTTTGTCGGTGTTACAACGTTTTGGTGTAATTCAATATATTACTAAGTCAAGTTCCAGGATGGTTGGAAAAAAATCTCTATCCCCAGGATCCTCGGTGGCCGAGGTCATCGTTGTCAGTCGGTGATAGTTATGAGACATAGCCAACACCGAGTGTCATCGACAACTCCGGTAACACGTCTTCATCTACTCGAACGACATGAAGGGTCTACCTCAACATAAAAAAACAAAGAAATCTTCTTCGCAAATAATAACAATTTTAATTTGATTCCGCTGTCCAACCACAACTGAGCTACACTACGGAAAATCAATCAGCAATGGGGACAGACTGGAGAGAAAAATAATAAAAGCACAAGGAAAAAGCCGGATGTACCTCAACACAAAAGTCCACAGGGCGCAGGTGATTAGCCAGACGGTTAAGCCTGTGCGGCCTCCTAGAGGTGCACCTGAAGTGACCCCATCCCTTACCACATTTCGACCAATTGTCTAAAGTGCAATAAAAGAAAAAAGAATTTAGGGGGACTGAATGGATTAAAGAAGTCCACGGGACGCAGTGGGCAGGCGATATGACGCCTGTTACTTCAGACGGTTAAGCCCGAGTTACAACTCAAACGTCCATCAGCAAAAAGTAACAAGGATCCTGTCCACTGAACGAAGCACTGGCAGGCGGTATGACGCCTGATACTCAGGACGACGAGCAAAAAACAGGACAGAAGAACTCCAGACTCAGCCTTCACCCATGGCCAAGCGGTCATACGCTTGTTAGCCTGCGGTGCCGGTAAGCCTAGTTCAAAGATGCCTAAAGCGAAGAAGATAACATGATGCGGGATAATCTAAAAGCGAAAGCAAAGTAAAATTCACACTGAATTTAGACAATTGAGATAAATCTGTAAAAAGGGGCAGTGGTGGTGAACCATAGTCAAAGATAATTTTAATAAGTGGCAGACGTTGGCCGCCATTTATGAAATAAATGGGCGCCGGAATTTAACATTGGAAACTTGTTTGCCAAAGCGTTGGGATGAAAGCATTCGTTGGGCGCCATTTATGTACCGGCACAATGGAGCTCCTTGCTGGGGGACAGCAAGGCTACTACCATCGTGCTTGGGTAAACATAAAGAAATTTTGAGACCACATCCTCCCTAGTTTCCTAAATTTTGATAGGGGATGCTAAACCGGCCACACGGTTTACGCTAGCTCGCCGGTGGGGGCGTGGGGTTGTGTGACCGGAACTCTACACATATGATTCACCACTTACCTATTAGTTAAAAGGGAGATCTCTTCATACCGTTCTTGTCCTAGGTTAGCCAAAGGTATTCATCGCTGGAAGTCCCAACGACCTAGTGAACCTGTAATTGTTCAACGCGACTTCGAGAAGACCCTGGAGAGAAAGCAAAACCCGACCATCCTGGATAAATTACCCCCTTAGGCTGTCATGTCTAGTAATACTATTGGAGTTAAAGAATTTGATTTGACAACAACTATATTATATAACAATGACAACTCAATACAATATTTTTAATTTAACACCAAAATAAAAGGTAAGTTTGAATTAACTAGTAAATAAGTGTAATGCAAAAAAAATATCCTTACAATATAGGTAATGTGGATGTCACCATCTATTACCATTAAACAACACGGTCCAGCCAATACCGGACAGGAAAAATACAAATCGTCGCTCTGGTACCAGTCGATGATTCCTGTTTTTTTTTTCAACATACAATATCACCCCAATAACATTTAGGTGGTTATCAAAGTAATCTAGGTCATTACGTATTATCATTAACGGTTAATAACGAAAAAAACAAAAAAATGTAACGAGTACCATTTGTAAGAAGAGTGTGTGATTATTTTGCAATATACGAAGCTGTAACTGTAATATATGAATCTGTAACTAGGATATAATATTTTGTAAATATAATATATTAATTTGTAAATATAATATCATAACTTGTAAATAAAATATAATCTAAGAATTTGTAATTATAATATCATATAAGGATTTGTCAATATGATAATTTGCAACAGGTGTTAAAAGTATTATACAATCAAAGTCGTTATATGGTGATAATTTAATATTAAAAGCTAAACCACGTACCAGGAACAGCCAATTGATCGGGGCCCCAAGGTATTGTAATTATCTATAATCACTGTACTGTCAATTCCGGTGGACGGGTGCTTTGCACGTTGTGAAATTAGTCAATCCGGTTTCCTCCCTTGTAGTTCGCGTAATTCTCGACGTTACTTCTGCCTCAATATTTTGCTCACCAGACGTACCCAAATATGTATGGTCACAGACGTTAAGGAACTCTTGGTTATAATAGCCTCCGTATAAGGTCACCCACCAGTGGTGTCCCCGGTTATCTAGCCTCAATTGCTGCAGCCTTTGTCCGAAATTTCAATACAGGCAATCACTAACACTTCAGGGTCGTCCAGGTGTGACAACAATGTATTATGCCTGGTGACTTCTTTAACTGACCGATGGCTGCGTCTCACTTCCTATACAATCGACGCTATATGTTTACAATAAAGTAAAACAACGTCTTTTTATTTACCCGTGTAAAACAACGAGTAGCCTAAATGGAACTTTAGAAAAATGTTTTCTTCTTGGAGGACTCTTCTTCTTACATGACCCACGAAGCGCAAACAAAAATATAAATAAAATTTACCTCCGGCACAGACGTTTCTGGTATGGCCACTCCTACACAGCACCGCCAGATTAGTGTCCCTTTCGAGATATAATACACCAAACTCGTTTCGTCTTCCTTTGATTTTTTGTTTTTTTTCCAAAACGTAATTAGGTTTTGCCTTGCGACAAAAAAAAACGAAAAACAATATTCCTTCTGTCCTTCTGCTCCTGTAACTAACCCTCCGGTATTGCAACACTTAACGGGGGTTGTATTATTATTTTTCTTCTTTTTCCACAATAAAATCTTCACTAAACCCTATCGGTAACAGCAGTAGCCGATATTAAACAGTTTTCTTCCTTTCGCCCGGCCGCAGTAAAACAAACTCCCGGTCAATTCTCAAACCAGACCTCCTTGGTACTGAATAACTAAAGAAATCTTCTCGCCAAAAATCCAGACTCGACTTGATACTCCGACTGTATTTATCACCGCATCAGCCCCGAACTGTAATTGTTCACTCCTCAATCCCGACTCTCCAAAATTTTCAATTTTTTTTCTTTCAAGAAAAATTTTGTTTTTCTTTGCCTACGTGATTCAAAAAAGTTTCGCATCAAAAAGCTCCTGAAGTGATTGGACTATTAGTTTCTGAAATTTCCGATAGATGGGGGGAATAATTAATAATTGTGGCAGTCTTTCCCAGCCTCTATCGGAAAAACTTGACAACAGACACAACTTGACCGGATTAGTAGCAGAGACAAATGCTTGCTGCTACGGCAATTTTTCATTGATAGTTCGTTTTTCAATCGATCAAGATTGCTTTGGAACAAAATAAAATAAATTAATAAAAACATTGAAGAGACATAAGATTGACTTGTTTTTATTTCGTTCGCTTATGGTTGTTACACGGAGTTGCAATCAGACAGCGACATTGGTGACCCCGAAGAGTTTAAGAGCCCAAAGTTCTAGGAGGATTCCGAGGAAAAAACGGACGCATAAAATGGCGTTGAACAGGAATAGAGAAGACCAAGGAGCTCCTCAGAAATCTGGCAGCGACAGCGACAGCCATGTAAAAAATGTTGGAGGTTCGCAAATCAGATTGCCACATTTCTGGAGGAACGATCCTGAACTTTGGTTTGCCCAAGTAGAGGCCAGGTTCCACACGCACCGATTAGTCGACGACGACGAGCGTTACTTTGTAGTTTTAGCTTCGATCGAGGACCCACAAATCCTCAGCCAAGTCTCGGATATCATTAGAAAACCCCCCCAAATAGGAAAATACCAGTCTTTGAAAGACAAACTTATCACGCGATTTACCGAATCGAAAGAGAAGTTGCTACAAAAATTATTTACAGAGCTGGAGTTAAAAAATAAAACGCCTTCACAACTTCTCCGAGAAATGTTGAACATTGCCCCCGAAGGCATGAATGAAGAGGTGATGAAATCCTTGTGGTTACAGCGCATGCCGGTAAGTGTTAAATGTGTCCTTTCAGCCACTGAGGATTTGGAATTAAATAAATTAGCTGAGATTGCTGATAAAATCCTCGAACACACTAACACGCTTGAGCCCCAGGTAGCAGCTGTAAGTGAATCAAGCTCGAGTGTAAACAGCAGACTGGACAAGATAGAACAACAGCTACAGGTAGTGTTGAAGTCGATGAAGCAATTGACTACGAGGCCCCGTTCACGCAGCCGAACGAGGTCAACGACACCTGTACGCGACGAGAATTGCTACTACCACAACAAATACGGAAGCAAAGCTACAAAATGCCGTGCACCGTGCAAATTTGTAGAATTTAACAAGGAAAACTAATTCCTGTGGCGACCATGGAGACAGGCCGTCATGGTGATAATAATCCATGTCTCCAATCTGAAAATAGACTATTTATTAAAGAAAAAAAATCTAATCAGAAATTTCTCGTTGATTCAGGTTCCATTGTTTCAATTGTTCCCGTTAACTTTACTAATGACAGGCCGAAACCCAGCAGCTTCAAATTATATGCAGCAAATTCAACAACCATCGACACCTATGGTGTACATCGCATGGAGTTGAACCTAGGTTTGAGACGATCCTACAAGTGGGTATTTATTATTGCCCAAACCCAGGTACCAATTATTGGAGCTGATTTTTTAAGCAATTTTGGACTTCTTGTAGATTTGAAGAACCAGCGACTCGTGGACAGCACCACAGCGTTATCCAGACAAGGAGAGCTGGCACCGACAACCATCTACGGAATAACAACCGTGAACAACAAATTTGAATATCATCAGATAATCAAAAATTATCCCAGCATAACACTACCAATGGTTAAAGTTGCTCCGTCGACAAGCAAGGCACCTCCCCATCAAATTTTTACAACTGGCCGACCGTTAGCTGAACGGCCACGTCGACTATCTGGCGAGAAACTTCAAACGGCCAAAAATGAAATTGAAGGCTTGTTAGATAGTGGAGTTTGTCAACCATCAAGCAGCTCGTGGGCAAGCCCAATTCATATGGTTGCGAAGAAAACTGGTGGTTGGAGGCTTTGCGAGGATTACAGGAAACTAAATGCCCAAACGATTCCAGATCGTTACCCCATAGCTTACATAACAGACTTTACAGAAAGATTATATGGTAAGGAAATTTTTTCAACTATTGATTTAGTTCGTGCCTACTACCAAATCCCGATGGCCAAAGAACATATCCCAAAGACGGCAATTAGTACACCGTTTGGATTATTTGAATTTCTGGTTATGCCTTTCGGTTTAAGGAACGCAACGCAGTCCTTTCAACGCTATATGGACAGCATTTTTCGCGACCTGGACTATGTGTGCTGTTACATCGATGACATCCTGGTCATGTCCGCTGATGCAGTTGAACATGGTCAACACCTTGAAGAAGTTTTCAAGCGACTTCACGATGCAAACTTGCGCATCAACTTAAATAAATGCATTTTTGGAGCAAGCGAAGTGACTTACTTGGGTTACACGATAAACAAGGACGGCTGTAAACCACCCGCAGAGCGTATCTCCGCGATTAAGAATTACCCTAAGCCGCAAACCATCGCAGAACTTCGTCGATTCCTAGGCGTTCTAAATTACTTCCGAAGATGTATACCACATGCAGCCCAATTACAAGCCCCACTCAACGAACTACTAAAAAATTCAAAAAAGAATGATAAACGTCCAGTGGTTTGGTCTGATGAAATTGAAGAAGCATTCGAAGCTTGTAGAACAAGTCTATGTGATGCAGTCCAACTGGCACACCTGGGCCAGAACAAACAACTCGCACTCACAACCGATGCGTCAGACACAGCAATTGGTGGTGTACTGGAACAACAAGATAAAGGAGAATGGAGACCGCTTGGCTATTTTTCACGGAAGATGAGCCCAACAGAGCAAAGATATTCTACATATGATAGAGAGCTTCTGGCTGTTTTCGCTTCAATAAAATTTTTTCGTCATATACTCGAAGCACGAACTTTCGTAATTAGAACCGACCATTTACCATTAACGCACGCATTCGCGCAGAAACCAGAGAAAGCCTCTCCTCGTCAATTACGACAATTAGATTGGATCTCACAATTTTCCACAGATATAGTTTATATTCCAGGTAAGGACAACACAGTAGCTGATGCACTATCACGTATCAGCATGATCACTACACCGACAGTGGTGGAACCGGAAGAACTACAAACAGAACAGCAGAGAGACGAAGAGTTGAAGGAATTGTTAAAAGGATCATCCTCACTGAAACTTCAAAAATTATCCTTCAAGGAAGACTGTTCAGTGTACTGCGAAACAGAAACTGGAACGATACGTCCATATGTTCCTCAACCTTTAAGGTATCGTATATTTAGCTCCATATATGGATTATCACACCCAAATGGGAAATCCACTTCAACACAAATTAGGCAAAAGTACGTTTGGCCACAGATGAAGAGGGATATAATAGAATGGTCACGCAGATGCATTTCTTGCCAAAAGGCAAAGATACAACGACACCAAAAAAATGCCATAACACCATTTAAATTACCTGACCATCGATTCGATCACGTCCATATGGACATTGTGATCTTACCACTAATTCAGGGATTTCGTTATTGTTTAACAATAATAGACCGTTTTTCAAGATGGCCTGAGGCGATTCCACTTAAGGACATAACCGCAGACACGATTGTGACCGCATTTTATTCAAATTGGGTCGCAAGATATGGAACACCAAAGACTATAACTACAGACCAAGGCACTCAATTTGAGTCAGAGCTATTTAAATCACTCACTAATATGCTTGGATCTAGAAGAGTTCGCACTTCACCATACCACCCAGCATCGAATGGACTGATTGAGAGGTGGCACCGTTCATTTAAATCCGCTTTAATGTGTCACCCAGGGACTTCATGGTTGGACCTCCTGCCTACGGTACTTTTAGGACTTCGGACCTGTTTTAAGGAAGACATTAATGCTTCGGCTGCCGAGTTCTTATTTGGATCACCACTTCGAGTTCCTGGAGAATTTTTCACCGACATAGACACATGCATTGATCCGCAAATATTCATTGAGAAGTTTAGAGAACACATGCGAGCCATCAAACCACTTCCAACAGCAAATCACGGCAATCGTCGCTTGTTCAGACATAAGCATTTAGAAGATTGTACACATGTTTTCCTGAGAACCGATGCTGTTAAGAAACCATTAGAACCACCATATTCCGGACCCTACAAGGTATTAAAGAGAATTAATGACAATAATTTTATAATTAAAATAGGCGAAAAAGAAACCACAATCTCAACAGAGAGATTAAAACCAGCGTACACCGTCATCGAAGATAACCCGACTGACAGCTCATCACGAGAGAAGTCACATACAATAGATGAACAAAACCAGTGGACATCTAACTCCAATGCAGGCACAGGAAAATTGAGGACCTACAGCAACAAAAGAAAATCAAGTGGGAACTACAATGTGGCGCTGGCGCTGGTGCTGCCGCTCTTCTTGGCGCTGGCTTTTTCTCTGGCGCGCGCCATGTAGCTGAGTGCAACTACAATGCGTGGCGCTAAGTCATGTCAAAATTTTAAAAACGGATGAAGCGGATTGGTTCTGTTTGTTGCTTAAGTTAGTGGAAATGGGGCAATGCAAAAAAAATTCATTGGAAATTATTTTTTTTACAGGAAAAACCAAAAATTGATTAAATACGAATGTTTTTTGGGATACTTTTGACTTCAGCGCCCTCATTTATCAAAATTCCCAACTGGCTGGTGTACTGGCGCGCACCAAAAGTAGAAAGTAGGCAAAAGTGAGCGGCAGCGCAAGCACCACGCGCCAAGGCCAGCTACACATTGTAGTTGCACTTCGGGTGGGCTACGTTTTTTACTTTTGACAGCTTGCGATACAGCGCCAGCAGCACGCGCCAGCGCCTCATTGTAGTTCAGCCTTCAGTCTCCTTTCAAGACCCGTCTACGACCTGTCTATTAAGAAGGGGGTAGCTGTGGCAGTCTTTCCCAGCCTCTATCGGAAAAACTTGACAACAGACACAACTTGACCGGATTAGTAGCAGAGACAAATGCTTGCTGCTACGGCAATTTTTCATTGATAGTTCGTTTTTCAATCGATCAAGATTGCTTTGGAACAAAAATAAAATAAATTAATAAAAACATTGAAGAGACATAAGATTGACTTGTTTTTATTTCGTTCGCTTATGGTTGTTACACGGAGTTGCAATCAGACAGCGACATAATAAGAATTTTGCACTAAATAACCGACCGTTACATTACTAATCTTATTTTTGATTCGATTAATTTTGAAATAAATAAATAAATAAAAAATATATATAAATTGTTTTATTTAAAACTTTTATTTATGTACAAATAAATGCTTTTGGCTTTCCTTCAATTCTGTGTTCCTGTTACTTTACTTTTAGATCCGCTTTGTACATAAGTTTTGTTTTTAAAGTTTTTGTTTGTTGTATCATAAATTTAATTTTTTCAAATAATATTATTAACTGTTGTTAATAATTAATATCCATCCTTTCTTTCTATAGTACGGTATGTCGTTTTCTTCAGAGTTTAGGATCATATTTACCATTGTTGGCGCGTCAACATTGGTGCACCAAGAACGACAATAGTTTATTTAAATAAATCTTTGGTGACAGTGAAAGTTTTTAAAAACAAAGTTAGAATGAAAACAAAGTGGCTGTAAAGCAAAGTAAGTAAAAGGAACACAGACTTAAAGAAAGGCACAGCTCATAATCGTAACAAGAATTTTACAACAAAAACTGATTAGGCAGCAAACAACTGATTCTGCCCAGCAATTTTTGTCTGTCTTTACTCAGTTAATGAAATAAAAAACTTTATCGATATAATTAGATATAATTGTCTCATTAGGGCTTTTAAAAAATATCTGTAGAAAATAAATGTCCAAAAATAGTTGTTGAGAAAATTAGCTACAAAAATGTAGAAGCAATAAAAATTGTTCACAAAACATAAAAAACAACAATAACAATAGCATAATTTTATTATACAAATGTATAATTTTTGTGCTAGTTCTTTAGAATACATTGGTATTTAAAACTAAAATTGTTTTGTATTTTTAATAAAATAAAAACAAATTAAGGTGTGTATCGGCCGTAAAGATTAAACAATTATTGGATTTTTTCATTCACACACACAAAATTATATTTTTTTCGCTGCTGCCAAATGGTTGAAAGAATGAATTTTGTATTTTATATGAAAATAAATTTCATTTAATAGTTATTCGAAAATAATAATTTTAAGATTGTTTTAAAAAATGTTAAAAATGAATTCGCCTCGTAAATTTTTATTTTATCGTAAGATTAGTTTTTTCAGATTTCTAATTTGTTGCAACTATGCAATAACACTGACTTCACGAGAATTATTTTTCGCTTTTTGTGTGTACAACTAGGTGGCTTGTTCATAAGTGGTAGTATCAAGTGAATCTAAAAGCAAAGTAACAGGAACACCGACTTGAAGAAAAGCTAGAAGCACAATTACTGCAGTTGCAAAGAGCCCTCGAAATCTGGTATAAGAAAACACAAATAAAAAATGCTCCCAGAGGAAGCAGCCAAGCAAATTGATTTTGTCAGTGATCTTGGTCGCAACTGCAAAAAGACCGCGAAACCTGGTGTAAAGAAAAACAAAAACAGCAACTAAGCATATTGACTGTACTAGGAGGTATTTTACTTGCAGAAAATTTTGCTAAAGTGCATAACTTTTTTCAAAAGCTTTTCATTCAAGTCAGTAAACAAACTACATATGTACTTATTTTATATTGAAAACTTTTACACCTCCATTGAAAGCCATGGCTCGTATAAAACATACATTCTGCGCTTCTAGTCTTCGGTTGAGTTTTTTTGCAAAGATTCTGCTCGATCAGAACCGTTTCCACAACAGCAAAGTATAAGGCAAGCAGTCTTAGCGCTTGGATAATATTGTTTGTAAAATCGTGGCCATCATAAATCATTGGCCTTGCCGGCTCTCTGTCTCTTATTTCCTTTCATATGTAGTGCTCAAGATAAATTCTTGCTTTCATCGTCCACAGTGTCTGCCTGCTGGGGCAAGAGGCACCTCGCGTAACTTTGTTATTCATATGTTGAGGCTCCTCTTAAGCAGCAGCAATCCACGTGAAAAATTTGCTTCGCTGGGAATTTACCTGGTTTTCTTGTTGAAGATCCACACGGGCTGCTGCTGCAGTTTTTTTGTTTTCGTTTTATTTTTTCTTTCGTAGGCCCTTGCAGCTACCATCACGATCATGTGCACATTATTTTCGGCGGGTCGTACAGGTAAACCTCGCAAGATCTAAAAATAGAATTCTACAACTGCATATATGTACACAAATAACCCGACTTCATCACAGTGTCTGGCTGTGGAGCGGGGGGCACATGTGCAGACCGTAGTTATGTAATAAGCCGTCGGCCCAGTCATTGTCACTAGCTGCACTTCCCACTCTCACTTTTTCTTCCGTCAAATTGCTGCTGCCGCAGTTTTTTTGTTTTTGTTTTGTTTTTTCTTTCTTTGTCATTTTGCAGGCTCTTGCAACTGCCATCACGATCATGTGCACTAGTGGTGGGCGAAATGGCTCTTTTCAGTGAACTGGTTCGTTTGGTTCCGCTCACTAAAAAGAACCATTCAAAAGATCCGTTCATTCGGTTCATTTGGCTCATTTGTCGTAAATTTGGTGAAAACTTCAAAACTTGGAGTGCCCTTAAATACAATTACAAACACACATACAGTTCAATACAAAACTAGACAAGCCATGCAGCCACGTTTGAAAAAATTTGCTACTGATAAGAATTAATGAATTTCCTAATAAAATCAAACTTCCAGTTCGCACTAATTCACTCCCCTTAAGATATACTATATTCTATTCAAATAAATTAAAAACAATCTCCTCTTAAAATCTCTTTTCCGTTACATTTCATAAATAATCCTCCTACACTCGAATAATACGAGTGAAATTCTAATTAGAACTCTTCGTAAATCTTAAATGTTCTTCATAAAACTTTTTTAACTCTTATCTATTTCAAAATGTCTATTTCCAATTGGAATTGCTTAGAGAGAAATTGCAACTCACATATTATCAATACAAGCAAAACAAGTTCTCTGAGAAATATATCGCACCCCTTATGTATTCATTGTGATTCATTCATTCGCTCTTTTTTCAGATCATTCAAAAGTTCAGGTCATTTCATTAGAGACCCGTACATTTCGTTCTTCGTTCATGGTTCATAACACAGTTCAGTATCACTGAACCAGTGCAGTACCATTGAACGAGTGAACGGAACATGTACTACTTAGTGTACCAGTTCATTTGGCTCAGTACACTGTTCCGTTCAGTACGAACGGATCATTCGCGAACGACACAGCACTAATGTGCACATTATTTTCGTCGCGTCGTACAGGTAAACCTCGCAAGATCTAAAAATAGAATTCCACAACTGCATATATGTACACAAATAACCCGACTTCATTCAACTGCCGTCTTGGTCAAGTTGGCTAAGGCGTTGGTCAAGTTGGCTATCAAGCCTTGGTCAGACCGATTTTGACCTATGGTTGTCCAGTATGGTTCAACATATCTCCCTTTTATATGGAAAAGCTTCGGGTCTTCGAAAGACAATGCTTAAGGGCGTGCTTAAGGTTGTATCGGACACCCGAATCTGGCTTCACGAAGTTTCACGCCAACAATGTCCTCTATGATAAGGCATTTGTTAATAGGATCGACAACTTCATAATCAAGTTGATTCGAAGGCATATTGTTAGAGCGACGGTGAGCGACAATCCTCTTATTCGGGGAGCGTTCTACCCGAACGCTGAATATCACAGAGCTGCTTGTGAACGCGGCTTTATCCCTCCAGAGGCATTTGTCTATCTGGATTCAAAAAGATTGGTCCAAGATGGTTCGGGGGTGCCCCTCTTTTACCACCTACATCGTTCCGCGACAGATAAGCGATATTTATATAGTAACGAGGATATGCAAGTTCAGGAGCTCCTGAGGTTCAGTACTCGAATCTCGGAGAGAGACAGACGAGACGCCTCCACTGCAAGTACTCTGTACTGGTGGGTGGAGGATACTTAGATATTGCGTATTCGCCCTGATAATTTTAGATATAGAATAGTTTAGCTTGTAATTTATTTTTAATGATTAGCTTAGGGCTTAGGTAGGATTAGTTCTAGTTTTTACGGTAGTAATATATATAGGTTAAGTAAGTTAGGTTAAGGGTGCGGACTTCCATGAACCCCTGTTGTTCTATCAAACTCGGATCCATGGAAGCCCGTCGCCTGGACGGGGGCCACCTGAGGCAGTAAAACCTCCGCTGCCCGCCGTCCAGATAGTCTCTTTTAGTATTAAGTTGCCTTAAGACCTGAATTGTTTATTAGGGGAGTAGATAGTGCGGGCTTCCATGAACTCTTGATGTTTTGTATATCTCGAATCCATGGAAGCCCGTCGCCTGGACGGGGGTTAGCCGAAGCAGCGTTGCTTCTGCTATCCCCTGCCCAGATAGCTAGGCTAGTTAGGTTAAGTAAGTTAAGTTAGTTTAAGTTTTATTTTATATAAAAAATATATATATATAGTTTCTAAGTTTTTTTGTTAGTAATTTTTCTTAGAAGTAAGCCAAAAATAAAGATATTTTTTATAAAGTAAAAATACATATATAAGTTTTAGCTGAAAGGCATAAGTTAGATAAGATAGTGAGTAATTTAGAGCGCCTGCTGAGGGCCAGTAAGTTAGATAGTTTAGAATAGGATAGAATAAGTAGCTTTAAGCATTAGCTGCATTTATGTTAGGTTAGATATAAGATATGAAAATAAAATGCTTTTAAAAAAAAAAAAAAAAAAAGGCGTTGGTTTTTCATTTCGCGATTCGCTGGCGCGAGTTCGATTCCCGACCATGTTTGTGATTTTTATAGGCAATGACTAGTACAGAGTGTAAGATCAATATCAATAGCTACCGCCGTGTAGTAGTCAGCAAGTAACAAATTATTTTTCATTCATTCACTCGGTTTCATAAGTTCAGGTTATAACAACAACAACAACCATGCAATACTCGCCAAGAACGGACGGAAGTGGCCGCCTGCAAGGTCATTAGCCTGGGTGTCATAACCGGTTCAACTCTCACAAGGGCGGCGGCAGGAGCATGGAGCGCTAGCCACAAAGGCCAGAGCCCTGCCGAGTCCCCGCCGAGGACCCCGCCGCGGGCCCGCCGAGTCCCCGCCGACCCCCGCTGAGGCCCAAACCACCGGCCCTGACCGACTCGTCCAAGCGTCTCAAGGTCAACCACCTTGACCTACATCCCACGGCCGTGATTGATTGATGACAGGTGGTTGACATTGACCTTGTTCTCAAGGGCAATGACCTTGCCGTGACCTAGTTCCCAAGGTCATAAAAAAGTTCTCACGCCCAAGTGGCGGAATACCTACTTTAGGCCACCATACATAATACCTCGCTAATGCTATCATCGCTACTATTCCTGGGTGTCCATCGTGTAAACGTCGTAATACTAATTCCCGCAACGAGGAAGGAACAATGATACGCCCCTGCCATAATAAAATGTGGTCCTCTGTCGATAACTCGCTTCTTTTGTCGTAGTAAGGTTTGATGTCAGCCGTGATAATATGGCTTGCCCAATATATTTGGAGACACCACATAACTCTTTTCAATACGTGATCTTTTTCTGTTTCTCGTCTGAGGTGGAACCTTTCCAATTTCATATCCGAACATTTCTCTTCTTGTAGACATTGCACCAAGTGGTTTATTCTCTTTTCGATGCTGGGTGTTGTTTCGTTGTCATTTGGAAATCTCGACAAACAATCTGCGATGACGTTTGTTGAGCTCTTTCGATATTCAATTTTGTAATCGTATTGTCCTACGAACAATGCTTATCGTGTCAAACGATCATTTACCAGCTTGAGCTTCCTCTTTGTCCCGAAAAGATGCTGCAACGGTTTACGGTCGGTTTTAAGTATAAATGAATTACCTTTCACTTAGAGATCGAATTTTTTTATTGAAAATACAATAGCCAGAGCTTCTCGGTCGATTACTGCATACTTTCGCTCTGCTGGTGACAACTTCCTAGATGCAAAAGCGATGGGTTGTTCCCGGTCCTGTGTTGTTTGATGGCATAAGACCGCTCCCACGCCCTTGTCTGACGCGTCGCATGATAGGAATAGTTCCTTGACATTGTCATAGGCTATCAATAGTTTCGGATGTTCCAAAATCTTTTTGACTTCTTTGAAAGTATTTTGATGGTGTTTTGTCCATTTCCATTTTGCTTTGGTTCTGACCAATTCGTATAAATCTGCAGCGACTGCTTGTAAATTTGGAACAAATTTCTCATAATAGTTAATAGGCCAAGAAATGAGCGTAACTCGGTTTTGTCAGTTGGTGTAGGGGCATTTTGAATGGCACTTACTTTGTTGGTTAGTGGTGACACCCCGTTCTTCGTGAATTCATGTCCTAAATACTCGATCTTTGTCTGTAGGGAAGTACACTTATCTCTTCTTACGGTTACCCCCGCCTCGTTTAAACGTTGTAGTACTGTTTGCAGATTTGCCAGATGATCATTGTCATTTCGTCCAGTTATTGCTATGTCGTCGAGATAGATGCTTACACCAGGAATGTCTTCCAGTAGTTTCTGTAGGAAACGTTGACATATTGCTGGGGCACTAGCGATTCCGAAAGGCAATCGATTGTATTGGAAATATCCCTTGTGCGTTGATATTATTAAATATTTCCTCGATCCTGAAGCAATAGAAAATTGGAGGTAGCAGCCTTTTAGATCTAGTTTACTGAAACGTTCGCCGTTTGCTAACTTCTGTCGTGTTTGTTTTAAAAGTGGTACCGGGAAATATTCGGTCACAAGCATTGGATTAATCGTAGTATGAAAATCTCCACAGATGCGAATAACTCCATTTTTCTTTGGTACATTTACGAGTCCCCCACTCCACCGGTGTCTGGTTTGGATCCACTTCGGAAATTATACCTTTGTCCATTAAGCGTTTCAGTTCGTTCTCGACATTTTGTTGGATACCAAATTTAATCGGACGTGCTGCAATGTGAACAGGTAATGCATTTGGTTTAATGTGAATGTTTACCTCGAAATCCTTGTCTTTTCCTGTATCGTTTTTGATTAAGGTTCTATTTTGTCACAGGATGTTCTCTAATTTGTGCATAGATGTTTGGTTTAAGCCGATTCGGTTATCGATGTTGTTTGTTCAAGGCTATATTTAATAGGCGCTTTTTCGCCTTTTTCTCTATTTTGAGGAGAAACTGTTGGCTTGTCATCGGGAGGTTAAATAAGAAAAACAATTAAAGAACAATTAACTTTATTAAAATTAAAGCTTTTGGCCGGAATAACTTTGGATAGACCCGAGCACGTTGGATAGTAAAACTGGAGTGATTATTCGGATTGCAAGAAAATAAAAAACAGGATGTAACCTGATAGCAACGTGACTTTTTTAGAAAAGCAAGGGAACGTGTTGACAAGTCAGCATAATTACAGGAAAATTGGAATGCATTCATGACATTAAATAAAGGTTAATGAAATTGTAGGATTGAGGAATTTAGGAATTTAGGAAAAATAAAAAGGTATGGTGGAATGTTATGGTTGCTTTACAACACGCCCCCTCTTAAGGTTGAAAATTATACCTGGGATTGGTGTAATTTTCATGAGTGGCTGAACTTTCACCATTTGAGTCATCTGTTTTATCTTTAGGAGTTTCTATCTCTTTCATGTCCTCAACATGCTCGGATCTTTTCGTGAACATTCTCAGTTTTGGTAACTTTTTTACTATTATACAAATTAATACAACCAAAATTATTAATATAACAATAAAACTTAAGGAATATAAATGAAAAGAATGACTTTTAATTGATTTTAATGAAATATTTCTTTCTATTAAATCTTTTACCTTGAAACTTATCTTTTCCAAATCCTTTGCTAGATTAATAGAACTTAAATTTACATTCTGTTTTATTTTAATATCTTCAAGATCTAGGAACTTATCTAAGGTAAGGCTAACCATCTCGATGGGAACATGTAACGGTCGGTTATTTACCGAAAGTTTCTCCCTGTCGATGGTCCCCCATCTATCGGAAATTTCAGGCTTCATGAATAAAATTACTTGACAAAAAATTGGGGAAAATTTTTTTAAAAAAATTCAAGTAGCCGAAGAAAAAAAATAGTTTTTGTTCGGAGAAAAAAATGAAAATTTTGGAAAAGAAGAAGTCTGGTTGAATGCTGGATGGAAGACAGTCGTTATTGGGTCGATAGGCAGAACAGTCTTGAATGGTCGGCACCAAGTCGAATCTGAGTTATTGAGGAACATAGTCGTTCTCCAAATAGATATTGTTGTTGGAAGAATCTCTTTTTTTAATTGGGCCGAGGCAGACGCCCTCCAGGTTGTACGTGAAGGAGGTTAGCTCCAGGAAGGCTACCAGAGCTGGCATCATTGTGCAGCTGAATTGTATGGACATACCACAACTGGTATCCAGAATCACCTGATCCTGACGCAGACAGAAGCGTTCCACATTGTTGACCTGGCATCGAGACCTTAATGCCACCAAGAATTCAATTACCGATAAGTATCGTTTTTTTGTTGTAGATAAGGGTAGTGATTGGGTGTTTAACCAAAAACCCCGACTCGATACGATCCTGTAGAATTACGTCATGTGTGAAATTCATTAGAAGAAGATCCAATTACGTAGACATTTACTTCGTCTTGTTCAATTAGAGGCGGTCTGTAAAGCAAGTTTAAAGGACATTGTAACTGTGGCAGGAAAGAAAAAATAACAAAAAAAAAAAGGAACAAATATTTGCCGAACTAGGGTAGAATCTCAACAGAACCACGGCTGTGTGCTGGGAAAATCTTGGTACAATACTGGGGCCTCAACCACCGGAGATTTTAGTGCGTCAAACCAGAGAGCTGTCTGTGTAACTGTGGAGTCAGTTAGTTTTGAATCAAAATTTGCTTCTAACACTGGCTAGCTACAAATTGGAGTAGAAATATTGTGAGTTTTTTCTATCTGGTATCAAGTATATTGCCTACCGAATCATAATGAGGCAAACTCAGCAATAACCAGGTCCAGGACTGCACTTCGCATTAATATTAATTTCTATATAAACTAACAAACCAAAAAGTAATTCTCTAAACAATTTACAAATTCTATTATAACATCCCAGAGCGAAGAATAGCACTGGTTTTGGAGTCGTCCAGTAATTATTGATTATTCATATAAACGCTTAAGTTTCCTTGGATTTTACTAACTTTAATTAACTTTTCAATTTGGGGATTATCATATCAATTAACAATTATTTAGCATTTTGATTATACTGTTGCTTGACTACCTATATTACGTGCTATTATATTAAACACTAATTATATTACCAATTTAATTATATATTATATTATTTATATTATACTACCAAACATATTTACAATCCCATGATTCCATCATTATATGTATGTATATATATAGTTACAAATTATTATGACTATATGGTTTTTCTCTAAATTATCTTCACCCTTTAAAACTAAATCATATTGCCTATTTTAACCATATATATTCAAACTTTTAACTATATGTATAACCCCCCCAAATAATTATTCATATACACTAAATAATCAACACAAAAGAAAATTACTTTATCCACTTATAATTGAAATCGTTACATTTGTTGTTACGTATATTACCCCCCGTTAATAATCATATTAATGTCTTAAATTAATTCGATATCACTTAAATATTATTGGGTGATTTGGGTTGTTGTAAGAAGAACAGGAATCCTCGACTGGTACCAGAGCGACGATTTGTATTTTTCCTTTCCGGTATTGGCTGGACCGTGTTGTTTAATGGTAATAGATGGTTGCATCCACATTACCTATATTGTAAGGTTATTTTTTTTGCTTTACACTTATTTACTAGTTAATTCAAACTTACCTTTTATTTTGGTGTTAAATTAAAAACATTGTATTGAGTTGTCATTATTATATAATATAGTTGTTGTCAAATTCTTTAACTCCAATAGTATTACTAGGCATGACAGCCTAAGGGGGTAATTTATCCAGGATGGTCGGGTTTTGCTTTCTCTCCAGGGTCATCTAGAAGTCGCGTTGAACATTTACAGGTCCACCAGTTCGTTGAGAACTTCCAGCGATGAATACCTTTGGCTAACCTAGGACAAGAACGGTATGAAGAGATCTCCCTTTTAACTAATAGGTAAGTGGTGAATCATGTGTGTCGAGTTCCGGTCACACAACCCCACGCCCCCACCGGCGAGCTAGCGTAAACCGTGTGGCCGGTTTAGCATCCCCTATAACAATTTAGGCAACTAGGGAGGATGTGGTTTTTCAAAAATTTTTTATGTTTACCCAAGCACGATGGCAGTAGCCTGGCTGTCACCAGCAAGGAGCTCCATTGTGCCGGTACAAACATTTATACTCGAGAAGAAATCCAGCGACGCATTTCTGTTAAAATTGGAGCTAAGTTTTAGAGCTGAGAATATGCATTGCGGAACGAGCTTCACATGCTTCTGCTATTTTTAGAACGCCGCGCCGGTACCATGTAATTTAGCTGTAGATGTTGTAGTACTGCATTTTATAAATATGTCCTCCATATTTGGGGTTACAAATATCCAGGTATTTGCTTTGGCTAACTGTAAGTAGAGAGAATTTGGGAGATGAATTACCCTTAACTCACATGACTTCGGCATTGCGGGGACTGGATCAAGAAGACTCCGCTCACAAGCGCTGTTTATATGCGAAATGGATATTGGCATAGTTTGTTCGCAAATGTATTTGTTGTTCTGGATGCTTCGGCAGTCCCTTAAATCGTTGCGATCGTAGAGCATATAGTGCTGTTTCATTGGATCTCTGACGATAAATGGCTTCTCGGGTACGACTATTGCATAAATTTCATCACGTAATAACATAGGTATACTCGTTAGCTTAAATATGTTAAATTCTGTAGAACTAATCAATGGTACAATAAGCAGAAAATTTAGTTTATTAGAGCTATAATATATATGCAGGGCCGGATTAAGGATCTGGTGGCCCCTAGGCGGAACCGGTGGTGCGGGCCCCCTCAAAAAAAAATTCAAATCATTAAGTTCATTATCAGGCCCCTATTGCGGTTGTCGAGTCGACTGACAATCGACCCGACAATCGCTAGTCGAGACGATTTTGATTTTGTATTACGTAAAAGAATCGCCTTGAACAAACAGGAAAAGCATAGTTATCGACTTTAAATGTCGATAAAATCGACAAATATTTCGCATTGACGAAATTCGCAATACGGATTCAGTCATCATTTTAGAATCGACTATCGACTCGACAATCACAATAGGGGCGAATTGTCAGAGCTAATCGTTTCATCGTTTCCACGTCGGTAAAGAGAAACAATTCTGATGAATCAGTTCGTTTATTAATAAGGGGACTTGCGTAATAAACAAAACTGTGGTATAGACCTGGAGACGTCATCTACAGGAATTTCGGACACCTCCAGCTGGGCATTGCCAGGGTCATCCTCAGACTCAAAAAAAGGCTACATTGACTAAGAGCATCACACCAGGCGAAACAATACGAATTTTGGACAACTGGAACGATTCCCCTTCACCCGAGCAGGTTATGTTAGCTTTGGCTGTATTTTTATTAACTCCGTCAAATTTCCCTTCGACCGAGATCATTCTGTTCGAATAACCAAGCTAGGGATATTTCAAGAGCACTCTGTAATATGAAACACTTCTGCTAAGCAAGCTGCTTGGTATTTTGCCTTCTGTAAAGGAGGAAAAATGAAACAAGGTGAAAAGAAAATAATGATCAGAAACTCTGAACCAATTTTTGTTTGGTCGTTGGTCAAGATTACGAAGATATGATTGAAAATAGAAGAAGAGGAGGCACTCTACTTAAACTCGTACGACAACGGCAAGAAAACTATACAAATACGCCCGTGAATCTGTAATCTGGCAGTCATCGACGACATTTTCTATCCTTTGAGGTTATTGAATACTGCTGTAGGTATAAACAGAACTCGCACTTACCTTTTGTAAAAACCATGTGTAATGTGTAATCCAATACAAAGTTTGGGCAGTCTAATTCTGATTGGATTGTTGAAATGTCACACAGCTATCCACTACAAGAGCACAAGAGATTTTCTTTCTGATTTGTTTAGACAAGCGAAACTAGGACCACCTATACTCTATACTCCGGGGGAGCTGAACTACTTCGCGTGGTCGTTGCGCTGTAGAAGCTATCTTAGGAAGGTTAAAACACAAATTCGCGCAAATGCAGGAGCGACTCAATGGCTCATATACGCTTTTTCCCTTCTTTCATAAATTTTAAATATTTATTAGCTCAATATTACTGAGTTGAAAAAAAGTTTGCGCCCCCCAACTGGCCGAAATCGTAACTTCTTGCCATGGTTGTTGCATAGTTTGAAATAGCTTGAGTTGTAATATTTGGAAGTAGCAATTTCTATGATCATTTTCAGTAGAAACATAATCTATCCGCCTGCGCGTCAAAGTCTGTGTCTTTTGTGTTGAACTGCATAAAATATTTTTCTGTGTGGTGCGGGCCCCTTTGTGGTGCGGGCCCCTAGGCGAGCGCCTATGTTGCCTATGCTTTAATCCGGCCCTGTATATATGAGATTCAATTAATCTATAAAGTATTTCTACGTTACTGATGTCGGCTTTAACTGGCAAGTATAATCCATTGGGAACTAAATTTTGGATTATCAAAAGTTGTTTAACTATATCCTTACCACTAATTACGTATGGGTGTAAAATACCTCTAGAAGCGGCTGTTAATATATCAATAATATGCGATTGGGTTTGCGAGTATTGGCTCGTTATCATTACGAAAGAAGTAAATAACTCATTGATTGAAAACATTTGCTCTTGAATATAGGTACTTGTGTTAACTATGTCTACTAATTGATTTAATTTATATGTGGTTTTAGACATTTTATTTTCAAGACTATTTATGTACTGGAACTGGACTGTATCATTAAAATGGTCGATGATTGATTCACATATCGAAGTCTGATCTTTTATAAGATTTTGTACATGTTCTTGGTTTGAATTTAGTATTTCAATTTGGTCATCGTAAAATTTGGCATCGTTGTTATCCAATGTACCGAATAGTACTTTTGCTATGTTTCCTACAGCATTAATTAGGCCTCGTTTTTGTATGAAGTTTGACTTGGACCCAAGAACATTGCTAATCAAGTTATTCTGGACTTCTACATTTAGTAAGGTTTGTTTCACTTGAGGTAAAAAGAAAGGACACTCTTTAGTGCTTATGTTTCTCTTCGAAAGAGTTTCACACATATCTATAAGTCCGGTTGAAATAGCTATTACCTGCTTGTATTGTGATCTGACATCATGAAGATCAGTATGTATCAATAATCTCCACTTGTCATTAAAAATATTTACGAATCCAATGTGTTCGTAGCTAAATCCGCTTTTGCCCTCAAGCGGCTGTATCTCGTAATGTTGTACGTCACCACTGCATTTAGCACAAAGACTCAAAGCTAATAGAAGGATACATATACGTGCCCACATAATTACGATTGGGTTCACCTGTAAATGATAATCTTTTTAGTTAAGTGCAAGATAGATATGGGATGAGACGATTATTATGTACAGTCACTTCTTTGTTTTTAATTAGAACTTTATTATTAACCCCTTTTGTTCCTACAACTTTATATGGACCTAACCATATGGGTGATAGCTTTTTGCATTGACCTTGTGGCGTACACAATAAAACGCCATCACATCGTTCTTAGAATAAGAATTTTCTCTTTATACTTATAATTCACATGTAGTTTACTCAAGCAAGAATTTTCTCTTTATACTTATAATTCACATGTAGTTTACTCAAGCAAGAATTTTCTCTTTATACTTACAATTCACATGTAATTTAGTTTTAGAGTTAGATATAAGACTTTTGTAAATATTTTTGGAATAGAGCTGAATTGTCTTGGACTTCTGTGTTTTGCATAAGAAGTAGTTTTTTGGTTTTTAAAAGACATCTACCAAAGTGGTGACCCCGCAAAGGCACTACTTAAGTGGTGCCCAAGAACAATAAGCTCTAGTTTCAGGAAGACTGTCCCTGCGGTATCAACATAAACCAGACCGGAGAAATCGCTCCGAGCAAAGATGGATGACGACGGGCCGCAGAATAAGGCATCAATCCAGAAGGAGGAGGACAACAAGCAGCCACGAGAAGGAGAGGAGAAGAACATAGCAGCCGTATCCGTAAGGATACCACCATTCTGGAAGAAGAGTCCGGATCTCTGGTTTCACCAGCTGGAGGCACAATTCCACACCAGCGGCATAAGAGCAGATGACACACAGTACTACACACTAGTAGGAAACCTGGATGCAGACATCTTAACTGAAGTGAGGGATGTCATCACCCACCCACCGGCTGAAAATAAGTATTGGGCCTTGAAGAAGAGACTATTGCAGGCCTTCCAGGAATCCGAGCAGCGACGCCTAAAAAAACTCCTCAGCGGCATCACAGCAGATGGGAGGAAACCATCTCAACTCCTCAACAAGATGAAGGAACTAGCAGGCAGTAACATGTCCAACGAAGGATTGAAGACCCTATGGATGCAACAACTACCTCCACAAACTCAGGCAGTCCTGACTAGTAGCCCAACCCAGGACATTGGCAAACTGGCGGATATGGCAGACAAAATTTCTGAGGTTTTCTCAGACATAGCAGCAATAGCAACACCATCACCCACGAACACATCACCTTCCCTTCAGCAACAAGTGGCAGCTCTCCAGAAACAAGTAGAGCGCCTGAAGTTTCACAGACGAAATTCATCAAGACATCGAAGTTTTTCCCGTAGCCCCAGCCGATTCAGGAGATCCGACAGCAACCAACCAACCGACAGCAACTCGCAGCAAATCTGTTGGTACCACAGGAAATTCGGGAAAGCAGCTAAGCGATGTCAACACCCCTGCAGTTTTGGAAAAAACTAAATTGCGGATCAGGAATGGCGACTAACTGGTCCAAAACCAACATTTGTCGCCTCTACCTCAACGAAAGGTCCACCAACAAAAGATTTCTCATCGACACTGGAGCCCAAGTTTCAGTGGTTCCACCAACCCCAAAGGAGAAACACCAACACTCAGCACAAATGCTGTACGCAGCCAACGGTACAGAAATACCAACATTTGGGCAACGACTCCTACAACTCAACCTAGGTCTACGCAGGAATTTCCAATGGCCTTTTATCATCGCTCTTGTCAAAGAGCCCATAATAGGTTCAGATTTCCTGGCCCATTACGATCTTTTAGTCGATGTGAGGAATAATCGGCTGATCGACAACACAACGTTGCTACAATCATCAGGATCCAGGGTACCATCATCTTCAAGTATAACTGAAATTAGTACTATCAAACCATCAGCTCCACTGTACAGTTTACTGAAGGAATTCAAAGACATCACCAAGAGTACCTTACCTACACACATTTCACACAACGTCAGACATCATATACAAACGAAAGGACCACCAATATACAGCAAACCAAGGCGACTCTCCCCGGAGCAACTAAAGACTGCTAAACAGGAGTTCCAGTACATGATGGATGCAGGAATCTGTCGCCCATCCGACAGCTGCTGGGCAAGTCCCCTCCACATGGTAAAAAAACCCAATGGCGAATGGCGACCATGTGGAGACTACAGAAGATTAAATGCGGTTACAATTCCTGACCGCTACCCCATTCCACACATCCAGGACTTTGCTCACCAATTACATGGAAGGAGCATTTTCAGCACAATAGACCTCAACCGTGCCTACCATCAAATCCCAATGGCGCCTGAAGACATTCCGAAAACAGCGATCACTACACCATTTGGACTTTTCGAGTTTCCGAGGATGATATTTGGCTTGTGCAATGCAGCACAGACATTCCAGCGATTGGTCCACGAAGTAACTAGAGGCCTTGACTTTTGTTTCCCCTATATAGATGACTTCCTTATCGCTTCCAAGAACAGAGAAGAACATCGACAGCATCTGAGGCAAATATTCCAACGTTTGCAGGAGTACGGACTAACCATCAACCCAAATAAGTGCAGCTTTGAAACAACAGAAGTGCATTTTCTAGGGTATCTCATCAACAAAGAGGGAACTAGACCACTCCCAACGAAAGCGGAAGCTATCACAACATTCAGGGAACCAACAACAGTAGGGGAGCTTCGCAGATTCTTAGGGATGATCAACTTTTACCGCAGATTCATACCCAAAGCCGCAGAAATGCAAGCCCCCCTTCAGGCATGTCACTCAGGCAACAAGAAAAATGACAAAACCATCATACAATGGACACAGGAGCTCCGCCACGCTTTTGAACAATGCAAACAGGCATTGGCAAAGGCAACACTACTAGCCCATCCAATCCAAAACACATCATACGCATTAATGGTAGATGCATCCGACACGGCAGTAGGCGCAGTCGCACAACAGCTAGCACCAGAAGGATGGCAACCATTAGGGTTCTTTTCACGCAAGCTATCACCAGCGCAGACAAAATATAGCGCATATGACCGAGAACTTCTCAGTGCTTACTTGGCAGTGAAGCACTTTCGACAACTCCTAGAAGGACAACATTTTGTCATATACACCGACCATAAGCCATTAACTTTTGCCTTTCAGCAAAAACCAGAGAAGTCCTCTCCAAGACAACTAAGACACCTAAGCTACATAGGAGAGTTCACAACGAGGATTAATCACATCGCCGGAAAAAACAACGTGGTAGCAGATACTCTGTCCAGAGTAAATGCAATTTCCCTGCCATCCACCATCAACTACGATGACCTGGCAAAAGGGCAACAAGAGGATAAAGAGTGTAGCAGTCGCTACTTATCATGTATATACGTTTTTTTGTAGTAAGTTTTATTCAGGTAGTTACTCAGTTTCTGTACTCGTTAATTTTTAATAGAGTGTTTTTGAATACGTCATAGTTTGGATTCTCACTACTACTAGGAAATACACTTGGAGAATTTAGCTTGACATATCACGTATGTATACACTGTACACAGAAACGAAATTTAAAAAACATAGACACACAAATATTGTTCAATAAAATAATTTTGAAATATTGTAATAGTGTTAGTTAGAAGTTCATTCGATTTGGAACTTCGACTTTGTAAAGATTATAACGGTTATATAAAAAGATTATGTAATTTTAATTCTTTCGAATACGTAACTATTAAAGTTTGTATATTAAAATAAAATAACGATATAAAATAAAAACTTAAAGTTTATCTAAATATATATATTAATGAAAATATTATTGGCAATACGCGCATAGCATATTGCAATGAGATGGAGTTTGGCCAACAGGATATTTAATTATACCAACACCCCATTTCATTTTGGTGACCCCGAGCTGAGAAGAGCAGACAACCTTTTTCAAGAGAAGAAAAGTAATTTTAAAAGAAGCCCTGAAGAAAATGTAGAAAATTTGTGAAGAAACAAGAGAAGAAAAAAGAAGAAAGAAATTTTGAAGAGGAATTTAAAGGAAAAGAAGAAACTTATTTTACAATGAAGGGGAAGTTAATTACTCTTTTCAATTAAATATATTTTTCTTTTTCTCTAAAATATAAATTGTTCAGAATTACATACACATACATTACATTTACATAATTGAATATTGGTGACAATCCAACTTATTTTTCTTTCCGCATAAGGTGAATATTTTTCATTTTTCAGAAAGTTAAACGTGAATAAAATTTCGGTACAATTTATTTAAATTTGACTATTATTCGACTCTTAGCGCGAACGTCCACGGTTGTCGTATATAGTATCGCGAAGTTAAAGTAAAGTCGAAATTTTATTGAACTTCTTTTTACGTGAGTGTTAATAAATTGTGTTTAATATGAGTGTCCAAGGTGGTGAAAATGAAGGATTGAATAGGAATGGTGAAAGTATCAGTGCATCTGCTGTAAAGCTACCAACTTTCTGGTCCCCGTGCCCAGAGGCATGGTTTATTTTAACAGAGAGCCAATTTAACTCTAAAGGAATTAGATTGGATGAGACTAAATACGAACATGTCATCCAAGCTCTTCCTCTAGATATCATAATGAATGTATTGGATTGCATTCAAAACCCACCGCAAGAGAACAAATATGAAGCTTTAAAAACAACATTAATTCAACGTTTTACCGAATCTGAAGAAAGAAAATTGGAACAACTATTATGCAATTCTGAGATGGGAGATAGGAAACCATCCGAATTTTATAGATCAATGGAGATACTTGCCGGAACTTCATCAAATTTAGGAAAGGACTTGATTAGAAAGCTTTGGATGCGAAAATTACCACCCAGTATTAATATCGCATTGATGTCTTCTGGAAAACAAAGCATCCAAGATCTTCTAATGTTAGCGGACAAAATTTTTGAAGTTTCAAGATTACAATATGTTTCATCCATCAGTGATTGTGCTTCAAATCCTTTTATAAACCAGTTAGGTCGCAATGTAAGTAGCATAGATTTTACTAAAAAGATTGATTATTTGGAAAATAAAATCGAAAATTTAACGGATTTAATTAAGAAACTTACAATTAATAGAGATAATGAATTTCATCATAGGTCAAGGTCTAGAAGTAGAAGCCGTGATTCACAAAATAATAATAATAATAGTAAACCATTTTGCTGGTTTCATTTTAAATTCGGCGACAAAGCGAAAAGATGTGTTAAACCATGCAAATTTAATAACCAAAAAAACTAAATATCCCTTCAGCATGTTTTAAATATAATACCCCAAAAAAATCTAATCGACTATTTATTTTTGATAAAGAGAATAAGTTTAAATTTTTAGTTGATACTGGAGCTGATTTATCAGTCATACCGAATGCATTTTATGGAAAATGTAAGAGAAATCCACAATTAATTCTTTCTGCAGCTAACGGATCAATTATCCATACCTACGGAACAAAGCTTCTTAGATTGGACTTTGGATTAAGACGAGATTTAACGTTTCCGTTCATTATTGCAAGCGTCGACAAACCTATTATTGGCGCAGACTTTCTTTCAAGATTTAATTTGCTCGTTGATCTTAGAAATAAACGAGTGATAGATGGTAACACAGAGTTAAGTGTTAATGGAATCATTATTAAAACAAATTCTCCTTCACCCAGGCATTGTTCCTTTGATAGTGAATACAATAAAGTTTTATCTAGATTTCCCTCACTAACTCAGCCTCCACGCTATGATGTACCTGTTCAGCATAATGTAGTGCATACTATCACCACTAAAGGTCAATTACCATTTTCAAGACCTAGGAGACTCGACACGAATAAATTTAAAATAGCCAAATTAGAGTTCGAGCACATGGTAAAATTAGGTTTATGCAGAACATCGTCATCATCAGTCTCATCAGCACTACACATGGTTCCAAAAAAGGATTCTACAGACTAGCGACCATGCGGAGATTACCGGAGACTAAACTCAATAACAATTCCAGACAGATACCCGATTCCTCACATTCAAAATTTCACGTTGAATTTGAATGGTTGTACCATATTTTCGAAGATTGACTTAGTGAGAGCTTATCATCACATACCTATGGCAGAAGAGGATATCTTTAAGACAGCGATAACTACACCTTTCGGTTTATTCGAATTTACTCGAATGCCCTTTGGACTTAGAAATGCTGCTCAAACATTCCAACGCTTTATGGATAGAGTTCTAATTAGTTTGCAATTTGTTTTTGTCTACATTGACGATATTTTGGTTGCAAGCAAAAATGAGGAGGAACACAAGAAACATTTGGAGCAAGTTTTTACGCGTTTAGAAGAATACGGGATAAATATTAATCCAGGGAAATGTCTTTTCGGTGTAAATACTATTGAATTTTTAAGTCACAAGATTACGAAGGACGGGATTCTTCCATCTGAGAACAGAATTAAATTCATTCAAAATTTTCCTTCACCAACTTCAATTAAACAGATGCAACAATTCATCGGAATGGTAAATTACTTCCATAGATTCATTCCACGACTAGCAGAATTGTTAAGCCCCATTCATATGCATTTAGTTAGGGAGCTCAAGAAACCTAAGAATTTAAAAAATTTTGAATGGACTGAAGAATGCGAAGACGCGTTCATAAAGGTAAAAAAGGCATTTATTTCAGCAACTTTATTAGTGCATCCAGCGGAAAATCCTATTTTGAAGTTGACTGTTGATGCATCAAACGTGGCGATTGGAGCGATGTTAGAACAAGTTAACAACGACGAGAATGAACCTTTAGCATTTTACTCCAAGAAGTTAAGCAGAGCAGAAATGAAGTATTCTACTTTTGACAGGGAGCTATTGGCCATGTATTCAAGTATTAAACATTTTCGACATTTTTTGGAAGGTCGTGAGTTTACAGTATTCACGGACCACAAACCTTTAACATCTGCAATTTGGACTAAAGCGGAGAGGAGTCCAAGACAAGCAAGACATTTGGATTACGTTACCCAATTCACCTCTGATATAAGATACATCAAGGGAGATTCTAATGTCGTGGCAGATACTTTATCACGAGTAACTATGGAGAATAACAATTGTGACGCGGTAAACGAAACCGAAATAGATTTAAACATTATCGCTGAAGCAGAAAAGGACGATGTAGAGTTGAAGCATTTGGTTGAAAATCCAAGCAAGAATTCGAAATTTATTTTAATGGAAACAGATGTACCTTTGTCGGAAAGTAAAATCTGGTTAGAGTGTTCCACTAATAAAGATCGTCCATTCGTACCAAAAATATTACGAAGAAACATGTTTGACAGAATCCATAACTTGTCACATCCGGGAATAAGAGGTACTAGGAGATTAATTGCAAGAAGATATTTTTGGCCGAGGATGAATACTGATATTAATTTATGGGCGAAGTCCTGTATAGCATGTCAGAAGGCAAAAATCCACAGGCATACAAAATCTCCAACACAAAAGTTTCAGATACCAGTGGGAAGGTTTGAACACATCCATGTAGATCTGGTAGGTCCGTTACAGCCGGCAGAGGGATTCATATATTTGCTAACGGTCGTGGACCGATTCACCAGATGGCCGGAGGTATACCCACTGAAGAGTATGACAGCCAGCATAGTTGTTAAGACATTATATGAGCAATATTTTCCGAGATTTGGAATTCCATTATCAGTTACAACGGACCAAGGAGGTCAGTTTGAAGGAAGACTATTTGAAGAATTTTCTAAACTTTTAGGAATGCATAGGATTCGAACAACAGCGTATCATCCACAATCAAACGGCATGGTGGAGAGACTCCACAGGCAGTTAAAAGCATCACTTAGAGCTAAGATGAGTAATCCAAATTGGTTGTTGCACATTCCCGCTATATTACTTGGTTTAAGAACAACGGTTAAGGAGGATCTTAATTGCAGTCCGGCTGAATTGGTTTATGGGCAAACACTACGTATTCCAGGGGAATTCTTTGTGAGGGACCCGCACCACGTATCAGATCCAGCAGACCTAGTGACGCAGTTGCGAGGGCACATGCGGAATATTGTTCCAACGGACTCTAGAGATCAAAGAAGAAGTTTCTATATTCCAAAAGGATTACAGGATTGCGAATTTGTTTTCCTAAGGATCGACAGAAAGAGGGGATCCTTGCAGAATCCGTATGAAGGTCCTTTTCAAGTTATGAAGAGAGATAAGAAAGTTTTCACTATTAACGTCAACGGAAGAGTAACGGTGGTATCAATTGACAGATTAAAACCCGCTTTTATTGAAAAGAGGGAAGACACTGAAAAACCAGTAACTAGAAGTTCAAAGAAAAAAGTTTCATTTCGATTATAAATTTTTTTTTTCTTTTTCGTTTCTCGATGGTGGTTTTTATTTGAGAAATTATCGTAATACAGGCATGGACGCTCGCGCTGAAGGGGGAGTTATGTAGCAGTCGCTACTTATCATGTATATACGTTTTTTTTGTAGTAAGTTTTATTCAGGTAGTTACTCAGTTTCTGTACTCGTTAATTTTTAATAGAGTGTTTTTGAATACGTCATAGTTTGGATTCTCACTACTACTAGGAAATACACTTGGAGAATTTAGCTTGACATATCACGTATGTATACACTGTACACAGAAACGAAATTTAAAAAACATAGACACACAAATATTGTTCAATAAAATAATTTTGAAATATTGTAATAGTGTTAGTTAGAAGTTCATTCGATTTGGAACTTCGACTATGTAAAGATTATAACGGTTATATAAAAAGATTATGTAATTTTAATTCTTTCGAATACGTAACTATTAAAGTTTGTATATTAAAATAAAATAACGATATAAAATAAAAACTTAAAGTTTATCTAAATATATATTAATGAAAATATTATTGGCAATACGCGCATAGCATATTGCAATGAGATGGAGTTTGGCCAACAGGATATTTAATTATACCAACACCTCCATTTCAGCAACCTCTAGCTTTTTATTCCAAAAAGCTGTCACCAACAGAACGGAAGTACTCTGCATTCGATCGCGAACTTCTCGCAATCTACGCAGCGATCAAACACTTCCGTTATTTCGTTGAAGGACGCGATTTCGTGGTCTATACGGATCACAAACCACTGGTTCGTGCCCTTCACACAAAGACCGAACGATCCCCTAGACAGACCAGACATTTGGGTCTAATCTCTCAGTTTACCACAGACATCAGACATGTGTCGGGTAAACAAAACGTGGTCGCAGACTACTTGTCGCGCTCACTAGCAACGGACAACGTTGACTCAGCCACCTTCGACCTGCCTACACTAGCTCAGGCTCAACAAGGTGACACGGAGTTGAAGTCTATACAAGAACACCCCAGCAACGGCTCACGGGTAAAACTAGTTCTCACACCAATACCATTTACCGCCCATCAGGTGTGGTGTGAAACGAGTATAGGTATTCCTAGGCCTTATATACCCACTTCCTTACGTAGACTAGCGTTCAACTCCGAACACAGTCTCTCACATCCTGGTATTCGTGCTACAAGACGAGCCGTTACCAAGAAATACTTCTGGCCATCGATCAATAAAGATTGCAATGAGTGGTCTCGATCATGCCTAGGTTGCCAAAAGTCCAAAGTTTCACGACATACCAAATCTCCATTTGAAGCTTTCAAGCTTCCAAATAATAGATTTGACCATATCCATATAGATATAGTGGGACCCCTACCCCCATCTCGTGGATACTCTTATATCTTAACGATAGTCGATAGGTTCACGCGATGGCCTGAAGCATACCCAATTCGGGATATCTCATCTTCAACAGTGGCAAAAAGATTCGTCACTGAATTTGTCCCACGATTCGGTGTACCACTTGAGATCACAACCGATCAAGGTACGCAATTCGAATCGAAAATTTTCAATGAAGTTGCCAAATTACTCGGCACTCATCGAATCCGGACAACCGCCTACCATCCGCAAGCAAACGGGATGGTCGAACGGTTCCACAGGCAACTAAAAGCAGCCTTAATGGCAAGGGACAACACTACTCATTGGAGTGAAGACTTGCCCTTTGTCATGTTAGGCATACGCACGGCAATCAAGACCGACTTACAATGCTCACCTGCCGAGCTCGTATACGGTCAGAATCTGAGACTTCCCAATTCGATTTCTATCACATCCGATGAAAATCCAATTGAAGAATCAGAATTCCTCTCTCGCCTTCGTTCCCATATGCAGAACATTAAGGCAGTACATCCACGGCAACCCGTCCAAAAGGATGCCTACGTGCCAGTATCCCTGGAGAACGCCGACTATGTTTTCATACGAGTCGACAGAGTTCGAAAACCTTTCGAACCTCCATATGAGGGCCCATATGAAGTAATCAAACGATTACGAAAACACTTCGTCGTCAAATTGAACGGCACAACCAAGTCAATATCCATTGACAGGCTAAAGCCAGCCTTCGGCTGTGACCGCGACAACGAAGCTAAGCCATCTAAAGCGGTAACATTCCGTTAACGCTACGCTGGGAGGGGAGTATGTGGTGACCGCGTACAAACTTAATCACTAAGTTTTACGCAAAGTCACACAACATATTCCGAAATGGTAAACACGATCAATAACGATCGTGTTGGAACATTTCATCGATCACCGAACTCAAAGTTCAGTGATCTAGCCGCTTTCCGTTCCGTCCCTATCGTCCCTAGTGAGCTAGCCAATTTCCGGCATCTCCAATCTCTTCACTTGCAAAAAGTCTCGCAGGCGTATAACGCGATACCGAAAGTGCCCCGACCAAATATTAAATAGTACCCAGACTAATATAAATACAGTGGCTCACAGTGAAAATCGTCCACCTTACGAGTAAGAGGAATTAAGTAGTTTTTTTCATCTAGCTCCCAACAAATCCAAATAAGAATTTACATAACTAAGTTTTTCATTTATTTTCTTCAAAATAATAACGAAAAATTATGAAATTAATCAATAACAAAATAGGCAAAAATTCAAATTTCCGGAAAGGTCATATTTCTATCTCACAATGAAAATCGTCCATAACACTCAATACTAAGAAATGTCGTCCATAACACTTAATACTAAGAAAGTTGGTCCTCCTTATGCTGTAATTACTGCTATAAGCCTGTTCGGAATTGAATTTACTAATTTTTAGTATACTTAGGATTAATTCTAGCCCATTCCTGCTTGAGTACATTTTCAAGGTCTTTCTGCGAGGTAATATTGTCTTACGAATGCTCCTGTCAGGTGTATCCCGTAAATTCTATTAAAATTCAAGTTAGGGGATTGGGGAGGAACGGGGAAAACTGTTTTACAATTGTAATATCAGCCAATAGCGTTCAACGTCTGAGGTATGCTTAGGGCCATTATACTGATAGGATGCAAACCCAGCAGTAATACTTAGAAGCTGCGCACTCTGCTGCACATTTCTTTTTAGAATATCAAGCTAAACCATTGCGTCCACTGTTCCTCGGATGAACTCAAGGTTGCCAGTGCCATTTGCCGCTATACACCTCCATACGATACCAAACAACCGAGTATTGCAATTCGTTCTTTAGTAGTCTCTCATTATAAGGCGGGCAAAAGTCACAGAGAAATGGCAGATTGTTGGGAAATACTTTTCTGGTACTGTTTTTTGGCTTGCTTGCTATTCTACCACTTTCTTCACACCTTTTAATAATATATTGGACAGTTGTTCGACTTTTTCCAACAATCTCTGCCATTTCTCTGTGACTTTTGCCCGCCTTATAATGAGAGACTACTAAAGAACGAATTGCAATACTCGGTTGTTTGGTATCGTATGGAGGTGTATGGCGGCAAATGGCACTGGCAACCTTGAGTTCATCCGAGGAACAGTGGATGCAATGGTTTAGCTTGATATTCTAAAAAGAAATGTGCAGCAGAGTGCGCAGCTTCTAAGTATTACTTCTGGGTTTGCATTCTATCAGTATAATGGCCCTAAGCATACCTCAGACGTTGAACGCTATTGGCTGATATTACAATTGTAAAACAGTTTTCCCCGTTCCTCCCCAATCCCCTAACTTGAATTTTAATAGAATTTACGGGATACCCCTGACAGGAGCATTCGTAAGACAATATTACCTCGCAGAAAGACCTTGAAAATGTACTCAAGCAGGAATGGGCTAGAATTAATCCTAAGTATACTAAAAATTAGTAAATTCAATGCCGAACAGGCTTATAGCAGTAATTACAGCATAAGGAGGACCAACTTTCTTAGTATTAAGTGTTATGGACGACATTTCTTAGTATTGAGTGTTATGGACGATTTTCATTGTGAGATGGAAATATGACCTTTCCGGAAATTTGAATTTTTGCCGTTTTGTTATTGATTAATTTCATAATTTTTCGTTATTATTTTGAAGAAAATAAATGAAAAACTTAGTTATGTAAATTCTTATTTGGATTTGTTGGGAGCTAGATGAAAAAAACTACTTAATTCCTCTTACTCGTAAGGTGGACGATTTTCACTGTGAGCCACTGTATATATATACATATATATATATATATATATATATATATATATATATATATATATATATATATATATATATATATATATATATATATATATATATATATATATATATATATATATATATATATATATATATATATATATATATATATATATATATATATATATATATATATATATATATATATATATATATATATATATATATATATATATATATATATATATATATATATATATATATATATATATATATATATATATATATATATATATATATATATATATATATATATATATATATATATATATATATATATATATATATATATATATATATATATATATATATAAACATATTATATCAACCTATAATATAACACGTTTAAAAAGTGAAAGTTAATTATATAAATAAAATAGAATTAATAACAAAATCAAGCGTTTTAATTAAAACACCGGATGGTGCATCGGCTAAAAACCCTTTTAAAAAAAATTCACCGGCCGCGTTAAAAAACAACCGTTGGTGGTGACAGTTAGAACCACACTTTTTTTTTGATAAATTCAAAACCGCCCGGTAATTAAAAGAAACCAACCACCGATAGTCACGGTTAAATCAACACTCTTGAGTACTTAAAAAATTCACCGCCCGTGTTTAAGAAATAACCACCCGCCGGTGGTGACAGTTAGAACCACACTTTTTTTTGATAAATTGAAAACCGCCCGGTAATTAAAAGAAACCAACCACCGATAGTCACGGTTAAAGCCACACTCTCAGATCATTTCCACCGCCACCGAGCCACCGTGGTTCGTAACAAAACCCAAAAAAAACATCCATGAAAAAGTCGCAGCCTCAGTACAGTCAAAAAATGTCCGACAAGCAATTATCCATCTAAAATCTCCGGAAAGATTCCAGACGAGAATCAGACACCTTGCGCCTGATAAGACAGGTCTTGGACATTTTTCGCGTTACTTGCCTTGCCTTGGAGTCGGGAGTCGTAATACCGCAAAATGCAAGTGTGCACTTTGGCTGGGAAAATGCATGGACGGTTTCAGATGAAACCTGATACCTCTGATAAGATTTTTAAACCTTCGCACGGAGCTGGTGGCGGTTTTTTTTATTTTCTTTTATGTTAGATTTTATGTCATGTTTTTATTTTCCGATATTCGAATTCGATTTTAAATAAATTATCGGAAGGGGATTTTTCGTTCGCAACTCCTTGGGGGCGGCGGGAAGAACAATGCTGCGGTGCGAAGCAAGTGGGCATTGTTCTTAGTGATTACTGGCTCAGTTGTGCCTAGTTGGCAATTTGTTATCGGGGGCTGGCGTCCGCTTGCTGGCGAGTGGCTGCGGTTTATTCATTGTGTTTTTTGACTTGAACAAGGTAGGTGGTTTTTGCCTTTGATGAGAAAGGGTTTTACCCTATTTTCACACATTTTTTTTTATTTCTCATTCCACTTTTTCTTTGGTTCTTCTTCTTTTAGATGAATCAAGAAGAAATTGATCTACAACGGAGGTGGTTGGCTAGGGTTACCAGATCTGGCACTGACAAAAATCAGTACATTTGGTTCAAAGATTTTCGTTCCTGGTCAGTTGTACTTTCTAGCATAAAATCTTTCGAGCACTGTATATACTTTTATTCATATTTCTTTAGTCTTACACCACTTTTTATTCTTTACAAAAAATGGGGGGGTCACGGGGGTCATGACCCCCCCCCAAAGCAGTGCCGCCACCAGACAATTGAGAGGCCCTGGGCAAAAATTCAGCAAGAGGCCCCAGAGGGTCCAAAAAATTGTTTCGCTCGCTTCGCTCGCAGATTGCCCAAACCCGTGACAGAACTATGGCCCATATGTTGATTTCTCTGGCTCGAACTCATTTGTGTGGTTCATTCGATGAAGTAAATATGCAAATAATGAATTCAAATGATTTTTATTGCCAAAACAATTTTTCGCTCGCGAGGCCCCAAAACACGGGGCCCTGTGCAGTTGCACACATGCCAGCAGCAGCACTGTTCAAAAGCGCTCGCTGTTTAAAAAACAAAATTGACTCAACTCAAAAAACAAAAACAAAAAATAACCAAACGCACAAAACCGAGAGAGCAGATTTAGTCCAGGAGGGATAGAAAAAAAGTTGAAAAAAATTTACCCTGCGATTTTTGGACGCTATATATAAGAGAAAAATCGTAGGAATTTCGAGCGTTTCCATTAATGCCTGACAGGAAAAAATTTTGATTTCTCGAAATCTACTGAACAGAAATCCACACCATATTTCACTTCCCCTTCGCTTAAAGGTGTTTTTTCTGAAAATCAAGAAAAGTGCCCGTTTTCAAACGCGTTTATGAGGTATTAAATCGAACCTCACCAACTTTTCACGAAAATGGGTTGGTAGAGTAACTCTTCGAGAATAAATAGGGTTTTCAAAATAGCTCTAGCACCACCGTGGGCCTTGTTCAAACTTTTTTCCTGAAACGGTTGTTCTTACATTTTTGAGATTTACGCGAAAAGTTATAATTATTTTTGCATGAAATTTTTATTGTAGGTAGGCACTAACAGAAGCCACAATTTCAGCCCTCAGGTTCTACGATAATTACAGTCCCTGTAATTAAATGTCAAAAAATAGCGATATTTCGTGGTTTTTGTTTTTTTTTTGCTAAAACCTGTTGACCGATTTCAATTGTCCAAAACTCATAATTTTCGTATTTTTAAGCCCTATTACGTACTATTTTCTGTTTTCCAAGAACAAAATTTTTTTCGCACCTAAAACGTTGAAAAACGTGTTTTCGCTACCATTATTAGCTTTTTTCCACCTGTTCTCCTGGACCGATTTTTTCCAAAACCCATTCATTGAATTCCTACGATTTTTCTCTTAATTATAGAGTCGAAAAATCGCAGGGTAGATTTATTTCAAGTTTTGAATACTTTTCCGCTATCTCTCCTGGACTAATTGGTCTATACTCTTTCTATATGTTTTGATTTGTTCTCCACTAAGCTCACTCCCACTACTAATCGCTCACCGACTGAGACAAAACATAGCCGTCACTATGCTGACTTCACTTCTTTCTTTCAATTACCAAAGCGGCAAAGTCACTTGCTACGCAATTTATATGTGATTTTAACAGATTTTTAGATGACAGGGAAGTGATAAGAATCCCTGTCGCCTCTTCTGGGAATCGAGGCCACTATCTTTTCCAATTATCGATATAAGTTTACAAAATCAGTACATTTACGTACTGAAATTAAAATTATACGGAATCAGTTCTTGCAAATTTCTAAGTATGAACATAAGTACAGTACTGATTAAATCAGTACAACTGGCAACCCTATGGTTGGCCCAAGAGGGGGCGTATTTGGACCGGCTGGAGGTACTCGCGGCGAGGGAGGAGGCTGTTTCCCGCAGGGAGGCCGTTTTAGCAGTGGACACCCAGGCTGCTATGCGGGAAGCCGCCGGGAGTAACTATCATCAAGGGCGTGAACGGGGGGCGGTCCATCCAGGGGTAATGTACGAGTTGGTTCGGGCCCGCCACTTGGGGCGGTGGATTGGCGATGCGAGTTTTGCCATTACCTCAACTTCTCCAGGAGGCGCATCTGTAATGGCTGCGGCGGACTCCCAGGACAACGTCCACAAGAAGTTGCCCCCAGGGGGATGGTAGCACCGGCCTGGCGTCTTCCCGCTCTGGATTGTGCCCTGTGTCACGGGGCTCATTATACCCCTGATTGCTCTCAGCGGCCCGCCGACCGTCTTCAGCAGGAACAGGAGTATCGGCGGATTTTAAGCGCGTCCCGAGGGCGTTATAGGGAAGGCCGATGGATCTCGAAGGAGCCTCCACGCAAACAATAAAAGTTATAAAAAATAATAATAAAAAAAATGTAACTCCCAATAAAAAGTTATGTTTATTCGCGCGTTTTACCTCCCTTCCAGGGTGTAGTTTTGTTGTTTTCAGTTACACCTATAAGGGCCTTCGGGGCATGTTTGGTTTGTTTCTCTTTTTTTTTAGGTTTTACATGCGACTTTTAAGGGCCCGAATGGCGTGCTTTCTTGGCATTTGGTTGTTTTTTTTTTGTAATTGTGTTTGTAAAGAGGGGTTTTGAGTTTGCGCCTTGTCACGGGTGTATCGTGTTGCGTGTTCTGGCGGATTTGGGACGGCCCGTAAGAGGCTTTTGTTTGTATGTTTTTTTTTGTCTTTACTATTGGAAAAATCCTTTTTAGTCTAACGTTTCTACTTCCTTAAATTTACTTTTATGTTTGGGCTCTTTTATTTTTTAAATTCTTAATTCTTATTCTTCTAATATCCTTTTAAATTCTTAATGTTTTAGCCTACCTTCCTGAGGGCTGTCGCCCACTTTAGGCCATTTGTAATATATACCTTTTGGGCATGCAATATTCTTCAGTTTCTTACGTTTCTTATTCATAAAATTACTTAAATTCTTATTATTACATATTTTTAGTTTTCAAAAGAAAGATGTTTGTCCATTTAAAATTCTCACATGTATGTCTGTTTATTTTAATTAATGTAACTGTTTACTTTTCATTTAAAGACTTTCGCCCATATTTTTTTTCTTTTCTAATCTATAGGCTACATTCCTGAGGGCTGTCGCCCACTTTAGTTTTATAATTCTAATTTCCTAGTTTTACATTATAAATATTGCTTATTTTTTTTTGATTCGGATTATAGTGTTTTTTTCTTGTATAAAATAACTTATATTAAAAAAAATAATTAAAAAAAATGGCAATGAATAAAAAATAATAAATTTCAATGAAAATATTATATGATATAAGAGGAGAGAAATAATGTGTAAATTAGAGGAAATGTTTTTTTTTTTTTTTGAATTTCGATTCAAATTTTAATATCAAAAAAAAATCGTTTTTTCTTTTGCGCTTAAAGTTAGTAATTATTTTTTTTTTTTTATTTATTTTTGTTAATTAATTTAAAATACTTGCGGTGTAGTAAGTTGTTGAGATTGCTTATTGAATGGATTTTTTCTACGCCTCTGTTAGAATACAGCCATTCTGATATTACTTTTAGTTACGGAATTAGCAGCATTCCGCACCCGTGTGGAATATTCATTCCATCACTTGTTATGGAATGACTACTAGTGGCGACATTTGTTCCTCGTAATCCAAGAATATGATTTATTAATTAAAGAAAAAAAAAGATTTATAAATTAAAGAAAAAAGGATTGTTTCAATAAATAAACAATCAATGATGTTCTGCTAGAATATTTTTACTTTAAATAAACTATTCAATTATTAAATTGCAGAAAATAATAGCATTTTTTTATTAAATTTTGCCGCGGCCATCTATTAACAAATTATTAAATTACAAAATTTTTAAGAATGAACACTCCCTACTAAAATGTTATTTAGTGTTGCTGCGCCTTATACATTATATTTTTGACAGTAGCTTTACATTAGGTATGTTTTTCTTTACAAAATATTAATAAAAATTAATTAGAGGCGTAGAAAAAGTATAGTCTGCAACACGTTTTGAATGGCATATTCCGCACTCGTGGACCGCCATCCTCGCCTTCGGCTCGGGTGCCAAACTTCCACTTGTGCGGAATATGCATCATTCCAAACTTGTTACAGAATATATTATTCTATTATGATTTTTTCTATATAGCGCAATAATTCTTACTTACTAATCTTTGTTTTTCCTTCCACAATAATTCTTACTTACTAATCTTTCTTTTTCCTTCCACAATAATTCTTACTTACTAATCTTTCTTTTTCCTTCCACAATAATTCTTACTTACTAATCTTTGTTTTTCTTTCCACAATAATTCTTACTTACTAATCTTTCTTTTTTAATCCCCGTGTTCTTTTAATGAACTGGCTTTTGAGAGCTTTTGAGGAGCTTTTGAGTTCCCATACAAAATCGAAGAACCAGAAGACCCAGATAAAACCTGGGTTTTCGATTTTGTATGGTTACTCAAAAGCTCTCAAAACCAAGTTCATTAAAAGAACATGGGGTGTATATATTCCTAAGAGCTTTCGCTCACTTACTGGATAGTTCTAGGTAGTGTCAGGAAGCGAGTTCAGGAGCTCAGTTTTGAATAATGCGTACACCATGGGATGTCTAGGTCGCTTGGTGTTAAAAATAGTATCCTGGCAACTCTTAACCCATACCAGTAATTCTTTTATGTAATTATAAGTTATTTGTATTTTAGTTATGAGAGAGCTATCGGTAAATTTGAATTGTAAGTTAGTTGAAAATCGCACCGTAAACCGAGAAGATCGAACGCTCTTATTTTCAATAAATATTATAATCATTAAAATATCAGTTGTTTTTAGTCGAAAACTCCCTGGCTTATAACTTTGTTTTATGCCTTTTTTTAATGGTACCGAAACCCGGGAATTTAAGTTGTCGGCTAATTTAATCGCAATTTGAAAATAATTTGCTAGACTATACAACGGCGGTTCCGGTAAAAAGAATCGAATCAGCTAACGGTATGGAAATTTCTTATCGGTCTTCATGTCGCGCACAAGTGACACGTGTCGTAAATGACGTGAACAAATGTTTAAGCACTAATGCTATACCCAAATCTTTTAACGACATCAACGAGCAGGTAGAAGAAGATTTAGAAGTCTTTCTCAAGCGGCTGCAAACTGCACACGAAAATTTTTGCAAGGCTAATGAAGCAGTAGCAGATCTAGACGATAAGGAAAATCAAGTAAAGGAATACGATGCTATTCTTGATTATGAAGATAAGGCTATAGCAGCTATAGCTCGTTTGGAAAAACGTCTTTCGCATTACTACGCCTTAAAGGGCTCCTCAAATAGCAATATGGGTTGTCGAACGAACGGACATGATAATAAACAACCCAGTACTCAAGAACGGCTGCCTAAAATCGAATTAAAAAGATTTAGTAGCAATATCAATGAATGGCTCCCATTTTGGGAGCAATATAAAATTTCCATCCATGACAATCCTTCTTTAAGTGCTGCAACAAAGTTTAATTATCTTCAGTCCCTGTTATCAGGCAAGGCTGCGGCTACCATAGCGGGTTTTACACCCACCGAGATGTGCTACACAGACGCTATCACATTGTTAAAGGAACAGTTCGGAAACACAGACAAGATAGTGGAACGTTTGATGCATGAACTCATGTCACTAGCACCAGTAAAATCAAAGATCAACGCGCCTGCTCTAAGAAGTTTGTATAATTTCGTTACTTCTACTATACGTTCTCTTGCAGCTTTGAATGTGCCATCCAGGCAATACAACATGATGCTGAGGTCGATTGTATTACGGGCTCTTCCTGCTGAAATGAGAGTGGAATTTTTTCGCAAATCATCTAACGACGACGGTGATACAACGAATCCAGCTGAGATATTAAATAGTACGGCACTATGTGATGGTGATCAAAATATCCGAAAACTGTTAGCTTACATCAAGAGTGAAGTCGAGGCTTTGGAAATGGCAGAAGCCTCTCATATAGGTGAACTACAAGAAAGTAATATGAAAAGGGGGAACGCATCTAGTGGAAATAAAGCATATACTGCAGCTGGATTAATGACGTCGAGCCTTCCCATCAAAAGATGTATATTCTGCACATCTAGTGAACATTTATCTCCTGAATGCAACAGCTCACAAACGGTTGATGAACGCAAGCAAATATTGAGAAAAAATGGTTGTTGCTACAGGTGTACCACAAACAATCATTCGTCAAAGGATTGCAGAAGAAAACGGTTTTTGAAGTGTAAGAAGTGTAATGGTCAGCATGCATCGGCTATGTGCGATCCAACCTTTAAGGTAGCTACAAAAGGGGCTCAAAATGTACGTGTTGAAAGTGATAAGAATCAAGGAAATTATCTCAATTTAGTTGCAACAAACGATCAGCTGCCCGACGTTTTTTGCAGACAGCATGTGTTTATGTGGGTGCACCTAACGTCAATAATCATGTGTTTCTTAGGCTTGTGTTGCATCCTGGAAGCCAAATGTCATTTATAAGACAAGACGTGTCTCGTAATTTGAATCTCCCAGTTGTAGGTTCTCACCGATTGAGTGTTGTGCCCTTCGGATCTGGCAAGAAACCACCCGCTTGTTTATACAATAAGGTGAGGGTGCAATTACGAAGCCAATATAATCAGGGGAAAGTGGAGGTGGAAGTGATCGAAGTTCCGGAAATCTGTTTGGACTTTTTGACAATTCCTAACCAAAGCAACGTGATGTATAGGAATATGGAATTAGCAGATGCTCGTATTGATGGAATAGCTCCTCTTCCCGGTATAAATTTATTAATAGGTGCAGATAATTATTGGAAAATCGCCACTAACGAAAGGATTCCATTATCAGAAACGTTATCTGCAATTAATACTGTCTTTGGTTGGACTTTATTGGGTCCTGCTTTGAATAATGAGGTCTGTACTACCAATTTTAATAACACTGTATCCTTGTTTCTTAACATTGATAAGGCTTATGATTTTAGCAATTTCTGGAGTCTAGAAGCAATCGATATCAATTCAGAAATTCCCCAAAACGAATGTTTCACAGACGACTTTATAAAGAAATGTGTAGTTTCACATGGCAACCGCTATGAAGTCCAGCTGCCGTGGAAATCGGAGAATATCACTCTTCATGACAATAAGGCCAACGCAAGGGCAAGGTTAAAATCGTTAACGAGAAAGCTTTTACGGGACCCTAGTAAGCTCGAACAATATGACCAGGTAATTAGAAATTATATGAACGATGGATTTGCAGAAGTGGTTCCATCACCCACTTGCAATGACCGTATTTATTATATGCCACATCGTGGAGTGTATAGGGAAGATAAAAGCACCACACGATTAAGGATTGTTTTTGATGCATCCTCACATGACCCGGGTGTCACGTCACTCAACGACAATCTTTGGTCTGGAGAGAACCTAAACACTGAATTATATGCGATGTTATTGAACTTTCGATTAGGACAAATAGCTTTAACTGCAGATATTGAAAAGGCGTTTCTGCAAATATGTCTAGCCGAACCCGATCGAGACGTTCATAGATTTTTATGGTATCGAGACAATTGTGAAAAGATAACTGAAACGTCACCTGTGCGTGAATATCGTATGTGCAGGGTAACTTTCGGCGTAACGAGTAGCCCATTCCTTCTAGCAGCTACAATACGTAAACACTTACAGAAAATGGAAGATCGTTTTCCGGATATATGAAAGGTTCTCAAAAGATCACTTTATGTGGATGATTTAATTGTAAGCATGAACGACCTCAAGTTAGCGAAGAAATTATATCACCAATCAGTGGAGGTGATGGGCAGCGCTGGAATGAATCTACGTAAGTAGGTACTAGGTCGGTTTAGCGTGGGAACCAAAACCTGTTTTGTGAATGTAGGTCAGGGCCCCGCCCGTTGGAATGTGGGTCAAACTGGTCCATTAATTTTTACAACCAATTACAATGACATTTATTGTTTTTACGACTAATTAGGTGTGATTTATGACTATTGGGGCCAATGACCTTGCAGTCGTGGGGGCTTAGCCGGTGGGCCCGTCCTTGGAATCTAGGTCAAACCCATAAATCACGTATGTAGTTCAGTCTCGAGGTCAATCACCTGTCATCAATCAATCAATCACCTGTAATTGGCCTTGGGATGTAGGTCAAGGTGGTTGACCTTGAGACTCTTAGACGGGTCGGTCAGGGCCGGTGGCGTGGGGCTCAGCGGGGTCGTCGGCCTCGGCGGGGCTGGGGCGGCGGACTCGGCGGGGTCCTCGGCGGGGACTCGGCGGGGGACTCGGCAGGGCTCTGGCCTTTGCGGCTAGCACTCCTTGCTCCTCCCCCGCCCTTGTGAGAGTTGAACCGGTTATGACACCCAGGCTAATGACCTTGCAGGCGGCCACTTCCGTCCGTTCTTGGCGAGTATTGCATGGTTGTTGTTGATGTTATAACCCGAACTTATGAAACTGAGTGAATTAATGTAAGATAATTTGTTACTTGCTGACTACTACACGGCACATGGCGGTAGCTATTGATATTGATCTTGCACTCTGTACTAGTCATTGCCTATAAAAATCACAAACATGGTCGGGAATCGAACTCGCGCCAGCGAATCGCGAAATAAAAAACCAACGCCTTAGCCAACTTGACCAAGACGGCAGTTGAATGAAGTTGGGTTATTTGTGCACATATATGCAGTTGTGGAATTCTATTTTTAGATCTTGCGAGGTTTACCGGTGCAACCCGACGAAAATAATGTGCACATGATCGTGATGAGCCTGCGAAATGAGAAAGAAAGAAAAAACAAAACAAAAACAAAAAAACTGCAGCAGCAGCAATTTGAGAAGCAAAATCTGTCGGTTTAAAAAGAAAAAAAAGAAACGACGGTTCAAGACGTGGAAATAAAAAAACAACTGCGTGAATGAAATTTTACGGAAATATTTATGCTTTATTTTTAAAAAATTAAAGATAATGTGTGTGAGAAAGGGAAAGGCTGTGTGTATGTGATGTTCATATTACATCATGTTGTTTCATTATAGAAAGAGACGATGTTAATTACTAACAAACAGCAGTTAATAATATTATTTGTAATAAAGAAAATGTTATGCGAGAACAAATAAAAGCATTTATTAAATTCAAAAAGCTGTTTTGACCGGGTGGATCTAAAATTTGTGCACATATATGCAGTTGTGGAATTCTATTTTTAGATCTTGCGAGGTTTACCTGTGCGACCCGACGAAAATAATGTGCACATGATCGTGATGAGCCCGCGAAATGAGAAAGAAAGAAAAAACAAAACAAAAACAAAAAATGCAGCAGCAGCAATTTGAGAAGCAAAATCTGTCGGTTTAAAAAGAAAGAAATAAAAAAGCCGCGGCTCAATGAGAAAGAATAAAAAAGATCTTCTGCCTTTACTCAGTTAATGAAAAAGTGATCAATATAACTGGATATAATTGACTCATGATGGCTTTTCAAAAAATTTCTGTAGAAAAAAATGTCCAAGAAATAGTTGTTGAGAAAACTAACTACAAAAATGTAGAAGCATTAAAAAATTGTTCAGTAATATAAAAAAAAACGACATAGCATAATTTTAATATACATAATTTAGTATAATTTTTGTGCTAGTTCTTTAGAATACATTTGTATTTAAAACTAAAATTGTTTTGTATATTAAAATTCTGAAGAATAAGGTGTTATTGTTGGAGGAAAAATTTATTTTTGGGTTTGAATACCTGTTATCAGGAAGGAAAAAGCATTTCTTGCTCTATGGAGTATTTGCAAGGTGAGCAAACCCATTATAACAGGCGACCATAACGTGAATTAGGAAAGAAAGGCAAAATGCCCGTGTGGATCTTGCACACTAAAACCAGGTAAATTCCCAGCGGCCAATTTTTCGCTGCTTAAGAGGAGTCACAACATATGAATAACAACGTTACGCGAGGTGCCCCTTGCCCCACAGGCAGACAGTGTGGATGATGAAAGCAAAAATGGATCTTGAGCACTACCTATGAAAGGAATTAAGAGACACAGAGCAAGGCAGGGCCAATGATTTATGATGGCCAGGATTTTACAAACAATATTATCCAAGCCTTAAGGCTGCTTGCTTTACACTTTGTTGTACTGGAAACGGTTCTGATCGAGCAGAATCTTTGCAAAAAAAACTCAAGCGAAGACTTGAAGTGCAGAACGTATGCTATGGTGAGGATGCTGCTGATCTTTCTGCGAACCTGTTATGACTGCAAGGTGCCATACAATTTCGATTATTACGTGCGTAGGGTATTTTGTTGTTGTTACGGTTGTTCTTTACGTTGTGAATGAATGAATTTTCGAGGAAGCGAAGACGCACGTAAAACCCGCTGTATGATGATCTATAAAAAATTGTATTAATATTTATTTGTACATAAATAAAAGTTTTAAATAAAACGATTTATATATATTTTTTATTTATTTATTTATTTCAAAATTAATCGATCAAAAATATGATTATTAATACAATGCATAGGTATTTCGTAAAAAAGACGCGAATAATTCAAATGTACTAAGGAAGTTCTACTTGGAATAAAAAAATCTTCGTATGTTAGGGTTAAAACATTTTTTTTCCTTGCATTTGTCGCATACTTGTTGTAATATTCCTTTAGACAAAGGGTAGCGTTGTTGTTATGGAACATGATAATGTTGAAAAATTTCAATATCTCAAATAATTTGTATAGTTCCGTCGGCTTGAGTATGATATCCCTTGTCTCTTTCGTGATATCTCCATGTTGCTCAAATTAAACTTGTACTCTGAATACTAACACTTTATGTTCAGAATTTTATAGCGCTGATCTCAGGTCTGCATGATTGGTTACATAAATTCCCGCCACCCTGTGCAAAATCCTTCAAATAAAAATTAATTATTTTCCGGTCATTTAAATCTACGTCACTCGAGGAAAACTGATTTAAAAAAGTTTTCAGACCTCGCCCCCTGCATCGGGAATATAGAAACACACAGCAATAATGCCCACAAGTTGATGAATGTTGTCCTTGCAATCGTTTTTTATTATTTAAAAAGGTGGTCGAATTATCTAATAGGAATTTTTTAAAGTGAAGATTGGTTGGGTATCTTCCAAACGAGTCAAAGTACTCCGCCGGTCCTTCTTTTGGAAAATAAAATGCTACCCAATGATTCCCGGCTTTATGTGCAGGATCCGTATTAGCTATTACGCATGCAGGTTTTTTTATTTTTAGCGGTAAATGGTTGCATGGAAAGACTCCTCTAAAAAATTTTTTTGTTATGCGATTATTCGTTAATACATTTGCTAGCTCAATCGTCTTCATGGGGTCGCATAAGTTTGAATTTCCCTCATCATCATATTTATCTTGAATATTTAATTGATGGTGTTTGTAGCGATATTGAGGAAAGTTTTCAGTATCATTATTCGCATCTTCAACCAACTTGTCTCGTTTTGTTGAGACTTTGTTAATTGATTCTAAATCTGAACTTTGCAAGTTTTCATCATCTTCTCCTTCTTCAGAAGTATACAATTTTGACTCATCATCTTGGTTTTTACAGGGGTATTGGCGAATTTCACCATAGTTTTGACTATATTTATTTACATCTTCAACCAACTTTGCTCGTTTTGTAATTGGCTCTGAATCTGAGCTCTGATCTGTTCCAAGAATTGGATTTTTGTTATTATATGGTTCCACTTGACTCTCTTCATATTTATCCATCTGCACTTGCTTAGAGAAAATATTACTAGATCTGTTCTCGCTGTTAGCATGTTCGGAAACTGTTTTCGGTGTTTGAATTTGTAAATATTCCCGACCTCTTCTTAATTTAAACATTTTATTTCTAATGATTTCTGTGGGGCTATGTCTATTATCATCCTCATACTCCATAGCATTATAGATATCTTCATATTCTCTGTTTCTGAGTGTGTGCGTTGATCGTTTTTTATGTCTAACAAGACTCTCTCGACGAGTGAATGTCCTGTTACATTCCAAGCACTCAAACATAGTGATTGTAAGTTACTGCATTTTATCGAGCGAGGTAATTATTTATATTCTGGTGTCGGTGCGCCGTGCCGGTGTTGGTGTGACGCCAGAGTTGGTGCATCGGTGTTGGTGCGCCGGTGTTGGCGCACCGGTGTTGGTGTGACGCCATAAAAGGATTTGAATATAGATTTAAAGCTCATTTGGTATTTTCTTTTATATAGTTGAAGTCATGAGCTCAGACGGGATTATTTTAGACATTCAGTTTGTCAGTGGAAATAATGGCCAGCAGTTTGCTAAGGAGCTGTCGGTCTTACATTATGGCTCGCTTACACCAAGCTTATATTATTTTAAGCCTCCATACCGTTATAATGAATTGTCACCAAAGGCTAGATGGCAAGATGATTTCAACTTTAGCAAAATAAATGGATTAAGATGGAAAAGCGGAAATATCAATTACAACAAATTGCCTAGCATACTGAAGGATTTATCACAGTCAACAATTTTTGTAAAAGGACTTGAAAAGGCTAAATTTATTGAAAAATACGTTCCGCAAGCAAAAATAAAGCAACCTGAAATACCAAAATTAGAGAACCTGAAACAATTCCACACATTTTGTCAAATACATGGTAATTTAAAAGCTGTACGATGCTCTGTTCAAAATTGTGTTAATATTTTTTTATACATGTTAGTAAATAAAAGCATTGAATGAAAAGAAATATAATTTTTATTTATAAAAATCCAAATTTATTACAAACATATAATGTCAAAAATAATTTTAGTAGAACAATATGAATTAACTTAAAAACTGTATTTTGAAATATGTATGGTGTAAAACTGCTTTTATTTTTTTTTCTAAACATTTATCTGCTATTAAAAATTTAAATGTGCATATATACACTATGACCGATGTGCTCGAAAAATTGTGTTAGGGATTTTCGAATAAAGCAGTGTTTAAAACATTATAAATATTTTTTATTTTCTTATAATACTATTTACAATATTTTTCTTGTTCGCTAACTTAACTGTGTACTTTAATTAATCTTAAATTAATATATATCCACTATACTATTCGCGTAAATCTTTGGTCTTAGTCCAAAAAACTCAGTCATTACGCGACCATTAGAATAGCTAGCATGTGTGGCACACCAAAGAAAAAACTTCCAGCAGGCGTAATCACATACAAAAGAAAAAACTACCCCGGTGGTGCACCGGCGTTGATGTTGGTAGGTGGCGTCACACCAACACCGGTGCGCCAACACCGGCGCACCAACACCGATGCACCAACTCTGGCGTCACACCAACACCGGCACGGCGCACCGACACCAGAATATAAATAATTACCTCGCTCGATAAAATGCAGTAACTTACAATCACTATGTTTGAGTGCTTGGAATGTAACAGGACATTCACTCGTCGAGAGAGTCTTGTTAGACATAAAAAACGATCAACGCACACACTCAGAAACAGAGAATATGAAGATATCTATAATGCTATGGAGTATGAGGATGATAATAGACATAGCCCCACAGAAATCATTAGAAATAAAATGTTTAAATTAAGAAGAGGTCGGGAATATTTACAAATTCAAACACCGAAAACAGTTTCCGAACATGCTAACAGCGAGAACAGATCTAGTAATATTTTCTCTAAGCAAGTGCAGATGGATAAATATGAAGAGAGTCAAGTGGAACCATATAATAACAAAAATCCAATTCTTGGAACAGATCAGAGCTCAGATTCAGAGCCAATTACAAAACGAGCAAAGTTGGTTGAAGATGTAAATAAATATAGTCAAAACTATGGTGAAATTCGCCAATACCCCTGTAAAAACCAAGATGATGAGTCAAAATTGTATACTTCTGAAGAAGGAGAAGATGATGAAAACTTGCAAAGTTCAGATTTAGAATCAATTAACAAAGTCTCAACAAAACGAGACAAGTTGGTTGAAGATGCGAATAATGATACTGAAAACTTTCCTCAATATCGCTACAAACACCATCAATTAAATATTCAAGATAAATATGATGATGAGGGAAATTCAAACTTATGCGACCCCATGAAGACGATTGAGCTAGCAAATGTATTAACGAATAATCGCATAACAAAAAAGTTTTTTAGAGGAGTCTTTCCATGCAACCATTTACCGCTAAAAATAAAAAAACCTGCATGCGTAATAGCTAATACGGATCCTGCACATAAAGCCGGGAATCATTGGGTAGCATTTTATTTTCCAAAAGAAGGACCGGCGGAGTACTTTGACTCGTTTGGAAGATACCCAACCAATCTTCACTTTAAAAAATTCCTATTAGATAATTCGACCACCTTTTTAAATAATAAAAAACGATTGCAAGGACAACATTCATCAACTTGTGGGCATTATTGCTGTGTGTTTCTATATTCCCGATGCAGGGGGCGAGGTCTGAAAACTTTTTTAAATCAGTTTTCCTCGAGTGACGTAGATTTAAATGACCGGAAAATAATTAATTTTTATTTGAAGGATTTTGCACAGGGTGGCGGGAATTTATGTAACCAATCATGCAGACCTGAGATCAGCGCTATAAAATTCTGAACATAAAGTGTTAGTATTCAGAGTACAAGTTTAATTTGAGCAACATGGAGATATCACGAAAGAGACAAGGGATATCATACTCAAGCCGACGGAACTATACAAATTATTTGAGATATTGAAATTTTTCAACATTATCATGTTCCATAACAACAACGCTACCCTTTGTCTAAAGGAATATTACAACAAGTATGCGACAAATGCAAGGAAAAAAAATGTTTTAACCCTAACATACGAAGATTTTTTTATTCCAAGTAGAACTTCCTTAGTACATTTGAATTATTCGCGTCTTTTTTACGAAATACCTATGCATTGTATTAATAATCATATTTTTGATCGATTAATTTTGAAAGAAATAAATAAATAAAAAATATATATAAATCGTTTTATTTAAAACTTTTATTTATGTACAAATAAATATTAATACAATTTTTAATAGATCATCATACAGCGGGTTTTACGTGCGTCTTCGCTTCCTCGAAAATTCATTCATTCACAACGTAAAGAACAACTGTAACAACAACAAAATACCCTACGCACGTAATAATCGAAATTGTATGGCACCTTGCAGTCATAACAGGTTCGCAGAAAGATCAGCAGCATCCTCACCATAGCATACGTTCTGCACTTCAAGTCTTCGCTTGAGTTTTTTTTGCAAAGATTCTGCTCGATCAGAACCGTTTCCACTACAACAAAGTGTAAAGCAACCAGCCTTAACGCTTGGATAATATTGTTTGTAAAATCCTGGCCATCATAAATCATTGGCCCTGCCTTGCTCTGTGTCTCTTAATTCCTTTCATAGGTAGTGCTCAAGATCCATTTTTGCTTTCATCATCCACACTGTCTGCCTGTGGGGCAAGGGGCACCTCGCGTAACGTTGTTATTCATATGTTGTGACTCCTCTTAAGCAGCGAAAAATTGGCCGCTGGGAATTTACCTGGTTTTAGTGTGCAAGATCCACACGGGCATTTTGCCTTTCTTTCCTAATTCACGTTATGGTCGCCTGTTATAATGGGTTTGCTCACCTTGCAAATACTCCATAGAGCAAGAAATGCTTTTTCCTTCCTGATAACAGGTATTCAAACGTAAAAACAAATTTTTCCTCCAACAATAACCTTATTCTTCAGAATTTTAATATACAAAACAATTTTAGTTTTAAATACAAATGTATTCTAAAGAACTAGCACAAAAATTATACTAAATTATGTATATTAAAATTATGCTATGTCGTTTTTTTTTATATTACTGAACAATTTTTTAATGCTTCTACATTTTTGTAGTTAGTTTTCTCAACAACTATTTCTTGGACATTTTTTTCTACAGAAATTTTTTGAAAAGCCATCATGAGTCAATTATATCCAGTTTAGTGCAGTAAAAAAAGCATTTTTATTTGCACAGTCTGGTAACAGCAAAATTATGATTTAATCCTGTTTGGGATATCACCAGGAGTATATTGGTAAGTTTTGGACCTCGAAAAACTTGTGCTACTTTTGTTATAAACAATTAAAGTTTTTTTACCATGTTTTTCGAGCTTAAAATGTGAATTACTCCGGTTCTATAAGTCGGATCGGGGCAAAATAAATACCAGTCTCTTCGTAATAAAATTTCCAATAAATCCTCGTTGGTTTCAAGTTTCTGAAGTACATACATAACCTACAAAACTGAAAAAACAAGAAAAATACAGTATTTTTTTCAATTTAATGCCCAAGACAGTCAACTGCACCAATGTGCATCAAACTTTCAAAAAATATACTTTTTGATGTTACAAAAAGACTCTGAAAAATTGGTGCCAAAATAGTGAACCCGTTGGCCAAAATTGCTATTGTTATCTAAAATTTGAAATGCCCGCCATTTTATGCCATTAAGTCCAAAATAAAAATTTATTTTTTCAAAATGTAGCTCTCCATGCCACCTTTCGAATGCAATTAAAAAAAAAATTTTTTAATGTAATTTTGGTAACTGTTTTTTTATTTGTTTATAAATCAATTAATAACAATTGCATTTTTTCTGCCATTTTGAAAAAAAAATTAAAATTTTTTATTAGATCTGGTAGAAAATCTTGGGACCTTTAATTTAGAAAAACGAAAGGTTATTTTTGTTAACGTAAACCCGAGATATTTAACTTTTTGCGTTTTGGCCAATTGTTAATTAACAAATCCATATTTTGAGCTACAATTTGGACTGCATCATTTTAAAACCTATTAATTTCATGTGATCAATTCGAAAAAAATTTAAGTTTTATTTACATTTTTTACAAGCATTATAACTTATTTACAAGCAAAATAATCTGTGAAAAATGCTTCACTATGCGAAGCCGAGTGCAACAACACGTGATTATAATATTTCGCAATGCAAAAAATTCCAAAAAATGCCAATGCAAAAAATTAAATATCTCAAGTTCATGTTAACCAAAATGAACCTTGTTTTTTTTAAACTAAAGGTCCCAAAATGCTCTACCAGATTTGATAAAAAATTTTAAATTTTTTTTCAAAATGGCCGAAAAATGCAATTGTTAATATTTGAGTTATAAACAAATGAAAAAAAAGTAACCAAAATTACATTAAAAATTTTTTTTTTAATTGCATTCGAAAGGTGGCATGGAGAGCTACATTTTGAAAAAAGAAATTTTCATTTTGGACTTAATGGCATAAAATGGCGGGCATTTCAAATTTTAGATAACAATAGCAATTTTGGCCAACGGGTTCAGTATTTTGGCACCAATTTTTCAGAGTCTTTTTGTAACATCAAAAAGTATATTTTTTGAAAGTTTGATGCACATTGGTGCAGTTGACTGTCTTGGGCATTAAATTGAAAAAAATACTGTATTTTTCTTGTTTTTTCAGTTTTGTAGGTTATGTATGTACTTCAGAAACTTGAAACCAACGAGGATTTATTGGAAATTTTATTACGAAGAGACTGGTATTTATTTTGCCCCGATCCGACTTATAGAACCGGAGTAATTCACATTTTAAGCTCGAAAAACGTGGTAAAAAAACTTTAATTGTTTATAACAAAAGTAGCACAAGTTTTTCGAGGTCCAAAACTTACCAATATACTCCTGGTGATATCCCAAACAGGATTAAATCATAATTTTGCTGTTACAAAACTATACCTATCTTTTCATTTTTTTGGCCTTTTTTTACTGCACTAGTTATATTGATCACTTTTTCATTAACTGAGTAAAGGCAGAAGATCTTTTTTATTCTTTCTCATTGAGCCGCGGCTTTTTTATTTCTTTCTTTTTAAACCGACAGATTTTGCTTCTCAAATTGCTGCTGCTGCATTTTTTGTTTTTGTTTTGTTTTTTCTTTCTTTCTCATTTCGCGGGCTCATCACGATCATGTGCACATTATTTTCGTCGGGTCGCACAGGTAAACCTCGCAAGATCTAAAAATAGAATTCCACAACTGCATATATGTGCACAAATTTTAGATCCACCCGGTCAAAACAGCTTTTTGAATTTAATAAATGCTTTTATTTGTTCTCGCATAACATTTTCTTTATTACAAATAATATTATTAACTGCTGTTTGTTAGTAATTAACATCGTCTCTTTCTATAATGAAACAACAACATGATGTAATATGAACATCACATACACACAGCCTTTCCCTTTCTCACACACATTATCTTTAATTTTTTAAAAATAAAGCATAAATATTTCCGTAAAATTTCATTCACGCAGTTGTTTTTTTATTTCCACGTCTTGAACCATCGTTTCTTTTTTTTCTTTTTAAACCGACAGATTTTGCTTCTCAAATTGCTGCTGCTGCAGTTTTTTTGTTTTTGTTTTGTTTTTTCTTTCTTTCTCATTTCGCAGGCTCATCACGATCATGTGCACATTATTTTCGTCGGGTTGCACCGGTAAACCTCGCAAGATCTAAAAATAGAATTCCACAACTGCATATATGTGCACAAATAACCCAACTTCATTCAACTGCCGTCTTGGTCAAGTTGGCTAAGGCGTTGGTTTTTTATTTCGCGATTCGCTGGCGCGAGTTCGATTCCCGACCATGTTTGTGATTTTTATAGGCAATGACTAGTACAGAGTGCAAGATCAATATCAATAGCTACCGCCATGTGCCGTGTAGTAGTCAGCAAGTAACAAATTATCTTTCATTAATTCACTCAGTTTCATAAGTTCGGGTTATAACATCAACAACAACCATGCAATACTCGCCAAGAACGGACGGAAGTGGCCGCCTGCAAGGTCATTAGCCTGGGTGTCATAACCGGTTCAACTCTCACAAGGGCGGGGGAGGAGCAAGGAGTGCTAGCCGCAAAGGCCAGAGCCCTGCCGAGTCCCCCGTCGAGTCCCCGCCGAGGACCCCGCCGAGTCCGCCGCCCCAGCCCCGCCGAGGCCGACGACCCCGCTGAGCCCCAAGCCACCGGCCCTGACCGACCCGTCTAAGAGTCTCAAGGTCAACCACCTTGACCTACATCCCAAGGCCAATTACAGGTGATTGATTGATTGATGACAGGTGATTGACCTCGAGACTGAACTACATACGTGATTTATGGGTTTGACCTAGATTCCAAGGACGGGCCCACCGGCTAAGCCCCCACGACTGCAAGGTCATTGGCCCCAATAGTCATAAATCACACCTAATTAGTCGTAAAAACAATAAATGTCATTGTAATTGGTCGTAAAAATTAATGGACCAGTTTGACCCACATTCCAACGGGCGGGGCCCTGACCTACATTCACAAAACAGGTTTTGGTTCCCACGATAAACCGACCTAGTACCTACTTACGTAAGTGGCAATCAAACTCCAAGGATTTGATGAATGTATTTAGCAACGAAGCAACCAATAATGAACGCGCAGAACGAAATAAGGTGCTAGGATTAGTATGGTGGACGTCTACAGATGAAATTGCTATTGATTTTTCAACTATAAACGCTCTTCCGGAATGTGAATATTTGGGAACAAAGCGGAACATTTTGAAGATGCTTTCGCGGATTTACGATCCGCTTGGCATTTTAGGACCATTTACGGTTGGGTTGAAGTTACTCTTCCAAACTACGTGGAGAATCAAAACGGAGTGGGATATGCTGTTACCAGACGATTTATTGAAGACTTGGATGAAATTACGTCAAGAATTTTCTCATTTGGAAATTATATCAGTGCCAAGATGTGTTTTCCAGTACAATTTAAACGAAGGCGATGACGTCTCTTTGCATGTATTTTCCGATGCTAGTCCTCGTGCGTATGGAGCAGTAGCTTATATAAGACATCAATCTAATAAAGGTAACGTGTCAGTTAGATTTCTTTGTTCTAAAAATAGGATAGCTCCCTTAAACGAAAGTGGTTCATCCGAATTATCGCTGCCGAAGATGGAACTGACAGCGGCGTTGGTAGCTGGAAGGCTTCAACGCTATTTAAACAACACGTTAACAATTAAAATTCAACGAACGTATCTCTGGTCAGATTCTAAAATAGCTATTTATTGGATAAAAGGTGACCCCTGTAAATGGAAGCCTTATGTGAAGAACAGAGTTAGCGAAATTCAGAAGCAGTGTGTAAATGCTGAATGGCGACATTGCCCAGGAAATGAAAATCCTGCGGACTTATTAACTCGAGGCATCACCACTTTAAACTTGGCAAATTCTTCTGTTTGGCTGTCAGGTCCAATGTTTTTAAGGGATGAATGTAAAAACTGGCCATCTCCTGATGATATAAGTGACAATAATATTGAACCCCTAGTAGTATTGTTCCAATCCACTTCGATTAGTCCCTTACAATATGAAACGCAACCGTTATCGATATCAGATTTAGGAAAATATAGCAGTCTTGGAAAACTTCTTCGAATAACTGGGTATATAATAAGATTTGTAAACAAGCTAAAGAAAACGGAACGAAATATGCAAGTAAACGACAAACACAGTATGCTGACTTTCACTGCGGTATCAGCCGATGAAATGCGCCTAGCAGAAATTTATTGGATTAGGTATACGCAAGAACAGGTGTATAATTTAGAAATTAACGTTTTGAAAAATGGAAAGGTTGTTGAGCACACATCAAAAATAGCAACACTGAACCCATTCTTAGATGCCAACGGACTGTTACGAGTAGGTTGAAGAATAGAGCAAGCAAATTTTAACTTCGAGTTAACACATCCGATTATCTTACCAAAGCATGGAGCCTTTAACGAACTAATGATCAAGGATCAGCATGACAAGCTTCATCATGGCGGGGTCGAGTTAGTGCTTTCTCATATACGGCAGCGATTTTGGATGATTAAGGGTAGGCAAACAGTTAAACGTATCATAAGTAGATGCTTACGAGGAAAACCTGCAACGGAGGGATTTGCTCCCTTGCCAAAGGAAAGGATTACTTTTGCGAAACCATTTCAAACCACTGGAATCGACTTTGCCGGTCCTCTTTATGTATCAATAAATGAAGGCACAAATGAGGTTTATATTTTGCTGCTAACCTGTGCCGTTACCAGAGCAGTTCATTTGGAGCTGGTGCCAGATTTGTCAACCGAGACCTTCATTCAAGCATTACGCCGATTTATAGCCCGAAGAGGAGTCCCCAGTATTATCTATTCTGATAATGCTAAAACTTTTCGTAGAGCTGACATCGAGCTTAGAGAGTTGGAGAAATTTGTTAATACTAAAGATTCTTACTCTTTTATGACATCGCAGGGCATTAAGTGGAGATTTATCATTGAACGATGTACCACTGGCACGATGTAGCTCCTTGCTGGGGTCAGCAAGGTTACTGCCATCGTGTTCTGGGTAACATAAAAATTTTGAGAAACTACATCCTCCCTAGGTTCCTAAAGTTATAGGGGATGCTAAGCCGGCCACACGGTATACGCTAGCTCGCCGGTGGGGGCGTGGGGTTGTGTGACCGGGACACTACATCTATGATTCACCACTTACCTATTGTTTAAAAGGGATATCTCTTCATGTCATTATATTCCTAGGTTACAAGGCGATTCATCGCTTGACGTTTCCATCGACCTGGTGGACCTGTAAATGTTCAACGTGACTTTGAGAGGACCCTGGAGAGAAAGCACAACCCAACCATCCTGGACAATTTATCCCCTTAAGTGGTCATTCCGAATAATACTAGAGGAGTTAACGAAATTTACAACAATTATATTTTAATAATAAATACAGCCCAAAACAATATAATTATTCAACAACAAAATGAAGGTAAGTTTGCATTAAATATTATCTAAATATTAAATCAAAACAAAAGTATACTTATAATCTAGGTAATGTGGATGCAACCAACTTTTACCACTTGTAAATTTTGATAATTGAACTGGTGTATTGTGGGATGTACTGAGGGCAAGGAGGGACACAAAAAAACTTTGAGCCAATATAAAACTTGGCCAACCAAAACAAAAAAAAACAAGAACACAAGAGAAGTAGCAACGTCGATTTGGTCAAACGGAGTTGCAGGGCAATAAAATTCGGACAATTGGTTCAGTTAGAACCGTCTTATGTTTGTTTGCACCCCTACCAAAAAACCAGTGTAACAATAGTTGCTAAGTGTAGAAGGGTTTAACTCAGGTAACGGATAAAGTGGGATAAGTATTTATAATAATTTGAAAATATTGGATAAGTATTTATAATAATTTGAAAATGTTGGATAAGTATTTATACTAATTTGAAAATATTGGATAAGTATTTATAAGAATTTATATATATATATTGGAGAAGTATTTATAAACATGTAAAAGTGTGATATATTTATAAGAATAATATAAATATGTAACCAAAAAAATCAAAACGAGTTTATCATACGCTGCACCAAGTCAAAAGTAATAGGTAATAACTCGACACAATGTATTGGGTGCGTCTCCCCAACAAACTGAAGAGATACTCGACAAAATTGGATATCTTCGTGTTAGTTCGTCTTTGGAGGAATTAACTGATGTTTCGCTTCTTTGAATAGAAGCGGTATTTCCTTGACTTGATAATGATTTTGAAATAGGTTGCGATATTAGTTATGAGTGATCATCTAATTCCTTTATAAGACTCTTTCGTTCTTCCTCTCTCACGGCTCCCAAGTCCAGAACATTGGCGAAAAAAAATCCTTTCTGGCTAAAAAATTAGTTTTTCTATCTCACCTCTAACAAAAATGACGATAAAAATGGCGAAATGTTTTCCACAATTCTCAAGTCTTCCAAGTCCACAAACTTTGAATTGAACAGGAACAAGTTTCATCACAGTATTCTTGCGCTGGGTGATTACCACAATAGATGCGTCTCCGTGTACAATTGCTTTTCTCCAGAAGCGCCTCAGCAGCGCAGGAAAACTCGATATACGATGGACCAGAGACGACGGGCGAGACGTGAACAGCGCTACCTTTTTGGGTATATTTTCGGGTCTGTTGACAACACACGAACACAATTTTTTGTTTTTTTTATATATTTATTTTGAAAAATATACTCGCACAAGAGCTTTTTCTGTGTCTTTTCCTTTTCCAATAATAAATATTGTCTCACAAAATGTAATGACGTACCAAAAAACGACGGACGCAACGAAAAGCGGAATCGACTGTTCAACAGTTACTTGCCGACGTATCAACCACTTTTTACAAGGGACCGACTGTCTCGTATCATATTCAAATCCAGACTGTCAAATGTATAAAAATTTTTTCCTTCCAAGAAAAATTTTGTTTTTCTTGGCCTACGTGATTCAAAAAAAGTTCCGCATCCAAAAGCTTCTGAAGTGATTGCACTAATAATTTCTTAAATTTCCGATAGATGGGGGAATAATTAATCATAAAACTTTCGTAATAAATAACCGACCGTTACATACCCTCGGGTCCACAAGGCCGACTTGCGAGGCAGTGAGGAGCCGAAAAAAAACGGAAGGTTTTTCTATCGTAAGGTCCGGTATGTGGCGCCAATGTGGGGCTCGTCTCATTCCCTGAGATCCAGAGTCTCAAGCCCCAGCTATGGTCCGAGAGCGAGATAAACAAAAAGAAACAACCTGGATAATTTTGAAGTACGTGTTCCAAATAAGGTGATAAAATGTTCAGTCTGGAGAGTATCTCGGAGGAATCTCTGGAGTTGCCAAAAATCTGGGGAAGGCAATACCACATTGTCCCCCTCCAGGTTTCTACAAACATCCAGGTCTCCATGTCGAAAAGGTCTCCTTTCGGTCCATCGGGACAGTCTCCAGCAATACCACATTGCCTTTGACCTTCCCCGGTGGATCGCCAGGAGAGTCCTTCGCCGAGCGTTGTTCCCCAGACTGATCGACAATCAAAGAGGTGTAGGGATACTCCAATGAGCACTTGTAGAAGGAACTGATGCTGAGGCAACAGTAGAAATGTTCAAGAGATCGGAAGAACAGCATGGAGTAAAAGAGGCACATTACGCAAAGGTTGTCGATTTAGAAATAATTTCCTCTACAATCACCACCCGTCAGCAGTACGATGATATTAAAGTGATGGAAGAGGTGTGTAGGAACAGGGCACGAAGTCGTATGTATAAGGGTCTTCGTGAACTCATCGGTGTTTTAACGAATCGAAGGAATCAATCGAAGAAACAGTAGACCAGAAGAATAGTCTTGAAGGAAAATTAATAATATCGTCTAAGGCGATATGAAAACAATAATACGAAAAGCACGTCGCTTGTTACTAACTGACTATAACTAAACAACTAACCCGCCACTAACCATAAGGTCTGGACTAGAGATGATTTAACATAAACACCGATCCAAGGAACATCTCTCAGAAATTCAAGTGCATAAAACTTATACCCATATAAATACCATGAAGAATATCATGAACCCCTAACTGCTGGAACACATAAAGGTAACTAAATCGCCAACTGGATGGTTAACATCAACGTAACAATATCTAACATTAACTAAACGTGAACAACGAAGTCAAGAATGCGAAAAAAAAGTAGTAACAGCAAAGAGGTACTTAACCCCGCTTAAAATACTTAACCCCGGACGGTCAACCAGGGTGACTCTCGGTGTAAATCGCGTAGGATAAGCCCAATTTGGTAAGGACAATCCTCCCGGATTTCCAAACCTGCTGCCTTGCACGCTTGGCAGAGACATTCTAAATTGTCCGGGGTAGGCTCTTGGAGCAGCTGATTCAGTAGCCCATCCAGCATCTGCCCCAGTTCGCTTCCCAGTGAACGAACCTTCTGGAACCGACGGTACGTTTCTGCCACGAGCAACGTTATCCCGCGTACTTGATATCCGACCGGTGGAATATACCGCTGGATAACTTCCTGTTGATATGCCAGGGTCATCCGCAACAAATTTCTAAATACGCTATTTTCCTCAGGATTCATTGAATCAACCAGCGCATACAGTTTAGCTCCCGTATGGCAGAAGCTTGGTTCGTTCAAGGAATGGTGAAAGACAATCTCAACAACGTGGATCAGGGTAAGCGGCTTGTTAATAATATCCGCCAGCATGGTCAATATCCTGGAGGCCATGGTGTCAAAAGCACCTGGGTGTGCTTCCAAACATCTAATAACGTTTAGGGTGTAACGTATAGCGGCACCCTCCATCGTTATGGACACCCTCCTGGCTTCGATGGCTGCATGGATCGGAACAAATTCTCTGGCGTGCGGGGATAAATAGTACAATCGATGTGGTCTTCGCAATATTTTATGGACCACTGGGCGTCCATAAAAAGTTAATGCTCCAGTCGCGTCCATCGTGTCAGCGACGTTAACCCGGATAACCAGTGCAAAAAAAGTATAGTATATGATAATATATGGGTGTACAAAAATTCAACAATATACACTATATTTAACAGAGAAAGAAGTTAATTGGTTGTTACTCACCGTTAACAAAATCAAGGTACTTAACCAGCACAGACGGTACGCAAAAAATATAGGCTAACCAACAAAAAAACTTAATGAAACTGCTGACTAAGTCAGTACTAATACAGCCACGCAGCTATCCTAGTCAAAAAAAAATTCCGTTGACCGATTATTCGCAATAGTGATACTCCTATTTAGTATCAATACTAACTCAACATATAGTTATAATATAAATCGCAATAATCAAAACCATTTGATACCTGAAAAAAAATCAAGGTGTAAAGTAGTGTTGTTTGTATTTAAACTATTTTTGGTGAATTTCCAGGATGGTTGAAGAAAAGCAATCTCACTCCCCAGGAGTCTCGTTGGTGGCCGAGGTCATCGGTGTCAGTCGGTGTTAGTTATGAGACACAGCCAGCACCGAGTGCCATCAACAACGCCGGAAGCACCACACGTCTTCGTCCACTTGAACGACATGAAGAGTCTACTTCCACATAAAAACAAGGAAATCTTCTTCGAAAATCATAAAAATTTAGTTGGATTCCGCTGTCCATCCACAACTGAGCTACACTACGGAAAATCAATCAGCAGTGGGGACAGACGGGAGAGAAAACAATAAAAGCACAAGGAAGTAGTCGGATGTCCCTCAACAAAAGTCCACAGGGCGCAGGTGATTAGCCAGACGGTTAAGCCTGTGCGGCCTTCTAAAGGTGCACCTGAAGTGACCACATCCCTTACCACATTTCGACCAATTGTCTAAAATGAAAGAACAGAAAACAAAATTTGAGGGGACTGAATAGATTAAAGAAGTCCACGGGGCGCAGTGGGCAGGCGATATCACGCCTGTTACCTCAGCCGGTTATGCCCGAGTTACAACTCAAACATCCATCAGCAAAAAGTAACAAGGATCCTGTCCACTGAACGAAGCACTGGCAGGCGGTATGACGCCTGATACTCAGGACGACGAGCAAAAACACAGGACAAAAGAACTCCAGACTCAGCCTTCACCCATGGCCAAGCGGTCATACGCTTGTTAGCCAGCGGTGCCGGTAAGCCTAGTTCAAAGATGCCTAAAGCGAAGAAGATATCATAAGACGGGACAATCTAAAAGTGAAAGCAAAATAAAATTCACACTGAATTTAGACAATAAAGATGAATCTGTTAAAAGAGGCATTGGTGGTGAACCATAGTCAAAGATAATTTTAATAAGTTACAGAAGTTGGGGCGTCATTTATGAAATAAATGGGCGCCGTAATTTAATATTGAAAGAAACTTGTTTGCCAAAAGCGTTGGCATGAAAGCATGCGTTGGGCGCCATTTATGTAATAAATGGGCGCCGGAATTTAATATTGATAGTTTGTTTGCCAAAGCGTTGGGCGCCATTATGTACCACTGGCACGATGTAGCTCCTTGCTGGGGTCAGCAAGGTTACTGCCATCGTGTTCTGGGTAACATAAAAATTTTGAGAAACTACATCCTCCCTAGGTTCCTAAAGTTATAGGGGATGCTAAGCCGGCCACACGGTATACGCTAGCTCGCCGGTGGGGGCGTGGGGTTGTGTGACCGGGACACTACATCTATGATTCACCACTTACCTATTGTTTAAAAGGGATATCTCTTCATGTCATTATATTCCTAGGTTACAAGGCGATTCATCGCTTGACGTTTCCATCGACCTGGTGGACCTGTAAATGTTCAACGTGACTTTGAGAGGACCCTGGAGAGAAAGCACAACCCAACCATCCTGGACAATTTATCCCCTTAAGTGGTCATTCCGAATAATACTAGAGGAGTTAACGAAATTTACAACAATTATATTTTAATAATAAATACAGCCCAAAACAATATAATTATTCAACAACAAAATGAAGGTAAGTTTGCATTAAATATTATCTAAATATTAAATCAAAACAAAAGTATACTTATAATCTAGGTAATGTGGATGCAACCAACTTTTACCACTTGTAAATTTTGATAATTGAACTGGTGTATTGTGGGATGTACTGAGGGCAAGGAGGGACACAAAAAAACTTTGAGCCAATATAAAACTTGGCCAACCAAAACAAAAAAAAACAAGAACACAAGAGAAGTAGCAACGTCGATTTGGCCAAACGGAGTTGCAGGGCAATAAAATTCGGACAATTGGTTCAGTTAGAACCGTCTTATGTTTGTTTGCACCCCTACCAAAAAACCAGTGTAACAATAGTTGCTAAGTGTAGAAGGGTTTAACTCAGGTAACGGATAAAGTGGGATAAGTATTTATAATAATTTGAAAATATTGGATAAGTATTTATAATAATTTGAAAATGTTGGATAAGTATTTATACTAATTTGAAAATATTGGATAAGTATTTATAAGAATTTATATATATATATTGGAGAAGTATTTATAAACATGTAAAAGTGTGATATATTTATAAGAATAATATAAATATGTAACCAAAAAAATCAAAACGAGTTTATCATACGCTGCACCAAGTCAAAAGTAATAGGTAATAACTCGACACAATGTATTGGGTGCGTCTCCCCAACAAACTGAAGAGATACTCGACAAAATTGGATATCTTCGTGTTAGTTCGTCTTTGGAGGAATTAACTGATGTTTCGCTTCTTTGAATAGAAGCGGTATTTCCTTGACTTGATAATGATTTTGAAATAGGTTGCGATATTAGTTATGAGTGATCATCTAATTCCTTTATAAGACTCTTTCGTTCTTCCTCTCTCACGGCTCCCAAGTCCAGAACATTGGCGAAAAAAAATCCTTTCTGGCTAAAAAATTAGTTTTTCTATCTCACCTCTAACAAAAATGACGATAAAAATGGCGAAATGTTTTCCACAATTCTCAAGTCTTCCAAGTCCACAAACTTTGAATTGAACAGGAACAAGTTTCATCACAGTATTCTTGCGCTGGGTGATTACCACAATAGATGCGTCTCCGTGTACAATTGCTTTTCTCCAGAAGCGCCTCAGCAGCGCAGGAAAACTCGATATACGATGGACCAGAGACGACGGGCGAGACGTGAACAGCGCTACCTTTTTGGGTATATTTTCGGGTCTGTTGACAACACACGAACACAATTTTTTGTTTTTTTTATATATTTATTTTGAAAAATATACTCGCACAAGAGCTTTTTCTGTGTCTTTTCCTTTTCCAATAATAAATATTGTCTCACAAAATGTAATGACGTACCAAAAAACGACGGACGCAACGAAAAGCGGAATCGACTGTTCAACAGTTACTTGCCGACGTATCAACCACTTTTTACAAGGGACCGACTGTCTCGTATCATATTCAAATCCAGACTGTCAAATGTATAAAAATTTTTTCCTTCCAAGAAAAATTTTGTTTTTCTTGGCCTACGTGATTCAAAAAAAGTTCCGCATCCAAAAGCTTCTGAAGTGATTGCACTAATAATTTCTTAAATTTCCGATAGATGGGGGAATAATTAATCATAAAACTTTCGTAATAAATAACCGACCGTTACAACGAGCGGCATGGTGGGGAGGTTGGTGGGAGCGGCTTATTAAGACTGTTAAGGACGCTCTAAAGTTAACCATTGGTAAAAGGATCCTAAATTATGATCAACTGCATACCTTACTTACCGAAGTCGAAGCTACTATAAATTCCAGACCGATTACATATATTTCCGACGATCCCTTTGGATTGCAGGCTTTAACACCGTCTCACTTCCTTGTTGGTGATTCGGTTCATCTTCCAACCGTGAGTAAATTTCCAATTAGTCCAGTTAACAATAACGATTTAGTGGAGATGTGGAAGAGACGTCAACAACTTGCTAAGGTATTTCGAAAGCGTTGGGTAACGGAATATCTGCAACAACTCCGATCGGCACATCATTCCCCGAGGATGTTTTCAAGAAGCATCAAGATTGGTGAGGTGGTTTTGATTCATGATCAGGCAGTTCCTCGCTTATTCTGGAAGATGGGAGTCATCGAAAGGCTTTATCCTGGTCGAGATGGCAAAACGCGTGCATGCGAAGTAAGAAAATCTACTGGCATACTACGACAACCAATCCAATTACTCTACCCATTGGAGGTGCAATAAGCGTTGTTAAGGCGGGGCGGAGGATGTTAAAAATAGTATCCTGGCAACTCTTAACCCATACCAGTAATTCTTTTATGTAATTATAAGTTATTTGTATTTTAGTTATGAGAGAGCTATCGGTAAATTTGAATTGTAAGTTAGTTGAAAATCGCACCGTGAACCGAGAAGATCGAACGCTCTTATTTTCAATAAATATTATAATCATTAAAATATCAGTTGTTTTTAGTCGAAAACTCCCTGGGTTATAACTTTGTTTTATGCCTTTTTTTAACTTGGCGAAGTTAGGTGAGGGGCCAGGTTTACTGACTAGTTGGCTTTTCATTTACTCGAAAAAGGGTTTCAGGAGGTTATTATGTACTACGGTCTGCTTGTTGCCTATTTTGTCTTTAGTGTTCACGGGGCTGGTTATCGCTACCACAGGGTAGAGGCCTCTCCAGATGGGGGAGAGTTTTCCTTTTCGGTTTTCGCTTTTAATAAGTACCTGGTCACCAATATGGAATGAGTGGGGTCTCGTGGTTTGGTCGTAATGGGCTTTAGATTTCTGCTTGCTTGCTAGAAGATTTTGTCGGGCTATGGAGTAGGTTTTTTGTAATTTATATTTCAGAATGTGGTAGTAGCTTTCGTGGTTGTATAACGGTTCGGGATCTTTCTTCAGGTTGGATGGGATATCGGGTGAGAACCCATAAAGACAGTCCATTGGAGTTAGTTTGGTGCTGTCATGGACACTATTATTATAGACGAACGCGGCAGTACGCAAGTATTGATCCCAGGCTTTGGGGTTGTGGTCAGTGATACTGCGCAAATATTCCACTAGGGGCCGGTGGGCCCTTTCCAGAGCGCCGTTTGCTTGGGGGTGGTAGGCGGAGGTTTGTAATTTTTTGATTTTCAGGAGTTTGCACAGGCCTTTGAAGAGGCCACTAAGAAAGTTGGTGCCTTGATCAGTCACTATGCTTTTGGGTATCCCGTAGCGGGTAATGATTTGGTCAAAGACTATTTGTGCTACTGTTTCGGCTTCGGCATTCGGAATAGCATAGCAATCTAGGAATTTACTTAGGTTATCTTGAAATGTTAAGATGTATAGGTTCCCGGAGTGGGTAGTTTCTAAAGGTCCCGCTATGTCTAGGTAGACCTTGTCGAAAGGAAGGTCTTTCGGCCACGTCGGTGATTACCATCGGCATTTTAAGGGCCGGTGTGGACTTGTTGGTCTGACACTTTCTGCATCTTCGAATGTATTTTCCTATGTCCCTAAGCATATGGCGCCACCAGTACTTCCTACGGATTCGTTTGTACGTTTTGATCACGCCCTGATGTCCTCCGAAGGCGGAGTCATGATAGTCCTTGAGGATGGTGGCTATCTCTTCGGGGTCTGTGATCACCGTGATTTTGGGTCTTTGGTTGGTTTCAGCCTCTTGAGGGGCGTTTCTTTCGACTAATGCGTCCGCGGGCCTCGGTGAGGTTGAGGATTCGGGTGTATTGAGGGATTGGCTATCTGCCTTTATACCGTTGCCTTCAGGGGCGATGCCTATATTTGTTACCTTAGTTTGGGCTTCCTTTTCGGGCGTAGTAATCGGTATTTTCTCTCGTGCTTGGGCACGGGTGACTGCGTTGCATCTTTGATTGTGGCCTCCGGGGGGAGGTTTCATGGGGGCATAAACTATTGCTTCGACCGTGAAAGTTTGCTGAGCCTTAGCGTCTTGCGGAATACGACTGAGGGCGTCGGCATTAGTATTGTACTTGCCGGGTTTGTATTCAATGTGATAGTCGTATTCAGAAAGCTTGTGGTGGAAACGCACCAATCGGGTTGTAGGGTCTTTAACGTTAAAAACACCTTTCAACGGCTTGTGATCGGTATACACTGTGAATGTGCGACCTTGTAGGTAGCATCTGAAATTTTTCACGACCCAGAATATTGCCAAAAGCTCCTTTTCGATGGTGGAATAGTTTCGCTCAGCCTTGTTCAAGGTTCGGCTGGCGTACGCGATGGGTTGGTCCTTTCCCACTTCCCCTTGTGAAAGTACGGCCCCAAGGGCTTCACTACTGGCATCTGTAGTCAGATTGAAGGGTTTAGTGAAGTCGGGGTAAATGAGTAGGGGGGATTGACCAGTGCTGCCTTGATTTGGTCGAAGGAATCTTGGCATCTGGTGGTCCAGGAAAATTTTACGTCCTTACGTAGAAGATTGGTTAGAGGTCGGACGATTTTTGAGAAGTCGGGAATAAATTTCCTGTAATAATTCGCGAGTCCGATGAAAGATTGGACCTGGCGTATAGTGCGTGGTTCCGGGAATTCTTGGACGCACGCCGTCTTCCTGGGGTCCGGGAGCGCTCCTTTCTCTGAGCAGATGTGCCCTAGGTAGACTACCTCCTTACGTAGGAATTGGCACTTTTCGGACTGCAATTTTAGGTTATGCTCCCTCAGTTTGTCGAAGACCTTTCTGAGCTTCCGGTTGTGGTCTTCTAGGCTCTTACCATAGATGACAATGTCATCTAGGTAGACGAAGCATTCGAGGCCTTGCAGGCCGGTAAGTACGTAGTTCATTAGTCTTTGGAACGTAGCCGGGGCTCCCTTTAGCGCGAACGGCATACGTTTGAACTCGTAGTGCCCGTAATTGGTGCTGAAGGCGGTTTTATCTTGATCCCTGGGATCGACCAGAACTTGGTGATAGCCGCTGGCAAGATCAAGAGTGGTAAAATAACGCGAGTGTCCTAGCTGGTCTAGGATCTCTTATATTCGCGGCAATGGGTAGGCGTCGCCGATTGCTTTTTCGTTAAGCTTACGAAAATCGACGACGACGCGCCACTTTTTCTCACCGTCTGCGCCTGCCGTCTTGGGAACTAATAGGAGAGGGGAGTTCCACGGGCTTTTGGTAGGCTGTACAATATCGTTTTCCAGCATTTCTTTTAGCTGTTCATTTATTATCTGCCTCTGACTTTCTGGCAATCGGTACATTTTTTGGTTTATGGGTGCCTGGTCCCGTATTAAAGGTATGTCGTGTTGGATGGCTGTTGTATGCGTGAGGAGATCGCCCTTAAGATAGAAAATATCGTGATATTCGTAGCAGAGGTCGGTGATCGACTGTCTTTCTGTACCGGCACAATGGAGCTCCTTGCTGGTGACAGCAAGGCTACTACCATCGTGCTTGGGTAGACATAAAAATTTTGAAAACGCACATCCTCTCTAGTTTCCTAAATATTCCTAGGGGATGCTAAGCCGGTCACACGGTTCACGCTAGCTCGCCGGAAGGGGTCGTGGGGTGTGTGACCGGATCGATACATATTGGGTTCACCACTTACCTAATTATCTGTGCGGAAGTTCTTCATGTCCTCATCGTTCCCAGGTCCATCCCATCAGAGATCCATGAGAGATCCATGACTGGTACCACTGAATCGTGGGACCCGTACCCACGTCGCATGAACGACGGGGGACCCTAGAGAAATAAAAACTCCCTCCCCAACCATCCTGTATACTCAAAGAAACCCTAGTACTGCATGGTTAATATAGACCTAAAACAGTTTATATAACCTTCAAAATACATATTTTATTGTAACAGATTCTTACAAGTACACATAAAAATCCAACGTTAGTAGAAATAACAATTTATGAAAAGGAGTACGTGTATTATGTGTCCTGGGGTACAAGTGGGCACCACAAAAACTCGAGGATGAATTTGCTTGAACAAAAAAACCACAACTACGAAAGGGAACGACAACGTCGAATTGGCCAACTCGGTGTTTAATTAGGTTACTCGTTTACCCTTGTTTTTTTTTTGTTTTTTATTGCTGGGCAGAATCCCAATACGGCACGACTCCTGGACGCTCCAGGCAATCGCCCGATAACAAAAATAAAATATTACTGCGCAATCGTTTTACTCAGAAAAATAGAAGGCCTGTTTGCACCCCAAAAATTTCTAATGTAACGTATTTAACAATTTGACTCAACAATATAATGATTAGTATTAATTAATAAGTTGTAAATATTTGTTTTGTTTATCAATATAATAAAAAAATTTGTAAATAATCAATATTTTAAAAATGTGTAATTATAGTATACTTATAATTAAAATTTGTTGATATATTATATAATCAAAAGAATTGTAAATATAGTTAAGGTAATTTTTAGTAATATACTCTAAAAATTGTAAATATCTCCATGTAATAAAACAATTGTAAAGATAGTTAATTAAAGGTAAAATTAAAAACAAAAATATTGCCACTTCTTGCACTCTTACGCCTTATCTGATTATGATGACACAAAATCCTCCGTTGAGTAAACCGGCACCAAGTAGTGAATGAAGGTTACTCAGTATAATCCACAAAGCATGAAGCCGAGATTTCACTGCCTTATAAAATTTGTAATGAAAACGAATTCCTCCAATTGTAGTTTAATAATAGTTTATCTGGTGGCTTAGTAGAATGTAAGTTCACTTCTCACGACCTTCAATAGATTATCTTGATATTTCCATGCATAATTCATGAAAACTTTTAGATTTGTTTTATTGTTTTTTTTGTGTGTAATTAGGTTCTCAAAAAAGTTGTTTTAACATTATTAGGCCACACATTGAAATTACCTATACAAGCACCTTCTCTATATTACCACAGTCTGTACGCTGCAAATTAAGATTGCGTATTTCCAACAGCTACAGGTAAATATTCATGAAACACATGCATTTTTCATGTTCTCTGGTCACAGAAACAAGAAAAAATTGCGTACACTGCCTTCCCTATTAGTCAGTAATAATCCCATTCACAGATTATCAATTAGATTATCTTATCTGCACAATTCCTGTACACTATCTATTACTTAATATTCGGTTGCACTAGATCTTGGCAAATCCGATATAGTTATAACACTTTTTATAGCCGAATTTCGAGCCGATTTTTAGTTACTACATATATAAAACTTTCGGATCAGAACTAAGCACCAGTGGCGGACTAAGCCCGTCAGAGGCCCGGGGCGGCAAAGCTGAATGAGGCCCTCAGTCTTAGAAGTTGATGTAATTTTAGAAGCATTTTATTCAGTTTTCATTTGTATGGAAAAGTGTGTGTGCATGTTTATTTCCCAGTAGGGAAAGCATTTAATTACCCATCGATTCCGAGAGTAGTTATAAAGCCAAGTTTCCACTATAGAGTTTTTTTGGTAGAGTGTAGAGTGTAAAGCTCTACCTGTAGTGTGTACACTACAGCGCGTCTCTACCACTCTACCACGCCACCAGAGAAATTTTGAGTAGAGCTCTACCACGTGCTCTACCAGAGCTCTACCAGATGCGTTTTCTCTACTGTAGAGTCGGCCATCAACTTTTGCATGTCATTTAATTTCTCAGTTATTCAGAGATGCGTGCGTACACATATTGTGTAAAAAATTTAAAGGAAATTAATAGAAAACAAAAAAATATTAAAATGAGTTCTCGCCAAAAACAAGCTGCTACCGTTTTATTTTTGCTCAAAAGAAGACAAAAAGATGGAAAGGAAATGTTGGGCGCGAGATTGGATTGCGAAAAGAAAATAAAACGCTGGAATGTATCGAGAATTATTGAATAAGCTCACGGAAGAAGACACATTTTCTGCGTATGTCGTATTCGAATTTCGTTGTTATTTAACAGACCGATGTACAACAATTCGAAGCCGCAGTCGAAATGCAAATAAGAATGAATACTGTAGAGAGAAAAACTCTATCAAACATGCTTGATAGAGCGTAGAGCAGATGTAGAGCTCTACACAACACAAAAAATTGCTTATACACTAAAGAGTTTTTTAGCAGAGAAAACTTTCGCGTAGAGTGCGCGTAGAGCGCATGTGTACAGCTATAGAGGGTGTATACACTTCTCTACGCGAGAGTTTTCTCTAGATCTATGCAAAAAGCTCTATAGTGGATACCAGGGGCACGATTCCGCAACGGTGAGCTTTTCGCCACTGAACACCGAAGGAAAAACTCACTGACAACCTCGGTGTTCACTTTTCTTTAAAATGCGATTCCGTAAGTGCCAGTGAGTTTTAAAGTGCTGAATGATTTTTAAAGTGGCTGAATGATGCGCTGAGTTGCTACTTTCTTGACTTTACCATTTTAAAAATTTTAATTAAATAAAATCTTTTAGAACAATAAACTAAAACAACATTTTATTTTTACATAAGAAACACATCTCTCAAAAAAAATATTTTTAAAAAAAATTAAAAAACTTATTCAAAAATTATCGCACGAAATTACAAAAACAACTTTACTCGTCAAAATTCGAACTCACCGTAAATTCACAGCCTTTTTCTCAGTGAGAAATTTTTCACGGCGGTGTTCACCGCAAATGTCAAAAAAACTCATTCTCACTCTTGCGGACGCGAAAATAAGCAGTGTACACTGAAATCGGTGAACACCGTAAAACTCACCGTTGCGGAATCGGGCCCCAGAAAAACTCATATTGCATGTTGCAACCGAGATGAAAATGGTCAAGAAGTATTGAAGAATAAGCGATGTACAGGATAACGATTCAATCAAGTCCCATTTTAATAATTACATGCTGTACTTATTTGTGTCTACGGGAACATTGTACGGGACCTCCGACTCCAAAGTAACACTTAGGTAGGCACTGACCATATTTTAAAAGCCTTGTTTAGGATTTGATCAAGGGAACTTGTAGACATTTGGAGGCCCCCGGGAACCAGAGGCCCGGGGCGGACCGCCCCTTCCGCCCCACCCTTAGTCCGCCACTGCTAAGCACTGACATCCTTTTCTACCCTGATTCTACTGGTGAGATGTACATGCAAAGAAAAACTAGGGGCACAAAAACGATAGCGACGGCGACGAGGTACCCGTGTTCGTGTCATCCACCTTTCTTCTCAAAATCTAAAACCAGACTGTCACAAATTTCTATTTTTTTTCTATCCCCAGAAAAATTTTGTTTCTTCTCGCCTACTTTATGTTAAAATTTAGAACTAAAATTTTCGTTAAGTGACTTGATTAATCGTTCAGGCAATTTCCGCGAGATGGGGGAATAATTCATAAGGAGAATTTTTTTCTGTAGGTAACCGACCGTTACATTTCTTCCGCGCTTAGGTTTTCATCCAGATTCAATTCCCTTTTGATCTGTTCTAAGCAGGCTTCGAGGTCTTGAGGGGCATTTTCTGCTTACCTGGTACAGGCGTGGGGTCCTGTTGGGTTGGCCTGGATTTTGGCCGGAATTAGGTTGGTCCGGATTGGTTTGGCCCGATCCTGGATGAGGGTACCTTCTGCTGTTATCAGGTCTTCCCTGGGGATTTCTATTATTGAGGTTCGGAGGGTAGTTTGAAGGGTAATTTTGTGGTGGCCTATTGTTGTAATTATTGTAAGTGTTTTGTAATGGGGCCCCATTTCTGGCCGTAGCCTGAATACGTTCATATTTAAATCGGCGGCACTCACTGACGTCGTGGCCATAATTTTGGCAGTGTGAGCAGAGCGGAGTGTTCTTGCGCTTCATGCACTCATTGTAAGTGTGTCCTCGTCGGCGGCAAAAGCTGCAAGTTACGTTAGCGATGGATTGAGACTGTGAGGGCCTATTGGGATAGGAACTCGGCACAGCTACTCTTTCTTGTGCGAGTGGCAGGGCTTGATTAACGAAGTGTTGTACGGGTGGTTGAGCGGGCGGAGTCGATTGATAGCTGGAGTGTTGTTGTGTAATGGATGGCGGTGGTAGGTTATTAGTAGTGGTGGCGTGTATAGGGGCTATGTATTGAGGTGCATGTATGGTCCCGGGTGTTGGGGCCCAACCTGTACTACCTTGGGCATTGATGCCTTGTGTGATTTGGAACCCGGGGGGGGGGGGTGAAACGTTGGGTCCCGGTTGACTAATAGGGTACGCCGTAGGGGCTGTGTTGGGCTGCAGGTGAGAGACTGTTAATTGCAGGCGTTCCATATCTAGCGCCTTCTGGATTAACCCTAGAAGCCTAATCTATCTTAGAGGTACATAAAGCCTTAACATACGTCTCAGAGGCGTACATATATAAATGACATCCTGCTGGCTAAAATATACATCTATGTCCTATTTTTCGAAGGAAATATAAGGTTGGGATATAAACTAATAATAAAGCACAGTTAAATCATTTTATTCTTAGGATAAACATTAAAAATAATCATATTTTTAATGACTAGCTATCGGTTTAGAGCAATCTGCACAGACATCAACTTAAAAATACGTCTAAAAATACGACTCGCAGGCATGCTGTACCTAAATAGGGCAAAAATTGCGGGACTTTTCTTAGCGACACAAGCACCATTAGCAAGCTCCCGTGGGCCACTGAGTTGGCTAAATAGCACGAAGCGCTAACTTCAACCGTTAGAAAGTGGTAGAGAATTTCCGGTTCCGTGTACGCCTCGCAGACGTAGATTAGGCTTCTAGGGTTAATGTATCTAGCGTTTGTTCTTCCAGAGTTAGGAGGTATTGGCATAGGTAGGGGTTATTGACACCGCTTTTTAGAGCGTCTTTTGCGAAATCATTTAGTTGCGTTTGGACGGTTTGGGCGCTTGCGGCACCGTACTTGGTGGTGGCTGCCTCTTTGCAGGACTGTAACATCTGCTTGATTCGGACCGTGAAGGCTATTAGGGTTTCTAAAGGGTATTGTCGAAGAGTTATTAATTTGTTTACCAGTTCCTGGTAGGTTTCTCGGGGCAAATATGTTTGATTAAGAAGCTTTTCAGCCTCTTCGAAGGTGGCTGGCTGGGTGGAGGCTATTAATTGGTAGGCTTCGCCTCGTAGCCTCGTGGGGTAGATCTGTAAAAAGGCTGGTTTGTCAGTATCGCTCAGACACTGCAGCGCTCGGTGACAACATCCTAAAAATGTCTGCAATTGTACCACTATATTGGGGGATGTGCCGTCGGAGAAAATGGGGACTAATTCAGAGGTTAAGCGGGCGACTTTTGTATAGTCCGCCATTTTTAAGGGCTTTATATCTTTGGAGTCGGAGTCCTCTAGTATAAGCTCCTTTTCGGAGTCTGAAAATGATACGCTGACCCAATTAAGTAGGACTTCGCCCTTGCTGGGGTCCCTGTCGCTACCTGTACAATTATCTAAATCCTGCCTACTTGGTTCTTGTGGAATTTCTACTGCTCTACTTTCTAGCGGAGTTAGCCCCGGGAATTCCTTAAAATCCTGGAACTCCTGTACGAACTTCCTAGTAGCCTCTCTAAATTGATTTATTTTGGCGAGTCTTTGCTCGCTGTTCTTGGCTACTTCTCTATGGAGGAAGTCGTACTGGGGGATCGAAGATTTTTCACCTTCCCTGGCCTATTTTAACAAATCTTCTAAATAAGTTTGTAGACTTACTTGACTAGTTCCTGGTCTTATTCGCGCGCTACGTAGCCTACTGGGCGATGGCGGCCTTAAATTTTAAGTCGCCGGTGTTGACTGGGTACCTGGGGAGCTGGTGATGTTGATTGATGAGCTGGAACTATTGATTGTAGTGCTGGAGTGGATGTAGCTGTGATTCCGCCTGTGGTAAGCGTTGGCGTTTCTGGATCGCTGGTACTGTTGTCGTTTATTGGATTTTCGGTATCCGACATCACCCAATGGGCAGGGATGAAGCCCGCGTAAGTCCCTCGACGAAATTAATATGGGGGTGAGCGCGTGCCCGCCTGGAGCAGAGGCACCGTGGTTGGACACCCCCGAGCGACGATTATATTAATAAAGATTAGGGCGTCGGCCTCTGACTTATTGGCCTTGCCCGAATCGATTTGATGAAAGACCAAATTGGGTTTGAATTGATGATGCAGCCCTCGTGAATGTAGGGCTGGACGTCGGAGCCCTGGATGTGGATTCCTTGGGTCGGTCGTAACTATCCTCTAGTCCCACGTCGGGGGAGCGTCTGTGGCTAGATCGTCCCCTTGTTGGTCCTTAATGGACTTTATCCTGGGCAGGGATGAAGCCCACAAAAGTCCACCGGTGGCACCTTTTGGGTGCGTTGCAGGGCAGGGTGGTTTCTACCACCTATAGTTGTACTGCCCTGTTCGTTGTTCGAATAGGATCCGGGGTCAACGCCTCTATTGGTCTCGTGCCCTCAGACTCGGCTCAGTCTGAGTTTAAGGATAAGGGTGCCTATATCCAGCACTCGATCAATTTGTTAGGCTCGCTCGGATCCTACCGGCTGCGCCAAAATGTTATATAATTTTTTCCGTTTTTCACCTTTTTATTTAGTTATATATAATTTATTCCTTAAAGTTCTCTTTAATAAACTTGAAGTTGTTTTTCTCTTTAATTTCTGGTTATCACTGGTTTAGAGCACGACCTTACTTATTCCATACTATATATATTTCTTCAGTTTTATTTACTTTTTTATTTATTTTTAAATCAATACGTATAAATGTAATATATATTTTTTTTCTCACCTTTTTATTTAGTTATATATACTTTATTGTTACATAAATGAAAGCTTTACTCTTTAAAATAGTTATATTTTATATATATTGTTGCATAAAACTTTTACACTTCAAAACAGTTGCATTTATTTTTGAACACTTTTATTCTACATATATTTTTTCTAAGCACTTATTTTTTACACACAACTTTTAAACATTTCTATTCTCTCTTTTTTGTTTGAACAATATCAATATATTTTATTTTTTTTTTATTAAGCAAGTCTTTGAACAACCACCCGACTCAACTCCTCGATTATTCCACACACTTTTTCAGAAAATCGCAAACTTTACCGTTTGAACAAAAACTATTTAAATCCTTTAAGAACAACCACCCGTTGGTGGCGACGATTAAAACCAAAAAACCCTTTTAAAAAAAATTCACCGGCCGCGTTAAAAAACAACCGTTGGTGGTGACAGTTAGAACCACACTTTTTTTTGATAAATTGAAAACCGCCCGTTAATAAAAAGAAACCAACCACCGATAGTCACGGTTAAATCAACACTCTTGAGTACTTAAAAAATTCACCGCCCGTGTTTAAGAAACAACCAAACGCCGGTGGTGACAGTTAGAACCACACTTTTTTTTGATAAATTGAAAACCGCCCGGTAATTAAAAGAAACCAACCACCGATAGTCACGGTTAAAGCCACACTCTCAGATCATTTCCACCGCCACCGAGCCACCGTGGTTCGTAACAAAACCCAAAAAAAACATCCATGAAAAAGTTGCAGCCTCAGTAAAGTCAAAAAATGTCCGACAAGCAATTATCCATCTAAAATCTCCGGAAAGATCCCAGACGAGAATCGGACACCTTGCGCCTGATAAGACAGGTCTTGGACATTTTTCGCGTTACTTGCCTTGCCTTGGAGTCGGGAGTCGTAATACCGCAAAATGCAAGTGTGCACTTTGGCTGGGAAAATGCATGGACGGTTTCAGATGAAACCTGATACCTCTGATAAGATTTTTAAACCTTCGCACGGAGCTGGTGGCGGTTTTTTTTATTTTCTTTTATGTTAGATTTTATGTCATGTTTTTATTTTCCGATATTCGAATTCGATTTTAAATAAATTATCGGAAGGGGATTTTTCGTTCGCAACATCAGTTTGCAAGCAAACTTTCTTCCGACCCGCCTACCTGCAAGCTGCTTCAACCCCTTTGCAATGTCCAAATTCCTTTCTACTTTTATGGTTCTTTGTAAGTATGTAAACTGACCTTCTATAAATTGCATATTTCCGATAGATCGTATAGAAATCAGTTTGCAAGCAAACTTTCTGCCAACCCGCCTACCTGCAAGCTGCTTCAACCCCTTTGCAATGTCCAAATTCCTTTCTACTTTTATGGTTCTTTGTAAGTATGTAAACTGACCTTCTATAAATTGCATATTTAGATCGTATAGAAATCAGTTTGCAAGCAAACTTTCTGCCGAGCGGTTGTGTACAGAGAGTACAGAGAGGGGTTGTGTTCGTTCGTTTTGTGTTGTGTCGTGATAAATTAATTTATTTATTTGCAAAATGGCTAAAAGAGTGATCGAGGAAAAAATGTTTCCCAAAAAGCAACATTGACGATGTGGAAGGGTCCAGCTCATCGCATAAAAAAATACGACTGAGTGGCATGGAAAAAGTAGAGCCAGATTTAGACAAACATTGCAGAATTATAGATTTCCTTTTAGTATTTTCAGCTATATCAACATTAGTAAAGTGCGTCAATTGTGATGTAAAAATGTCTTTTCACACATGCCAAACCGAAGGTTTAGCCTTCAAAATCGAAGTGTCATGTGAAAATGCACAGAGTTTCGGTATGTTCCGTCTAGTGAAAGAGTGAAAGAAGGGTCAAAGCAATCGCATTATGAAGTGAATCATCGGTTTGCTTTCGTTATGCGTGTGTTAGGCCTAGGCTTAGCTGGATGTGATAAGTTTTGCGGTTTGATGGATTTAGCGGGGTCTTTCCTATCAAAACCAACCTATAGCACGAAGATACATACGGCTGTGAAAAGTGTTGCGAAAAGATTATTTGCTGCTGCTGTTAAAGAAGAGAAAGAGGAAACATGCAAAGCCAATAACATAGAAGATACTAACGAATTAACAGTATCAGGCGACGGAACGTGGAAGAAACGTGGATTCACTTCGCTATTCGGTGTCGCTTCTTTGATCGGTTACTATTCGAGAAAGGTTTTTGATGTGCTTGTGAAGAGTTCTTACTGCCACCAATGTAAAACTTGGAAAAATAAAATACATACCGCCGAATTCGAAGAATGGACCGAAGAACATGTCAACAGCGGAAAGTGTAAAGCAAATCATGTTGGTCCAGCAGGCAACATGGAAGTAGACGCCATCCTAGAGATGTTCAAACGCTCCGTGGAATATTTTGGAGTGAAGTATAAAAATTATATAGGAGATGGCGACTCGAAAACCTACAGTGGTGTGGTAAATGCTCAACCATATGGTGAAGATTTCACCATAAATAAGAAAGAGTGCATAGGACATGTGCAGAAAAGAATGGGTGCTCGTTTACGTGAACTAGTAAAAACAACTGTGGTCGATAGTGAAATTAAAACAGGAAACATAATAAAAAGGAGAACTCTCTCTGGAAAAGGAAAACTCACTGCAAAAATGATCGACAAATTGACCGTATATTATGGACTGGCCATCCGACGTAACCACGATTGTGTAAAAAAAATGAAAAATGCGATTTGGGCGACATACTATCACTACTGCTCGACAGACGAGAAACCACAGCACGGCAAATGCCCGAGCGGTGAGGACTCTTGGTGTGAATGGCAAAAAGCGGCAGCTGCAAACACTCTGGATTCATTCAAACACAGCTACAGTGCTCTTCCTACAGATGTTACAGAAGCCATAAAGCCAATCTAACCGGAAGGGTCCCGGCGCACAAAAGTGATGATATAATAAAAAAAAAAATACGATTATAAAGATCTTAATTTGCTCCGTTTATTTATGCTATTTTTTTAATTTGATCCCAATTGGAAGACGAAAAAAAAATTGTTAAAAATGTGATATATAGATTCGCGCATATTTACTACAAAAAAGCTTTTATGCTAATGCTGAATACACCAGTAATTTGCTCCGGGGTTAATTCAATTTGCTCCGTTCAGAAAATTGCAAATTTCCAAATAATTCATATTAAATCTTAAAATTTTTAGTTTTCTCGTATTAGTCCAATCAATCTACGGATTCACAATGTTAATTTCCAGACAATTGAAGGCAGGAAACAAAAAATATGAGCGTGAAGAACAATTCATTTTAAGAAAGGTAGCGTTGTTTTTTCCGGAATTTCATTGGCGAACCTAACCTAAAAAATTCGCGAAAGTCAAAAAACCGCTTTTTTGCGAATAACAAAAAAACTTGAGTTCGGATCGAAAAAAATCAAAGTATAAAGTTGTAGGTATTCAAATTATCTTTCGATTGATATATATTTAGTTATAGGTTAGGGCACAAAACATAGAGAAAAATGGAAAAAACTGTTAAAAATCACGTTTTTTTTATTTGTTAATAACTTTTGTTTAGCTCAACTTAAATATTTTTTATTTGGAAAAAATATTGCTTCTTGCTAGCTGAAAAAATAGTTTTATTTTTGTTGCGAAATATTGAACAGTTTCCTTGAAATTTCACTTTTTGTAAAAAAAGGCGTTCTTCTAAAAACGCTTCTCTTGGTCTGCGGATTATTCTAGAGTACCGTTCCAGAGCTTACAATTTTCTTCAAAACTTGTATTATTACGTACAAGTAACAGAAAGTCTCTTTAAAGGTTTTCCAGTGCTTAAAATGACTCTCAAAAACATATTTGATTTTTTTCGATCCGAACTCAAGTTTTTTTGTTACTCGCAAAAGAGCGATTTTTTGACTTTCGCGAATTTTTTAGGTTAGGTACGCCAATGAAATTCCGGAAAAAACAACGCTACCTTTCTTAAAATGAATTGTTCTTCACGCTCATATTTTTTGTTTCCTGCCTTCAATTGTCTGGAAATTAACATTGTGAATCCGTAGATTGATTGGACTAATACGAGAAAACTAAAAATTTTAAGATTTAATATGAATTATTTGGAAATTTGCAATTTTCTGAACGGAGCAAATTGAATTAACCCCGGAGCAAATTACTGGTGTATTCAGCATTAGCATAAAAGCTTTTTTGTAGTAAATATGCGCGAATCTATATATCACATTTTTAACAATTTTTTTTTCGTCTTCCAATTGGGATCAAATTAAAAAAATAGCATAAATAAACGGAGCAAATTAAGATCTTTATAATCGTATTTTTTTTTTATTATATCATCACTTTTGTGCGCCGGGACCCTTCCGGTCCAATCTACGAATTTTGCAGCGGTGGCTTGGAGGTTTCACGCAGAATAACAACGAGAGTCTAAATCAACTTATTTGGAAAATCTCTCCAAAATCAATCAGCGGTACTGCAATCGTTGTTGAAATTGCAGTAAATATAGCAGCATGCACTTTCAATGAAGGATCTGCCGCTTTGTTGTCCTTTTTTCACCAATGGGCGCGCGCATCTGACGGACTACGAATAACCAGAGCGGAGGAAAAAACTGCAAGTACAAGTAAAGAGGGCAGAATCAAACGTAGGCAGGAGCAAAACGAAGCATTGGACATTGGTGCTTCACTGTACGGAGCTGGCATTGATGATTCTGTGTAAGTATAAAAATTACAGCCTTTTATTTAGGATTTTCAAGTACAAAAAACTTTAAATCGATTTTCTCGCGAACGTCATTTTTGAAGTCCGTGAACATCAGAACTCAAAATTTACTTGACCGATCCTTTTGAAATTTTAAACACTATTTCCACACATAAATCAACAGGTATTCAGGAAGAGTTTTTTTTTACCATTTTATAACATTTTTTAATAACAAATTAACAGAATTTTTTTAGCGAAAATCGCATTTTTCACTTCCAAATGGTGTCAAAAATACAAAAAATCGAAAAAGAAAAAAAAACTCTTCCTGATTACCTTATCACATATCACCTTTCAAACGCATTTAAACTTTTTTGTTTCAGATGATCCGGTAACGAGTTATGGTGTTCACCGCGCAACAACTTTTTTTCGAGGCGCCTCCGGAGATTCGCTGTCACGGACCTATTTCTTCATATTTTTAATTGAAAATTTTTCCAAATATACGTCAGATGTTATACTATAACGTGGATATGACATAAATAAACCAACACTATTCATATCTCCAAACAAAAATCATGAAAATATGCCTTTTTTTCGCCTTTAAAACCTTACCCCCCCCCTTAATGGAAGAACCGAAGTTGTGATATTTCAAGGATTTCTATCCAACGAAATTGAAATAACTTCCGGTGTTCCGCAGGGTGGTCACATAGGTCCTCTTTTTCTATTTCTTTCATCTCCGATTTGTCTAATAAATTAGTCAATTTTCCACATCTCTTCTACGCTCATGATCTCAAAATATATAGTGCAATCAAATCAGAAACTGATGTAGCATTTTTCCAATCGAAGCTCCGTGTGTTACGAGAGTGGTGCACCACCAACAAATTACATCTTTACACCAGCAAATGCCATTCAATTGCCTTCTCCCGTAGAAAACACACACAACTGCAGTGATATTGAATCATGTCGACGCTGGACCATATTGTGGACCAAGGTGTTGCCCCAGACAACAAGTTGAACTTCAATCTGCACTATGATAATATGACTGCCAAGTTTCTTACCTTTATAAAGAGAACGGCTAAGGAATTCGGCGATGAACGAGTCACAAAATCACTTTTCTGTTCAGTAGTCCGCCCCATCCTGGAATACGCCTTCTCGATATGGGATCCTATAATCCAAGTAAGTAGCACGAGGATTGAATCAGTTCAAAAAAGATTTCTTCTTTTAGTCCAGGCAAAATGGTTCAAAAAAATTATTATTTGACGATTTTTGGTAAGGTACTTAATTCATTTTGCTCATTGTTAAGGAGGATGACTCATAACTTTGGAAATTGGTAGGGTAGAAGCTTTACTTTTATAGTTTTAGATCGGTGGGAGTATACTGCGTGCAGTGCTACCTTATTCAGGAAAATAGGACCCTGGTATTTAGAACTTAGACAGACGTAAATCAAGAAAAACAGTTTCAACCTTATTTTCAAGATGGCGGCGATCCCACAACCCCCAGTTACGCAAATCGAGTTTTTTCTTTACTTTAACATACTCTACAATAAACAAAACGAATTACGCACCATACAAAAAATGCTATTTTCACTGTACTATATTTGCTCCAAGAAATCTGTACAACCTGCAGGATTATCTCAGCCTACCACCCTACGCAAACAGACTGAAGGTGTTGGGTCTCATGCCGCTGGCTTGAAGGAGAAAATTGCTTTTATCATGCTTTACCCTCTATGTCCTAAACAGAAACCTTATACAAAATGGTCGGATTGCATTGTCGGGCGAACTGCAATGTTCAGTGCAAAATTTGAAGTTGATCGGTTATGTTTTCTACTTCTTGGTATATTATATGTATTCCGCTCTTTTGTGTTGGCCGCCATTTTGAATTTCGAATGACGTTATACCGCTAATTGTATTCTATCTGTCATGTCCTTTCATTTGATACCCATCACCCATGTCGGGGGTCGGGGAACATAAATGCAAAAATCGACCGCCATCTTGGAACGCAATCTTGATTTTTTTTACAAAATTGTCAGATTGCACTGCCAAGGAAACTACGAATCTATGCAAAATTTGAATTTGATCGCCATTATGCTATACCGCTAATTGTATTCTACCTGTCATACACTTTCATTTGATAGATACCCATGTTGGGGTCGGCGAAAACAAATGCAAAAATCGCCCGCCATCTTGATTTGTTTACAAAATCTACAGATTGTCAAGCAAACTACGGGTATGTGCAAAATTGGAACTTGATCGGTTAAATTTTCTACTTTTTAGCGTATTATATTTTTTATTTTTTTTGTTTATTGCAGCTTCATAAAATAAATTACATTTTTTATATCTTAAAACAAATCTAAGCTAAGCCCAGCACATAAACAGATGTTTGTGAGTGACGGCTGTGACTGCCTAAGGTTTTAGATAAATTAATATTTTTAATTATAATATTTAAGCCATTTGTGTTGGCCGCCATTTTGAATTTGGAATGACGCTACACCACTAATTGTATTCTACCTATCATGCCCTTTCATTTGATACCCATGTCGGGGGTCGGGGAACACAAATGCAGAAATCGGCCGCCATCTTGGAAGCTCCTTCTTGATTTTTTACCAAAATGGTCAGATTGTCAAGCAAACTACGCATATGTGCAAAATTTGAACTTGATCGGTTACATTTTCTACTTTTTAGTCAATTATATATATGCCTTCCGCCATTTTGATTTTGGAATGACGCTACGCCGCTAATTGTATTCTACCTGTCATGCCCTTTCATTTGATACCCATGTCGGGGGTCGGGGAACACAAATGCATAAATAGGCCGCCATCTTGATTTTTTTTACAAAATGGTAAGATTGCATATGTGACGCGAGCTATACATATGTGCAAAATTTGAAGTTGTTCGGCTATGTGGAAGTGGGTCAAAATCAAGTTGAAGTTTTTTTTTGTTAACGGTTTTTTTTGTTAAGGGGCTTTTTTTGTTAACGCTTGATTTCACTACCCATGTATGCTCTACATATGAAACGATACTTAAACAGTAAACTCCAATAAACTCCAATATCCTATAAACAAAACTTAAATCCATATTAACATGTACATACGATTAATTTGCTAGTGCGTAAGATATGTTGAAATTGTTCCCTTTTATGTTATAAAAATTATTTGTAATTTAGACAAAGTGTGCCTTGCTTGAGTAATAAATAAATATGACGTCATGCCGTCACGGCGTTAGGACCATTTCCGTCACGGCATACTAGTCGGTTTTACCCCTAAGGTGCACCATAACCTGTTTCACATCAAAAATTTCCAAACGCCCTAGCGGCTTAACCGTTACGATTCCCCCCCACCCTTTTTGTTCGTCTAACCAAAACCTACCAACAGCCACAGCCGGCCGCTTTATAAACTTAGTGTATACACCCTGTATATAAATATATTTATATGCATATTTATATACACAAATGCAGTTTGACTATGTAAACACATCTAACATTTAATTTCCTGTTTGTTGGCGGAGTACATTCGTCGAATTGGAGCCTGTATACACTCGTATAAGCAATAGCGGAGGTCCTAAAAGTTTCATTTATATCAGTTCTCCGCTTCTTCCAGTTAGAGTACTACGCTACATTTCGCTAGTGGCGAATTTAGTAACCATGAAAATAAAGTGGAGGTTGTGAACGTTCACGGTCAAGCAAACATTCCAAAGCTAATTAGCTATAAGTGCTTTTCGGCAATATTATGAAAAATAAGTGCGCTAAAAATTAAATTTTCGGGTTCCTTTCGAAGTTATTTTTTAATAATCTCAAAATAATTTTTAGTCAGTGTATAGTATGACTGAATGACAAAATTGTGAATTTGAATGTGAATATAAGTAAGTGATCAATATAAGTAAAAATGGATGTTTTCAATCGTAAATACACAAAAGAGTTTTAAAAACCTTCATAACGTCATCCAAAGTTCACCTGTTCCCATGGATTTACGCCACGCCTTCGAATCATCATCAACGTCCAATAAGAGCTCAAAGGAGGAGAAAACTCGCATGCCTTTAGCAAAACCCCCTTACTCTTATATAGCTCTTATTACAATGGCTATTCTACAGTCACCACAGAAAAAATTAACGTTAAGTGGCATTTGCGAATTTATTATGGAAAGGTAATGTAGAATTGAGATTTTTTCCTTACTCGTGGGATATATTGAAAAATATGAAATATTAGTTCCTATGTGATATATATTAACTACATACATATGCGTTGTATCAGAGGTGTGTTATAAAATATAATTTTCAGTTTATCAAGAATGAACAAAATATTGTCGGAGATATAATGATTGATGTATGAGGGTTGCAAGTACTATTTTCTTGTTTGAAATTCATTCATGTACATATCTATAAATTCATTAAAATTAAAATGTATTTGAACAAAATATAAAAGTTGATATTTCATAATCAGTTTTTAACGGAAATTTGTGTGCACTTTAACTTTTTAAATCATTATTATCAGACATTAAATATATTTGTAATTTAAATGTAAATTATTTTTTGTTATATTTTGGTACGCTTTCTTTCAATGCTACATGCTAAAATATTTACACTTTGGAATAAAATTAATTTTGGGTCATTCCACATAAAATCAACCAATTTTACCTCCGAGTGTCATGGTTTTTTGGAACGAAGTTCCTTAATGCCGGGTTTTCATTAGTAGAATTAATGGTAGAGTAACTAGCGTACTTTTAAGCCGAGCTAACACTACTCTACTTAGTTTGGTAGTGTGCCCGTTTTTACTTAAATGGAAAATAGTAGGGTACAGAAGGTAATAGTAAAAGCTTCTTGGTTATACAGTGCATATAAGGTTTTTCATTTTTTGTTTTAATTCAGCAACATCAAAATGTTCTTTGCCCATTTCAGCTACTATTGCTTCATATGCAGATGTTCGTTTGGTTTTGGTTTGTAACAATGCTTGTTTTATTCCATAAGCATTCACATTCCCTGTATAATTCTACTAATTTAGTAGTTTCTGTCTCAGGCCACTTCATTTTTACACAAACACGCTAAATGCTTCAACGACACGAAGTTTTTTCTATGTTCTACTCAGTGATGGGCATGTATTTTACACATTTATTTTACATGCATATTTTGCTTGTAAAAAAATGTGTAATTTACATATACAAAATTAATTAAAATATGTAATTTATGTAAAATATAATAATATGAAAAAATAAAAATTAAATAAAAATTCAAATAAGCTTAACGAAACAAATAACTTTATTCAAACCAAATTCATCAATTTTATTTATCGTCATCTTCACCGTCGTCTTCCCAGTCGTAATTCTGTTCATTTACCCTCATTTTTAAGGTATAGTACACGTGAACCAATTTTTTGGATCTGTCAAATTCAAGGCGATTCCTGATAGAGGAATGAATATATCCCCAGTTAGAGAATACTCGTTCTACCTCTCCTGACGACGCTGGAATTTTGAGTAATTTCAATGCGATTTGAGGCAGCTCCATATTCTCAATTTCGGCCAAACGCCAAAACAATAAAGGTTGCGTTACATTCTTTCCTCTTATTTGATGAAATATTCCAGTGTTACGCTTGTAGTTGTCCCATTCTTCGCAGCCTATGGCACTAAGCGTTTTAAATAGGAAATAATTTACTTCTGAAATGTTTTCTTTACTGAGTCTCTCATTATCGTATAAGGCAGTCAGGGCGTAAACATTTAGAGCCATTTTCTTTCGTGCCTCCAAATTATCAGAAAATTTGTTCTGGAAGTTTTCGGGCAAACGAAGTTCCAACCAGAACTGCACCGCATCTGCTATGGATGCATTTTGCGATTGGCAAGAATTTATTAACTGGCAAATTGGGTCATACATATTTAAATTGTCTTTTACCCTATTAATAAAGTCCTCGTCAAAGAGTAATGTAACTACGCTGTGCTTGATTTTTTTGGAAGATTCAGCAGCGATTACTCTCATATATTTCAGGTTATGCAGCAAACAAGAATAATAATTTCTGTAACTACACCAGCGAGTCTCACATGGCAATTTAATTTTAGAGCCCCCTTTTTCCACTACCGACTTTTCGTAGTCGGCTTGTTTGAATTCCTTTAATATAGTCATAACCTGGCTGGTGCAGGTTTTAATTGTACATCTTTAGCCAGTAGATTTGCAGTGTGGCTGTTACACGTTGAATGCCATAGGCAATGCTTCATGTCCTTCCCCATACGAACCATTGAAGCTGCATTGTCAGATACGACTGCTAAAACCTTACTCTTATATGTTTTATCTGCTAAATCTATTGCTTCACCCATAATTTCACATAGTTTCTGAGCAGTCTCCGCTTCCCCTGTTACGTCCCAGGCATTCAAAAACGTTTTTTGACCTAAAACGTTGGCTTAGTTAACTACATAACAAGATAAATACAAAAACATATATACCACCAACTGTCTGGAGTGTGCATGTAACAACTTTCGCGTTGCTTGATGTATTCTTCCATCCGTCAATAAGAACTACAGTTTCATTATCTAATCGAGAAGCAGATTCAGTGATTATATTATTGTATACTGAATCCAGCAAAGACGTTGATAAAGCTTTTCTAGAAGGCTTTTTTTGCATAAGCAGGACGTAATTTCGCAATTAAGTCGACAAAATATTTTGAGTCAACTACACTAAATGGAATATTACAGGCAAAGAAAAATTCTGCTATTGCTTTGGTAATGTTTTCTTCCTCAGTTTTAGAAATAGTGTCTATATAGTTGCTCAGTGTCGCATTTTTTCGCTTTGCTTTGTTGCCCTTTGAAGTTGTAGGAGTAGCTGTGTTAGATGTTGGACCTGAAAGAATACTTAAGTTTTCACAATGGTGAGCGAACCCAGAATAGGAGCTACTAGAGGGCGAAGAGCCCACACGAGACAGAGCAACTGTTTTTGCAGTAACTATTGAAACTTGTTCGTTTTCGATAATTTCAGGATCATCCTAAAAACAATAACACTAAACCATAAATTTCAACTTGTTTAAGAGTTGCTTAGAAATTGCGTATTGGCTGGAGCAGGTTCAATGTTGGCTTCATTAATATGGTTGGTAGAATCATTATCATTAATAAAAACGATTTCCATATTGTCAATGTCCAGATTTTCTGCATGTTTTTCTGTTTCCACAGCTATAAAATCCGTATCTGATTTGATAATAGAAGAAATGTTCTTTTTTGTGACACCAACACGACATGATTTCCTATCTATATAAATAAAACAGAAGCCCCTGTCATTCCGTCTGTTTGTCCGGGATAAACTGAAAAAGTCCTGCACTGATTGTAGTAATTTTCTCCAAATATCTTGGAAATAACCTAACTTAAATTATAGGCTATTTAAATTTCTAATATTTAATCCCTAAAAGGAATTATTAATAACTTTTACTTCGTCGGCGAGGGGGTGGGGGGGGGGGGGAATATTTCTGTTTACATATGAAAAAATCGGTTGTGAGATTAGGTTCTCATATTTTTTAATAGATTAGTTACGATTTTTTTGCAAAAGATGGCGTCTTCAAAATTTTAATGTTGTTATTCACCTTTTCGGTTAAATTAATCATTAAACGCGTTTTTTGAAGTTGTCATTTAATGATACCATTGATAAAACCGAAATTATTCTAAACGAAAAGAAGAAGTTTAAAGAAATTCAATATTTCCAATGAAATTAATGAAATGGAGTTAAAAAAGTATGGCGACTCCTATTTTTATGCAATTGATTATTATTTTAAGGTTATAAACTACACCGTGAAGTTTGCCACATTCTGAAAAGTGGGAAATTTCTTAAATTCCCCCTAAACAGTAGAAACGGTAGAAATAGGTTTTCAGATTTATATGAGGAAGAACTGTATATAGTTCAATTAAAAAAAGGCTGTAATAGTTGCTGACAAAAGACATATTTTTTATAGGTAACTCTAAATTTTTATAGTACCCAAAATCAATTTTGCAGATTTGTTCTCTTTTTTATTATATCTTTTTCCTACCGCGGACTGTGCACACATAATCTTTTTTTATTTAAATTCGTTGCAACGCACGCGGGTTTTATGCTAGTTCATAATAAAGTAAAGTAATTCCAAAATAAAATATAAGAACACAAACATTTATGCATTACCGGTGCAACTTCAATCTATTTATAGCTGTATTTTTCAATATTTTTGAACAAAAATTACATTTGACAATGTAAGATTTCTCCGAATGAATATATTTAAATCCCAAAGAACTGTATTCAGTTCTTCGAGGTCTACCCACACAACTGGATACCTTTCCACCTGATGGCATGGTCTATAATTATTATTAAGTATTATATTATCACCTTTATTTTTTAAACAAAAACACATGAACGAACATGGACATCTTTAGCCGCTTGAAACTAAAAAACATAACCTCAAATGTGGGCGCCTCTCTATAAACACAAAAGCTAATAAAATCAAATACAAAACGAAATTCTCTTTTGTAAAAAAATTCTCTTCCGAGCAAACAAAAACAACAGAAAATAAAAAAATTCTCTTCTGAAAAAATATTCTTTTCGATTTCTCTCGTCTCGCTGGGAAAAAGAACGCAATTTTCTTGGAAAAATGTTGAAAGTCGCACAAGTTGAATATTATTATGGATTTTGACATTTTTTACACACACAACCAGTTTTTTACATATTTTACTTGTAAAATAAAAAAATGATTTTTTACATGTAAAATACCATCCCTGGTTCTACTATCTCAACATTGTTTTCATTAGCATAGTGGCTGTATAGTGCAGTGGTAGGGGACGGCAAGTGGTAGAGTGACTTTACCACGGTGCTATCCCACTCTACTCTACTATAACCAAGTACTCTACTCTACCAGTTACGTTTTCATTATAGTCCAGTCAAAATAGACGAAAAAAAGCTAAAGACTGAAGACAATTCGGAAGTTGCTGAAAATTGGTACACATCTTAAAAACATCATTATAAATAAAATGTCGAGACTGACACGCGATTGGCCGCCGGGAAAACTTTTTATTCAAGGTCAAAGGGTCAAAATATCAGTTTTTTGCAAATATCTCTTAAACGGTAAGTCCTATCATAAAATAGTGTTCACTAGTGTTTGTAGATTATGCGATTATCTACAAAAAAAGTTATTATACATTTTCCCGTACGAATTGCCATTCATGAGATATCGCCGTTTTAAAGATTTAAAATACTCATATGTACTCATTCGCGACTTGCAAAGGTCATCAGAGTTTGTTGGCTTACGCGGCTAATATTTTCAGGGGTGATTCCTGGATGTGTTTGGAGAAAAAAATTGTTCTAGAGAGGGCGTCTATCCCCACCATCCCCTAAAATACAGGGTGTTTAAGAAAAAAAAAATTACTTAAACTTCAATTCCTAGACTAATTATCGTAAAGCAACAAAACTAGGTTCATCTTAAAGGTAAATGTGTATTCTTTAATATGGTATAAAGATCAAGAAGTTGAGTGAGTCCGTTTAGAATCCATGTAGGGTCAAATCGATGCTTTGCATCTTGACCTGGCAGATTTCTTCGTTTTTCTCAGAAAAATGCTTTATTAACAGTATAATTTTTTTGCTTTTCTGATGCACCAAACTATTACCTAAAATATGTCTATATACAATAATGGTGTATTTCGGATAGTTTTCTAGGTAGTGAGTTTTATCGTGAACAGTTAAAAAGTTAGTAGTCATTCAACTTCGCCATAATTCTGATACAGGTGAAAATTACAAACTTTATGAACACTATTTTATGATAGGACAATCTACAAACTTTGTGAACACTATTTTATGATAGGACTTACCGTTTCAGAGATATTTGCAAAAAACTGATATTTTGACCCTTTGAACTTGAATAAAAAGTTTTCGCGGCGTGTGTCAGTCTCGAAATTTCCCAGTAGGGACTGGAAGTACTTCTAAAGGTCCTTCTAGAAGTCATTCTGCAGAAGCAGTCAAGTAGATACTTCCACCCAGTACAAAAAAGACATTACATTAACACGGCGATGACCTAGGCGCGAAGTACTTCTCTTCTCACTTCCATAGAATGTGTTGTAGAAGTACTTCCTTTTTGCCTTCCATAGATTGTGTTGTACAAGTACTTCCTTTTTCCCTTCCATAGAATTTGTTGTAGAAGTACTTACACCAAACTCACTTAGAAGTACTTCCATCCAGTACAAAAAATACATTACATTAACATGGCGATGGCCTAGGCGGGAATGACTTCCTTTTTTACTTCCCTAGAATGTGATCTGGAAGTACTTATACGACATTGAGCTATATATAAAGCGATTATATTGTAATTTTTTGTAATGTAAATGCTGTTTGGTGGATGGAGGGGGACGGCAGGTGGAGGTGGTAAAATAATGCGATTTATAAATTTTTTTTAAATTTTAATGAAACAAGAAAAATTAATTCAGAAAGACATCAGTAAAAAAAAATTCCACATTTTAATAGATAATACATACTAATTAGAAATTAAGAACTATAATTAAAATAAAATTAGTTGTAGCTTATATCTGCTGCTGTTGCTGCTGGCTTTTGTTGGCCAAGCACTTTTTTTTAAACAAATTTACTTTTGAGACTTTAAAGCCTTTTCGGATTTCCTTGTTGTAATCACAGTCATTTTCTGCTTCTGCAAAAAATATAGGTTTACAAATTGTATTAGGAATAATTTATGTTTTTTACCTTTAAATATATCATTGATCAAAGCAAAATCCATAAATCTTTTTTCGTTGTGTGTCCCTGAATAGTTGTAGGTTGTTATTATTACTACGTATACATGAGGAGTTGAATAGTTGAGTTGAGGTTGAGTTGAATTTTCGACAATCGACAAAATTCGACAAAAATCACAAACAAAACACAGAAATACTACTGTCAAATAAATTCAACTACTCAACTACTGAGATCGCGTCTATATGCATAATTTCAACTCAACCCAGGTAGAAGAGCTGAGTCGAGTTCAGTCAACCCTATCTCAACTCTACTCGCGTCTACATGCATTTGAACTCGGGTTCAACCTGGGTTCAACTCATCATGTATACGTAGTATATGTCGTCCCCTATTAATTTTACAAGGCTTTTTGAAAGCCCTTTCCCTCTGATAATTTTTCGAACTGTTCGAACCTAGAATATATCAAGAATTAATATTTTAAGTCAAGTCATATGGTGAATAATATGTATATTAGTTTGGTAAATGCGTGATTATGGATTGCAAATTTGAAATACTCACATAACTAGGCTTAGTTTCATTAGTGATGTCCTTCTCCAAAGTCTGCAACTCTTCTAGATTTTTTAGGGGAAATATGGAGGTTCTTCCTAAGCTATCATGCTCTCCCTGTACCAACTTTTTTATTAATGCACCTTGTGCCGCCAAAATATCCAGAGTTTTTTATTTTGGTCTTCAATTTTTGCTGTAATTAAAAGTTTGTTTTAATTGCGATTACATATTCATTTGCCACTACGTACATGTCAGTTCTCCGAATTTCTGCTCTATATATGTTTTCATCTCTGTATTGTCTGGAAAATATTTACAAATAATTATTAAAATAATTTTTATTTAGGAAATACACACTTGAACATCCCGCACAATTGTTGGATCTCCCGTTCGCGTATAGTGGCATTGCTTCTGCGGATTTGTGGGCTGCTGCTGCTGCTTTGGTTGGAAGACATTTTAACTGAAAAATATATTTATTAAATTATGTATTAATTTTGAAATATGGAAGGCTAACAAAATTTATATACAACCGTGCAGAATAGGGATCAACAAATGTTCATCTTCGTATGGTAGACAGACAAGTTTACAGGAAATATCGTTGAAACTGAAGCTTTATTCTTCCACATTTTCATCAAATTCTGCGACAGATATTCCTAAGGCTATTGAAGGCACTGGTTCATCAAAGAAATTTCTTAAGTTGCACATTCGCTTACCGACAATGAACTTTTCATCAGTAGTTTCTATGAACTTCGTTATTTTAATTGGAATGTATGGTTTTATACAACAACTGTTATTTGGTTCTTTGAGACTTAAAAAGAATAAACTTGAAGTGAAGCTTTTAATGATTCCTACCTTATCTTTTTTAAAGCCTTCAAATTTTTTGTCTTGATTCAAAGTATCTTGTTTAATTTTGTTCCCTATTTGTTGCAATATGTTTGATGGCTTCTTAATTATTTTTTTTCAATGTCTGCAAAAAATTTTCGAAAGCGTACGCTGAAAAAGTTGTAGGCACTCCATATTTTTTAACACTATCTGTAATATGAAGGCTGTGGACATTGAATGTTACACTGCTTCGACCAGAAACCAAAGGGAAGTTTTCGACGAATAACTGGAGCATTTCCTTTGCAGCGCTAATGTTACTGCGAAAACTCTTCGGACACAATAGCAAACGATAACCGCAATGCAAAAATAGAAATTGATAATATAAATCCGTGTGAACAATTGTCTTTAAAACCAATATACCAGTATATAATATGAATTGTCGATACTCCGTAGCCTTCCATCTTAAAACTTCATCCAATGATCGAGGCTTTCTGACAAATTCTTTGGATATGAAAGGGGAAAGCGCTACTAACTTATCAGATAGACGTTTCTTGTCTTCCGAATTTATTTTAAACTCTTTTTTGTTAGTCATTAGTCTCATAATTATTTTTCTTACGATACCCAAATCAATTACATGCATGATATCTTCCGGAAATTGACTTATCATCTTGATATTTATTCTTTCCAACGGACTTTGCTGGGAGGCAAAAGCGTGTTTATGTATAGCTACATATCTTCTATCCGAGAAGTCCTGATCTGTTATCAAATTTCCTATTGTGGCAAAGTAGGTCACAACATTTTCAATCCGCTGACCTAGTTGGGTACATTTGGTGCATCCATTAAGGGATGTATGTCCTACTACGCCTCGTATGTATGCTTGGGCTGGAGCGTCGCAAATGAATGCGCGGATTTTAAATTGTAGCACTTTACCATTCATTTCAATACCGTTGGTCATGAGATCTCTTACTTCGCATACAAAATCGTGCAGAAATGCGTCAACACTATCTGGTTTGCTCCTACCGCAATATGTACCAATTAAAAATACTTTTACATCAGGAATGTTTATTACCTTTCCCGTAATAGGTCACAAATTTATTGAGGAACTTTTAAAAAGCGGAAGGCCATCAGTGCCCACATCTACAACTATCTCATCGGTATCTGCAATCATGTCACCATAAGTTTTTGCAATTCATTTTTAATACCGTTATGGTAATAATGTCCTGGGACAGATTTCGTAACAATTTTATCCCTTTTAAACACACTTTTGTAATTCAAAGACACGTTAAGGTTTTCCGATTTAAGAATACATAAAAGGGACTCAAAACTTGCTCTGGACGGGCTAAACCTAATGAACCATTCTTTCAATTTTCTCGAAAGGTTGTTTTCAGTGTCACATGCGTTTTCATCTTCTTGAATTACAGGCGCGTTTTCATCTTCTTTAATTGCACTTGGACCTGTATTCGATAGTTCTGGCGCAAAATCTTCATTGTCCCCACTTCCACCTGGGCGAGACGTCAAAATTTCTGGTGTCAAGTTTTCACTTCCCTCATTCATTTGCCGCGCTAATAATTCCCTCTCCTTTTGAATCAAACGCCTAAGATTTCGTTTACTAAGGCCCAACATTTTGTATGTAAATTACTTAAGCCCCTTTTTCCTAGGACAATTTTCGTTGCGAAAAAAAATCGTTGCGAAAAAAATTTCGCAGTCTGTTGTGCGATTTTTTTGAGTTATGTTCCTACGAATTCAATTCTCGCAACGAGATTTAGTCAAGTAAACAAAACGTAACCATGACGAAAACTCAAACAATAAAAAGTAAAACACATATATAGAAATTTTACAGCCAACTTTACAATATTTCGCAACGAAAAATATCTCGTTGCGAAAAAGAATGGTTGAATCCATTCTTTTTTTCGCAACGAAAAAGAATGATTTCTCGCACTGAAGGTGCGAAATTTTCGATTTTTTTCGCAACGATTTTTTTTTCGCAACGAAAATTGTCCTAGGAAAAAGGGGCTTTAGATTTTTCTATGCAAAATAATTGAAATAGTTTAAAATTCAAAAATATATATAAAAACTTACCTTTATAATTATCAATTTGTGATCTTCTTGTAAACAATATAAGGCGTCTTCTTCTGTCTTCTGTATTTTTGCACTCCTAGTATACTGAAAAACTCATTAACACTCACAATATTGTCAAAACTTATTATCTTTACTTTGAAACTTTCATTGAATATTTTGGAAACCAGCGTTAAATTCAAGAGGTCGCGATGACGTGCAGTAAACAACTGTTTTTTTTTGGTTCCTAAACCCTTTCCTTAACTTGGTTTTATTTTTTGGGTATTCCTACTTTTTCAATAACGACATATATTCCATGAATTTTTTCGAAACGTTTTTCCGGACCGGAAATGCTAATGACCTTTTTTTCATACCTGCTTTTATTGCTGTTTTGTTGTCCTGTCGGTTTCGTCTGTGAATTCCTTTCGTCTTCATGGTTTCTACGCCTATTTGTCGGCCCTCAACAAAACTTTTGTTTACAAATGCTGATGCTGCCAACTGTGCTAATATACTTCTTGTAATTCATCCTGAAACCAGCGGCGAGAACACGATTGACCGCTAGTGAGTTCAAGATGGGCTTTTCCCTGATAGGAAAATTGTTTGTAAAAACCGTTTTATAATAAGACTTACCATTTAAGAGATATTTGCAAGAAACGTATATTGTGGCCTTTTGATCTTGAATTAAAATATTCCCGGCGACCGGTCGCGTGGCAGACTCGACATTTTATTTATAATGTTGTTTTTAAGGGCTGCATCAATTTTCAGCAACTTCCGAATTATCTCGCAGTCAAATATCTATTTTGACTGGACTATGGAATTTATATTGCGCAACAACACGTTCCGCTTTTTTGAGAAGTAAAACGTGACTGAGATGATTAAGAAAGAAAACGACAAGCTACGAGGTTTTTGAACACGCTTTTCGCGCGAAATCAAACGCACGGTCGCCAAACCCATTTTTCTCTGCATTACTAGTAAGCCATTAGAAGACACTAAATAAAGGAGTACTTCCCAATCTACTTCCCAGAGTAAGTACTTGCGATTTTCCCTACTGGGTTTATTTATAATGATGTTTTTAAGGTGTGTACCAATTTTCATCAACTTCCGAATTGTCTTCACTCAAAAATCTATTTTGACTGGACTATTAGGCTAGTTCACAGGATAGTTAGTACTTGCCCAGCTTACTCTACCACTAATTCTACTAATGAAAACCCTGCATAACGCGGCTTGCGGGTAGAGTGACTTGTTAGAAATCGTCACGTAAGAAAATGTGGTATGATGTGTGTATGAGTGAGAGTATCGATATCATGTGCCTGAAGATCCGAACGTTCAAATGAACGATTTCGGAAAAAAAAAATTAAATTTAGAATCGGACGTTTGGACGTTAAAAACGAAGTAAATATTTATTTTTTGACAACGGAATGACACTGGAGGGGTCGAAAATTATCAACCCTAAATTATTAACCCTAAATAATCATCCCACCCCCCACCCACCCCCTAGAAGTAATTTTTTCTGTAAAAATAGTTAGAGGCTTTAGAGCGAGCTGCAAATTGGTGTGTTTGTTAAGAGTGATCTTAGAAAAGTCCACAAAAAATTTCAACCCCATAAGTGCCCCGGAAGCCACCCCCCACCCACCCCCCATATGTAATTTTTTCTGTAAAAATAGTTAGAGGCTTTAGAGCGAGCTGCAAATTGGTGTGTTTGTTAAGAGTGATCTTAGAAAAGTACACAAAAAATTTCAGCCCCATAAGTGCCCCGGAAGCCACCCCCCACCCACCCCCCATATGTAATTTTTTCTGTAAAAATAGTTAGAGGCTTTAGAGCGAGCTGCAAATTGGTGTGTTTGTTAAGAGTGATCTTAGAAAAGTACACAAAAAATTTCAGCCCCATAAGTGCCCCGGAAGCCACCCCCCACCCACCGCCCATATGTAATTTTTTCTGTAAAAATAGTTAGAGGCTTTAGAGCGAGCTGCAAATTGGTGTGTTTGTTAAGAGTGATCTTAGAAAAGTACACAAAAAATTTCAGCCCCAATAAGTGCCCCGGAAGCCACCCCCCACCCACCCCCTATATGTAATTTTTTCTGTAAAAATAGTTAGAGGCTTTAGAGCGAGCTGCAAATTGGTGTGTTTGTTAAGAGTGATCTTAGAAAAGTACACAAAAAATTTCAGCCCCATAAGTGCCCCGGAAGCCACCCCCCACCCACCCCCCATATGTAATTTTTTCTGTAAAAATAGTTAGAGGCTTTAGAGCGAGCTGCAAATTGGTGTGTTTGTTAAGAGTGATCTTAGAAAAGTACACAAAAAATTTCAGCCCCATAAGTGCCCAGGAAGCCACCCCCCACCCACCCCCTAGAAGTAATTTTTTCTGAAAATATAGTTAGAGGCTTTAGAGCGAGCTGCAAATTGGTGTGTTTGTTAAGAGTGATCTTAGAAAAGTACACAAAAAATTTCAACCCCATAAGTGCCCCGGAAGGCACCCCCCACCCACCCCCTAGAAGTAATTTTTTCTGAAAAAATAGTTAGAGGCTTTAGAGCGAGCTGCAAATTGGTGTGTTTGTTAAGAGTGATCTTAGAAAAGTCCACAAAAAATTTCAACCCCATAAGTGCCCCGGAAGCCACCCGCCACCCACCCCCCATATGTAATTTTTTCTGTAAAAATAGTTAGAGGCTTTAGAGCGAGCTGCAAATTGGTGTGTTTGTTAAGAGTAAGTACACAAAAAATTTCAGCCCCATAAGTGCCCCGGAAGCCACCCCCACCCACCCCCCATATGTAATTTTTTCTGTAAAAATAGTTAGAGGCTTTAGAGCGAGCTGCAAATTGGTGTGTTTGTTAAGAGTGATCTTAGAAAAGTACACAAAAAATTTCAATCCCATAAGTGCCCCGGAAGCCACCCCCCACCCACCCCCCATATGTAATTTTTTCTGTAAAAATAGTTAGAGGCTTTAGAGCGAGCTGCAAATTGGTGTGTTTGTTAAGAGTGATCTTAGAAAAGTACACAAAAAATTTCAGCCCCATAAGTGCCCCGGAAGCCACCCCCCACCCACCCCCTAGAAGTAATTTTTTCTGAAAAAATAATTAGAGGCTTTAGAGCGAGCTGCAAATTGGTGTGTTTGTTAAGAGTGATCTTAGAAAAGTACACAAAAAATTTCAACCCCATAAGTGCCCCGGAAGGCACCCCCCACCCACCCCCTAGAAGTAATTTTTTCTGTAAAAATAGTTAGAGGCTTTAGAGCGAGCTGCAAATTGGTGTGTTTGTTAAGAGTGATCTTAGAAAAGTACACAAAAAATTTCAACCCCATAAGTGCCCCGGAAGGCACCCCCACCCACCCCCTAGAAGTAATTTTTTCTGAAAAAATAGTTAGAGGCTTTAGAGCGAGCTGAAAATTGGTGTGTTTGTTAAGAGTGATCTTAGAAAAGTCCACAAAAAATTTCAACCCCATAAGTGCCCCGGAAGCCACCCCCCACCCACCCCCCATATGTAATTTTTTCTGTAAAAATAGTTAGAGGCTTTAGAGCGAGCTGCAAATTGGTGTGTTTGTTAAGAGTGATCTTAGAAAAGTCCACAAAAAATTTCAACCCCATAAGTGCCCCGGAAGCCACCCGCCACCCACCCCCCATATGTAATTTTTTCTGTAAAAATAGTTAGAGGCTTTAGAGCGAGCTGCAAATTGGTGTGTTTGTTAAGAGTGATCTTAGAAAAGTACACAAAAAATTTCAGCCCCATAAGTGCCCCGGAAGCCACCCCCCACCCACCCCCCATATGTAATTTTTTCTGTAAAAATAGTTAGAGGCTTTAGAGCGAGCTGCAAATTGGTGTGTTTGTTAAGAGTGATCTTAGAAAAGTACACAAAAAATTTCAGCCCCATAAGTGCCCCGGAAGCCACCCCCCACCCACCCCCCATATGTAATTTTTTCTGTAAAAATAGTTAGAGGCTTTAGAGCGAGCTGCAAATTGGTGTGTTTGTTAAGAGTGATCTTAGAAAAGTACACAAAAAATTTCAATCCCATAAGTGCCCCGGAAGCCACCCCCCACCCACCCCCCATATGTAATTTTTTCTGTAAAAATAGTTAGAGGCTTTAGAGCGAGCTGCAAATTGGTGTGTTTGTTAAGAGTGATCTTAGAAAAGTACACAAAAAATTTCAGCCCCATAAGTGCCCCGGAAGCCACCCCCCACCCACCCCCTAGAAGTAATTTTTTCTGAAAAAATAGTTAGAGGCTTTAGAGCGAGCTGCAAATTGGTGTGTTTGTTAAGAGTGATCTTAGAAAAGTACACAAAAAATTTCAACCCCATAAGTGCCCCATAAGGCACCCCCCACCCACCCCCTAGAAGTAATTTTTTCTGTAAAAATAGTTAGAGGCTTTAGAGCGAGCTGCAAATTGGTGTGTTTGTTAAGAGTGATCTTAGAAAAGTACACAAAAAATTTCAACCCCATAAGTGCCCCGGAAGGCACCCCCACCCACCCCCCATATGTAATTTTTTCTGTAAAAATAGTTAGAGGCTTTAGAACGAGCTGCAAATTGGTGTGTTTGTTAAGAGTGATCTTCGAAAAGTACACAAAAAATTTCAGCCCCATAAGTGCCCCGGAAGCCACCCCCCACCCACCCCCCATATGTAATTTTTTCTGTAAAAATAGTTAGAGGCTTTAGAGCGAGCTGCAAATTGGTGTGTTTGTTAAGAGTGATCTTAGAAAAGTACACAAAAAATTTCAACCCCATAAGTGCCCCGGAAGCCACCCCCCACCCACCCCCTAGAAGTAATTTTTTCTGAAAAAATAGTTAGAGGCTTTAGAGCGAGCTGCAAATTGGTGTGTTTGTTAAGAGTGATCTTAGAAAAGTACACAAAAAATTTCAGCCCCATAAGTGCCCCGGAAGGCACCCCCCACCCACCCCCTAGAAGTAATTTTTTCTGAAAAAATAGTTAGAGGCTTTAGAGCGAGCTGCAAATTGGTGTGTTTGTTAAGAGTGATCTTAGAAAAGTACACAAAAAATTTCAACCCCATAAGTGCCCCGGAAGGCACCCCCACCCACCCCCTAGAAGTAATTTTTTCTGAAAAAATAGTTAGAGGCTTTAGAGCGAGCTGAAAATTGGTGTGTTTGTTAAGAGTGATCTTAGAAAAGTCCACAAAAAATTTCAACCCCATAAGTGCCCCGGAAGCCACCCCCCACCCACCCCCCATATGTAATTTTTTCTGTAAAAATAGTTAGAGGCTTTAGAGCGAGCTGCAAATTGGTGTGTTTGTTAAGAGTGATCTTAGAAAAGTCCACAAAAAATTTCAACCCCATAAGTGCCCCGGAAGCCACCCGCCACCCACCCCCCATATGTAATTTTTTCTGTAAAAATAGTTAGAGGCTTTAGAGCGAGCTGCAAATTGGTGTGTTTGTTAAGAGTGATCTTAGAAAAGTACACAAAAAATTTCAGCCCCATTAGTGCCCCGGAAGCCACCCCCCACCCACCCCCCATATGTAATTTTTTCTGTAAAAATAGTTAGAGGCTTTAGAGCGAGCTGCAAATTGGTGTGTTTGTTAAGAGTGATCTTAGAAAAGTACACAAAAAATTTCAGCCCCATAAGTGCCCCGGAAGCCACCCCCCACCCACCCCCCATATGTAATTTTTTCTGTAAAAATAGTTAGAGGCTTTAGAGCGAGCTGCAAATTGGTGTGTTTGTTAAGAGTGATCTTAGAAAAGTACACAAAAAATTTCAATCCCATAAGTGCCCCGGAAGCCACCCCCCACCCACCCCCCATATGTAATTTTTTCTGTAAAAATAGTTAGAGGCTTTAGAGCGAGCTGCAAATTGGTGTGTTTGTTAAGAGTGATCTTAGAAAAGTACACAAAAAATTTCAGCCCCATAAGTGCCCCGGAAGCCACCCCCCACCCACCCCCTAGAAGTAATTTTTTCTGAAAAAATAGTTAGAGGCTTTAGAGCGAGCTGCAAATTGGTGTGTTTGTTAAGAGTGATCTTAGAAAAGTACACAAAAAATTTCAACCCCATAAGTGCCCCATAAGGCACCCCCCACCCACCCCCTAGAAGTAATTTTTTCTGTAAAAATAGTTAGAGGCTTTAGAGCGAGCTGCAAATTGGTGTGTTTGTTAAGAGTGATCTTAGAAAAGTACACAAAAAATTTCAACCCCATAAGTGCCCCGGAAGGCACCCCCACCCACCCCCCATATGTAATTTTTTCTGTAAAAATAGTTAGAGGCTTTAGAGCGAGCTGCAAATTGGTGTGTTTGTTAAGAGTGATCTTCGAAAAGTACACAAAAAATTTCAGCCCCATAAGTGCCCCGGAAGCCACCCCCCACCCACCCCCCATATGTAATTTTTTCTGTAAAAATAGTTAGAGGCTTTAGAGCGAGCTGCAAATTGGTGTGTTTGTTAAGAGTGATCTTAGAAAAGTACACAAAAAATTTCAACCCCATAAGTGCCCCGGAAGCCACCCCCCACCCACCCCCTAGAAGTAATTTTTTCTGAAAAAATAGTTAGAGGCTTTAGAGCGAGCTGCAAATTGGTGTGTTTGTTAAGAGTGATCTTAGAAAAGTACACAAAAAATTTCAGCCCCATAAGTGCCCCGGAAGCCACCCCCCACCCACCCCCTAGAAGTAATTTTTTCTGAAAAAATAGTTAGAGGCTTTAGAGCGAGCTGCAAATTGGTGTGTTTGTTAAGAGTGATATTAGAAAAGTACACAAAAAATTTCAACCCCATAAGTGCCCCATAAGGCACCCCCCACCCACCCCCTAGAAGTAATTTTTTCTGTAAAAATAGTTAGAGGCTTTAGAGCGAGCTGCAAATTGGTGTGTTTGTTAAGAGTGATCTTAGAAAAGTACACAAAAAATTTCAACCCCATAAGTGCCCCGGAAGGCACCCCCACCCACCCCCCATATGTAATTTTTTCTGTAAAAATAGTTAGAGGCTTTAGAGCGAGCTGCAAATTGGTGTGTTTGTTAAGAGTGATCTTCGAAAAGTACACAAAAAATTTCAGCCCCATAAGTGCCCCGGAAGCCACCCCCCACCCACCCCCTAGAAGTAATTTTTTCTGTAAAAATAGTTAGAGGCTTTAGAGCGAGCTGCAAATTGGTGTGTTTGTTAAGAGTGATCTTAGAAAAGTACACAAAAAATTTCAACCCCATAAGTGCCCCGGAAGCCACCCCCCACCCACCCCCTAGAAGTAATTTTTTCTGAAAAAATAGTTAGAGGCTTTAGAGCGAGCTGCAAATTGGTGTGTTTGTTAAGAGTGATCTTAGAAAAGTACACAAAAAATTTCAACCCCATAAGTGCCCCGGAAGGCACCCCCACCCACCCCCTAGATGTAATTTTTTCTGTAAAAATAGTTAGAGGCTTTAGAGCGAGCTGCAAATTGGTGTGTTTGTTAAGAGTGATCTTAGAAAAGTACACAAAAAATTTCAACCCCATAAGTGCCCCGGAAGGCACCCCCCACCCACCCCCTAGAAGTAATTTTTTCTGTAAAAATAGTTAGAGCCTTTAGAGCGAGCTGCAAATTGGTGTGTTTGTTAAGAGTGATCTTAGAAAAGTACACAAAAAATTTCAGTCCCATAAGTGCCCCGGAAGCCACCCCCCACCCACCCCCTACAAGTAATTTTTTCTGTAAAAATAGTTAGAGCCTTTAGAGCGAGCTGCAAATTGGTGTGTTTGTTAAGAGTGATCTTAGAAAAGTACACAAAAAATTTCAACCCCATAAGTGCCCCGGAAGCCACCCCCCACCCACCCCCTACAAGTAATTTTTTCTGTAAAAATAGTTAGAGGCTTTAGAGCGAGCTGCAAATTGGTGTATTTGTTAAGAGTGTTCTTAGAAAAGTACACAAAAAATTTCAACCCCATAAGTCCCCCGGAAGGCACCCCCCACCCACCCCCTAGAAGTAATTTTTTCTGAAAAAATAGTTAGAAGCTTTAGAGCGAGCTGCAAATTGGTGTGTTTGTTAAGAGTGATCTTAGAAAAGTACACAAAAAATTTCAACCCCATAAGTGCCCCGGAAGGCACCCCCCACCCACCCCCTAGAAGTAATTTTTTCTGAAAAAATAGTTAGAGGCTTTAGAGCGAGCTGCAAATTGGTGTGTTTGTTAAGAGTGATCTTAGAAAAGTCCACAAAAAATTTCAACCCCATAAGTGCCCCGGAAGCCACCCCCCACCCACCCCCATATGTAATTTTTTCTGTAAAAATAGTTAGAGGCTTTAGAGCGAGCTGCAAATTGGTGTGTTTGTTAAGAGTGATCTTAGAAAAGTCCACAAAAAATTTCAACCCCATAAGTGCCCCGGAAGCCACCTCCCACCCACCCCCCATATGTAATTTTTTCTGTAAAAATAGTTAGAGGCTTTAGAGCGAGCTGCAAATTTATGTGCTTGTTAAGAGGGACCTTACTAAAATACACAAAAAATTGCAACTCCATAAGTGCCCCGGAAGCCACCCCCAACTCACCCCCTAGAAGTGATTATTTTTGCAACTATAGTTAGAGGCTTTAGAGCGAGCTGCAAATTTATGTGCTTGTTAAGAGGGACCTTACTAAAATACACAAAAAATTGCAACTCCATAAGTGCCCCGGAAGCCACCCCCAACTCACCCCCTAGAAGTGATTATTTTTGCAACTATAGTTAGAGGCTTTAGAGCGAGCTGCAAATTTGTTTACTGGTTACCTCTAATTCACCCCCAACAAAAATGTTAAAATGTTCTTAAAAAAATATATTAAAACTTAAGTGCTTAATTAATGAATGTTTTGAATAGGGATAAGGATTCGGTGGAAATGAGTACTTTTTACTCGTCCAAAAGCACTCCATTCCTTGAGAATCGATTCGATGAGTACTTGTTTTGAAATTTCTGCGAACTGCCTTAGAGTAAGGCGACAGAGACAAAAGCATACAAATTTCTGTGCGATAAAAGAGCCCAAACTTGCGTTTCCACTTTGCCAAAAGTGCTTTAAAGGGCCACACTCCTTAATTGAGGCAGAAAAATATACATTGTATGTGCAAAGCGTTTATATGGAAATTATTCACGATGGAGATAAACTTGCAGTTACTTTGAATTATAACTTGAATGCAAATTGTACTCGGTAGTCTATTCTACCCTTTAAGTACTAATATGAGTAGAATCGAAAGCCAAATGTTTTTATGAGAAAAGAATCGAGTACCTATTCCGAATCCCTAGTTGTGAATACAAAACAATTTGGCTCTCCTAAAAAAATTGAATAAATACATCATAAACATTTCTTTGAGACGAACACCACATGAAAAATGTGAGCTGTGTTCTTATCGTGGCGAACTAGCACTGATTTGGTCCTGAAAACGACCGTCGCTATATCACGTTATTTTCTAAAATTTGTTTGTGCTTATAATTTTTTTGATTTTATAAAATTTTTCTACTACACAATCAATAAAAATCATCGAACCAAAAAGAAAAGGGTTGCCTATAGTACGGTCAAGATTTATTTAGGCAAATCTAGATAAGAGTTCTTTGAGGTCTACAATTAGATTGATCAAAAAAGTTTTCACACACTTTCGTTCTACTACGGAATCGGAGTTTTCGATCTAATCAGATAGTGGGACCTGATAGTCGCATTAAAGTGAAAAAGTGGCCTCTATTATGCCTTATGCATTTTTTAGACAAACAGAAATTGGATTTCTTTTATTAAATAAGTAAAAAATGGTTATCACATTTCGTAAAGCTAACGGTAAATTTATATGTACATATCGTCAGTTAGGCATGTTCGTATATTAGTTAAAGTTAAATTCATAGACTCTAATAATTAAGATGAAAAAAACGATATTTTCAATGCTTATATTATTAAATATACACAGTACATATAAACCCTCTCGGTCGAATTTCCTTTTGCCAATAAATAATTGTTTCTAATAATTTAACCACCGAGATTTTGCAAAAATACCTTGCATTTTCAGATTCAGCAGATCAAAATCTATAGATATCATCTGGAAAACATTATGCCACCCCGCCATGTATGCAGAACCCCCCTCATCCATGGACACCGTACTTCGAGTCTTTCAAACGTGTGTGCTAAGAATCGCTTTTGACTGAGAGAGAACGCGCTATATCTATCTGCACCGTGCGCACCTATCAGTAATGACTAGAAAGAGCATTCTAAAACTACGACGCAATTTTCTTACGACCCTTTTCTTTTATGAATGGAATTCTGAATTGATGACCTACTTAGGCGGTTTTTTTGGGAAACAAATTGTGAGGGGTCCATATACGAAGTCTGCTTAGGGCGACAAATCCCCCGTCACGGCACCAACTCCCCGGCCTCTTACATTTTTTTATTGTTGTATTTATACGTATAAATTTTTTCGTGACTTTTGTGTTTTCTTCAATATCATCTACCACAAATTGTCGAGGAATTACAAAACTTTTATATTTTAGGGATTTTGAAATTCAGGCCCAATTGGTAAAATGTGTGACCCACTTGATATCTCTAAGGTCCCTATCCACTATCAAGCACGAATGACATTCACGGCTGACTGACATGCATGCCGGATAGTGGATGGGCTTGCAGGATGCATGCATGACAAAAATCACTACCGATTCTTCCTTAAAAGTGAGGATTGACTGCATGCATGATAATGGATGGGAAAATATCCTAGTCTATCCACTATCAGTTTTGCGATTAGATATGAAAAAATGCAGTTTTTTTTATTTGTCCTTGGAAAAAAATGCTGGAACATTTTAGATTTTTACATGGTTTCTTATACAAAAGCGTAAATCACTTTGCGTCGTTTCGCTTTGAGTCGTGCTTTTTGGAACGTATCTACGACGAAAAGCGGGTCTTGGTGTATTTAACTTGCAACATTTTTTTAGAAACTAAACAAAATTTACGTATCCAAAATGTATGCGGAGGAGATTGCGGGCGAATGCTAGTTTTTAGAAAATATTTAGTTCGTTCTAAACCATAATAAATTGATAATTAATTCCAAAAATTAGCTCGTTCTTAACAATACCAAAAAAAAATAAAATAATACATATTCTTCAACAGGGAGTAATCAAAAGGATGGCATCCGTGGAATTGATTATTTTTAAACGTATTATTTTTTAGATTTTTCTTAGATTTAAATTTTTCCGCCTTGATTAGTTATTACTTTATCCAGTTATTGTTTTCAGTTAATTTATTTTATTATAGTCAGCATTGAGCTGGTGACTTTTATAATACTACTTTTGTTCTTTTCATTGCTGTTTTAAAATCTGAATAAATTCATTCCTGTTCAAGTATATTTTAACGCCACCCCCAACTCACCGCCCAGAAGTGATTATTTTTGAAAAAATAGTTAGAGGCTTTAGAGCGAGCTGCAAATTGGTGTGCTTGTTAAGAGTGATCTTAGGAAAGGGCACAAAGAATTTCAACCCCCTAAGTGCCCCGGAAGCCACCCCCAACTCACCGCATAGAAGAGATTATTTTTGAAAAAATAGTTAGAGGCTTTGGAGCGAGCTGCAAATTGGTGTGCTTGTTAAGAGTGACCTTAGAAAATTACGCAAAAAATTTCATCCCAACGCAAGAAATGATTGTTTTTGAAATTTTATTTAGAGGCTTTAGAGTTTCTAAAAAAATATATTACAACTGAAATACCTAAATAGTTAATGGCACGACATAAAATAAATGAAGAAACTGTAGAACCCAAAAATTCGCAATTTGGCGCCAGTAAAAAATAGAATAAATACATCACACATCACACACAGTTGTACTGTTTTTTTCTTAATTTTGGATTGAGACGAACACAGAACATTAAGACTCTCATTATTCTCTAAAATTTGATTTTGCTTATAATTTTTTTGTTTCTATAAAATTTGTCTATTACACAGAATTAATAGATAGATAGAAAGCACATTCCCCCCTATACACGTATGTGTTGTAAATTACGACACAATTTTCATACGACCCTTTTCTTTTATGAGGTTTTTTTCATCGGAATTCTGAATTGATGACTGATTGATGATTTAGGCGCATTTTTTGAGAAAAAAATTTTGAGGGCGCCATAGACGAAGTCTGCGCAGGCCGACAAATCCTCGTCACGGCACCAGATCCCCGTCCGGGACTTGGCTATTGCACATTTTTGTATTGTTGTAATAGTCCATGGAAATGGTACTTTAACATTGCAAAAATGCAGGACAAGATTTTTTTCTTGGGTTGTGTAGGGGGGATCGGTGTTAGCTTAAATTTGAGTTTTCGAGTTCCCCACCCCCCCCATTTGGCCGCCATCTTGGAAAAGGTGTGCAAATGGTTTTTCCACTATATCTCCGTAACAGTACATCTTACAGAAAATTTATAAACAGACTTTTTGTTTAGAATTAAATTATCTACAATTTATTCTTTAAGCGTTTTGTCGTAAATTGAAGAATTAAGAAGTTATAAGCCTTAGAACACAAAAATTAGTCACAATATTTTCTTTTAAAGGCTATAACTTTTTTTCCTTCAATTTTAACAAAAAAAATAATAACAAGTTTTTTGTAGAGGGTTTCATAACGAATAATTTCCATTCATTCTTTTTTTAATTTTGTTCACTACGAAGGGTTCACAGCGCCCCGAAGGTATCAAAGTGACAGATTTTCTGAATAATTTTTTACGATTTTACCTCCTCCTCTCCCTAGAATTTCTCAAAAACAGGTAGCAAGTAATAATAATGTATGAATGACTTTCCGTTTGAAGAAATGCCTGTTTGAGTAATGCAATAAAATTATTTATTACGGTTTTTTATTATTGTTATGGTATGTTTTACAAGGTACAAGATGGTTTAAAATGAAATTCTTTGAATAATAACATGTATTAGTTTCTCCAAATTTTGAAAATAATTTGTGTTAGGGCTGCAAAAAATAGTGCTTCATTCAGTTATGCTAATTATCTAGCAAAATACGGACGTAATCATTTTGTGGGAAAATTTTGAATTATTTTAGTGTAACTTCAAAATTGTTATTTCAGTTTGATCTTAGTAAAATTTTCAATTTTATAAAAGTGTACGTGTTATTCAGTTGTGCTATCTACCAAAATTGAAAATATCAATTAAATTAAAAAACCGTAATAAATAATTTTATTGCATTACTCAAACATCGGCATTTCTTAGAACGTAAAGTCATTCATTCATCACACAAATTATTTTCAAAAATTGGAGAAACTAATACATGTTATTATTCAAAGAATTTCATTTTAAACCATCTCGTACCTTGTAAAACATACCATAACAATAATAAAAAACCGTAATAAATAATTTTATTGCATTACTCAAACATCGGCATTTCTTCAAACGGAAAGTCATTCATACATTATTATTACTTGCTACCTGTTTTTGAGAAATTCTAGGGAGAGGAGGAGGTAAAATCGTAAAAAATTATTCAGAAAATCTGTCACTTTGATACCTTCGGGGCGCTGTGAACCCTTCGTAGTGAACAAAATTAAAAAAAGAATGAATGGAAATTATTCGTTATGAAACCCTCTACAAAAAACTTGTTATTATTTTTTTTGTTAAAATTGAAGGAAAAAAAGTTATAGCCTTTAAAAGAAAATATTGTGACTAATTTTTGTGTTCTAAGGCTTATAACTTCTTAATTCTTCAATTTACGACAAAACGCTTAAAGAATAAATTGTAGATAATTTAATTCTAAACAAAAAGTCTGTTTATAAATTTTCTGTAAGATGTACTGTTACGGAGATATAGTGGAAAAACCATTTGCACACCTTTTCCAAGATGGCGGCCAAATGGGGGGGGTGGGGAACTCGAAAACTCAAATTTAAGCTAACACCGACCCTTCCTACACAACCGAAGAAAAAAATCTTGTCCTGCATTTTTGCAATGTTAAAGTACCATTTCCATGGACTATAAATACGTATAAATTTTTTCATGACTTTTGTGTTTTTTATTTACTGCTTTCATTAATATTATCTACCACTAATGTTCGACCGTGTATGGGGCCTTAGAATGTTAAATTTTATAAAATTTGAGAGTTCTGGGTATTTATGTTTTTTTATAAATAACCAATTTATTTGTTAAAAAAATAAATGAATATCTGGAAGAACTATTAGCACTATTTTATGCTGTATGAATTTTTTTTTGGTAAATTAGAAAATAATTTTTACTTTATTAAAAATTTCCAATTGTTTTTGTAATAGAAATTGTTTATTTGTACTATAGTCCAGGAGAGATAGCGGAAAAGTATTCAAAAGTTGAAATAAATCTACCCTGCGATTTTTTGACGCTATAATTAAGAGAAAAATCGTAATTCAATGAATGTGTTTTGGAAAAATTTGGTCCAGGAGAACAGGTGGAAAAAAGCTAATAATGGTAGCGAAAACGCGTTTTTCAACGTTTCAGGTTCGCAAAAATTTTGTTTATGGAAAACAAAAAATAGTACGTAATAGCGCTTGAAAAGACGAAAATTATGAGTTTTGGACAATTGAAATCGGTCAACAGGTTTTTGCAAAAAAAAATAAAAACCGCGAAATATGGCCATTTTTTGATATTTAATTACAGGGACTGTAATTATCGTAGAACCTTGTTTCAGGGCTGAAATTGTGGCTTCTGATAGTGCCTACCCACAATAAAAATTTCATGCAAAAATAATTATCTCTTTTCGCGTAAATCTCAAAAATGTAAAAACAGCCGTTTCAGGAAAAAAGTTTGAGCAAGGCCCGCGGTGGTGCTAGAGTTATTTTGAAAAGCCCTATTTATTCTCGAAGAGTTACTCTACCAACCCATTTTCATGACAAGTTGGTGAGGTTCGATTTAATACCTCATAAACGCCTTTGAAAACAGGCACTTTTATTGATTTTCAGAAAAAACACCTTTGGGCGAAGGGGAGGGAAGTGGATTATGGTGTGGATTTCTATTCAGTAGATTTCGAGAAATCAAAATTTTTTCCTGTCAGGCATATATGAAAACGCTCAAAAATTTCCATCGCAGGAAGCTCGGCCGGCAGAAAGCTTGCCCATACCATATTTCACTTCCCCTTCGCCCAAAGGTGTTTTTTTTGAAAATCAAGAAAGTGCCTGTTTTCAAAGGCGTTTATGAGGTATTAAATCGAACCTCACCAACTTTTCATGAAAATGGGTTGGTAGAGTAACTCTTCGAGAATAAATAGGGCTTTTCAAAATAACTCTAGCACCACCTTCCTTTCATTCCATCGAAGCTGGATCATTATGTTATAATGTAAGTTTGTTATAGTAACTTTATATACTAAATTGAATATCATTATTTATTGTTTACCAGTTGGATGGCAGGTCGACTAATGGGTTAGAGCAGTGGTCTCCAAAGTGTGGTACGCGTACCCTGAAGGGTACGCAGAAAATTCTACGGGGTACGCCAAATTTTTCTTCAAAGTACCTCTCCTTTTCCAAGATATTCAATACTGTTGCGAATTTTTATTTTGTAACCCTTATTTTTGAAGGAAAGAAAAAAATAAATATAGTTTTTATATCCATACTAAACTAACAGATATAAATATTAAGAGGAGCAAAAAACGGCAAATAATCGTTAACAACATTTTTAAAACGGGTGAACGGGGATACCGTCACACGGGGCTACACAGGATCAGCCATCATGCCTTTTGAGTTTTCATTATCATTAGGAGCTTCACAGCCTATTGTTGGACTTGGCTTCCTCCAACGGTCTTCTCCATGATTGTCGAATGTCGATCTCTGGCCCGTCTTTTCCATTTTTTTTTCGTAATTTTTATGTCTCCTCGACGCCGGCCGTTTATATATCTTTTCTTAGGTCGTCCTGGTCTCCTTTTTCCTATCGGTAAACTCTCAGTGAATATTGCCGGGCAACAACTTCAGGGGGATAGCGAGGCAATGTTCGTTTTACTTTTGTACGATTAAGATATACGTACATATTTCCTGTATCTCAAATCGTTCAGGCTAATTTCATTGCCGTTCCCACACAGAGCCAGGAGAAACACTTTCCTGCTTCGGCAATCTTGCATGAGGTTTGAAAACATCAATTCTGCAGGACTTTCAGAAGTTTCAGTTTCGCCTGATTAAACAATGCAGAAGTGGTGTCATAACTACTCATGTCGTGCAGGAATAATATATGGTCTGAAAAGGTTTTGCCCAGCAGCAAGATCGAGATTCTAGACGATTTGAGACATCTTTAATTTCCCTTGTTTCAAAAAGAAGATATTCTTTATATCGGGGCTACACATGCCAATCAAAATCACCAAAAGGTCCATATCTTCCTCTACTAATGCCACATATTCATTTGACTAGGCCAACATAAGAGAAGTTGTGATCATTAGGATATCAGCGTCCTCCACAGCTTGTTGTGAATCAATTTTTGCCTGGCCGAGGTGACTTTTAGCATTGCGACAGTGACTTCCACCGACAAGTGCGTGCTCGTGTTTGACCCCATTAACTTGTTATTTGTTATTGTTTTCATATTGAACCTCAGCTGTTTATACGATATGATAAACATGCTCTAAGTTCCGCATTGTGAAGGGTCATAGTGGTGTCCAAGGCACAAGAATAGATATAGGCCGGCTCTTGTTTTTGGAGTTTGCTACCATCGATTCTGTACATGATATTGCATTGATTTATTGTGTTTGCGCTCTTTTCAATCGTTCTATTCACTTGGTGGTTTCATTACCTTCGTAAGGAAAGTAATAGAAAATGTCAACGGCATTAGATTAGTGGTTTGACTTGACATTATGATACATATCTGCTGGAAATTTCTGTCTGGCCTTGGTGCCATTTGACCCGATGTAACAAAAACCGTCCAATGATGACATATTTTCTATCGTTCAAGTCCACCTGTTCAGTAGATAAAAAAGCCCAGTACAAGCTCGATTTTGTTCCTTTCCTCATGCCATCGAAAAGAGAGAAAGAGACGGTAGGGGCTAAGTTCGTAATGCAAAAATTCTCGTAGCTCTTCATCTGAATGTTTCACGAACAACTCTATTCAGATAGAAGACAGGGCTGTAGTTATCAATCCCCTTTTCCCGAAGATGGTCATTCGTAAGAAAAATGTGGTTGGGGGTTGGATTGATGACTCCAGCCCTGTCATGTATCCGAATCAAGGTATTCGAGATTGCAACAGGCTGAACTTTTTCGCTTCGTTTGAAACTTACAGGTTGAAAATCACCACCAACAATGCCCTATATACCCTTCAAGTCCCTCGCCTTGGACAAGTGGCAGTTGATCCTCTCATCTGCGACAACGCCTGCACTTAATGACATTACGTCACTGGTCTCGGGGAATGACATTAGGTCACTGGTCTCGTTATCTCGCTTTTACATGACATCTCTGCTGTTAACGTGTTATTCTGACGTTGAGAGGTCCACTCCCGTAAAGTACTCAATTACTTGGCACACATTATGCAGCGTTGCCATCCATTGTGTGCATCTTGTCACGCCTGCAGTTTCTTTACGGCCATGAGCAAGACCATCACTTGTATCCATTAAGTTCACTAGAGTTTGTTCAATCGCCATATTGCTCCAGGTGCCATACCACAATTTCTCACTCCTACGAATTCACGAATTGGCAGCCTTCAATAATAAATTAGAGTTTTGGAATGGAAAAAGCGCATCCGAATGGTCCGAATAGTATTGCTCATTTGATTGGGGGTACAATTTATAATTATTTTCGTCATAAGGGTACGCGATCAAAAAAGTTTGGAGACCACTGGGTTAGAGTCACAATTATCCATGCGAATTATATTTCTTTAGAAAATTATAAAGGATTTAGTTAAATAAATAAAACGAAATTATTAAACACACTATTAATTCAATTCTACTCTGGCTTAAAATCACGTCGAGACTGATTTAGAAATTGTTTCTTAACATTTTTCAAAGCTTTAGCTTTTTTAATTTTTTATGATTCTCACCGACTAGCTAAAACAGAATAATTTTATGTGGATCATTTTCTGTCAGCATATTTGCTGACTCGGAAGAGAATCGTTAACATGTTTGCTTCACTTGGTGTCATATTTCCACTTTCTTTGAATTTTGACTCTAATGCCAGGTTTACATTTGCAAGTACTTTCGCGAAGGTAAGGCGTTTTTGACACGAAAGTAGAACTTTCGTCTTCACTTACGCCATGTAAACACTGTATTTCGTGCAAGTAGAGACGCATGACAGCGACTTTCGTGAAAGTACTTGCAAATGTAAACCTGGCACAAATGACGAAAAGATATAACTTGCGCGCTCATTCCACTTATTTTATGGTGCGGGGTTTGTATTATACAGGGTGTGTTTGTTCAGTTTACGAAAGGGACGGCTGTTGATAGTTTTAGGTTAGGCGAACAAACAATTGTACGGTTTAGCCGTTAGGGCCAGTTGAAATTTGTTACCGTTGTATTTTCACGGATAGGGCACCAGTGTCCGCAGAGTACTCCCACCTATCTAAAATTGTATAAGTTATGCTTCCACCCTATCAAATTCCAGAGTTATGAGTCGTCAAAGTCAAAAGTTCGGTTTTTTCTTAACAAAAATTTCAACTTCAACAAAGGCCAACGTAGGTATATATATAGTCTGGATACAGCAAGATTTTGTGATTTTCTCCTGTTTGTGGTATCACTTCTAACTTTTGGACCTCGAAAACCGTGCGCTACTTTTTTCATAAGCAATAAAAAAAATTTACCGCTTTTTTCGAGCTTAAAATGTGAAATCTATAAGTCGGATCGGTGGAAACTAAAAACCAGTTTCTTCGTAATAAAATTGGCAATAAATCCTCGTTGGTTTCAAGTCTCTGAAGTACGTACAGAGCCTACAAAACTGAAAAAACGAGAAAAAAACGAATTTTTTTCATTTTAGTGCCGAAGACCGTCAACTAAACCAATTTGCATCAAACTTTCCGAAAATATACTTTTTGATCTTAATTTACTATATATAATTTGAAATGCCCGTCGTTTAATGCTATTAAGTCCAATATGAAAAATTTTCAAAATGTAGATCTCGACGCCAGTTTTCGAATACAATCAAAAAGAAATTTTTTTAATGCAATTTTGGTTATTTTATTTACGTTTGCTTATAGCTCAAATAACAGCAATTTCGTTTTTTTGCCATTTTGAAAAAAAAATGAAAACAATTTTATCCGATCTGAAAGAGAATTTTTGGATGCACAGTGGACGTATTTCTTCATTTATTTTATGTTTTGTATTCACTGCTTTCATTACATACATATCTCCTTGAATTAAGGGTGGCTTCCGGGGATGTTATGGACTTGATATTTTTTGTATTATTTCTTAACATCACTCTTAACAAACACACCAATTTGCAGCTCGCTCTAAAGCCTCTAACTATTTTTACAGAAAAAATTACATATGGGGGGTGGGTGGGGGGTGGCTTCCGGGGCACTTATGGGGCTGAAATTTTTTGTGTACTTTTCTAAGATCACTCTTAACAAACACACCAATTTACAGCTCGCTCTAAAGCCTCTAACTATTATTTCAGAAAAAATTACTTCTAGGGGGTGGGTGGGGGGTGGCTTCCGGGGAACTTATGGGGTTGAAATTTTTTGTGTACTTTTCTAAGATCACTCTTAACAAACACACCAATTTGCAGCTCGCTCTAAAGCCTCTAACTATTTTTACAGAAAAAATTACATCGGGGGGGTGGGTGGGGGTGGCTTCCGGGGCACTTATGGGGTTGAAATTTTTTGTGTACTTTTCTAAGATCACTCTTAACAAACACACCAATTTGCAGCTCGCTCTAAAGCCTCTAACTATTTTTACAGAAAAAATTACATCTAGGGGGTGGGTGGGGGTGGCTTCCGGGGCACTTATGGGGTTGAAATTTTTTGTGTACTTTTCTAAGATCACTCTTAACAAACACACCAATTTGCAGCTCGCTCTAAAGCCTCTAACTATTTTTTCAGAAAAAATTACATCTAGGGGGTGGGTGGGGGTGGCTTCCGGGGCACTTATGGGGTTGAAATTTTTTGTGTACTTTTCTAAGATCACTCTTAACAAACACACCAATTTGCAGCTCGCTCTAAAGCCTCTAACTATTTTTTCAGAAAAAATTACTTCTAGGGGGTGGGTGGGGGGTGCCTTCCGAGGCACTTATGGGGTTGAAATTTTTTGTGTACTTTTCTAAGATCACTCTTAACAAACACACCAATTTGCAGCTCGCTCTAAAGCCTCTAACTATTTTTACAGAAAAAATTACATCTAGGGGGTAGGTGGGGGTGGCTTCCGGGGCACTTATGGGGTTGAAATTTTTTGTGTACTTTTCTAAGATCACTCTTAACAAACACACCAATTTGCAGCTCGCTCTAAAGCCTCTAACTATTTTTTCAGAAAAAATTACATCTAGGGGGTGGGTGGGGGTGGCTTCCGGGGCACTTATGGGGTTGAAATTTTTTGTGTACTTTTCTAAGATCACTCTTAACAAACACACCAATTTGCAGCTCGCTCTAAAGCCTCTAACTATTTTTTCAGAAAAAATTACTTCTAGGGGGTGGGTGGGGGGTGCCTTCCGGGGCACTTATGGGGTTGAAATTTTTTGTGTACTTTTCTAAGAACACTCTTAACAAACACACCAATTTGCAGCTCGCTCTAAAGCCTCGAACTATTTTTACAGAAAAAATTACATCTTGGGGGTGGGTGGGGGTGGCTTCCGGGGCACTTATGGGGCTGAAATTTTTTGTGTACTTTTCTAAGATCACTCTTAATAAACACACCAATTTGCAGCTCGCTCTAAAGCCTCTAACTATTTTTACAGAAAAAATTACATCTAGGGGGTGGGTGGGGGGTGGCTTCCGGGGCACTTATGGGGTTGAAATTTTTTGTGTACTTTTCTAAGATAACTCTTAACAAACACACCAATTTGCAGCTCGCTCTAAAGCCTCTAACTATTTTTTCAGAAAAAATTACTTCTAGGGGGTGGGTGGGGGGGTGCCTTCCGGGGCACTTATGGGGTTGAAATTTTTTGTGTACTTTTCTAAGATCACTGTTAACAAACACACCAATTTGCAGCTCGCTCTAAAGCCTCTAACTATTATTTCAGAAAAAATTACTTCTAGGGGGTGGGTGGGGGGTGGCTTCCGGGGCACTTATGGGGTTGAAATTTTTTGTGTACTTTTCTAAGATCACTCTTAACAAACACACCAATTTGCAGCTCGCTCTAAAGCCTCTAACTATTTTTTCAGAAAAAATTACTTCTAGGGGGTGGGTGGGGGGTGCCTTCCGGGGCACTTATGGGGTTGAAATTTTTTGTGTACTTTTCTAAGAACACTCTTAACAAACACACCAATTTGCAGCTCGCTCTAAAGCCTCGAACTATTTTTACAGAAAAAATTACATCTTGGGGGTGGGTGGGGGTGGCTTCCGGGGCACTTATGGGGCTGAAATTTTTTGTGTACTTTTCTAAGATCACTCTTAACAAACACACCAATTTGCAGCTCGTTCTAAAGCCTCTAACTATTTTTACAGAAAAAATTACATCTAGGGGGTGGGTGGGGGTGCCTTCCGGGGCACTTATGGGGTTGAAATTTTTTGTGTACTTTTCTAAGATCACTCTTAACAAACACACCAATTTGCAGCTCGCTCTAAAGCCTCTAACTATTTTTTCAGAAAAAATTACTTCTAGGGGGTGGGTGGGGGGTGCCTTCCGGGGCACTTATGGGGTTGAAATTTTTTGTGTACTTTTCTAAGATCACTGTTAACAAACACACCAATTTGCAGCTCGCTCTAAAGCCTCTAACTATTATTTCAGAAAAAATTACTTCTAGGGGGTGGGTGGGGGGTGGCTTCCGGGGCACTTATGGGGTTGAAATTTTTTGTGTACTTTTCTAAGATCACTCTTAACAAACACACCAATTTGCAGCTCGCTCTAAAGCCTCTAACTATTATTTCAGAAAAAATTACTTCTAGGGGGTGGGTGGGGGGTGGCTTCCGGGGCACTTATGGGGTTGAAATTTTTAGTGTACTTTTCTAAGATCACTCTTAACAAACACACCAATTTGCAGATCGCTCTAAAGCCTCTAACTATTTTTACAGAAAAAATTACTTCTAGGGGGTGGGTGGGGGGTGGCTTCCGGGGCACTTATGGGGTTGAAATTTTTTGTGTACTTTTCTAAGATCACTCTTAACAAACACACCAATTTGCAGCTCGCTCTAAAGCCTCTAACTATTTTTTCAGAAAAAATTACTTCTAGGGGGTGGGTGGGGGGTGCCTTCCGGGGCACTTATGGGGTTGAAATTTTTTGTGTACTTTTCTAAGATCACTGTTAACAAACACACCAATTTGCAGCTCGCTCTAAAGCCTCTAACTATTATTTCAGAAAAAAATACTTCTAGGGGGTGGGTGGGGGGTGACTTCCGGGGCACTTATGGGGTTGAAATTTTTTGTGTACTTTTCTAAGATCACTGTTAACAAACACACCAATTTGCAGCTCGCTCTAAAGCCTCTAACTATTATTTCAGAAAAAATTACTTCTAGGGGGTGGGTGGGGGGTGGCTTCCGGGGCACTTATGGGGTTGAAATTTTTTGTGTACTTTTCTAAGATCACTCTTAACAAACACACCAATTTGCAGCTCGCTCTAAAGCCTCTAACTATTTTTACAGAAAAAATTACATCTAGGGGGTGGGTGGGGGTGGCTTCCGGGGCACTTATGGGGTTGAAATTTTTTGTGTACTTTTCTAAGATCACTCTTAACAAACACACCAATTTGCACCTCGCTCTAAAGCCTCTAACTATTATTTCAGAAAAAATTACTTCTAGGGGGTGGGTGGGGGGTGGCTTCCGGGGCACTTATGGGGTTGAAATTTTTAGTGTACTTTTCTAAGATCACTCTTAACAAACACACCAATTTGCAGATCGCTCTAAAGCCTCTAACTATTTTTACAGAAAAAATTACTTCTAGGGGGTGGGTGGGGGGTGGCTTCCGGGGCACTTATGGGGTTGAAATTTTTTGTGTACTTTTCTAAGATCACTCTTAACAAACACACCAATTTGCAGCTCGCTCTAAAGCCTCTAACTATTTTTTCAGAAAAAATTACTTCTAGGGGGTGGGTGGGGGGTGCCTTCCGGGGCACTTATGGGGTTGAAATTTTTTGTGTACTTTTCTAAGATCACTGTTAACAAACACACCAATTTGCAGCTCGCTCTAAAGCCTCTAACTATTATTTCAGAAAAAAATACTTCTAGGGGGTGGGTGGGGGGTGACTTCCGGGGCACTTATGGGGTTGAAATTTTTTGTGTACTTTTCTAAGATCACTGTTAACAAACACACCAATTTGCAGCTCGCTCTAAAGCCTCTAACTATTATTTCAGAAAAAATTACTTCTAGGGGGTGGGTGGGGGGTGGCTTCCGGGGCACTTATGGGGTTGAAATTTTTTGTGTACTTTTCTAAGATCACTCTTAACAAACACACCAATTTGCAGCTCGCTCTAAAGCCTCTAACTATTTTTACAGAAAAAATTACATCTAGGGGGTGGGTGGGGGGTGGCTTCCGGGGCACTTATGGGATTGAAATTTTTTGTGTACTTTTCTAAGATCACTCTTAACAAACACACCAATTTGCAGCTCGCTCTAAAGCCTCTAACTATTTTTACAGAAAAAATTACATCTAGGGGGTGGGTGGGGGGTGGGATGATTATTTAGGGTTAATAATTTAGGGTTGATAATTTTCGACCCCTCCAGTGTCATTCCGTTGTCAAAAAATAAATATTTACTTCGTTTTTAACGTCCAAACGTCCGATTCTAAATTTAATTTTTTTTTTCCGAAATCGTTCATTCGAACGTTCGGATCTTCAGGCACATTCGATATCCAAAGTCTAGAAATTAAAAAGTCTTCCATCTTCATATGCTTAATGAGTGAAAGGCGAGCAGCTATATGCACAAATCCTTTAAATGACGATGTCAGGCTATCAGAGAGGGAATGCAACATTTTTATACACGCTCGCACACAACTATCCAGGGAAAGATTTTATGATTTTATATCAAAGCCTTCTACATTTACAAGCCATCAGGGGCGGATCCAGCCCTCAAAAAAGGTTGTGGTCACAGCCACCCGAAAATCGGCCAAGTGCGAGTCGGAGTATGAACTCGCTCATGATCGATATAGTTCATTCCTACAAAGGAGATGTTTACAAAATATATGACGCCCTAACCAAGATTTTGTACAGTGTATAATTCCACGTGGGCAAACACTAGTAGGTAAATTAATTACCCTGTAAAATGTTAGTTTGTTCGCTCACGAAAATTACAAAAGTAAATGAGTGTTTGTTTACACATCACAATGTCACATTTAGACTCTAAACTACTGAACCGATTTTGATGAAATTTTTACAGCTTTAATGGATATCAAATTAAATTAAACGCTAGTATTACATTAAATAATTTTTTATTTTACATTAAATAATTTTATTTAGGTGCTTACTTAAATTACAAATTCAAGCTTACGTTTCTTTTTCGCGGAAGCGTTGGTAATTTCATCGATATTTAGGTTCACATCTTTGTGTATAGCCAGCCCGGATGTGAGAGCCAGCCCGGATAATCTTTCCTGTGCCATTGAGGCACGAAACCAAGATTTTACTCTTCACAGAGTTGAAAACGATCTCTTTGCGGTAGCTACGCTGACCGGGAAAGTTGTCAGTATTTGTAAGAAAATTTTTGTGTTAGGGTACAAATCTTGGTCGCTTCAATGAGATAAACTACCACCTCTGGTATAGCGGAATTGTTTTCACATTCTCTTTTCCATTTGGCCATCCAGAGTCGGTATTCATTTATAACAGTTGATTCATTATCGTTAATGAATAGCCGGTAGGTACATCTGGAAAACTTTTTTCACTGTTTCGATATCGATATTCCAGTCGCTGACACTAACATTTGGTTTAGGTAGAAAAACTCCAAACTGAAACAGGTCGAGTATAGATCGGGCCAAGTCAATAATGCACGTTGCGCGAGCAAATGACTTATTCAGCTACAGACTTCCAATTGCTGAAGAAGTCATTTGCTCGCGCAACGTGCATTATTGACTTGGCCCATCTTTTCAAACTCCGTGACATTTAGCGCATGTTGGGGTAAAAAGCTCTTAAAAATGTTTAAAAGCTTGAGATAAATTTTCTTCTTTGTATTTTACATATTTGCTACAGAAATAATTTGTAGCAATTTCAATTAAAAAATACGAAATTTGTGTTTTTAATACTTTGATACTAGGATTGTGACGTTTTTCGTCACTCGCATCTGCCTGGGGAGATTGTGTTGCTTGCGGCTGCGGGGAACTTTCATCTTATGAATGAAAACGCTCATGTATATTTAAAAAAAATTATTCAGGATTGTTTTTAAATTATTTTAAATTTAGAGATCAGAAATATTTCGCATAATTATAGTAAAATTATACTTATTATGATGAATAGATTTACTTGGTTGAGCTCCGCTCAATACATATAAAGATAACTTAACTTTATTCATTCGGCATGCGCGCATCCATAACCTTCTATATTTACAAGCCATGAACAAGAATAGATATTGAGAGAATCGGACTACCAAATTCTCCCAAAATTATCCAAATTACACTAACAACATAACGTGACTGCACCGAGCTGTAGTCCGATTGAGCGGAAATTCGTTCTCAATATTTTCCGTGTTAATGGCTTGTAAATATAGAAGGTTATGGCGCATCCCTTCCCAAATTATTTTGTTGAGTTTTTGCTGCATTTGTTGTCTTTTTAAATGAAAAGAGGGGAAATGATAGAACAAAATTTATAAAACTTGGCAACGAGGTGCTCAGAACTGTTCAAATTTTTTGTGTCACGGAGTTATTTTTTATGTGGAAGATTAGAGGGAAAGCCCTTTGTACTGTCGACAATCTATTTTCTTCTTTTGAAAACATATATACTTCCGGAGACAATCTCTGCCCTAAATCATTAATAACGGAATCTAATAAAGGTATGTAAATTCATTTCCGAAAGTACTCTTCTGCCGGAATTCATACATGACAATCTTCACTTCTGAAGGTTCAATTTTACTAGGTCAAAACTTCAACGAAATCCCCATGATTTGAGTGGCGATTTCAATATTATTTTTTCATTAGATACTAGGTTCGAACTTTGTGGATGAAGGGGAAAGTGGGGATGATGAGAGGTACCACCCCACTTCTCCCTTCATCCACAAAGTTTATGAAGAACGTTCTTGGAAGGGAAGGGTCTAAACAGACCGAATATTGACAAAAGAACCACGACATAAGGAACCTCACGATTTTTAGACCAGTTTCAATCGAAAATATTTCAGTTATCCTAACACCTTTGCTTCGTTTTTAGGTTTTAATTTAAATAGGAATTCATAAATATTGATATTCTGAAATGGTACTTGTATCAAGTCCCTCGGTAGGCTCGTCACTATACTTCCTGCATCTGTCGTTGGCCCTACTTTTCTGAAACCGTACTATATATCCGACAGACCTCCTATATCAATTGCATATTGCTAGCTGATTAATATTTTAATAATTGTGGCAGTTGTTGGGTAAAAAAGTTGTACTTCTAAAGTGTTGTCTGAAGCATATTTTTTTATTTTATTAAGGCATAGGATATAATATCATCAGCCTATCAATCTCAATAGACCTTGAAAGTGTGACGTCACAAGTCTATTAGGGTTGTGGGCATGCCCATCGTGCCCACAACGGTGGATCCGCCCTTGCAAGCCATGCCCCAGGTATGTGCATGTATGTGTATGAAGTGCCAAAATTGTGGAATTAACATTGCCGAAGCCGTACGAAACAATTTTTTAACTTTGTTTTTGCACTTAAAAGTGGTAAAATAATGTATATTATCACTTTTTGGTGTACATGGATTATCAGCGATTAGTGCTTTAGTGATTTAATAAAAAAAATTAAAAATAAGTGAGTGGTTAAGTGTATTTTTAGAGTGTTAATTGATTAGGTGACCGTTTTTGTTTACATTCGCGTTGGTTTTTTCGTGTTAATTTAGGGAAAAAATGTTGAATTTGTGTAGTAATATAATAAAAAGTGCTTTTTAAGTGATTAAAGATTATTATAGAAAAGTTATTAAAAACATAAGTGCAGAAAAATGAGAAGGAAAAGTGAAAAAGTTATTGTTATTTATTTTGTGTGGTAGTGCTTGCACTTATGTTTTTAATAACTCTTCTATTATAATTTTTAACTACTTTAAATTCACTTTTAATTCCATTACTACACAAATTCAACATTTTTTCCCTAAATTAACACGAAAAAACCACCGCGAATGTAAACAAAAACGTCACCTAATCAATTAACACTCTTAAAATACACTTAACCACTCAATTTTTTTAATTTATAAACTCAGATCACTAAATAACTTATCACTGATAATCCGTGTGCAGTAAATACAATATTTTACCACTTTTTATTGCAAAAACTAAGTTAAAAAATTGTTTTTTTCACAGCTAAATTGAAGTCCATTCTGTCAGATAAATTGAAGTCCCATTTTCTTTGAATGTGAGTGTGAGATTTCGTTGTGCATGGCTTGTAAATGTAGAAGGCTTTGTTTTATATGGAGTTAAACTTGATGCGTTGGTGCATATTTACTATTTATGAAAAAAAAATCAGTTGATTAAATTTTCCTTCCTTTTCTGTTCTGCATACTTTATCGAAGACACAGAATCTAGCTTTGTCTCGCCGAGTTCACGAAGTAATCGTTGAGTATGCTCCGCAGTGTTGTTCATAAAATTGATGAAAATTTTTTATGAAGATGAAATACTTGTCATTTCTAGACTTTGTCGATATCGAGCAGATTGGCAGCCTACCAAGTCTAGGCGAGTGCGCTGTGTATTTGCGTGCGAGTACCGAGATTCGAGCAGCCTAACAAACGAGCAGGCGAGTGCGCAGCCGGGTGCGCATCTCTCTCTTTCTCACTCTCTCTCTATCTCTAATTGGGAAATATGTTCCTACCCAAATTAATTTGAGGTACTTCTGAATGAATGATCGGGTGTTTATTACATTTTAACTGCAGTTATTTGGAAGTTGAAGTAATAAAGTAATTTAGTGACGAATATTTCTGATGTACAATTATTAAAAAGGGGTTTTTTAAAAAAAGAAGTCAGTTAAAAATTAGTGTTTTTTGTTTTGATTTAGGGGTGGTTTAAGCGCTTTTAAAAAGGCGGTGAATATAAATTTTCCAAATGCTTTAATAATATTTCATCAAAAATAAAATTTTAATGCAAAAAATTTATTTATTTTCAAATTCAACTTTAATCTAGGGTTAAGGGTTGAAAATAATTAATTTTTGGCTGATAATACCTATTCAACCCAATTTCAAGCAGAAAGGACGAACATTTGTTTTTTATTTAATGTTGAGTTTTAATATTTTAGGGGTAGTTTTAAGCCCTTAAGCGGCCCACACTCGCTCAGTTTTAACTGGGCAGTTGAGCTGTGTAAAAACATGTACAATAAACTGAATTGAAAGTGTGTGCGTTACTGCGCAGTTTATCAGAGCAAAACAGGGTCCAGAAGCTCAGGTCTGAAGACTGAATGAAAACAGTTCAAAACGCACAGTTCACACAATTTATCGCTCAGACATGACGTCACACTTGATAAACTGCGCGGTTAAACTGAAAGTGTATGGGCCGCTTTAGGGTTGAAAATAATTAATTTTTGGCTGATAATACATATTCAATACAATTTCTAGCAAAAGGGGAACATATTTTTTTTTGCAAATTTTGTTTAATAGTCCCAGATTATTACTTAATCCGCTGATGCAGCAACACAAAGTGCCCCTTGACAGGGGCGGCGCTTTCATAGGTGCGAATGATGCACTTGCACCGGGCGCTATTGGACGGAGGCGCTATTTCAGATATTCAGATTTTAAAAAAAAATTTAAAACTTTGAAAAAAAAAATGTTTAAAAATGTTTTTCTTACATCCTTTTCATATATAAAAGGATTTCATTTTTATTAACACGACTTAATTTTCCAGTTTATTTTCCCAATAAAATATTCTATATTTCAACTCATGTAACAACACAACACAAATTCCATGCAAAAAAAAACCTGGAAATTTTACTTCCTCTCGAGACTTTTGCTTCGTGATTTTCATATAATTTCTGTCCAGAGAATCAGCAAAAGTAAAAATTCAGGAGAAATATCCACCAAGTGAGAGAAAAACCTCTCATTCTACTGATGTTCTCAAATTTGAACGTGAGATGTAAATACAGAATTAACCAGTGGAATGAAGGAGACGAAACAAATAATAATTTCATTTTTACTACGCTGGAGCACTTTTTGAAATGTTTGTAAAATGCACCATATCAACTCACACAAAGGAAAAAATTGTTCCGATGGCTCTGTATTGTGTATTGCTGGCTACTGTGATTGATATAAACTTCGGGGCGCTGTTGGTGCACTTTTAAATTTTGTTCCAAGATTTGTTCAAAAATAAACGAAATGGGAACAAAATATCTTGCGATTTTCTAAATATCTTGCGACTGTCTAACAATTTAATATGTAGATTTTTTTTATGTTATACGAGTTATTGATGGTGCAAATTTAAGTTTTGTGCCTGTTTCTGTGGAAGAATTTATAAAGAGAAAATTGAGTGAAATATTTTTATTAGATTTAAAAGAGTTATAAAAGTAATATTTTAGATTTAATAACAATTATTAAATTACTAATTTCAGGTAATACATTTGTAAATTATATTATTTATATTTATATTTTATTGGAATTAATTTGTTTATTGTTTTTATGTTACGAAATTTAAAATATTTTACTGTGCCGCGAATTATGAAAATGGTATACCGGGCAAATATAAATAGAACATACAATTTTCCATTAATTAACTCTTCAACTCAGACTTCATTGATGCATCGTTTGATAATAGGTGTGAATTTCGAAAAAAACGTATGTTTCTAAAGGCAACTTCTTGTTTTGATACTATTCAAAGTTTATATGCTTATTTCTCCAGTTCGGTTAAAAGAGTATTATTTTGAAAAAGAAGACACTAACAAGCTTAGTAAGACTAGTAGTGAAAGTAGCATAGACGCGTTAAAACGATTAGTTCGTCAATTAGATGGTGTCTACGAGGCGTTGGTAGAACTCGTTCAAGTAGGGAACCCGTATCGAAACATACAGCAGAATTACGAAATAAAATTACTGAGTTAAATTTAATTTGTTCCATAGTAATCTAGTGTGATATTTTAGAAAAATAAATATACTTACAAAGCCCAAATGTCTGCTGCAGTTGATATTTTAAATTCCACAAAAGGTTTTTGAAGTGAAAACTTCTATAGGCACGTTGGGCACTTTTTGGCCCCGGGAAAAACTAAAAACTCGCGCCACGCTAACGAAACATCATCACGCTACCGTACCATGTGAGAAAAAATTTGCCTTTGGGGGTTTTAGTTTGTATTAAGTGTTATAAATTATTATACTATATTACTATGTATTATATATTCTTATGTTTGATTATATATAATTTTTTTTTATTTGGAAGACTAGAGCATATTATGGATTTTTTAATGGTTTTATTTAGCTTGACCTCGTATATTTATTTGTTTGTTTGTTTCTTTGGTTCAAATCTTCCGACAGCTTTGTTAACTACTTCTACTAAACCGATTTGTATGAAATTTTGCACGCACATTGAGTTCCCATGACAATGCAATCTGACAACTTTGTAAAAAAATCAAGATGGCGGTTCCAAGATGGCGGACGAATTTTGCAATTGTGTTCCGATTATGTTGAAAATCGGTATCAAGATGTTTTTATCACCGCAAATGACGATTCTGTGCTCAAAATTTGAAAATTCAAAATGGCGGTGCCAATATGGCGGATGAATTTTGCAAATGTGTTCTGAATCCATTGAAACTCAGTATCGGGGGGTTTTTAAGGTCATAAATGGCGAATCTGGGGTCAAAATTTTAAAATTCAAAATGGCGGCGCCAATATGGCGGTACGATTTTGGCAATTACGATTCGATTTCACCGAAAATCGCTATTTGGAGGTGTTTAAGGTCGGAAATAATGAATTTCTTGTCAATGATAGAAAATTAAAAATGCGCTGGCAATATGTATGGTATGCATAACAAATCACTTCACCAGAATTTTGTAAAAAGTAAAATGCATAAATACCTGTATAACGACTGTATAATTAAATAAGAACGACTTGTCTAGTGAAATATGTTTCCAAGTCCACAAAAAAAAAATATTTCAAATGCATTTACATTCATAGACAAAATTGTTTGACCATTATCCTCCTGTAAAATTAAGATTGAATAGGAAATACAGAATGGCCATAGAAGTTTTCACTTCCATCGTGTGGTCCTACGCACACCAGTTTTTTCTGATAGATTTACGATCAGAGCAAAATATCAGGAAGTTATTGAAAAAGTCAAGCAAATTGCTACCAAATTAGAAGTGCCTTGGGTATTTTCCGCTTCTTCGTCCTTGCGATCCAGACGAAAAAGTTTTTTTCATATGATCAGCTGATGGGGCGCAATATAGCATAATGCACCGGGCGAAAAAAAACCACGCGCCGCCCCTGCCCCTTGGCATACGACATGAGAAGACAGCACTCCTACTATTGCACCATTTCTTACCAGACGTCAGAATCTCAAGAAAGTCCATGTTTGTATTCTAATTCTTTTCTAGTTTTTGGTGCAGCTTATGATTTAAAATAAAACCATTTAACTTAAAAGTTTTTTTACCTATTTTTTTATTTTCTAGTTATTACTTTGATTTTTGGCCCCTATCATTATTCAAACTCCTCAATCTTTCCAACTCTTTCATTGCATCTTTGTTGCACGGTTTCTTACCTGTTAATTTCTGACAATCAAGCTCCGCAGTACATACCCCTTCCAAAGCCCTAACGCGACTCAATGCTACATACGCATGACCTTCCTCAAACAGTTTGAAGCCCAAATACACTACAACATGGTCAGCAGTACTACCCTGCATTTTATGGACAGTGGAGGCCCATGTAAAAATTATTGGCACCATCCTTCTCTCGGCCGTTCCATAATTAAACTTTGCTGGAAATTGTATAGCTTTAGGATGGATAAGGTGCAGTGGCGGACTTAGCCCGTCAGAGGCCCGGGCGGCAAAGCTGAATGAGGCCCTCAGTCTAAGATGGTGATGTAATTTTAGAAGCCTTTTATTCAGTTGCCATTTGTATGTACAAGTACGGGTGTATGTTTATTTAGTTCAAATCCTGCAAGCAAAATTTAAATTCGACTTACATAGCTATACATAGAATATGGATATGGATGAGGAAAATAAAATACGGATTAGCAAAAAACAATTAGGAAAAATAAAATACTAGGTGGCGTAGATTTTATGTAAGAATATAAGTAAGTGAAACGAAAGCAAGAAAATATATATTTCTTTCTTGCCTAAATATATATTAGTTACATATTCGTTCGTTCGTTATTCGATATTAGAAATTTTTAATTTGTGCCACTATTCTTGCGAAGCGACGATATGTTTTCGTGACTTCATTTTACTGAACTCTTCATAACTGTAGTGAAATCAATTTCTTTTGAAACTATTCTTTCATGGACAAATGGACAGATTGACGACGTTTAGATAAACTCCGTTCGCATGATGCAACCGAGATGCAAATGGTCAAAAAGTATTGAAGTATAAGCGATGTACAGGGTAACGATTCAGTCAAGTCCCATTTTATTATAAATTGAAGGATTTCTTGAGCTGTCCATCTGGCAGCAACGTCCGCACTTGTATTGGCGGCACGTACATGCCTGCAGTACCTTTTTATTTCTTGGAATCTATTTATTTATTATTACGCCAAACAAGGCAACTTAAACTATATCACACAGGGATAACTTATAAATATCAGATAAAGTAACAGGTTGCAGTCTTATTCATATTAGTCAACTTTGGCATCTAATTTATTTTTTTGCCACACAAAGTGATAACAAAAAAGTACAAAGGGAGATTCAACTTAGGTATAGTGTTAGTTAGTTAGTTAGGTAATTCGGGTGACAGGAAGGATATCAATTTTTTTTTGAAGGATATTTTGCTAATTCCAGGCGAGAAGCAGGAACTGTGGCCATTAAAAATCATACAACATCTGTTTACAGGCTCGTTCTTTGCATATTCGGTCCGATGAGAATATTCCCTAAGCATTTTCGTATGCCTATTTTGACGGACTTCGTCGTTGAGTTTGATCCTGTCTGACAGAAACTGAACTTTGATCTTATCATTTAATACGTCCAAAGTAAAGCATGAAATAAGCAACTTACGCCTATGAAACAGCGGCATGAGATCCAACACTTTGAGCCTGTCCATATAGGGCGGTAGGCTTTGGAAATCACGTGGATCGTATAGATTTCTCAGAGCAAAGAGTAGAAATTTCTTCTGCACCGATTCAAACCTACTACTGCTTACCTGGTATATAGGATCCCAGATCGGGCACGCGTATTCTAAAATGGGGCGGACTAGGGAACAGAAAAGGGTTTTTGTAACTCGTGCGTTGTCAAATTCCTTGGCTCTTCTCTTTATAAAGCCTAGAAGTTTGCTAGCTCTGGCAATAATATTATCGTAATGCAAATTAAAATTTAATTTTTTATCCAGGACAATACCTAGATCTACAATTTGATCAACACGGTCTAGTGCTTTGCCGTTGAGATAATAGTATTGCAGCTGTATGTTTTTTTACGAGAGAAGGTAATTACGTGGCATTTACTGGTGTTAAGTTGTAGTTTATTGGTGGAGCACCAGTCTTGTAACGTACTTAGTTTCGACTGAAGAAGAGTTACGTCATCACGCGACCTTATGACCCTATATATTTTGAGGTCATCGGCATAAAAGAGATGTCGTATATCCCTTAGTTTTTCTGACAGGTCTGAGATGAATATATTGAATAAAAGTGGGCCGAGATGACTACCCTGAGGGACTCCGGAAGTTACTTCGATTTCTTTTGACAGAAATCCTTGAAATCTAACGGCCTGTGTTCTTCCGCTGAGATATGATTCTATCCATCCTAGAACAGGACCAGATATTCCAAATTTTAGTAGTTTTGTCTTTAAAATATGGTGGTCGACACGGTCAAAGGCCTTACTGAAGTCAGTATAGACAGCATCGATTTGATGACCGTTCTCCATACCACAAAGTAGTTCGGAAGTTAGTGTCGTAAGGTTAGTGGTGGTCGAGCGCCCTTTTCTGAAGCCATGTTGTTGATAATTAAGGAGTGGATCGATTATTTGAGCAATCTTATCGTAAACAAGCTTTTCGAAAAGTTTAGGAATTGCCGATAATATGGCAATGCCCCTGTAGTTGTCCACCGAATGCTTGTTAGATGCTTTGTGAATTGGTATGAGGTAGGATTTTTTCCAAATTCTGGGAAATTGTCCTAACGATAAGGATTTGTTGAAAATATGATGGAGGGGCAACAAAATTTGAGTTGAGTAGCACTGCAGAAAGCAAGGAGGCAGATTGTCAGGACCATGTCCTTTGTTGATATCTAGATTGTTTAAACCTGTCATGATATCTTCGACGGATAGGGATATGTTATCTATAAGAGTTGAAGTAACAGTGTGCGTATCATGTAGGTCAGTGTGTGTTGTATCTTTTGGACAAAAGACTTCGGTAAACCTGTCAGCCAACATGTTACAAATTTCCTGTGGACAAGAGGAGTGATTACTGCCGTTGGTCATTGTAGTTGGATAGCCTAAGGTCTTTCGTTTTATATTAACGAATTGAAAGAATTTTTTGGGATCACTTATAATGCTATCGCCAACAGAGTTAAGATATGTAGTATAGGCCTCACAATCCCTGGTCCATTGAAAGATTAGCAGTAAAAGTAATTTCAATTTAAAAAAATTGTAAGCCAACGGTACTAGGTGTACTTATTTGTGTCTACGGGAACATTGTACGGAACCTCCGACTCCAAAGTACTACTTAAGGCCGGTCCACACATAATAAACATTTGTCAAGGGAGTTGTCAAATGTTTGACAAGGTTTGACAAATGTTTGACAAACATTCGTCAAACATTTGGAGAAGTGTTTGCGAGACAAATGTTTTCCGAAATATTGTTATTTCCCGTGTCTGTTCCGTAGGAAAAATAGATTCTTCATTTATCACAATTTCGACAGGATTTTCTTCCTGATCTCTCACTTCGGAAGCCACTGTTATAGAATATCCTCCTTCGTTTAGATTTTTGTCAGTATCATCTAGAGTTGAGCCGGGCTTCCAGGAGGCCGTACATTTGTCCCTTACACGATAGTAAATTGTAATAAGGCCCCACTTTTTCGAAATGTCCCGGTGCAAAAATAATGTCCTACTGGTATATGAGCGTGTATCGAGATAAACGAGGCGAGGTGTGATTGTAAATACGTGAGATATGGATTTCTTCTTTCTTACTTCTTTTGGGAAGTAAAATTCAATTTGAAATGAGGCCCGGTGGACTGTAAATACGTAGTGGCGGGTTTCTTCCCTCTTACCTATTTCTTTTGGCGCAGTAAAATATCCAATATGAAATGAGGCGAGGTGTGATTTTAAAATATAAATATATATTGTGGAGGCATAGGTTTCTTACTCTCTTAAGGGCAAATTACAATGATTCCGTTCCGTCCCATCCGTTAAACTTTTTCGTTCCGATCCGTAAGTACCATTGGAACCACCTTTCCGAACTGCCATATAAGTTCTAAGCAAACTTCGAATTTTAGCTTTGACAGCTTAGCGGATCGGAACCGATCGGATGCATTGTAATTGGCCCTTTACTCTGACGCAGTTAAATGCATATTAGAATCAAACTCGTGAAAAAAGCTCTGTATTGGTATTTATTTTATTTTTTATTTAAATTGCTTATTTTTGTCATTTTGGCATTACAATGGCACTTCGCCTCATTTGAAGTATGACATTGTACTGGCTCAGAAAACTCATTTTGTAATAGTGTCCTACCCAACACTAGTGTCATCTTCATCTTCTTTCTTTCAATCCGCTTTAATGTCTTTCGCAGCTACTCCGGAAGATTTTCGGTGTGCCTCTTTGTCACAACCTCCTATAGATCTCCACCCCGGACACTGATAAGTCTTTTGCAATTAATTTTGATAAATCAGTACGCTTGATTTTATTTTTATAGTCGCTACTTGAGTTATCCCACAAATTTCGATGGGTAGAATACTGTTGAAATTTAATTATGGTGGTTTTATCCCACTTCTCACTCATGATGAATGTCTGTTTGCATAAAAGTGCATGAAAGTACTGAAAAAATTTCAACAAACATCTGATGTTTTCCATTTCATTTGGATTAAATCCAAAGATTTTTAAAAATCCAAAGACTCGAAGGCCCGCCGCACACGAGGCAACTGATTTGCAATCGCAGTTGCGTACGCAACTGTTTAGTGACCTTGCCTATGTACGCAAGTTGGAACCCACACACCGGTCGACAGAAACGTGTCCGATTAGAAACTAGTTTGCAACTTGCCGCGTGCGACTTTTCTTGCCGGTCGCAAGCGATTTCAGTTGCGTGGTTGCACTTCATCCGAACTACTTGACATATTGCCAAATGTTCTTGACTAAAAATTTTGTGGGCCCAGAACACCGATTGATCACAAATCAGTTGCCCTCGTGTGTGGACAAGGGCCTCTTTTTGGTTGCAAACTGGTTGCGAACGCCATTATTGTGAAACCTGTTGCAAACTTGGATTGCAAAACAGTCAACTCATGTGCGGAGGGAGACTCGCGTCCACACATAACAAACCCTATTTAAATGTTTGTCAAACGTTTGTCAAATGTTTATCAAATGTTTGTCAAATGTTTATCAAATGTTTGTCAAATGTTTGTTATGTGTGGACACGGCTTTAGGTAGGCACTGAGCATATTTTAAAAGCCCTCTTTAGGATTTAATCAAGGGAATTTGTAGACATTTGGAAGCCCCTCAGGAACCCGAGGCCCGGGGCAGGCCGCCCCTTCCGCCCCACCCTTAGTCCGCCACTGATAAGGTGTGCGCCATCCCTTTCAAAATCAATTTGAACAGATGGTATGTCTATTTCATACATTTGCGTTCGACGAAACTAAGGCCACACAATCTCTGTGATGTAGCCGATAGCCCCGTTCACCAACCGTTTCGGGACGTTAGCACGTAGCATAACTTTGGCTCCTACGAATAATTCAAGATCTTGTGGTAAACCACCTGTCGTGTTAATATCTGCTGGTATGATATCGTTTATATTAACGTTGTCCATATTTCGTGAGGCTTCTACCAGCTGGTCCTGGGCTTTGATTTGGTATATACCGTACCGGCCCAATAGAGCTCCTTGCTGGTAACAGCAAGGTTGGCTGCCATCATACTTGGTCATGCTTCCTTCATCAGCAGCTTTGAAGAAGTGATCATGGTAGCAATCGCAGACATAAAAGAATTCTGAAAAACTCACCCTCCCTAATCCTCCGAAATAACCGTTAGGGGGGTGTTATGCCGGTCACACAGTAAACGCTAGCTCGACGGAAGGGGTCGTGGGGGTGTGACCGGACCGATATCTACATGGTTCACCACTTACCTATATGTCGATGTGAGACTTCTTCATGTCATTCCCGGTCTTCGGTCACTCCTTACAGAGTGCTATGTTCCACACCTAAAGAATTGGGAGACCTGTAATGAAAACGAACCAACGATGAGAAAACCCCAGAGAAGAAATCTCCCCAACCATCCTGGAAGAACCAAATAAATTTAGCCCTGCATAATTAGAAAGAAAGCGGACAACATAATTATTCCAAGTTTAAAACAGTTATATTACTTCCAAACTCTTAATGATATACAAAGCTTATATAGCGGTTGCAAATACAACAAATTAACCACAAGAATGTATTAGGTGATCAGGTGTATGATAGGTGTATGGGGGTACTCACTGGACTCGTTATTAGACTTAAAACGAGATTAATCGGGGACAGGGAAAGAACAACGTCGCGTTGGCCAAATCGAGGTTGTACGACCACGGACCCGTATCACGGTGTGACCCGACCAAGCGTCTAACAGGCAATTACGGTAATTGCTCGATAGAAACCCAAAAGTATACCTATAAAGAGGAAAAGTCGAATGCGTATTCACACCCAAGAACAAGAACAGTGTATATAAATATGTAAAGTATTCAATATATTTAGTTTAATTATAATTGATGTAAATATATATTTAAAGCATTCAGTATATTTTAGTTAAAATGTAGGTAGATATTTAAAAGAATCAATATGATAATAAAAATTGTAAATATTGTTAGTGGTAAGTAATATAATTAACAAAATCAATAATATGGTAAATATATTTTAAATATATTTGTGTGTTAAAACAATATAATCAGAATGGTAAATATATTTAATTGGATATTTAGACAATTGTGCCGCTGCCGGGATGGTGTTCGGTTCAAAGTCTATGCGGTTAATTAGAAGCCGATTGTCAGTATTTAACACACATGTTACAACCTATTATATTTGGAAAGACTTTTTCCGTTTATTTAAAAAGCTAATATAAAGCACAAGTTTCTCTTGCCACCACTGACTATCCTACAAGCTTAATGTCCTAAGCTTTTCACAGGCCTACGAACCTGACTCAATCTTGTAATTATGTTCTGGATGTAACCAAAAAAACAAAAAATGGTGCAATGGTCTTGGACCGTCACAATAAAAATCTTTAGTAAGCACAGAAGTAGGGTAAGTTCCACACGAAGGCACCAAGTTGACCTCTTTTTAGTCAACAATTCTTAAATCCAGAACATCACTAGTAGAATTTCCACAATTTTATTAATATTGAGTTTGATTAACTCCTGCCCCGAAGTCGATGCCTCGAACAGACAACCTCAAGCCAGTTCTCTCAAAAAACTCCTGCCGCACAATGTGCACGCTTGATGCCGGGTAAATGATGATATTTGACAAAACGTCTTGCCGCATTAGAAGCGAACAAAATTTCTTACATTCGAATGCGTCGATACATGTCGCGTCCATGTATAGTATACATTGTATACTGATATATATTCTGATGTTGAAAATTTAGTACATATGCAGCAGTCCCAAATTTTTGTGATAGATATTTTAAATAATGAATATACTTATCCTGGGTTATTTCGGTAATATCAGAATAATCAGAATATTCTGAATAAAAAAACCTGTTGAATCGTCCCGTTCTTGTTTAGCTTTTGATCTTCGGTCTCCTCAAAATTCTTCCAATCCGCTAATACGGTTGAACATTTTTCTTTTCTGCCTCAAAGGTCTATGATTTTGGGGTCTTCTTTTTTCCATAAATTAACAGAGATGGCTTCGTTATTATTTTCCATTCGAATTGACTTTTTTCGTATTTATAAAAACTTGTCTTCAAACTTGCCAAAAAAACTCAATCAACTCCTTCATGAACAAATCCAGATTGGACTGACAAAATTTTCCCATTTTTTTCTTAGCAAAATTTTCTTTAATTTTCTTCGCCTCCTTGGTTCCAAATTTTTTGCAATAAATTTTTTCGGGAAGTGATTTCATTAATACTTTCTTAAATTTCCGCGAGATGAGGAGAAATAACCAACCGTTACATACCCTCGGGTCCACAAGGGCGACTTGCGAGGCAGTGAGGAGCCGAAAAAAACGGAAGGTTTTTCTGTCTTAAGATCCTGTGTGTGGCGCCAGTGTGGGGCTCGACTTATCCCCTGAGATCAGAGTCTTATGCCGCAGCTATGGAAACGACCTTGGTTCCAACTCAACATAGAGCGAAAGGAAAAAAATAAAACTTGGATAAATTTCGGTGTACGGTCTCAAAAAAAGGGTTGTAATGGACAGTCAGGAGAGTCTCTCGGAGGGATCTCTGGAGTTGCAAAGATCCGGCGGAAGGCAATACCACAGTGTCCCCCTCCGGGTCTCTACAATCATACAGACATTCTCGCCGAAAATTTCTCCTTTCGTTCCATCGGGTCCAGTCTCCAACAATACCACATTGCCTTTGATATGTCCCGGTGGATCGTCGGGCAAACCATTCGCCGAGAGTACCTCCCCAGACTGATTGAAAAGCAAAGAGGTGTACCATCCGATAGGGAAGCTACATAAGCGGACTAAGGTACCCTATTATTAACCGGTGAAGCCGGCGAGTTGCTTTCTTAAGGCTACTCGGGGGAGCGCTTGCTTGCTCATCAGGGACGTAAGTTATCTCACTTAACGCAGGAACTAAATTTATGACTACGGACCAACCGAAGGAGACAGAGTCTTTATTGAAAGACAATCCTTGTACCATTATATTAATTAAGGCTTTTAAAAACTAACAGAATTCCTGGTCAGCATCACTTCCGTAAGTAATGAGAACGTAGAACAAACTAAATACCATGAATAAAATCATGCAGTAAAGAATGCAATAATGCATGAAATTGAATAAATCGCCAAATTGATATGTTGGTCGATACAATGTAATAAATAAATTTAATTAGACCGAGAATAATTGGGTTATAAATATATAGACTAAATACTGCTAAGGAGGCACGCCAAAACGATTTAATCGTAACTTTGTATACGTCAAAACTGAACTCAAGAGCTGCATTCTCCATAGCGTGAAAATGGTTAAGAAAACAAACATAAAATAGTTAAAAATGGATAAAGCCGTTTGGTACGTTCAGGAAGGTGCTAGCCTGCTTAAGTCACGTAAGATCAAGAAGATTCTGGCAGGGAAATCCTCCGTTAATTCTCATCCGGCTGACTTACACGCTTGGCACAGGCATTCCAAATTGTCGGGAGTTGGCTCTTGGAGTAGCTGGTTTGTCGGCCCTTCAAGCATCTGCCCCAGTTCTCCCCCAAGCGAACTGACCCTCTGGAATCGACCATAGGCTTCAGCCACGAATAAGGTGAGACCTTGCAATTGATAACCAATCGGCGGGGGGGGGTTACCTTTTAATAACTTCCTGCTGATAGGCCAGCGCTAACCTAGCTACTATCATACTTGTCAGATGTATTGAGCAGTGTTTTCACAGTAGAGTCATCTACTTGCGATAGCTGTGCCACTCGTCTACGTTTCGATCTCTTAGTAAGCTCGGAAAAATCTTTTTAGGACGCCCGCGAGATGGCCCTTGAGCCCTCATCATCATTCACAAATTAGTCCGATTAAAATTGAAAATTAAACTTAAATTGTTTACCTTTAAAAATCGTTTACAAATTTCTTCCTCCCTCTTGTTAATAAAACCAAAGACAAAGTAATAAAGAGGGCTCAAGGAAGAAATGCTGTTATTTTCTTTTGATGTTGCAACCGCCACGAAATAAGTAGTTGTTATTACCAATTAAAACAATAAAAGAAATATTTTTACTTATTCGTAAACATTGCAATAAGACAAAAATACATTTCTTTTATTGTAAATAGGTACATTTATTGTTATTTGCAAGGGCGATTGCAACATTTTTTACAGGCATGCAAAAACTATAATACAATTACTTACAGTCAATAAGTTAATCCTTTTCCAACGATGACACTTATCCTGGGCACTTCCTATGCACTTTAATATTAACAAAAGCACTTTTAAACTTTTAAAAACTCACTTTAAACTAATAATAATTAATAATAAATGCAGCTATAACCTGCAAAACACTTGTTTAGCGCGGATTTTGATGTCTCTTTGGCACTTCATACACATACATGCACACACCTGGGGCATGGCTTGTAAATGTAGAAGGCTTTGACTCGAACACTTTATTTAATGACTCACTTTGCACTTTTATTTAATGACTTTCTTTGCAGAGAAGAAATTATGGGACCCAGGTAGGCTATGATAGCAGCTACCTGGTGTCCCATAGTAAATAAATAATTAGCAGGCTGGAGATATTTCATCGGCTACTTTAAGTAGGCGATGGAATATTTCCAGCCTATAAAAGCGAAACATTGCGACACAAAATTCAGTTGTAATCTTAACTCAACATGTAAATAATGTAAATATCAAAATAAATCTAAATATAAAATAAATACAAAACCTTAAACAATTTTTGGGTAGTGGCCGTATGGGCCACTACATTGGTGACCCCGAGAACCGCTTATACAGGGAAAGAAGGATGGCGCTACATGGCGGAATCAACATTTTGCAGAACAGGGTTTCGGCTTTGTCGCTCTCTATCCCACAATTGAAATCATCAATGATGTTCCAATATGGAAGCCAGGCGATGAAGTAGGAACTCCAGAAGCAACTTTGCTTAACATGTTGAATATTGCTCCATTCTCATATGGTTTAATTGTTGAGCAAGTTTACGATTCTGGTTCCATCTTCTCGCCAGACATCATGGACATCAAGCCCGAGGATCTCCGCAGCAAATTCGAATCTGATGTTGCGAACTAGGCTACTTCGTTTGCAAATAGGATATACAACAATCGCATCGGCACCACACCGCATTGCCAATGGGTTCAGGAACTTGTTGGCTACAGCTACTACTGATGTTGAACTCAAAGAAGCACCCTCAGGGAATTGCTGCAGCGTATCCATAGACGTCTCCAAGTCAACGACAAATATCTACAGGAGCGTCTGGAAAAATTACTTCGCGCAACGTTGCGTTTTGTTAAATCTCAAATTTTAAATTAGCCATTCAGTAAAATGGCATATTAGGCATATTTTGTAATCATTTCATCAGAACAGTAGCAGCAGTGGTTGGCACCTGAACTAGTTTCAACCAACGACAGCTGCTAAATCAACCCTCAAGTTGTCTGTCAAGAGTGAAGTTGTGCTGCTTGTTGTGTTGTGGTTTTGAGTAGTTTCCTAAAGTTTTAAGTGTTTCTTTTTTATTACATAGTTAATAAAATTAATGCCATTTTAATAAATAATTTCATCACTAATCGGTAGTGGTTTACTTTCAGTGATACAGTGATCTGGTGTATTGCGTGTGTCAGTTCATGTATTCGCAAGCAGTGACAAAGGGTGTTTTGTGTTGAAGGAATATTTCTCTTAAATGCTTTTTCTTTTCTTATTGAATTAATCAGTTTTTGACCAATTTATTGATTACTTCGTAATTGTTTAAAATTGTGTTGATTTCTGACATAACCTCTATTTGTCTATTCTCTCTTCTACTTCTATTTTTCTTTTCTTGTTTACCTAAAGGTATGCAAGGATTTTAATCTTGAGGAGTGGTTCTCAAACTTAGAAAACTGCAAATAAGTCTTAATTTTCAATCTTATTTGCTTTAGTGGTTCTATTTGTCAAGATTCAGTCTAATTAAGAGAGTTCCATTCCGTCGCAAATTCTACCCCCCCTCTCATAAAGTTTTTACATAAAACTTTATCAGCCCAAAAGTAAACGAACAAAGCTATAATCGTTTTTTCACTTTTTCTAAATAATTTTTGACAAATGTCTTTCTCTCATGGCGAGTCACCAGGCCTGCAGGTTGTGCTCTTTGGAGATCGTTCGGGATGGGGTTTCCTGCGATGGTGTATGTGGAGGCGTTTTTCACCTTACATGCCTCAACGCTGGAATTAGTGCCAACTCTTCGGCTCCTAGAGGATTAACTTGTAGTGAGTGCTCTGATATTAAGCCCTGTCATGTCCTGAGACTGATGAAGGACATTTCTCACGCTTTTCTTGACGGCAATGAATTAGTACTGGGCCGTCTCAGCTCCTTTTCCGGCAATATCTCCAATTTTCAAATGTTAGCCGATGACGTCCAATCCATCAACGTCCGGCTCGATTCGTTATCTGACACCCTTGCTCTTGTTGCGACCAACTCGGGTGCCTTGATGGTTAAATTCAAGGAAGTTTCTTCCCGGGTTGCAACGGCTTTAGATTCGATGGACGACATACATTCGTCAATCTTAAACCCTATCGGCACTTCCTCCTGCACCTCCAGCTCCTCGGCTTCTCTTCATCCTATATTGGATGACATCAAAAGGAGCACGAGGCGTGTTAGGGCTGATATTGAGTCGCTGTCAACAGCAGTGGTTCAAAATCATAATGCCCTAAGCGCTCTATCATCAAAATTCGAAAGCGTCTTCAATAGTAAAAACTCCCCCTCAGTGGAGGTAGTATCTGATGGCGCCCTGCAGGTAGGAGAGCCAGCTGTTTCTTCACCCTGCCCCGCGGCTGCTTCTCCTTCGGAGAATGTCATCCCCCAACAGGTTGCCAACAACCCAGTCGTGCCAGGCCGTAAGGCGCGTTGCAAAACTCGTAAGAATGGTCGAAATCGCCGCCCCACCAGTGGCAATGGTGTCACCATGAGTTCCTCGGTCACGGAAGTTCCAGTCACTGAATCGTCCTCTTTACCGGTCTTGGAAGCAACCTCTCTGCCATTAATAGTTGATGGTCCACCGGCCAGCGATGGTGCAGATCCTCTTGAGTCTTGCACCCCTCTGGTTACGGTACCAAGACCTTTAAACATCTTCATCTCGAGATTCTCTCCCGAAACTAAGACGGAGACTATCTGTGATTATCTAAGAAATAAATCTATAGACCCCGGAACTGTTCATTGCAGATGCATCAGCAAGGCTTCCAAACCTGTTGCTTCTTTTGTTTTGTCTGCGTCACCTGATATTGCCGAGACTCTCTTAGACCCTGGTTTCTGGCCCGCTGGTGCCCTTACCAAGCTTTTTGTCCCGCGTACCCGTACTCGAGCCCATCATGGAAACGCTTCTACTCCGAGCGCCCCACAGATGCCAAAAAACTCGAGACTCTTTCCCTCGACTACCAGAACGTAAGGGGGACACGGTCTAAAACTAACGAAATCCTTCAGGCATCCACGGCTAGCGGGTTTGATGTCATAGCATTCACTGAAACCTGGCTCCATGAAGGCATTCTTAATGCTGAACTCTTTGATTCCTCCTACCAAGTGTTTCGGAGGGATCGTTTCACTGACTCGGAAGCTCGCGGGGGTGGCGTGCTTCTTGCTTGCAGTAGCCATCTAATTTGTAACCCAATCTCGCTTCCTAGTTTCTCCAACCACCTTGACGTTGAGCTTGTCGCTCTCAAAATTTCCTTTTCTAAATCGAATCTCTTCCTGCTGTGCTGCTATATCCCACCAGATATGATAAGCACACTTGACGATGGAAGTAAAAACCTTTATGGTATTCTCATCTCTTGTGTTGATCATATCCAGTGTATGATGAACACCGGCGATGAGCTACTGCTTCTAGGCGATTTCAACTTACCCAACATTCAGTGGGTATATGTCGAAGATGACGAAAACTACCTCCCTGAAGGGAACCTTAATCTTAAAGAGTCCTGTTTTCTCAATTCCCTATTCTCACTCGGCTTGAACCAAATGAGTGGGGTGACTAATGTGTTGGGGAGGCAGTTGGATCTCGTATTTTTTACGGACTCAGTCAACATGACTATTGAACCCAGTCCAATAGTCATGTTGTCTGTTGACAATTACCATCCTCCTCTCTTGCTCAATTATTGCTTCAATTCTGAGAATAATTCTTGTCCGGAGGTGGTATCCCATGCCTTTAACTTCAAAAAGGCTAATTTTAATGAGCTGTCATCTAAACTTGCCTGGATTAATTTCAACAGTTTACTTTCTGCAAATGAGTTGGATGACGACGTGGCACGATTTTATGGCGTACTATACGAAGCCCTAGTTTCTTGTGTACCTTATGAGCCTCAAAAATTACCCAGTTCATCTCTACCTTGGTTCAATAATGAGCTCAAGCATTTGAAAAATCAGAAGAACCGACTCTGGAAAACCTATTTAAAGAGAAAGGATACTCCGAGTCTCAATTCATTTATAAATTGCTACAACCGATTTCGCTCACTCTCTTCTGCTCTGTATCGTGAATATCTTAGCTGTATGAGCGATAAAGTGTTTACCGATCCGAGAAATTTCTTTAAATTCGTCAACTCTAAGAAAAAGGTTGATAACTACCCTAATACCATGCAGCACACGAACTCGTCTAGTAGTGAGTCGCCTGCGATTTGCAACATGTTTGCGTCATTCTTTCGTCAATCTTTCTTACCTTCTGACTTTCAGCCTAATGACAATAATTTCCGTCACATATTTACTAACCATGAGGCTAATATTTTACCTCTCTCAATTACCAGTGCTGATATCGTCAAACATATAAACGAACTCCCATTTGACTTCACCTCTGGCCCCGACGGTATTCCTCCTGCTGTCCTTAAGTCCTGTGCAGAGGTTCTCCAGTCTCCTCTGAAAATCCTATTTCAAAAATCCCTTGACAAAGGGTACTTCCCTACTCTTTGGAGGAATTTGTTCATAATCCCTATTCACAAGAGTGGTAGCAAGAACGAAATATCGAATTATAGACCAGTTGCAAAGTTGTCTGTCATTCCGAAACTCTTTGAATCGATTATCTATTATGCAATCGCGCCTATCTGCAAGAGGTTGGTATCAACAAACCAACACGGCTTTATTGCGGCTCGTTCCACTACCACCAATCTTCTTGAGTTCACTTCTCATGCTGTCGAGGGCTTCGTTTCCGGTTGCCAGACTGATTGTGTTTACACTGATTTTAGTAAGGCATTTGACAAGCTCTCCCACACCATTATACTTCTTAAATTAAGGATGTTAGGCTTTCCACGAGCCCTTCTAGCATGGTTCCAGCCTTACTTAGCTGACAGGACCTACCAAGTTCTTTTTCGTGGATCCAAATCGGTAACCATTGAAGCGTCATCCGGTGTTCCTCAAGGAAGTCATCTTGGTCCCCTGCTCTTTATCCTATCAATTGATGACATTGTTCCCTTGCTAAGACACTGTAGAATCTTGATTTACGCTGATGACATCAAATTGTATCGTCACATAAAGAGTATCGAGGATTGCAAACTTTTGCAAGCTGACCTTGACACCTTTTACTCTTGGTGTGTGAACAACAACCTGGTTCTCAATATTAGTAAATGTGAAACCATGACTTTTGGGAGAGGTCGTAGTCCTATAATTTTTGACTACACCTTTTCTAACGAGAGTGTCCGTCGTGTTAATTTTGTAAAAGATCTCGGGATTAGATTTGATAGTAAACTCGATTTTGCTGCCCACATTAACTATATTGCTTCCAAAGGTAGTTTAGTCCTGGGTTTTATAAAAAGGTGGTCTAAAGAGTTCAATAACCTCTTGATTACTAAACACCTTTATATCTCTCTTGTCAGACCATTACTCGAGTATGGGTCCCAGGTTTGGTCTCCTCACTACTCTTCGCACGTTGGAAGAATTGAGTCAGTTCAAAGGAGGTTCGTTCGATTCGCACTGAATCATCTTCCTTGGGATAGCCCAATAGTTTTTCCACCATATGAATCTCGGCTTAAGTTACTCAACTTAAGCTCTCTTTGCAGGCGTCGTGAGGTAGGTCGGTCGGTAGAAAGGTCGACTCAGGTTTTCTGAGTCGCCGTACATCGTTTAGAGAGAGTGGATACAATTTGAGAGGGCCACCTCTCTTACACACCAACTCCTCTAACACGAATTACGGCAGATTCGAGCCTGTTAATCGTATGTTCATTAATGTGAATAAAAATATTGATGTTTTTAGCGTGAGCATTAGTAAGGACGTCCTTAAAAGGAGCCTTTTCAATCTCACTTGACTGACTTTTCTTGCACGCTTCTTTGTGTATTGCATTTCTTACTGTTTTAAGTTATATGTTTTTAACATTTTTTTGTTTGCATGACTTAGCTGAGCCACTGTGCAGTGGTAAATGTGACCGCGTTTGTGTGCAGGGACCGGACCGGCTTGGTACCGGAGTGTCGGAGAGGGTCGAGAAGGAGCCTGCATTTTCGATCGCATGCTCGTTATGTGGTGTTTTCTCTTCTTATACCTTTTTTGGTGCTTTCGGCTGGTTCGGTCCCTGCACATAGGCGTGGCCCGTTTCTCAGCCCAGCTGAGAAGTGTACCTTCTGAGCTAGAAGGATAAACACTATTAAATTACGAAAAATTCAACATCGCCTGATGCTCTGCCACTTCAAAGAAGCACCCCAGCATCGCCTGGAACTTCTCCCGGTGGCCACGAAGACAGCTCTTCATAGAAGCACCCCAGCATCGCCTGGAACTTCGCCCGGTGGCCACGAAGACAGCTCTTCATACAAGCACCCCAGCATCGCCTGGAACTTCGCCGGGTTGGCCAACAAGACATCACATTTCAAGTAAGGCTCTAATTGAAAAGGGGGTAATATGGGACCCAGGTAGGCTATGATAGCAGCTCCCTGGTGTCCCATAGTAAATAAATAATTAGCAGGTCTCAACGAAGCTTGTGGTCTCTTAGTCCGAACACTCAAACAATATTAAAAATGTTGTCCCAATATAATAAAAGACACCACGAATTAACTGAATATTTTTTATTACAACGATTTCAAGAAATTACTACAAAAGATTTGTACACCCTTTCAACTAAAAAGAATACAATATGTGGTTAGGAAAAATAATTTCGCGAGCGGATGCTGTCCGGCGTTGTTAATATACTTTAATGATGAAATTCAGCTGCTTTTTGTGTTATTCAGCCCTTTTGTACCGGCACAATGGAGCTGCCATCATGCTTGGGTAGACATAAAAATTTTGAAAGACAATCATCCTCCCTAGTTCCGAAATAGTGATAGGGGGTGATAAGCCGGTCACACGGTATACGCCAGCTCGACGGTAGGGGTCGTGGGGGGTGTGACCGGACCGCTACATATATGATTCACCACTTACCTATTAGTCAAAGGGGAGATTTCTTCATACCGTTCTTGTCCTAGGTTAGCCAAAGGTATTCATCGCTGGAAGTTCCCAACGACCTGGTGGACCTGTAAATGTTCAACCCGACTTCGAGAGAACCCTAGAGAGTAAACACCACCCAACCATCCTGGATAAATTACCCCCTTAAGCTGTCATGCCTAGTAATACTCGTGGAGTTAAAGAATTGATAACAAATGTATTGTATATTAATTTACAGCACAATATAATAAAATTTAAGTAACACCAGAATAAAGAGTTGAATTAATTATGATATAAGTGTAAATCACAAGTAAACTTACAATACAGGTAATGTGGATGCAACCACCTATTACCACAAAACAACATGTGCCTGAAGTTCCGAACGTTCAAATGAACGATTTCGGAAAAAAAAAATTAAATTTAGAATCGGACGTTTGGACGTTAAAAACAAAGTAAATAATTATATTTTGATACCGGACAGACAGTGGAGGCTTCGAAAACTATCAACCCTAAATTATTAGCCCCGAATTATAAACGCACCCCTAACTCACCCCCTAGAAATGACTTTTTTCGAAAATATAGTTAGAGGCTTTAGACCCCGCTGAAAATTTGTATACATGTTAAGGGGGATTTTAAGAACTAACACAAAAAATGTCAAGTTTATAACATCACCGGAAGACACCCCTAACTCACCCCCTAGAAATGACTTTTTTCGAAAATATAGTTAGAGGCTTTAGACCCCGCTGAAAATTTGTATACATGTTAAGGGGGATGTTAAGAACTAACACAAAAAATTTCAAGTTTATAACATCCCCGGAAGACACCCCTAACTCACACCCTAGAAATGACTTTTTTTGAAAATATAGTTAGAGGCTTTAGACCCCGCTGAAAATTTGTATACATGTTAAGGGGGATGTTAAGAACTAACACAAAAAATTTCAAGTTTATAACATCCCCGGAAGACACCCCTAACTCACTCCCTACAAATGACTTTTTTTGAAAATATAGTTAGAGGCTTTAGACCCCGCTGAAAATTTGTATACATGTTAAGGGGGATGTTAAGAACTAACACAAAAAATTTCAAGTTTATAACATCCCCGGAAGGCACCCCTAACTCACCCCCTAGAAATGACTTTTTTTGAAAATATAGTTAGAGGCTTTAGACCCCGCTGAAAATTTGTATACATGTTAAGGGGGATGTTAAGAACTAACACAAAAAATTTCAAGTTTATAACATCCCCGGAAGACACCCCTAACTCACCCCCTAGAAATGACTTTTTTTGAAAATATAGTTAGAGGCTTTAGACCCCGCTGAAAATTTGTATACATGTTAAGGGGGATGTTAAGAACTAACACAAAACATTTCAAGTTTATAACATCCCCGGAAGACACCCCTAACTCACCCCCTAGAAATGACTTTTTTTGAAAATATAGTTAGAGGCTTTAGACCCCGCTGAAAATTTGTATACATGTTAAGGGGGATGTTAAGAACTAACACAAAAAATTTCAAGTTTATAACATCCCCGGAAGACACCCCTAACTCACCCCCTAGAAATGACCTTTTTTGAAAATATAGTTAGAGGCTTTAGACCCCGCTGAAAATTTGTATACATGTTAAGGGGGATGTTAAGAACTAACACAAAAAATTTCAAGTTTACAACATCCCCGGAAGACACCCCTAACTCACCCCCTAGAAATGACTTTTTTTGAAAATATAGTTAGAGGCTTTAGACCCCGCTGAAAATTTGTATACATGTTAAGGGGGATGTTAAGAACTAACACAAAAAATTTCAAGTTTATAACATCCCCGGAAGACACCCCTAACTCACCCCCTATAAATAACTTTTTTTGAAAATATAGTTAGAAGCTTTAGACCCCGCTGAAAATTTGTATACATGTTAAGGGGGATGTTAAGAACTAACACAAAAAATTTCAAGTTTATAACATTCCCCGGAAGACACCCCTAACTCACCCCCTAGAAATGACTTTTTTTGAAAATATAGTTAGAGGCTTTAGACCCCGCTGAAAATTTGTATACATATTAAGGGGGATGTTAAGAACTAACACAAAAAATTTCAAGTTTATAACATCCCCGGAAGACACCCCTAACTCACCCCCTAGAAATGACTTTTTTTGAAAATATAGTTAGAGGCTTTAGACCCCGCTGAAAATTTGTATACATGTTAAGGGGGATGTTAAGAACTAACACAAAAAATTTCAAGTTTATAACATTCCCCGGAAGACACCCCTAACTCACCCCCTAGAAATTACTTTTTTTGAAAATATAGTTAGAGGCTTTAGACCCCGCTGAAAATTTGTATACATATTAAGGGGGATGTTAAGAACTAACACAAAAAATTTCAAGTTTATAACATCCCCGGAAGACACCCCTAACTCACCCCCTAGAAATGACTTTTTTTGAAAATATAGTTAGAGGCTTTAGACCCCGCTGAAAATTTGTATACATGTTAAGGGGGATGTTAAGAACTAACACAAAAAATTTCAAGTTTATAACATCCCCGGAAGACACCCCTAACTCACCCCCTAGAAATGACTTTTTTTGAAAATATAGTTAGAGGCTTTAGACCCCGCTGAAAATTTGTATACATGTTAAGGGGGATGTTAAGAACTAACACAAAAAATTTCAAGTTTATAACATCCCCGGAAGACACCCCTAACTCACAACCCTAGAAATGACTTTTTTTGAAAATATAGTTAGAGGCTTTAGACTTCGCTGAAAATTTGTATACATGTTAAGGGGGATGTTAAGAACTAACACAAAAAATGTCAAGTTTATAACATCCCCGGAAGACACCCCTAACTCACCCCCTAGAAATGACTTTTTTTGAAAATATAGTTAGAGGCTTTAGACCCCGCTGAAAATTTGTATACATGTTAAGGGGGATGTTAAGAACTAACACAAAAAATTTCAAGTTTATAACATCCCCGGAAGACACCCCTAACTCACCCCCTAGAAATGACTTTTTTTGAAAATATAGTTAGAGGATTTAGACCCCGCTGAAAATTTGTATATATGTTAAGGGGGATGTTAAGAACTAACACAAAAAATTTCAAGTTTATAACATCCCCGGAAGGCACCCCTAACTCACCCCCTAGAAATGACTTTTTTCGAAAATATAGTTAGAGGCTTTAGACCCCGCTGAAAATTTGTATACATGTTAAGGGGGATGTTAAGAACTAACACAAAAAATGTCAAGTTTATAACATCACCGGAAGACACCCCTAACTCACCCCCTAGAAATGACTTTTTTCGAAAATATAGTTAGAGGCTTTAGACCCCGCTGAAAATTTGTATACATGTTAAGGGGGATGTTAAGAACTAACACAAAAAATTTCAAGTTTATAACATCCCCGGAAGACACCCCTAACTCACCCCCTAGAAATGACTTTTTTTGAAAATATAGTTAGAGGCTTTAGACCCCGCTGAAAATTTGTATACATGTTAAGGGGGATGTTAACAACTAACACAAAAAATGTCAAGTTTATAACATCCCCGGAAGACACCCCTAACTCACCCCCTAGAAATGACTTTTTTTGAAAATATAGTTAGAGGCTTTAGACCCCGCTGAAAATTTGTATACATGTTAAGGGGGATGTTAAGAACTAACACAAAACATTTCAAGTTTATAACATCCCCGGAAGACACCCCTAACTCACCCCCTAGAAATGACTTTTTTTGAAAATATAGTTAGAGGCTTTAGACCCCGCTGAAAATTTGTATACATGTTAAGGGGGATGTTAAGAACTAACACAAAAAATTTCAAGTTTATAACATCCCCGGAAGACACCCCTAACTAACCCCCTAGAAATGACTTTTTTTGAAAATATAGTTAGAGGCTTTAGACCCCGCTGAAAATTTGTATACATGTTAAGGGGGATGTTAAGAACTAACACAAAAAATTTCAAGTTTATAACATCCCCGGAAGACACCCCTAACTCACCCCCTAGAAATGACTTTTTTTGAAAATATAGTTAGAGGCTTTAGACCCCGCTGAAAATTTGTATACATGTTAAGGGGGATGTTAAGAACTAACACAAAAAATTTCAAGTTTATAACATCCCCGGAAGACACCCCTAACTCACCCCCTATAAATAACTTTTTTTGAAAATATAGTTAGAAGCTTTAGACCCCGCTGAAAATTTGTATACATGTTAAGGGGGATGTTAAGAACTAACACAAAAAATTTCAAGTTTATAACATCCCCGGAAGACACCCCTAACTCACCCCCTAGAAATGACTTTTTTTGAAAATATAGTTAGAGGCTTTAGACTTCGCTGAAAATTTGTATACATGTTAAGGGGGATGTTAAGAACTAACACAAAAAATGTCAAGTTTATAACATCCCCGGAAGACACCCCTAACTCACCCCCTAGAAATGACTTTTTTTGAAAATATAGTTAGAGGCTTTAGACCCCGCTGAAAATTTGTATACATGTTAAGGGGGATGTTAAGAACTAACACAAAAAATTTCAAGTTTATAACATCCCCGGAAGACACCCCTAACTCACCCCCTAGAAATGACTTTTTTTGAAAATATAGTTAGAGGATTTAGACCCCGCTGAAAATTTGTATATATGTTAAGGGGGATGTTAAGAACTAACACAAAAAATTTCAAGTTTATAACATCCCCGGAAGACACCCCTAACTCACCCCCTAGAAATGACCTTTTTTGAAAATATAGTTAGAGGCTTTAGACCCCGCTGAAAATTTGTATACATGTTAAGGGGGATGTTAAGAACTAACACAAAAAATTTCAAGTTTACAACATCCCCGGAAGACACCCCTAACTCACCCCCTAGAAATGACTTTTTTTGAAAATATAGTTAGAGGCTTTAGACCCCGCTGAAAATTTGTATACATGTTAAGGGGGATGTTAAGAACTAACACAAAAAATTTCAAGTTTATAACATCCCCGGAAGACACCCCTAACTCACCCCCTATAAATAACTTTTTTTGAAAATATAGTTAGAAGCTTTAGACCCCGCTGAAAATTTGTATACATGTTAAGGGGGATGTTAAGAACTAACACAAAAAATTTCAAGTTTATAACATTCCCCGGAAGACACCCCTAACTCACCCCCTAGAAATGACTTTTTTTGAAAATATAGTTAGAGGCTTTAGACCCCGCTGAAAATTTGTATACATATTAAGGGGGATGTTAAGAACTAACACAAAAAATTTCAAGTTTATAACATCCCCGGAAGACACCCCTAACTCACCCCCTAGAAATGACTTTTTTTGAAAATATAGTTAGAGGCTTTAGACCCCGCTGAAAATTTGTATACATGTTAAGGGGGATGTTAAGAACTAACACAAAAAATTTCAAGTTTATAACATTCCCCGGAAGACACCCCTAACTCACCCCCTAGAAATTACTTTTTTTGAAAATATAGTTAGAGGCTTTAGACCCCGCTGAAAATTTGTATACATATTAAGGGGGATGTTAAGAACTAACACAAAAAATTTCAAGTTTATAACATCCCCGGAAGACACCCCTAACTCACCCCCTAGAAATGACTTTTTTTGAAAATATAGTTAGAGGCTTTAGACCCCGCTGAAAATTTGTATACATGTTAAGGGGGATGTTAAGAACTAACACAAAAAATTTCAAGTTTATAACATCCCCGGAAGACACCCCTAACTCACCCCCTAGAAATGACTTTTTTTGAAAATATAGTTAGAGGCTTTAGACCCCGCTGAAAATTTGTATACATGTTAAGGGGGATGTTAAGAACTAACACAAAAAATTTCAAGTTTATAACATCCCCGGAAGACACCCCTAACTCACAACCCTAGAAATGACTTTTTTTGAAAATATAGTTAGAGGCTTTAGACTTCGCTGAAAATTTGTATACATGTTAAGGGGGATGTTAAGAACTAACACAAAAAATGTCAAGTTTATAACATCCCCGGAAGACACCCCTAACTCACCCCCTAGAAATGACTTTTTTTGAAAATATAGTTAGAGGCTTTAGACCCCGCTGAAAATTTGTATACATGTTAAGGGGGATGTTAAGAACTAACACAAAAAATTTCAAGTTTATAACATCCCCGGAAGACACCCCTAACTCACCCCCTAGAAATGACTTTTTTTGAAAATATAGTTAGAGGATTTAGACCCCGCTGAAAATTTGTATATATGTTAAGGGGGATGTTAAGAACTAACACAAAAAATTTCAAGTTTATAACATCCCCGGAAGGCACCCCTAACTCACCCCCTAGAAATGACTTTTTTCGAAAATATAGTTAGAGGCTTTAGACCCCGCTGAAAATTTGTATACATGTTAAGGGGGATGTTAAGAACTAACACAAAAAATGTCAAGTTTATAACATCACCGGAAGACACCCCTAACTCACCCCCTAGAAATGACTTTTTTCGAAAATATAGTTAGAGGCTTTAGACCCCGCTGAAAATTTGTATACATGTTAAGGGGGATGTTAAGAACTAACACAAAAAATTTCAAGTTTATAACATCCCCGGAAGACACCCCTAACTCACCCCCTAGAAATGACTTTTTTTGAAAATATAGTTAGAGGCTTTAGACCCCGCTGAAAATTTGTATACATGTTAAGGGGGATGTTAACAACTAACACAAAAAATGTCAAGTTTATAACATCCCCGGAAGACACCCCTAACTCACCCCCTAGAAATGACTTTTTTTGAAAATATAGTTAGAGGCTTTAGACCCCGCTGAAAATTTGTATACATGTTAAGGGGGATGTTAAGAACTAACACAAAACATTTCAAGTTTATAACATCCCCGGAAGACACCCCTAACTCACCCCCTAGAAATGACTTTTTTTGAAAATATAGTTAGAGGCTTTAGACCCCGCTGAAAATTTGTATACATGTTAAGGGGGATGTTAAGAACTAACACAAAAAATTTCAAGTTTATAACATCCCCGGAAGACACCCCTAACTAACCCCCTAGAAATGACTTTTTTTGAAAATATAGTTAGAGGCTTTAGACCCCGCTGAAAATTTGTATACATGTTAAGGGGGATGTTAAGAACTAACACAAAAAATTTCAAGTTTATAACATCCCCGGAAGACACCCCTAACTCACCCCCTAGAAATGACTTTTTTTGAAAATATAGTTAGAGGCTTTAGACCCCGCTGAAAATTTGTATACATGTTAAGGGGGATGTTAAGAACTAACACAAAAAATTTCAAGTTTATAACATCCCCGGAAGACACCCCTAACTCACCCCCTATAAATAACTTTTTTTGAAAATATAGTTAGAAGCTTTAGACCCCGCTGAAAATTTGTATACATGTTAAGGGGGATGTTAAGAACTAACACAAAAAATTTCAAGTTTATAACATCCCCGGAAGACACCCCTAACTCACCCCCTAGAAATGACTTTTTTTGAAAATATAGTTAGAGGCTTTAGACTTCGCTGAAAATTTGTATACATGTTAAGGGGGATGTTAAGAACTAACACAAAAAATGTCAAGTTTATAACATCCCCGGAAGACACCCCTAACTCACCCCCTAGAAATGACTTTTTTTGAAAATATAGTTAGAGGCTTTAGACCCCGCTGAAAATTTGTATACATGTTAAGGGGGATGTTAAGAACTAACACAAAAAATTTCAAGTTTATAACATCCCCGGAAGACACCCCTAACTCACCCCCTAGAAATGACTTTTTTTGAAAATATAGTTAGAGGATTTAGACCCCGCTGAAAATTTGTATATATGTTAAGGGGGATGTTAAGAACTAACACAAAAAATTTCAAGTTTATAACATCCCCGGAAGGCACCCCTAATTCACCCCCTAGAAATGACTTTTTTTGAAAATATAGTTAGAGGCTTTAGACCCCGCTGAAAATTTGTATACATGTTAAGGGGGATGTTAAGAGCTAACACAAAAAATTTCAAGTTTATAACATCCCCGGAAGGCACCCCTAACTCACCCCCTAGAAATGACTTTTTTTGAAAATATAGTTAGAGGCTTTAGACTTCGCTGAAAATTTGTATACATGTTAAGGGGGATGTTAAGAACTAACACAAAAAATGTCAAGTTTATAACATCCCCGGAAGACACCCCTAACTCACCCCCTAGAAATGACTTTTTTTGAAAATATAGTTAGAGGCTTTAGACCCCGCTGAAAATTTGTATACATGTTAAGGGGGATGTTAAGAACTAACACAAAAAATTTCAAGTTTATAACATCCCCGGAAGACACCCCTAACTCACCCCCTAGAAATGACTTTTTTTGAAAATATAGTTAGAGGATTTAGACCCCGCTGAAAATTTGTATATATGTTAAGGGGGATGTTAAGAACTAACACAAAAAATTTCAAGTTTATAACATCCCCGGAAGGCACCCCTAACTCACCCCCTAGAAATGACTTTTTTTGAAAATATAGTTAGAGGCTTTAGACCCCGCTGAAAATTTGTATACATGTTAAGGGGGATGTTAAGAGCTAACACAAAAAATTTCAAGTTTATAACATCCCCGGAAGGCACCCCTAACTCACCCCCTAGAAATGACTTTTTTTGAAAATATAGTTAGAGGCTTTAGACTTCGCTGAAAATTTGTATACATGTTAAGGGGGATGTTAAGAACTAACACAAAAAATGTCAAGTTTATAACATCCCCGGAAGACACCCCTAACTCACCCCCTAGAAATGACTTTTTTTGAAAATATAGTTAGAGGCTTTAGACCCCGCTGAAAATTTGTATACATGTTAAGGGGGATGTTAAGAACTAACACAAAAAATTTCAAGTTTATAACATCCCCGGAAGACACCCCTAACTCACCCCCTAGAAATGACTTTTTTTGAAAATATAGTTAGAGGATTTAGACCCCGCTGAAAATTTGTATATATGTTAAGGGGGATGTTAAGAACTAACACAAAAAATTTCAAGTTTATAACATCCCCGGAAGGCACCCCTAACTCACCCCCTAGAAATGACTTTTTTTGAAAATATAGTTAGAGGCTTTAGACCCCGCTGAAAATTTGTATACATGTTAAGGGGGATGTTAAGAGCTAACACAAAAAATTTCAAGTTTATAACATCCCCGGAAGGCACCCCTAACTCACCCCCTAGAAATGACTTTTTTTGAAAATATAGTTAGAGGCTTTAGACCCCGCTGAAAATTTGTATACATGTTAAGGGGGATGTTAAGAACTAACACAAAAAATTTCAAGTTTATAACATCCCCGGAAGACACCCCTAACTCACCCCCTAGAAATGACTTTTTTTGAAAATATAGTTAGAGGCTTTAGACCCCGCTGAAAATTTGTATACATGTTAAGGGGGATGTTAAGAGCTAACACAAAAAATTTCAAGTTTATAACATCCCCGGAAGGCACCCCTAACTCACCCCCTAGAAATGACTTTTTTTGAAAATATAGTTAGAGGCTTTAGACCCCGCTGAAAATTTGTATACATGTTAAGGGGGATGTTAAGAACTAACACAAAAAATTTCAAGTTTATAACATCCCCGGAAGGCACCCCTAACTCACCCCCTAGAAATGACTTTTTTTGAAAATATAGTTAGAGGCTTTAGACCCCGCTGAAAATTTGTATACATGTTAAGGGGGATGTTAAGAGCTAACACAAAAAATTTCAAGTTTATAACATCCCCGGAAGACACCCCTAACTCACCTCCTAGAAATGACTTTTTTTGAAAATATAGTTAGAGGCTTTAGACCCCGCTGAAAATTTGTATACATGTTAAGGGGGATGTTAAGAACTAACACAAAAAATTTCAAGTTTATAACATCCCCGGAAGGCACCCCTAACTCACCCCCTAGAAATGACTTTTTTTGAAAATATAGTTAGAGGCTTTAGACCCCGCTGAAAATTTGTATACATGTTAAGGGGGATGTTAAGAACTAACACAAAAAATGTCAAGTTTATAACATCCCCGGAAGACACCCCTAACTCACCCCCTAGAAATGACTTTTTTTGAAAATATAGTTAGAGGCTTTAGACCCCGCTGAAAATTTGTATACATGTTAAGGGGGATGTTAAGAACTAACACAAAAAATTTCAAGTTTATAACATCCCCGGAAGACACCCCTAACTCACCCCCTAGAAATGACTTTTTTTGAAAATATAGTTAGAGGATTTAGACCCCGCTGAAAATTTGTATATATGTTAAGGGGGATGTTAAGAACTAACACAAAAAATTTCAAGTTTATAACATCCCCGGAAGGCACCCCTAACTCACCCCCTAGAAATGACTTTTTTTGAAAATATAGTTAGAGGCTTTAGACCCCGCTGAAAATTTGTATACATGTTAAGGGGGATGTTAAGAGCTAACACAAAAAATTTCAAGTTTATAACATCCCCGGAAGGCACCCCTAACTCACCCCCTAGAAATGACTTTTTTTGAAAATATAGTTAGAGGCTTTAGACTTCGCTGAAAATTTGTATACATGTTAAGGGGGATGTTAAGAACTAACACAAAAAATGTCAAGTTTATAACATCCCCGGAAGACACCCCTAACTCACCCCCTAGAAATGACTTTTTTTGAAAATATAGTTAGAGGCTTTAGACCCCGCTGAAAATTTGTATACATGTTAAGGGGGATGTTAAGAACTAACACAAAAAATTTCAAGTTTATAACATCCCCGGAAGACACCCCTAACTCACCCCCTAGAAATGACTTTTTTTGAAAATATAGTTAGAGGATTTAGACCCCGCTGAAAATTTGTATATATGTTAAGGGGGATGTTAAGAACTAACACAAAAAATTTCAAGTTTATAACATCCCCGGAAGGCACCCCTAACTCACCCCCTAGAAATGACTTTTTTTGAAAATATAGTTAGAGGCTTTAGACCCCGCTGAAAATTTGTATACATGTTAAGGGGGATGTTAAGAGCTAACACAAAAAATTTCAAGTTTATAACATCCCCGGAAGGCACCCCTAACTCACCCCCTAGAAATGACTTTTTTTGAAAATATAGTTAGAGGCTTTAGACCCCGCTGAAAATTTGTATACATGTTAAGGGGGATGTTAAGAACTAACACAAAAAATTTCAAGTTTATAACATCCCCGGAAGACACCCCTAACTCACCCCCTAGAAATGACTTTTTTTGAAAATATAGTTAGAGGCTTTAGACCCCGCTGAAAATTTGTATACATGTTAAGGGGGATGTTAAGAGCTAACACAAAAAATTTCAAGTTTATAACATCCCCGGAAGGCACCCCTAACTCACCCCCTAGAAATGACTTTTTTTGAAAATATAGTTAGAGGCTTTAGACCCCGCTGAAAATTTGTATACATGTTAAGGGGGATGTTAAGAACTAACACAAAAAATTTCAAGTTTATAACATCCCCGGAAGGCACCCCTAACTCACCCCCTAGAAATGACTTTTTTTGAAAATATAGTTAGAGGCTTTAGACCCCGCTGAAAATTTGTATACATGTTAAGGGGGATGTTAAGAGCTAACACAAAAAATTTCAAGTTTATAACATCCCCGGAAGACACCCCTAACTCACCTCCTAGAAATGACTTTTTTTGAAAATATAGTTAGAGGCTTTAGACCCCGCTGAAAATTTGTATACATGTTAAGGGGGATGTTAAGAACTAACACAAAAAATTTCAAGTTTATAACATCCCCGGAAGGCACCCCTAACTCACCCCCTAGAAATGACTTTTTTTGAAAATATAGTTAGAGGCTTTAGACCCCGCTGAAAATTTGTATACATGTTAAGGGGGATGTTAAGAACTAACACAAAAATTTCAAGTTTATAACATCCCCGGAAGGCACCCCTAACTCACCACCTAGAAATGACTTTTTTTGAAAATATAGTTAGAGGCTTTAGACCCCGCTGAAAATTTGTATACATGTTAAGGGGGATGTTAAGAACTAACACAAAAAATTTCAAGTTTATAACATCCCCGGAAGACACCCCTAACTCACCCCCTATAAATAACTTTTTTTGAAAATATAGTTAGAAGCTTTAGACCCCGCTGAAAATTTGTATACATGTTAAGGGGGATGTTAAGAACTAACACAAAAAATTTCAAGTTTATAACATCCCCGGAAGACACCCCTAACTCACCCCCTAGAAATGACTTTTTTTGAAAATATAGTTAGAGGCTTTAGACTTCGCTGAAAATTTGTATACATGTTAAGGGGGATGTTAAGAACTAACACAAAAAATGTCAAGTTTATAACATCCCCGGAAGACACCCCTAACTCACCCCCTAGAAATGACTTTTTTTGAAAATATAGTTAGAGGCTTTAGACCCCGCTGAAAATTTGTATACATGTTAAGGGGGATGTTAAGAACTAACACAAAAAATTTCAAGTTTATAACATCCCCGGAAGACACCCCTAACTCACCCCCTAGAAATGACTTTTTTTGAAAATATAGTTAGAGGATTTAGACCCCGCTGAAAATTTGTATATATGTTAAGGGGGATGTTAAGAACTAACACAAAAAATTTCAAGTTTATAACATCCCCGGAAGGCACCCCTAACTCACCCCCTAGAAATGACTTTTTTTGAAAATATAGTTAGAGGCTTTAGACCCCGCTGAAAATTTGTATACATGTTAAGGGGGATGTTAAGAGCTAACACAAAAAATTTCAAGTTTATAACATCCCCGGAAGGCACCCCTAACTCACCCCCTAGAAATGACTTTTTTTGAAAATATAGTTAGAGGCTTTAGACTTCGCTGAAAATTTGTATACATGTTAAGGGGGATGTTAAGAACTAACACAAAAAATGTCAAGTTTATAACATCCCCGGAAGACACCCCTAACTCACCCCCTAGAAATGACTTTTTTTGAAAATATAGTTAGAGGCTTTAGACCCCGCTGAAAATTTGTATACATGTTAAGGGGGATGTTAAGAACTAACACAAAAAATTTCAAGTTTATAACATCCCCGGAAGACACCCCTAACTCACCCCCTAGAAATGACTTTTTTTGAAAATATAGTTAGAGGATTTAGACCCCGCTGAAAATTTGTATATATGTTAAGGGGGATGTTAAGAACTAACACAAAAAATTTCAAGTTTATAACATCCCCGGAAGGCACCCCTAACTCACCCCCTAGAAATGACTTTTTTTGAAAATATAGTTAGAGGCTTTAGACCCCGCTGAAAATTTGTATACATGTTAAGGGGGATGTTAAGAGCTAACACAAAAAATTTCAAGTTTATAACATCCCCGGAAGGCACCCCTAACTCACCCCCTAGAAATGACTTTTTTTGAAAATATAGTTAGAGGCTTTAGACTTCGCTGAAAATTTGTATACATGTTAAGGGGGATGTTAAGAACTAACACAAAAAATGTCAAGTTTATAACATCCCCGGAAGACACCCCTAACTCACCCCCTAGAAATGACTTTTTTTGAAAATATAGTTAGAGGCTTTAGACCCCGCTGAAAATTTGTATACATGTTAAGGGGGATGTTAAGAACTAACACAAAAAATTTCAAGTTTATAACATCCCCGGAAGACACCCCTAACTCACCCCCTAGAAATGACTTTTTTTGAAAATATAGTTAGAGGATTTAGACCCCGCTGAAAATTTGTATATATGTTAAGGGGGATGTTAAGAACTAACACAAAAAATTTCAAGTTTATAACATCCCCGGAAGGCACCCCTAACTCACCCCCTAGAAATGACTTTTTTTGAAAATATAGTTAGAGGCTTTAGACCCCGCTGAAAATTTGTATACATGTTAAGGGGGATGTTAAGAGCTAACACAAAAAATTTCAAGTTTATAACATCCCCGGAAGGCACCCCTAACTCACCCCCTAGAAATGACTTTTTTTGAAAATATAGTTAGAGGCTTTAGACCCCGCTGAAAATTTGTATACATGTTAAGGGGGATGTTAAGAACTAACACAAAAAATTTCAAGTTTATAACATCCCCGGAAGACACCCCTAACTCACCCCCTAGAAATGACTTTTTTTGAAAATATAGTTAGAGGCTTTAGACCCCGCTGAAAATTTGTATACATGTTAAGGGGGATGTTAAGAACTAACACAAAAAATTTCAAGTTTATAACATCCCCGGAAGACACCCCTAACTCACCCCCTAGAAATGACTTTTTTTGAAAATATAGTTAGAGGCTTTAGACCCCGCTGAAAATTTGTATACATGTTAAGGGGGATGTTAAGAACTAACACAAAAAATTTCAAGTTTATAACATCCCCGGAAGACACCCCTAACTCACCCCCTAGAAATGACTTTTTTTGAAAATATAGTTAGAGGCTTTAGACCCCGCTGAAAATTTGTATACATGGTAAGGGGGATGTTAAGAACTAACACAAAAAATTTCAAGTTTATAACATCCCCGGAAGACACCCCTAACTCACCCCCTAGAAATGACTTTTTTTGAAAATATAGTTAGAGGCTTTAGACCCCGCTGAAAATTTGTATACATGTTAAGGGTGATGTTAAGAACTAACACAAAAAATTTCAAGTTTATAACATCCCCGGAAGACACCCCTAACTCACCCCCTAGAAATGACTTTTTTTGAAAATATAGTTAGAGGCTTTAGACCCCGCTGAAAATTTGTATACATGTTAAGGGGGATGTTAAGAACTAACACAAAAAATTTCAAGTTTATAACATCCCCGGAAGACACCCCTAACTCACCCCCTAGAAATGACTTTTTTTGAAAATATAGTTAGAGGCTTTAGACCCCGCTGAAAATTTGTATACATGTTAAGGGGGATGTTAAGAACTAACACAAAAAATTTCAAGTTTATAACATCCCCGGAAGACACCCCTAACTCACCCCCTAGAAATGACTTTTTTTGAAAATATAGTTAGAGGCTTTAGACCCCGCTGAAAATTTGTATACATGTTAAGGGGGATGTTAAGAGCTAACACAAAAAATTTCAAGTTTATAACATCCCCGGAAGGCACCCCTAACTCACCCCCTAGAAATGACTTTTTTTGAAAATATAGTTAGAGGCTTTAGACCCCGCTGAAAATTTGTATACATGTTAAGGGGGATGTTAAGAACTAACACAAAAAATTTCAAGTTTATAACATCCCCGGAAGGCACCCCTAACTCACCCCCTAGAAATGACTTTTTTTGAAAATATAGTTAGAGGCTTTAGACCCCGCTGAAAATTTGTATACATGTTAAGGGGGATGTTAAGAGCTAACACAAAAAATTTCAAGTTTATAACATCCCCGGAAGACACCCCTAACTCACCTCCTAGAAATGACTTTTTTTGAAAATATAGTTAGAGGCTTTAGACCCCGCTGAAAATTTGTATACATGTTAAGGGGGATGTTAAGAACTAACACAAAAAATTTCAAGTTTATAACATCCCCGGAAGGCACCCCTAACTCACCCCCTAGAAATGACTTTTTTTGAAAATATAGTTAGAGGCTTTAGACCCCGCTGAAAATTTGTATACATGTTAAGGGGGATGTTAAGAACTAACACAAAAATTTCAAGTTTATAACATCCCCGGAAGGCACCCCTAACTCACCACCTAGAAATGACTTTTTTTGAAAATATAGTTAGAGGCTTTAGACCCCGCTGAAAATTTGTATACATGTTAAGGGGGATGTTAAGAACTAACACAAAAAATTTCAAGTTTATAACATCCCCAGAAGGCACCCCTAACTCACCCCCTAGAAATGACTTTTTTTGAAAATATAGTTAGAGGCTTTAGACCCCGCTGAAAATTTGTATACATGTTAAGGGGGATGTTAAGAGCTAACACAAAAAATTTCAAGTTTATAACATCCCCGGAAGGCACCCCTAACTCACCCCCTAGAAATGACTTTTTTTGAAAATATAGTTAGAGGCTTTAGACCCCGCTGAAAAATTGTATACATGTTAAGGGGGATGTTAAGAACTAACACAAAAAATTTCAAGTTTATAACATCCCCGGAAGGCACCCCTAACTCACCCCCTAGAAATGACTTTTTTTGAAAATATAGTTAGAGGCTTTAGACCCCGCTGAAAATTTGTATACATGTTAAGGGGGATGTTAAGAACTAACACAAAAAATTTCAAGTTTATAACATCCCCGGAAGACACCCCTAACTCACCCCCTAGAAATGAATTTTTTTGAAAATATAGTTAGAGGATTTAGACCCCGCTGAAAATTTGTATATATGTTAAGGGGGATGTTAAGAACTAACACAAAAAATTTCAAGTTTATAACATCCCCGGAAGGCACCCCTAACTCACCCCCTAGAAATGACTTTTTTTGAAAATATAGTTAGAGGCTTTAGACCCCGCTGAAAATTTGTATACATGTTAAGGGGGATGTTAAGAGCTAACACAAAAAATTTCAAGTTTATAACATCCCCGGAAGGCACCCCTAACTCACCCCCTAGAAATGACTTTTTTTGAAAATATAGTTAGAGGCTTTAGACCCCGCTGAAAATTTGTATACATGTTAAGGGGGATGTTAAGAACTAACACAAAAAATTTCAAGTTTATAACATCCCCGGAAGACACCCCTAACTCACCCCCTAGAAATGACTTTTTTTGAAAATATAGTTAGAGGCTTTAGACCCCGCTGAAAATTTGTATACATGTTAAGGGGGATGTTAAGAACTAACACAAAAAATTTCAAGTTTATAACATCCCCGGAAGACACCCCTAACAAACCCCCTAGAAATGACTTTTTTTGAAAATATAGTTAGAGGCTTTAGACCCCGCTGAAAATTTGTATACATGTTAAGGGGGATGTTAAGAACTAACACAAAAAATTTCAAGTTTATAACATCCCCGGAAGACACCCCTAACTCACCCCCTAGAAATGACTTTTTTGAAAATATAGTTAGAGGCTTTAGACCCCGCTGAAAATTTCTATACATGGTAAGGGGGATGTTAAGAACTAACACAAAAAATTTCAAGTTTATAACATCCCCGGAAGACACCCCTAACTCATCCCCTAGAAATGACTTTTTTTGAAAATATAGTTAGAGGCTTTAGACCCCGCTGAAAATTTGTATACATGTTAAGGGTGATGTTAAGAACTAACACAAAAAATTTCAAGTTTATAACATCCCCGGAAGACACCCCTAACTCACCCCCTAGAAATGACTTTTTTTGAAAATATAGTTAGAGGCTTTAGACCCCGCTGAAAATTTGTATACATGTTAAGGGGGATGTTAAGAACTAACACAAAAAATTTCAAGTTTATAACATCCCCGGAAGACACCCCTAACTCACCCCCTAGAAATGACTTTTTTTGAAAATATAGTTAGAGGCTTTAGACCCCGCTGAAAATTTGTATACATGTTAAGGGGGATGTTAAGAACTAACACAAAAAATTTCAAGTTTATAACATCCCCGGAAGACACCCCTAACTCACCCCCTAGAAATGACTTTTTTTGAAAATATAGTTAGAGGCTTTAGACCCCGCTGAAAATTTGTATACATGTTAAGGGGGATGTTAAGAACTAACACAAAAAATTTCAAGTTTATAACATCCCCGGAAGACACCCCTAACTCACCCCCTAGAAATGACTTTTTTTGAAAATATAGTTAGAGGCTTTAGACCCCGCTGAAAATTTGTATACATGTTAAGGGTGATGTTAAGAACTAACACAAAAAATTTCAAGTTTATAACATCCCCGGAAGACACCCCTAACTCACCCCCTAGAAATGACTTTTTTTGAAAATATAGTTAGAGGCTTTAGACCCCGCTGAAAATTTGTATACATGGTAAGGGGGATGTTAAGAACTAACACAAAAAATTTCAAGTTTATAACATCCCCGGAAGACACCCCTAACTCACCCCCTAGAAATGACTTTTTTTGAAAATATAGTTAGAGGCTTTAGACCCCGCTGAAAATTTGTATACATGTTAAGGGTGATGTTAAGAACTAACACAAAAAATTTCAAGTTTATAACATCCCCGGAAGACACCCCTAACTCACCCCCTAGAAATGACTTTTTTTGAAAATATAGTTAGAGGCTTTAGACCCCGCTGAAAATTTGTATACATGTTAAGGGGGATGTTAAGAACTAACACAAAAAATTTCAAGTTTATAACATCCCCGGAAGACACCCCTAACTCACCCCCTATAAATAACTTTTTTTGAAAATATAGTTAGAGGCTTTAGACCCCGCTGAAAATTTGTATACATGTTAAGGGGGATGTTAAGAACTAACACAAAAAATTTCAAGTTTATAACATCCCCGGAAGACACCCCTAACTCACCCCCTAGAAATGACTTTTTTTGAAAATATAGTTAGAGGCTTTAGACCCCGCTGAAAATTTGTATACATGTTAAGGGGGATGTTAAGAACTAACACAAAAAATTTCAAGTTTATAACATCCCCGGAAGACACCCCTAACTCACCCCCTAGAAATGACTTTTTTTGAAAATATAGTTAGAGGCTTTAGACCCCGCTGAAAATTTGTATACATGTTAAGGGGGATGTTAAGAACTAACACAAAAAATTTCAAGTTTATAACATCCCCGGAAGACACCCCTAACTCACCCCCTAGAAATGACTTTTTTTGAAAATATAGTTAGAGGCTTTAGACCCCGCTGAAAATTTGTATACATGGTAAGGGGGATGTTAAGAACTAACACAAAAAATTTCAAGTTTATAACATCCCCGGAAGACACCCCTAACTCACCCCCTAGAAATGACTTTTTTTGAAAATATAGTTAGAGGCTTTAGACCCCGCTGAAAATTTGTATACATGTTAAGGGTGATGTTAAGAACTAACACAAAAAATTTCAAGTTTATAAATTCCCCGGAAGACACCCCTAACTCACCCCCTAGAAATGACTTTTTTTGAAAATATAGTTAGAGGCTTTAGACCCCGCTGAAAATTTGTATACATGTTAAGGGGGATGTTAAGAACTAACACAAAAAATTTCAAGTTTATAACATCCCCGGAAGACACCCCTAACTCACCCCCTATAAATAACTTTTTTTGAAAATATAGTTAGAGGCTTTAGACCCCGCTGAAAATTTGTATACATGTTAAGGGGGATGTTAAGAACTAACACAAAAAATTTCAAGTTTATAACATCCCCGGAAGACACCCCTAACTCACCCCCTAGAAATGACTTTTTTTGAAAATATAGTTAGAGGCTTTAGACCCCGCTGAAAATTTGTATACATGTTAAGGGGGATGTTAAGAACTAACACAAAAAATTTCAAGTTTATAACATCCCCGGAAGTTACCCATAACTCACCCCCTAGAAATGACTTTTTTTGAAAATTAGTTAGAGGCTTTAGACCCCACTGAAAATTTGTACGCATGTTAAAAGTGATGTTAAGAACGAACTGAAAAAATCTCAAGTCCATAACATCCCCGAAAGCCACCCTTAACCCAGCCCCTAGAAATGATTATTTTTGAAAAAATAGTTAGAGGCTTTAGACCCCGCTGCAATTTTGTGTTCTTGTTAAGAGGGATGTTTAGAACGAACACAATAAATTTCAAGTCCATAACATCCCCGGAAGCCACCCTTAACCCACCCCCTAGAAATGATTACACATCCCTACAAATTAAAATTTTTTTTCTTTTTTCAATTTCAGCATTAATTTTTTGGGTTTGGGGACCTCCTAATCACGAATCTGAAATCGGTTTTTTTTTCTATCATGTTTTCCGGTTTTTCGTTGTGCGTTGTGTGTGGACTATGAGCGTCTTTTCGAGCGTCATGTAACCAGGGTATAAGTACCTTATTACGGCCCGTCTGTCTCTGCCAATAAAATATTTTTTTGACCGAGTGAAGAATAAGCCTGAAATACATATATGTTCAGAAATACTGCCTGTGAAAGTCCTGCCGAAACCGGATTACCCGTTTTCGAGATTACAAACATACAGAAAGGCAGCGTACCTATTACAATCAATAAAAATTCTTGACAGCCACAGCGGTGACCGTCATTTCTGAAAAAATTAAATTTTTAGGAAAGATAGCAAATCATAGAACCTAATTACACGGCCTGTCACTTTGCTCTTAACAAACCGGTTTGTACATATACAGGGTGTTTCAAACCACCCGTGCCGCCCAATTTTCTGGAAAAGTTTCAATTTAAAAAAAACAAAAAAACACGTGTTCAGTATTTTTTGAAAATGTATCTGACCATTCAGAAATTTACGCCGCGACACACCCCCACTTTGCGGGAAGGGGGTAACTTCAAAATTTCAAATGGCAGCCCCCATTTTTTTCGCGGATTCTGATTCTCCGAAGAGAAATATGAAACTTTTGTCGGAACATTTTTTTTATCCGAAGCCCCTGCACCCCCAAAAATCATCAAATATCAAAATTATCCAAGCAATGATAGGCCGTGTGATTTGGCTCATAAATATCCAGTTCTGCATTTCGAAAATCTGATCGGAAAAAGTATATCCATGGTAGAGTGAAAACTTTTTTTATCAATACAATTGAAGTCGTGAAAAAGTAACCAAAAATATGCCTACACATGCATTTTTATAGACAAATAGTAAACAGATTAGCTAAATAAAAAATGGTTATCACATTTAGGAAAGATTTGAGAACGGTAAATTTATATATGTATGTATGGTATCGTCAGTTAGGCAAATCATGGACCGTTATAATTAAGAGAAAAAAATCGAGAATAAGAAATAGTTTTTCAATGCTTATATTATTAAATATACATTATGAAAACCCTCTCTCTCGAAGTTAATTTTGTTAATAAATAATTAAATTGTTTCTAGCAATTGAACGCCCAAGATTTTGCAAAAATACTTTGCATTTTCAGATTCAGCAGATCAAAATCTAAAGAAATCATCGGGAAAAAATGTATGCCACCTCGTCATGTATGCAGAACCCCCCTCAGCCTCGGTCACCGGAATTCGAGTTTTTCAAACTAACCAAAACGTGCGTGCTAAGAATCGCTTCTGAGGGATAGAGAACGCGCTATCTATCGGCACCGTGCGCACCCATCGTTAATGAATAGAAAGAGCATTTAACAACTACGACGCAATTTTCATACGACCCTTTTATTTTATGAGGTTTCTTTTATCGGAATTCTGAATGGATGACCTATTTAGGGGCTTTTTTTGGAGAAAAAATTTTGAACGCATCATAGACGAAGTCTGCACAGGGCGCCAAATCCCCCGTCACGACACCAAATCCCCCGACCCTTCACCCTATATTGCACATTTTAGTATTGTTATAACAACAACACGTATAAATTTTTTCATGACTTTTGTGTTTTTATTTACTGCTTTCATTAAATATCTATCATCTACAAAAATTTTATATTTTTGGGTTTTTCAAATTCAGGCCTGATGGGTAAAATGTGACCCCCTTGATATCTCATACCACAACGACAGAAAAATGTTTGCGCAAAACTTGTTCCCATATGACTTTTATGTAATTTTTCAGGAGCCGATTAGTTTTTTTCGTGCTTTTTACTATATATTAATTTTTATTCTTTTAATGGAATTTCTTTTAGTTGTTTTGCTTTTTTTTTAAATTTTTATCATATAGTTCATTTCTAAGGGGTGGCTTAAGGGTGGCTTCCTGGGATGATATGAACTTGAGATTTTTTTGTGGTAGTTCTTAACACCACCCTTAAAAAGTACCAAAATTTACAGCGGGGTCTAAAGCCTCTGACTATATTTTCAAATACAGTCATTTCTCGGGGGTGAGTTAAGGGTGGCTTCCGGGGATGTTATAGACTTGAAATTTTCTGTGTTAGTTCTGAACATCCCTCTTAACAAGCACACAAATTTGCAGCGGGGTCTAAAGCCTCTAACTATATTTTCAAAAATAATCATTTCTAGGGGGTGGGTTAACGGTGGCTTCCGGGGATGCTATGGACTTGAAATTTTTTGTGTTAGTTCTGAACATCCCTCTTAACAAGCACACAAATTTGCAGCGGGGTCTAAAGCCTCTAACTATTTTTTCAAAAATAATCCTTTCTAGGGGGTGGGTTAAGGGTGGCGTCCGGGAATGTTATGGACTTGAAATTTTTTGTGTTAGTTCTTAACACCACCCTTAACAAGTAACCAAATTTACAGCGGGGTCTAAAGCCTCTGACTATATTTTCAAAAAAAGTCATTTCAGGGGGGTGAGTTAACTGAACATCCCTCTTAACATGTATACAAATTTTCAGCGGGGTCTAAAGCCTCTAACTATATTTTCAAAAAAAGTCATTTCCAGGGGGTGAGTTAGGGGTGTCTTCCGGGGATGTTATAAACTTGAAATTTTTTGTGTTAGTTCTTAACATCACCCTTAACATGTATACAAATTTTCAGCGGGGTCTAAAGCCTCTAACTATATTTTCAAAAAAAATCATTTCTAGGGGGTGAGTTAGGGGTGCCTTCCGGGGATGTTATAAACTTGAAATTTTTTGTGTTAGTTCTTAACATCCTCCTTAACATGTATACAAATTTTCAGCGGGGTCTAAAGCCTCTAACTATATTTTCAAAAATAATCATTTCTAGGGGGTGGGTTAACGGTGGCTTCCGGGGATGCTATGGACTTGAAATTTTTTGTGTTAGTTCTGAACATCCCTCTTAACAAGCACACAAATTTGCAGCGGGGTCTAAAGCCTCTAACTATTTTTTCAAAAATAATCCTTTCTAGGGGGTGGGTTAAGGGTGGCTTCCGGGGATGTTATAGACTTGAAATTTTCTGTGTTAGTTCTGAACATCCCTCTTAACAAGCACACAAATTTGCAGCGGGGTCTAAAGCCTCTAACTATATTTTCAAAAATAATCATTTCTAGGGGGTGAGTTAACTGAACATCCCTGATAACATGTATACAAATTTTCAGCGGGGTCTAAAGCCTCTAACTATATTTTCAAAAATAATCATTTATAGGGGGTGGGTTAAGGGTGTCTTCCGGGGATGTTATAAACTTGAAATTTTTTGTGTTAGTTCTTAACATCCCCCTTAACATGTATACAAATTTTCAGCGGGGTCTAAAGCTTCTAACTATATTTTCAAAAAAAGTCATTTCTAGGGGGTGAGTTAGGGGTGTCTTCCGGGGATGTTATAAACTTGAAATTTTTTGTGTTAGTTCTTAACATCCCCCTTAACATGTATACAAATTTTCAGCGGGGTCTAAAGCCTCTAACTATATTTTCAAAAAAAGTCATTTCCAGGGGGTGAGTTAGGGGTGTCTTCCGGGGATGTTATAAACTTGAAATTTTTTGTGTTAGTTCTTAACATCCCCCTTAACATGTATACAAATTTTCAGCGAAGTCTAAAGCCTCTAACTATATTTTCAAAAAAAGTCATTTCTAGGGGGTGAGTTAGGGGTGTCTTCCGGGGATGTTATAAACTTGAAATTTTTTGTGTTAGTTCTTAACATCCCCCTTAACGTGTATACAAATTTTCAGCGGGGTCTAGAGCCTCTAACTATATTTTCAAAAAAAGTCATTTCTAGGGGGTGAGTTAGGGGTGTCTTCCGGGGATGTTATAAACTTGAAATTTTTTGTGTTAGTTCTTAACATCCCCCTTAACATGTATACAAATTTTCAGCGGGGTCTAAAGCCTCTAACTATATTTTCAAAAAAAGTCATTTCTAGGGGGTGAGTTAGGGGTGTCTTCCGGGGATGTTATAAACTTGACATTTTTTGTGTTAGTTCTTAACATCCCCCTTAACATGTATACAAATTTTCAGCGAAGTCTAAAGCCTCTAACTATATTTTCAAAAAAAGTCATTTCTAGGGGGTGAGTTAGGGGTGTCTTCCGGGGATGTTATAAACTTGAAATTTTTTGTGTTAGTTCTTAACATCCCCCTTAACATGTATACAAATTTTCAGCGGGGTCTAAAGCCTCTAACTATATTTTCAAAAAAAGTCATTTCTAGGGGGTGAGTTAGGGGTGCCTTCCGGGGATGTTATAAACTTGAAATTTTTTGTGTTAGTTCTTAACATCCCCCTTAACATGTATACAAATTTTCAGCGGGGTCTAAAGCCTCTAATTATATTTTGAAAAAAAGTCATTTCTAGGGGGTGAGTTAGGGGTGTCTTCCGGGGATGTTATAAACTTGAAATTTTTTGTGTTAGTTCTTAACATCCCCCTTAACATGTATACAAATTTTCAGCGGGGTCTAAAGCCTCTAACTATATTTTCAAAAAAAGTCATTTCTAGGGGGTGAGTTAGGGGTGTCTTCCGGGGATGTTATAAACTTGAAATTTTTTGTGTTAGTTCTTAACATCCCCCTTAACATGTATACAAATTTTCAGCGGGGTCTAAAGCCTCTAACTATATTTTCAAAAAAAGTCATTTCTAGGGGGTGAGTTAGGGGTGTCTTCCGGGGATGTTATAAACTTGAAATTTTTTGTGTTAGTTCTTAACATCCCCCTTAACATGTATACAAATTTTCAGCGGGGTTTAAAGCCTCTAACTATATTTTCAAAAAAAGTCATTTCTAGGGGGTGAGTTAGGGGTGTCTTCCGGGGATGTTATAAACTTGAAATTTTTTGTGTCAGTTCTTAACATCCCCCTTAACGTGTATACAAATTTTCAGCGGGGTCTAAAGCCTCTAACTATATTTTCAAAAAAAGTCATTTCTAGGGGGTGAGTTAGGGGTGTCTTCCGGGGATGTTATAAACTTGAAATTTTTTGTGTTAGTTCTTAACATCCCCCTTAACATGTATACAAATTTTCAGCGGGGTCTAAAGCCTCTAACTATATTTTCAAAAAAAGTCATTTCTAGGGGGTGAGTTAGGGGTGTCTTCCGGGGATGTTATAAACTTGACATTTTTTGTGTTAGTTCTTAACATCCCCCTTAACATGTATACAAATTTTCAGCGAAGTCTAAAGCCTCTAACTATATTTTCAAAAAAAGTCATTTCTAGGGGGTGAGTTAGGGGTGTCTTCCGGGGATGTTATAAACTTGAAATTTTTTGTGTTAGTTCTTAACATCCCCCTTAACATGTATACAAATTTTCAGCGGGGTCTAAAGCCTCTAACTATATTTTCAAAAAAAGTCATTTCTAGGGGGTGAGTTAGGGGTGTCTTCCGGGGATGTTATAAACTTGAAATTTTTTGTGTTAGTTCTTAACATCCCCCTTAACATGTATACAAATTTTCAGCGGGGTCTAAAGCCTCTAACTATATTTTCAAAAAAAGTCATTTCTAGGGGGTGAGTTAGGGGTGTCTTCCGGGGATGTTATAAACTTGAAATTTTTTGTGTTAGTTCTTAACATCCCCCTTAACATGTATACAAATTTTCAGCGGGGTCTAAAGCCTCTAACTATATTTTCAAAAAAAGTCATTTCTAGGGGGTGAGTTAGGGGTGTCTTCCGGGGATGTTATAAACTTGAAATTTTTTGTGTTAGTTCTTAACATCACCCTTAACATGTATACAAATTTTCAGCGCGGTCTAAAGCCTCTAACTATATTTTCAAAAAAAATCATTTCTAGGGGGTGAGTTAGGGGTGCCTTCCGGGGATGTTATAAACTTGAAATTTTTTGTGTTAGTTCTTAACATCCCCCTTAACATGTATACAAATTTTCAGCGGGGTCTAAAGCCTCTAACTATATTTTCAAAAAAAGTCATTTCTAGGGGGTGAGTTAGGGGTGTCTTCCGGGGATGTTATAAACTTGAAATTTTTTGTGTTAGTTCTTAACATCACCCTTAACATGTATACAAATTTTCAGCGCGGTCTAAAGCCTCTAACTATATTTTCAAAAAAAATCATTTCTAGGGGGTGAGTTAGGGGTGTCTTCCGGGGATGTTATAAACTTGACATTTTTTGTGTTAGTTCTTAACATCCCCCTTAACATGTATACAAATTTTCAGCGAAGTCTAAAGCCTCTAACTATATTTTCAAAAAAAGTCATTTCTAGGGGGTGAGTTAGGGGTGTCTTCCGGGGATGTTATAAACTTGAAATTTTTTGTGTTAGTTCTTAACATCCCCCTTAACATGTATACAAATTTTCAGCGGGGTCTAAAGCCTCTAACTATATTTTCAAAAAAAGTCATTTCTAGGGGGTGAGTTAGGGGTGCCTTCCGGGGATGTTATAAACTTGAAATTTTTTGTGTTAGTTCTTAACATCCCCCTTAACATGTATACAAATTTTCAGCGGGGTCTAAAGCCTCTAATTATATTTTGAAAAAAAGTCATTTCTAGGGGGTGAGTTAGGGGTGTCTTCCGGGGATGTTATAAACTTGAAATTTTTTGTGTTAGTTCTTAACATCCCCCTTAACATGTATACAAATTTTCAGCGGGGTCTAAAGCCTCTAACTATATTTTCAAAAAAAGTCATTTCTAGGGGGTGAGTTAGGGGTGTCTTCCGGGGATGTTATAAACTTGAAATTTTTTGTGTTAGTTCTTAACATCCCCCTTAACATGTATACAAATTTTCAGCGGGGTCTAAAGCCTCTAACTATATTTTCAAAAAAAGTCATTTCTAGGGGGTGAGTTAGGGGTGTCTTCCGGGGATGTTATAAACTTGAAATTTTTTGTGTTAGTTCTTAACATCCCCCTTAACATGTATACAAATTTTCAGCGGGGTCTAAAGCCTCTAACTATATTTTCAAAAAAAGTCATTTCTAGGGGGTGAGTTAGGGGTGTCTTCCGGGGATGTTATAAACTTGAAATTTTTTGTGTTAGTTCTTAACATCCCCCTTAACATGTATACAAATTTTCAGCGGGGTCTAAAGCCTCTAACTATATTTTCAAAAAAAGTCATTTCTAGGGGGTGAGTTAGGGGTGTCTTCCGGGGATGTTATAAACTTGAAATTTTTTGTGTTAGTTCTTAACATCCCCCTTAACATGTATACAAATTTTCAGCGGGGTCTAAAGCCTCTAACTATATTTTCAAAAAAAGTCATTTCTAGGGGGTGAGTTAGGGGTGTCTTCCGGGGATGTTATAAACTTGAAATTTTTTGTGTTAGTTCTTAACATCCCCCTTAACATGTATACAAATTTTCAGCGGGGTCTAAAGCCTCTAACTATATTTTCAAAAAAAGTCATTTCTAGGGGGTGAGTTAGGGGTGTCTTCCGGGGATGTTATAAACTTGAAATTTTTTGTGTTAGTTCTTAACATCCCCCTTAACATGTATACAAATTTTCAGCGGGGTCTAAAGCCTCTAACTATATTTTCAAAAAAAGTCATTTCTAGGGGGTGAGTTAGGGGTGTCTTCCGGGGATGTTATAAACTTGAAATTTTTTGTGTTAGTTCTTAACATCACCCTTAACATGTATACAAATTTTCAGCGCGGTCTAAAGCCTCTAACTATATTTTCAAAAAAAATCATTTCTAGGGGGTGAGTTAGGGGTGCCTTCCGGGGATGTTATAAACTTGAAATTTTTTGTGTTAGTTCTTAACATCCCCCTTAACATGTATACAAATTTTCAGCGGGGTCTAAAGCCTCTAACTATATTTTCAAAAAAAGTCATTTCTAGGGGGTGAGTTAGGGGTGTCTTCCGGGGATGTTATAAACTTGAAATTTTTTGTGTTAGTTCTTAACATCACCCTTAACATGTATACAAATTTTCAGCGCGGTCTAAAGCCTCTAACTATATTTTCAAAAAAAATCATTTCTAGGGGGTGAGTTAGGGGTGCCTTCCGGGGATGTTATAAACTTGAAATTTTTTGTGTTAGTTCTTAACATCCCCCTTAACATGTATACAAATTTTCAGCGGGGTCTAAAGCCTCTAACTATATTTTCAAAAAAAGTCATTTCTAGGGGGTGAGTTAGGGGTGTCTTCCGGGGATGTTATAAACTTGAAATTTTTTGTGTTAGTTCTTAACATCCCCCTTAACATGTATACAAATTTTCAGCGGGGTCTAAAGCCTCTAACTATATTTTCAAAAGAAGTCATTTCTAGGGGGTGAGTTAGGGGTGCCTTCCGGGGATGTTATAAACTTGAAATTTTTTGTGTTAGTTCTTAACATCCCCCTTAACATGTATACAAATTTTCAGCGGGGTCTAAAGCCTCTAACTATATTTTCAAAAAAAGTCATTTGTAGGGAGTGAGTTAGGGGTGTCTTCCGGGGATGTTATAAACTTGAAATTTTTTGTGTTAGTTCTTAACATCCCCCTTAACATGTATACAAATTTTCAGCGGGGTCTAAAGCCTCTAACTATATTTTCAAAAAAAGTCATTTCTAGGGGGTGAGTTAGGGGTGTCTTCCGGGGATGTTATAAACTTGAAATTTTTTGTGTTAGTTCTTAACATCCCCCTTAACATGTATACAAATTTTCAGCGGGGTCTAAAGCCTCTAACTATATTTTCAAAAGAAGTCATTTCTAGGGGGTGAGTTAGGGGTGCCTTCCGGGGATGTTATAAACTTGAAATTTTTTGTGTTAGTTCTTAACATCCCCCTTAACATGTATACAAATTTTCAGCGGGGTCTAAAGCCTCTAACTATATTTTCAAAAAAAGTCATTTCTATGGGGTGAGTTAGGGGTGTCTTCCGGGGATGTTATAAACTTGAAATTTTTTGTGTTAGTTCTTAACATCCCCCTTAACATGTATACAAATTTTCAGCGGGGTCTAAAGCCTCTAACTATATTTTCAAAAGAAGTCATTTCTAGGGGGTGAGTTAGGGGTGCCTTCCGGGGATGTTATAAACTTGAAATTTTTTGTGTTAGTTCTTAACATCCCCCTTAACATGTATACAAATTTTCAGCGGGGTCTAAAGCCTCTAACTATATTTTCGAAAAAAGTCATTTCTAGGGGGTGAGTTAGGGGTGTCTTCCGGGGATGTTATAAACTTGAAATTTTTTGTGTTAGTTCTTAACATCCCCCTTAACATGTATACAAATTTTCAGCGGGGTCTAAAGCCTCTAACTATATTTTCGAAAAAAATCATTTCTAGGGGGTGAGTTAGGGGTGCGTTTATAATTCGGGGCTAATAATTTAGGGTTGATAGTTTTCGAAGCCTCCACTGTCTGTCCGGTATCAAAATATAATTATTTACTTTGTTTTTAACGTCCAAACGTCCGATTCTAAATTTAATTTTTTTTTTCCGAAATCGTTCATTTGAACGTTCGGAACTTCAGGCACATAAAACAACAACTTCCATACAATAACGGAAAGGAAAAAACAAATCGTCACTCTGGTACCAGTCGATGATTCCTGATTTTCTCACAACGCACAAATTCACAAGATAATACTTACGTGATATCAAAGTAATTAAGTCAATATTATTAGTAATAATGGTGTGTAACATACGTAAAAGTGTAAAGAGTACAATTTTAAGTAGGTAATATAATTGGTTGAGATAAATAATTAGTATATACTGAGTAAATATCTGGGGGGAATATTGATATAATTATCAATTGGAATGTAAATTAGGTGACTACCAAAACTAGGGTACAATACCAAAACAAAAAAACGAACTTACTCAACTTTTCCCCAACTGATAACATACGTCAAGCTTACCAAAAACTTCAGTGCTCCGTCAAGGCGGGAACGCCGGTTGAACGTCCTTCCGAGTCTTGTTAGGTGGTTGGCCCTCGGATGAAACTGTGTTGGAATCTTCGCTACAGTCTGAACTATGGCCACTGTTACATTCAATTTCAGATAACGATACAAACACAACGATATGGTTGTAATCTTCTAGCTGTTGAAAATGATGTCACTGTTTGACTGTGACGACGCAACTTAATATTGGTGCAATCGTTACTATTTGTCGGAAGATAACCTAATACATCGGCAGAGAGGTTCTCTTGATTAGGTGGTATCCAAAAATGGTTGCTCCTAAAAGTGCATCTTTTACCCCCTTAATATCAGAGGTCAGCTTATCTCCTCTCCTTAAACACACATTGGGCTTAGAGTTTTGCTGCTTCTTTGAGTTTATCAATTTCAAAACTACTATTTGGAATAAAGAAACAACGTTCCGATTCTTCAATCGGAATAACAGAGACAAAATTCTGAAATCTTTGGCTAAATAAAAGAAGTAAAATTCTGAAAATCTTTGGCTATTAACGATTCCTTGGACACTGCTAATCTATAGAGATATGTTCGTGCCTTGGCACTAAAACGACAATCAAACGTATCAGGAAGTTGAATTGTTTTTATAACTCGTATAGCAAGCCCTCGTCTAACAAGTTCTCTGTTTACAATTCGGGTTACACCGGTTGATGAATACCACGTTCCGCTAGGTCTTCCTAAATCAACATGTACAGATGAATCTAGAGCGTGCACACCGGAATCTGTTCTGCTGGATAATTCCACTTCTATAGGATTAACTGGGTTTAGTTTTCCTAAAGCGATTTCATGACTTCCTTGAACAGTTCTCGTATCGGGTTTTAACTCCTGAGCCTTAATTATAGTTTTCTGAAAAAAAATCCCTCAAATTCTTGACAGACGTATCCAAAAAACTATCTTTTTTTTCCATTTTTCACCCAGAACAAAAACTATTTTTCTTCGACTACTTGAATTTAAAAAAGTTTTCCCCAAATTTTTTGTGTGTAGTAATTTTATTAATGAAGCCTGAAATTTCCGATAGATGGGGGACCATCAAAAGGGGGAAACTTTCGGTAAATAACCGACCGTTACATACCCTCGGGTCCACAAGGCCGACTTGCGAGGCAGTGAGGAGCCGAAAAAAACGGAAGGTTTCTCAGCCGTAAGACAGTGTTTGGCGCCAATGTGTGGCTCGTCTTACACCCTGAGATTCAGAGTCTCATGCCACAGCTGCAGAGCTATACGAGTATTTAGTATATAAGGCTTTGCCAAAAAAATCGGTGAGAATTTAGTCGTGCTGTCAAAATTAAAATTTTGAGAGATGGACAGTCTGACGAGTCTCCTGGAGGGTAAGTCTGGAGTTGTAGGGATCCGGCGGCAGGCAATACCACATTGCCTTTGACATTCCCCGGTGGATCGCCAGGACAACCATTCGCCGAGAGTTGTTCCCCCAGACTGACCGAAAAGCAAGGAGATGTACCATCCGCTAGGGAAGCTACCTAAGCGGATTAAGGCACCCTATTAATAACCGGTGAAGCCGGCGAGATGCCTTCTTAGGGCTACTCCGAGGAGCGCTTGCTTCGAGGACAATCAGGGTCGTAGGTCTTTGGCGTGATAAACGCCTATGCTTTTACCAGCCAAATCCTCCAGCTCGTACAAGCTAGTTCCAATTTTTGTCGGTATCCGGGCTTTCACAAACCTCGGTGCCAATTTGGCACTGAAGCGACCAGCTCAGTTACTCGCGCAGAAGGTTCTTCGGTATACCTCATCCCCAGGTCGAAAACTGCTCACTCGGCAACGTAAGTTGTATCGAGTAGTATGCCTGGTATGCGCAGCGGCTAAATTTAGCGCTACTCGTTCACGCAGCGCTACTCGTTCATCTGCAATTTGTCCGTCAAGGGCAAGAAAGCGATGTCACCTTCCTGGAAAACGTTCAGTTTCTTCAGGACTGGATAAGCTGATCCGTGCAGGATCATATGGCTACCAAAAAGGGCCTGATACGGTGACATGCCTATTGCCTCGTGGTGGGCGCTACGAAGAGCACATTCGATGGACGAGAGATTTCTATCCCACTCACGCTGATCCTCCTTTAAATACGCTCTGATGGCGGCTAATACCGATCGATTCACCCGCTCGGAAGCGTTAGGGTAAGGCGAATATACGGCTGTGCGCACATGTCGCACGCCGTAATCGGATAACAATTTAGCAAACTCTTTGGATATGATTTTGTCGACCATTGTCGGAGAAGATGGTTTCCGGAACTCCAAAGGTGTGAAAAATAGTTTGCTCGAGGAACTTGACGGCTACCGCCGCACACTGTATTAAAATCTAAATCTAGCGGAACTTAATTAAAAATTAAATGTGCTCCTATCTAAATGAAACCGAATTTACTTTGTAGCTTTGTATATTTATATTTATTAGTAAAACAAATAAACGCATTGGAAACACAGATTGTCATAGGGGAAGCCCCTAAAAGTGGCCTGAGCGCATAGCTTCGTGTGGTCTCGTTTAATCAACAATTAGGTTACGAATGTAAAATATTTTTTTGCTGCATTGTTTAAAACCCTAAGTTGAAAATTTATTTTATTGTTGTTTGTTGTGTCCTTGAGCAATCGAGAAATGTATGTTTGAAGATTTATTCACTTAAATATTTGTAGAGAATTTGCTTTTTACTGGTCCGTTCCCAAAAATATTTCTTTATTCCGATTCTTAAATTCATACTGAGTTTTAAAAATGTATCCGCATGTATCCACCTTATTTTTACTTCTAAACTCTTTTATGGTTAATACTCCTTAGAATACAGTTGTCATTTCTTGCCCATATTTGCCCCCGATTTGCATTAGATATAAGCACATTTATTTTTTAATTAAGTTTCGCTGGATTTAACTTTTAATACAGTGTGCGCCGTAGTCTCCGCGGACACGGGGTGCAGGAATGCAAACTTGGTGAAGGCATCCAACACGACAAACACTGCCGTGTGGCCTTTCCTCGACCGGGTGTAAGGACCTAAGAAGTCTATGTACAAAAATTGGAATGGCTTCGACGCATCCATGGGGTTGCGCATTGGTGGTCGACGTACTGAACTGGGGCTTTGGTGGTCTTGCAGACCTCACAGTGGGTGATGAATTCCCGCACCTACTTGGACATAACTGGCCAAAAGTATTTAACTCTCAGACGGGTTAGAGTCTTCCCTATTCCACCATGCGATGTTTGGGGAGGCAAGTGAGCCGACTCGATGAGAGGCGTGGTCAGTTCCGTTGGGACCCACAACTTCCATGTTAGGTCGTCAGCAACGGAGTCTCCAGTACGTGGGGAGGTACGCTGGAATACGTACCCATCTTCAACTCGCAGGTCTGGTAACTGCGGTGAGGCTTGCCTGATTCGTTCAACCAGACGAAGATAGTCAGGGGATTTGAAGGACGTGGCATTTAAGTCCACGTCGAAGCACAGGGACAGATCGTCAACGCAATCCATGCGTGACAAGGCATCGGTAACCACATTGTGGGTGCCTTTACGGTGTTCGATCGTAAAATCGAACCCCTGAAGCTTAAGACTCCACCGGGCTAAACGTCCGTTGAGCTCCTTCTGGCCCATGAGCCTCTTCAGACTTGCATGGTCAGTAATGACTGTGAAAGCATGTCCCCCCACATAAGCTCTAAACTTTTTTATACTCAGAACGGCTGCGTAGCACTCGAGCTCAGTAATGGTGTAGTTTCGCTGTGCTCCGTTCAATTTCTTGGACATATAAGCAATCGGATGTTCTCCTCCTTCCATGTCCTTTTGAAAGAGCACACTACCTACACCAGTCCTGCTGGCATCGCACTGAATATAAAAAGGTTTAGAAAAATCTGGAGTGACTAGAAGAGGAGCTTCCGTCATCAGCTTTTTCAAAGTCTCTAACGCCTGCTGGGCCTCATCATTCCAACTAAAAGTTTTTGTCTTCAAACAATCCGTGATTGAAGAAGCCACGCTAGCATAATTGGGGATGAAACGCTGATACCATCCGGTCATACCCAAGAACCTTCTAGTCTGCTTATGAGACTTCGGAGTCGGGAATTCCGTAATGGCCATCACCTTGGTAGGATCCGTTTTCACTGTCCCATCACCAATTATGAAGCCGAGATACTTGACTTCAGTCACGCAAAATTTGCTTTTAGCCAGATAGAGTGTTAACCCCGCACAACGGAGACAGCTGGCGACTTCGTCCAACAGCTTTAAGTGGGAGTCAAAGTCAGGTGAAACTATGAGCAGGTCGTCCAGATAGACAAAGACGTTCTCACGTAAATGTCCAGGAATGCTTTTGTCCATCAAGCGACACATGCGCTGTGGGGCATTACACAAGCCGAAAGGCATAACTGTAAACTGGTACAGGGGACTACCGGGGACAGTGAAAGCTGTCCGCTCTCGCGACTTCACCTCTAATGGAATTTGCCAGAAAGCATCCTTAAGGTCCAAACTCGTGATGAACTTGGTGTCTTGAAGACGACCAAGAAGACCATCGATGTGTGGAAGGGGATAGGCGTCTTTGACCGTGACACTGTTGACCTTGCGAGAGTCAAGACACAGGCGGACCTTACCTGGTTTTCGAACTAACACCACTGGAGAATTCCAGGGACTGTTCGATGGCTCAATCACCCCCAGAGCCAACATTCTGTCCAACTCGCCATACATCAAATGTTGAATAGCGGGTGAGACAGGATAATGCCTCTGCTTAATGGGAACTGAGTCACAAGTGTCGATCGTGTGTTCTTCCAGGTGGGTCTTTCCCAGTCCTAAGACATCGAAGGAGGGAAACCTGGCCTTGAGCTGCTCCAACTGCTCGCTTTGCAAGGGCGTGAAGTCGTGCATGTTAGCAGATGCAGTGGGAGCGTTTAACTCGCAGACTAAATGGGGAGCGATGCTGAATAGTTTCCAGAAATCGATCCCTAGATACAGTCTCTGGCTGAGACTGGGCACCACATAGATGGCCATATCACGGGTCCGTCCTCCACAGGAGACCGGGACCCGGATATAACCGCAAATTCTTTGTGAAGCCCCGTCAGCAGTTTGCAACGCAGTGTGCAAAGTGGAGACTGTCACTTCGGGATGATTGGCCAGAAAGGATTCAGCATCTCTTCCCAGACAGCTGATACTAGCGCCACTGTCCAATAAACCATTCACCTCCTCATTAAGTAAGGTGACCTTAGTAAAAGGACGAGGATCTGACAAGTCAGAGATGAAAGCAGAAACAAGTTTCTGCGAAATATGTCGCTTCTCCTTAGCTCGTACCCTAATTTGTGAAGGGGTATGCTGGGAATGCAGGGAGTCCACCAAAGGGGGCTCCGAAAAAATGCGGGCACGAGTGGAGATATATCTCTTCCAACGGGAAATAAATGAAAGTCTGACCTCCTCGGAGGGAAAAGACGGAAGAGCATCAGTTGACGTGAAGTCGCTGACGGAAGACGTAGTAATGGGGTTTGAAATGGTCGGGGAAATGACGGGCGAGCTTAGCTTGGGCGCGGACTCCCGTACGGTCTCGCACCCCGGCTCCGGTTTCCCTGGCAGGTGGGACATACAGGTGTCATGACTCCTGGCTTGCCACACTTGTAGCAAAACAGGCCACGAGTCTCAGATGGGCAGTCCATAAAAGGATGACCCTGTTGCTGGCAATTCCAACAACGGAAAGGTCGTGGGCTCGTCGGGAACTGACGTGGTGCTGTCATCTCCTCCACTCCTTGCGACGACACATCCGGGGTTAAAGAGCTACGCTGGTCCATCGGCTGGTAGTCAACTTCATGAACTTGTCGGTCGGGCCTACGTTCTAAGCGTTTCTGCTTCTGCCAGCGTTCAACTCGTATACAAGTTTCACGAAGTTGTGGCATACTGGTGAAGCTGTGGCCTATCACTGCCGAACCCAAGGGGACATTCAAGTTCCGGACTACCATTCCTACCAAACGGGACTCCGCCATGGGAACAGCCATCCGGTTGTGCAAGGACAAAAGCTGGGCGGTAAAGTCATCGAAGTTCTGGTGTTGTTGTTTGCAGTCCATCATTTGTTGAATGATTTCTTCATCCGACTCCCGGCTTCGGAAATATCTAATGAACTGGGCTTTGACGGTTTCCCAATCGGGGTCCGGGAATTGGCGTCTAAACTGGGACCAGTACCAATCCGCAGCACGGCCAAACAACAATGCCGAGAGGTTACGGCAGACTTCCGATCGCCTGATCCCCTCATCGTGAGCCCTCAGCTCCACCCGGAACAAAAATTCCTCCGCCGACAGCATATTGTCATCGCCGGAGAATTTAATGTTCCAGGACGTAACCGGAGACTTGCGATGATAGGTGCCGGACGACAAGTCTATCCTACCTTCGTTACGCACTGGCTCGACTGGGGAGAAGTAATGATCCGTAGCTGTTGCCACCGGACACTCAGCAGCTCGTTGTTGGGCCCGGAGCGCCTCGAGTTCCTGTCGAATTTGTTGTAATTGCTCCACGAGCTCCGGGGTAGTTGCCTCGGGAGGGGAAATCTCTTCCGAGACGGTTTGAGAACCGCCCGGAATATCGCTTCCATCAGAAGCGGGGCGGTGTTCTTTCCACTTCGAAGTTCCATTTATCCAACGATATTACTCAGAATTCCAACCAACCAAATAATCAGTAGGTCGGTTTTTATTTTTTATAACGAGTTCGTGCCGTCAACGTGCAAGCAACGAAAGTTCTAATAAAACAAATAATACGCCACAAATCACTGGGACTAAATCACTTCGTAACAACAACGGTAAACAACACTTAGCAACGTCTTGCTCCAACTTTAAGTGAGCTCTCCTCAACAACAAAGGTACGTAGTAAACAACTTACGACAAAAATTAGTACCACTAATGTAACTGAATCTATCCCACAAAGAAATTACCACGAATTCAAAAGAAACAATTTAATTGTTATGCCGGTGTGCTATAACTACGTTGTAAACATTACAATTGACAAGTCCTTGCAATTAACACTCTACAGTTGGTAATAATGATTCTAATAGGTTGGTTCAGGTAAATGTGTGTTGTTAATAATATTCTTCAAGTTACCAGGATGGTTGGAAAAAAAATCTCTCTCCCCAGGACTCTCGGTGGCCGATGTCATCCGTGCCAGTCGGTGGTAGCTATGAGACGCAGCCAACACCGAGTGTCATCGACAACGCCGGAGGCAAGGTCCACAACTACACGAACGACATGAAGAGTATACCACCACGTAAAAAGAAACGGAAATCTTCTTCACAAATAATAAAAATTTAGATTTAATCCGCTGTACAACCACAACTGAGCTACACTACGGAAAATCAATCAGCAGTAGGGACAGACGGGATTCGAGAGAAATAAATAAAAGCACAAGGAAGGAGCCGGATGTCCCTCAAAAAAATCCGCAGGGCGCAGGTGATTAGCCGGACGGTTAAGCCTGTGCGGCCTCCTAGAGGTTCACCTGAAGTGACCCCAACCCTTACCATATTTCGACCACAGGTCTAAAGTGAAAGAAAAGAAAAGAATTTGAGGGGACTGAATGGATTAAAGATGTCCACAGGGCGCAGGGGCAGGCGATACCACGCCTGGTACCACAGCCGGTTAAGTCTGAGTAACAACTCAAACGTCCATCAGTAAAAAAAATTTAATGAAGATCCTGTATGACGCCTGATACTAGAGACTACGAGCAAAAAAAAACAGGACAAAAGAACTCCAGACTCAGCCTTCACCCACGGCCAAGCGGTCATACGCTTGTTAGCCAGCGGTGACGGTAAGCCTAGTTCAAAGATGCCTAAAGCGAAGAAGATAACAGGGTACGGGACAATCTAAAAGTGAAACCAAATCAAAATTCACACTGAATTTAGAGAATCAAGATGAATCTGAAAAAACGAGGCATTGGTGGTGAACCCTAGAGAAAGATAATTTTAATACCCCGAAATTTAATATTGATAATTTGTTCGCCAAAACGTTGGGCGCCATTTATGTACCGGCACAATGGAGCTCCTTGCTGGTGACAGCAAGGCTACTGCCATCATGCTTGGGTAGACATAAAAATTTTGAAAGACAATCATCCTCCCTAGTTCCGAAATAGTGATAGGGGGTGATAAGCCGGTCACACGGTGGTGAACCCTAGAGAAAGATAATTTTAATACGCCGAAATTTAATATTGATAATTTGTTCGCCAAAACGTTGGGCGCCATTTATGTACCGGCACAATGGAGCTCCTTGCTGGTGACAGCAAGGCTACTGCCATCATGCTTGGGTAGACATAAAAATTTTGAAAGACAATCATCCTCCCTAGTTCCGAAATAGTGATAGGGGGTGATAAGCCGGTCACACGGTATACGCTAGCTCGACGGTAGGGGTCGTGGGGGTGTGACCGGACCGCTACATATATGATTCACTACTTACCTATTAGTCAAAAGGGAGATTTCTTCATACCGTTCTTGTCCTAGGTTAGCCAAAGGTATTCATCGCTGGAAGTTCCCAACGACCTGGTGGACCTGTAAATGTTCAACCCGACTTCGAGAGAACCCTAGAGAGAAAACACCACCCAACCATCCTGGATAAATTACCTCCTTAAGCTGTCATGCCTAGTAATACTCGTGGAGTTAAAGAATTGATAACAAATGTATTGTATATTAATTTACAGCACAATATGTATAATAAAATTTAAGTAACACCAGAATAAAGAGTTGAATTAATTATGATATAAGTGTAAATCAAAAGTAAACTTACAATACAGGTAATGTGGATGCAAGCACCCATTACCACAAAACAACAACTTCCATACAATAACGGAAAGGAAAAAAACAAATCGTCGCTCTGGTACCAGTCGATGATTCCTGATTTTCTCACAACGCACAAATTCACAAGATAATCCTTACGTGATATCAAAGTAATTAAGTCAATATTATTAGTAATAATGGTGTGTAACATACGTAAAAGTGTAAAGAGTACAATTTTAAGTGGGTAATATAATTGGTTGCGATAAATAATTAGTATATACTGAGTAAATATCTGGGGGGAATATTGATATAATTAACAATTGGAATGTAAATTAGGTGACTACCAAAACTAGGGTACAATACCAAAACAAAAAAACGAACTTACTCAACTTTTCCCCAACTGATAACATACGTCAAGCTTACCAAAAACTTCAGTGGTCCGTCAAGGCGGGAACGCCCGTTGAACGTCCTTCCGAGTCTTGTTAGGCGGTTGGCCCTCGGATGAAACTGTGTTGGAATCTTCGCTACAGTCTGAACTATGGCCACTGTTACATTCAATTTCAGATAACGATACAAACACAACGATATGGTTGTGATCTTCTAGCTGTTGAAAATGATGTCACTGTTTGACTGTGACTACGCAACTTAATATTGGTGCAATCGTTACTATTTGTCGGAAGATAACCTAATACATCGGCAGAGAGGTTCTCTTGATTAGGTGGTATCCAAAAATGGTTGCTCCTAAAAGTGCATCTTTTACCCCCTTAATATCAGAGGTCAGCTTATCTCCTATCCTTAAACACTCATTGGGCTTAGAGTTTTGCTGCTTCTTTGAGTTTATCAATTTCAAAACTACTATTTCGAATAAAGAAACAACGTTCCGATTCTTCAATCGGAATAACAGAGACAAAATTCTGAAATCTTTGGCTAAATAAAAGAAGTAAAATTCTGAAAATCTTTGGCTATTAACGATTCCTTGGACACTGCTAATCTATAGAGATATGTTCGTGCCTTGGCACTAAAACGACAATCAAACGTATCAGGAAGTTGAATTGTTTTCATAACTCGTGTAGCAAGCCCTCGTCTAGCAAGTTCTCTGTTTACAATTCGGGTTACACCGGTTGATGAATACCACGTTCCGCTAGGTCTTCCTAAATCAACATGTACAGATGAATCTAGAGCGTACACACCGGAATCTGTTCTGCTGGATAATTCCACTTCTATAGGATTAACTGGGTTTAGTTTTCCTAAAGCGATTTCAAGACTTCCTTGAACAGTTCTCGTATCGGGTTTTAACTCCTGAGCCTTAATTATAGTTTTCTGAAAAAAACATCCCTCAAATTCGTGACAGACGTATCCAAAAAACTATCTTTTTTTCCATTTTTCACCCAGAACAAAAACTATTTTTCTTCGACTACTTGAATTTAAAAAAGTTTTCCCCAAATTTTTTGTGTGAAGTAATTTTATTAATGAAGCCTGAAATTTCCGATAGATGGGGGACCATCAAAAGGGGGAAACTTTCGGTAAATAACAGACCGTTACACTTTCTTTGCTTCTCGCAAGAAACCGATGTGGGCGCATCAGTCGGATGCAAGTCGTACACAGTGAGTTTTTTTACCACATGATTTTATACATTTTTATAAGCTTAAATTCAAAATGGCGTCATCCCCACCTTCTTGCTAAACTTACATTAAAGGGAAACGCGTTTTATTCTATATCCATGGAAAACAGCATCAATATATCTTTGGAACGTTTGTTTGGCGTTCTTGAGACCAACCGGCGTAACCAAGTATAGTCCGCATGCAGTAGTGATAGCTGTCTTTTTAATGCCCTCTTCATGCATCAGGGGCGGATCCAGCCCTCAAAAAAGGTTGTGGTCACAGCCACCCGAAAATCGGCCAAGTGCGAGTCGGAGTATGAACTCGCTCATGATCGTTATAGTGCAATCCTACAAAGGAGATGTTTACAAAATATATGGCGCCTTGACCAAGATTTTGTACAGTGTAGTTCCACGTGGGCAAAGCCGTGGGGCAAACACTAGTAGGTAAATCGATTGCGTAGGTCAAGCAGCATTAGATGTCGTTAGTGCTTAGTTAGGGACTGCTTGGTAAAACAACACCGGCGTTTGCAATCGTCTATGCCGATGCGGATGCATTTATAAATTATTTTTCTCAGGTTTGAATAGACTAGGATTATCAATATTTTCGCTAAATTGGCAAAGAATAGGTGCGAACGTACGAGATTTAGATGACGAAGTTGTAAAAAAAATGAATGTATTACTTTTACGAGAAACTTGGATGAAAAATGAAGAATATGATGAGGACTCCGCTAATGTTTTACCATCTCATACAGATATACAAAAACGCCGTCACTTAGTCACGATAAATCACCATGAAATGTGTGTAGGCAGATCTATGACAGAAAAAGGGCAGATGAATTTGATGGTAGCAGCGCCGGCCCTATCCCTTGATCAGGGTAGAGCGAGATTGACTTTCGGCGCCCTTAAGCCTGAACTATAATAAACGTAGTTTGACGTACGTTTTTAACGAACATGCACGTACGTATCTGTCACCGTAGACCTTGACGTACAATCGGCTATAATAATCGCCGATGAATTTGAATTTGAGTCTGAATACAACAAGTATTTTACGATTTTGACATTACAACGCCGTCAACTGGGATCCAGGTCCCATAAGACGGCGTTATACTACGTTTAACGAAACATTAACGAAAACAAGTACCCGTGATGTACGTTTATTATAGTCAATCATTCATTTTCATCATAGAGCCCTGGGAACATAGGGATTGACGTACGTTCTTTCACGTCTATTATAGTTCCGGCTTTAGGCTACTTAATCTCTCCGATCCGACTATCGGATCCGGCTGTCGTATACGATTATCAGCTCAAACCGAAAACTTGAACCGATAAATCGAAGTAGAGCCTGATAGAGTGAAAACATTTTTTATCATTCTAATTGTAGGCCTCAAAGAGCTCTATCTAAATATTTAAGTTTGTCTAACTGAATCGTAATCGTACGAAACTTTCTTTTTGGTCAGATTTTCGGGCATAGCGTTACCTGTAGTGCGAGCAATATTAGGGATTTAAATAGAGCTCTTTGAGGAGTTCAAATAGAATGGTAAAAAAGTTTCACTCTATCGGGAGTATATTTTTTCCGATTAGGTTTTCGAAACGAAAGAAAAAATGGTTAATAATGGATTAATTACCTAAAAAACAAGCCTTAATATGTTGCTCTACGATAATCGGTATAGCAGTTATAAAAGTTTAAGTATATTAAAAACTTTTCAAAACGTAACCCTGTATCTGGGCGGAAAATAGCAAAAAAACACACGAAAGGAGACAAAATTCCAAAATGGCTGAAAATTGGTTCACAGCTTCCTTGGGACTTTTTAAGAAAACAATTTCGGAATCACAAAAAAACATGGCCGCCGGAGATATCTTTTTTTGGCAAAAAAATCACTCAAAAACTGATTTTTTCGAAATTTTTTTTAGATCAGTCAATACGAAACGTTATCGCCTACAAAAAGCCCTCTTGTCATTTTTTCGAAAATCTAACCCTTTCGAAGATATTCAAGGTATTTTTTGGCCGAAAAGTGATTTTTGGAAACTTTGACTTTGATTTTCAGCCATTTTGGAATTTTGTCTCTTTAAAATGCTAATTTACCCTCACTATTAGTGGATAGTGTCGATAGCCCCCTCCCTTTTTTCTCCAAATACTCCCGGGAATCACCCCTTAACCGATTAACATTTAAGTCTGAAACACCCTGTATACAGCAGCGGCTCTTTTGAGGATCATATCAATGTTAGTCGAGTCGCCACGATAAAAACATAGCACAGCCATTTTTAATGTTGCTGATGTTCGTCTCAAGCCGAAATGCATTTATTCAATTTTTTAGGGCCCCGAAGTGTGCAATTTTGAGCTGCACAGTGGACACCAAATTTTGCAAAATTAATGACCTGTTTGGCGCTTTTTTTGGGAAAAGTGGGAAAATGTTATGGGCGAAGTTCTGCATAGGCGCCAAAGTTTCCGGCACTGCAAAATCGACGCGAACGAGATTGCCGGCGAAAGCTAATGTTAAATAAATAATAATTGCCAAATTTTTCAAAAATCAACTTTTATTGCAAATGGCGCCATCAAAATTTTATTTTTCGCTCGAAATTGTTTTTCACATTCATTTGGGCGCCCCTTGTCCTGGCGCCTAGAGCGACCGCTCCGCTCGCTCTACCCTAGGGCCGGCACTGGATGGTAGTTATTTATGTATCGCCGCATAAAACTTTCGCGAAATAATCCATTCATACATGACAATCTCCACTTCTGAAGGTTCAATTTTACTAGGTCAAAACTTCAACGAAATCCCCATGATTTGAGTGGCGATTTCAATATTATTTTTTCATTAGATACTAGGTTCGAACTTTGTGGATGAAGGGGAAAGTGGGGATGATGAGAGGTACTACCCCACTTCTCCCTTCATCTACAAAGCTCGTGAGGAAAGTTCTTAGGAGCCAAGCTTCTAAACAGACCCAATATTGACAAAAGTACCACGACATATGGAACCTCACTTGATGCAGTTTTTACGCAATTTTTAGACAAGTTTCAATCGAAAATATTTCAGCTATCATAAAACCTTTGTTCGTTTTATAGGTTTTAATGTAAATAGGAATTCATAAATATTGATATTTTCAAATTGTACTTGTATCAAGTCCCTCGGTAGGCTCGTCACTATACTCCCTGCATCTGTCGTTGGCCTTACTTTTCTGAAAGCGTACTATAGGTATATCCAACAGATCTCCACTATATCAAGCATATTGTTAGCTGGTTAATATTTTAATACTTGTGGCAGTTGTTGGGTAAGAAAGTTTTACTTGTAAAGTGTGGTCTTAAGCACACTCATATTTTTTTTATTTTATTAAGCATTGGATAAAATATCATCGGCCTATCAATCTCAATACACCGTAAAAGTGTGACGTCATAAGTCTATTAGGGTTGTGGGCATGCCCATCGTGCCCACAACGGTGGATCCGCCCTTGTCATGCATTGGTATTTGATAGTAGGCTCTTTCTAAGTCCAAAGTTGAAAACACAGATTTTCCGTGAAAGAGTGGAAAAAGGGTTTGAATTAATGGTGATGGATACTTGTCAGGCTGAGAAATCGCGTTGAGTTTTTGGTAATCACCACAAAATTTTCAACTAGAGTCCTTTTTTGGTACCACATGGATTGGAGTGGCCCAAGGGCTGCTTGCCGGCCTGATGATGCCTTTGTCGAGGCAGTGTTGTATTTCGGACTTGGCAGCAGCAGCTTTAGCACCAGCCAGTGTCTCCATGTACACGGTAATTACCGTAGATGCACCGTAATCTGGTCTTTATCTACCGTCAAGGTAATAATGTATTACCGTGTCATATATCACCGTATTCTTCTTCTAAAATGGCGCTACAGTCCTTGTAGGACTCGGGCCTCTCGAAGTCTCCTCTTCCTGTCGTCTCTACGCCTTGCTAGCTCTCTCCAATTTGTTATATGAAGTTTCCGTATATCTGCTAGCACGTCATCCATCCACCTATTTTTTCGTCGTCCTACTCTTCTCCTTCCTGATATCACCGTATTACCATTATAAATTACGTTGTTTTAAATATTTCATCATGTACTGCGTAAAACGAATCTCAGTCAGTCAACTTAACAAATTTTGTAATGGCAGCACTGCTCCTGGTTGCTGAGAATCCCAGGGGAATCCCTTTCCACTGGTCCAGCCGACTCACTCTTTCTCCACTCACACATAAATAAAACTACCAACAATAGTCCAGTAAGTGAGGGTTTTTACCTACAAAAACTATTAACAGGCTACAAAGGTATAAAAAAAATAGGAAATTTTCCGTAGAATTCAATGAACTATTTTTAAAACAAATGACGCGCTTGCGTCCTTTTCAAAATGGCGCCCAAAGTTAGCGAAAAACAGTTTTTTACGTTTAAAAAAGAAACTTGGTGTTGTACAAAAAAAAATTTAATGGCAAAGTTGTGTAACTCTTTAATACGGATCGAACTGCCGTGGTCCGGTCTCAAAATATTGCAAACTCAATTAGTAATTGCAAAAAAACCGCTAAAAATCGCTATTTTTTTAAATACCTGTAGCTCCGTGAAAAGACTATATTTTTTAACGAACCACGGTGAAAGCGTAGTTCAATGTAAGTCGAATAAGAGCGTTTTTACAGATTTGCAAAATATTGCAAGATTTTTGCAAAATTCGATTTTTTCGAAAAAAACGCGTTTTTTTCAATGTCCAATAGCTCATACAGGCCATCATATTTTTACACCCTACCGGTACCAAAATTTTCTTTAACAGTTGCGCTTACATGTGCAATTAATGCGCATATCAAAAAATGATCCCTAATATGTGCAAAATCAGTCAAAAGATCGATATTTTTTTATACCCCAAAAAACCATGAATATATTTGTGATTTTTAATTACATTGGAATGCCATCATTGCCAATCGAAAGCTGACATTTTTCTACAAATTTACAAAAAAAAATGTTTGCTCTCCGACCTTCTTGAGCCGAGATAATTTTTTTTTTTTGAAAAAAATCGTGTGGCGCCATCTTTTGAGATAAGTCGCTGAAATTTGCAGGGGTCACTGCTGAATACTTATGTTTCCAATAAAAAGTTCCCGCAACTTTATCGGCCGTTGCTGAGTATTGTAAAATCAATTAAACTCGCAGCTCTATGCTGCGGCGCGCATTAGCTAGCGCTATAGTCCGGTCAAAATAGACGAAAAAAGCTCAAGATGGGTGATAATTCGGAAGTTGCTGAAAATTGAGCCCTTACAAATATCATTATAAATAAAATGTTGAATCCCCCATCGATCGATCGGTGCCAAATATTTTTATTCAAGGTCAAAAGGTCAAAATATCAGTTTTTGGCAAATATCTGCTAAACGGTAAGTTTTATCACAAAAAAGTTTCCACAAAGTTTGTAGATTATGCGATTATCCACAAAAATAGATATTATACATTTTCCTGTACAAATTGCCATTCATGAGATATCGGCGTTTTAAAGATTTAAAATACTCATATGCACTCATTCGCGACTTGTATAGGCATCAGACGTTCAATAAGTCCTTTGTTTGACTACCAGGAATCACCCCTGATAATATTAGCCACGTAGAAAGGATTTATTGAACGTCTGATGCCTATACAAGTCGCGAATGAGTGCATATGAGTATTTTAAATCTTTAAAACGCCGATATCTCATGAATGGCAATTTGTACAGGAAAATGTATAATATCTATTTTTGTGGATAATCGCATAATCTACAAACTTTGTGGAAACTTTTTTGTGATAAAACTTACCGTTTAGCAGATATTTGCCAAAAACTGATATTTTGACCTTTTGACCTTGAATAAAAATATTTGGCACCGATCGATCGATGGGGGATTCAACATTTTATTTATAATGATATTTGTAAGGGCTCAATTTTCAGCAACTTCCGAATTATCACCCATCTTGAGCTTTTTTCGTCTATTTTGACCGGACTATAGCGCTAGCTAATGCGCGCCGCAGCATAGAGCTGCGAGTTTAATTGATTTTACAATACTCAGCAACGGCCGATAAAGTTGCGGGAACTTTTTATTGGAAACATAAGTATTCAGCAGTGACCCCTGCAAATTTCAGCGACTTATCTCAAAAGATGGCGCCACACGATTTTTTTCAAAAAAAAAAAATTATCTCGGCTCAAGAAGGTCGGAGAGCAAACATTTTTTTTTGTAAATTTGTAGAAAAATGTCAGCTTTCGATTGGCAATGATGGCATTCCAATGTAATTAAAAATCACAAATATATTCATGGTTTTTTGGGGTATAAAAAAATATCGATCTTTTGACTGATTTTGCACATATTAGGGATCATTTTTTGATATGCGCATTAATTGCACATGTAAGCGCAACTGTTAAAGAAAATTTTGGTACCGGTAGGGTGTAAAAATATGATGGCCTGTATGAGCTATTGGACATTGAAAAAAACGCGTTTTTTTCGAAAAAATCGAATTTTGCAAAAATCTTGCAATATTTTGCAAATCTGTAAAAACGCTCTTATTCGACTTACATTGAACTACGCTTTCACCGTGGTTCGTTAAAAAATATAGTCTTTTCACGGAGCTACAGGTATTTAAAAAAATAACGATTTTTAGCGGTTTTTTTGCAATTACTAATTGAGTTTGCAATATTTTGAGACCGGACCACGGCAGTTCGATCCGTATTAAAGAGTTACACAACTTTGCCATTAAATTTTTTTTTGTACAACACCAAGTTTCTTTTTTAAACGTAAAAAACTGTTTTTCGCTAACCTTGGGCGCCATTTTGAAAAGGACGCAAGCGCGTCATTTGTTTTAAAAATAGTTCATTGAATTCTACGGAAAATTTCCTATTTTTTACATACCTTTGTAGCCTGTTAATCGTTTTTGCAAAAAAACGCAATTTTTTCGACAGATTTACTGGACTACAAGCCTTGGCAATCGATTCTCGTCCGTATTTCGGAAGGAGTGAAATTTGTAAGTGTGATGGATGAATGACGTAAAATTACGTTGTGCTTTCTTCTAGTTACGACGCGTTCCAAATACGTAGTAAACATTTAAATCTAAGAACTGTTCCAAGTTCCAGCTTTTATCTTAGAATAATCGTAATTTTAAAGTTATAAAGAGAGATTTTTGATTATATTTTGAGATATTTGGTTCATAGTGTTGTTTTCTCCTTTGAAAAATTACACGGTAATTTACACGGTACACTTTTAGCAGATTCACCGTAATTTTGTCTAGAAACACCGTACTTTTGCCTCTGCAACACGGTAACTCTCGATTTACATATGGAGACACTGGCACCAGCCATCTTTCCGCATTTGGCGAAGACTGGATGGCCATTGGTGATGATCCTATGGGCGTAATCCTTTTTCTTGAGAGCTGAGCAGAGGTTTTATGTTGTTATCTCGATGAACTCTTTTAGAAGATCTGCGCGAGCTATTCCTGAATGTACTGTGGATATGTTGAGATAGGAAGTTTTAATGACCGAAGTGAGAGAGGTCGTGGAGTCTATTATTTGCTGATTTTTGAGGTCTACTAGTAGTCCAAAATGTTTGAGGAAGTCGGCCCCTATGATGGGCACTGTGACGTTTGCTACAACGAAAGGCCATGCAAGATTGTTTCAAAGTTTAAGTCTGGCGAAATTCTTCTTCTGCTATTGCTAAAAGTGGTGGTAGAGCTGGTGGTAGTTTTTCAGTCCACAGCTCCCGTATAACAGTGTCAGTGAGATTCTGTTCATGTCTTTCATCTCACGCAGAAGTTGTGAGGGATTTTTAGAACCTATGGGTAAACCTCTGAGTAGTTCCCTTAACTTCGGTTCCTCTGGCATGCCTACACGCTCTGTTAGTACCGTCTTCAAATGCTGGTGTTTGGCTTGGGCTGGGGGTTGGAGAAGTACATCTGTAATATACTGGGTTGTCGTGTCGGCTCATCTAGAGCCCTTAGGACTGAGTAGTATTGCTGCTGCAAATTAGCCCTTCCATTTGAGTTTTTTGTTGGATATTGTTTTGTTTGATTGCGGGCTTTTCTTTGGTATTGGTCACTGGATGCGTTGGAATCAGGCTTCTGCTCAGTGTCGCTGTCTGACATGACATGTGTTCATGCGCGAATTGCTTTAATAATGCCGTAGATGCTGTAAATAACAGAGTTGGAATTTAGAACTGTTTCGTTTCAAATGTCGTTAATAGCGTAATTTTTTTTAAAAAGGAAAGATTTGGCTAAAAACTTGAAAAGAGTGTGTAATAATTTATGAAAATATGGGTTATTTGGTATATTTCATAATATAAAAATCTTGCTTGTTGAAATCAAGTCTCTTTCCTGTGGTAAACTTTCGCATCTGCGTGTGACTGGATGTGCGTGAGATCTGCGGTGGGCTTAAAAAATGGTTTTCGTTCACTGTCTCGTGGGACAACGCCACGGGGTCACTATTTTGTGGTCTCTTAGTCCGAATATTGGGGGCCGATCGGCTAACAAAGACCTCGGAAGGTCGTGGCACCCGATTTGTCACTTCTGCCAAAACCCGAAAAGAGTCAATGTAGACGAACACCTAGCAGCTCTGTTAGCAAGTCCTAATCCCACCTCCCTGCCGTGCCCCCCGGGGAACTTCTTCGGAAGGAGCTAACGGGAGACGGTCGAATGGCGAGTTCTCTGCGCCACAAAACAGAGTTTTAAGTCGGTTGGGCTGAAGGTTAGCAACCCGCTCCCATAAAACACACAATTGCTACAATGCAAACAATGCCTCGGAACCGGATGGACAACATGACGACGACCTTTGCTTTTCGAACCAGGACACGAATCGGATCATGGAATGTGAGGACACTGCTTGCTAATGGACGGCTGGATGAAGTCCTCAACGAGATGAACCGCTATAAAATCAAGGTCATGGAACTCACTTTTGTCGCAAGAAGATACACAAGAAGACCTGGGTATCGCCCAGGGACCTGGGTAGATCACGTGGCCGTCAGCCGCAGATGGAGAACTATTCTGGAGGATGTCAGGAGCTTAAGGGGAACAGACACTGGAAGTGACCACCATTTGGTAGTAGCAAATATCCGCCGCAAAATCGCCGCAATCAGAAACGTTCAACGCGATGCCATAAACTGTGGACGGTTTAACGTAGAAGTTCTGCGGGAGAGCACTAAAAGGCGAGAGTTTGCTGGGAATCTGCAACAAGCCTTAAACCAGCAAACCGTTTCTGACGACACAAATATTGAAGAGCTGTGGAGCACAACAAAGGGCGCTATAATAACAGCAGCGGAAACAAGCATCGGTTATGGCCAAAGAAACCAGCAACACTGGATCCCGGACCCAACCTGGCAAAAAATGGAACGCAGGAGGGCCCTCAAAAATAACGTGAACTCTAAAGCAACCCGGAAAAACGTCAACAACTTGAACGGGAATACTCCCAATTACACGGGGGGGGGGGGGTAAAGAGAAGTGTCCGGCATGATAAAAGCCGGCAGATAAACGAGCTCGCAGAGAAAGCGGAAAATGCGGCAAACATAGGGAACAGTAAGTTCCTGTTCCAAATCACTAAACAGCTCTCGGGAAAACACTCTACTAAAAAACATGCCGTAAAGAGTGCGGATGGAAGGCTGCTGGGCAGCGACGACGAGCAACTCCAAAGATGGAGAGACTGCGTCTTCGCTGCGCTGAATGTTTCTTTTTCCCAGGAACCTGAATAAAATAATAACAATACACAGCCAATAAGAATCGCCACTCGGGCACCATCCAAGACAGAAATAGTAACCGCAATTCATGCAATGGCCAATAGTAAAGCAGCTGGAAAAGATGGTATCCCGCCAGAATTGTTGAAAGCCGGCTCAAGCCTCATAGCAGATGCGCTACAGCCAATCCTGGAAATAGCATGGAACACCTGTACCTTTCCGGAGGATTTGACGGAAGGTACCATAGTCAAAACACCAAAAAAGGGGGACCTAACTGGAGGCATCTGTCTATTATCTACTGTGGGCAAAATCTTGTCCCACATATTATTTTCAAGGATACGAGAGGCAGTAGATCGAACGCTTAGAAGACAGCAGGCAGGATTCAGAAAGGGCCGCTCCTGCACAGACCATATTAACACCTTGAGAATCATAGTGGAGCAGTCTACTGAATTCCGATCCCTAATATCTAAGTTCTCATAAAACCTTATTATCGTAAAACTAATATTTCTGTAAACTAATATTGAGGACTAATATTGAAATGCGACTGTACGCGGCGGGAACTAATAATCGACTCTCTTGTTGGCTTCTATATATTGCGCCACTTTAACAACTAACGGTATTTAATATATGTATATAGTTATTTAGGATAATGTACATAGAGGCCAGTATTAAGGGGAAAACATAACTTTTTTGAATTAGGAATTTCCAAATCTAAATTTCTACAACAGTTTGGCCATCCTGACCCTAAATCGCCCTCGATTTAATAGGCAAACAAAACTCTCTAACATACCACTAGCTCTATAGTACATAATCCTTTACCAAGTTACTAACAGAAAATTGCGCATTCAATAAATTTGTCCTTAACCATCTGATTTTAATCCAAACATTTTAGCAAAAAGGATAATCATTTTGAAGTATTTACATGGTCACATTGTTATCTTAACCTAAATCCATAATCTTGATTGTACTAACTACATAAATTCGTAAAATTCATTATATTTTTTTTTCATAAGTACTTTTTCATTTCTAAATTTTCAAATTCTAAAAGATCAACTTAAAACTCCATAATTTTGATTGTATTAACTACATAAATTCGTAAAATTCATTATTTTCATCATAAGTACTTTTTCATTTCTAAATTTTCAAATTCTACAAGATCAATTTAAAACTTTAATTATTATTATTATGTAACTTAGCAACTAAATTTGACAATGACCGTTGACTAAACATTTTGTCGTTTCCATAACTTCATAGGCCCTACTATACCTGAATAGGGCAGTTGCGTTACTTGGTGCCCGTTAATATCTTGGACCATATATCGGTCATTAGGCAATGTTTTGGTTACAACGTATGGACCTCTAAATTTTGGCAACAATTTTTTATTAACACCGGGTGTATTAACATAATTCGTTATCATTACATAATCATCGACTTTATATTTACACGGGGACTTTCGAAATTTGTCATAGTATTTTTTGGCATAAACTTGATTTTTCTTAACATTATCTATTGCATTCAATCTAATCTTGTCTAAGTCTCTTGATTCAGTGGTTTCCAATACTTCCCTAAGAGGATCATCGACGTGCCCTCTTTGTTTCATCCCAAATAACATCTGACTAGGTGTCTTACCTATCGTGCTATTAACTGAATTATTTAATGCATACTCTACACGAGGCAGAACTCTATCCCAATCATGGCCTGAAGACGAGCATAATTTTGCTAACATTGGTCTCAAACTCTCATTAACTCTCTCTACCTGACCAAAGGCCCATGGAGATCCGACAGCTATTTTGATATGCTGAACATTATTATTCTCCATAAATGTCTTAAATTCGCCTGAGGTAAAGGAAGTCCCTCGATCAGAAATAATTTTGTTTGGAATGCTATAATTATTGAAGTAATTCCCTAAACATTGGATAGACTCCTTTGAACTAGTGCTTTTGACAGCATAAAGCTTCACGAATTTTGTAAAAGCATCTATAATAACAAGGATAAGTTTCTTCTTTGACCTAACATTTTGTAATGGACCGTAATGATCTATGTGTAATACATCAAACGGTAGCTCCCCTTTCGGAATATTGTGGAGGTACCCTTCTTGTTTACCCACCTTAGAAGAATAAGCTGTGCACTTAAAGCAATTAGCGATATACTTCTTAACTTTGTCTCTAACTTTTAGGAACCAATAAGATCGACTAATTTCGACATAACACTTTTCCACACCAGAATGCGCCAACATTTCACGGTAGGTCCTAACTATTTCCATTTCCATTTCTTTCGGTACGTAAAATAGAATCTTTCCTCTTATATTTCGATAAACTAAACCATTCCGCATCTCATATGTGTTGCTTTCCACTTCTTCTAACTTAGTCCGAATATTCTGAATATCTTTGTCTCTCGTCTGACAAATTGCTAAATTTTGCTCTAAAGTATTCTCCTCTAATATTAATATATTTGTATTTCGACTTAATGCATCTACATGATTCATCTTTCCCCCTGATCTGTGTTCCGTAAAATAATCATAATTTTGAAGTTCTAAAGCCCAACGCGCTATCCTTGGATTAATATCCCGTTTATTCAACGTTAATACTAATAAATTGCAATCTGTCACAATTTTAAACCTAATACCTTGTAAATAAATCATAAATCTTTTTAATGCATAAATTATCGATAACGTCTCTAATTCGTAACTATGGTATTTCCCTTCGGTTGGGGTTGTTCGTTTCGAAAAATAGAAAACCGGGTGGAATTTATTGTCTGCATCACAGTGCAATTCTGTCTCGTCTGTGGGACTGTAGATTGCTAATACAGGTGATTCTAACAAACTAACTTTTAATATTTCAAAACATTTTAATTCTTCGTCCCCAAAACTAAACTCAGCTCCCTTTTTCAACATGTCGTAGAGAGGCTTTGAGAGTAACGCAAAGTCTTTAATAAATTTTCTAAAGTAGGAACATAGTCCCACAAAACTGTGAAAATGTCTAATACTTGACGGGATTGGAAATTCAGAAATTGCTCTAAGATTTTCAGGATTAGGCTTAATGCCGTCCCTGCTAACTAAGTAACCTAAATATTCTATCTCGGTGCACACAAATTTGCACTTATCCAATCGGATTTCTAAAAGATTGTCACTTAAAATTGTAAACACCTCTTTAAGGACCTGGAAATGCTCCTCCATGGTCTCACTGGCTACCAGAATATCGTCGATATAAACTAAAATTTTCCTTTGGTCAATAAGATTCCTAAACAATAAATTGACATACCTCTGAAATACCGATGGTGCATTACGCAACCCAAACGGCATCTTAGCATATTCAAATTGTCCAAGGGGCGTAACAAACGAAGTATATTTAACAGAGTTTTCAGCCATCCTAACCTGGTGAAACCCACTCTTAAGGTCGATCAACGAATAATATTTCTTTTTGTGCAAATCAGCTATATGATCCTCGATTAATGGTAATGGATAATTATCGCGGCACGTAATTTTGTTTAATTGTCGATAATCTATACATAAACGTAACTCATTGTTTCTTTTCTTGACTAGAACTATAGGCGAGCAATATGGGGAATCACTCGGTCGAATAATATTTCGTTCTTCTAAATCTTTCAGAATTTTCCCCAATTCTCCCTTTTCGTAAAATGATAAACGACGAGGTGTGCAATGGAATTGTTCATCCTTAATCAGTTTGATTTCCATCTCGTAGTTTATTCTTGGTGCATTGGGCCTAATTGATTCGCCGGAATATTTTCTAAATATTTCTAAAACTTTTGTCTTCATTCCTGCACCTAAATTTTCGCCGACCGTAATATCTATTTCATTGTTTATACCTATATCTATTAGTAAAATTTCCTTTTCGAAATCATCTTCTAACTCCTGCACCAACCTAAAATTGAATGTGGCCAAAGAATCTCTTCCTAAGATTAAATTGAATGACATCGTATTCTTATCAACAACGAATACCTTTATTTGTTTAGTAATGTTACCAAGAGTTACAAAAATTTTTAATTCAGATATTACTTTAACTCTACTATTGTTTATTCCATAAAATTTTCGTCCCTTAACATTGCGCATAAGTTTTCTAGTGACTTCGTCAGGCAACGCATCTGCCCTAATCATACTGACTGGACTACCAGTATCTAAAATTGCTAATACCGTATCTTTCAAATTTTTATTTTCTAAACTATACTGAATTATTACCTTTTTATAAACGTTCGTATCATCCCTCGATGAGACTAAATTAGCCTTGTTTCTGGGACACTGAGTTGACATGTGTCCGAATACCCCGCAGACATAGCAAGAACCTCTCTGTCGCAGCGGCTTTCTACATTCACTCTTGATGTGTCCTCGCGAGTTGCAATTAAAACATTTGGTTTGCGAAGATGGTCTAAATGTTGGTTTCTGCTCCACCGGTACTACAGCTGCTGGTGTCGCTCTAATCGTCCTACCTTGGCCTTGTATTTTCTTCAGTTTGGAGAAGGAACTAAATAACTCGTCTAAATTACTAAATTGTTGGACTTTGGCCTGTGACTCCAGGACGGGATCAGCCATTCCCTCGATGAGATACTCCATCACCCCATCTTCATCCATTCCTAAGTTATTCGCCATAATAATTTTGTCGTGATAATAATCACTGAAGGTCTCGTTGCTTCTCTAGAATCCTCGAACTTCTTCCGTAACTTCAATTTACTCTGCTTTGCACTGAACATCTTTCTAAATTCGCCCAGAAGATCGCTAAAATTGTACGTAATGTATGCAGCTTTGGAGTTATAAAATTGTTGTGCCCTGCCCTTAATTCTTGATACGATTACGGTCTTAATTACTGCTGGGTCGACCTTGTAGGCCTTCATAATTTCGGTGACCCGCTGTTCCCATAAGTTGTAGTCGTCTATGTCAGGATCATAATGTGGAACTAATTCCGTGACATGTCCAACGTTAGTAGGTAGGGCGTCGGTTTAGACTGGGAACCAAAACCTGTTTTGTGAATGTAGGTCAGGGCCCCGCCCCCTTGGAATGTGGGTCAAACTGGTCCATTAATTTTTACGACCAATTACAATGACATTTATTGTTTTTACGACTAATTAGGTGTGATTTATGACTATTGGGGCCAATGCCCTTGCAGTCGTGGGGGTTTAGCCGGTGGGCCCGTCCTTGGAATCTAGGTCAAACCCATAAATCACGTATGTAGTTCAGTCACGAGGTCAATCACCTGTCATCAATCAATCAATCACCTGTAATTGGCCTTGGGATGTAGGTCAAGGTGGTTGACCTTGAGACTCTTAGACGGGTCGGTCAGGGCCGGTGGCTTGGGGCTCAGCGGGGTCGTCGGCCTCGGCGGGGGTGGGGCGGCGGACTCGGCGGGGTCCTCGGCGGGGACTCGGCGGGGGACTCGGCAGGGCTCTGGCCTTTGCGGCTAGCACTCCTTGCTCCTCCCCCGCCCTTGTGAGAGTTGAACCGGTTATGACACCCAGGCTAATGACCTTGCAGGCGGCCACTTCCTTCCGTTCTTGGCGAGTATTGCATGGTTGTTGTTGATGTTATAACCCGAACTTATGAAACTGAGTGAATTAATGAAAGATAATTTGTTACTTGCTGACTACTACACGGCACATGGCGGTAGCTATTGATATTGATCTTGCACTCTGTACTAGTCATTGCCTATAAAAATCACAAACATGGTCGGGAATCGAACTCGCGCCAGCGAATCGCGAAATAAAAAACCAACGCCTTAGCCAACTTGACCAAGACGGCAGTTGAATGAAGTTGGGTTATTTGTGCACATATATGCAGTTGTGGAATTCTATTTTTAGATCTTGCGAGGTTTACCTGTGCGACCCGACGAAAATAATGTGCACATGATCGTGATGAGCCCGCGAAATGAGAAAGAAAGAAAAAACAAAACAAAAACAAAAAATGCAGCAGCAGCAATTTGAGAAGCAAAATCTGTCGGTTTAAAAATGAAAAAAAAGGAAACGACGGTTCAAGACGTGGAAATAAAAAAACAACTGCGTGAATGAAATTTTACGGAAATATTTATGCTTTATTTTTAAAAAATTAAAGATAATGTGTGTGAGAAAGGGAAAGGCTGTGTGTATGTGATGTTCATATTACATCATGTTGTTGTTTCATTATAGAAAGAGACGATGTTAATTACTAACAAACAGCAGTTAATAATATTATTTGTAATAAAGAAAATGTTATGCGAGAACAAACAAAAGCATTTATTAAATTCAAAAAGCTGTTTTGACTGTGTGGATCTAAAAGAAAAGTAACAGGAACAGAAGCAAAATCAGAATCACAACACACAATAGCATACGTATGATCGTAGTTGCAAAGACCCCGCAAAAGAAGAGGTAATAAAAAACAAAATAATCAGCCATCAGGTATTTCGACGGGATAAGAAAAGCAAAAGTAAAACTTGCAAGTTACTGCAGGCCGCCTTTAAGCGATTATTCGTAATATGCATAAACTTACGCCATAAGAACCAGTTTATACTTGCGCATAGATTATCGCTTGGTAGAAAATCCAGAGGATCACATGTTTGTTACTGTTTTTATTCAACGTTCCCCATACCCCTGATAAAAAAAACAACATCACATCTTACCGTTGGAAACATGTGATAAAAGCGTTTATCGCCCGCAGGGCTCACGCGATACTTCCGATCTAAAATCGAAACAGCAGAATCGAAAAAAAAATGTCTGAAAAACACAGGTTTGTTGTTGCTTGATTCTTACCCTGGTAAAGGTTTAAAGGGAAATAAAAAAGCCGCGGCTCAATGAGAAAGAATAAAAAAGATCTTCTGCCCTTACTCAGTTAATGAAAAAGTGATCAATATAACTGGATCTAATTGACTCATGATGGCTTTTCAAAAATTTCTGTAGAAAAAAATGTCCAAGAAATAGTTGTTGAGAAAACTAACTACAAAAATGTAGAAGCATTAAAAAATTGTTCACTAATATAAAAAAAAAACGACATAGCATAATTTTAATATACATAATTTAGTATAATTTTTGTGCTAGTTCTTTAGAATACATTTGTATTTAAACTAAAATTGTTTTGTATATTAAAATTCTGAAGAATAAGGTGTTATTGTTGGAGGAAAAATTTGTTTTTGCGTTTGAATACCTGTTATCAGGAAGGAAAAAGCATTTCTTGCTCTATAGAGTATTTGCAAGGTGAGCAAACCCATTGGGGACCATAACGTGAAATAAGAAAGAAAGGCAAAATGCCCGTGTGGATCTTGCACACTAAAACCAGGTAAATTCCCAGCGAAGCCAATTTTTCGCTGCTTAAGAGGAGTCACAACATATGAATAACAATGTTACGCGAGGTGCCCCTTTCCCCACAGGCAGAGAGTGTGGATGATGAAAGCAAAAATGGATCTTGAGCACTACCTATGAAAGGAATTAAGAGACACAGAGCAAGGCAGGGCCAATGATTTATGATGGCCAGGATTTTACAAACAATATTATCCAAGCGTTAAGGCTGGTTGCTTTACACTTTGTTGTAGTGGAAACGGTTCTGATCGAGCAGAATCTTTGCAAAAAAAACTCAAGCGAAGACTTGAAGTGCAGAATGTATGCTATGGTGAGGATGCTGCTGATCTTTCTGCGAACCTGTTATGACTGCAAGGTGCCATACAATTTCGATTATTACGTGCGTAGGGTATTTTGTTGTTGTTTTGTTTTGTTACGGTTGTTATTTACGTTGTGAATGAATGAATTTTCGAGGAAGCGAAGTCGCACGTAAAACCCACTGTATGATGAGCTATTAAAAATTGTATTAATATTTATTTGTACATAAATAAAAGTTTTAAATAAAACGATTTATATATATTTTTTATTTATTTATTTCTTTCAAAATTAACCGATCAAAAATATGATTATTAATACAATGCATATGTATTTCGTAAAAAAGACGCGAATAATTCAAATGTACATAGGAAGTTCTACTTGGAATAAAAAAATCTTCGTATGTTAGGGTTAAAACATTTTTTTTCCTTGCATTTGTCGCATACTTGTTGTAATATTCCTTTAGACAATGGGTAGCGTTGTTGTTATTGAACATGATAATGTTGAAAAATTTCAATATCTCAAATAATTTGCATAGTTCCGTCGGCTTGAGTATGATATCCCTTGTCTCTTTCGTGATATCTCCATGTTGCTCAAATTAAACTTGTACTCTGAATACTAACACTTTATGTTCAGAATTTTATAGCGCTGATCTCAGGTCTGCATGATTGGTTACATAAATTCCCGCCACCCAGTGCAAAATCCTTCAAATAAAAATTAATTATTTTCCGGTCATTTAAATCTACGTCACTGATTTAAAAAAGTTTTCAGACCTCGCCCCCTGCATCGGGAATATAGAAACACACAGCAATAATGCCCACAAGTTGATGAATGTTGTCCTTGCAATCGTTTTTTATTATTTAAAAAGGTGGTCGAATTATCTAATAAAAATTTTTTAAAGTGAAGATTGGTTGGGTATCTTCCAAACGAGTCAAAGTACTCCGCCGGTCCTTCTTTTGGAAAATAAAATGCTACCCAATGATTCCCGGCTTTATGTGCAGGATCCGTATTAGCTATTACGCATGCAGGTTTTTTTATTTTTAGCGGTAAATGGTTGCATGGAAAGACTCCTCTAAAAAACTTTTTTGTTATGCGATTATTCGTTAATACATTTGCAAGCTCAATCGTCTTCATGGGGTCGCATAAGTTTGAATTTCCCTCATCATCATATTTATCTTGAATATTTAATTGATGGTGTTTGTAGCGATATTGAGGAAAGTTTTCAGTATCATTATTCGCATCTTCAACCAACTTGTCTCGTTTTGTTGAGACTTTGTTAATTGATTCTAAATCTGAACTTTGCAAGTTTTCATCATCTTCTCCTTCTTCAGAAGTATACAATTTTGACTCATCATCTCGGTTTTTACAGGGGTATTGGCGAATTTCACCATAGTTTTGACTATATTTATTTACATCTTCAACCAACTTTGCTCGTTTTGTAATTGGCTCTGAATCTGAGCTCTGATCTGTTCCAAGAATTGAATTTTTGTTATTATATGGTTCCACTTGACTCTCTTCATATTTATCCATCTGCACTTTCTTAGAGAAAATATTACTAGATCTGTTCTCGCTGTTAGCATGTTCGGAAACTGTTTTCGGTGTTTGAATTTGTAAATATTCCCGACCTCTTCTTAATTTAAACATTTTATTTCTAATGATTTCTGTGGGGCTATGTCTATTATCATCCTCATACTCCATAGCATTATAGATATCTTCATATTCTCTGTTTCTGAGTGTGTGCGTTGATCGTTTTTTATGTCTAACAAGACTCTCTCGACGAGTGAATGTCCTGTTACATTCCAAGCACTCAAACATAGTGATTGTAAGTTACTGCATTTTATCGAGCGAGGTAAGTATTTATATTCTGGTGTCGGTGCGCCGTGCCGGTGTTGGTGTGACGCCAGAGTTGGTGTATCGGTGTTGGTGCGCCGGTGTTGGCGCACCGGTGTTGGTGTGACGCCATAAAAGGATTTGAATATAGATTTAAAGCTCATTTGGTATTTTCTTTTATATAGTTGAAGTCATGAGCTCAGACGGGATTATTTTAGACATTCAGTTTGTCAGTGGAAATAATGGCCAGCAGTTTGCTAAGGAGCTGTCGGTCTTACATTATGGCTCCCTTACACCAAGCTTATATTATTTTAAGCCTCCATACCGTTATAATGAATTGTCACCAAAGGCTAGATGGCAAGATGATTTCAACTTTAGCAAAATAAATGGATTAAGATGGAAAAGCGGAAATATCAATTACAACAAATTGCCTAGCATACTGAAGGATTTATCACAGTCAACAATTTTTGTAAAAGGACTTGAAAAGGCTAAATTTATTGAAAAATACGTTCCGGAAGCAAAAATAAAGCAACCTGAAATACCAAAATTAGAGAACCTGAAACAATTCCACACATTTTGTCAAATACACGGTAATTTAAAAGCTGTACGATGCGCTGTTCAAAATTGTGTTAATATTTTTTTATACATGTTAGTAAATAAAAGCATTGAATGAAAAGAAATATAATTTTTATTTATTAAAATCCAAATTTATTACAAACATATAATGTCAAAAATAATTTTAGTAGAACAATATGAATTAACTTAAAAACTGTATTTTGAAATATGTATGGTGTAAAACTGCTTTTATTTTTTTTCTAAACATTTATCTGCTATTAAAAATTTAAATGTGCATATATACACTATGACCGATGTGCTCGGAAAATTGTGTTAGGGATTTTCGAATAAAGCAGTGTTTAAAACATTATAAATATTTTTTATTTTCTTATAATACTATTTACAATATTTTTCTTGTTCGCTAACTTAACTGTGTACTTTAATTAATCTTAAATTAATATATATCCACTATACTATTCGCGTAAATCTTTGGTCTTAGTCCAAAAAACTCAGTCATTACGCGACCATTAGAATAGCTAGCATGTGTGGCACACCAAAGAAAAAACTTCCAGCAGGCGTAATCACATACAAAAGAAAAAACTACCCCGGTGGTGCACCGGCGTTGATGTTGGTAGGTGGCGTCACACCAACACCGGTGCGCCAACACCGGCGCACCAACACCGATACACCAACTCTGGCGTCACACCAACACCGGCACGGCGCACCGACACCAGAATATAAATACTTACCTCGCTCGATAAAATGCAGTAACTTACAATCACTATGTTTGAGTGCTTGGAATGTAACAGGACATTCACTCGTCGAGAGAGTCTTGTTAGACATAAAAAACGATCAACGCACACACTCAGAAACAGAGAATATGAAGATATCTATAATGCTATGGAGTATGAGGATGATAATAGACATAGCCCCACAGAAATCATTAGAAATAAAATGTTTAAATTAAGAAGAGGTCGGGAATATTTACAAATTCAAACACCGAAAACAGTTTCCGAACATGCTAACAGCGAGAACAGATCTAGTAATATTTTCTCTAAGAAAGTGCAGATGGATAAATATGAAGAGAGTCAAGTGGAACCATATAATAACAAAAATCCAATTCTTGGAACAGATCAGAGCTCAGATTCAGAGCCAATTACAAAACGAGCAAAGTTGGTTGAAGATGTAAATAAATATAGTCAAAACTATGGTGAAATTCGCCAATACCCCTGTAAAAACCGAGATGATGAGTCAAAATTGTATACTTCTGAAGAAGGAGAAGATGATGAAAACTTGCAAAGTTCAGATTTAGAATCAATTAACAAAGTCTCAACAAAACGAGACAAGTTGGTTGAAGATGCGAATAATGATACTGAAAACTTTCCTCAATATCGCTACAAACACCATCAATTAAATATTCAAGATAAATATGATGATGAGGGAAATTCAAACTTATGCGACCCCATGAAGACGATTGAGCTTGCAAATGTATTAACGAATAATCGCATAACAAAAAAGTTTTTTAGAGGAGTCTTTCCATGCAACCATTTACCGCTAAAAATAAAAAAACCTGCATGCGTAATAGCTAATACGGATCCTGCACATAAAGCCGGGAATCATTGGGTAGCATTTTATTTTCCAAAAGAAGGACCGGCGGAGTACTTTGACTCGTTTGGAAGATACCTAACCAATCTTCACTTTAAAAAATTTTTATTAGATAATTCGACCACCTTTTTAAATAATAAAAAACGATTGCAAGGACAACATTCATCAACTTGTGGGCATTATTGCTGTGTGTTTCTATATTCCCGATGCAGGGGGCGAGGTCTGAAAACTTTTTTAAATCAGTTTTCCTCGAGTGACGTAGATTTAAATGACCGGAAAATAATTAATTTTTATTTGAAGGATTTTGCACTGGGTGGCGGGAATTTATGTAACCAATCATGCAGACCTGAGATCAGCGCTATAAAATTCTGAACATAAAGTGTTAGTATTCAGAGTACAAGTTTAATTTGAGCAACATGGAGATATCACGAAAGAGACAAGGGATATCATACTCAAGCCGACGGAACTATGCAAATTATTTGAGATATTGAAATTTTTCAACATTATCATGTTCAATAACAACAACGCTACCCATTGTCTAAAGGAATATTACAACAAGTATGCGACAAATGCAAGGAAAAAAAATGTTTTAACCCTAACATACGAAGATTTTTTTATTCCAAGTAGAACTTCCTATGTACATTTGAATTATTCGCGTCTTTTTTACGAAATACATATGCATTGTATTAATAATCATATTTTTGATCGGTTAATTTTGAAAGAAATAAATAAATAAAAAATATATATAAATCGTTTTATTTAAAACTTTTATTTATGTACAAATAAATATTAATACAATTTTTAATAGCTCATCATACAGTGGGTTTTACGTGCGACTTCGCTTCCTCGAAAATTCATTCATTCACAACGTAAATAACAACCGTAACAAAACAAAACAACAACAAAATACCCTACGCACGTAATAATCGAAATTGTATGGCACCTTGCAGTCATAACAGGTTCGCAGAAAGATCAGCAGCATCCTCACCATAGCATACATTCTGCACTTCAAGTCTTCGCTTGAGTTTTTTTTGCAAAGATTCTGCTCGATCAGAACCGTTTCCACTACAACAAAGTGTAAAGCAACCAGCCTTAACGCTTGGATAATATTGTTTGTAAAATCCTGGCCATCATAAATCATTGGCCCTGCCTTGCTCTGTGTCTCTTAATTCCTTTCATAGGTAGTGCTCAAGATCCATTTTTGCTTTCATCATCCACACTCTCTGCCTGTGGGGAAAGGGGCACCTCGCGTAACATTGTTATTCATATGTTGTGACTCCTCTTAAGCAGCGAAAAATTGGCTTCGCTGGGAATTTACCTGGTTTTAGTGTGCAAGATCCACACGGGCATTTTGCCTTTCTTTCTTATTTCACGTTACGGTCCCCAATGGGTTTGCTCACCTTGCAAATACTCTATAGAGCAAGAAATGCTTTTTCCTTCCTGATAACAGGTATTCAAACGCAAAAACAAATTTTTCCTCCAACAATAACACCTTATTCTTCAGAATTTTAATATACAAAACAATTTTAGTTTAAATACAAATGTATTCTAAAGAACTAGCACAAAAATTATACTAAATTATGTATATTAAAATTATGCTATGTCGTTTTTTTTTTATATTAGTGAACAATTTTTTAATGCTTCTACATTTTTGTAGTTAGTTTTCTCAACAACTATTTCTTGGACATTTTTTTCTACAGAAATTTTTGAAAAGCCATCATGAGTCAATTAGATCCAGTTATATTGATCACTTTTTCATTAACTGAGTAAGGGCAGAAGATCTTTTTTATTCTTTCTCATTGAGCCGCGGCTTTTTTATTTCCCTTTAAACCTTTACCAGGGTAAGAATCAAGCAACAACAAACCTGTGTTTTTCAGACATTTTTTTTTCGATTCTGCTGTTTCGATTTTAGATCGGAAGTATCGCGTGAGCCCTGCGGGCGATAAACGCTTTTATCACATGTTTCCAACGGTAAGATGTGATGTTGTTTTTTTATCAGGGGTATGGGGAACGTTGAATAAAAACAGTAACAAACATGTGATCCTCTGGATTTTCTACCAAGCGATAATCTATGCGCAAGTATAAACTGGTTCTTATGGCGTAAGTTTATGCATATTACGAATAATCGCTTAAAGGCGGCCTGCAGTAACTTGCAAGTTTTACTTTTGCTTTTCTTATCCCGTCGAAATACCTGATGGCTGATTATTTTGTTTTTTATTACCTCTTCTTTTGCGGGGTCTTTGCAACTACGATCATACGTATGCTATTGTGTGTTGTGATTCTGATTTTGCTTCTGTTCCTGTTACTTTTCTTTTAGATCCACACAGTCAAAACAGCTTTTTGAATTTAATAAATGCTTTTGTTTGTTCTCGCATAACATTTTCTTTATTACAAATAATATTATTAACTGCTGTTTGTTAGTAATTAACATCGTCTCTTTCTATAATGAAACAACAACATGATGTAATATGAACATCACATACACTGATAAAAAAATTGTCTTGATTCCAGCAATTCGATAGTCTTCGTTTCGTTGTCTTGAGTAGAAAAATTTTTCAGTCTTAACATGAGAATGCTGTCTCAGAGGAAGACACTGGAAATTCTTGAGCCAAGCAAAAGTATTTCTTCGCTCAATACTTATATTTTTCGACCAAGATATTTCTTTCTCGAACTAAGATTATTTAATTTTTTACTCAAGAAACTAAATTCTTAATTCATCGGACTTTTTTCGTTTACCGGACTTTCTCGCTCTAAAAATGTATCACAAACTATTAAGACCGATTTTAGAACTTGAATTTTTTTCAATTATAATATCATCGGTTTCGTAAATTTTTTAACTTCAAGTCAACTTTGGTCTTCATCCAAGACAATAAAACCAAGACTATGAGTATTGCTCATCCCGAGACAATTTTGTTTTCGTTATATCCAAAACATGAGTTGCTTGGTTCAAGAAAAGGTGCTTTAAGCCAAGAATTTTTTTTTATCAGTGTACACACAGCCTTTCCCTTTCTCACACACATTATCTTTAATTTTTTAAAAATAAAGCATAAATATTTCCGTAAAATTTCATTCACGCAGTTGTTTTTTTATTTCCACGTCTTGAACCGTCGTTTCCTTTTTTTTTCATTTTTAAACCGACAGATTTTGCTTCTCAAATTGCTGCTGCTGCATTTTTTGTTTTTGTTTTGTTTTTTCTTTCTTTCTCATTTCGCGGGCTCATCACGATCATGTGCACATTATTTTCGTCGGGTCGCACAGGTAAACCTCGCAAGATCTAAAAATAGAATTCCACAACTGCATATATGTGCACAAATTTTAGATCCACCCGGTCAAAACAGCTTTTTGAATTTAATAAATGCTTTTATTTGTTCTCGCATAACATTTTCTTTATTACAAATAATATTATTAACTGCTGTTAGTAATTAACATCGTCTCTTTCTATAATGAAACAACAACATGATGTAATATGAACATCACATACACACAGCCTTTCCCTTTCTCACACACATTATCTTTAATTTTTAAAAATAAAGCATAAATATTTCCGTAAAATTTCATTCACGCAGAAGTGTTTTTTTTATTTCCACGTCTTGAACCGTCGTTTCCTTTTTTTTTCATTTTAAACCGGCAGATTTTGCTTCTCAAATTGCTGCTGCTGCAGTTTTTTTTGTTTTTGTTTTGTTTTTTCTTTCTTTCTCATTTCGCGGGCTCATCACGATCATGTGCACATTATTTTCGTCGGGTCGCACAGGCAAACCTCGAAAGATCTAAAAATAGAATTCCACAACTGCATATATGTGCACAAATAACCCAACTTCATTCAACTGCCGTCTTGGTCAAGTTGGCTAAGGCGTTGGTTTTTTATTTCGCGATTCGCTGGCGCGAGTTCGATTCCCGACCATGTTTGTGATTTTTATAGGCAATGACTAGTACAGAGTGCAAGATCAATATCAATAGCTACCGCCATGTGCCGTGTAGTAGTCAGCAAGTAACAAATTATCTTTCATTAATTCACTCAGTTTCATAAGTTCGGGTTATAACATCAACAACAACCATGCAATACTCGCCAAGAACGGAAGGAAGTGGCCGCCTGCAAGGTCATTAGCCTGGGTGTCATAACCGGTTCAACTCTCACAAGGGCGGGGGAGGAGCAAGGAGTGCTAGCCGCAAAGGCCAGAGCCCTGCCGAGTCCCCCGCCGAGTCCCCGCCGAGGACCCCGCCGAGTCCGCCGCCCCAGCCCCGCCGAGGCCGACGACCCCGCTGAGCCCCAAGCCACCGGCCCTGACCGACCCGTCTAAGAGTCTCAAGGTCAACCACCTTGACCTACATCCCAAGGCCAATTACAGGTGATTGATTTATTGATGACAGGTGATTGACCTCGAGACTGAACTACATACGTGATTTATGGGTTTGACCTAGATTCCAAGGACGGGCCCACCGGCTAAACCCCCACGACTGCAAGGGCATTGGCCCCAATAGTCATAAATCACACCTAATTAGTCGTAAAAACAATAAATGTCATTGTAATTGGTCGTAAAAATTAATGGACCAGTTTGACCCACATTCCAAGGGGGCGGGGCCCTGACCTACATTCACAAAACAGGTTTTGGTTCCCAGTCTAAACCGACGCCCTACCTACTAACGTTGATTCTAAATTTGTCTCCTTCCGTTGTTCCGATTGGGGTGTCTCGTAAACTTGCCAAGGCCATTTCTCTCCTCAGAAGCTCGTTCTCCCTTTCTACTACAGCCTTTTCCCTCCTAAGTAATTCGATTTCTCGCCTAAGTTACTCCTGCGATGAACCCAGGGTCTGGGTTATACCCACAGAAGTTGATGGTAGTTCGTTCCGCTGAACCATGGTAGCATTAAGCTCGTCCTCACTGCCACTTGATGGGAAGTCACCATCAGGTTCAGGAATAACGTCTCTAAACTTCTCATTATACATAATCACGAACAATCGATGTGACAATTGGGTTTTGTTCTTAAACCCCGAATGTGTTAAGTCACGCTCCTTAATTTCTTGCTGTAGTTGCTTAATATTGAGTGGCTTAATGTATGCCCGAATCTCCTTTTCTATTTTAGTAGAGTTCGACATTCTTGCACAAAATTTTCAACCGTTTATAAATTTGGTATTGTTCACTGCTTAAATTCTTTTTTAAAACGCTAAATTTCCGAATATTTAATTCAATACCTCGAATTTCTTAAACCGTCAATAAATTTTATTATTCGGGAACTAAATTCTTTTATAAACACTATATTTCTGAATATTTGTTCTAAATTTATGTTAGTCGCGAACTAAATTCTGTTATAAACACTAAATTTGCGAATATTCGTTACTAAATTTATGTTATACACGAACTAAATTCTTTTATAAACACTAAATTTCTGAATATTCGTTCTAAATCTCGACATTTTCTTAACGGTTACTAAATTTATATTATACGAGAACTAAATTATTTTATGAACACTAAATTTCCGAATATTTGTTACTAAAACTTCGATTTTTCTAATTTTTAACTAAAATTTTCCGACCGGCGTTGCACTTTTTTTTTTTAAAAACAACTGTCACGAAATTTGTCAATATAATTTTCCGCATTAACTTCTTTTATAACCACTAAATATTCTATTTATTCTAAAACTTCGATTTTCTAAAATTTTCCGAACGGCGTTGTACTTTTAAAAAAAAAAAACTGCGATTTCATCATCCGACGCGTGCCTCGTTTTTTTTCTCTTCCCTTTTATGTTTTCTTTCGCTGTTCACATAAACTCGAGCGAATCCAGTGCAACGGGACTGTTTGTTTGTGTCCACTACATAATCTCTTGTTCCCTGCTGCAATGTTTTTACATGGAAGTGTATACGATAATAAATTTGATGATGTGCGTGGATTTTCGCTTCTTTTTACTAACACTTGACCTTAAATTTGCTTCCAAGCCTAGACACTGGTGTTACCATCGGTGCTTTTTGCTGCGGATTCAGAACTTTTCTGCACGGTTTTTTTTAATAATAAAAATTTTCGAAACTAACTAATAGGCTAAACTTGTTTGTTTTATTGAGCTTGCCTAAACTTTAAACTCGCGTAATTTATTGTTTTGATCAGGTTCTATGGTCCTGATCCCACTTCTGATTTTTGTTGTATTATTTCTTCTAAATAATACCACTTCTGATCTTTATTGTATTTTTCTCTGAAATTATGTTCCACTTCTAATATTTTGTTCTAAATTTATAATAAAACACAAGACTAAGTTCTTTTAACAAACGGATATATATATATATATTGCTTTATGCAATATGGTTATTAATATGTATTTAACTCAACAAAGATTGTCTAAATATATAAGGTCTCATAAAACCTAATTATCGTAAAACTAATATTTCTGTAAACTAATATTGAGGACTAATATTGAAATGCGACTGTACGCGGCGGGAACTAATAATCGACTATCTTGTTGGCTTCTATATATTGCGCCACTTTAACAACTAACGGTATTTAATATATGTATATAGTTATTTAGGATAATGTACATAGAGGCCAGTATTAAGGGGAAAACATAACTTTTTTGAATTAGGAATTACCAAATCTAAATTTCTACAACATAAACAATTTGGCACCAGAAAGTAGTTCAGCAGGCTTAAGGCTAAATCCGATGAAACTAAAGAAATGCGGATAAATGCAAACACCATTGAACGCACAGCGCTAAATAACTGTGGAACTGGTAGATGAATTCTGTTACCTCGGTAATATTATTTCCGAAAACGGCGGTGCAGAAGAAGACGTCAGTTCCAGAATAAATAAAGCAAGAAGCGCATATGCATTAGGGTGAGTGCAGTACGCAGCGTAGATGGTACAGTCATAACCTTCTATATAGAAAGCCATGAACATGCCATCCGCACACATACATGTAAGCAATTCGGTGGTCCAGGTGCCATATTCGCTTCCTGTCAAATTGTATGGAAAAGTGGATGTGAGAATTGTTTTTTTTTGTTTCTTTAGTGAAATAATTATATAAAAAGAAAGTTATTAACTCAATATGATGAAAACAATTAAATAAAAATGTTGTCATAGAAGTGATATCTAAAAATTATAAATTTTAGTGCGATTTTCGTGTTTTTTTTAGTGTCTTACAGTGGGCCTTATTACAAAAAAAGAAACTACATATTATATTCATGTAAACCTCATGTGATTTTATGAAAAAAATTAAAAAACTGAGTGATTAAGTGTGTTAATTGTAAAGGTGGCCACTTTGTTTACATTCGCGGTGGTTTTGTCGTGTTTCATTAGGAAAATTGTTGAGTTTTTCATGTTGCGCGGTGGTAATCGAATTACCAGTGATTTTAAAGTGATTAATATCTTCATTACGGTGTAATTATTAAAAATATAAGTGCTGAAAAATGTGAAAGAAAGTGCTAAAGTTATTGTTTTGAATGCCATTTAAATTGGGGCATAGTAGGTGCATTTATAAAGATTTTATCTTCGATATGAAGCCATTACAGATTTTGCCGATTACTGCTATATATCCATAGTCTAGAATGTTTTTATATCCAAGATTAAATATTTATACATAAATGCACTAAATATGCCCCAATTTAAATGGCAATCAAAACAAACATTTTAGCACTTTCTTTCACATTTTTCAGCACTTATATTTTTAATAATTACCACCGCACGAACATTTTTATCCTAATGAAGCACGACAAAACCACCGCGAATGTAAACAAAGTGGCCACCTTTACAATTAACACACTTAGGGCCGTTTTCACCATCTCCGGTTAAACTGTCAGGATACTTCCAGTTTCTAAACTTGTAGTTAATTTAACTGTGACCGTAAAGTGCCAGTAAAAAAATGTCGTTTTCGCCAACTATGATTAACAAACTTGAAGTTAAAGTTAAAATGTACTAGTTTTTTGATAGTTACAGTACATCAAATGTCAGAAGTGTCAATATTTATTAAAAGAAAACTTCGAACCCTTATATATTCTTGATCTTCATCAATTGAATCGTCGAATTTGCACATAGTTTCTATTAACCTTTTGAGCATGACTAAAAATTAAATTCATATTTTCCATATTAAAACCAAAGTGCAAAAATGTCAATCCCAGTGTCAAACTTTCAGTTAAATTAATTAACCAGAAGAAATTCTTTCGGTTAAATTGACTACCAGTTAAATGAAAATTAACTGACAGATTGACTCGAACCAGAGATTGTGAAACGCATTTTTGACTAACTGCAGGTTAAAGTTTCAGTTAACGTTTAACCGCAGATGGTGAAAACGGCCCTTAATCACTCAGTTTTTTAATTTTTTTCATAAAATCACATGAGGTTTACATGAATATAATATGTAGTTTCTTTTTTTGTAATAAGGCCCACTGTAAGACACTAAAAAAAACACGAAAATCGCACTAAAATTTATAATTTTTAGATATCACTTCTATGACAACATTTTTATTTAATTGTTTTCATCATATTGAGTTAATAACTTTCTTTTTATATAATTATTTCACTAAAGAAACAAAAAAACAATTCTCACATCCACTTTTCCATACAATTTGACAGGAAACGAATATGGCACCTGGACCACCGACTAACACATACACAACTGGTGTTCATGGCTTTCTATATAGAAGGTTATGGTACAGTAGAGCATAGCTACGCATACTCGCTTATAGAGCTCTCAATGGGTTTTAAATGGGTGTGTGCATAACGCAGCTCGCTTTCCGCTCGCAGAAAAAGCGAGCTGCGTTATGCACACACCCATTTAAAACCTATTGAGAGTTCTATAAGCGAGTATTCGCAGCTATGCTCTACTGTACCATCTACGCTGCGTACTGCACTCACCCTTAGGGTGGAGCGAGAAAGTGTTTTTTTTTGAATTTCGATTAGCCTAGTGCGGAAAAGTTGCTACACACGGTGAGCTGGAAGTAAATTTTTATGAGCTCGAAAGGTAACCCGGATTTTTCTGTTGGACTATGTACTTTGACCTCTAAAAGAAGACATTTTGAGTCAAAACTAAAATTATGTAAGCGCCCCTTTTCGATTTTAGGCCCCCCAAAAAACCACCCCCTAAAAAAAATTCCGTTTTTGACTAATACCTCTTAAACAGTAAGTGCTATCATAAAATAGTATTTACAAATTTTGTAGATTATGCGATTATCTACAAAAAAAGATTTACACATTTTCCCGTACGATTTGCCATTCATGAGATATCGCCGTTTTAACGATTCGAGGGGTGATTCCTGGATGTATTTGGAGAAAAAAGTTGTTCTAGAGAGGTGGGCTATCCCCACTACCCAATAAAATACAGGGTGTTTACGAAAAAAAATTTAACGTTTTTAAAATTTACTTAAACCTCAATTACTCCTAGACTAATTATCGTAAACCAACAAAATTAGGCTCAACTTTTAGGTATAGGTGTATTCTTTAATTTGATATAAAGATTAAAAAGTTGAGGGACTCCGTTTAGAAGATATGTAGGTTTAAAGTATGGGTAAAATGCTGAAAAACGAAGAATATTGGGATTTTTCTCACAGTTTCACAGTTTTTTTTATGTGATCAAACTAAGTGCAAGTGCTCTAAAGTTAGATACTGTTATAGTCGGAGAGCCGGCAGTGTAAAAATGAAGGTACCACATATCCTAACAATTTTTTGTGAGGGAGTAGTACTGCCACAGACCTAAAGGGAGCCACCTTTTATATAACCTAATTTCGCCCGCGTCATGTAATTTTGACGTCACTTCCGGTTACGATTTTTGGTGTTGGTGACGTCATAAAATATCCTAATAAAATTTACATCAAATGAAGGTTGGAATGTGTACATTAAGGTTACACTAGGGTGCCAGGCTTAAACCACCCGGAACCCTGTGGCACCCTCGATTAAAGTTTTTTTACAAGCTTTTTTCTTTGTTTGAGACAAACTTTCCGATCCGTTTTTCAAGTACTTCCCGATGTCCGGTGATGCTCAAATTTGGCACACACATTTGGTTGTGGAGGCAATACACTATAGTATATTCAATTATATGGTACATCCAATATGGCGGCCACCATTAATTGCGGCATATTTCTGGGGGTGGAATCTTGTGATTGATTTTTCGGCCACTTCCCGTAATCCAGTGAGGCTTAAATTTGGCACAAACCTTTGGTTCTGAAGACAATGCAATATAGTATATTCAATTTTATGGTACATCCAATATGGCGGCCACCATTAAATGGCGGATATTTCGGGGGGTGGAATCTTGCGATTGATTTTTCGGCCACTTCCCGTAATCCAGTGATGCTCAAATTTGGCACAAACCTTTGGTTCTGAAGACAATGCAATATAGTATATTCAATTATATGGTACATCCAATATGGCGACCACAAATGGCGGATTACCTTTTTCTTTACAACCCCCCCCTAAACATGGGTATCAAATGAAAGAGTATTACGAGTAGATCACAGCAAGCTATGTAACGTCATTTTGAATCGAATATGGCGGCTAAGGTAAACTGGCGGATTACCTTTTTCTTTACAAACACCCGCCATGAGTCTGACGAGGAGAATACAGTAAGCTATGTGACGTCATTTTAAATCCAATATGGCGGCCACCACTGATATTGGTATCAAATGAAGGGTTATGATAAGTTGAATACAATTAGCTGTGTTAGTCTGATATGTGACGGCATTTTTAATATAAGAGTTTTGTTATTACATTATAATAAAATCATATTTTTATAACCCTATTGCCCGGTTTCACAGTGTCGATTTGAGCTTTCGCTCAGCTGAACCTGAGCAGTAATTTTGAGCTTTAGCTCAAGTCAAAACTGTTTCACAGTTTGTTTTTGTGCTCAGTTCAGCTGAACTTAGTTCACTGGTTTTTGCAGGCCACTGTGGTTGAATCAGTTGGGGAAATTTTAGCTTTTGGTTGATAAACTGTGTGATTTTTCTAGTTTTTTTTCTTTAGTTGTAAGGATTTTTGAAAAGATATGACCCCTTATTACTATTAGAACGAGTACGACGAAAGTAGACATCCTTATCGTACTCCTGAGCTCACCTCAAAGTTTCGGATAATTTTCCATTGTGGGGAGCTCTGCATTTGGAATTGTTATATGGAGCATTTATCTATATTATTATTTTGTCAGGTAAAAGGGGGATCGTAATCCAGGAAACTGGTCCACTATGATTCTCACGGTGTTCATGGTATATGCAGGAGCGGGCCTTTCAGCTCGCTTCTAAGCGTTCGGTACCATAAGTTTTCTCCAGGTTCCTGTGAAAATGAAGAATTCAAATCGGCAAGAAATAATATCTCCATCTTTAGAGTTACACAGCAGCCTTCTATCCGCCCTCTTTACGGCATGCTTTGTAATAAAATGCTCTCTTCTCTTTACAATTGAAAAATCAAACTTCAAACTTATAATTAAAATCAATAAATAAACACAAGTTCACTGTGATTTCTCTAAAATTAATGACATTACTCTCACTTATATCCTGAGCTTTGGCTTAAGTGCCCAAATTTAGTCGCTCAGTTCAAATCAATTTTGACCCAAGTTCAACAGTTGAACCACTACTGTGAAACAGTAAAATGAGTTGAGCGAAAGCTCAAGGCTGAGCGAAAGCTTAAGTGAACACTGTGAAACCGGGCATATGTGTATTCAAAACTATTTTCTTTTCCTTTTGTTGTTTATGATGTAAACTTAATAAGGCAAACATGAAAAAGTGCCTGAAGGTGGTATCACAGACACAGGTTAAGGATTTATAAATAAGGTCAGGACTTTGTGCTATCGAGGTAACGGTGTGTAAAAAAGAACGTTCCTCACGGTTCGTAATCGCGTCATTGTTCATAGAATAACGGATAAAAATCGGTTCAGACGGGAATTGCAAAGCAGTACGGTTATGAGCGCTAGCAATCGGGAAATTTCTTGGGACTTTTTAAACTTTTATGGGCGAAATAAACAAATTAACTACTAGCGAACTTAAGACTTTGCTAAAAAATCAGGGTCTTTCCCATAGTTACAGACGCAAAGTGGATTTAGTAAAAAGGTTAAGGAAGGCAATAGGAGTAGAAAGTGTAGGGACTCCTAAACAGCAAGGCTCCGAAGAAATTCAAAGTTGCGAAGATTGTGTAGATAGCGAAAGCTTAGAAAAGTCGGAAGAAGAAGGTGAGGTACCAGTTGAATCCGAAGACGAAGCTCGTGGTGGGGAAGCGTTAGACAATTACGAAATGTCCACGAATGATAACAAGTCGGGCCCTTCGGCAAATAATTTTGTTTTTAAAGATGTAGAAGAGTCGTTAGAGACTTTTAGCGGAGAATCTGGGAAAAATGTAGTTTCTTGGATAAAGAATTTCGAGGATATCGCATCTGTTTGTGTTTGGAACGATATACAGAAATATCTCTATACTAGAAGACTCTTGCGGGGAGCAGCTAAATTATCAGTAGAAGCAAGCAATGAACTCTGTAGTTGGACAGATTTAAGGGGGCATTTAATGAATGAATTTTCGGATTCAGTATCCAGTATTAGTATCCATCGAGCTTTAGAGAACCGCAGAAAGGAACGAGATGAAACATTTTTAGAGTACATGTACTCCATGAAGGCGATAACGAGCAGAGGGAAAGTGGATGAAGAATCGTTGGTGACGTACATCATAGCAGGAATCCCAGATGAAGTTCTGAATAAGGCGGTGCTTTACGAAACTACAACCTTAAACGATTTAAAAGTCAAGTTCAAAGCTTACGAGACGATGAAAAGTCAATTGGCGCCAAAGAAAACTTCTAAACCGGAACAGAAAGGGGATCCTCGTAGGGAAAAGCTAAGCCAATCGAGTAGTAGGTGTACGAGTTGTGGATCAAAGTTGCACACTGGTGGCAGTTGTCCACACAGGTCCAAGGGATCTCGTTGTTTCAATTGCAACAAATTCGGGCACATTGCGCCAAACTGCCCAGAACCTAAGAAATCTTCTCAACACCCGCAAAACATTAGTAAAGTAAACGTGATTTCAACAGTGCCCGATTTGCAAATGAAAGTAAATGTGAAAGGAAAACAATACTTAGTGCTTTTGGATACCGGTAGTGACGTTTCAGTTGCTAGGCAAGCAGTAGAGGACAGTATACAAGTCGAAAAAGACGAAAAAGGTCCTAGTATACTCCCTTCAGGGTTTGGTCAACATATCCGAAGAACACTTGGTTCCTTTGCGGCATGCGTTACAATAGAGGATGAAGATCATCAGGTGCAATTTCACGTCGTGCCAAACTCATGGTTATCCCAAGATCTACTAATAGGGAAGGATGTCGTAAAAAATCTCTCGCTACTCCTAGAAAGGGGAAAAGTGTCTGTTCACAAAGGTGTTCAGTTGTCATCTGTCTCTCTAAGAGAGTGGACGTGGACGTGTTTGTGTTTACCTCTGCCTCCCTGAGTCTCGTCTACATGGATCCTCCGGAGGGTAATCGTTACACTTGCTGCAAGACCAAGCAATCGCAACAATGCGTATGTATAAACTGTGGAGCGATTTTCCACAAATCGTGCCTCAAACGACAAGATAAACTCGTCATAATTGATGTTACGCGCGTGATTTGTTGTCTCTCGACGGCGGAAAACGATACCTTAATTGTCAATAGTATGAAAGAACTGATGAACAAGTTACTAACGGAAAAAGAAAAAGGAATCGCCCTTTTGGAAGACAAAATCTCGTGCTTAGTGAAATCGTCGCCAATTGTTAACCCAAACGTCGTCAAATCATACGCCGAAATTCTCACGACTGAGAAAAAAGTACCTCCTATACTTGTCAAACCTAATGAACGTACACCACGAGGCAAAATTCTAAAGAAAATCCAAAACGAAGTCAAACTGCATGATTTGAATATCTCTGTTGACACGCTGAAAGAAACAAAAGATGGTTCAATCCTGATTAAGTGCAATAACATTAAAAATAATGAAACGATGAAGACAGAACTGCAAAAAATCTCGAACTTGAATTGTGAAATTAAAACTTTGGAAATGAAAAACCCGCGTGTCAAAATTGTTGATGTCGCCGGTGACATTGAAGAAGAGGAAATTGAAAGTTTTGTCGTCTCTCAGAACTTTCAAAACTACACGAACGATGACTACAACATCGTTCATGTACAAAACAACAAAAAAAAGGCACTAAAACGGTCTTTATGGAATTAGCTCCCGAGCTCTTCCGATCGGTCATAAATAACAGAACGCTTTACATCGGGTGGCAGCGTTGTCGCGTTTTCGAAGACTTCAACTTGAGCCGCTGCTTCAAATGCAACGGCTACGCACACAGTGCAAAAAAGTGCCAAAGTGATGTCTCATGCCAGTACTGTGCCAAAAATCACGACGGCGCGTCGTGCCCTGATAAAACCGTCAAATGCTGCGTCAACTGCATGAGAACCAACAAAAAGTACAACAAACAACATAACGTCGCACACTTTGCTTTCGATGAAAACTCGTGCGCGACTTACCAATTCTACAAACAGCGAGTCATTAATCAAACAAATTATTGTTAAAATCCTAACACTATGTTAATCACAATCAATGATTTACAATCTGAAATCCAAACTACTAAATTCTCAAATTCTAGTCAAGTAGACTACTTATTATGTGAAAAGAAAGGATTACTTATTCTACATCTGAATATTCGTAGTTTGAATAAAAATTTTGATGAGCTGAAATTATTTATAAACTCATTAAAAACCAGTCCAGATGTGATAATATGTACAGAAACGCATAAAATAACTTTGCCCGCACTTTACCAAATGGATAATTACACACTTTTTTACGTAGATAGTGAGATAAATAAATGCGACGGCGCTTGTGTTTACGTCGCATCGAGAATTAAGCATAAGAACACGATTAAAAAAATAAATAGAATGAATGTAATTTTGACTGAAATTGAACTTGGATGTGATAATTTGTTGATAACGTCTCTTTACAGATCTCATTGTATTGCAATAAGCGATTTCATAAATGATCTTTATAAATACTTAGATGATCTCAAAAATACGCGTAATCATTTAGTGATAGGTGACATGAACATTGACTTGTTACATGAAAACGCAAAAACCAATACCTATATAAATAACTTTTATGAATATGGATATCACTCATATATAAATATTCCAACTAGAGTAACTAATGACAGTGCAACCTGTATAGATCACATATTTGGTAAACTGAGCGATGCTATCACTGCTATTCCACTCGTATACGATAACGACATAACCGATCACTTTTCTACACTATTGTTTTTAGAATTAGAACCTAATGATAAAGAAAGAAACGCGAGTCCAAATTGGCAAAAAAAAATAGATCTAAAAAAGTTGAAAATTGCTATAGACAAAGAAAACTGGGATGATATTTATGTAGAAACGGAGGTTAATATAGCTGTAGATAAGTTTATTGGTAAAATCCGGTACTACTGCGACATTGCGACTAAGTACCTGAAATTAAGGTGCAAGCACGGAAGAAAAGAATGGATTACTAGCGGACTTTTAAAATCATGCAAAATAAAAAACAAGCTATACAACCAATCAAAGTTGAACCCGAATAACATCGAGTTAAAGGAAAAATACACTAAATATAAAAACAAATTAAAAACTATTATACAACAAGCTAAAAAAACTTATTTTGATAAAGTTCTTGCAAATATAGGTAGCGATTGTAGAAAGCTATGGCAATTTATAAACTCAAAAATAAAAAGTGGTTCAGTAAAAAAAGAGAAAATCGAAAAAATTTTTTCAGAAAATAAAAATACCTTACTTTCTAAAAACGAAGAAATTGCGAATGAGTTCAACGAATTTTTTGTCAATGTGGGTCCGAATATGGCAACTAAATTTACGCGACAACCTTTACCGAATAGTAACACGACTCGAACCCAAATTCAAGACTCAATTTTCTTTACTCCCACTAATGAAACCGAAATATTAGAACTGATATCTAAACTAAAAAATAAAGCATCTGGGATCGATAATATTTCTGCGCAAATTTTAAAAGTTATTTCAAAAAACATTGCCAAGCCTTTAGTACATATTTTGAATCTTTGTATTGAAAAATCAATTTTTCCTGACGCCTTCAAAAAGGCAGAGGTTATACCGGTTTACAAATCAGGCGAAGCAGATAGAACTACCAACTATAGACCGATCTCTTTGATTTCCAACTTCGCGAAAATCTTTGAAAAAATATTGAAAGTGAGAATAAATAAATTCATTGAAAAACATAAATTGATAAGCCCGCGGCAGTTTGGCTTTCAATCAGGATTAAGCACTGAAGATGCTTTAACGAATGTTATAGACAAAATACACGATGCTATCAGTACAAAAACACCTTGTATCGCAGTATTTCTCGACCTTGCGAAAGCTTTCGACACGGTCGATCATTGTATTTTATTGAGTAAGCTGTATAATTTAGGTTTCCGAGGAAATGCTCACAAACTTATGAATAGTTATCTGAGTAATAGGACGCAGATTGTAAAAATAGACAATTCTTGTAGTGTCGAATTAAAAGTGAAATGTGGAGTCCCGCAGGGCACGGTACTAGGACCGATCTTATTCATATTATACATTAATGATATGCTTGAGATGAACCTAGCAAGTGATATCGTGTCTTTCGCAGATGACACGGTCTTAATCGTGAAAGAAAAAACTTGGCAAAAAGCATTTGATACATGTAATAAGGACATAAATAAAGTATACAGAGAACTTTATAAAAATCACCTTTCTTTGAACATCAAAAAAACTGTATACATGACTTTCGGAAGCTACAAGAATAGTCTACCACCGGACTCGCCTGTAATTATACATTCGACTGACTGTCCTCGTGATACTTGCGATTGTACGAATATTGATAGAGTAAATGAAATGAAATATCTCGGCATTATTGTTGACTCGAATCTTAATTGGAATAAACATATCGAAAGAGCGGTGAAAAAAAGTAGATACCTCATCTACTTGTTTTACAAGCTCAAATCTTATTTACACACAGAACAACTTTTAATGATCTATTTTGCACTCTTTTGGTCAGCAGCGACGTATGGAATACTTGTATGGGGTGGCTCACATGAAAAAACAATTAATACTTTACTTTGTATACAAAAAAAACTTTTAAAAATAATATTCAATAAACCCCTGTACTACGATTCTGAAAAACTTTTCAAAGAATGCAACATAATTAACGTCAAAAAATACTTCGTAGAAAAATCACTGTTTAAAAATTTTAACCGGTTACAAATTTCTTACTTTGATCTAAAAAGAAAATCACATAGAATAATCACAGTACCTTCAATGAAGATTAACAAAGAAATAGATAGGCGAAACCACCGATACGTCAGTTGCAAGGCTTTCAATGCCCTACCAATGACTTATAAAGAGAGTACTTCAACGAATTTAAAAAACAGCAAAAAAATTAGGAAATGGCTAATAGAACTATCTTCGATGAATTTTAAAAATTTACTTCAACCATTAATATAGTAACTTCTAATGTAAACCTACTTTTATTATGTAATTAACTTTCTAATATTATTATTTACTGAGAAAAAATTTCGATGTGAGAAAATTGCGAGATAAAAATTAGCTTGTATAACGTTAAACTGCGATATATACCTTCACAGGTTCGCGCACAGGCTTCGGCCTTCAGCGAAATATTGTACAGCGATACACTATTGTAAGCGACCATAAGATCCTTTACTGAGACATAGAAAGAGTAGTCTAAACTACCCATTCTCATGTACTCAGTAAGGATAAATTTGACAAATTCTTTATGTATACTACTTCATACTATACAATATTGTTATACACCTGTGTTAATAAATAAATAAATAAATAAATAAATAAATAAAGGAGACGAAGCGGATTTCTTGGCGAAGATTGACGTCGTTCAGTTAATTGAAGAGACCGAGTTACCCTCTATTGGTGAAATTGCGGATAGGGTACTCCAGGACGAGGTAAGGCATTTAGTAAGGAGCTACGAGCCATTACGACCCGCAAAGTCTTGTATCGAGATGGTAATTACTCTAGAGAACGATAAGCCCATCTACCAGAAGGCACGGCGTTTGGCCCCGTTAGAAAAGGAGATTGTCTCATGCCAGGTCAAGCAATGGTTGGACGAAGGAACAATAAGACATAGCAATTCAGACTTTGCTAGTCCTGTAGTTCTGGCAAAGAAGAAAGACGGGTCAAGCAGATTGTGTATTGATTATCGTAAGCTAAACAAGGTAATTGTGAAAGATCGGTGTCCGTTGCCGCTTATAGAGGAATTGTTGGAGAACCTTTATGATGCACGAGTTTTCACCACTTTGGACCTCAAAAACGGATTTTTCTACGTCGACGTGAAGGACAGTGAAAGGACAGTTCGAATTTTTAAAGGCCCCCTTTGGACTCTGCAATTCTCCGGCAGTTTTTCAAAGATTCATCAACACTATTTTTCAGCCACTTATTCAAAAAGGAATACTTTTTGTCTACATGGACGATATTATTATACCCGCTGAAAATGAAAGGGGGAATCTAAGCAGGTTTAGGGCAACTCTCGAGGTTGCTGCTAGTCACAGATTGCTGATAAAGTGGATCAAATGCAGATTTCTGCAAAGAAACATTGAGTTCTTGGGTCATCTTGTTGGGAATGGAGATTCCGCCGCCAAAAAACGCAAAGCAAATCCAGAGTTTCCTGCGTCTGACTGGATTTTTCCGGAAGTTCATACCAAATTATTCTACCGTCGCAAGGCCGTTGTCAGATCTTTTGAGAAAGGATGCTCAGTTTACTTTTGGCCCCCAACAACAAGACGCCTTTCATCTTTTGAAGGAAATGTTATGTAAGGAGCCAGTCCTCAAGTTGTTTCACCCGAAGTTAGAATCCCAGGTACATACGGATGCAAGCAAAACAGGGTTTGGCGCGGTTCTCCTAAAGTGTCACTCCGAAGACAACCAATTCCATCCTGTTTTCTACTTGAGTTTCAAGACCAACGACGCAGAAACACGTTACTCTAGTTACGAGTTAGAGGTTCTCGCCATTATCAAAGCTCTTCGAAAGCTCCGTCCTTACTTACTTGGTTTGGAATTCAAAATCTTCACAGACTGCAAAGCGTTTCAATTAACGATGAAAAAGAAGGAGTTAAGTAGTCGCGTTGCCAGAGGGGCTCTTTTAATAGAAGAGTTCAATTGTTCCGTGCATCACCGTTCAGACTCAGCAATGCGGCACGTGGACGCCCTAAGTAGGTATCCCGCAGTTTACTCCATTGAGAGTGGAGTTCTTCAGCAAATTAAGAGGTCGCAGGAAAAGGACGAAACTTGTCGATTGATATCGGAGATCCTGAAAGAGAGAGAATTCGAAGACTACATTCTTAGAGGGGATGTTTTGTACAAGTTTAAGGACGGCGACTATTTACTGGTAATACCCAAGGCTCTCCAAAAATAAATAATTAGGACAGTCCACGAGCCAGGAAATATTAACGGGAGAAAGGTAGAAGATCTTGTTCGACAGGACTATTATATCCCTAACCTCAGCAAAAAGATCGAGTCAGTTCTCCTCAACTGTGTCAATTGCATCTTAGCTTCAAGGAAGACGGGAAGACAAGAAGGGCTATTGAACCCCATCGAGAAGATCGATGTACTTCTACACACGTATCATCTGGATCATTTGGGACCCCTACCATCAACCGCAAAGAGTTACAAGTATCTTTTCGTGATAATTGACGCATTCACGAAATTTTCAAGGATTTCCCCAGTGAAGGCAACTACGGCGGATGAAGTAATCAAGAAGCTAGAATTCCAGAGCAAGATTTTCGGAAACCCATACCATCAACGACAGCGAATGCATTTCAGGGGTACTGTGAGCAACAAAAGATCAACCATATCCTCATAACAACTGGTGTTCCCAGAGGAAACGGGCAAGTTGAGAGATTAAATCAGACCATAATCAGTGTCCTCTCTAAAATATTAGTTAACGACTCCCAAAAGTGGTACAAACACGTATCAAATCTGCAACGAGTTCTTAACTCTACGGTAAGCAGAGCTACAGGAAAATCACCATTTGAACTACTAATAGGTACACGCATGCGGAGGCCAGATGAGGACAATTTAAGACAAATACTCGAGGAGGAAATTGTATCACGGTTTGAAGAGAGCAGAGCAGAAATGCGACAAGCGGCAAGACAGCAGATTTGCAAAATTCAAGAAGAAAATAGGAGTTATTCGAAGAAAAGTAGAAAGCCCGCGCGGATATACAAAGTTCACGACTTAGTAGCTATAAAACGCACTCAGTTTGCTACCGGAGCGAAGTTGTTCCCTAAGTTCCATGGGCCATACGAAGTAGTTCGCGTCAAGGAAAAAGACAGATACGATGTCCAGAAACTCGGCACTCATGAAGGTCCCAATTCTACAAGTTCTTCAGCTGACAACATGAAGCCGTGGGCGCAGATGGAATACGATAGCGGATCCGAATCAGAGGACATTCAGGATGGCCGGATGTGGGAACAAGTACAACCATCGACGACCAACGGTACGTCGATGAACGGTGAAGATTAGTTGCTGCCGAATTACAGATCAATTATCACACAATTTACAGTCAGTCAGTTAAGTAGAGTCAAGTAAAGTCAAGTCTCGAGAAGTTATCGGAAAGTTTTAGGCTAAGCGCAGAATTGAATATTGTGATGAAAGACTAAATAAATAAAATTAATAAATTACTCTTAAAATAAAATAACATGAATTAAACGAATTAAAATAAAAATTTGAATTAGTAAAGGTGAAGTTTTTTTAATTTAAAAAGAAGCCGTTCCCACATATATTGTCGGGTAAACAGGTTTAACTTCTTTTATTTTAAATATCTCTGTGGACCAATTAGGTGTATAACCCTTTTCGAATACATATTTATGTTTACTTATACGAGCAAAATCACCTGCTTTGGTTTGATTTTAGGATACTGATACACAGATAATAATAAATGTTTTTCGTTATGCGGGCCAACATCTACAGGTCTCATCTTAATCGCACGATGTTTTGTTGTATTGTAGTTCTCTGTTAACTTCGTCAACATGCTAATCCAGTGATAATTGCCATTCATGCTGAATTCTTTCCACATCATATTTTTCAACGTTCTGTTAAATCTTTCTACAATTGAGGCGTTCAAAGTGGGAACCGGTCATAAAATCCCGGCCAAAATATTCCCGACAAAATATCCCAGCCAAAAAATCCCAATTAAAATATCCCTTAGACCAAATATCCCGTAAAAAAATATGCCTTAATATCCCGGCCAAAATATACCCGACAAAATATCCCGACAAAATATCCCAACTAAAATATCCCTTATACCAAATATCCCGTAAAAAAATATCCCTTCATAAAATGAAAAGATTTGTTTATGTTATATTTCTATCGATCTTTTATAACAATATTCAAAAATTCAAACGATAATTTTCTTTTGAAGTAAAACTTTTTTGCTAACATCTGCGCAATTATTAAAATATTAATAGTAATATGCAACAGATATGTTGGAAGGTCTGTCGGATATATTGTACACATACCCCATGCCAAAATATCCCACGACCAAAAATCCTGGGATAAATATCCCAGGCTAAAATACCCCAAAATAAAATATCCCATACAAAATATCCTACGACAAAAAATCCCAGGATAAATATCCCAGGCTAAAATATCCCAAAACAAAATATCCCATACAAAATATTCCGAAACGGAATATCCCTTTTTAATTTGTTGTCATTTCAAAATTTTAAAAGTATGGAAATTTGCAACATTTAAAAAATTGCAAAATATAAAAAATACAATTCAAAAAAATTTTTCAATAAAAATGAAAATTTTCTAATAATAGTTATTGAGCAAAGACGCACTGGTTTGTATCTTAATTATTATATGATACAAGCAGTAACTACCAGGGTTTAAATTGCTGCAGCAATTTTAATACGGTTGCTGTTGACTTCGCTTTGCTGCTAAGAAGACCACATCAATTTACTTTGCTTTGCTTTACAGCAATCATATTTTCAAACTTCTTGTTGCATGCTGTGAAAACTTGGTGGTGGCCGCCATATTGTACTTAAAATGACGTCACATAGCTTACTGTAATGTACTTGTCATTCTCTTTCATTTGATACCCATGTCGGGGGGTTGTACAGAAAAAGGTAATCCACCATTTTGTGGTGGCCGCCATATTGAATTTAAAATGACGCCACATAGCTTACTGTATTCTACTCGCCATTCTCTTTCATTTGATACCCTTGTCGGGGGGTTGTAAAGAAAAATCGATCGCAAGATTCCACCAATGTTTTAACATCTCATACGGACATACTACAAACGATATCGTTTAGTCACGATAAATCACCATGATATGTGTGTAGGCAGATTTATGGCAGAAAATGCACAAATGAATTTGATGGTAGTTATTTTTGTGTCACCGCATAAAACTTGACGCGAAATAATGGAATTCATACATGACAATCTCCACTTCTGACGGTTCAATTTTACCAGGTCGAAATTTTAACGAAATTCCCATGATTTTGAGTGGCAATTTTAATATTAATTTTTCATCAGAAAGGGCGCGTCCGAACTTTGTGGATGAGGGAGAAGGTCGGGATGATGAGAGGTACCACCCCACTTCTCCCTTCATCCACAAAGTTCGTGAGGAACGTTCCTGGGAGCTAAGCGGCTGACTTTTCTGAAAGCGTACAATATATCCGACAGACCTTCCAATATATCTGTTGCATATTACTATTAATATTTTAATAATTGCGCAGTTGTTAGCAAAAAAGTTTTACTTCAAAAGTGTGGTCTTAAGCACACTCATATTTTTTTTAATTTAATTAATTAAGCAATGGAATTTTTGTTTGTTGAAAATTATCGTTTGAATTTTTGTATATTGTTATAAAAGATCGATAGAAATATAACATAAACAAATCTTTTCATTTTATGAAGGGATATTTTTTTACGGGATATTTGGTATAAGGGATATTTTGTCGGGATATTTTGTCGGGGATATTTTGGCCGGGATATTAAGGGATATTTTTTTACGGGATATTTGGTCTAAGGAATATTTTAGTTGGGATTTTTTGGCTGGGATATTTTGTCGGGGATATTTTGGCCTGGATTTTATGACCGGTTCCCTTGTAAATATCTTGTTGTATTTAAAAACCCCCCGAGATAAGAGGCAATTTACCCATCTGGCTCGACAAATTTAGCCAGAAAATAGTTTAGAACTTGTGAGAATATATAAAGAGATAACTCAAATGCCTTACGGGTATTTGCTAATTGATTTAATTCAAGACATAAACGACGTCTTAAGATATCGTACTGATATATTTAATAAACACTTTGTAACCTGTTTTTGTCCGCAAAATTCTTTAAATGGTAAGAATGGCATCACGAATGAAACGATTAATGGACAAGCATATGCTATATGTTCTTAAAAGGGCTAAAACAAATCTAAGAAAGTCCATCATACAAAATGCTGACCCTGAGGTTATAAAAACTCCTTGTGAAATTACACTCAACACCTTAAAAGGTAATCATATGCCGCGTGGAAATACCTACAACTCACTGTGTAAGTATAAAAAGGGCATGCGTAAATTGATATGCGCAAAGAGATTTGTTGCTAAACAACAGAAAATACTAGTGCAGCGAGGAGGTTTTTTACCCGTTTTATTAGGAAGTGTATTATCAGGAAGTGTATTATCGGCTCATTAATTGAAAAATAAGCATAGATATAATGTACTTAACAAGATGCTACTTCTGTCGCCAGAGGTTTACAACAAGCTTAAAGATGAAATTGAAATGACTCCAAGTCAGTCCATTTTTGATAGAGCAATGAATAAAATACTACAGAATAAAGACATGAATGATTCAGAAAAATGGTATAGCTGTCGAAATCAACTAATTTCATTTTTAAATCACAATCGGAAATCTATACGAACCCTTGATAAAGAAACTAATTTATTCAATGAGCTAAAAGTTTAAGAGATAGTGCCAAAAAAATTTATTTTTAAAAATGATGTGTTAACACCGACTTCACCACCAACAAAGGATTTTCTAGACGAAGAAGAAGTCTTTAAAGAAACACATAGCATAACCCCACCCAAAAGATCTTTATCACCAGCAGCCAAAAGACGATTATCAGCTAGTGGTATAGCAAAAACGCTAAAGCTGCCCCAAAAAATACTAAGAACAACATCTGCACCTAACGCACGTGAAAAGGATTATAAAATAATTACGGGTGAATATGGTATAACACAATATACTGTACCAATGAATATGACTGTCGATGAAGCTAACGATGTTATAGAAGAATTAGAACAAAGTGAAAAACAAAAGCAAGTCCAGAAACAGTCTATATTAAGACCCTCTGAACTAGAATCTGGTCAAAATACGCTTTCATTTCCTGTACGCAAGTTCGGTATTATACAGAGTCATCGTTTGAAGACTTTAAAGGACAAGGATAAAACTCAAAGTACTTGGAACGTTCCTTGGGAAAGACTTTAAAAAAAATGCCAGTGGATATAAAAGAAAGTGATTTTTACGTATGGCTTTTGAGTAATAATTCTTTAGAGTTTTTCCCTGAAAATACATTGTCAGGTTTTACCAATAAGTGAGCTAAGTCATAAAACTTGACGGAGGATGGAGTGTTGGAATTGCGGAAATCTCGATACCCAATTTTGATCTTGTTAATGCAAAAACAACAAAACGTAGCATAACCAACAATGATGATTATAATGGCCATAAAAGATTAAAACGTAGGGCCCCCGGATATCACGATCAAATTTAATGAAAAGTTAAATTTTGAATGGACTGAAAAAGACCTTGAATATTTAGGTCAGAGCACTGATTATATACAAAAAGGGTCCAAACGTTTTCTAGTGCACTGCGCTCTAAGGAACTGTATAAGAATTTACAAATATGAAAATAGATATAGCTCAGATGATAAAAGACAAAGGTCTGAACATTCCTGAAATGACGTATAAAAGGGAATCTGGAGGCTTTACGTATAAACGGGCTCGAAACTGGTACGAATCAAGTCGTTATTTTGAAACACAAAAACTATGAAAATGTTGTATTGTTTTTTGAAGATATTATTGGCCGAATTCCAGTCAAAATTACATCGCACTATGGATAAACATATACAACCATTAGGGAGTTTATGGAGGCTAAACAGAGACAAAGACTACCGAATGCAGAATTAATTCCAAAACGAGAAGTGGAAGAGGAGGTGGAAGGAGAGATAGAGGAACCCAAAAGACAACCGAAAACGCCGGTATGCAATAGAAGATAGTAGGTATTAGCACGATTGGGACAGACAGTAGTGCCATATGCAATGGCGCCAGTGTGTGCCAGACAGTATTACCCTATGAAAGTTGGGGAAGAGTGGTAAGGGGTACGGGGGTGGGGGATGGGGGATGTTGGACGGAAATGGCGCCTGTGTGTGTGCCAAATAGTATTACCCTACATTACATTGGTGGCGTCACCAGACAAATAGATTTTGGGGCAGACGTCACATGATGAGACGCCATCTGTCGTGAGAATTTGTTAAAGCTGGAAGTGCTGCGAATTAAAAAAGTCAAAGTTGTGCTGCGCGGCCTGGGCTGGGACTTGAACCGGGATCGGTGGCTTAAGAGGCCTGTATCGCAGCCGTAAGGCTATCAAGGCTTCTGGGTGTTATTATTTAATTTGTGTATAAAAGCGCCGAACGAGCGAGGGACTAAAAATATAATTTTTATTTTCTTTCGACCATGCTGCGAATGTTGGTGTGTGTGTGCGAATGGAAATAGTGTGATATGTTTTATGTTGCGATCGTTTTTATGTCGGAACCACGGTGAAATATTTTTTAAATTGAGTAATAATCAATTTATAATTATATTAGTGACGTATGTATATAGCATTTATCATTTACTATCCCAGCAGGCAAAATGAGCTCACAAAATCAGAAATTTATCGTATAACTCACAATGAGCTGAATATGATGAAAATATAACACTCAAAATGCAAAAAAAATTAAATCATTTGTGAGAAAATAATGAGATCATAATGAGAGGAAGTGAAAAAGAAACCGAGATTGAATGTTCCACTTATTGTTCATTGATTGGAAGGTTGTTATGAGCTAATTATGAGAAATTCGTTTCGTAACATATATACAGGCGCCACATTTTTGTAAGTTTTAAGACTATTATCTCTCTGGAACATGAAGCCGACACTCTTTCAACTATACTATTTGTGTATAGTATTTTTTCGAACATATAAAGACGGAATTTGTTAGAATTGACTATTTGCAATCAATATAATATTAAAATGTAAATCCAAAGAGAAAATAAAATAAAATGTGATGGAAGAACTGTTCTGATGTTCAGTATAAGTGACGAACATCGATGAAGGATGCAAATATTGGCATTGCGTTGTCAATTTTCGTTTGATTATTGGTGGCGCTGCAGTCAAATGTACCCCAAAAAACATGGCCGATTGTATTTATCCGGTTCAGGGCAAAGTTCGTTTATTACTAATATATTTTACGTTTACCAGCTTACAGCTGTTGACCAGCTTCTAAATTCACTTTATATCAATGCGATTATTCGTAATTAATCAATTTTTGATGTTTCCAATGAATTTTTATTAATTTCATGTGGGGTACATCGGACAAAGGTGACATCTGTGGCCAAAAATGAACTAGAAGTTTAGTTTCTTCTACCCATCCATTTCCTGTCATTTTCCCCATAAAAGTTTTGTCTCCTTGTATATTCTCCATGGTTTTACAGTTTGTCTTAAGAAGGCATTTTGGAATTTACAAAAAGATAATAGGATTTTTTAAACATTTATGTCGATGGCTTGCCATTTTTTTATAATACAACTGCGCAATTTTGGCCAATACTTGCGAATGTCGAAGGAATTATAAAGGTATTGATAGGAATTTACAGCGGTAATAGAAAACCTCCATTTATCTGGACAAATTTGTAAATGAAATGACAGATATTATGGAAAATAGGATTAATGGTTTTCGATTAACTGAAACTTGAAATGTCGAGGCAAATGTATTTTTCAATTATACGAAACGTCACAAACCTAAAACTGTGGTTTATATATCACAATCTATATAAAATATAATACGTTAAACAAACATGTTGTTTTTGCATGATATTTCAATTTACACTCCACATACTATATATATATGTATATTACACAGCAGTCCCAATAGCACATACAAAAAAAATCTAACAATGAGCTCATATTTAGCTTACGCCGGTTTGTCATTTATATACACTCTTGCTGCGACACATGCCTAGCAGCCTCAGTAGGGAAGTTGGTAGAGTGTTGGCTTCATGTTCCAGTGGGCGCAGGTTCGAATCTCGTATAAGGCACTCGAAAAAAAATATTCTCAAATAAGAATGAAATATCATAAATTATGAAAATATGTATGAATATAAATAATAGCAAAAAGAGTAAAAAAAAAGAAAAAAAAATAATGTGGAAATAGTACTTTTGTTTTTTTAACATTTTTCAGTACTTTTTTGCGTCACTCTCAGTGAGCTCAATATGAGAAAATTTTGAGATAATTTTTAGTTCTTGATTTACTTCCCAGTGGGAAAAATTGCGAGCGCTGTTCAGAGGAGCTTACTTTGAGCGCTGTTAAATATGCTCCCGAGGGAGCATTACCGGAGCTTTCATAAATTTTATAGAACGAAGAAAATGAGCGATTACCTTGATGACCATAAAGGGTGGCATTGGCATTCTCAATGGACTGGCTCTCGTTCGATACGAAGGACAAGCAGCTTTTAAAGTGGTTAGAATTTAGTTGGGGGACTGCTTTGATAAAACCACACTCGCGCTTGGAAAGGAAAAGGCAATAGCAAAAGATAAACAAAATAAAAGCTTTTCGATACCCGGATCACATATCCACAGGCGTCCATGAAAATTCTTTATTAAAAAGCTTTTTTATAATGCTCCTAGAATGCCATTGAAGGAGCATAAAAACGTATGCTCCCCTGCAATGACATGCAATGTTAAAAAGTATATGGAACTGGAGCGTAACGGGAGCGCTGTAAGCTTTTTAAGGAGTGCTCAAACAGCGCTATTGGAGCCCTCCATTTCCCGCTGGGTTCATATTGAACTCATACTTAGTTCAGGAACTTGCGCCAATTAACTCACTACTTCCTCATGTGTATCTCATAAATTACTATTTGAGACCTTAAACGAAAAAATTGCCAATCGCAAGTAGATCATATTTAGTTCAATATGAACTAGAATGCCTGCTGGGATTGCTATTTAGGCTGATGCAAAAGCGGATTTAAATGAGGAAAAAAAATAAATTAATAGCAGGGAGGGACCGACAATGAAATGTCGTTAAGGTCATAACTAAAAGAAAAAAAAAATTTTAAACTCGAAAAAAAGGGAAATGGTAAAATGGGGATGCTATTTAGGGGTTGAAAACGATTTTTTGCGATTTGCGGTGAAACATGACCTCCTAGTGGAAAACGTTGAATACAAAAGTTGTAGATAATAAAAAAATCTAAAACTTTTGTATTTAACATATTTTGACATAACCTCAAATTTCGAAGAAAATGGCGGAAAATCGATTTTTCAGTTTTTAATTTTTTTCTCCCGTAAAAATAATTCAATTTACATGAAAATTTGTAAGAGTATACCTTGTGTTGCGTTAAATAAGCATGATTTTTTTTTGTTTGGAAAACGGATAGTTTCCCAGAAATTAACATTTTTCGAAAAAAATACCCTTATCTTGCACGGACAACTTTATTGATGTTTTTTTCGAATTTTGATATTCAATAAGTGCTCATTTGACCATTGAAATGTCTAGTTTTAAATGGTCTATACATTTTGAAACTTTATTTTCATTAAACCGCTTAAAATTAAGAAAAACCGAACACCTGATTTTTCGAATCACGTACATATTTCTCGATTTTTTCAATTTTTTTCAAATTTTTTAATTTTTCTGTTAATGAGGGATTAAATTTTAATGACAGAGCTTAGTGTCATATAATATTACTTACATTAAATAAATTTAATTACAGAAAGTGTGGAAAAACCATCCTGAAAAATTTAAATAAATAAGAAATAAGAAATATTCTATTAAAACTAGCTTGAGATTTTCGATGAATGTGAGCGGCTGTTAATTTTTCCATTATTTTGTATTTGTGGTGAAATCTTTGTTTGCTCGACCGTACCAAACTGCTTTGATTTCATACAAATCATTTGGATCATCTTTTTTGGAAATAATACGGTCATATTTTCAATCTATAATTTTTAAATTAATTAAAATAAATAATGTATAAAAAATCTCCCAAAACCATATTGAGTATGATGCTGTAAAAATTTTATTACGAAACTGGAACCATTTACCTAGTCACGGCGTAATTCAATTCAAACGAAATCGTTATTTTATTTCTTATTTATTTAAAATTTTCAGGATGGTTTTGCCACTCTTTACGTAATTAAATTTATTTAAGTTCTGTCATTAAAATTTAATCCCTCATTAACAGAAAAAATAAAAAATTTGAAACAAATTGAAAAAATCGAGAAATATGTACGTGATTCGAAAAATCAGGTGTTCGGTTTTTCTTAATTTTAAGCGGTTTAATGAAAATAAAGTTTCAAAATGTATAGACCATTTGAAACTAGACATTTCAATGGTCAAATGAGCACTTATTGAATATCAAAATTCGAAAAAAACATCAATAAAGTTGTCCGTGCAAGATAAGGGTATTTTTTCGAAAAATGTTAATTTCTGGGAAACTATCCGTTTTCCAAACAAAAAAAAAATCATGCTTATTTAATGCAACACAAGGTATACGGGTTAGAGGTTATATCAAAATATGTTAAATACAAAAGTTTTAGATCTTTTTATTATCTACAACTTTTGTATTAAACGTTTTCCACTAGGAGGTCATGTTTCACCGCAAATTGCAAAAAATCGTTTTTAACCCCTAAATAGCATCCCCATTTTACCATTTCCCCTTTTTTCGAGTTTAAAATTTTATTTTTCGTTTAGTTATGACCTCATTGCTGGTCCCTCCCTGCTATTAATTTTTTTTTCCAAAAAACTATCGGCACTAGCCTAATTACTAAATATTCATACCAAAACACCCCAATATAATAAATAAATACCGTTAATTCTGCCTTTATCGTGATATTCCGACCAGGCGATCATAAATCAGCAGCAGCAAAGGCCCCTGCCTGCCCTGATAAAAATTTTACCTAGCAGAGTGTCTTAACAAAACAAACAACAACAACTCAGTCCATCCTCAACATTCTTTACGGCAACAACCATAGCAAAACAAGTAAAAACAAAAAAAAATCTACAACAAAACAACAGGCCTTCGCAAATGCCGATTCTAATTTCGACCGAGCGCAGGTTTGAATGACCGGTGATTAATTTGAGCTGCTGATAAGAACAGCGCTTAAAAAATACAATCTCATTAGTGTCGCTGGTGCCTTTTGTTTTTGTTTGTATGATAAATTTATGCACAGGGCTTATGCAATTGCAGCATATGCATTATAAACATCTCGGAAGATGAAAATAATTCTTATTCAGACCATAAAATAGATACAGAGTTGTTAGATCGGCAAATTCTCAAGTTTCCAATTAATTCTTATCGCATAACAACAAAGGTCCCCAAATTCGTCAGACTTATGACGTAATTATTCTTTGCGGAACGTACTGGAGAAATCCTATTTTTAAATACATATTAAAATTGAGCACTTTAAAGTTATTAGACCCAATAAATGAATTTTAATTGCGGATTACGTTTCTAAAATAAGCAAAGACTATTTTGATCTGGTGCAACCTTCAAATGGATTCCTTATCTCAGGTCAAAGTCTTCCATGCCGCGAAAGTTTATTGAGATAAACAAAGGGCAGTTTGCTCCATATATTGAAATTGATATGCAACGGATTTAGTGGACCAGATTCATAAAATAAACATAGACAAAATTTTGATCAGGGGAAAGTCCTCTGAAACCGTCAAGGTGATTCCTTATCTAATATATTACACATAGGTGGCGTTATTTCATCATTTATCATTATTCTGATTTTTTGTTCAGTTAACTGGTATTGAACAACCACATATGAGGAGTATGAATCAACTTTTATGATGTTTCTATATTTGTCGGTGTTGGTGTGACGCCAATGTTGGTGCACCGGTGTTAGTGTGACGCCAATATTGGTGCACCAGGTGTTGGTGTCACACCAACACCTGGTGCACCAACATTGGCGTCACACCAACACCGGTGCACCAACACCAACACTGGTGCACCAATATTGGCGTCACACCAACACCGCTGCACCAACATTGGCCTCACACCAACACCGGTGCACCAACACCAACACTGGTGCACCAATATTCAAAAAAAGAATACAAGCGCGTAAAGAGCAACTCGAGGCTCAGAAAGCGCAAAAGAGCAAAATGATAAACAATTTTGTAATGCCTGGAATGTCCTTCGCCCAAATGGCAACAGGAACCCAGCCCACAAAACAGCAAGCTCCAAAAGCTGCTCCGGCAGCTGGTTCTGGAGATAGTGAGCTGAAGGCGGTTCTCTTGTCCATACAAGGGCAGATCGCGCAGCTTCAAAAACAACTAAGCGAGCAAACAACTCGTTTAGACTTCGTATACTCAGCTCTCTTTACGACAGAAACCATCTCTGGGTAAATCTAATGGCTTTACACAGGGGGGACACGATCAAGGTCATTGCGGTGAATGTCAACTCGTTGATAAGAAACGAGAGAAGGGCGAATTTACTAACTCTGTTGCAAAACCAAAATCCTGATGTGCTTCTCGCTAGTGAAACTAAACTAAGCGAGAAACACAAAGTGGATTACAAAGATTATGTGGTAATTAGGCGCGATAGACCTAATGCCAGACAAGGTGGGGGTCTACTAATATTAGTAAAGACTACCCTTAAACACAAGATCATGTATAGCAGGGACATCGCAAAGTTCCGGGTGTTAGAAGCGTGCGTTATATACCTCCCTCTGTCTAGTGGCAGAAGGTTGTACATAATTGCCGCGTACGCACCCCAAACCTCCCAATCCAGGCTATTCATAGAGGAAATGAGCTCGCTTTTTCAAACCCTCCAACTGGAGTCGGAGCAAAATTTTTACTTGTTGGCCGGAGATTTAAACGCACGCCATGCGGCATGGGGAAATCAAACGGCTAACACCAGGGGCAACCAACTGAATGACTGGTTGGTCCAGAATAGAATACAGCGAAAAGTAAATGTTTACGCTACTGATATGCCATCATACCCAAACGGCGGTTCTTTTCTGGATATATGCTTGATAGACTCTCGGATGGGCCTACTAGGGGTAAACACAAACGTGACAAACTGTCTAACGACAGTGCCGTACGACAGCGACCACCAAGGACTGGAAATAACAGTACAAGTCCCGGACGACTCCATGGAACTTCTCGAATATTGCGAAGTGCATCCTTTTGCCTACCAGAAGATGCACTGGCCAAAATTCGAGAAGGCTATGGAAAGGGCAATACAAAATAACGGACTACTACCTCCTACAACTAGGAACTTGACCAACAACGAGATTGATACATATTTGAAAGATATGGACAACCTCATTGTACAGACTATGGATAGAACTATACCACGGACGAAGAAAAAGAACAGTACAGACTGTTACAAGAACGCTACCATCGACGCACTACAAAAACACAAAAGTAGAGTACTGACGAGACTGAAGTCCCTACACCGCCAGTTCCAAGATAGACAGAGCCCGGAGATTGTAACCCTTAAATCGGTTATGAAAAACCTCCAACAACTCCTCAAACAACAATTCTCACAGTCTGTGAATCTGTACTGGAACAAAAAGATTCGTGCTATACAATCCAATAGCGCGAGCATGTTCCCACAGATAAATAAAATCTTTAGGAGTAAAACACATAACCGATTGGACAAGTTACGTATCCCCAGGACCCTGGCTAACCAGGAACTTCTGAGGTCTGCAAACATAGATCCTGAAGAAACCAGTCATGCAGACGATAATTATTGTATAGAGGACGAGCAGGAGAAGGTGGATCTAGTGGGGGCGTACTATCAGGGAATTTATTCGGTGAACACTTGTGTTCGACCGAATTTTGACCTTGAAAATAGGGCCCTGCTGAACCACTTCAGATTAACCAGAGAGATCGAGGTTTGGAAATCTGAGAACCGAAGAATCATCGAGTTCAGTGAAGACTGCCCAGCGAACAATATTCCTGAGGCGCAAGCAAATCCTCTGCTCACTACAAAAATCGATCTCCTGCTAACATTTCGTCGTCTAAACAATAAGAAGTCGTCTGGGGTAGACGGTATTCCAAACATCGTCCTAAAGCATTTGCCCCTGGTGGCTATAGACACATACACCACTCTGTTTAACAATGCGTTAAACAACGCCCATTTTCCAGGCCACTGGAAGACGGCAGTGGTGTATCCAATACCCAAGAAAGGTAAAGATAAAAGTAACCCTGCTAATCTTCGGTCAATAAGTCTGCTTCCGAATATCAGTAAGGTGTTTGAATCAGTAATTAATAGATCATTATCCAAATGGGTTGAGGAAAAGAAAATAATTCCCGATAACCAATTCGGTTTCAGGGCGGGACATGATACTATTCATGCCGCGTCGAAATTGGTATCAGACATACACTGGAACCTAATGAAAGGCCAGTGCACCGGAGCATGCTTGATCGACTATGAGAAGGCGTTCGATACAGTGTGGATCGAGGGCCTCCTCTACAAATTAGTCAGATACGGGATGACCGGACCTCTGTTATACATGATCTATAATATGATTTCCAAGAAGAAGTTCATCGTTAAAAGTGGGAACTTCACATCAGGAAAGGTATTTGACATTAAAAATGGTCTGCAACAGGGCGCAGTGAATTCGCCGCTCTTATTCAATATCTTTACGAGTGACCTAATCAGTTCACTCCGCTTCGCATTAGCGTATGCGGATGACCTAATTGTGTACAGGACGGGGCCGAAGATTGGAGTGATCCAGACGCTCCTGCAACGTGACTTCGAAACAATCGAACGCTACAGTGATGATTGGAAGTTGAAGATCAATTTTAGCAAATGCGAATCGATCCTTTTCCGGACTCCTCTAATCAGAGCTTCTCGCGATGTGCAGAGGAACTGGAAAACCTTCCGAATTTCGAACTATGCTGGACAAGCGTTAGAACATAAATCGGAAGTGAAATACCTTGGACTTTGCTTGGATCAGTACTTGTATTTCAATAGAAATATAAGTGCTGCTCTCGACAAGGCAAACAAGGCGTTTCACATGACTAAAAGGCTTTTTTATAGCAGACACCTAAGCCCACGGGTGAAGGTGATCTGCTATCAAGCCTTGGTCAGACCGATTTTAACTTATGGTTGCCCAGTGTGGTTCAACATATCTCCCTTTTATATGGAAAAGCTTCGGGTCTTCGAAAGACAATGCTTAAGGGCGTGCTTAAGGTTGTATCGGACACCCGAATCTGGCTTCACGAAGTTTCACGCCAACAATGTCCTCTATGATAAGGCATTTGTTAATAGGATCGACAACTTCATAATCAAGTTGATTCGAAGACATATTGTTAGAGCGACGGAGAGCGACAATCCTCTTATTCGGGGAGCGTTCTACCCGAACGCCGAATATCACAGAGCTGCTTGTGAACGCGGCTTTATCCCTCCAGAGGCATTTGTCTACCTGGATAGAAAAAGATTGGTCCAAGATGGTTCGGGGGTGCCCCTCTTTTACCACCTACATCGTTCCGCGACAGATAAGCGATATTTATATAGTAACGAGGATATGGAAGTTCAGGAGCTCCTGAGGTTCAGTACTCGAATCTCGGAGAGAGACAGACGAGACGCCTCCACTGCAAGTACTCTGTACTGGTGGGTGGAGGATACCTAGATATTGCGTATTCGCCCTGATAATTTTAGATATAGAATAGTTTAGCTTGTAATTTATTTTTAATGATTAGCTTAGGGCTTAGGTAGGATTAGTTCTAGCTTTTACGGTAGTAATATATATAGGTTAAGTAAGTTAGGTTAAGGGTGCGGACTTCCATGCACCCTTGTTGTTCTATCAAACTCGGATCCATGGAAGGCCGTCGCCTGGACGGGGGCCACCTGAGGCAGTAAAACCTCCGCTGCCCCCCGTCCAGATAGTCTCTTTTAGTATTAAGTTGCCTTAAGACCTGAATAGTTTATTAGGGGAGTAGATAGTGCGGGCTTCCATGAACTCTTGATGTTTTGTATATCTCGAATCCATGGAAGCCCGTCGCCTGGACGGGGGTTAGCCGAAGCAGCGTTGCTTCTGCTATCCCCTGCCCAGATAGCTAGGCTAGTTAGGTTAAGTAAGTTAAGTTAGTTTAAGTTTTATTTTATATAAAAAATATATATATATAGTTTCTAAGTTTTTTTGTTAGTAATTTTTCTTAGAAGTAAGCCAAAAATAAAGATATTTTTTATAAAGTAAAAATACATATATAAGTTTTAGCTGAAAGGCATAAGTTAGATAAGATAGTGAGTAATTTAGAGCGCCTGCTGAGGGCCAGTAAGTTAGATAGTTTAGAATAGGATAGAATAAGTAGCTTTAAGCATTAGCTGCATTTATGTTAGGTTAGATATAAGATATGAAAATAAAATGCTTTTAAAAAAAAAAAAAAAAAAAAAAAAAAACGATACAGGCCTCTTAAGCCACCGATCCCGGGTTCAAGTCCCAGCCCAGGCCGCGCAGCACAACTTTGACTTTTTTAATTCGCAGCACTTCCAGCTTTAACAAATTCTCACGACAGATGGCGTCTCATCATGTGACGCCTGACCCCAAATCTATTTGTCTGGTGACGCCACCAATGTAATGTAGGGTAATACTATTTGGCACACACAGGCGCCATTTACGTCCAACAGCCCCTACCGCCTACCCCTTCAACCTAACAACAAACCCCAAAATCTATTTGTCTGGATCCGGGGTCGGCGTCGGCGCCAATGCACCGTCCAACATCCCCCATCGCCCATCCCCCACCCCGTACCCCTTACCACTCTTCCCCAACTTTCATAGGGTAATACGGTCTGGCACACACTGGCGCCATTGCATATGGCACTACTGTCTGTCCCAATCGTCCTTATCGCACCTCAATTGAATATTCAAATAAATGAAACACAAAAATTAAATAATTAATTTTTATTTGGCACTAAGCTAAAACTGATGTCTTTAAACCGATATGACCTGCGCTTAGCCCGGGCTGTAGTCCAATTGGAAAAAGCTTCTTTTTGATGAGGATTTCTTATCCGAAAGCTTTTCGGAAGTTCTTATTGGAATTCTTGTGCTGCCACGTATACTCGGTCGCCACAACACTCCCCCTTATCGAGAAATTTTGTGTGTTTGGAGATGGATACTTTTTATCAGTAAACGCATTCTTATTTATAATAACAAAATTTTTTTTTTTTTTTTGTAACTCTTAAAACTAAATTTTAATTCTTATTTGTATAATGGATTTTGATTCTTAGAAATTCAAGGTTAAGTTTTCAATTATTTCAATTCAATATCTTTATATAGGGAAACTAAAGAATAATAGTGTACTAAAAATAAATATTTGTTTGTACATATTCAAGTTTTCATACTAATTTTATAAATATAACTTAATTCAAATTTAGTGTTAATTCAAGAAAATGTATATGTATACAATTCTGTTGTTAATGCATGTTCTGATAAGATTAATTTATAAGTTTACAATATATTTATATGATAGTTTATATTAATTCATGTTATGAAATGATAATAGGTTTTACAGTTTGAAAGAAACTTTTGGTCTGGTGGATGACCTTGTGACACGATCAGAAGTAAGGAAATCGTCTTGTAACAAAAAGGCAGGTTTAAGTCTGTCTATATTAATTAATTCTTTTTTTGTGTTTACGAGTACTTCGAATAGTTTACCTTGTTTTGATAGAACTTTATGAGGTCCAGTATATGGAGGGTTTAAGCTTCCTTTATATATTGGTTCCTTTATAAAGACGTGTGAGCAAGTATGAATGTCTTGGGGAACGAAAATATTATTCTGTTTACGTTGTCTTTTAGGTGTTGCTCGTATGCTTATTATGGAGTTTTGAATTTCCTTTGCATAAGAGGTGGTGGGTCTAAAGTCTATTGGCGTTCCTTCGGTGACTAATTCACCAGGAAGTCTTAAAGGTTGGCCGTACAGTAGTTCGGCGGGAGAAAGGTCTATATCGTCGATTAATGCTGAGCGAATGCCTAGAAGTATCTATGGTAATTCTTTATACCAACTTTTGGGGTTTTCGGAGGCTCTTATGGAAGTTTTGATTTGTCTATGCAGTCTTTCGACTGATCCGTTAGACTGCGGATGGTAAGTTGTCGTCCTTATGTGATTGCTGCCTAGTGCATTTGAAAGTTCCTTGAACAATAAGGACTCGAACTGAGTACCTTGATCGGTGGTCAGGGTTTTTGGTACACCATAACGCGATATCCATTGCTGGATGAAAATGTTGCAAATAGTCTGCGCTTGGATGTTTTTAATGGGAATGGCTTCTGGCCAGTGTGAAAACCTATCTTTAATGGTCAATAGGTAAGTGTACCCATTGGATGGTGGTAAAGGGCCCACGATGTCCATATGAATGTGTTCAAACCTTCCTGTTGGTGTTTTAAATGTTCCATGAGGGGATGAAATGTTTCGATGGACTTTAGCTTTTTGGCAGTGTATGCATGTTTGTGACCACCTGTTAACTTCTTTATTTATGTTTGGCCAGAAGTATTTCGAGGTTATGAGTTTACGAGTGGCTTTTATGCCGGGGTGAGACAAGTTATGTATTGAATCGTAAATTGTTCGTCGTAAACTGAGAGGGATGTATGGTTTGTTAATACCTGTAGTCTTTTCACACCAAATGTCAACGTTTTCCAGTGGAACAGGAATTTTTTTCAATGTGAAAGAAGACTGTTGCTCTTCAGCTTGTTTCGATATTAAGGATTTCAACTCCTCATCGTTTTGTTGTGTTTGCAATAGTGTTTGGAAGGTTACTTTGGGCAGGTGTGCTATCACATCGATGTGAAGGCGTGATAATGTATCTGAGACTATATTGTCAATGCCCTTAGTGTACCTGATGTCATTAGTGAACTCTGAAATATAGCTTAGGTGATTTGTCTGTCGGGGTGATTTTTCAGATTTTGAAAACAGAGCATTTGTTAAGGGTTTATGATCAGTGTAAACTGTGAACTGTTTTCCCTCTAACCAGTGCCTGAAATGCTTGATGGACAAGTATATTGCTAAAAGTTCCCTGTCAAATGCTGAATATTTTTTTTCGGAGGGCTGTAACCTCTTTGAAAAAAAACTTAAGGGTTCCCAATGTTTGTCATTTAGTTGTTGTAAAACAGCTCCTATGGCATCGCTAGAGGCGTCAACCCAGAGGCTTAATTGTGCTTTTGAGTTGGGGTGAACTAAGATGGTCGACTTTTCTAGGTTGGTTTTGATGCAGTCGAATGCTTCGGAGTGTTGGGGTCCCCAGATGAACAGTTTGTTCTTCTTTTTTAGGTCTTTAGTTTTTAGTAATTCGTACAAAGGCGCCGCTAATTTGGCAAGGTTTGGTATGAACCTGTGGTAGAAGTTTACCATTCCTAATAATCGCTGAAGTTGTTTGGGTGTTGAAGGAGTGGGTAGGTTTTTAATGGCTTCTACTCGGTTAGGTGAGGGTTTTATGCCCTTCCTATTTATGTGGTGTCCCAAGAAGTTTAATTCTTCGACTCCAAACTCACATTTTTCAGGATTAATATTGACGCTGTACTGTTGAAGTCTCGTGAAGAGGAGGCGAAGGTGTTCTTTGTGTTCTTCCTTGGATTTGCTGCCTACTAATATGTCATCGACATAAGCAAAGGTGAATTTTAGCCCGGAGAGGACTTCGTTTATGAAGCGCTGGAACGTCTGCGCGCCGTTTTTTACCCCAAAGGGCATGCGCAGAAATTCGTACAGGCCGAAGGGAGTTATTACCGCTGTTTTATGGACATCTTGAGGTGCAACTGGTATCTGGTGGTACGCTCTCACCAGGTCGATTTTTGAAAAGATGGTACATTCATGCAGGTTCATTGTGAAGTCATATATGTTGGGAAGCGGGTATTTATCAAACACCGTGATTGTATTCAACTGACGATAATCTCCGCAAGGTCTCCAGCTTGTGACTTCTTTTTTTTGAACCATGTGTAATGGGGAAGCAGCTGGGGATGACGATGGGCGACATATACCTAATTTTGTCATGAGTTCAAACTCTTCCTTCGCGATTGCGTACTTTTCGGGGTGTAGCCTTCTTGCTCTGGCGGATGGGAGTGGTCCCTTTGTATGAATATGATGGACGATATTATGCGTGACTGGGAAGTTGAAATCAGGTGGTGCTTTTAAACTTGAGAAATTGTTAAGTATAGCGCCAAATTCGTCTTGCAAGGTAAATAGTTTTGGAGAGCACGATTTGAAACGTTTTACTGTGCCGATCGCTGCAAGATGCGTAGTTGAGTCAAAGAGTTTTCTTTGATACAGATTAACTGATAGTTTGAATTTATATAAGAAGTCAGCTCCTATTATTGCATAGTCTACGGCTGCTATTATGAAGGGATGTTGAAAGTGACGCCGTAAACCTAAGTCCAGGCATAGATGTTTAACACCGTAAGTGTGAATCGGTGTACCACTAGCTGATACGGTTAGTGTAGAAGTTGAGTCATAAATGAATAATCGGCGGGAGGGTAAAGAAGGTTTCGTTGCCGTGGACGAAACGCTCTTTTTTATTGGCGGTTTTTTGACTGGTTATTGGCTTCGATACAGGGAGGTACACATTTTTTTGCTCTGTCCTTAAATTTTCTGTGGTACCAACACAATTGGTTGGGAGTAGATCGTGTCCTTGAGTGGGAACGACTTCTAGAAAATGTTCTCGTAGGTTTTGCGTGGCGCATTTCTAAACGTTCAAGTCTATCAGAGATGTCCTGTAGTGTATTGGACAGATTAGGCGTTGCAGTCGGAGTACCGCTTCGCTCCTGCTGGACAGCGCCTACTTTTAGTGTTGACACAGTGTCATGAATTTTATCTGCGATTATAAAGAGGTCGTCCTGACTTTGCGTTTTTTCAATTGTAATTATGCACGCTTGTATTGATGGGTGGAGCTTGTTGATCCACAATTTTTTTAATAAAGAAGAGTTTACTAGGCTGTTTCCTCCGGCGAGGGACTCCATTTGGCGGAATAGCTCAGAGGGTTTGGAATCCCCTATTTCTACTCTATTTAAGAGGGCATCCAATCGCCTTTCTTCGGAGTCCTGAGTACGGTTTAAAAGCGTTGTTTTAAGATGGTTGTATCTTTCTTGGGAGGGTGGGTTGATCAGAACATCTGCAACAATTTCCATTGTTTCAGTGGGAAGGGACGCAACTAAATAATCGTATTTGGTGCTACTAGCTGTTATCCCTTTCACCCTAAACTGCATCTCGACCTGGATGAACCAGAGGTCAGGTCTAGAAGCCCAAAAGGGTGGTATTTTTAAGGAGGATACATAAGGTGTGATATCGCCCGCTGGCCGTGACGTGCCTCCACTAGTTTCCGCGGCTGGTTGTTTCGTACCTGATTCATCGTCGGAAATCATTTTGCTTTTATCTTATTAATGAATTTATGCAAATTTAAGGCTTGTTCGATAATTTCAATTTATTTCGCACACTGTGACACTTGGACTTATATAAGAGAGCCTAATATAAGGATAAGTAAATCCCAACCAATATGTAAAGGAAGCTCAACGCATAACCAATAAAGGACGTAAAACGTATGAATTTGAAAAAAAAAATGTGCTTTACTCGAACCTCGTTTTGTTAATTTGTATTAAATTTTGTTTTCAAAGATGAAAAAGAAAAACTTTATATTGGAAAACTATATAGAAGTAATGGTTACTTACAGTAATTCATTTTAATTCTGTTGTTCTCTTTTCTTTTATGTTTTACCGTTGTATGCATTGTATTTTGTCTGCTGATGATTTTACTGCATGATTTCCTTACTTCTTTTTATAATTAAACATGCTTATTTTTTTTATTTTATGTTTTAATCTAAAAAGAAATCATTTATTTTGTTATAGGTACTTATGATTAATTTAACTTAAATTATGTTGTAGAATGTTGTATTCCTCGTGGCGTTATTTCATTAATTTAATGATGCAATGCGGGTGATGAAAAAATATCCGTTAACGCATTGTTTCTCTGCTTTGGACTATGTGGGTGACACGTTAATTCCTTTGTGTACCGCTGGTTCCCGTTAGAGGCCTCGTGGCAGGCATTCACCACTTTTCACTTTTATGGCACAATTTAGTAATTTAAGAAATTCATATGTATGTATGTATGATGTGAACAATTTTTATTTTCTTTGATTTTGGTTATAACTTTTTTTTATTTAGCTTTTTGTTTTTTGTCTTAAAATTTGACGATCGGGGTCACCATTTTATCGCACCTCAATTGAATGTTCAAATAAATGAAACACAAAATTCAATAATTAATTTTTATTTGGCACTAAGCTAAAACTAATGTCTTTAAACCGATATGACCTGCGCTTAGTCCGGGTTGTAGTCCAATTGGAAAAAGCTTCTTTTTGATGAGGATTTCTTATCCGAAAGCTTTTCGGAAGTTCTTATTGGAATTCTTGTGCTGCCACGTATACTCGGTCGCCACAGTCCTAATACCTACCGGTGCACCAACCACCACCGGTGCACCAACATTGGTGTCACACCAACACCGGTGCACCAACACCGATGCACCAACACCATCACCGGTGCACCAACACCAACACTGTTGCACCAATATTGGCGTCACGCCAACACCGGTGCACCAACACCATCACCGGTGCACCAACACCATCACCGGTGCACCAACACCAACACTGGTGCACCAATATTGGCGTCACACCAACATTGGTGCACCAACACCATTACCGGTGCACCAGGGTGATTGTAAAACTCCTTACAAAATGGCATGGTCGGTATGGTGCACAAGCTATGATATCAAAACCTAACTTTCATAGTGCATCAATTTTCGATGAAAATCTAGTAGCCGTGGAGTTAAACAAGATGGCATCTACAATGAATAAACCTATTTATGTTGGCCAAGCGATACTTGATATCTCAAAAACCTATATATATGACTTCCACTATGGATTCATAGCAAAGGAATTCGGTGATAAAGCAAGATGCTTGTATACCGATACAGACTCATTAATATATGAGTTTACTGATATGGATCGATACGAGCAGATGATTGAAAATAATGTTAATAAATTCGATACCAGCGACTATGAGAACAATAATATTTTTAACTTCCCGCTTTGTAATAAAAAAGTTCCTGGATTAATGAAAGATGAGCTGCATGGAAATATTAGTACAGATTTTGTTGGATTGAGAGCGAAAATGTACTGTTTTAGGACCGATAATGATGCCGATGGTGATAGTCATAAAAAAGCTAAAGGAGTGAAGAACTATGTAGTCAAAAATAGTATTAGCTTTGATGACTATGTTAAATGTCTGGATGGCATGATTAGCATATCCAGAGATCAGAACTTAATAAGATCTAAAAAACATCAAGTATTCACGATACGCCAACGTAAATAGCTTTGGATCCCCATGATGATAAAAGATATTTATTTGAGGATAGTACTGAAACACTACCATGGGGACATTACAACTTACCATCATCATCAACACTATAAATGTATGTACGTATATAGATATACATAAGATTTATTTATTTGTTTATTCATTTTTCTTTTTTGTAGATATGACAACTAAAGATATTTAGTATTACGGATATAAGCGTCATCATCTTAAGATAAATACAATTTTGATACGTAAGCTATTCTTATCTTAATGAGAACTGTTGTCGAAGAAATCTGATACTTCGTTTCCGGCGCTGTGTTGAAGGTCTTTTATTATTATTATTATGATTCATAGAAATATGCTGAGTATGAAATTGAATCCATAATCACCTACGGTTTCCGTTTTAGATAATTAAGTTTTATAAATAGAATTATAATGTATACATAGGAGGGAAAAAATGAATTTTCTTATCTCTTACCCTAACATAAGGCCTTGTCTGCTTGGACTTACTTCGAAGTTATCAGTCTTGTTTTAGCAGTTCAAGAAATAAGCAGCTTCTTTTAGCAAAAAGTTTAAGTTGACTTTTATATATCAAAAGCAATGGATTTTTCATCAGCAAGCGAGTTGAATACTGAGGTTGAAATATTATAGGATTTAAATTCTCACACCTAAGCAACACTACCCCTGAAGGAAATGGAAATAAATCATCTCTATAAAATCGTAGGATGTAGGAGACTTACAACGAAGTTTGGTCCAAAGATTGTGCTCGATTTGGAGGATAACCAGCTGTTTTTGCCGAATCGCTTCAACAATATGTCTGAGAGGGGATTCGTCAGCATCAATGAAGGAGGCTACATAATAATAAATAGAGGGCCAATTGCTAAAACCTTTGATTTAGTTTTTACTAAAAGCATAAACACTAAATTTTATATGAGTAATTAAATAAAAGGATTTTTTCTCCAATTAAATATTTTTCTTTTTTAAAAAACTCTAATTTATTTCCCCCTCCCCAACCAATTCCAGCAAATTTGTGTTTCAGATTTCAGATATCCAGCTAAAGTTCTTTAAGCACATCTTTTATGGTTTTCTTGTTGTGGTTTTCTATTGCGATTGAATTTATAGTGATTACAGATAGTTGTGTGATAATACTCACTTTTAATTCAACGCTTGATTTGAATGGTCGCTTAAGTTTGCTAACAATTTCATAGGTTGTGGTAATGAGCAGCTATAAAAATTCCACCAAATTGCTTGATGAGCAAGGCGACAAAGGAAACAAAGTAAAAGAAGTAAAGTATCAACTAAATTCCCTATCAATTAAATCAAGACAATCATAATCATCATCTGAATGTAAAGATTCTTCTTCATCTTCAATACGTTACCAACAGGTGAAAGAAAAGTAATTTCCGAATATTCAATATGAGTATACCAAAATTTCTCGAAGAATACTCTGGTATTCTGCTAAAAGAGCATAAAGATAGAATTGAAAAACTCTACAGATATGTTCAGCAATATGAAAGTGCTGGGAGAGTTAATTCCATACATGGAATACATTACAAGAACTGCCCATGGTCGACCAATATTGCAACCTGTGGACCAGATACGTGTGGATGTTGTTTTGTAGAGCGGAACAACCATGAAATTCACCGCTTAATCAATTTGTATGTGAGGATTACCAAAAACAACTGTAAAGAATGCAAAAGAGGGTCAATACATCAGTTCTCACCGCCGAATACTTTCCACCATTCGAATTAGTTGGAGATTACGTTTTCGGATTGATCGATTTTCAAACGTACAATTCTATACCTAATATTAATGAGAGCAACAATTTATTGCATGTGGGGGATGCGTCTATCGAAATACCGGTGGGATCATATGAGATTGATGATATAGCAACATTGGTGCAGCAAAGTTTAAATAAAAGCAACAGCAAGGCATCAGTCTTATTAAGAGCAAACAATAATACCTTGAAGAGTGAAATAAAGGCCTCCGAAGTTTTACATTTTGAAAAAGAGCGATCTATCGCTCCACTGTTGGGATTTGGAAAACGTGTATTGGGTGCAAATATGCTACATACATCAGATTTACCTGTTAATATAATTAAAGTTAATACTATTCGGGTAGAATGTAACATCATATCAGGCTCATACATTAACAATAAACATGTGCATATGCTCCATGAATTTGCTCCAATCGTGGGACCTGGTTATAAAACAGTAGAGGTTTCCTCGAATGTGATCTATTTACCTGTGAACGTCAAACGGATAAGTTCTCTCACACTGAAGGTCGTTGATCAGGACGGAGATTTTATAAATTTTCGAGGTGAAACGATAACTATCAGATTGCACTTGAAGCCGCAGAATGCTAATTTGCAGCAATAAGGAAATATATAGGACGAACTTCGCTGGGGACATTAGTCAACCAGTGACCTTGAAGCGTGCAAGACATCAGCTAACAGCCGATAATATAAAATTTTTAAAATTTTTTAAATCATTAGAACTAAATTTGAAGCAATGAGCAACATCTTGGGTATTGCTGGGGATATAAATTATGATAATAGCATATCAAAAATTGAGTACCACATCTATTCACCATTCTTAACATCATTCAAAAACAGCGATGAAATCCGTATTTCTGTGCAACATCAAGATCTATATGTCTTACCAACCGAAAGTTTTATATACATAGAAGGAAAACTAATTAAATCAGATGAATCAATATCAGATACTGCAGAGCTGGTGAATAATGCTGCATCGTTCCTCTTTGAGGAAATTCGTTATGAGCTCAATGGCGTAGAAATTGATAGAACTCGAAATCTTGGAATTGATACAACTGAAAAATTATATATCATTGAGCGAAAATGAGAGTAAAATGTTACTCAACGCCAGCTGGTCACCTGATAAGTCGATTACACCAACCAAAGGATTTTTCAATTTCTGTGTACCGCTGAAATCATTGTTGGGATTTGCTGAAGACTATAAGAAAATTATTGTGAATGCTAAGCATGAACTCGTATTAATACGAAGCAGGGCAGATGCAGATGCAATCGTATCACCAACAGATGCTGTAAAAATTGAAATATTTAAACTTCAATGGCACGTTCCACATGTTAATGTTGCCGACCACGAGAAATTGACTATATTTAAAATCATTGAGAGTGGGTGTGAAATACGAATGCCATTCAGAAGTTGGGATTTATATGAGTATCCGGCGTTACCAGCAACAACTCATCACACTTGGTCTGTTAAAACGTCATCCCAGATGGAAAAGACCTCGCTATATTATCTTTGCTCTACAAACAAATCGCAAAAATGATAGAACAAAAAATGCCAGCAAATTTGATCATTGCATGCTGACAGATGTTAAAGTACACCTGAATTCTGAATCATACCCGTATAGCGATTTGAATCTGAAGTTTGATATAGATAAATATGCACGTCTATATGATCTATAAAATTTCAACCTTCGTACTATCAACGTCAATTCCAGCCGCTCCTCTCATGGGATGAGTTTAAGAGCAATGCACCAATCTCAGTAATTGATTGTTCACGTCAAAACGAGGCTATTAAAACCGGTCCTGTGGATATAAGGGTGGAGTTCAAGACATCTGCGAACGTTCCAGCCAACACTACAGCCTACTGTTTATTGCTGCATGATAGAATAGTGGAATACATACCACTTACCAGTGAAGTCAGGAAAATTGCATAGTATGCCTCCTATTGTTATCATCAATGGCGCCTAAGGAGTCAAACTGTAAAACAATGAATAAATTCCCAGACTAAATATGAAGCTTCACTTCCTATGGGAAAAAAATTTTAAATCTCAACGAGCTGGTGAGAACCAACTCATTAACAAAAAAAAATAAAATTTTAGAATCTAAGAAAAATAAATATCAAAGACAATCTTAAGATCATTATTACAGTAATTACTGTTAATAATTTTTAAAATAAAGATTTCCCATAAATACAATATTTCGGTGTTTTTATTTTATAAAAAAGTTATCCATCACATCACATCAACATTAAACCAACACACACACACAGATCAGCAACCAGATAAAATTTTCATGGACCCATCATGTAAGAATATAGCAAAGAGTTCTTATCAATCAATCAAATGCACTCAACGAGAAGTCGATATCTGCTTCTCTGCTTATTCTATTCACACATACACTCACTCATATTGGCCAAAAGAAAGATGAATTTTCTCACGGTATACAGAATGAAGGTAATGTATAAGAGACTGATAGCTTCGAATATCGTAGAAAATGTGACTTCACCCAGTGGCCTAATGTAGAAAAACAACAACAACAACAATTTCGATTTTATATTTTGAGAGCCAAATTTTCTACAGCATAGCTTACAGCATAGAGTAAATATGCACACGATCAACGAGAAGTTGAGAAGAAGAGATACACGATCACCTTGTGTAAAAGCTGATGTTGCGAAATATACTGCTGGTATATGTGGGGATCGGTGAAGGCAAATGTGAAGGGAGTGCCTGTGCATATCTGTACTCATTTGGTTGATGTTTCTTCGCGCATGTGGGGAAATGAAAATAAAACATAAATAAACTTTATGCCAAGGGGGGGTGTACATCTCTACTCATCCGGTGTGATGTGTGATGCATAGATCGATCGGGCGGGATCGTTCAGCGCCTCGATAACCGTATAAACAATAGGATTTCAAATCTCCAATATAGAAGGCTTTGGACGGGAAGCTTTGCGCACAACAGCGATGCCATGTGTGTGTGAGGGTGTGTGGCGCCACGGTAACCGTATAAACAAACCAGAAAAGGGGTATGCCTGGGGCACAACCTTCTATATTTACAAGCCATGAACAGGAATCTCAATTGAGAGAATCGGACTACCAAATTCTCCAAATTACACTAACAACACAACGTGACTTCACCGAGTTGTAGTCTGATTGAGCGGAAATTCGCTCTCAATATTTTCCTTGTTCATGGCTTGTAATATAGAAGGTTATGCCTGGGGCATAACCTTCTATATAGAAAGCCATGAACACCAGTTGTGTATGTATTAGTCGGTGGTCCAGGTGCCATATTCTTTTCCTGTCAAATTGTATGGATGTGAGAATTGTTTTTTTTTGTTTCTTTAGTGAAATAATTATATAAAAAGAAAGATGTTATTAACTCAATATAACGAAAACAATTAAATAAAAATGTTGTCATAGAAGTGATATCTAAAAATTATAAATTTTAGTGCGATTTTCGTGTTTTTTTAGTGTCTTACAGTGGGCGTTATTACAAAAAAAGAAACTACATATTATATTCATGTAAACCTCATGTGATTTGATTAAAAAAATTAAAAAACATTGAGTGATTGTGTGTTAATTGTAAAGATGGCCACTTTGTTTACATTCGCGGTGTTTTCATCATATTGAGTTAATAACTTTCTTTTTATATAATTATTTCACTAAAGAAGCAAAAAAAACAATTCTCACATCCACTTTTCCATACAATTTGACAGGAAACGAATATGGCACCTGGACCACCGAATTGTTTACATGTATGTGTGAGCATGGCATGTTCATGGCTTTCTATATAGAAGGTTATGCCTGGGGCGAAAGTAAATATGAAGGGGTATGCCCTCTGTGTGTGAGGGTGTAAATATGAAGGGGTATGCCATACAAGGTGGTGTGTGTGTTATGTATAGATCGGGCGGGTAGGTAAATATAAGGGTAGAAAGCTTTGGGCGGGAAGCTTTGCGCTCGTTCAGCGTGGGGGAAGGTAAATATGAAGGGGTATGCCTGCGGGGGAAGGTAAATATGAAGGGGTATACCATACAAGGTGGGGTGTGTGTTATGTATAGATCGGGCGGGGAGGTAAATATGAGGGGGTGTTTTCCATAGAAGGCGTGTGTGTGGCTCCTCTCCCAGGTTGTGTGTGAGGGTGTGCGTGTGGGTATGGGTGGGCGTGTGGGTATGGATGTATGTGTGGGTATGGCTGTGTGTGTTAGTTGTACACGCATACATATAAAGCTCAAAGTGCGGGCGAGGGGGAGCGGGAAAGGCAAATATGAGGGGAGGGGGCGCAAAACCGCTCTTGTATAACTACTGCAGATCAATTTTATATTTTTATACTGATATTATTAACCTAGAGTTATCGGAAATAAGTTGGTAAGACATTTACGTGTTATGCCACTCGAAGAAGAAGAATGTAAAAGCATAATAAGATTTGAGCATGTAGAATATTGTCCAATAGAGAAAACTTTTATTGACAATATTTCTATCAAAATAACGAACCATAGTGGTGAAGCGGTTGATTTTAAGTCAAGTTACATTCCAGTATATGTAATGCTTCATTTTAAGAGACAGTAAAGCTATAAATATGCACACATCAACAACAACAACCACATGTTTTGAGAGGATATAAAAGAAAATGATTTTTATGTTTGTCTCTTGAGTAATAATTCTTTAGAATTCTATCCGGAAAATACATTGTCAGGTTTTACTAATAACCTAGCTAGACCATGCAAGCTTGAAGGAGGATGGTGTGTGGGAATTACAGATATCTCAATGCCTGGCTTTAACCGTAACAGATTAAAACATGGGACACCCAACGATCAACAGCAAAAGCTTACGGTGAGAGCACGTTCTCCGTTTTATGAGCCGCAAGCTCAAGCCCGCAGTCGTCCATCCAAGAGGAGATTCTACGCATTGCCTGGTTGAGGCGCATCTGCGCAGCTTCGACGTCTCTTGCAGTGATTATCACCGCAACGTCGTCAGCGTACCCAACCAGGCAAACACCCTCGGGCATCTCCAGACGTAGGAGCCCGTCGTAGGAGATATTCCATACGTCAGGACCCAGAATGGAGCCCTGGGCGGCCCCAGACGTCACTTCCCTCCGTTGCAAGCCACCCCGCGTTTCATATTCAATGAAGCGCTCATTCAGGTAATCCCCCAGCATCCTTTGCAGGTACTGAGGGAGTCCGAAGTCACGCTCCATTATCCCAAGCGAGTTATGTATAAATCGGAATCGGACTCCAAATCCAATTCATGTCAGACATATGACTCCGCCTGGCAAGGTGTGAGAAAATTCATTTCCATGACACAGATTTCTGAGAAGCCAGACGCTGACCTGGCATAGTACAATAATAATTAAACAAGAGCACATGACGTGTCCCCAACTGAGTTTTCAACCGAGGAGTCCTAATCGCGACGCCGCAGAGTAATGTTCATATTTTATATCTTAATTAAATAATTCGTTCCTTTATAATAAAAGTATATTTTTTTAACTTAGAGAGAGTGTTTCAATTTATTTTGGTTCCGTGAGTGTTTTTTTGGAACATATATTTTTTTTCATTTCCACCCCGGTTAACCACGTAACTGGCGCAGTCGGTAGGACTTAAAGCTCGTGTAAAACAAAGTTTTTATCTTGTGCTTGTTTCGGTAACGTTCGAGAAGAGTAAACCGTAACACAATCGATGAATAGGTAATTTCGCGAAGAAAAAAAAACCTAAATTCGATACAAGAAAAAAAAAGAGGTGCGAGTGCTAAACAAGAGTGAATATTAAATAAATCACTTAAAACAGGTTGTGAGGTTCCTCCTGATCTTGGGCTAAATAATAACAAAAAAAAAATTTTTTTATAAAAGTGTAAAGTGGTGGATGACCGAAAGAAGGCGAAGGTGGGAATCGCTGTTCAACGACAGAAGAAACCTAGTGACCGAAGAAATGGAGGATCAGATCAGCGAACTACAAAGAAAGCTGAGGGAACGTGAGGAAGAAATTTCTCAATTGGCTGTAGCAGTGCAACAATTAGTTGCAAACCAAAACAACAGCCAAGAACCGATCGGAAGACTGGCAGCCGCAATTCAGGAACTTAATTTGAGGAATGTAGCAGACCCAAGGCAGAAGATTTTGAAGGAACTCAGGCACATGAGTTCATTTACTGGTCGAGGTGATGTATTGTACCGGCACAATGGAGCTCCTTGCTGGTGACAGCAAGGCTACTGCCATCGTGCCTGGGTAAACATAAAAAAATTTTGAAAGACCACATCCTCCCTAGTTTCCTAAATGTTTTTAGGGGATGCTAAACCGGCCACACGGTTTACGCTAGCTCGCCGGTGGGGGCGTGGGGTTGTGTGACCGGAATTCGACACACATGATTCACCACTTACTTATTAATTAAAAGGGAGATCTCTTCATACCGTTCTTGTCCTAGGTTAGCCAAAGGTATTCCTCGATGGAAGTTTTCATCGACTTGGTGGACCTGTAAATGTTCAACGCGACCTTGAAAGGACCCTGGAGAGAAAGTGAAACCCAACCATCCTGGATAATTTATCCTCTTAGGCCATACTGCCCATTACTACTCGTATAGTTAAAGAAATTTACAATAATTATTTTATTCAATAGTTTACAACTCAAGACAATGTTAATCAAACAGTAAAATAAGGTAAGTTTGCATTAAACACTAGATGTAAACCAAACAACAAATACTCCTACAATCGAGGTAATGTGGATACAATCAGCTATTACCACAGAATAGAACTTCAATACAACAAGGAAAAGAAAAAAAACCAATCGTCGCGCTGGTACCAGTCGAGGATTCCTTTCTTTCGTACAACACCCCAAAACCAACCGATAAATTTATAATTAGGGGTGTGTCCTAAAGCACAACCTTCTTAGTTATTGGAGGAATATTTAATTATTTGAGAAATCTTGTAACAATTAATAACTGGTAACTAGTTAATCAATATTATAAGAAACGGTGAATATATGTGTAGTAATATTATAACAGTGTAAATATAGTGATGTAAATGAATATAGTTAAGATTTGGAAAGATAAATATTTTTTAGTATAATTAAAAGAGTTTAAAATGGTAACCTGGTGATTACATTTAAATTAGTTAAAACAACTATAGTTACCAAGAAAAATCATGTCAATACAAAAACAATCAAATATAAAATGAAAATAATATTAATCAATAAATATCTCTACTAGTGAATAAAACTAAAGCTAGTATTGCGAGGGTATACCAGTATTCTTCCTGTCATATACTCGGCGTAACAGGCTAAGTACTCCTGGTTGCCTTTTTTACGGGTTGATACTACTTTGGAATTTCCACCACACCTTCTTCTTCACCCTTGGCCGTCTCAATCAACAACAAAAACCGTTCATTTCCGTACTTATTCGGTACACCACTAATATAGGATTTAGATATCGAGGAGTTCACATACCTTAGAATTACCCAAATGGCAAATGGTTGCAACCTAATTACTTTAGGAACTCGGCAATGGGAGCTTCTGGCGAAAACCTTCCAAGGAGGTACATTTTCCCGTTGCTGCTCCAAGGCCGCTACTTCACCTTACGAATCTTCGTACCAGGATTTCAATTTCTTCCTCCGACTTCAAAGTATAACCGCTATTCCCGAAGAGCTCTTGTCTTACTGCTGGCAAGGAATATCCAGGCACCAGTCCAGTAAAACTCCGCCTGTTCCGTCCTTTACCAAGTTATCCCCAGTCAACACCGCCTCTTTCTTCATAAATCGAAACGGAATTGGGGTAGTCCTCAGTTTTCCCAATCAGGAACTATGCCGTATCTTTATAGTTAATAAAACTAACTCTTTGTTCGAAATTATATGATTTTAAAAATACTACAACTTTTAGGCTCAAAATGCCATCCTTTCTCGACCGGCAAAAAAATCCTGACTCGTTCTCATAAAAACTTTTTCTTCACTCCCATTTTTTTCACACACCCCAAAAACCTAAATTTTGTTTCGACTCCTTGAATTTAAAAAAATTTTTCCAAATTTTTTTTTTGTGAAGTAAATTTGTTCATAAAGCCTGAAATTTCCGATAGATGGGGGAGCATCGAAAAGGGGGAAACTTTCGGTAAATAAATATAGGAAAATTAGCGGATTAAAGGTTAAAACAGTAAGTGAATTAGCCATAGAATTACAAAAAATTAAATTTAAAACTGATGAGCTTATAATATATTATAAAAATAACACGTGCATAGATTTAAGTAATGTTGATTCACTTCTTGCAAATACAGCTAAAGAAATGACTCAGGGAGTCCTTTTAGATAAAATTTATGGAATGAGCAATATATTAGAAATTATCAAGGTAATGCGTGAAAGGCGTTTTGAAGATGCGTGTATCAGAGATGAGTTTAAAAAATCCAAGTCTTTAGTTCCAAATAGAGTTTTTGAAAATTTTAAAAACAGAAACGATAAAGTGGCCACTGAAAGTGAGAAATCAATTATTAATAAAGAATTATATGACGGTCCACAGGACGAAGTTGAAGTAAGTAAATTCAACGATAAAGTTATTACTGAAGGTGAGAAACTAATTATTAATAGAGCATTATATGACGGACCACAGGACGAAGTTCAAGTGAGTAAATTCAATCTGAATATAACCCGGCAGGACATTAACACGCTAGTGGAAGGAAATTGGCTCAATGATAATATAATTCATTTTTATTTAAACCTACTAATGGAACGTAGCGGACAACATATACCTAGCGAATGGCTTAAAATATATGCAATGAACACTTTCTTTATGCCGATTCTCTTAAAATCAGGCTACAGTACAATCCGCAGATGGACAAGGAGAGTTAATATTTTTACATGTGACATAATTTTGGTCCCAGTACATGTACAAGGCGCACATTGGTGTATGGCAGTTATTGACTTCAGAAATAAGTCTATCAAGTATTACGATTGTTTGGGAAATCCAAACGCAGAAGCTTTGAACGCTTTAGAAAACTATCTAAAAGAAGAATATAGGGATAAACAAAACGGAACGTTCGAGACAACGTCATTCGTTAAAGAAAATGTACGTGACGCACCAAAGCAAACTAATGGGAGCGATTGCGGCGGTTTCAGCTGTATGGTCGCCGAACACATCTCCATAAATAGCGAACCCGTATTTGCCCAAAGCGACATGCCTTATTTCCGTGAAAAGATGATTTTAGAGATAGTTCAAGCAAAACTAATGTAATAAAAATAATAATAAAATAATAATAATAATAAACGCGTTTTCGTTAACATACAAACTTTATTATTTACAGCTTTTCGCAACAATTTTGATTATACTTACTATAACCACACCAGTCCAAGGATGGTTAAATGTTTACAATATAGAAGAACCAGCAGGGTTCACTGAAATTCGATTGAATAAAGCCCAAAGAGTATCTAAAACAAACATAATTCTTCATGTTATTAATACTAAGGAAATTCTAAACGTAATCCAAGATTGTAAGACCAACGCGGCTTAACTAGACGGACAGCGTCAGGAGTTAATACTTACAGAACTAGAACATTTGGATAACGTAGTTCAGACACTTATCCCACCAATAAGGAGACGACGAGGTTTGATTAACTTAATAGGAACTACCCAAAAATGGCTTTTCGGAACCATGGACGAAGAAGACAGACGAGACATTGACAAACATCTAAACTCTTTAGACTCAAACAACCATGACGTAATAGAAGCTATTAATCAACAAATTGACATTAACCAAAGTTTTAACGAAACGTTTCAACAACTCAAAAACATTGCCAAAAGAGATAGAAAAACTATATTGGATAGAATAAATAACCTTTCAAGCAATGCATTGATCGAAAATATATATTATGACCAAATTTTTAAAATTCAAATTCTTAAAAGTAAAATAGAAAACCTGCAAGACAATGTCGTTTCCGCTAAATTCGGAATTTTACATCCTAGTCTCCTTACTGCCCAAGAAATTAGAAAATATGAAATAAATTTAGACAAACTAAAGTATATTAAAGTTGGATTGGCAAAATCAGGAGATGATTCATTAATTTTTGCAATTAAACTTCCTAGAGAATTTCTAATGGTACAATTAAGTCATATTACCTATATCTAATAATCAACAAAAAGAAATCGATTCTCCTCAAGAAATTGTATTCCATATCAACGATACTATTTATAAATATGAAAATTTAAAAACTTTAAATGAACTAACTATAAGCAAACAATGTATATATAAAGAAAATTGCAATTTAATAAAAAATTCAAATATGGAAATAATAGAACTAGATAAGGAAACTATTGTAATAAAGAATGCCAATAAAATTAATATTAGCCAAAACTGTGACAATAGAAAACTAATCCTATCAGGAAACATATTAATACATTTTAATAATTGCACAATAAAAATTTTAGATCATTATTTTTCTAGCGAAGAAGAAAAATTTCAAGATAGATTTTATTATCCTGTAAACAGAGAATTTAGAAATTTTACTGAAAAGCTCACCTTAGATGACATTATATTACATAATACCAAAAACATTAAGAAGATTAAGGAACTCCAAATGCATAAAAATTTTTACATATGGCGCTAATATAAGCCTATTTACATTGCTGTTAATTACAATACTTATATTATTAATCTATTTTAAGAAAAAGCAGAAAAATTTAAAAATTAAAATAAATAATATGATCCAGGAGGATCCTATGTCAAAGGGGGGAGAAGTTATGTATAAATCGGAATCGGACTCCAAATCCAATTCATGTCAGACATATGACTCCGCCTGGCAAGGTGTGAGAAAATTCATTTCCATGACACAGATTTCTGAGAAGCCAGACGCTGACCTGGCATAGTACAATAATAATTAAACAAGAGTACATGACTTGTCCCCAACTGAGTTTTCAACCGAGGAGTCCTAATCGCGACGCCGCGGAGTAATGTTCATATTTTATATCTTCATTAAATAATTCGTTCCTTTATAATAAAAGTATATTTTTTTAACTTAGAGAGAGTGTTTCAATTTATTTTGGTTCCGTGAGTGTTTTATTGGAACATATATTTTTTTTCATTTCCACCCCGCTCAACCACGTAACTAGCGCCCTGTCCCACCTGACCGAACCGAACGCGTTCTTCACGTCCAGTGTGGCCAGTAGACACACGTGTCGGGAGAAGTGGTTCCCCGCTCAGTCGACCTGGCAGCCTGTTGGACCGCATCTATTGTAGAGCGGCCCGGTCGGAAGCCGAACTGTCTGGCGGCCAGGTCACCCGCCGCCCGTACGGCCTCGTGTAGACGGGGCCGTAGTAATCTCTCCAGTAGCTTCCCCGTCGTGTCCAGCATGCACAGGGGTCTATAGGACGCCGCGGCGCCTGCCGGCTCCCTCCCTTGCTGATCAGCACCAGTCGTGCGATCTTCCAGCGAGCAAGGAAACTGCCCGCCTTCAGGCACGCGCTGTGCATCTCTAGCAAAAGAAAGGGGTGACTGGAAGCTACTGGCTTCACCACTTCAGCTGGAAGGCCATCTGGACCTGGAGCCTTCCGGTTACGCATTGAACGAGCGGCCACTATTAGCTCCTCTTCACTGAAGGGGGGGGAGCTTCGATTTCCGAGGGCAGTGGCAGCTCTGACGGTCGCCTTGGATGGGCGGGGAAAAGGGTACTTACGATGTCATCCAAAGCGACTGGATCCCTGGGGGACCCTTGAGCAAAAGCCGCCAGCCTCCTGGTGACAATCCTGTACCCCGGTGAGAATTAATAAAAAATTTAATTTGAATGGAGTAGTGATGATCTTAAACTACTTAGCAATGATAAAAAACAAATTGACTTCGCAACATTTTTACGGTCGTTTTCTAGTGCACTGAAAATTGCGGAACCTGATAAGTATTTACATAATGTTAAAATAGATATATGAAATTTAATTGAAAGCGAAACGACGTTTAAAAGAGAACCAGAAGAATATTTTATTTTTATTTATTATTTATTCAGTACAATGTTTTGGAGAATGTCTCCGTATACATGGGAGTTTGTTTTTGTCTTAAAATTACATATCAATCAATTGAATTATTCTAGTGCATTCGTTCACCAAATAAAAAAGATAGTTTAGTTTTTCTTCGGTGATATTCGATAAAATTGACGCAAGTAAAGCGGATCGCGGTTGATTTGACATTTCACATATAAAATGATTTAAATATTTTTGTCGAGGTACTGTAAATATTGGACATTTAAAAAAAATATGACTCAAATTGTATGGTTCATTCAAATTACAGTAAGAACAGTTGTTGGTTTCATCTAAAACATACTTTTGACCTTCCAAATATAGCGTTGTACAATTCAAATTACACAGTCTCAATTGCGCTGCTGTTCTCAGTTTTTTTATATTCGACGTATAACAAATATAAAAAGGTTTCGGTTCTTGTTGAATGATCCTATAATATAATGGAGAGTATGAAGAATTTACAATTCTCTGAGTGTCTCGGTTCACGAGTGCGTTTTTCAGCGTATCTAAAACATCTTTTCTCATCCTTTTAGCAAATTGTGCGTCTTGCTCGAGCCATACGTTTTCATTTCCGGTTTCATACAAAAATTCTCTCACGAGATCCGACCAATTATCTTGGATCGCTGTTCGATTTATATGGTTTTTAAGTTGTACATAGCAAATACGAGGTAATCGGTTCGGTGGCATTGCAAGAAGCTTGGTCCACCAGTCGTACATAGATTTCATAACAAAATATTCGATTGGTAGTCTCTGGGTCTCTTTTCTCACCATATAATTAGGAGTTGATTTTGACAGGTGGAGCAAACTCTTAAAATATCTAGACTGAACAGTTTCCAGGGTCGTTGCATGTGGAAAGGCCCACATCTCGCTCGCAGAAGAATATGTTTTATTGATAAATCATCAGATGGGCCTGCAAGAGGGTGAACAAGAAATTATTTTGAAATGCAAACACTATGACAATCATGCATCATTTTTTGAAGATATTATTGGTTAGATTCCAAAAGGGAATAGAGCTTGGTCTATATTTAGGACTCTTGATCTGTATATACAGCCTTCGCTAAGTATGGAGAAAGCATTGGAGAGACAAACATTAAATTACAAGACTTCAGTTCCCCAAAAAGAATATAATCTTGAAGGATAACATTATGCGGCAGAAGATGACGAAAAAGATAAAGAGGAATGTAGGAGTTGGATTCGACACATTTATACTGATATTACTCAACCTAGAGCTATCGGAAATAGGTTAGTTTTTTTTTGCGAGGGGTGGTGAGAATCTTCATAGACACCGCTGAGGGTCCGGCCTCAGACGGTAGTGTCAGATTTTTACTGACTAAACTCACCACCCCTTTCGGTGACGTTTGGTCCCGCCCGGCACCGCCGCAAGGCATTACTTCGGGCGGGCGTCACCAACGTGACCCTTTATGGGTCCCTCCGGCATCGGTGAACGCATGCCAGGGCTCCGTGGAGACGGATCAGCGAGCCTCCGTCTCCGTCTTCTTTGTTTTTAGGACGGTCTGGACAAACCACGCCACCCTCGACCATTTCTCAGGGCCTCGTAGCATGGTCCCGACAATTATGTCGGGGGTCATGCTTCCGAGGCCCTCCTCCATCGCGCTTCGTTCGGCCTCCCACCTAACGCATTCAAAGAATGTATGGTGGGCGTCGTCCGAAGCGGAATCCCCGTAGGGGCACGCGGCATCCGCCACCTTACCCATTTTCTTCAGGTACGATCGGAAAAGACCGTGACCTGTCAGAAATTGGGTAAGGTAGTAGTCGACTTCGCCGAACTTCCGGTCAACCCAGGTGTTCAGCTGATCGATCAGGCGGGCTGTCCACTTACCCCTAGGATCACCCTCCCAGCGCGTTTGCCAGACCTCCATTGTGTTGGCCCTGGCGGCCCTCGCCGCCTCCCTTTCCCCATCCTGTTCCTCTCCCTATGGACGAACTGCCTCTGTTCAGAATTAACAATTTAATTTCTGAACTTAATAAAAAGGTGCCGGAAGGGTGTGATTCAATGAAAGATAAATTTTCCAATTATCACAATTATTATTCAATTTCTATACAATAATTGATTTCCTTCAAATAATTTAATATAATTCAACGTAAATTGCAACAATTGCCAATATACTTCAATTCAAATTTTACTATTATTTTATTCTAAGATTTTTAACTCAACTTCTATGTGCATAAATATTATTCCTTTAAAGTTTATGATTAGTCTGTAAGTTACTTTCCTTTTAATAATTTAGTAGTTGTAAATTGCCAGAATTCTTGCCCAATGTTGGTAGTTTGATTTTGACTTGCTTCACCTTGATGGAAAATAACTTTAATGCTGCGACATATACTTCAAAGTGTCTCGCTAGATGTTTGCCAAATAGCCTCTGATGTCGTCTGGTGCACTGCGTTTGAAAATGCTGCTGACTCTGCTGCTTTGCTGCGTTGTTTTGCCTTCCTTCAATCAGCTACTCAGTTGCCGGAAATATCGCTTGTGTTGTACTGGTAAAGTTGCTGCAAACTTCAACTTTAATGATTATAAGTGATTGGCTCAAGATCTCAAAACAATCTTGGGATTTTTATTGGGACTGATTTAATACAGTCTTTTAGAATGTTAACTCCAGGCGTTAACAGATTCTTTTAATTTTGAATGCTAACTCAAGGCGTTAGCAGATTCTTGTGTTCTTGAATGCTAGTTCAAAGCGCTAGCAGATTCTTGGAACTTGATATTGCTTCTAGAATTTCAGGACAATTCTTATCTTATAGCTCAGGACACTATAAAGATTGACGGCAATCTGTTTTGATTTCGGCTGTGTGCCGGTATTTATTTCACTTTGAATAATAGCCTTTATTGGGGATGGCAATATTGCCTTATGTCATAACTTTGGGTTATGTATTTGAGCTGTGCATGATACCGATCAGCTGTTCTCTTTTCCACTTGTGGATGTCAAATGGTGTTTGTCACCTTGGTAAGTTATGTTTATCTCAAGTTTTGGTTATTTAATAAACTTAGTATATATTTTAGGTCGTTTTCTGTGTTTTTGGTGGGGCGCTAGTCGGGAGGAGTTCCAAGGGCTACATATCAGGATTGTCAGATAAGTATTTTTTTGTAACTTTATTTACTTTGTTATAATGTTTTGTTTTCCATTTTTTTAGGTTCATTTTTCGATGGTGCCTTCAGCCGCTTGAGTTTTATGCAGCATTTCTCATACCGTGGCGCATCGGCCCACACCTCGGCAGTGCGCATTAGCAGACGCCGCATGCAGGGTCTGGGACCATGCACGTTGGCCATGATCCTGCTAAGCGACGTCACCACCGCCGCTGCCTTGTCCGCTGCCTTCAGCACATGTACCCCGAAGGACAACTTGTTGTCAAGCGTCACTCCGAGGTACTTTACCGCCCTCGCCGACTCAATTGTCGCGTCTCCCACCCCGAAATTGCGCAGTACGTTGATGCGTTTTTTCGTGAGTAGCACGATCTCCGTTTTATGAGCCGCAAGCTCAAGCCCGCAGTCGTCCATCCAAGAGGAGATTCTACGCATTGCCTGGTTGAGGCGCATCTGCGCAGCTTCGACGTCTCTTGCAGTGATTATCACCGCAACGTCGTCAGCGTACCCAACCAGGCAAACACCCTCGGGCATCTCCAGACGTAGGAGCCCGTCGTAGGAGATATTCCATACGCCAGGACCCAGAATGGAGCCCTGGGCGGCCCCAGACGTCACTTCCCTCCGTTGCAAGCCATCCTGCGTTTCGTATTCGATGAAGCGTTCATTCAGGTAATCCCCCAGCATCCTTTGCAGGTACTGAGGGAGTCCGAAGTCACGCTCCATTATCCCAAGCGCCCTGTCCCACCTGACCGAACCGAACGCGTTCTTCACGTCCAGTGTGGCCAGTAGACACACGTGTCGGGAGAAGTGGTTCCCCGCTCAGTCGACCTGGCAGCCTCGACCACCTGTTGGACCGCATCTATTGTAGAGCGGCCTGGTCGGAAGCCGAACTGTCTGGCGGCAGGTCACCCGCCGCCCGTACGGCCTCGTGTAGACGGGGCCGTAGTAATCTCTCCAGTAGCTTCCCCGTCGTGTCCAGCATGCACAGGGGTCTATAGGACGCCGCGGCGCCTGCCGGCTCCCTCCCTTGCTGATCAGCAACAGTCGTGCGATCTTCCAGCGAGCAAGGAAACTGCCCGCCTTCAGGCACGCGCTGTGCATCTCTAGCAAAAGAAAGGGGTGACTGGAAGCTACTGCCTTCACCACTTCAGCTGGAAGGCCATCTGGACCTGGAGCCTTCCGGTTACGCATCGAACGAGCGGCCACTATTAGCTCCTCTTCATTGAAGGGGGGGGGGGGGGAGCTTCGATTTCGGAGGGCAGTGGAAAAGGGTACTTACGATGTCATCCAAAGCGACTGGAACCCTGGGGGACCCTTGAGCAAAAGCATCCAGCCTCCTGGTGACAATCCTGTACCCCCGTCCCCACGGGTCCCGGTCCACATCCTGCATGAGGGCCCTCCAGCATCTCCGCTGGCTATCTTTGATGGCTCGCTTGAGGGCGAGAGTCCGACGGAGTCGTAGGCACGTCCTGCGGAGTTCCGCGATCTCATCCGTCCACCAATAAGCAGGGCGACCTCGTCGGCTCGACCCGCGTTTCGGCACTGCTTCTTTGCAAGCATTTCGGATGATTCGCATCGTCCGTGCGGTCATCCGTTCTGCTCGCTCAAACGGCGATAGATCTTCGGGAACGGCGGGCAGGGATTGCTGGCCACGCTCCAGAGCCGCGGAGAACGTCACGGGATCCATTCCCCTAACGTTCCATCTGGGGGGCACGCCACACGAGCAGTGGTAGCCGGCCGCACATCATGTACATGGAACATGATGTACTGGTGATCGCTTCCCGTGAAGTCTTCGATCACCCTCCAGTCTGCCAGATGTTCGCTGGCTAGGGAGATGTCTGAAGGTTGGCGAGGACCCGGTGTTTAGGACAAATAGTCCCAGCCGGGACACCATGTCCATCACCCTCCTTCCACGGGAATTTGGCCGGGCCTCCCCCCATCCGACAGCTCTGGCGTTGAAATCCCCAGCGACCACCAGGTCTCCCTGCATCACCCGAAGTTCGTCCTCCAGACTGTCCAGTTTGTGGCGGCAACAACTCGACAAAATCAGATCCATGAAAGTATCCACGTACCATGGATCCGCCCCCACCGTGATAAGAGAAATAGATCACCGCGCCGTTATCACAGGCTGAAAAGTTCATGATGAGAAAAATGTTACAGAATGATATCAAGTCAGTTGTCGCCGGCACTTCACGTTAGATCCCCAGTTCATTCCGAAAAACGTATTCTTTTATTTGTTGAACCTGTTTTATTTGAAGTGCTACGTTCTGAAATACAATTAACACGGGACAGGTACGAATGAGATCCACACTGGTGATCCCGACAACCGCGCAGGTAGTTTTTTTTTCTCAAATTTTTTTTTCGCGGAATCGTTTGTGCTTGATCCCACACGGTATAAATAACGGAAACTGGGGGATCAACAGTAATTAGTTAAGAAAGTGGCCTGGTGATAAAAAGGCGCCTTGCGGCTGAAAAATAATCGCACTGCGCAAAAATAAAACTAAACGCATTGCGCAAAACAATTGAAGAATCAAACTCTTCAAAGAAGAGGACCTCAGGTGCTGGACGTCCACTGCCACGTGGACCCACGCAACCAGGAAATAATCGCATGCAGGTACAGAAGAGAAGATGAGAAGCAGTTAAGACATTGTTCCAGCCTCCAGTGATCAACCCCTACACGGCCAAAAGGATCACGTGCCCGCCGTCGGAGATCAGAAGAACTACACAAAAAAATCAAATTAAGAAAATTAAGCTAAGTAGAATTAATTTTAGCAACAGTAAAATACATTATAAAAAACCTATTTCTAAAATCAATTTTTTAAAAATATTTTAGGGAAACGGTACGGCGGAATAAGGCGGGAACGCAAGAAAGAAACCGGTATAACAGTACATAGTACAAATAAATAAAACATGAGCTTAAAAAAGGAAAATAGCAGTGCATATATACCGGAATAAAGTAGCAAGAGTAAGAGAGAAAAAACCGTAAGTAAAATTTGAATTAACAATACGGACAATAAATGATTAAATAACTGCAAATAACGACAAGCCCCATATTAAACGCCAAATTGATAAAAATGAACTCCGGGGCATATTACATTTTTCTATAAAAATCTTTTTTTTCATATAAAATAAAAATAAGTATAAATTTTTTTTATTAAATAAGTGCAAATATTTTTGTTAAAAAAATTCGTCGCTATACAGGAATTGAAAAGATTCCATAGCGAGGAAATATAACGGTACTGGCTGAGTTGCAAAAGATTCACGAGGTTAAGAAAAACAAACAAAAGGTTCGCGACGTCAATTAAGTTTTAAGTGATAAAAAAACCAATAAAATGTGTTTCCCATAGCAAATGATTCTCAATAAAAGTATGAATATGAATTTCGGCATGATTTAAGTAGGATTTGATAAGTGGAAACTAGGAAATAGGAGAAAAAGTACATAGTACCGCGAAGCGTTCATGTACGGAAGAAAAGTTTTATAATAAGAAGAAAAAATATATTTTATCTTTCGTCGTTCTTAGCAAAGTTAAATCGACGGCAAATCAATTGCGCGCCAATTAATTATTATAAAGGTTTTAAAACTATAAAAAATAAGGAACATAGAAACATAAGGCCGGCCAGCCAGAAAGTATCCTAGTGAAACGAGCGAAGATTAATATTTTTTTAAAAGAAGTCACCTGAAATTTTTTTCTACAACAACAAATTGATACTTGAAGTACGTATCGGTTGTTGTGTTAAATAAAGATTTTGTTATTTTTTTTTTCTTCCGAAAATTCATCAACAAAAGAAAAAGGAATTTAAGGGGTACCCTTGTGATCGTAAGTAGGTAACAACATTGGAAAATTGTGTTTAGCATTCCGGTTGATTTAACGACGTATAAGGCTCCGTTAGACGGGTAAATTTTTTCGTGTAGGCGCAAGTGCGTGAAATACAATTGAGGTAAATAAAAATTCAAAAGAAGGAAATATAAGTGAATGGAAAAGTTATTAACTCGGGTGGCTAGGCAGTAAAAGCGGAGTGTGTGTAAACCGATGCAGTCAAATTCGGCATGTAGATTTTTTTGTCTGCGCATTCCTGTGCAAATACAGAATAAATAGGGAAATAGTTCTTCTTTCGTTGTTAGGAATTGACTAGGAATTAAATCGAAACCTAAGCACGGTTATCCATTTCTCTTGTTGGAAATAAGATACTGAAATTCTAACACTATCGGAAATTAAAGGGTTGAGTAAAAAATTCAGCAGGATAAGGATGTTTTAAAAAATATAACAGAGAAAATTTAAGTGTAGCGACTCTTTCCGCGTCGATTCCAGAAGTTGATGACACACTTATATATACTCACACCAACATATAAAGAAGTAAATAACCAGGTGTGTAGTTGGATGGGAAGCCAAGGAGCGTAGGACGGATTAACTCTCCTCACGTCTTATTATTACCGTTATTATTATTATTATTGTCTTTATTTTTAAACAAATTGCACCGCCCATGGAAAAGAAATGCAAGTGGGGAGTATGGTTAAATAGTAACAGCGGCACAATGAGCGATGGCTACTGGAGCCTCGGCGGTCGCCGGCACCAGTAAAATGGAAGGCACACGAAATGAAGAGTTGTCGCGGATAGCGTTGAAGACACCCCCTTTTTGGGAAGAATCGCCCGAGATATGGTTTGCACAAATGGAAGCACAGTTTAACACCTGCGGTATCTCAACGGACACCACAAGGTTTAACCACGTCGTCGGCGAGATTGACGGAAAGGTGCTCCAGCAAGTACGGGACGCGGTCTTAAGACCACCTGAGAGAGACAAGTACGAAAACTTAAAGAGGTGCCTTCAAAAGAGGTACTCGGACTCAGACGAGGCAAAGATAGCAAAGCTCCTCAACGAAGTCGCGCTCGGTGACAGAAGACCGTCGCAGTTATTAAACGAGATGCGGCATCTGGGAGGACAAAGTACTACCGACTCTCTCCTACGCTCGTTGTGGTTAAATCGGTTACCGGTTCAGGTTCGAGCGATTCTGTCGGCTAGCAAGGACGACCTGGAGTCTTTGGCGTCTGTGGCTGACAAAATCCTAGAAGTAAGCGACTTCAACACCGTCGCGGAGGTCGGTAAAGAAGGACCCACTCCACCGTCGCAACTAAGGACCCTGGAAACAAAGGTCGAGGCATTGACCAAGGCGTTTTCAGTATGGCAGTACGACAGGCCGAAATTCGGGCAGCGTGGCCCGCGAACGAGGTCTCGGAGCAGAAGTCGCCCTCGCGATTGGATATGCTACTACCATAGGAAGTTTAAAGAAAATGCCACCAAATGCAGTGGACCGTGTAAATATCAGAAGTCACCGAAGTCGGGAAACGAGCCGACCACCAAGTAACAGAGGCGACTTTAGGTGGAACGAAGTGCAAGCGCCTCTTCGTCCGAGACGAACTTACCGGGACAAAATTTGTAATAGACTCGGGTTCGGACGTCTCCGTTTTACCACCCACCGCAAGAGACAAAAAAACGCACAACCAGGACACCAATTATTCGCGGCAAACGGAGCTCCTATCCCCACGTATGGCACGAAGCGCGTTACGCTAAACTTAGGACTCCGCCGGCAGCTTGTTTGGGTTTTCATTATCGGCCTGTTGGTAGACATTAAGGGCGCCCGCCTAATAGACAGACAAACCAACCTGTCTGTGGTAGGGGCAGTTCGGTCGGTTGAGATAAATCGAATAACAACAATAGACGCGAATAACCCATTCGCGGACGTACTACGCGAGTTCGTTGGTAGTACCACACCATCGGCCGCGGGACGAAAAACTCCATCGCCAACCACTGTCACCCATTTTATCGAGACAAAGGGACCGCCCGTATTCGCCAAACCAAGGAGACTGTCGCCGGAAAAGCTAAAAATTGCAAAAGCCGAATTCGAATATCTACTCCAGATGGGGATTTGCAAGCCTTCAAAAAGTAATTGGTCGAGTCCACTACACTTAGTAAAAAAATCCGATGGGGGATGGCGACCATGCGGAGACTATCGTCGCTTAAACGCTGTCACGATACCGGATCGGTACCCAATACCGTTTATCCAGGATTTCTCGACAATATGTTCGGGCAAGAAAATTTTTTCCACCATCGATTTGCACAAGGCCTACCATCAGATACCCATAGAGCCAGGGCACACTCCGAAGACGGCGATGACTACGCCGTTCGGTCTATATGAATTTAGCTATATGACCTTCGGGCTATGCAATGCAGGGCAGAACCTACAGCGTTTTATGCATGAGATCCTACGTGGCCACGATTACGTTTTTTCCTATGTCGATGATGTCTGCATAGCTTCAGCAAATGTCGAAGAACATCGAGCACACCTACGTGAAGTCTTTTCTATTTTCCAAAAACATGGCCTGACCATTAACGTGTTCAAGTGCCAGTTTGGCCAAACCGAAGTAAAGTTCTTGGGTCATGCAGTTAACAAGGACGGTATTAGACCTCTGGACGAGAAGGTTGCGGCAGTCAAGAATTTCGAATGTCCAAAATTGGCAAAAGACTTAAGACGATTCCTAGCCCTAATCGCGTTTTACCAAAGGTTTATACCACATGCGGCAGAAAACCAGATGGTGCTGCGGGAAATGATACCGGGTAACAAGAAGAACGACACCACGAAGTTGGAGTGGACCCCGGACACGCTCGCGGCATTTGAAAGATGCAAAAAAGACCTAGCTGAAGCCACACTGTTAGCACACCCGTCTCCGGACGCGGAACTAGCCTTACACGTCGACGCATCCGAGCGTGCCATTGGGGCAGCGCTGCACCAATCCGATGGAAAAGGCTTCAAACCACTAGCGTTTTTCTCTAAGAAACTCAGCCACGGAGAAAAAATACAGTACGTACGATAGGGAGCTGCTAGCGGTATATCAAGCCATTAGACAATTTCGAAATCTCCTAAAAGGAAGAGCCTTCCATGTAATGACGGACCACCAACCACTAATATTTGCTTTCAAACAGGTTTTGGACACAAGTTCACCCCGACGGGCGAGATACCTCGATTACATCAGCCAATTAACCACTGACATACGGCACATAGCGGGGAAGGAAAACGTCGTCGCCGATACGCTGTCACGGGTAGGGTCGATTTCCACGAATCCGAAACAAATCGACTATCGACAATTGGCGGAACAACAGCGGCAGGATAAAGACCTACCGGAAATCATCCAAAATCCGGAAAAGGCCTCGTTGAGTATTAAGCAGTTAATGTTACCCGATTCCGAGGTCGCTATATATTGCGACGTATCGCTGGGACGCGTGCGTCCTCTAATTCCAGAAACCATGAAGCGAGAAGTCATGCAGAGCATGCACGGCATTGCGCACCTAGGCGTCCAAGGAACAACGAAGTTAATTAGCGAACGGTTTGTATGGCCAAACATGCGGAAAGATTGCGCGGCTTTTGTAAAGGCCTGTATCCCGGGCCAACGATCCAAGGTCTAGCAGCGCACGAAATCACCGGTAAACAAATACGAACCTCCGACAGAGCGATTCGCGCACATAAATATAGATATCGTCGGTCCCTTGCCCCCGTCTAGACGATACCGGTACTGTTTAACATGCGTAGATCGTTTTACACGATGGCCAGAAGCCATTCCGATGACAGACATGACTGCAGAGACAGTAGCCAGACACCTTATCGAAGGCTGGATAGCTAAGTACGGTGTGCCGCTGAGAGTATCCACAGACCAAGGACGTCAATTCGAATCGTCGCTGTTTCGAGAGTTAACCTCAACGCTAGGAATTACACATTTGCGGACGACCCAATATCACCCACAGGCAAACGGCCTGGTGGAAAGGTGGCACAGAACGCTAAAAGCGGCAATAATGTGCCGAAGAACGAGCAACTGGACAGAGGTCCTACCAACAGTCCTGCTAGGGCTAAGATCTACTTTTAGGCCGGATCTGCAGGCGACCACAGCCGAGTTGGTATACGCCATCACGCTTCGCCTACCTGGGGAGTTTCTCACCGAACCGTCGAGGAAACGAAGTGAGTCCGAGTTGGTAAAAGATCTCCGCAAGATAATGCAAGATTTGCGACCCACTGTGACTGCTCATCATGTTAGAACCAGCGTCTTCGTACACGAGGAACTGAAAAATTGCACGCACGTTTTCGTTAGAAACGAGGCTGTCAGAGCGCCACTCCAACCACCATTTGGCGGCCCTTACAGGGTGATACGTCGGAGAGACAAACATTTCCAGTTGGATATAAAGGGACGTCGCGTAAATATCTCGATGGACCGGCTCAAACCGGCTTTCACGATGACCGAAGAAAAACCGCCGCCGTCGAAGGAGGCCGAACCCAAGCGGAGTTGTGAGGAGGAAAAGCGGCGAGATCCGAGGTGACTACACGGTATGGCCGAAGAGTCCGTTTCGTGGCAGGAACCTGACCTATCAGAACCAACTTTCAAATCCTTTAATTAGTAAACTTTAGATTTCAGGTAACTTATAGGGAAACTAAAAGAGTAATATCCGTAAAAAAACTCTAAACTCGGGTACCAGAATTTTTAAACAATAATAAGAATTTTAGCTACGCGAAAAAGCATCGAACCTAAAAGATTGGCCTGGAGTTCATTTCATGGGGTGCCTGAAACCGTACGTTCGCGGTCCCAACCAATACAACTTAGTGGACCCGCCTCATTCCGACGCTGCCGACTACGAAATTTTAGAAAGAGAACGTAAGAAAAATTGAAGAATTGTTTAGAAAGTAGGCATCAAAATTTATATTGTATACATGCTTTTAGAAAATTGGTATTAAAAAATGTAAGAATTGTTTAGAAAGTAAGCATAAAATTTACATTGAATATATGATTTAGAGAATTCGAATTAAGAAAAGAAGAATAAAAATTATGATTAAGTCGAGGGAAAACAGAAAAAGTAAATTAAGTAGCGTTATCAATTTGTAAATAAAAAAAGAAAAAACAAGCGAAAATATGTTTATAGAACTTTGATGAGTAGGAGTATGAATAAATAACAAAGCAAAATTGTTTTCTAAATTAAGTAAATAGGCTAAAAGATAAGGCCATTGGTTATGTATAAAAATTCTTTTAGGAACTATTATATTTCGAAAACGAGGATTGTAACTAGTTATATTTTTGCTACCTTAGCAGGTTCCCAAATATATGAAATCGTATTAAACCTTGCTTTACTATATAGTCAGCTTATTCTTTGGAATGTCAAATTATATTATTATACGCTTTTGTTTTTTAATAAAGAGGAAGTGATGTGGCGGCAACAACTCGACGAAATCAGATCCATGAAAGTATCAACGTACCATGGATCCGCCCCCACCGTGATAAGACAAATAGATCACCGCGCCGTTATCACAGGCTGAAATGTTCATGAAATGTTACAGAGTGATATCAAGTTAGTTGTCGCCGGCACTTCACGTTAGATCCCCAGTTCATTCCGAAAAACGTATTCTTTTATTTGTTGAACCTGTTTTATTTGAAGTGCTACGTTCTCAAATACAATTAACACGGGACAGGTACGATGGAGATCCACAAGTTTTTCCTGGAGGTCATCTATCCGGTCGCTTGTAGTGTGATACACGCTCACATAAACCGTGGCGTTGCATTTCACCCAAACAAAACCGCAGCCGGATCCCACTCCCTCGACACAGAATAGGTTAGTAAGATACTTACGTGTTATACCAATTGAAGAAGAAGAATGTAAGAGCATAATAAGATTTAAGGGCGCGCGCACACAGAAAGCGGAGCGGAGCTGAGCTTATCAGCTCTGCGCAAACTTTACATTAAAATCCCCGGTGCTGTGTGCGCAGCACCGGGTGCTCACAGTGTGCGCAGCACCGGGGTTTTTAATGTAGGTAAAGTTAGCGCAGAGCTGATAAGCTCAGCTCCGCTCCGCTTTCTGTGTGCGCGCGCCCTAAGCATGTAGAATATTGTCCATTAGAGAAGACCTTTATCGAGAATATTTCCATTAAAATAACGGATCATCAGGGTGAATCAATTGATTTTAAATCAAGCTACATTACAACCTATGTAATTTTGCATTTTAAGAGGCAATAAAAACTATAAATATTCACACAACAGGGTGTTATTGCAGTATAAATAGAATTACGAGATGAATTCCTATTATACGCGTTATTATTTAATACAAAGCGGCGGCGATCTGTCAGATATTGGAGAATTATATCTTGGTCTACTTATTTATCAACGTGGAAGAGGTATCGGTAGCTTTTTCAGTGCATTATTTCGACACATAAAGCCTACAACTGGATTAAAAACATTGGCACAACAGGCTGTAAAAACAGGACAAGCTCTAACGCAGGATAAAAACATCAACTACAAATCAGTTAAAGATATTTTAAAAGAACACGGTAGAGTTGCTGATCAAGATTTAGCTCAGAAAGGTATAAATAAACTGTTTGACGGGATGAGTGGAGCAGGTATAAAACCAGCTCTTAAACGCAAGAGACGTGGCAAAACACCTAAACGCACGACAAATTGCAAAACTAAAAATCAAAGAAAAGGAATAAAACCAAGAGTTTTGAAAACAAAACGAAAGATACGTAAACGTATACTGGACATTTTTGATAAGTAATAAGCATAATGTCGTACAAAGAAGTATGAAATCGGAATTGGATCTTTTTTCCACACCATCAGTTGAAAGCAATATTCTGAAAACAGAAGAAGTAGCATATAAGCAAATAGCCTCACTAGACAACTCGTCTGTTCTAGAGTTTGTAACCTGGGGTCATGGAGACACATAACCGTGATTTATCTAGCATCTATCTTCGTTTAAAATTGCAATTAGTTAAAATAACAGATGGGAAAGAAGAACTTTTTTCAAAAGAACGTGATGCTCCAGGTTTAATAAACAACTTTTACATTCCATATTTCGCCAGTGCACCGTACATTTGAATGGGAAACCAATTGCTCAAACCGACCACAATTACAAATATCGCGCTTATATTGAAAATTTATTACATTATGGGAACGATGCTGCATCGACTCATCTGGAGTCAGTCGGTTGGTATCTTGACAAAAATGGCACGGAAATTGCAGATATCGACAAACCAGTTGCTGAATTACATCAGGGATATTTAAATCAACAAAAACTTTTCAATAAAAGTAATGTAGTTGAACTGATGGGAAGAATACATACTAATTTGCTCAATCAGGGTAAGTTGCTATTAAACGGTGTCGATTTAGGTGTAGTTTTATCGCTTGAAAACCCGGAATTTTATATTTTATCCAAGGACGGCGACGACTCACCACAAATAAAAATCTTAGATGCAACAATGTACATGAATCACGTAACCGTCAACCCGAATATTTTATTAGCACATGAGACAGCTCTATAGCGTTCAAATGCAATATAACCATACAAGCGAGTTGAAGTTAAAAGCTACACTATTCCCGCAAACACATTTACACTTTCACTGGATAATATCGTCATCGGACACTTACCGAACTTAATAATTTTTGGTATGGTGGACAATGATGCGTACACTGGCAGGACATAGAACCCCTTCAACTTTAAAAATAACAACATTACCAGATTCAATTTATCAGTGAATGGCGTACAGATACCAAATCAACCTCTCGAATTTGACTACTCAAAGGATAATCCGATTAGTACACGCGGATACAATACGTTATTCAGAGGAACAGGTATTCATTATTTCGATAAAGGTAATCAAATATCCAAGAAATTATTCGACAAAGGATTTGTTCTTCTTGATTTCGATTTAACCACAGACAATTCATATAACGCGACCTGCGGCAATTTACTAAATCAAGGGACAGTACGAGTTGAAGGAAAATTTAGAGACGCGTTACAAAATAGTGTGACATGCATTGTATATGCTGAGTACGATGGAAGCATTGAAATTGATAAGGATCGAAATGTTTACACAAATTTTTAAATCTTGTTGGGATTTATGGGTAAATCTTGTTGGGATTTATGGGTAAATAAATAACACGAATAACTATATTAAGTTCGAACATCAATTTATTTTCTATAAACACGGGATTTGCGTCCGTACAACTTAGAGGGTAGAGGCGTTGTGAAGACTTGTGAATACATACTATATAAAGGCTTACTAATACATGTATAGTTTTAATACAAAAGATAAATGTTGGAAGTTGGTATAAATGTATAATTTTTGAAATTCCAACACGCCCCATCAAAAATTATCTGGTTATTTAATTATGCGGTTGTAATTTTTTATTTAAAAAAAACTATGCTTACATTTTCTCATTTTAATATAGATTTCAAATTGAATGGTAAATGTAAACCCCCTTTAATTATTCCATACTTAAATCATTTCTACATTTTAAAAATTTTGTTAAACCTAGTGACTTTGTAAATGTATCCGCGATTTGATTCTCTGTATTTATATGTTCTAAAGTTATGCTACCCTTTTTAACTTGTTCCCTTGAATAATGGTATTTGACATCTATATGTTTAGCCAATTTATGACTTGTCGGGCTGTTTTCTATGGTAATACACCCATTATTATCCTCATATATCAAGACACCATTCTTTATCTCGATATTTAGTGTTTGTTCAGCCCCAAACACCCAACAAACAAAAATATAAAAAAAAAATAATAAATAAAATATAATAAAAAAAATTAAAAAAAAAAAACCTCACCAGAGATATAATAGCTGCGTTCCAAAATTCGAGCAAAGCTCTCGCAAGCAGTTGGCTTCTCTCTCTATTCATGCCTTTGTTGAGAAGTGAGAACGAGTAGGCCAATTGCTTGCGAGAACTTTGCTCGAATTTTGGAACGCAGCTAATAATAGCCAGAATAAAAGTTCCAACCCAGCGGGAAAATTCGAATTGATTCCATCCGAATTAATTCCGAATTTATTACAAACGAATTAGTTTGCAATTAAGAGGCAAACAAAAACCTTTTTACCCTATGTTGTCATTTTCTTTTCAATGCAGGTTTGTAATTCTTGGATTCTTGGAAGTTTCCGAAAAGTTTTATGACTTACATAATTTGAAATGGGAGGACCTGTTGAATGAATTGGGAAGAAATTTTAATTCATTGTTTATGTTTCAAGCCGTGACGGCTGAAAAAAATTTGTAGTTGGATCAATTTTTAGTGAAAAAAGTGACATTTTTGAAAAGGGAAAATTATATATTTGTGAAGAACTAATAAGTGAATAATATTTGTGAAGAACTAATAAGTGAACTATATTTATGAAGAACTAATAACTAGAAGTGGTTTATTTTAATAGTTCAAAACCAGCGATAAAAAATATAATTAAAAAAAGGTAAGTGTTCAAAAGTTCTCTATATTTAATTTAATGCATTTTTAATATGATATTATTAGCAAAAAACCCGCGTGCGTTGCAACGCCTTTCAGAAAAAAAATTCCCCATACAACCTATTCAACCGCATTTCACCCCCTTAGGGGATGAATTTTGAAAAATCGCTTCATAGTGAAAGTCCACTTTATTATAGGGATGCACTGTCAAAATTTCAGCCCTTTTGGTCCAGCAATTTGGGTCAATCCCATTTCACACACTAGTTCAGAATACAACACTTTGTAACTAATTCAGAATTAATTATTTTGTAATGCAGAGCGAATAAATTCATTCCGCCCAATGCAATGGCCGTGTTAAAGTAATTCATTCGTTTCATACAAAAGAATACAAATGGAATTAGTTCGTTTGTACGGGAATTGATTCTAAATTAATTTCGAATTAATTCTTTTTCCCGCTGGGATACACCCAAACACACACACATACACAACCTTATCAACAGCCAATTTCCAGATGTAGCAATACTAGTCAGCCAGTCTAGCCCACTGTCACCCCTTCATAGGGTAACAATATCTGGCACAGCCATTTCATATGGCACTACTGTCTGTCTAAGGTGACCCGCTACCTTAGGCATCCTTGTCGTACTCCTGAGCTCACGTCAAAGCGGTCGGATAATTTTCCATTATGGAGAACTCTGCATTTGGAATTGTTGTATAGAGCAGAAGTACCCGGTGAAAATCTGTTGTTAAATTACACGTACCATGTAGATGACTGCCATAACAAGAAAGTTATACTAGGATTTGATACATCATCATTCGAGGTCAAAATAGTGTTCCATCAACATGACCGTTTTCCTGTTTCAACAACATATCCAGGATGGACAGCCGTTTTTAATTATCTCTGTAACTTGCAAGGTCAAATTGAACTGCTACCACCAAACCGAGAGGCCTGAAAGCAGGAACACAAAATCCCCATTGATAGTGGCAGCATCATCCTAAGGCAGACGGAACTTTGTAAATTATTTGAAATGCTGAAATTTTTAAACAAAATCATGTACCACAACAACAATGCTTCAGATAGCGCGAAGGAGTTTTATAAGAAGTATGTAGAAAAATGTAAGGAGAAAAATGTATTAACATTAGCATGTGAAGATTTTTTTATTCCATCTCGTACCTCATACATCCATTTGAATTATTCCCTTTGTATTGTACTGTAAATCTTATTTTTGATACAATAAATTTCAATTCAAATATATAAAAGAATTCTTTTTATTTTAAAACATTTTATTCACTAACCCCGGGGTTCCCTAACTGTGCGTCGCGACGCCCTGAGGCGATTTTAGATTTACGTTAGCAAAGGAAATGTGAACCTTCCTCAATGTGTTGTTTGTCATACGGTGCTGGCGGCTGAAAGTATGCTTCCTAATAAATTGAAACGTCATTTAGAAACATCTCACAGTAATTTACAAGGAAAACCGCGAGATTTTTTTGCAAGAAAATTGCGAGAACTAAAGCATCAGTCTACATCCTTGTTTTCCAGAGCATCTATTCCTTCCAAAGCACTGCTTGCCTCTTACAAGGTCGCTCACCGTATTGCCAAATGCAAAAAACCACACACGATTGCTGAAGATCTTATTTTACCTGCAGCGATTGATATGGTATCAGTGATGATTGGAGAATCGGCGGCTAAAGAAATAAAAAATATGCCTCTTTCTAACAATACGATTAAGCCTACTTCACACTATCTGAGAAAGTCATATAACTTCACATATGTTAAGTCAAAAACGAGAACAATGACAGTGTAAACACATATGCGGCTGTGTAAAGCGTTCACATATGTGAAAGCACATGACTTTAAAGAAATTAGTGCCGTGTTTTTTTAATCTGTTCTATTCTGTTCTGTCCTGGAACATTAAAAAACGGCAAGGGAAATTTTCATTTTTATTTACATAAATTACGGCTTTGGGCATTGTAATTTATTCTAATATTGCATAAAGATCGGTCTTATTTATCTCTCCATTAATTTTTCTCGTTTTTCATTCAGTAAACAAAACATTCTACTTTGTTTGTCAACTGTCAAGTTAAAAAACGTATTTGAGAAAAGGGAAATTTAAAATTGTCCCTTGTGCTGGATAGTGTTCTTGATAATTATCGGGGACAAGACTTTTGTATAGAAGCTGTTCTGTTCTGTGCTGGAACAGATTAAAAAAACTGCTCGGTTTAGAAAAAATGTTGGTTCAAATTATGAACAAAATGCGTAAACGAAGAATATTGGGATTTTGCTCGCATTTTTTACCTACATACCTTATAACAAAATCTCTAATTTTTTTTTTAAAAAATAGTTTTTAGTGAGTAGAATATGTTAAAAAAAAGTTTCGAAAATTGGCTGTACGCTACCCCTAAAAATCACCGCATAACAACCAAAAAATCCGTTTTTGGCTAATATCTCTTTTCGCATTTTGTTCATATTTTGAATCAACATTTGTACTAAACCGAGTCACTCAAGTTTCTGTTATTTTATCAAATAAAAGAATACACATTTACCTAAAAGATGAACCTAATTACGTTGCTCTACGATAATTAGTCTAAAAGTTATTTAAGTTTAAGTACATTTAAAGAAAAAAAATTTGTTTTTTCATAAACACCCTGTAACTTAGTGGATAGTGGGGACAGCCCCCCTCTCTAGGACAATTTTTATCTCCAACTATATCCAGGAATCACCCCTGAAAATATTAGCCACGTAGTCCAACAGAGGATTTATTGAACGTCTGATGACCTATACAAGTTGCGAATGAGGGGATATGAGTATTCTCAATCTTAAAACCGGCGATATCTCATGAATGGAAATTCCTACGGGAAAATGTATAATATACTTTTTTGTAGATAATCGCATAATCTACAAACTTTGTGAAAACTATTTTCTGATAAGACTTACCGTTTAAGAGATATTAGCCAAAAACGGAATTTTTTGTTTTTAGGGGGTGGTTTTTGGGGGTAGCGTACAAGCAATTCTCCGAAACTTTCTTGTAACATATTCTACTGACTAAAAACTATTTTTTAAAAACAAAATTAGTGAGTTAACATTTTGTTAGAGGTTTTCATTCAAATTTTGCTCTGACGACTGGACTAATATGGGTTATACAGGGTGTAATGCATAAAGTAACAAAGCGGCCGGCTGTGTATAGGTTTTGGATAGACGAACAAAAAATCGTATGGGTTCGGGGGGGAATCGTAACGGTTTAGCCGCTAGGGCGTTTTGAAGTTTTTTTGCTAGAGTTTTACATATCACCCTGTATTTTTGTAACCCTATGACCTATTTTCATAAATAAGGCATCAGTGTACGCAGAATACTCCCACCTATCTAAAGCTGTGAAAATGCTGTTCTACCGTACCAGGTTCCAGAGCAATGAGTCATCAAAGTCAAAATTTTGGTTTTTTTTTACTAAAATTTCAACTAAAGCCACCATTTTCTCCAAAAAATACGTGATAAACCTAAACTTTTTTTTGCAAAATTAGAAAGCTTGGACAATTTCCTATGAATAATGTCCAGACAATTTTTATGCTACGGCCTTTACTTTTGAAGTTATTAGCAAGTTTGATGTTGAAATTGACTTTATTTGGTGCTTATTTGGTACTTTTTAGCAAAGCTTAGGTGAAAAAGTACTAAAAAAGACCCAATTTTAGCATTAAAATTACTCCAAAAGTAGAAGTCGTAGGAAAAAAATTCTCTAGACATTATTCATAGGAAATTGTCCAAGCTTTCTAATTTTGCAAAAAAAAGTTTAGGTTTATCACGTATTTTTTTGGAGAAAATGGTGGTTTTAGTTGAAATTTTGTAAAAAAAAAACCAAAATTTTGACTTTGATGACTCATTGCTCTGGAACCTGGTACGGTAGAACCTTCATTTTTACAGATTTAGATAGGTTGGAGTATTCTGCGTACACTGATACCTTATTTATGAAAATATGTCATAGGGTTACAAAAATACAGGGTGATATGTAAAACTCTAGCAAAAAAAACTTCAAAACGCCCTAGCGGCTAAACCGTTACGATATGATTTTTCGTTCGTCTATCCAAAACCTATCCACAGCCGGCCGCTTTGTTACTTTATGCATTACACCCTGTATATGCTGAAATTTTTTTTACTGGTTCTATATCGAAAAAAGAGATACCTATTATAGGATTTTTATTTTTTTTTCAATAATTTTGGAAAATAGGGGGAAACGAAAATTCGAGAATTTGGTGATTTTTGGCTTCAAAATTCATAAGTCCGGTTCTATTTGAGCTAGAAACTTAATTTTTATTCATTTTGAAGCTAAAAGAATGGGTCTTTTTAAACAAATAAATTCTATAGAAATTATGAACATTCATATTGTTATAAACTATTAAAGTGTTTAAATGGTTTGTAACCATTGGCCCACCCCCTCGGAGCGACTGTTTAGTATAACCATTTTATTCTACGTCAAATTTTCTATTAAAGACGCATTTTTAATTGATGAAGAAATTATTTGTTTAAAAAAACGCATTCATTGAGCTTCAAAATGAATAAAAAATTAAGTTTCTAGCTCAAATAGAACCAGAGTTATGAATTTTTGAAAATGAATCTCCAAGCGAAAAATCAACAAATATTCAAATTTTCGATTCCTTATATTTTCCAAAATATTGAAATAAAATAAAAATCCTCGAATACGTAACTCCTTGTTTCCGATATAGAAACCTTAAAAAAAGTTCAGCCAAATCACAAATGTGTCGGTCTATTTTTGTCCAAACCTATCCGGTTTGTAAAACAAAGACCCATTTGTAAGATTGTCACTTAAAAAACCCATTTGGCGACATTCTGTCCAGACGCAGTTATTTTTATGACAAGGTTAATAACCTTCTTAACCGTACGGTACAATACAATTGTTGTTGCAGGTAGCTATTTTTTGAGGATAGAAGGAGTTGTATTTATGAAAGGGTATTTTTCGACATTCTCGTAAAATTTTGAAAACTGTTTTCGTCTTCAAATTGTAGCTGTTTTAAAACTAAACTTGCCATTTCTCTACGAGAATTTCTCTTAAGAAGCCATTGACGACTCCATATCTTTCTTTTAATTTTTTTATTTCTATTTTTGCACTTTCTATAGAACTATGATAATGAAAATGTTGATAAAGCAGAAATAACACCAGAAACAACGTTTTCATACATTTTCTTTTTTGACAGCTAAATCACACATAAAGTCAAAAGGTTTGAACGTAGGACTATAAGAGCTGTGATATGTTTAAATCATATGCTTTCACATATAAAAAAGTATATGTCCCCTGCAAACATTACGACTCGAGAACGACTCGAAAACGAGTCGCGAAAACTTCGAGAAGACTTCGAGACGAGAGTCGTTATCGAAACGATATCGATTTGTAAAAGACGAAAACGGAATGCTATAGCAAATCGCTTTGACGACTCGATAACGACTCGTAGTAGCAGTGGCGTAGGTAGCTTTTTGCGATGGGAGGGGATATGACTTAGTATATTTTGATTGATAGGATTTTCAGAATTTAATGCTTCCGAACGGGGTGTTTCTGCAGATGATTCTGCATTTCTATGGTTTTTACCGTCTCAAGACTTGCCGAATGGTTTTATTAGCAGTAAAAATTTCTTCATTCCGAGATAATAAACAAAACAATTTTAACACACCTTTGCAATTATAAACTGGAATAAATTTGAGAATTGAGGAGTCTCTGTTCAAAAGGGCGTATTTCCATCATAAACAAACTTTACAGAAATCGAAAAAAAAATCCGGTTTCTATAAATAAAATGCTAAAATATATTTAAATGCACATTCATGTGAAGGTTAAGACTACAATAATGGATTTTTTATTTAAAAAAATACACATTCAAACTATATTTTTTTTAATTTATTTAGAAATAGGCCTTTTTGATCGGGATTGTGAGAAATACGACCTTTTGATTAGACACTTCAAGAAATAAGCCTTTTTGAATAGAATTTTTGGAAATACTTGCAGTGAAGTTTTTTGGGGTTCTGTCAAAAGCAAAAATCCTTTTAGCAAGATTTTTATGTCCACCTATCCACTCTTAGTATAACTCTGAGCTAAAATTAAATGTTCTATTGTGTTAGGGCTCTAATACCAAAGTACCAAACTACCAAATAAAGCCAACTTTAAGATCAAAATTTGCTAATACATATCTTCAAAAATAAAGGCCGCAACACAAAAATTGTTGGATATTATTTATAGGAAATTGTCCGTGCTTTCCAATTTTGGAAAAAAAATATTGACTAACTACGTATTTTTGGGGGAAAAGGTAGTTGAAGTTGATAGTTTTATTAAAAAACAAAAATTTTTGAATTTGATGACTCATTACTCTGGAAGGTGGTAGGGTAGAACCTTCACTTTTACATTTTTAGATAGGATAGGAGTTTATAGTTTTTTTTTAAATAAAATATTTTAGTACGGTGAGAGTATTTTTTCTAAAAAAACATACTTCCTTGTAATTCATTAACTAAAGCTGATATAAAAAAACTGATAATATATTTGAAATCAGCGTCAAAAATTAGTTTAGAGTGATGTAAAATATTCCATGTAACAGTCACACCCTGTTAAGCAGTGTTATAATTGGGTCTTCCTTTCGCTTACAGTCACAATTATATAAAACGAAAATTCAGATCGTATTTTGAAGTAAACCTTCTTTTGCTGAGGGGGTTCCGGTTATCCGATCATAATATAGTATACTCAATATATCCAATATGGCCACCAAAAAAATGGCGGATTACCGTACTTTACTTTTTGATTGGATTCCTAATTTTTTGGAATTTTTTATATGGAAAGTACGCTCCATTTGATTAAGTTTTTAGGCTCATTCGATGGACTTTTATGCCATATTTTCAAAATAATTTTAAAATAAAAAAAAGTTGAAAACGGAAATACGCCCTTTTGAACAGACATTCGTCAATTATAAACTAGAGTAAATTAGCTCCAAGGAACGTCTTCGAATTGTTGATTCGCCAGAGACATTGAGTGTACTGTGTATTGTGCTCGATAAAATTGTATCGAGTTAGAACAACCTATGAAGTCAAAGCTTCCCCGAACTTATAACTTAAAGTTTATCATAATTTTGCCCGTAGAATATTTTCTTGAACTTTAATATTGTTACTGACACGTCAATTTTTATAAACTTCAAATTATTTAGAAGGAATTAAATTGACAATCAAAGCCAAAAGTTAGTCCTATTTTTTTAGGAAGCTCACATTTTGATACTCTACTACATTAAAAAATATTCGAAATATTAAATATTGAATAAAATATGATCATAGCTACTAGTTATTTCACCAAAAATGATTAAATTTCTTGATTTATTATAACGTTAAAATTTTGAGTATTTAGGAACCGAGGTGCCACTCTTGGCTCATTGTATTTACTTTAGATGTGCTCAAGATGTGTCAACAATTATAGTAAGCCTTTTCGTGGCTCTTGATTGGTCGGCCTGCTCGAAGCGCGGAAATTATACAACAGTTAAATGCACAGCCGTCACAAAAACTGAAAACTAAACTATAATTGCGCAAAAACAAAATTGCACATTACATAATGCCAAAAGAGGTGCTGGTGCTTAAGAAGTTTCATGTATACTTAAATACGTAGATACGAAGAGTTTTATTCAATTCTATTATAAATTTTGTAGGCTCATGGGGGGGGATTGATCCCCTTGATCCCCCTCCTATCTACGCCACTGCGGTAGTAGCGACTTAAAATCGAAGAGCTCCTTATTCATTTTCTTTGATGGGTGGGGAGAAATTGTAGAAAAAATATATAGTACAGCTCCTAGAGATTTCTTCTGAAAAAAAATTGTAAGTTAATGAAATTTGGAATGGTGGGAGTTTAGCAATAGGAGAAAAGGTAACCGTTGAGTTCCGGGCCATACTTTGTGAAAATCAAGAGAAAATTCGATTGAACGGATTGTCCGACGCTTTCCCGGCCGTAACTCGGGACAAACGTCGAAATTGCAAATATGTCAAGAGAACAAAAATAAAGCTATGAAAATTCTCGATAAAAAAGTTCCTATAAGATTTTTCCGGAAAACCTCACGTTTGATCGGAAAATGGAGGGTAAAGAAAAAATTATGAAAAATTATTTCGAATTTATATTGTTTTCTTTATGCAGGGTGTCCCACCTAAAGTTACGAAGCGGCCGGCTGTGGATAGGTTTTGGATAGACGAACAAAAAATCGTATGGGAGGGGGAGGGAAATCGTAACGGTTTAGCCGCTAGGGCGCTTTGAATTTTTTTTGTAGAGGTTTACATATCACCCTGTATGTTTGTAACCCTATGACATAATTTCATGAATAAGGCAGCAGTATACGCAGAATACTCTCACCTACCTAAAACTGTAAACGCGAAGGTTCTACCCGACTAACTTCCAGAGTATCAATTGTATCAATTGTTCTCAGGCATTAGTAAAGGCGAGACAATTAGCGCTAAAAAATCGGTCCACTTGATACTGGTTACGGAAGCGAGTGAGAACACCCCCATCCTAACCTTTCCTTTTCCTAGAATCCTTTCTATTTTTAACTCCATAAAACCGGACTAGGCAGCTCGCGGAAAATCCCTGATCCCTTAAAATTCGTTCAGCCCTGAAAAAACGTCATTAAATGAAATATAAGAAAATTCCGATCATTGGGTGGTGCTACACACGAGACTAATTCGGACGGGTGAAACCGCTTTTATGGGAGAGAAACGAAGTGAAGAAAGGGGAAAATAGCCCATTTTCCTTTTCTTCACTTCGTTTCTTTCCCATAAAAGCGGTTTCACCCGTCCGAATTAGTCTCGTGTGTAGCACCCCCCATTGAACGTATGTAAAAAAGTTCATTCAAGATCAGATACATTTTTCATCCTAACTATTTTGCGGTAAAGGTTACCGTTTATGATTAAATGGACGAGTCGGGAACGAAGATCTTGGCGAGTGATTCTCGAATCGTAAAGACGACTTTAAAGCAAAGAGTCGAGAACCAAGATTTTGGCGAGTGATTCTCGAATCGTAAACGAATCGTTAAAGCGACGAGTCGAGAAACAATTTTTTGGCGAGCAATTCTCGACTCGTAAACGAGTCGTTTAAACGACGACTCGAGAAAATGTTTGCAGGGTCATATCATATGACTTTCTCAGATAGTGTGAAGTAGGCTTTAGTCGTCGCATTCACGACATAGCTGAAGACATTAATGAGCAAATTGTGGAAAAAATTTGTGGTTTATTTGCCATTCAACTGGATGAAGCGACGGACAGTAATGATGACGCCCAGTTAATATGTTACGTGCGGTACATGGAAAAAACATATGTATGTGAGGATTTGTTATTTTGCAAAAAAATGATTGATACTGGAAAGGCTTGTGATTTATTTACGATCTTAGATTCATACATGGAAGAAAATAATATTCAATGGTAAAACTGTGTCAGTGTGTACGGATGGAGCACGCGCGATGTCAGGGAAATATGAAGGACTTCAAGCTCTCATTAGAACCAAGGCTCCAAATGCAAAATGGACACATTGTGTCATACGCTGGTAATTCTCGCTGGTTGTCGAGAGGTAACGTACTCTCACGTGTATAGGAATTAAGAAATGAGTTGTACGCGTATTTGTTAACAGAATCGCATTGTGACGCAGAAAAGTTTAAAGATACGGACTTGTTAATAAAATTGGCGTATCTTTGTGATATATTTGAGAAATTAAATATTCTTAATAAATCACTGCAGGGAAACGAAACGCATATAGGTACTGGCTGATAAAATTTCAGCGTTTCAAAAGAAGTTGCTTTTGTGGAAAAGAAAAATAGACGAGGGGCAAGGAAATAGTGACTGTTTTCCTGTTTTGAAAGGTTTCCTGCAAGAAAAATGTATTCAAGATTTGAAGCCAAGTTTGCAATTGGTATTAATTTAACACTAATCGACATTAAGCACCCATTTTGATAAGTATTTCCAAGAAAATCTTGATCAATACGACTGAGTCGACCGAGTCGCAGAATAAAAAAGATTGGGAGCCCCTGCACTAACATATACAAATATACATATATTAACAGCCGTGAATCATGCAGAACGTTTCAAAACTTTTCAAGTTGCGTAGCTTTGGAATTTCAAGTAGAATTTTTTCAGCCTCTTGTAGGTATTTTTGGATAAATTTCCTCTTCTCAGGTCCTTTCACATAAATTGTTAAATTTGAATAATTTGCCAATATGTTGGATAATTCGTTGTAATCCATTTATTTTGTTAAAGTTGAAATCATCTTGCCAACGAGCTCTTGGTATTACCTAGTTTATAGCTGCTCCAAAAATAATTCGAATTATGGATTATCCAAAATTTTTTGTCGTATAAAGCGGGTAATTCGAATTACCGAAATTTTCCGGCTTAAGCCAAAGTTATAAGAATATAATTGGGAGAATCTTCGATATTAAATACCCGTTTATACGTTAACTCGAAATTTTGGCTTAATCTAGAGTTAAATCGATTTAATTTTGCTGCTATAAAGTTGGTATATAATTCATTGTACGGATATGGAGACTTAAAAAAATACAACTCTGGTACAAGTGATTCATGACGTAAAACTACTAATTCCTTAGCAAACAACTGATAATTAATTCCACTGATAAACTGAGCATCTATAATAACTGCTTTCGAATTCATGACTTTTACTATTTAAAAGAAAACTCTGAATGATTGTGAAATCAGTTTGAGTTATGACGTGTACTGAGTAGGACGTTATTTGCGCGCTCTGTGTCTTAGCCGTTTTTATTTTATGAGCACGACTTTTTCCTACATTTAAAACACAACTCCTCATTGGTTTGGATCGCTCTTTTATTTTTTTTTAATTTCACTTTTCATTCTTGTGTTTTGTTTTATCACCATGTCCGACAAAGTGAAAACTGAGCCCGCGAAAGCGTCCTCAAAAAAATAGCTCCCACGCAAAATTCATCATCGAAATTGACCAGAGGTGCTGTTAGGATTGCTGCAGAAAGCTGTTACGGTGATAATTCTGTTGAGGAGCTGCTTGCTGCATTGGAAGCCCGCTTCACTCAAAAAATGGATGATCTATCTGCATCTTTTCGGCACACCGATTCTAAAATTAATGACTTCTACACATCTCTGAAGTCATTTGGTGATCGTCTTGAGTCCATCGAGCTTCGTCTATCTGAAGGTCTAAAATCCATCGAAGACCAAAACAAAAAACAGCCGGCTGAAGTCGATAACAGAATCAGCGTTCTGTATAAACGGGTCTCGACATTGGAAGCTTATTCCCAAATATCTTGTGATTGAGCTGCTGACCTACAAAACATCACTACACAGCTGGCTGATAATGTGCGTCACCTAGACGATATAAGGCGGACTCAAAGGCTCAGTGACGTTATAATTCGTGGCATTCCAACGAAGAAGGATGACTCGCCACTGAAGGTCGTGGCCGATATCGCTAGACTGATCAATCACCGTCTATCAGACTACACTACACCAAGGCCTTTCGTTTGAGTTCAGGGATGCGTTTGAGGAGTGGGCCGATCGTCGTCAAATTTTCTGGCCAGCGTGAGGCGAAGGCGTTTTTACTCGCCTTACGGAGAAAACAAAATATGAATTTTCGTCTCTGCGAGCTGGACGGTTTTACTGCCGAGGCCGACTCGCCAGTGTACATTAACGAAAGCCTCACATTTACCAACAATTTGATACTGCGGGAGGCATTAAAACAGCGTAAGCTAGGATTGCTTTCCTCCGTCGCTACCAGGGATGGCCTTGTTCGGGTTAAAAGAAAAACCGATGATCCATTTGTCGTCGTGCGAGATGTTTCCCAAATTGTCTGCCCATCTATCGAGACATTAGAAACACGCACAGTAAGCGTTTGATTACTTTTTCTTGTGTGGACCTCCACTCTAATATACTTATAGCACTTTCTTTTTTTTATTTTCTTTAATATATTTGTTGTTGTTATTAGTTTTTAAGTTTTGTATATTTAATTGTTGTATTTTTTTATTTTGTATGGAATTTTTTTTTAATTTTTTATTTTTTTGTTAACATTTTTTTTATAGATAACTCTACGATTTTACGATACGATTTTACATACGATTTTATATCAAAAACACGGAAAGTTACAAGCTTACACTCTTACAAGCGCAGGACGTGACCGCACCCTAAGGCAAGGCGCAAATTGAGACGCGTATAGAGCGTGTGAGCTGACATGACGCGAACAACACGACACGCACGTGTCACTCGCGTAGCGTGGTGATCCGCATATTGGGACGCAGTTTCGATGTGGCCTGCCTACTACTCAAATTGTTAGTATTAAAAATGAGTTCAGAATCAGAATCAGAAAATGATGTTGAAGACGAAATTTTTCTTTATTAATTAGCGACTAAAAATTTAAAATCACCCAATAAGTATATTTTATTGGAAAGGGAAAAACGTGGACAATTTAGAACTACAATTAAGATGAGATGCTGATTTTACCAATTACTTCCGAATGAGTCGAAGCCAATTTGCTGAAGTGCATGGGATGATCGAACAAGCCTTTGCACAGTGGGCTAGATAAGGAAAAAAGTGGACAAAAATATAATGAGTTGTCCCGTACATTCGAAATTTAGGTTTCAGCGGTTTTTCACATCGCTGATCACGAATCCGTAACGGTTTAGCCGCTAGGGCGTTTTGTAGTTTTTTTTGTTAGAGTTTTACATATCACCCTCTATTTGTGTAACCGTATAACCTATTTTCATGAATAAGGTATCAGTATACGCAGAATACTCCTACCTATCTAAAACTGTAAAAGTGGCGGTTCCACCTTACCAACTTCCAGAGTTATGAGTTGTCAAAGTCAAAATTTTGGTTTTTTTAACTAAAATTTCAACTTCAACTACCTTTTTCTCCAAAAAATACATAGTTAACATATACTTTTTTTTCCAAAATTGGAAAGCTTGAAGTATTTCCTATGAATAATGTCCAGATAATTTTAATGCTACGGCTTTTACTTTTGAAGTGGTTTTTGACCGTTCTTTTACATTAGCATGGATTATTATTTAATAACGGCAAAACACATAGAAATATTCTACATACCTTCAATATCACCCTCCATTGAAGGGAATTAATATTACAGACTTAAATACAAACTTATTGGTAATTTAGTTAAGAAAAGTTTTTCGCGGCGAAGACACGCAAATGCAGATATGTCGAAAGTACCTAACTTCGGAATGCTGTGCTTTGGCTCAAATAGATGTATAATGCCCAAAAACCGATCCCAACCGAGGAAAAACTTGCAAGCTCTACTCAAATCCCGTTTTAAAATTTTGTCTTCATATAGTTTGCATCATTTGTGTCATAAAGCTCTCTGTGCCCCTTCACCGCCTCAATTAACCTTTCTTCTGCCATAGGTAGGTATTTAAAAATACAGTAAAAAGAAACAAACTATAAAGGTGGAAGAGAAAAGATAAGAAATAATATTATGAAAAATTGCTCAGTACACTTGTTGACACGACCGGCACGAGAAACTGTGGCTCCACTACAACGCCACGCGTGTAGTAGGCGACGCGAGTCGCGCCACCTCGCGTCCCCTTGCCAATTTGCGCGGTTCTATTCGTTTCCATAGTTTACAAAAAAACGCGCTGTGCTGTGCCACTCCGCACGCTCTATACGCGTCTCAATTTGCGCCTTGCCTAAGTCTTCTACTTTGTCACTATGTACTTGCGCTTTAACTCCATTAAAATGCTTCTTTGTTTATTTTATCGATTCTCGCTTCATGAAAGTGTTCGCTGTCTCGCGTTTCTAATTCTTTATAATGTCAACTAGCCTAAGTCGGGAGGACTGGGTGAGAAGGTTGATCAAGATCTTTAGCGCTAACCAACGCGGATTTTACGCTTGCTTATTGAAATCGCGAAGCATTCGTTCGAAAATTGGCCAGTTAAATGAAATTTTTATAAACTCAGGTACGTACGCCGTACTTATCAGCAAACGCTGGTAAAACCCCTCAATCTTTTCCTCTATGGTTGCCATTAATGACTTTAAATTATTACGCAAGGATTGCCTAGGCCGGATTGGTGGTGTGTTGCCATTTACGTTCGCGAACATCTTAAATGCAAAATCGTCGGATTCTCTAAGTTTCCGGGCATCGAATTTATTTGCGTTGATATCTCTAGTACTACCGACAAGCTTCTTCTTGTTTGTGTATATTCTCCCCCCGGCCTTTTAAACCCTGATAATATAAAAGAACTTTGCGACACCCTTGATTACTTATCTCGTGTCTACAGAAACATCCTTGTTGGTGGTGATTTTAACGTGAATTTATTAAAGAAGTCGTCTCTGCAAAACTTTTCCTTGCACACCATGAATTCTCTGAGTTTGGAAGATATTAATGAACACCCCACATACCTCAATTGCAGGGAACCCTCCCTGCTTGACGTGTTTCTTTCCAACGATATCAATTCTATCACCTTTCTAAACCAAATGAATTTATTATGCTGGTAAGCTTGATCCTTCGCTCCCTGCCAAAACTGTCTGGAATAACTTACGCTGCTTAGGCGTGCATTCTAAAAATGTAACTGCGCCTCATAATCTTTGTCCTTAGAGCCTCAATCAACATTTTATTGGCAACCATACGGCTGCTGAGATAAATACTCTTCCCTCCACATCCCCTGATGGCTTTTGCTTTCGCTGTGTTGATTCCCTTGAGGTTGTCTCAGCTCTAAAATCAGTTAAGTCACAAGCGACCGGTAGTGACAATATCTCCCCTAGATTCCTAAATATGCTTATACATTGCCTCTTACCGGTCTTGTCTCACATTTTTAACACATGCTTCACTGTTTCTAATTTTCCTTCCTCGTGGAAACTTGCTTTAATCATGCCTATTCCTAAATGCCCGTCCCCTGCCTCCCCTGGGGATTTCCGACCCAACAGCATTCTTCCTTTTTTGGCTAAGGTTCTTAAAAACCTTATTGCTTCTCAAATGCTTGAGTTTTTTGTGAACGAATTCAGTTCATTAACGAGTGGCAATCTGGCTTTCGCAAACGCCATAGCTGTGGCACTGCTCTCCTTAAATAGTCCATGGAAATGGTACTTTCACATTGCAAAAATGCAGGACAAGGTTTTTTTTGGGTTGTGTAGGGGGGTCGGTGTAAGTTTAAATTTGAGTTTTCGGGCTAGGAGACCCACCATTTGGCCGCCATCTTAGAAAAGGTGTGAAAATGGTTTTTCCACTATATCTCCGTAACAGTACATTTTACAGAAAATGTGTAAACAGGTTTTTTGTTTAGAATTAAATTATTTACAATTTATTATATAATCTTTTTTGTCGTAAATGGAATAATTAAGAAGTTATAAGCCTTAGAACGCAAAAATTAGTCACAGTATTTTCTTTTAAGGGCTATAACTTTTTTTCCTTCAATTTTAACAAAAAAAAATTAACAATTTCTTTAGAGGGTTTCATAACAAATAATTTTCATTCATTTTTTTTTAATTTAATTCTCTACGAGGGTTTTACAGCGCCCCGAAGGTAGCAAAGTGACAGATTTTCTGAATAATTTTTTTACGATTTTACCTCCTCCTCACCCTAGCAATTCTCAATAACAGTTAGCAAGTAATAATTTCGCATTGAGAATTTCTAGGGAGAGGAGGAGGTAAAATCGTAAAAAAATTATTCAGAAAATCTGTCACTTTGATACCTTCGGGGCGCTGTAAAACCCTTCGTAGTGGATGAAATTAAAAAAAGATGAATGAAAATTATTCGTTATGAAACCCTCTAAAAAAACTTGTTAATTTTTTTTTTGTTAAAATTGAAGGAAAAAAAGTTATAGCCCTTAAAACAAAATATTGTGACTAATTTTTGTGTTTTAAGGCTTATAATTTCTTAATTATTCCATTTACGACAAAAAAGATTATATAATAAATTGTAGATAATTTAATTCTAAACAAAAAACCAATTTACAAATTTTCTGTAAGATGTACTGTTACGGAGATATAGTTGAAAAACCATTTGCACACCTTTTCCAAGATGGCGGTCAAATGGGGGTCCCCGAGCCCGAAAACTCAAATTTAAACTTACACCGACCCCCTTAACAACCCAAAAAAAAACATTGTCCAGCATTTTTGCAATGTTAAAGTACCATTTCCATGGACTAAAAGTGACGGCTGATATCCGAAAGCCTCTTGATGAAGATTACATTTACTGCTTATTATTGCTCGATTCCTCCAAAACATTTGGGAGCGTTACTCACGGTTTGCTTCTGAACAAACTCGCCTCCCAAGCTCTTCCTGCCCTTAAACTGATACATAGTTTCTTAACCAATCGTTCTCAGAAAGTTCTGCTGGGTGACAGTTGTTCCTCAGTTGCTGCTCTTCACGCTGGCGTGCAGCAAGACTCTATCCTTGGTCCACTTCTATTCGAAATTTTCATTAATGATCTTCCTTTTGTAGTCAAATACTCCAAGATTCACATGTACGCAGATGATATGCAAATTTATATCTCTTCCCCAAAGAACAAATCCTCAGTAGTACCTTTATCGAAACTAAGCGCAGATCTGCAAAGTATTTCCTCTTGGTCGACATTGAACCAGCGACTACTTAACCCTCGGAAATCCCAATACATGTTTCTCTCCCATTCCGCCTTTGACCGTCCTAATGTCTCTGATATTGCTTTAAATGGGGTTTCTGTCGCCTGCGTTGATAAAGTAAAGCCTGAACTATAATAGACGTAGATCGACGTACGTTTTTAACGAATGTAGTCGTACGTATCTGTCATCGTAAACCGTGAAGTACAATCGACCATAATAATCGCAGTAAACATTGTTTGAATTTGCTACGATTTTGACATCACAACGCCGTCAACTGGGATCCAGGTCCCATAAGACGGCGTAATACTACGTTTAACGAAACATTAACGAAAACAAGTACATGTGATGTACGTTTATTATAGTCAATCATTAATTCTCATCATAGAGCCCTGGCAACGCAGGGATTGACGTACGTTCTTTCACGTCTATTATAGTTCCGGCTTAAGCAATCTTGCTGTAGTTTTGAATAGCGGTTTAACATGTTGTGATCACATAAGTTTCATTGTTCAGAAAACCTATGGTCAGCTGTCGAAACTTAGGTTTCACTGCAGTTTTCTCAGTAGGTCACTGCGTATGAACTTAATGAAGGTCTTACTACTCCCTCACCTGATGCATGGCCTGTCTATTTTCCCCTCTCTCGATTCTTCCTGCGCCCGTAAGCTTAATCTTGCCTTCAACGACTGCGTACGTTTTGTCTATAAACTGCGCCGTTATGATCATATATCTCCCTACTCTAATTCGGTCCTGGGTTATTCTTTTAGAGACTACCGAGAGTACAGACTTATGCGCCTGCTTTATGATATCCTGCAACAGCGCAAACCAGCTTACCTTAACCAGTTTGTAGTACCCTCACAATCTCTCAGAAACAATAATTTAATTAACCCTCGATTCCGTACCTTGATTGGACAACGTTCTTTCTTTGTCTTCGCGACTTTGCTTTGGAATTGCCTTCCAGTTGATCTCCAGCGCATTGATACGGCGGGCATTTTCAAGAAGCATCTTTTCCATCATATTGCTAACAGGGTTGCATAAAGAGCAAATACAAGTTTTCTATTATAAATTTTCTTTTACTTAACTTTCTCTCTATTACACTTTTCCAATTTTTCTTTGTCTCTATTACTTTTATCATATCCTCCCATCTAACCGATGTATTAATAAATGTACTAGTTATAATATTCTATCTTGTGTACATGGTCTAGCAATAAATAATAATAATAATAATAATAAAATATTTTGAGCTCTTATATATGATTCCTTCGTATTTAACAAATACGGAACTCATTTCCACACGACCCATGAGGTAGAGTTTTTGGTGCATTTTTTTTAAAATTGGTATCCCCCATAGGCCTAGCCCACGAAACTTATTCATCTATCTTCTTCTAAATTGACATGCTACAGAAGTGTAAGCAGTTACAATTCATATACCTCTCTCTGTTGTTGCTATTGTCTCACAAACACATTTTCTCATCTTTTCTGTCTTTTAAACCCATATGGTAGTGAACTGTGTTCTTCCAGAAATCTTCGTTTATTTGATAATCGTGTCAAATTAGCATGATTTAGTGTAACAGTTCCCATTTTTTAGAAGTAGCACCAAATGGCCTATTTTTTTTGGAAAGTGTTCAGAAACACTTATTGATCAAGTGTTATATGGTCTGAAGGTATGCAAATGTTTTTATCCATTATTTATTTAATAAATGGCTAATGTTGATGAACAATTAATGTAACAAATTAAAAATCTCGGAATATATCTAACGAAATGGACCCAAAATCTATACCTGGGGGTTTTCGGGGTGCGAGTCCCTGGAGCTCCACAACCAAAACATCTCAAAACTCTGCAATTCCTGGCGAAGTGTCCCATGCGTCCACAACGGAAGCACCTCCTCTCATTATCTGCCGTACTCGTCCTGCTGGGTTGGCTGGAGTCGTTCATTGCGGCCAACACTTGGGCCCCGCATCGAGATACGCCAAGTCTGGCTCCAATAACGCGTGGCTGCGCCTAGTTGGGGGAGGGATAAAAGCTTCACCTGATGATCTGATGGCTTCCAGCTTCCGCCCCAATTCTACCATTTCCGTTAACGTCTCAATCTCCTGCAAGCCCAGTTGCTTCTGGTAGAAGGGATGGATGGTTCTCCTAAGAATCCTTAATTGTTCTTTCTCCGAGAGAGACTCGTTCAGCCGAGCAAACATATTCTTCATCGTGGCCACGTATATTCCCATCGATTCGTCCTTCTCCTGGGTCCTTCCACGTATTCCTTCCAGAAGTCTCTCGTCATAATCCGGCGGCAGGAACTCTTTCCTCAGCTCCTTGACCAGTCATTCCAAGAATGTAAGTACCCCTTATTTGCACGGTACCAGATTAGCGCGCGTCCTCCAAATAGATATAGGGCTGACCGGTATAGCTGACCTCGGTTTATACCTCTTGCCTCCGCCATTTCATTCACTCTTTCCAGGAAAGAACTTACCGATTGCCCTTGCTCGCCGGTAAATTTAATCCCCCATTTGTATATCTGCGCCTGCGCTCTGTTTGTAGTCATTACTGCTGCGCGGAGGGATAACTCTGCGGCCGCTTCAGATGATTCGTCGTCAGGGTCATCTCCTTCCGCCGTCGTATACAAAGTTCCTAGGGACACGATCAATTCGCCCCTGATGCGAGTTTTAACCTTCTTCTCTGCTTCATCCACGGCCTTCATACGATTCACCCTAGCTAAAGACCGCTCAATTTTTGTTATTATTTATTTTATTTATTTAGAAAAAAAAACAAAGTGTACAAAAGAAGAACAATTTCTTAAGTGTACGCATACTGACAAATATTAGATAAAAATAGTGATAAGAAAAGTAAAAATAAAATATGTACAAAATAATAGATTAATAGATTATAAATTCCTTAATCATAACAAAAAGCATGAATAATAAAAAAAAAAAAGTATGAATAGTAAAGAAAATATTAGATAATGTTATATTCCAGCCAGAGACGCAAACAAGATTTCACTATTTATTATAATTCTTTATTTTCCACTGGATACTAGGTACTTAATGCTAACACTTGTAGCGTAGATTGAGCACTGAGGGAGAGTTGCTGTGATAAGCATAGTGGTACTTAGTTGAAGGTAATTGCGAAATTCACGATAAGACTCTGCAGGTCACAATAACTCTCCCCCCCTTACAAAAGTTCATTTCATTACTCTATAATTTCATCTAAAATATAATAAAATATACATTTCAATTTTTCTTATAATTAAGTAACTAAGCAATTCATCATTAAATGTTTTTTTTTAATTTTATGCCATATTCTACACTCGCTTTTTGTAAGTTTCTATTCACATATGTACATACTTTTATATATATATATTTAATTTAGTTTACTTGACTTATAAATTAACCTTTCTGGGGGCCTTTTTTCTCTAGCGGATTTTCTAATGTTTGACTGATTTGCAATTTGTTGGTTAGGTTCATTTGTTTGAGCTCTACCTTGAACGATACTATTTCCGTTTTCAACAATTGGGTTCTTGTTTCGTTCAGGATTAAGGATATATTCTGGTGCGTATATGAATTCATATTCGTCGTCTGAGCTCTGTGTATTATGTGGATTTCCTGCTTCTGGGCCCACCTCTCGAATCTGGTCTACGTGGCGTTTCCAAATGCGCCCATCGTCAAGCTTGATATAGTAGTGAAGAGTACCTATCTTTTTATGTATATATCCAAACGCCCACTTCCTATCTTTCGATAAATAATCGCGAATGGCGACCCTGCAGCCCGTTTTGAAATTCCTAACATCTTTTAGTATATCGTCATTAGTGATAATTTTTCTATGTTATGTTTGTGATGGGATTAAGAGATCTATTCTAGAACGTATCTGTCTGTTAAATACCATGGTTGATGGTGATTCCCCTGTAGCTGGATGTGCTGTCTTTCTATAATTTAAAAGGACATTGCATAATTCTTTATGGATAGACTCTTCCGTATTGCTTTGTAAATGTTTTAATTTATTTTTGATGGTTTGGACATACCTCTCAGCCTGCCCATTCGAAGCCGGGTGGTATGGTGCTCCCATCTTATGTGTAATGCCATTATTCTTCAAGAAGTTTTGAAATTCTTTTGAAATGAAATGTCTTCCATGATCTGAGACGAGAATCAATGGTATGCCGAAAGTACTAAATATATCACGACAAATTTTTATGGTGTTTTCTGAATTGATGCTTTTAGCAAGACGTACCTCAGGCCATTTTGAAAATGCGTCTACTAATATGAAAAAGTAATGACCTTTAAATGGGCCGGCATAATCTATATGTACTCTATGGAAAGGAGTTGTAGGTGGTTGCCACGGATATGGCATTAATTTCTGGGGATCAGGTCGTACGTTTTGGCAAATTGTACAATTTTTAACTATTAATTCAATATCATGGTCTATTCTGGGCCACCAACAATAGCCTCTAGCAAGACTTTTCATTCTTTGTATCCCGAAATGCGCGCAATGTAACTCTTTTAACACCTGTTTCCTAAAACAGGGAGGTATGTAAACACGTAAACCGCGTAACAGACAATCTTTTTGCAAAGAGAATTCGTTCTGGTCTATGCCAAACCTTTTTTCTGAACTAACTCGTCCACCTTGTTTAAGACCGTTCAGTAAATCCGACACCGTTTGGTCTAATTGAGTTGCCTTCGCTAACATTTCGGCTGTAACTGGTAACGTTTCTAACATGTTTAACTCTACGAAATCTACTTCTTCGCTTTTAACTGTCGCTTGTTCAACTGGCAGTCGCGACATTCCATCCGCATTTCCATGAGCTACTGTTTTCCTATGTTCTATTGTATAATCAAAGGATTGTAAGAAAACTGCATAGTGTTGCATGCGTAAAGCAGATAAGGATGGTAAACCTTTGCTAGGTGAAAATATTTGCATAATGGGTTTGTTATCCGTAAGTAAAAAGAAATGTCTGTTGTAAACATATTGGTGGAATTTTTTGATTCCGAAAATAATGGCATAAGCCTCCTTATCAATCTGTGAATATTTTTGTTGCGTTTCTGAAAGTATTTGGGACGCGTATTGTATTGGTCTCTCAGTTCCGTCAGGGTACCTATGACTAAGTACCGCTCCCACACCATATGGTGAGGCATCAGTCGCAAGTATAAGTGGAAGTTGAGGGTCATAGTGGGTAAGTACCTTTTCTGATACCATTTCCTTTTTAATTGCAAGAAAAGCGTTTGTTTGTTCTTTCTCCCATTTGAAAGGTACATCGTTTTTTAGTAATTTGTAAAGGGGGTAAAGTAGTGTACTTAAGTGCTCAAAGAAACGCCCATAGTAATTCACTAGCCCAAGAAATGCTCGCAACTCCGTTTTATTTTTAGGTATTGATATTTTTTCAATGGCATCGATCTTCTTTTGACATTTGTGAATGCCATTCTGATCGATAATGTACCCGCAATATTTTATTTGTTCCGCAAAAAATTCACATTTTTCCCTATTAACGCGCATATTATGTTTCTGTAGCCTTTTAAGGACTTCTTCCAAACTTTTCAAATGCGTCTCATCATCAGGACCCGTAATTTTAATATCATCTAAAAATACAGTAACGTATGGTATTCCTTGTAAAATCTGTTCCATAAGTCGTTGCCAAATAGCAGGGGCAGACGCCACTCCGTACATTAAATAATAATATTATAAGTCTCTGGTCCGATATAATGTAGTAGCAAATATAATTTTTGTTGGTTATCCGTTATTGCAAAAACTGTGAAAGCACATTCCAGGCGCTCAACCCACCTAGTCCATTGCATACGACTTTTATCGAATGCTTCAATAGTAAATGAAGGTTGTATGTAGGTTGCCGCTGGCTTTGTATTTGTAGAGGTGGTAGCGGTAGTAGCCATTTCTATTTTTAATTTTCCTAAATCCACTGTAATTGCATGTGTATGCGTGTGCCGCGTAATGTACCGCAATTTTCTTTTTGATTTCTAGTTACCTTAACAGAATTTTTCTTTTTTCTGCTTTTGTGTAAATAGCGAAAGATTGAAGAATAAAAACTCCCTCTATGCACAGTCACAGCAGCCTTGATGCACGATCAGTCTGCAGCCATTAAATAATTGGGGAAAAAAAATAATTCCAATTAACTCCACAGCAGCAGGTGAATCCTCGTCGCCAATTGTTATATTCCAGCCAGAGACGCAAATAATAGATTTCACTATTTATTATAATTCTTTATTTTCCACTGGATACTAGGTACTTAATGCTAACACTTGTAGCGTAGATTGAGCACTGAGGGAGAGTTGCTGTGATAAGCATAGTGGTACTTAGTTGAAGGTAATTGCGAAATTCACGATAAGACTCTGCAGGTCACAATAGATAAAGTAAGAATACAAGTGAAAATAAGACAAAAATTAAAAGAAAAGAAAACAAAATTAAAAGAAAAGAAAATTAACATTTTATATAAAATTAATAAGATTAATACTGCCCAGGGTAATTGTGCTAAAAATTTGGTTTATAAGATTTCCCTAGCCATGATATAAGAGAACAGTCGAGACTTAAATCTACCGATACGACCTTCTCTCTTAAGACCAGCCGGTAGTGCATTCCATAACGTAACACCATGGATAAAAAACAATCGTGAACTAACTTGGCAATGATGCCTAGGAATATTTAAATTAAGAGTTCTATTGGAAGTCGAGAACGCAATTTTAGTTTTGAGATAAGTAGGGTAACCAGAAAAAATGATTCGGTGCATAAAAATTAACATATTATATTCCAGATAAGATAATAGCGAAAACCCTAAAAATTTCCTAGTAAATGCAGAAATGTGATCGAACTTCCTCAGTCTGTATACATAACGAACAATAGAGTTAAATGCATTTGATAATATACGCATAGAGGCATAATCTAAACGGCCGAACACCGGAATACCATATTGAATATGAGGCATAAGTAATGATTTAGCTACCTTCACTTTTGTGAGCAGCGGCACATAAGATGAAGTATGCCACAGAGTTCGCAAACCACAGTAAATTTTGGAAGCTATATCAAAGATATAGTCATTCCAAGACAGAGTTTGATTTAGAACTACACCAAGATACCTAACCCTATCAACATATGGAATCGTTACACCATTAATGTGAATCTTCGGAAAAATCGCCACATTTAACACTCTTTTATAAATGACAATACTTTTAGATTTGTCAGGATTTAGTTTTAACTTATTCTCTTTCGCCCATTTGTCTAACCTATCCAAGTCACCATTGATTTTAGTAGCACAATCCTCAATCTTATCCATGGGGCTTGAGCAATAAAGCTGCACATCATCAGCATACATATGAACGTTAGCAAAGCGAACGTGAGTTACAATATCATTTATAAATAACGAAAATAATAACGGTCCAAGTATGGAACCCTGAGGCACACCGCTAGTGACATTGATTAGTTCTGAAAAGTTGCCATTTGTTTGGACAATTTGCTGACGATCAGTAAGGTAACTGAAAAGAAACCTAACTGCAGTACGATGAAAACCAAAGAAATCAAAAAGTTTCCTGCATAGCAATTCATGGTCCACTGTATCAAAAGCCTTGGAAAAGTCCAAAAGCGAGAGAATTGTGATATTATTAGTATCAAGCGCTATGCGAATATCATCAATTACCTTCACTAGTGCAGTTGTACAGCTATGGTTTGGACGAAAGCCAGATTGTACTGTAGATAGGAGATTTGCTGCACTAATGTAAGACATCATTTGCTCACACATCAGCTTTTCAAGTACTTTAGAAAAGCACGATAAAATGCTAATCGGTCTAAAGTCTTCGACTTTAGGCCTACCCTAAATGGGAAGTGAAGTGAAGTGAAGTTAGGTACCATTGCATGTGAATGTATGAGAGTGACCAAAATGGAAGTGAAGTGGAAGTTTAATTTCGAAAAATTTCGAAAAGTCATTTACAGAAGTAACCGTGCGGTAAGAACCGCACCAGAAGTAAACAAAAATTAAGAAAGTAAGGCTGTTCACTTGCTACACTTCTTATGATCTTTTTATTTTGGTTTATATATCAATTTTGAAAGAAATTACGACTACTTCACTTCTACTTCACTTCTGCGTTACTTTTCATTTAGGGTAGGCCTTTTAGAGGGCGCTTTCACTTTAGGAATCGGTATAATTTTGGATATTTTCCAGTTACGAGGAAAACACGAACACGTAATGCACGCATTGAAAACCTGGCTTATAACAGCAACGCACGAAGGGGCAATAAGTTTAAGAAAACGAATTTCGACGTTATCAAGACCAACAGCATTAGATGAGATAGAGTAAATTGCTCTCATTACTTCATCCCCTTCAATATTCCTAAAAGAAAAAGTATTAGGCCGTACTTCAGTAAATACCTCGCTGATATCAAAAATAGCCCGTTTGGGCATAAATACAGAAGAAAAATAGGTATTCAGTACATTTGCGTCAAATTTAGAGGGAGCAGAAACACTATTAACGAATCCTAAGTTACGAACATTACTCCATAGCTTTTTAGGGGGTAGAGATGCATCAAGAAGTTTGCTGAAGTATTCTTGTTTCGACTTTTTAATTACTGCATTGACTCTATTACGCAGTTTTTTGTAGCTAAGCTCTAAGCTAACAAATTTGCACCTCTTCCACAGACTGTACAAATAATCCCTTTGTTTAATCAAAGTCTTAATCTCATTAGACCACCAGCTACATCTTTGTTTTTTAATGTGAATGGTTTTAAGAGGAATATGACGTTCATAGTAGCTGTTTATAATATCCGCGAGAGCTTTCACCTTTTCATCAATGTCAGGAATATCATAAACCGGACTCCAATTAACCAGTGACATATCAAGTAATAATGAGTCTGTATTTACATTATTATAATCCCTATATGTAAATTCTTTACTGCCTTTATCAATGGGGATACCAAAGCTGAAAGTGAGGTAAATAAGATCATGGTCACTTATGCCAGGAAGAGATATCTGATTAAGGAAGAGAACCTTCTCAGACACATTTGTTAAAAATAGATCCAAGAGGGTTGAGGTAGTGCTGGTAAAGTGAGTAGGTGACTACCTATTAAGTACTTCCAGCCCAAGAGAGCGAATATTGTTCTGGAAGTGTACACTAAGACGAGTACACCTAGATATGTCAATATTAAAATCGCCGGTCAAAATGACATCCTGAGCACACAGTAAAATATCTTGTAGCGAATTAAAGAATTCATCCTCAAATATCACATCTGGCGGCTTGTAAATGCAACCCAAGAGTAGTTTATCACGTTTATTGCGTAGTTCAATAAACAAATACTCAATATTTTCATTACTCTTTTTGATTATACGGAAATTGAGCATTTCACTCAGAAATATTGCAACGCCACCACCCCTACGATCCACCCTATCATGCCTAATGACTTTATACCCACGTAAATGCACAAGTTTATCATTAACCGATGGTTGGAGCCAGGTTTCAGTAACACATAAAGCATGCAAACCTGAATTGGAGATCATATTCCGTATTTCGTCCATTTTATGGAGTATACTGCGTGCATTTATGTGTGCTATACGCAAGCCATTTGCCTTTTTTTGAAAATGTTCAGTAGTATTTCACCAGGAGTCACGTTACAGGCACCACACCTAGCACTTAGGGCCATTTGAGGGTAAACAAAAGAGGAAATCAGCAAATTGTAGTCCCAACTGAAGTCTCACAGGAAAAGTCACATTATTAAAAATAGTATAAATAGTTAACCTGAAAGCAGTATAAACACAAAAGCTTACTAAAATATTAAAATGGACTAACAAAATTAATTGCAAATATAAAAACAAAAAAAACAAGCAAAGGTAAATAAAAGAAGCATAGAGCAAAAACATCCATCCTGTCAGTCACAATGACGAGCTCGCCGCATTAATCCGAACTGGGTCACTAACAGAAACATCGGATTCCATTGCCTTGTTGAAAGTCACAGCTGTTTGAGGTGACAACTGTCCAGAATCATCAAGTAATAGCCGCAGTTGATCAATCGACGTAATATAGATCGGCCCACTAGTTGCATTTTTTCTAACAAAAACACGACCATCGATCGTGTAAACTGAGTGCAATAGTGAGCAGCTTCTCAACTTGAGGGCTTCTAACCGAATCTCACGATCCCGTTTCGACAAACTCTCGGAAATAAATACGTTGTTTTTCGAAGCCATCTCAGGATATAGGTCATTCAGGAATAGAGATTTGTGTATCCTGATGTGGGCAAAGAATTTTTGTAAAAAATAGTTCTTGTCGTCTATGCTCGCTAGATTGATGATTATGACCGGAACATTTTTATTTTTACTGCCAGACTTATTTTTATCAATCATATTTCCTCTGAAATTTTTAGGACGTACTCTAAAAATATTTTTGATAGCGACACTTTCGCAATTGAGAGTTTTGAAAATATTGCTGAAAACCATTTTTAGATTTTCATTTTTAATTTGTGGTACTGCGGATAGGATCAGGTCTTTGGAAACAGCTCTTCGTTCCAGTGTATTAAAGTTGTCCCGCAAGACACTCACATCATTGGATAGCGCTTTATAACCACTCTCAGCAGTATTTAATTTAGCCTGAAGGCAATTGTTAAGAGCAGCAGGAGAGTCCAAACTATGCTCCAAGGCAAGTACTCTTGCCTCAACTTCTGCAATATTAGCTTCTTGTACTCACTTGATTCCGAGTCGCCTTGTAAGGTTCCCTGGAGGGTGGTGATTTCGCTTAACTTTTTATCTAAGGCTTGCGTGTCTTCCTCGAAAGAAAAGGGTAAGGTTCGACCAATGTTATCTTGCCTTCCTTTCCCACTTTTAAAGCCGAGTGGAGAGAAGCTCTCATCTCCTCCACTTTACCCGTCGGCAAACCTCTAATTATCAGCTCGTAGGACAGCTCGTCCTGGCTAAGCCTGTTCACTTCCATGTCGATTTCTAAAAATGCCGCAAACCCTAAAAAAACAACTGCAACTGCCCCAAAAAAAAGACAAAAAACGAAAGCGAAAGTGCCACGGGCTAGCTAGTCCACTCCAAAAATAGTAAAATCAAAAATCAAAAAAAGCAAGAAGAGGAAAAAAAAATATCGAACCCAAAAAAAAAACTCCAAAAATAGTAAAATCAAAAATCAAAACAAGAAAAGAAAAAAAAATCGAACCCAAAAAAAAACTCCAAATATAGTAAAATCAAAAATCAAAACAAGAAAAGAAAAAAAATCGAACCCAAAAAAAACCCCCAAAAATAGTAAATAGTAAAATCAAAAATCAAAAAACAAAAAAAGAAAAAAAAATATTAAATCCAAAAAACCCCAAAAAATAGTAAAATCAAAAAAAAATCCAAAACAAAATATCGAATCCTAAAAAAAACTACAACCAGATTCAAGGTGTCAAGGAATTGTATGCTCCCGCTAGAAGTAGGTCACTGGATTATAGCTGAATTAGCAAACAAAATTCAGAACCTCTCAATTTCCAACCAATCTATAATTCCAATTGTTCAAATCCAATCGTTTCTCAAAAAAAAATCCCACGTCTTCAATCTAATATCTACCAGCTTCCAAGCCCTGAGTATCCTCAAAAAAATAACTTTAACCGCCTGTTGGAAAATATAATATATTATAACCTACTAGCGAAACATCGGTTGGTTTAATCTTCCAATTTACTTAGTTCGTTGCTAATATCGTTGAAGATCAATCGACCAAACCAAAAAAAACAAAGGCAACAAAAGCATGAACTTGACCCACAAATCCCTTCAAATCGGTTTTGTTTCCTAGTGGAGTAATGGCCGCTTGCTGCAATGCAAAAAAAACAGAATCCGGTGTTGTAAGCCTTCCTCACCTCCTAGTAGTGGATGATTATTACCCAAAAATTTATAATTCCTTGCCAAAAAAAAAATCTAATCCTCTCTTGATAATATTGCCAACAACAATTCTCTTATACTCGATGGTCATTCATAGTCGAGCATTGACTACTCATTCGGAACGGGCCAGTTGTACGTAGTAAGTAACGTCGGTCGGTTTATGGTACACGCTGTACCCCTTTTAATTCGAGTGCCGGTAGTAAAAAAAACAATTTTCGTGTGATTTAGTGATATTATAGTTCTTCCTTTAGTGGTTACGAAGAAGGAAAGTTTTAATTAATATCCCCGTGAAATGGTGGTGTCTTACTGTGAAAAATTAGTGTGCATTTTTTTGTGTCAAAAAAAGGAAAAATCCATTGATTTTTAACAGGTTGAGACAACCTATTCTACAAGGGATACCTTATATCATCAACCTTCTCTATCGCCACTAAAAACGTAAGTACCTATGCATAGCTCCGTTATCCCTATTTCATACATATAATTATGGCAAAAAAAAATTGAGTGGCGTGGTTCCAAAAAAAATGAGTGGCGTGATCAGTCACTATGTTGCGCAACTCGCTCAATGTTGCGCGCAATGTCCCAAGTTTCGCAACTTTCCAAGTTTCGCAACTTCCAAAGTTTCGCAACTTTTAAAGTTTCGCAACTTTCAAAGTTTCGCAACTTTTAAAGTTCCACAACTTTTAGAGCTTTGCAACTAACTTAAAGTTCTTCACTCTCCAACAACTTGTTGCTTCGCTCCTTACTCTCTCCTACTTCTCATACCACTACCAACAATAACTCAATGATAGTATATTTGAGAGTCGCCTGGCTGAACAGCTGATTGGCTGAACAGCTGGTTGACTGATGCCCTTGAAACTAAATGTCACTCTTGTCCATCCAAATGCCACAAAGAAAATTCAGCCATTTTAACCAAAATTACTAATCCTTAATACCTTTTTTTCGAGATACGGGATAAAAAAAATTTTCTTAAATATGGTTAGCTAAAACTGACACTCCTCACTTGACAAATTCCCTTTCGTGGATCTTGGCGAATTTTAAATGCAACCTTTAATGACCACCACTATTTTACCGCTTTTTTAAATATTTTTCTTTTCCACTCTTGTAACCAAAAAAAAAATTTAAACAACAAAAAAAAATTCTTTTCCACCACAGATATTTTTCCTTGGTTCTGTCTTCGGTTTAAAGTTTTTAATTTTCCATAAAACCTATTTAGATATTATTACTAGTATTAAGCTCACGTTGGGCGCCACTTTGTTACGTGCTAATTTCCACGTACGGCTCGGCTGAGCTCAGCGTTGGGCGCGGATCCGGACAAGGTTTATGGAAAATAATTGTAATTAATTGATTTAGGCGCCACGTAGTTTTCAGGTCTACGAACCTATGCGACCTTTATGGACAAGAACGTGGGGCTTGAACGCACGCAATAGAGAAAAAAATAACACATACTACAATTTAATTCGGTTTTTTTTTCTTTTATTATAAAACACTTCCGTTCCGCTTAAAATCAAACGTAATTCAAAAATTTTTCTAAATACAAGTTAAATTTGTATAATTCTTTAATATATTAGATAATTCATATAATTAATGGAAAAGAAAAGAAATAAAAGAAAACTCCACTAGATACTTAATATATAAAAGAAAAAGAAAATAAAATATAAGATAAAATAAAATAAAAGAAAATTCTACTGGGTATTCAATATAAAACAAAATTACAATAAAAGAAATAAAGAAAACTCAACGTAACTTGATCCTCCTTACGGTTCCAACCCTATAACTCGTGCTCCTCCTTTCAACAAAAAAAAACTTTAACACCTTTCTTCAAAAAAAAAACTTCACTGCCACTGATCACTTACGAGAGAGAGAATTTCACCAAGGGCCCAGTTTTTATTAGGAAATGCCCCCTATTCTTAAGATTCCCATTATTTTGACCGCCTTCCAACCGTTCCTACCTTACCGGGTGAAGTCGGTTAGACCAGTTAAAAACGGTTAAACTATTATTAACCATATTTATGTGGGAAATTACAGCTTAGTTTATTTGTGTGATAATACTACTCCTGGGAAAATTCTGCGGCCGGGCATAATCTCGCAACTGGCGAAGAAAACCTGATTGTGACATGTCAGGTTATGCGGCCGGATCTCCCAGGATAGCTGGCATTTTCTTTTTAATTATATTTTCCAGAGCGCTCCCTGGCGACTTCTCTCCCCCATGATCTCTATGTTTACCCATGAATTTCCAGGTGATTTCGACAATCTCTACACGGAGAGGTTAGGATTGGGACCGTGGTGGAGGGCCCCATATTTGATTACATCAATTGATACATATGCCCTAATTTTAATCGGTAATTTGTCCTTCCTCTAGGTTGGGCCGTTTGTTCCCTATTCCTCTTCTTTGTAGGTCTTCTGTGGGTCCTGGCTGTTGGTTCGCGCTTCCCCATTGTCTCTTCCAGGCCGCACGTAATCTCGGGTGTCAACGCATCCATTGCCAGCTTCTAGAGGGAAAAGAAGAAAATCTATTAGCAGTATCATCCTACTGCGGACGGCACATACACAGATAGGTAACTTAGAAATTATGCTCCTATATAAGGTTACTTCTGTTCTCTTTTTAGGAACACTGCAACACCAAAATGGATTTAAGCGAGGGGGGAATTACTCAGCAAAGAAAATATACCACCCTATGAATTTTGAGACCATAACAAGTAGATATATTATTTTAAAAGCTATTCAGTAGATATATCTATATATATATATATATATTCACTACACAACGTTACTAGATTAAAATCACCAATAGGATTACCAAAAATTTTGCTGGAATTTTTTTTGAAAACTTCTGCCTAATAAAATTTGTAATAAATTTGTGCAAAGATTGTGATCGCATTGGTTATGGTTGCTATCGGTAATCGATTGAAGTAACGGATTTCGGACCACTACCATGCCAACTTTACGGGGTGGGAAAAGTACTCCTCCGGATAACACCGGAGGCGACGAGGAAGGAAGGGCTCAAGCAGCCGGGACACCTGATTCAACTGCGGTCCAAAGTGATGCGATCCGCACGTTGACCGAAAATTTTGGGATACTCCAGCAGGAGTTAATAAATTTGCGGTCGGAACCCAGACCTACGACTACTCCTACGATCCCACCAACTATTCCGGACGAGTCTATGAAGGATCAAACGTCACCTGTCCCGAGAAGGGAAGTGTCTCATTTCGATAACAAGAGACGGTCACCAGTTTCCACTTGGAACATAAGGTTCTCCGGTGACGATAATGAGTTGTCGGCGGAGGAGTTTTTGTTCCGAGTGGAAACAAGGGCCCGAGACGAATGGGTCAGACAGTCCGAGGTCTGTCGGAATATCTCTGCGTTGTTAAAGGGCAGAGCCGATGATTGGTACTGGTCCCAATTTCGTCATCAGGTTCGTGACCCCGACTGGAGCGACGTGAGAGGTCACCTGACAAGGCAGTTTAGGCGTCGGGAATCCGACTTCCAACTCATCAAACTAATGCTTGAGTGCAAACAGGACAGGGACCCATACGATATATATGTATCAAGGATGGTTTCCTTGTTTAATCGTATGGCGAGTCCGATGCCAGAAGTTTTTTTTATTTTTTTATTTTATTTTATATTAATTTAAGTACATCAAGATTACAATATCTTATATCACTAAAAGCGAATGTACTTATAAATTACAATACGGCAAATTTAAAAAAGCAAAAACAAAATTGTGTATATAATAATAGTATAAAGTTTTAAATAATAGATCAAGTGTGGAAAGAGAGATAAATAAAAAGAGATTAAAAGTAAGCAAGATCAAAGAGAATGAATAACTAACTAACTGCAAAAAAAAAATTAAAAAAGAACGAATGAAAAAAAACTAATGAGCTGAAGAAATATTATTGATTAATAAAGGGGCTGAAGACACGTTTCCTGAATACACTCAATGACCCCGCCTTCTGTATATCGGCAGATCTCTGCGCAACTAAGTGGGAGAATCTGGGTAGGATCAATAGTATTCTTCTAGTCATACGACCAAAACGAAGATACTCATGGAGGTATTATGGACGGTCAGAGTGTAGAAGTTTATAAATGAATGTCATTGCCTTGAGCGATAAGTACACATCAAGCGTGCACCCCAGAACGGAGGAACGATATCGACTTATATGGTCAGATCGTCGAAGATTATAAACAAACCTTGTGCAATCATTGAAGGCTACATTGAGTTTGTCGCGACATGACGCATCAAGGGATGGAAAGACCAAGCTGACATAAGTGAAGTATGGTAAAATTAATGTTTTGATTAGCTTGGACCAAGTACCTACGGGTAGAATGGAAGCGTACAGCCATAGACGACGCAAACTACCATATATTTTTGAAAGAGTGTGAGAGATCTGGTCACAGCAAGTTAATTGTGAGTTCAGATAGACGCCCAGATTTTTGACTCGCAAATGATAAGGTAAACACGTCTTCATGAGAATGATAGGTGGAAGGAAGGAGGTGTCTACTAGACTCCTGTACATTGGAATGCAGCATGATTTGGATGCATTAAGCAGTAACTGGTTGGAAAGTGACCATTGACATATACGTTCGAGATCGGCATTAATGTTGTAAACACAATTCTCGACCAAACCAATAGGACTGTTTAAGTAAATTTGGACATCATCTGCATACATGTGCAGTTTGCAGTTTGTCACAACACTGCTGAGATCATTTATATACATACTGAAAAGCAGCGGTCCTAGTATGGAACCCTGCGGAACGCCGCGCGTGATTTGCAAAGAATCTGAAATTGAATTTTGTAGCCATACTTTTTGAGATCGATTGTGCAAGTAGCTGGTGGACATCGTCGTACAAAATCTTAACGTGTCACTAGGTTAGCTGGCCACACTACGTCATCTGCGAGAGGTATGCTTGCGCGCGGAGAGATGGCAGGAGCACAGCGCCAAGAACGACGACAATTCCCCAGGGTCCACGAGATTGATTCCGCCAGCCGGAGTCCTGACAGGCAACCAATAGGGAACGATTTTGACTCTGCGGTGGATGAGGTCAAATGGCCCCATTCTCCAGTCATGCGTCGGGTTATCACTTGTTGGAATTGTCAACAACAGGGCCACCTGTTCATGGACTGCCCGTCTGAAACACGAGGCCTGTTTTGTTATGGGTGCGGCAAGCCTGGTACCGTACCGTATGTTCGGGAAACAAGGTACAGGGTGCGAAGCTCGGCGGGAGCCCGCGCCTGTCCTAAACTCACCCGTCTTCAGCCATGACAAGTACTATAGCGAGCAATCCTCGCTCACATCGGACTTGACAGACCCAAACCCTCTTCCAACCTTCCCCTCACCAGAGGTTCGACAGTCTTTTCTGTTGCGTTGGCAGAGGTATCAAATTGCTCTAAACCGCATCTTTGCGGAGTCTCCTAGTGTACACTTCACTGCGTCCATTCCGGATGTTAGGATTCGAGCTAGAGAGAAACGACTTTATTCGCAGAAAGTTATTTCTGCAATTCTATCGGATTTGCCCGATCATCGTCCCTTCGCTAAGGTCTATTTAGCTAGTGAAGAGGTGAATGGTTTACTAGACAGTGGTGCGAGTATCAACTGTCTGGGTAGGGAGGCCGAATCTTTTCTGAAGGATCATCCCGAGATTAAGTTTTATTCTTTGCGAACTTGTTTGCAAACGGCGGACGGGGCCTCACAAAGAGTTATCGGTTATGTGCGAGTTCCGGTCTCCTTTGGAGTTCGTACTCATGATATGACCATCTATGTGGTACCCAGTCTTAGCCAAAGACTGTATCTCGAGATAGATTTCTGGAAATTGTTCGAAATCGCTCCCCAAATAGTTAGTGAAGTAAAAGCTCCAACAGGAACTTCCAAGATGCACGACTTAACGTCAATGCAATGCCAACAGTTGGAGTTAATAAAGGCCAGGTTCCCCTCATTTGATGTCTTAGGACTGGGGAAAACCAACCTGGAAGAGCACATCATCGATTCGGGTGACTCAGTTCCCATTAAACAGAGGCATTATCCAGTCTCACCTGCCAAACAGAAGCTAATGTATGGTGAGTTAGACAGGATGTTGGCTTGAGCCATCCAATAGCCCTTGGAATTCTCCAGTGGTGTTGTTTGTTTATTGTTTATTAAAAGAAAGGAAAGGGAGTACACAAGACTTACATCTTTTAGAGTACAGTAAATAAAATATATAAAAGAGTACAATATTTAAAAAATAAAAAAAAGAAAAATGAATACCTAATGCATAGCCTAACCTAAACTTAAAAAACTATAAGATAAGGAAAAAGCGTAAGGACAGAGAAAGGAGAAAGGGCAGAAGATAGAGAAATAAGTCGACAGAAAAAAAAGAAAATACTAAAGAGAAGAAGAGGGAGATAGAAAAAGAGATGCTTGCTTCCTGAAAGTGTTGGCTGTGCCTATTCTTTGGATATTGCTGGGAAGATTATTCCAAATTCTAAACGAATGTACAAAGAAGGAACGGCTACCTATAAGGGAATAGTGTACAGGAATGAGGAATTTAATAGAACGCATGGATTGGAGAGGAAGGAGGAAGTCTGAAAGGTAAGAAGGACTTTTCGTGTGGAGAACTTTATGCACTAGGACCAATGCAGAGACATTAACAAAACAAAAGAGGTCACAACCTAGTAGGGAGTTTCGTACACCAGACACATGATCTGATCTTCGCAAGTGAAAAATGAACCTTAAACAATCATTAAATGCAACTGAGAGACGTTGAAGGCAAGTTGCATCAAGGGATATATATACAAGGGAGCCATAGAGGAAGTGTGGAACAATAAGGGCTTTAACATGCTTGAGCCGAATAGACGATGATAACAGACTACCATAGAGCCTAAGTTTACGTAACGTGCCATAGATTTTGGAAAGCATGAGTGAGACATGTTTGCAGCAAGATAGTTTAGAATTAATGGCGATACCAAGATTATTAACACAGTCAACAACGGGAAGAGAAACATTATTAAGTGAGATAGTAGGAATATTATCAAGAGAAAGAGAGCGACGACTAAGAACGAGTACTTGGGATTTATTAGGATTAAGTTTAAGGAAATTGGAAGAGCTCCATTCATTTATCAGGTATAAGACATTATTGATATCTGAAATACAAGGATTCAATTCGATTGGGAGGGCAAGAAGTATATAACTGTAGATCATCAGCATATAAATGAAAGGAGCAGCGATGGATAATAGAGGGGAGATCATTAACATACAAAGAGAAAAGGAGAGGGCCAAGGATTGAACCTTGTGGAACACCCACGGGTACAGGTAGGAAAGATGATACAACAGAGTTATGGCGAACGCACTGGAGTCTATTAGAAAGAAGAGAGAAGAAAAAAAGACGAGTAGCGGAAGAGGAGAAGTTGTAGAGCTGACTAAGTTTGGAAATCAAAAGCGAGTGAACCACGGAATCAAACGCCTTAGAGAAATCAAGGAGAACTAATATCGCAGTGTCGCCCCGGTCAAGCACAGCACGCAGATCAGTAGTTACCTTTAGTACAGCCGTTTCACAGCTGTGAAATCTACGGAAGCCAGATTGAAATTTAGAGAGAAAATTGTGAGAATCAAGTAATCGAAGAGCTTGGATAAAGATGACTTTCTCAAAAGCCTTGGCAAGGAAGGGGAGAATACTGATAGGGCGAAAATCGGATATGTCAGAGGGAGAGGATTTTTTGGGTAATGGAATTACTATGGATTTTTTCCATAGCAAGGGAACATGGGAAATTTTTAGGCAATAATTAAAAATATGCGTTATAGTTTCCACAATTAGGGGGAGAGAAGCTTGATAAAACGAGGAGAAATTTCATCAAAGCCAAAGCTGTTGGAGGAGATGGACAGCAATATTTTAAGAACTTCAGATGAGTCCATACATCGGAAACTAAAGCCATCAGAACTAGGAGAGTCAGAGGAGACAAGGTTGGAGGGGGAGGAGACAGGATCAGAAGGATGTTGGATGAAAGATGCATTAAGAAGGTTTACATCAGTATTAAAAGGTATAGGCACAGAAGCATGAATACCCAAAGAACGAAGATTTTGCCAGAGTTGCTTAGATTTTAAAGCAGGATCAAGTTTGCGGGAATAATACTCGCGTTTAGCGGAGATAACCTTACTATTGATGAGATTGCGAAGCTTTTTGTATTCACTTAGGTAGCAAGGGATCTTAGTCCTGCGATAACGTCTGTACATGGACTCACGCTGCACTATCAGGTCGCGGATTTCACGCGAAAACCAAGGAGAAGGTGAAGATAGATTGCATCTTTTAGTGACCAAGGGGACGCCCCGATCATAGAGAGATCGAATAAAAGAGGTCAGGAGCTCGACTTTAGTGTCAGCACAGGTAGTGTTATAAATATCACCCCAAGGCAGAGAAGAGGCGAGTTCCGAGAGCTGATCGAAATTGATGTTCTTATAATCACGATAAGAAAATGACGAAAACATGGGGGAGTGGAGAAAAGTAAAACGAATGGAGAGAAACAGAATATCATGATCAAGGAAACTAGGGGGGGATTTGGTTTTGTTTTAACACTGAGTCAGTAGAGGTAGTGGATAGAGCATCAAGTAAGGAAGGATTACGGCAGTTTAGAAAAGTAGGAAGATGATTAAAAATATGTAGGTCCAAGGATGCAAGAAAGAATCTAAGCGAGTTCGCACGTGCATTATCCCTCAGCAGATCAACATTAAAGTCCCCAGAAACCATTATATTTTCATAATGGCGAGAGAGACGTGAAACAAAGCTATAGAACTCAACAGCGATGTCGGGGTTAAATATATTAGGAGGACAGTATACATTGATGACAACACATTTATCATATTTAGATTTTATCTCAACAGCAATGAATTCAAATTGAGAGCCACTGGACTTACCAACAACTCTAGAGGAAAGCATAGAGGATACATATACGGCAACACCACCACCAGTACGTCCAACACGGTCATTGCGAAGTAACGAAAAGCCAGATAGAGAAACAAAAGAGGAAGGGACTTCAGGTTTAAGCCAAGTCTCACTTACGAGCAGAACGTGTGTTCTATTACGGTCGAACATATACCTCAACTCGTCCATTTTGTTTTTTAAGCTCCTTGCATTCATAATGCATATATTCAGTCCTGAAGTGGAGGAACAGAGAATATTGAGTAGTGTTCCCACATTGCACACCCGATTAGAAGAACGATTCATAATTAATTCTATCATAACGCACAACCAATACTACAGAAGCAACCATAAAGAAAATATCTAGAAAGCACAGGAAAACAAAAGAGGACGAGACGTTAGAGAGGGGGGAAGAAGAAGAAGATAAAAAATAAACGTAGAGAGCGACAACATAGTGAAGAGGAAATCTAATAGACCTTAATATTAAGAAATACTTAAAAATACTAGATAATTTCATCCTTACATCCTATCTGTAGATGGTTGATGTTGACCCAGTGGCAAAGAGCTGTTCCAAAAATTCTTCACAACGATCCAGGAGTTGACACAGAGTTGGTTGCCTCATTCAAGTCGAGTGCCGAAGTAAACATTTGGGGTCGCTTATTTTTCTCTAACTGCACAAAAACAAAGCCACGACGAGTAAAAACAGACGAAACAAGATTCCTCTTAAGGAGCTTCCGCGCCGTCCGCAGTATATCGCTGTAAACAAGGCTGTTAGACGAAAAGCCCAAGTTAAGTTTGTTCAGTGCTAGAGTACCGTGCTGGCGAGTTTTCATCAGGAACTCTTGCTGCTCATTAGCAGAAGGAAACTTAACGATTAAAAGTGGGCTAGCCTTGTTGCCATTTTCCATCGGTGACTCCTCAGGGCGACTTCGCATTCGTGGCCGGAACACATTAATATAAGGTGAAAGCTTATGGCCGATAGTGGAGGCAATAGAATTTAAAATGTCCCTCCGATTGTCGTTATTGCCTACTGGAATACCCCGAACAACCACATCATGTAACCTAGACTGACGACGTAAGTCCTCGAGCTCATTAGACACCGCGAGGAGATCATGCTGGACGGTTTCAACCTCGTCTCTTAATTTTCCCATTTCAGCATTAAGAGAACTACGCACCTCCTCGAGTTGAGATGACAGCCGGGTCTCAAGCTGTTGAAGCCGATCCTCGAAAGCAGCAGATTGCTCCGCCAGCATGCGGTTGAAACTTACCAGAAGCCATTTCTCCAATAGTTCAAGGCTGTTATCAGGCGCTGCTATTGATGTTGATCTAGCTGCTTTGCTGCTGCTGCTGCTATCGATGCGCCTGCTGACTGAAAACTCGGGGGAATTGACCTTAGCGGGATTAGTGATGTTATTCTCAGCACATTTCCTTGTGTTGGGCCGTGGTTGATGTGATTTCGGCATTTTAGAATTGGAAATATTTGTTTTTATTTTTATTTTATTTTTTTATTAAAACGCGAACAAAAGGCACTGTGATGAATTATTAAGGCAGCGAAAGGAGTAATTTAGTTGTGTTTTTATTTTAAAATAATATAATAACAAACTACGGTAAATTAAAGAATACTAGGGGTCTAATAAGAACACGTCTACTCGCTGAACATCACACTGTTGACGGTGTTGGTGCGCAAACCAGGGAAGGTACGCCTGTGCCTTGACTCGCGTAAAGTGAATACCGTCACTATCAAGGACGCCTACCCTCTTCCACATATTGATGGTCTTCTTGGTCGTCTGCATGATACCAAGGCCGTGTTCCGTAATATCACCCAGCACAGCACAGAAAATGGAAGAAACAGAAAAATCAAAACAACAAATACTAGACGAAGGAAACAGGGAGGAGATCGATGAGGCGGAAAGACTAAGGAAAGCGGCTGAACTAGCCGCTGAACAACAAGTCTTGTTCGGAATAAGGGCCAAAGTAATTAGGTCACCGCCGGCACGTTTCGAGGGCGCTACCCAGCCTCTCGTAAGCAGCGGAATAACAACAACAACCAAGGAGGCCGAAAATCGAAGCTCACTACAGCTCCCAGACGCGATCGACGGGGCCGGAGCTGCGGCGGTAGCTGCGGCACCCGTGGCGCCGACGGGCCCAACGGTGTCTTCTGGGACGGAGGGGGAAAACACCCCCTGGATGGAGCACGTGAGGCGGCTCGAGGCGGCCGTAAAGGAGTCCGACGACCGGCTCGAAGACATAAGGGCCGTGCTGAAGGAAATGGTGACTTCAACAAAAAGGCAGAAAAACGTCAATAATGACATCAAGCAGGGGCTACCAAAGCTTGAGGAGTTTGTCGACAGGGTGGCCTCTGCCAACAAGGCAATAAGAAAAATAAACGCGAAACTGGCCGAAGTGCCTGAACGGGCCCCTCCAGCAGCCCCGGGCGGCGGCAAGCGAAAGGCAACAAGCTCCCCCAAAGCTGATGCGAAGAGGAGCTCAAAGAAGCCACGAGCTGTCGCTAAGCATGCTGCCGTCGATCCGCCCACAATTGCTGCTCAGGCCACGACTGAGACCCAGTGGTCAGAGGTTGTGGGGAAAAGGCGGAAAAAGAAGGAGAAGGCGGCGAAAGCAGGCGGGGAGCAGGACCAACGGGAGCCCGCGGCTATCAAGCGGAGGAAGAGGAAAAGGCGCAGAGGAGGAAGGAAAAAGAAAAAGCCCGATGCGGTGCTTCTGACCCCCTCCGAAGGCTCCACCTTCGCGGAAGTCGTCAAGGCTATCCGAGAGAAGGTTGAGCCGACGAAAATCGGAGTGGAAGTCAGAGCGGTCCGGCAGACCAGGGCCGGCGGGGTGCTCCTGGAACTGGGGCGGGCTACCGCCGAAAACAAGGCGTCACTGGCAAGCGCCTTGAGAACGGCGGTAGGCGGCACGGGCACCGTAAGGGAGCTGGTGCCGAGGTCCCTGTTGGAAGTTAGAGACTTTGACAGCTGGACGACGGCGGAGGAGATAGAGGGGGCGCTGAGAGGGGCGCTCCCTGACTACAGGGGGGAAATCACGGTCGGTCTAACAAGGCCAAACGCCAGGCAGCAACGCCTGGCCTTCGTCAGGTTAGAGGAGGCCGCTGCCTCGAAGATCCTCGAGAACGGGCGGGTTACAATTGGCTTCGTCAGATGCCAAGTGAGGCGCGGGGTAGACGTGAAGCGCTGCTTCCGCTGCCTCTGATACGGGCATCTTAGCTCAGCCTGCAAGGGACCGGATCGGAGCAGGTTGTGCTACCGCTGTGGCGGGGCGGACCACAAGGGCGCGGGCTGCACAGCTGACCCCTTGTGCTTCCTATGTTCCGCGGGGAACATGGGGAACACAAACCACGTGGCGGGGTCAAGAGGCTGTAAAGCCTTTCGGGAGGTTTCGGTCAAGGCCTCGCGATGACCCGCATTCTGCAGGCAAATCTCCACAGGAGCAGGACGGCCCATGACCTCCTAACCCAGCTCTGCACCGAGAAAGGCGCTGATATGGTACTTATCAGCGAACAGTACCGGGAAAGAGCAGGGTTGGGATGGCATGCCGACAACCTCGGCACTGCGGCCATCTGGATCCCAAACCCACGAAACTTTTGTATCGAGGGAGTGGGATCCGTGTGCGGTTTTGTCTGGGTGAAATGCAACGCCACGGTTTATGTGAGCGTGTATCTCACTCCAAACGACCGGATAGATGACTTCCAGGAAAAGCTGGACAGCCTGGAGGACGAACTTCGGATGGTGCAGGGAGACCTGGTGGTCGCCGGGGACTTCAACGCCAGAGCTATTGAATGGGGGGAGGCCCGGCCAAATTCCCGTGGAAGGAGGGTGATGGACATGGTGTCCCGGCTAGGACTAGTTGTCCTAAACACCGGGTCCTCGCCAACCTTCAGAAGGCCGGGCCATAGGGGGACGATTCCGGACATCTCCCTAGCCAACGAACATCTGGCAGCGCGAGTGGTAGACTGGAGGGTGATCGAGGACTTCACGGGAAGCGATCACCAGTACATCATGTTCCAGGTACATGATGTGCGGCCGGCTACCACTGCTCGTGTAGCGCGCCCCCCAGATGGAACGTTAGGGGAATAAATCCCGCGACGTTCTCCGCAGCTCTGGAGCGTGGCCAGCAAACCCTGCCCGCCATCGCCGAGGATCTATCGCCATCCGAGCGAGCGGAACGGGTGACCGCACGGACAATGCGAATCATCCGAGATGCTTGCGAGGAAGCAGTGCCGAGACGCGGGTCGAGCCGACGAGGCCGACCCGCATACTGGTGGACGGACGAGATCGCGGAACTCCGCAGGACGTGCCTACGACTCCGTCGGCAGGTACAGAGGGCGAGAGTTCGGGATATCTACGCAGCTCCTTTGGCCGCAGCGTTCCAAGCGGCCAAAAAATCCCTCAAGCGAGCCATCAAGGATAGCCAGCGGAGATGCTGGAGGGCCCTAATGCAGGATGTGGACCGGGACCCGTGGGGACTGGGGTACAGGATTGTCACAAAGAGGCTGGGAGCCTTTGCTCAAGGGTCCCCTAGGGATCCAGCCACTTTGGACGACATCATAAGTACCCTTTTCCCCGCCCATCCGCGGTGGTAAATTCAAGCGTTTACGTTGTGGTTAACGGCAGCATACATGAAAGTGTTATAACATGAAACTGTTTCAGCCTCCAATATTTAATATTTTTTTGATTACCATTACGTCACAGCGATTCACACAAGTAAACTATGGCATCGATTAATGACGTCATTAGCACTGGCCTGTACACTGGGTCATATTTCGGAACACAGCCCAGTCTGGACCTGAAGGACGCCTTCTGGCAAATTCCATTAGAAAAAAAGTCCCGAGAGAGGACAGCTTTCACTGTCCCAGGTCGTCCATTATACCAATTTACCGTGATGCCTTTTGGTCTGTGCAACGCGCCACAGCGAATGTGCCGTTTAATGGACAAGGCTATACCTGGACACTTGCGTGAAAACGTATTCGTTTATTTGGACGATCTGCTCGTTCTTTCACCTACCTTTGACGAACATGTACGTATTCTCGATGAGGTTGCTGGTTGCCTACCCAGCAGGCATTCTAGTTCATATTGAGCTAAATATGATCTACTTGCAATTGGCAATTTTTTCGTTGAAAGTCTCAAATAGTAATTTATGACATGCACATGAGGAAGTAGTGAGTTAATTGGCGCAAGTTCCTGAACTAAGTATGAGGTGAATATGAAGTAAATCAAGAACTAAAAATTCTCTCAAAATTTTCTCATATTGAGCTCACTGAGAGTGACGCAAAAAAGTACTGAGAAATGTTAAAAAAACGAGTGTATATTGAAATATCATGGAAAAACAACAGTTTGTGTAACGTATTATATTTTATATAGAATGTCCTATATAAACGACAGTTTTAGGTTTGTGACGTTTCGTATAATTGAAAAATACATTTGCCTCGACATTTCAAGTTTCAGTTAAACGAAAACCATTAATCATTATTCCATTTTCCATAATATCTGTCAATTCATTTACAAATTTGTCCAGGGGGCCTACTATGTATTCGGATCTGAAAGTAGATTAATATGAATTCGGAAATTTCGTACTATGTATTCTGATTTTCCAAACGCACCTCATCCGAAAGTCCAATGACATTTATATTCGGAATTAATTTTGCTGGGGGCCTACTATGAAATGGGATTTCCTTAGAAAAAATCCGAAAACTATTGACTCAGTCTTCGGAATGCAATTTGGTATCGGAAAGAAGAACTTTCGAGCATTACGGAAGTACTTTATTTATTTTAATTAAAAGTTAAAGTTGTTAAAGAATACGAAATTCAATTTTTTTCTGATCATTCAGTTTTTCTTCAAAGTTCTTATCTTTCATTAGTTCCCGTATTTGTGGACTAAGGTCCAGGTTTCAATTCATCATCATGATGACGAAAATAAGAAATTTTCGTATCGCGAGAAAGTAGACGGCTCATAACTTGGGTCGCTCTCTTGAGATACCTTATCGTGCTGACTAAGAACAGATTTCTCACTAGCACCAGATTCCTGACTTTCTCGACGATTTGGAGGTTTTGGCACAGGAAATTCGCCACTATGTGGGATTGGTCAGATGGCCGATGACAAGTCTGGGTACTTGACAGTGTGTTTGGACTTTGTTGTAATGCCTTTTGTTTGAGTTAAACAGTTCAAGAGTTCTTAAGTGATCCTTAGGTTCCGTCCAAATCATTGGTTTAGCAAATGGCAAATGTCTAGATTCTCCTTTAACCCAACCTGATAGGAGTCTCACGCACGTAACACAACATATTTGTGGAACCCAGGACTTATCTTGACGGCGCACTGGAAAACCAAAATAGTCTCACTACACTTTATGGTGTAAAATTTCTGCGCTGAGGTACAAAAGTTAATTCCCCACACGCATAAAAAAACTGTTCGGGTGATTTGAGCACTTTCGTGGCATATTTATAATGTAATACACGCCAATAGAATGTAAGTTTGTCGATCACGATAGTAATACAGCCGCCTAAATTAAGTTATTCAAACAAAAAACAAGTAAATGATCAGAAATGAATAAATAACTGTCACGAAAAAACTGGCTGTGACTGGAACAAAATAATATTATTTTTGCAATTAGGGTACACCAAAACAAACAAATATCATTACAAAGTTCTTGTGACAAAAACAGTGTTGACCAGTGTTATTTAACGTTTAACATTGTAACTTTAGGCCTAAAAAGATAAATAAAAAAAGTGAGCACTAAGCAAGAACGATTTGGAAATGCTCGATTATTCATTTTACATTCACAAACTGGAAATTTTCCAGCGGGATTCCCAAAAGCTTTTAAAGCCAACTGGCCGGCCACTCAAGTTACGACGCTGCCTAAGTAAAGTTTGTTCGTGAGATAAATCTGCATAAAAATGCCCTATGTGGTCGGCGTCATCATCTTTGAACTTAAGTTATGGAGGGTCAAAGGTCACGAGAATCAGTTTTTCTCAAATAACATTTATTCGATGGAATATTTTTTTGGGATAAATGTTAAGTACTATTGTTAGGCATCCATTAGACGATAGGTTTTGCAGTCAGTTTTGCAACAGTTTTGCCTGTGACTGACGGAAAACCTACTGTCTAACTGATGTAATTATCTGTATATTGTGATTTCCATCAATCATGACTGATGCAATTGATTGACGCTTGCATGAACCTGTAATGGGCGCCTTACTCCAACGATCTAGTAATAATTGACGCAGTTGAGGAAAACATCCGTCGTACTATTCGTGAAATAATGCCACAAACAAAATTTGGTGAACAGAATGGCTCACTACCGAGCCAGCCGCCGCAGCTATTTGAGTGAAATTGTTTTACATAAATAATTGGAAGATGTATTTTGTCAATAAAGTAACATTCATTGAAAAATATTGAACGATGTAGCTTTAATAACAATTTCAAAAGGAAACTAACAGATGGCGCACCTTTTATATGCACCGAAGAAGGCTTAAACTGTTGAAATCTACATGGGCTTGTAATCTAATAACGTCTGAGATCTCATAACGCTGCCACAAGCGTACGCAACAAACACATGCACTCGTATACAATAGTTGCGTTTGGGTTGCTCCGGGCTCGGCAGCTATTGCTGTTTTACTTAAATTTTGTGTAGGACATTGTTATGCAGATTTGTCCCACGAACAAATTTTACTTAGCCAAAATTTACGTAAAACCCATATATTACGAGATATTTGAGAAAACTGCTTTTCGTGACCTTTGACTCTGCGTAACTTAAGTCTCAAACAGAACCAATCTGTTCCGTCCGCTCCGTAACGGGTTGGTTCTATTTTGTTTGAGCCTTTAGTGTCCCGGAAATTATTTGTGACCCTTTTGAGAAATTATAAAGTGATTAGGCTATAATCCATTTTAAAACTAATTAAAACAAACTTTTTAATTATGAAAATGCCAATACTTCACACTTTAAAAATTTGAAAATCACAGATATCCAGATTTGACAATCAAATTCAGATTTCAAATGAAAATATCATTGGTAACACTTTGTTCCGATCTGAAAATTTTACATAGTACCAATTCACTTTCCAATCGGAAGAGGGTTTCGGAAAAATAAAACCTTCAGATACGAATACATAGTAGGCCTCCAGATAAATACCTAACGATTGAGGTTCTTCTATTACCGCTGTAAATTCCAGTCAAAGGTTCCTTTATAATTCCTTCGACATTCGCAAGTATTGGCCAAAATTGCGCAGTTTTGTTATTAAAAATTGGCAAGCCATCGACATTAATGTTTAAAAAATGCTATTATCATTTTGTAAATTCCAAAATTCCTTCTTAAGACAAACTGTAAAACCTTGGTGCCAATATTTGGATCTTTCATCGATGTTCGTCACTTCTATTGACCATCAGAACAGTTCTTCCATCACATTTTATTTTATTTTCTCTTTAATATTACATTTTAATATTATATTGATTGCAAATATTCAATTCTAACAAATTCCGTCTTTATATGTTCGAAAAAATACTATACACAAATACAAAAGAAGTGAAACAGTTTGTTATTTATATACACACTTGAAGCGAAATATCCAGCAGTGTCAGAGGTATAGTTGAAAGAGTGTTGGCTTCATATTCCAGAGAGATAATAGTCTTAAAACTTACAAAAATGTGGCGCCTGTATATATGTTACCAATCGAATTTCTCATAATTAGCTCATAACAACCTTCCAATCATTGAACAATAAATGAGTGGAACATTCAATCCCGGTTTCTTTTTCACTTCCTCTCATTATGATCTCATTATTTTCTCTCAAATGATTTAATTTTTTTTGCATTTTAAGTGTCATATTTTCATCATATTCAGCTCATTGTGAGTTATACGATAAATTTCTGATTTTATGAGCTCATTTTGCCTGCTGGGTACGTCGTGCTGGGTTGACCATCAACTTAAGCAAATGTAAATTTTGCGTAACAGAAGTTAAGTATCTTGGCTTCATAATTGGGGATGGAACTTTGAAAACGGATCCTGCAAAGGTGACGGCCATCACGGAATTTCCAACTCCAAAATCTCATAAGCAGATTCGGAGATTTTTGGGAATGACGGGGTGGTATCAGAGGTTCATCCATAATTATGCAAGCGTGGCTTCTCCAGTCACGGATTGTTTAAAGAACAAATCGTTCAGATGGACGGACGAGGCCCAGCAGGCTTTCGAGAATCTAAAACGGCTTATGACCGAGGCTCCGTTGCTAGTCACTCCGGATTTCTATAAGCCTTTTTACATTCATTGCGATGCCAGCCGAAGTGGTGTGGGAAGCTTTCTGTTTCAGCGAGACATGGATGGAGGAGAACATCCGATATCATATATGTCTAAGAAACTGAACGCAGCACAGCGGAACTACACCATAACGGAACTTGAATGTTACGCCGCTATACTGAGTGTTAAGAAGTTTAGAGCCTATGTGGAGGGACAGGCATTCACGGTAATAACTGACCATGCTAGTCTGAAGTGGCTCACGGATCAGAAAGAGCTAAGCGGTCGATTAGCGAGATGGGGTCTAAAGCTCCAGGGGTTCGTGTTCACGATCGAACACAGAAAGGGAAGTCAAAACGTGGTACCTGACGCCTTGTCGCGCAGGGAGTGCGTGGACGACCTCCATTTCTGTCGCGAGGTGAACATGGACTCCTCGGCCTTTAGGTCTCCCGAATACACGGAACTGACTGAACAAATTTTGAGTGCCCCCCAACAGTTAGGGGGCGTCCATAAATTACGTGAGGTGTTTAGGGCGGAGAGGGGCTGGAGCAGAATCTCACCAAATCTCACGTGGCGGAGGGGGAGGGTCTCCGCAAATATCACGTAATTTTTTTTTCGCCAGAAACAGTGTAAAATCGCGAGAAAACTGGGTTAAATTAATAGTACAGGTAAATTAAGCCGAAAAAGCGATATAGCGGAAATAATTAGGTACAGGCTGAAAATTGGCATAGAGCTTCTTTTTAGGTTATAAAGTCTACCGATTTTCTACCCCGAGGAGCCCACTTTTTAGGGGGTTTTAGCCCTCAAAATGGGTATTTTCCGATTTTTCTTAATATCTTTTTGTTTTTTTCAATTTTAAGTACAATATCTGTAAATGAGAAAATCTTTAAAATCGTCATCTTGGACCCGCACTTTGATTTCATTCACGAAAATCTTGGTGCAGTATCAGATGAACATGGTGAAAGATTTTATCAATACATATTGCAAATAGAGAAGGAATAATGAAAACATTACATAAAAAGTATACGTGATACTATTACTATATTTCGACTCAATAGCAATTGGGTATAAAAATTTTGCACTGCCGTTTACACTGTATTTGTTCACTGTTTCAAATACCATCCAGCTGGAACATCCAAAAAAAAGTAAAGATAATAATTTAAATATCTGGGAATGAAGAGTGTAAGACGTGTTGAAAAATTCTTATCATTTTATAAAATGGTCTGGGAAAAACTGCGAAAGTAATGTATGCATTGACTTATACGACCATTTTTAGGCAGATTGCGACCCTACGATGAACTAGTGTGGGGGTCTAAGCTTAAACAAAACAAAAAGGCCTAGAAGCCCAATTGATAAACCTGGAACCTAATGCCCTCCTCAGTATCTCAAGTGCATAATGTACCCAATCCTACTGCAATCATAGAGATTATATTAAGAATCGGCCCTTTTCCCATCAGTCAGAACACATGCTATCTGCGGTGCATTGCCACTATACAAAAAGCAGTCATTTACACCAGGCGACATAATTTGTCATCTAAGCAACTTACAGGATTCGAATTTTGAATCGACAACCATCTGCTCTGATATACTAGAGGCCAAGATAGATTTTGAAAACCTTTTGTTATCATTATCGAGAGTTGTGAAGAATGGAAGTCTAACAGATCCGCACTTCTTGAATCTGTATCCTGATGTCCAGGCGGCTCAAACGTCTATTTGAGAAGTTGGCTATGACTTCAGACTCCGCTTTTCTAAGGCGATACGAAAGTAGGAAGCAAACGGAAGCTAGTAGCGATGCCTGATAAATCTTCGAAAAGAAATTATTTTCAGCCAACCAACTTTATTTATTAACTTAATTTGACATTTTGATGCGAACAATAAATTGTTTCAAGAATATTTAAAGAGTTTTTAGAATATTTTAAAACAAACAAGTAAATGCAGCGCATGCGGCAATGGCTTTAAGGTGCCAGCCCATAGAACGCGTTTCATGCGCCGCTTTCATGCCTTGCGTTAATAACAAATGTACGACGCGTATGACCGTCCCAATGAACGCGGCGCGGCGCGGCTTTGACTTTATTACCATGCCAGTCTAAAATTTGTTTATTATAATTTATCGAGTGTTTTTTGATATATAAAATGTTTATAAGCAGTGCTCATGTAATTAAAACTGAAGGTATACTTGATTTGTTCAGATCAAGATATACAAAATTCTTTTACAAGAGCACAGCTGATTGTCATCGAATGCCAGACGCATGAAAAGTTGAAAGTTGGGCAACTTTGCGCGTTACATGCGACGCGCCTACGCTTTTCTTCCGTCATTGGGCCGGTTGCAATTTAGAAGCATGTATTCCAACTTAAATGTCAACGCAACGCTTGAAAGCGACGCATGAAACGCGTTCTATGGGCTGGCACCTTTACTCGCGGACTGAAATCCGATAACAGGCGGACAAATTTAATTGGAATTCGCATTGATGGAAGATACCATTTTCTTATTTCCGAATTTCATGACTTTCGAATCGCATTCCAGGATAATCCCCCTGGGTCATTCAGTCACAGGTTTTTTACCCAAAGATGACATCTATAGAAGAATGCTCCGGAGTTTGTATATCTACCATTACTATTCAAATAGTCAAGTCGTTACTCTCTAAAAACGATTCAGTGGATGCCAAAGTCAACCTTCGTATGTCAATATATTGTAAAATTCTAAATTTTTTTTATATTCCATATGCTTGCTCTACAAATACACGAGTTGAGCTCAAACTAGAATTGAAATTTTTCTGTTCTCTTGTTAAGAAATCATTATCCCTGTAAGGCACCATGAGGTTGGTTTCCAAAAGATAGGCAGAATCACCTGCTAAATGGTAATCCACAGGTATTGTAGTTTATATTGGGTGCATGCCGAGTTGGTGCTGTTATGATTTTGTTGTACTGTTCTTCAACACAAATTATGTTTTTTTTAAATAAATCCAACGCAATCAAGCACAGATTAAGGTATTTACACTAAAAATGCGCATAATAAAGTAAATCCTACAAATTTTTTAAAATTTTAAAAATCTCACGTGAGATTGAGGGGTGGGGGAGGGGTGTTCCACACAGCAGACCTAAAATAGAATAAAAACAAATCAAAAAGTAAACAATGTACATAACTAAGAATACTTCCCTAATGGTTATAAATTGTCACATGAAATTTCCACGAAGTCAATTATACCATATCCAAAATAATGAAGTGCATATATGTATCTAAAAAGAAATAATAAAACATAGAATTATTAGATTTAGAATTGAGAATAAAATAAATAAAGAATTGAATTTAAAATAAGTAAAATTGAATTATTTAAAGTAACAATAAAAACAACAACAACTACATGCAAAGTTAAAAGAATCCCTTGCATCCTTAATTTTATGAACTGGGATTAAAAAATAAATGAAAGGCAAAGAGAATAAGTCCCTACGAAAGGGCAATCTAAAATTAGTAAGAAATTTAAAGATTTAAAGACATAAAAAGGGAATTCTAACCCAACTTTGACAGTTGGTGATAACAAACATAAAAGCGTAAATTTTGCCCTAATTACAAGATAAAACGAACACAAACCACGCCAAAACATTAAAGGGCACTTACCTGAATAATATTATTAACAATATTCAACATCTAAACAATAAATACGCACGAAAACAACACATAAGCGAGCCGCGCCGCGAAGGCCGAAAACAAACAAACGCGAACTGTCATTCATACTTTGTGACGACAACCAATTGCCCAACGAGGCGAATTAAGGGCAGCAAGGCCAGATTGAAGGGACAAATATCCCTTTCGCGAAATATTTCCAATTTTTATAAATTTAATTTGCCCAATGAGTGGAAAAGAGAAAAAGGATTTAGAAAGGGATACAATATCCTTAAAGGATGTCGATAAGGAAATCTAATAAATCCTGCCGCATCGACGTTATGGCAACTGCAATAATTAGCAATTATAAAATAATAAGGAATTTAAAAATATGAAAGACGGCAATTTTGTGTGTTGTTAATAATTATGCATCAAATAAAACAAATGGTCTCGTTTGAAAAAGAAGTTTATGAGAAACCATAATTTATGTATGGAGAAAAACATCGATAATGCAAATTATGAATTCGCTGCCAAATCGACCAAGGACATCAGGATTATAAAAGAAGGCACATCAACAGGCCGCAGGCACTTGCGTTTCAAATTTAGGCTGAAGACCACAGGAATGAAAAGTAATGCCCTTTGGGGACATTTTTTAAAGAAATGTGGTTCTGGCCTTTTCGGTTTTCAATTTTTATGGTGATGGTGTTTTGGCTTTAACAATTCACAGCGGTGGAGGCTTATGTCTGCGTTTACATCAAAGTTATAGGGCGAATTAGTTTTTAAGAGGAAGCAATTTTAGAAATTTATAAGAATAATTTTTCATGAGTTTTAATTTAATTAATAATAAATTTTAAATTTTTTGTTGAATTGAATTTTAGCGGAATTTTGGAATGTTTTAGTGTATCTTTTGAATTTAATATAGAAATTTGTGAAAGGAAAGCCACGTGCGTTTTTTGTATTCGAGACCTGCTTTATTGTTTTTTCCGCTACACTCCCTTCTGGAATCCATCAATTGGCCATTACGCTAAACTGTAATATTGTGGTGGTTCCTCAACGAACATTTTTTGGTGGTTCCATCCAGGAACAGTACGTGGCTTATTCACAATTTCTATCAAAGCGGAACTCCTTTCAAGAACCTATTACGCTTTTGTTTCACCGTTACTAAACGGAACGCTCTTCAAAGGCATATTACGTTTTTATTTATCCGTTATTAAATTCATACGGTACAATGGCAACGTTAGAACTACTGCTTCTTAAAGAAGAAGTTTTGAGAGGTAGAATTGAAAAATATATAGAAACTTCCAGGAGGACAGCTACAGCTAAACGCACACAGGGCTTCTATGAACTTCGAAACACAGAGTTGAGGAAATTATGGGATCAATATAACGACGTGGATTTAGATTTAATGCATGCAATCAGCAAGGAAAATCCAAACGAAACATCTCAGCATCCATACGTAATTGGAGATCATTACAACAACACTGAAATTAAATATTCGGATTATTTGAGCGAAGTATGTGAAAACTTACGCAAATTTAAATCGGAAACATCAACCGCTAAATCGACCGTTAATCCTAGCGCTATTGATTCAAATACAGCTATCGTTGTTCATCAGGATGCAGTTCTTCCACGGATTTCTCTGCCGAAATTTGATGGAGATTATGATATGTGGCGATCGTTTTCTGACATGTTCACATCATTGGTGCATAATAATGCAAGGCTTTCAGCAGTTCAGAAACTTCATCATCTCAAGTCATGTCTTGTTGGTGAAGCAGAGCGAGTGCTACGTCATACTCCAATCACCGATGGAGATTATTTACCTGCCTGGAACAAATTAAAGAAGCGATTTGAGAACACCCGCATTTTAGTAAACCATCAGCTGAAGGCATTAGTTAATCAGCCTAAGATAAACATCGAGACGAGTAAAGGAATCAAATCATTTATAGATACTACAGAAGAATGTCTACAGCAGCTAAAAAGTTTAAAGGTGGATACTAGTTCTTGGGACGCGTTGTTGATTTTCATTTTGGTTCAAAAACTTCCTTTTCACACGCTAAAACTTTGGGAAGAAGATCAGGGATCTAATGAAAATCTATCGACATGGGAGGACTTCAAGAAATTTTTGCACACACGTTTAAACATTCTCGTGTCAATCGCCGATGTAATAGGACCTAAACCAACTCAACTCAAAATTAAACCTGCAGCACATTCCAAGGATAACACACTGGCATATCACAGCATAAATGAAGGAAGATGTCCTGCTTGTGAAGGAAGGCATTTTGTTCTAAAGTGTTTCAAATACAAAAAAATGACTCCTGAAGCAAAGCGAAAGGTAATCTCATCTTCTGGTCGCTGTCTCAACTGTTTATCCAATAAACATGCTCATTCCGAATGCACAAGCCGATATACGTGTTTTAAATGCAAGCAAAAGCACCACACTTCACTACATCAGGATTCTCCGAAGGGACAGACCAAGTCGTATTCGTCCAACGCAATACAAATAACAACGGATTCAAATTCAAGTCAAGCAGAATCCAAACAAGAAGGCGATAGCCACAGCGCTGCTCAACTTCAAGCCACTCAAGCCTTCATTACAAGACAAACCGTTCACGCCCTACTATCAACAGCCTTGGTAGTTACACAAGGTAGACATGGCCAAGCAATCACGTTAAGATGTTTGATTGATCCAGGTTCACAATCTTCCTTTCTCACAGAAGACGCCTGCAATCGACTACAGGCCACATGCAGTCCTACTTCCATGACAATCACTGGTATAAACACTTGCACCACCAGTTCACGCAAAGAAACTACCCTGCAATTAAAATCTACTCAGTCAAATGGGCCTATAATAGAAGAAACCTTTTTCATCTTGAAACAGATCTCGGATCCGCTTCCAAGACAGACGGTATCTAAGGGAGATTTGCAACATTTAACGGGTCTTCGTCTCGCTGATCCAACCTATTGGAAGCCTGGGAACATTGATGCCTTGTTGGGAGTAAATGTATATTCCCAAATAGTCCTAGGTGGCGTCAAGCGGGGAAACAAAAGGGCTCCCGCAGCAATTAAAACAATTTTCGGTTGGATTATATTAGGACCAACTACCAATAAAACACATCAAGAAGCAGTCTCTCTTATGGCAATGACGGATAATGATCTGGATCACCAGCTCAAACAATTTTTCGAAATAGAAGAGTTTCCATCACATCCAGTAATCAAAAAGGATGATGCAGAATGTCAAGCCATATTTCAAACTACGCACAAACGACTGGAAAATGGCCAGTATCAAGTCAACTTACCATTTATCAACAACGAAGTTCCTGAATTAGGTGAATCTCGCCCCCGTGCATTGCAAAGATTCATCACCTTGCAGAAGCAGTTTGAGAAAAAGCCAGACTTAGCCAAGGATTATACCAACTGCCTGAATGAATACATACACCTTGGTCATATGAAGATGGTAGCACCTACTAACGTTCACAAGGGCCATTATTACATTCCACACCATGCTGTCTTTAAGGACAGCACTACTACAAAATTAAGGGTTGTTTTCGATGCGTCCTGCAAGACAACAAATGGGAAATCCCTGAACGATTATCTTCTAAAGGGACCAACGTTGCAACCAAAACTTTTTGCGACCTTATTGAACTGGCGGAAGCACCGAGTGGCCATCACAGCAGACATCGAAAAGATGTACAGAATGATTCTCGTTCATCCTGACCAACGATCTCTACAAAGAATCATTTGGAAACATCCTACAACCAACAAGATCCAAGATTACGAATTAACAACTGTCACCTTCGGAACTTCTGCAGCGCCATATCTCGCCATAAGAACCCTACAGCAACTGGCCGAAGATGAGAAAGACAACTGGCCTCTAGCCTCAAGAGTAACATTTAAGGATTTTTATGTGGATGACCTGCTAACTGGAGCTGATAGCGTATCAAGTGCGAAGCATCTTCAAACGGAACTAATAAGCATGATGAAGTCAGGAGGATTTAATCTACGGAAATGGGCTAGCAACGACCCCAATTTATTAGCTCATCTGCCTCCAGAATATTGTGAGCTCAAGGAAGCACTAGCTATTGGCGAAGTAGAGTCAATAAAAACGTTGGGTATACAATGGCATCCCACTACAGACAACTTCTCCTTCAAAATCAAATTGAAGCCAACACAAACAACGTATACCAAACGCTCCATCCTGTCCGAGATCGCTTCACTGTACGATCCACTTGGTTGGTTAGTGCCCACAATAGTGGTTGCAAAAATCCTAATGCAAACCATGTGGATAATGGGCTGCTCTTGGGATGCGCCGGCAACTGAGACTGTAAACAACCAATGGACCAAATTTAAAAAGGACTTGGAAAATCTGCCAAAAATAAAAATTCCACGTTGGATTCAATACACTCCGACTGCAACCTGTCAACTACATGGATTCTGCGATGCTTCGAATAAGGCATATGGAGCAGTACTCTATTTACGAACGCAACAAGAAAGCGGCCAAGTATCATCCATTCTACTAACTGCACGGACTAGAGTGGCGCCTACCAAACCGACGACCATTCCTCGACTGGAATTAAATGGAGCATTACTGCTTGCACGCTTAATTAAAACAACACTCAACGATATGGAATTAAAATCTGTACCTGTATTCGCTTGGACCGACTCCACCATCGTTCTACAATGGATAAGAGAACATCCCTCACGCTGGAAAACCTATGTTGCTAACAGGGTTGTCGAAATTCAGGAAAGCATCAAATACGAAGCCTGGCAACATGTTCCCACTGCAGACAATCCAGCTGATCTTGCCTCTAGAGGTACCACCGTGGATGAGTTATCAACCAACAACATTTGGTGGCACGGTCCAACCTGGTTAACCAAGAGTGAAGAGCATTGGCCAAGATTGAAAAAGTGCGAAGAAGTCACAGATTTAGAGTCCAGAAAAGATCGAACCGCAAATTTCGCAACTGCAATACAAGATGAATTTCTTAGTCGATATTCCTCCTTTGACAAATTAGTTCGGATAATCGCATACATACTTCGCTTTACAGAAAACTGCAAGGCTCCACGAACAAAATTAGTCGGTCTTCTTTCTCGTGATGAATTGTGCAAGGCCGAAGCCATTACTCTACGATTAGTACAAAGGGCATGTTTTCCTAACGAGTATTACAATTTATCTCACAGCAAGCCTCTTTCGCACAAGAGCAACCTCCTGCAATTAACTCCCTTCATTGACAAACAAGGCTTACTTCGATTGAAAGGACGGCTCGCTCATGCAAACATTCCATACAGTCAAAAGCATCCAATAATACTACCAAAAAATCATCATGTGGTAGCATTACTCATAGATAAAATCCATAAGGAAACATTACATGGTGGAACTTCTATAGTACTTGCTACCAGTCGCCAAAGGTATTGGATCTTAGACGCAAGACGAGCAATCTCGAATAGAATACATAAATGTGTTAAGTGTACCAGATTTCGAAGGGAAACCTGTCAACAACTAATGGGGGATCTACCAGAGGCTCGCGTCAATATTACAAAACCTTTCAGCAAGGTCGGCATAGATTATGCTGGACCTATAACTGTGAAAGCGTCACATCTCAGAAAAGCGCAATTATTCAAGGCCTACCTATCTATCTTCGTTTGCATGGCAACAAGAGCCATACATATAGAACTGGTCTCAGCATTAACGACAGAAGCATTTATCGCCGCTTTGAAACGATTTATTGCCAGAAGAGGACTACCTTCCGACCTATATTCCGATTGCGGTTCTAATTTCGTAGGAGCGAAAGTGGTCCTAGACAAAGAGATGAGACGTGCAATACAAGACTCCAACCTAGAAGCAGCAAAATATGCCACCAACCATGGAATTAACTGGCATTTCAATCCTCCAGCGGCACCCCACTTCGGAGGAATTTGGGAGGCAGGCGTCCGATCAGTGAAAAACCATCTACGAAGAAGTTTAGGCAACACGACATACACATTCGAGGAGTACTCAACATTGCTAACCCAAATTGAGGCAATACTAAACTCGCGACCATTGTGTTATATTAGTACGGATCCACACAATCCAGAAATTCTAACGCCAGGACACTTTCTAATAGGACAAGCGATGAACACACTGCCAGAACCAGATTACTCTAACGACACACCAATACATCAGAGATGGAAACAACTCCAACAAAGGGTGCATAAATTTTGGAAGGCGTGGTCAACGGACTACTTGCATCAACTCCAAACTAGACCAAAATGGCATCAAGAAAGGCAAAATCTCAAAATTGGCGACATAGTACTAGTGACTAGTGAAAATACACCGCCAGCCAAATGGCCATTAGGTATTGTCGAGGAGGTCTATCCAGGCGCAGATGGCCTTGTCAGAGTCGCGCAAATCAAAACACAAACTAGCGTTTTGCGACGACCAGTAGCCAAATTATCACGCCTGCCAACAGATGCAATCTAGTATTATCTAAATACTAACCTACAACTGTTTGTCCGTCCCTCAGTGTTGTGTAGTCCGAAGGTTTTAAACAATTTAATTTACAAGCTATTTTCAGATGGACTATGACGAGGACGTTCTCATTCTATCTGAGCGAATTTTCTTCTCGCTAGACAACGATCCAGACCCGAATTTCTATGCTGATCCTGTCTACAAGGAAAACAACCCATCACCCAGAAGGTCGTCTAAACCCCATGCAGCAACATACAATCGGGACGCTGAACACCAACAATCCAAAGCCATCACAAAGGATCACCCAACAAGGCACCTAAAAAACACCACGCACACCACACCAACATTGTCCAAGCCAGCCATAATCAATGGGGCAGCAGAACCATCTCTCCATCTGTTGAGGCCGACTACTTCCTTAAAGGAACTCCAGACGCGCATAGAAAACACGCATCAAAAGTTCATCACCAGAGAGGGCGTCGAAATTTTCCTCACTCGAGAAGTGCTGAAACGAATTAATTTTGAAGCATTATCCAAATCAAAAAAGAAGGAAAAAACGATTAATCTACCTGAAAGATACCAAGTGCGGCTTAAACTAAAATCCGATGGCAGTCTAGTTTTCTTCCACTATCACAAGAGAGGCGTTGTTCGCAGTTTGTTGAACAAGGGTGTTCAACGGGGGGAAGAATGTTCCACACAGCAGACCTAAAATAGAATAAAAACAAATCAAAAAGTAAACAATGTACATAACTAAGAATACTTCCCTAATGGTTATAAATTGTCACATGAAATTTCCACGAAGTCAATTATACCATATCCAAAATAATGAAGTGCATATATGTATCTAAAAAGAAATAATAAAACATAGAATTATTAGATTTAGAATTGAGAATAAAATAAATAAAGAATTGAATTTAAAATAAGTAAAATTGAATTATTTAAAGTAACAATAAAAACAACAACAACTACATGCAAAGTTAAAAGAATCCCTTGCATCCTTAATTTTATGAACTGGGATTAAAAAATAAATGAAAGGCAAAGAGAATAAGTCCCTACGAAAGGGCAATCTAAAATTAGTAAGAAATTTAAAGATTTAAAGACATAAAAAGGGAATTCTAACCCAACTTTGACAGTTGGTGATAACAAACATAAAAGCGTAAATTTTGCCCTAATTACAAGATAAAACGAACACAAACCACGCCAAAACATTAAAGGGCACTTACCTGAATAATATTATTAACAATATTCAACATCTAAACAATAAATACGCACGAAAACAACACATAAGCGAGCCGCGCCGCGAAGGCCGAAAACAAAGAAACGCGAACTGTCATTCATACTTTGTGACGACAACCAATTGCCCAACGAGGCGAATTAAGGGCAGCAAGGCCAGATTGAAGGGACAAATATCCCTTTCGCGAAATATTTCCAATTTTTATAAATTTAATTTGCCCAATGAGTGGAAAAGAGAAAAAGGATTTAGAAAGGGATACAATATCCTTAAAGGATGTCGATAAGGAAATCTAATAAATCCTGCCGCATCGACGTTATGGCAACTGCAATAATTAGCAATTATAAAATAATAAGGAATTTAAAAATATGAAAGACGGCAATTTTGTGTGTTGTTAATAATTATGCATCAAATAAAACAAATGGTCTCGTTTGAAAAAGAAGTTTATGAGAAACCATAATTTATGGATGGAGAAAAACATCGATAATGCAAATTATGAATTCGCTGCCAAATCGACCAAGGACATCAGGATTATAAAAGAAGGCACATCAACAGGCCGCAGGCACTTGCGTTTCAAATTTAGGCTGAAGACCACAGGAATGAAAAGTAATGCCCTTTGGGGACATTTTTTAAAGAAATGTGGTTCTGGCCTTTTCGGTTTTCAATTTTTATGGTGATGGTGTTTTGGCTTTAACAATTCACAGCGGTGGAGGCTTATGTCTGCGTTTACATCAAAGTTATAGGGCGAATTAGTTTTTAAGAGGAAGCAATTTTAGAAATTTATAAGAATAATTTTTCATGAGTTTTAATTTAATTAATAATAAATTTTAAATTTTTTGTTGAATTGAATTTTAGCGGAATTTTGGAATGTTTTAGTGTATCTTTTGAATTTAATATAGAAATTTGTGAAAGGAAAGCCACGTGCGTTTTTTGTATTCGAGACCTGCTTTATTGTTTTTTCCGCTACACTCCCTTCTGGAATCCATCAATTGGCCATTACGCTAAACTGTAATATTGTGGTGGTTCCTCAACGAACAAGGGGGTCGAGCCAAATCTCACGACATCTCACCAAGGGGGGAGGGGGGGTCGAAAAATCGCCAAAATCACCTCACGTAATTTATGGATGCCCCTTACCAGACTTGCGTGTTTCGGAGGGGTACGTTTTTCACCGTACGTCCCCACGTACGGGAGACCGGTTGCAGACGATTTAACGTGGAAATTGTGGATTCCGGCGGACTTGACGCTTCCTCTTGTCGAATCGGCCCACATGGCGATGTGGCAAAGACACTGGCCAGATTAAGGGTCAAGTATTTTTGGCCGGGAATGGCTCGGCAGGTTAGAAGCTTCGTGTCACAGTGTGACGCTTGCAAAGCCATCAAGTCTCCCAATTCGATATTGCGACCACCAATGGGGCAGCCCATGGAGGTTACCAATCCGTTTCAATTCTTATCCGTAGAGTTCCTGGGTCCGTATCCCCAGACCAAGAAAGGACACACCGCGGTATTCGTAGTCTTGGATGGATTCAGCAAATTCGTGTTTCTTCATCCAGTAAGGGCGGAAACCTCGGCGGCTGCCGTACATTTTCTAGAGAAAACCGTATTCCACACTTTTGGTGTGCCGGAAACAGTTTTCTCGGACAATGGTCGGCAGTTCACCTCCCGGGAGTTTGCTAAATTGCTGGATGATTATGGCGTGAAACATGCTCGCACGGGCATATATTCTCCGCATCCAAATGCCTCAGAGAAGGTAAATAGATCCGTTCTCGCCGCTATTAGGGCATATCTGAATGAGGACCAAAGAGAGTGGGATAAACATCTTACCTCTATTGAATGTGCTCTCCGGGGTACTCTTCATGAGGCAATCGGTATGTCCCCTTATCAAGCCCTGTTCGGGCGGCATATGATTCTTCATGGATCGGCTTATCCGGTCCTGAAAAAGTTGAACGTCTTTCGAGACGGGGACATATCGCATTTGCCAGTCTCAGATCGCCTACAATTGCTCCGAGAGCGGATCGAACTTAGCCTCGCTGCAGCGCATGCAAGACACGAAAAACGCTACAACTTGCGGACAAAAATACGCGACAACATAAAAATCGGCCAACTAATATTACTCAAAGAAGAGAATCTACCACCTTCTCAGTGGCTACTAGGGCGCATAACCGAAGTCCACCCTGGCGCCGATCAATTAGTTCGAGTGGTCACAGTAAAAACAAAAAACTCGATCTTAAAGCGCCCAATTTCAAAAATATGTCTCTTACTCATCAATACCGAATTATAATTCACATTCCAGCTCACGATACTAACATCATGCCCCGGAGACATAATGAGCCACTTCCGTCCAAGGACACAAACCACTTAAAACCAAAGGAACCACCTTATACTACGAGCTTCAAACACAACCAAAATAACCGTTAAATTGGCTAAAGTAATTTCCGCCGTCATCCTTAGCAAGTTTTACAGGCAATAGGACACGTTTTTTTCTCATCGCGTTAACATGGATTATCCACCGAAAAAAAGGACCGCCGTTCATCTTTTAAAAACTAAAGTGACCTCACCGCAACGACCCCGAATAAAAAGGCCGTTTGAAGCCACTCCAGCTGGTCCAGAAATCAGGAAACGGACACAACCACAAAGACCACCCACAAGCCAGCGACGCCCTGATCAGCAAAAGGCAGATCCACTTTTCCACAAATCACCTCAACCCTCGAAGCGGACCCTCACTTTAGAAGCTTATCGGGCCTTGAGAAAGGTGCAGCCACCAGCCGATATCATCACCACACCTGAAATCTGGGCCCAGCTTAATCATCTTTCACTTCCATGGGCTCAGATCCGACGTGCAAAAAAGGGCTACCGCACTAAAATCGAAGGAGGCACGCTGAGATTCACAAAAAAACGGGGGGATAAAATCAAGGTAACCCTCAATCAAGGTACGAATGTCGACCATAAGACGACACCGAAAAAATACACAATCAAACGAAAAATAAAAAATAAATAAATGAATTCAAATTAATTAAAGGTTTTATTAAAAGAAAGAGATAGAAGGGGAATTTATTATGTTGACACCTCAGCAGTGTCAAGGCGGGGGAGAATGTTCCGTCCTCAGACGAAATTAAAAATCTGAAAATCATAAAATCCATGCATTAAAACACCCAATTAGTGTCCACTACAATTTATTAAAAAACAACAACAATTTCACAAAAAAGTAAATACACTTTAACAAATATGGTCAAAAAGCCGTCGGCAATCCACAGAAACCAGTCGAAAAAATATACATCATAAAAAAAACACGGATTTAGTTTTAATCGACTATTTATTAATTTACACTAAATACGAACCTAAAACAAACATTCAACTCAGGCCCGTATCCAGAAATTCGTTTCGGGGGGGCTCAAAGACGAAAAATATTTATAAGCTTGGAAAAAAATTACTACAACAAAAAATTTTTTATTAATTGTTAAAATGCTTTAATTGTTATTCATTTGATGTTATTTTAAAATAAATTATTATAATTATATATTAACATTCTAAAAGTTTTTGAAACAGTTTTTGTTTATGATCATGATTACTTATTTATTGTATATTGTATATACTCACTATTAACATTTTCTGCATCGTCTGAATTATCTGATTTCGGCTTCTTGAAACACGATGTAATCGTTGTTTGACCTTGGCGACGTTTCATATTTGGTGAAATAAGTTGTCTTTTTAAAATCTCGAAGGTTTATGATAGAAAAAGTTGCTTGGATTGTACACAAACCCAAAACACTCACGTGCAGTGATTCATTTGTTTTTGTTCGATGAGTCCAACATAAGAAGCTAAAAATCCCTAGATCTCGATCAGAATCGATTTGTACAATTGAACTATATTGTTCAATGCTGCCACATGTGAGATGTAAAAAGTCGTGTTACTGAACATGGCAGGCAGGCTTTTCATAATTTAAAAATATAAGGATACGTTCGATTGACACCAAACGTGCTTTCCGCCGACTAAAAAATCAAACTTCAAAGAATAGAAAATTCTATACTGAAGACTTTTCTGTGAAGAATATCGAATGGAAAAAATTCTCAAATTTCGGGATTTCTGGGGGGGGGGGGGGGCCGGGCCCCTCCCCTGGATACGTGCCTGATTCAACTATTAAACAACACAAAAATAAAACTTAATCACTAAACTTCGTAGCCGACAACGACGTAGTTAAAAACCCTGTAGAATTCTGTAATCCTGTCAAAAAGAAAGATACTAAATTCTAAATATTCAAATTCACAAAAAATACTTCTCTTCATCAGAACAACCATAAAAAAGGGCGCCTCCTCAAAGATATGAGAAATCCGGAGAAACATCAAAATGCCGTCGGCAATTGTACATCTGAAAATAGAAAAACAATCAGAAAAATATAAACAAAATCCCCAAAAATGTTCTTACCTGCCAACACTGAAGATAAAACTCCGCCTCCCAAGAAGTCCCACCAATATTAGTTATTCCTAAAAAACAGAAAATAAACTTAGTACATAAAACAGAAATAAGATAGGAATACTTACCATCAACAAACAAAATTTGACGTCTATGCACAGGAAAGAAACAGCTGATCACAACCGATCGTAGATGAAACACCGAACAAGGAATTATGTACTTGACTCGAAGTGAAGCCCCCACCGAAAGTTACCCAAGGCCTTTTGTCAGGTTCGAAATAAATACCGGCACTTAAGGCTCAAACAGAACCAATCCGTTCCGTCCGTTTTTAAAGTTGGACGTTTGACATTTTCATAAGCTTGCCATGATACGAACGGAGCGGTAGTCACAACCAAGCGGACGAAACGAACGGACCGAAAGAAGTTGGTCAACTTTTAACTTTTTAGGCAATGTTGCTGACATTCAGTTTGAGATCATCATGGATACAGAAGGCTTTATTGAAAATGTTAAATGTCACAAGGAATGACAAAAACAATAATTCCTAGCACAAAAGTTACAAAAAAGATAATATTTGGGAAGTCATAAGAAACTTTCAACTACTTTCACATGAAAAATTGTAAAATATTTTATTTGCCAACTGATCAGCTGATTTAAAACGGCCGGACGGAACGGATTGGTTGTGTCCAGCCGTCCGACAAACAACGAACGGAACGGGTTGGTTCTGTTTGAGCCTTTAGACGGATTCAAGTCAGATTGCTCTCAATTTTCCTAGTGACTTGAACTAGAAGAAAAAATGGTTCTGAAATTTTGGAGGCAATTTCACCCTAAAAATTGCAGCTACCAGCTTCAGGCAACGCAGCAAACGCAGCAGCGCAGTAACCTCGCAGCATCATCCTAAGGAATTTCCAAGCAGAAATCCATACATCGCACAATCAGCAGATTTTCTGGCAAAATCGGGCTAGTTATGAACAAACTCCAACAAACCTCATCAACCCGACGTATAGAGGGCATATCCAGCAACGCAGCAACAGTGAGCAGCGCAGCAACGCAGCAGCCTCGCAGCCTCAGTATAGAACTAACCAAGGAGACATACAACCCATCGTACTATCGGCCGATTTTTCCGACAAACTCATAGTTACCAACGAATTCCATAAAGCAACGACAACCCGACGCACAGAGGGCGTATTTCTACCCAGAAGCAGTTCTTAACTCGTAACTCGGCAATCTTAATGAAACTTAAGTTACTGGACGGCGAATCCACGTATGAAAGATTTCAACTACCCAGAATCAAATCTCAACCCGTAACGCGGACCTTAAGGACACTTAACCAATGCTACGCATGAAACCCAGCGACCTTAAGGAAACTTAACTCACAGGACGGCTAATCCACGTACGGAAGGTGCCAGCTACCCATATGCAATTCTAAGCTAGTAACTCGGTAAACTTACGCAAACTCAAGTCGCAGGAAACAATTAATACTCGGGCCATCTTTCTGGCAATATTGACAAAAAGCAAAAAATTAAAGCTGTTTACATTGAACTAATAAATTAAAAGCACATATTGAACTTCCTAAAAAATAATAATCAGTAACTACAAGTAGAGTAAAATTTTAAAGTATATCTGATTTGAATTAATTTAGTTTTTAGTCGAAAGTAATTTTTACATTTTAATTAAAGATCGAATTTATTGAGAAAATTGTAATTGCACGTTTAGTGTTGTACTACTACACTAACAAATCTGAATAACTATAAATAAAACTATTTTATTCAAACTTACAAATCTTTTATTTATTAATATAATAGCCCATATTTTCGTGTCTACATTAATAACAGTAAGGTTATCGCGTAATCCGTCGCGTTTTGGAATAATACCGAAAGGTCTTTACCACGGTAGAGATTGAACGACAATGACAAAAATGTCTGACTAACAAACGTTTATTATTTTATCCGGGGATTCCCCCATTTATTTCGCTCGCATCTTTTTTTCCTCCTGAAGTCAGCTACAACTAAAGATTATCTAAATGTGGCATTGGTTGTCAAAAGGTGGTCGTCACAGCACTCCCCTTCCAGAGGGATTACTAATCCCTAAATCGCACAGGTTGCTTAATCTTACGGGTTCTTGTTTTTTTCTTCCTGTGGCTGTGTAGTTGTCATTGGTCGGGTTTTTATTGTTGTTGGTTGATGTGAGGTTTCCCTTTGTATTTCCGGTGTAGAAGTTTCTTGTGGTGTTTCTGTGATTACATAAGCCGGTTTCAATCTGTCGATCGAGATAGTAGTCTCTCAAAGTAGTAGTCGATCTGTCGATCGAGATAGTAGTCTCTCAAGTCTTACAAAGTACCCTGAACGTTTTCTCCCCTCTTTGTGTCACCAAGTATGGACCTTCGTAAGGGGGTGTCAATGGTGATTTGACCTTGTCGTCCCGAACAAAAACATGTGAGGTTGAATGCAGGTCTCTTGACACGAAGACTTTCTCGTTGGCATGGTTTGATGTTGGCGCTGGTTTTACTTCTTCGAAGTGTTTTCTGAGTCGAGAAACGAATTCGCTTTCGTTGACGGCATGTTCTGTAGTTTTCGTGAAAAATTCTCCCGGTAGTCGCAATGCTTGTCCGTAGACCATTTCAGCAATTGATGTCTTCAATTCTTCTTTATATGTTGCTCTGAGGCCCAAAAGAATAGTTGGCAATTTCGCTGTCCAATCTCTAGTCAGCAGTCCTCTCAAAACTGCTTTTAACGTACGATGAAAACGTTCCACGAGACCATTCGCCTGCGGGTGATACGCAGTTGTCCGAATGTGATTTGCACCCAGTAGCCGTGCGAGTTCCGCGAACAGTGAGCTCTCAAATTGCCTCCCTTCGTCTGTGGTAACTCGTTCCGGTATGCCGAATCTGCAAATCCATCCTGAGTAGAATGTGGAGGCGACTGTTTCTGCCGTGATATCTTGCATCGGAAAAGCTTCAACCCATCTTGTATACCTGTCTACGATAGTCAAGCAATACACGTAGCCATCCGAAGGTTGGAGTGGACCCACAATGTCAATATGAACGTGTTCAAACCTATTATTTGGAACCTTAAACGGTGCTATCTTGCTCTTCGTGTGTCTTTGAATTTTTCCTCGCTGACATATTAGACATGATTTTACCATTTGGTTTACATCTGCGTTAAGGCCGGGCCAAACATAACGTGCGGCTATGAGCTTCCTAGATGCTCGCGTTCCTGGATGTGACAGCCTATGGAGAGAATCGAAAACCGTTTTCCTGAAACTCTTCGGGACAAATGGTCGAATTGTATTTTCCTTAACATCACAGTAAAGCTTAAAATTGCTATTCGGGATTGTGCAGATCTTAATTTTTAGCGATGTTTTTCCTTTCTCTGTGATCTCCTTCAGCTCTTCGTCGGTCTCTTGAGCCTTCGCCATCATGTCGAAATCGATTGGAGTCGGAGTGGTTATGGTTTCCAATCTTGACAAACAGTCGGCAACGACGTTATCTTTTCCGCTAACGTGGACAATTTCGGTCGTAAATTGGCTAATATAATCTAGCTGCCGTGTCTGACGGGGCGATAATTTTTCCCATTTCTGTTGGAATGCAAACGTTAAAGGTTTATGGTCGGTGAGAACAACAAAGTTATTTCCTTCCAAAAAATAGCGAAAGTACTTGATCCCTTCGTAAATAGCTAAAAGTTCACGGTCATATGTGCTGTAGCGTTTTTGTGCCTGGGATAATTTACTGAAAAAAAAACCTAATGGTTGCCAATCCACGTCGACCTTTTGTTGAAGAGCTATGGGAGCTCTGTCAGAAGCGTCCGTCATTATTGAAATTTTTGCACCTTGAATCGGTAGCGCCAGTAGCGTTGCATTTGGGAGGCTTTATTTCATCTGTTCGAATGACCACTCTGCTTCGTTGTTCCAGACGATTCTGGTTTTGTCATTTTTCTTGCTGCGGCCTAGGAATTCTTGCAGTGCCAGTTGATTTTCGGCTGCCTTAGGGATAAAGCGACCATAAAAATTGTGCATTCCCAGGAATGCTTTTAGCTCTCGTATTTCTTTAGGTTTCGGGAAATTTTTTATCACCTCCACTTTTTCTGGTAGTGGTCGTATTCCTTCACTGTTCACCAAATGTCCTAAAAATTTTACTTCGTTTCGACCGAAAATACATTTTTCTACGTTGATTTTAAGACCATATTCTTGTTGTTTTTTAAAGACCATTTCCAGGTGACGAACGTGTTGCTGAGGTGTTTCCGACGCAATCAGTATATCGTCCAAATATGCGAAACAAAACGGCAAATCGCGGAGGACCTCGTCAATTACGCGTTGAAAGGACTGCGCTGCATTTTTCAGTCCGAAGGTCATATGAGTGTATTCGTATAATCCGAATGGAGTTATTACGGCAGTTTTCGGAATATCTTCCCCTCGGATTGGAACTTGCTAATATGCCCGCTGCAGGTCTATAGTAGAAAAAATGTTTTTTCCGGTATGTGTCGGATGGGATATTTGTCGGGTTTCGTAACGGAGTTGAGACGCCTATAATCGCCGCAGAGGCGCCAAGTACCGTTGGCCTTCCTCACTAGATGTATCGGGCTGGACCATGGGCTTTTAGATGGGCGGCATATTCCTACTGATAGGGCTCTGTCGATTTCTTCTTTAGCTGCTTTCCACTTTTCCGGGGTGAGTCGTCGTGCCCTGGCTGACAAAGGTTGCCCCACTGTTTCTATATGGTGTTCCGTACCATGTACCACATCGATGCGTTGCTGGCTGAAATCTCTTGGGTTAGCCCGTTGTACTTGCGCAGCAATTCGTAGAATTGGGAATCCGCTCCGATAGTTTTAATCGTGAAACTTTTTTTTACGATTTTTCCGGTTGTGCGTAAGTTCGTCTCTTGGTCTATTAACGCTTTTCCTTTGATATTTACCAGTAGCCCATAATGGTGTAAAAAATCTGCGCCCAGTATCGGTTTTGTGACATCTGCCACCACAAAAATCCATGGGAATTGTCTTCTTAGTCCTAGGTTTAGGTTAATCGTTTTTTGACCAAAGACTCTCATTGGAGTGTTATTAGCTGCAAATAATGTAAAGATTGTAGTAGAGGAGTTCTGGTATCTCAAATTACCTGGTGGGAGCACTGAGACATCGGCTCCCGTGTCGACGAGGAATTCTGTGTTGGTTGTTCTATCTCGTATACAAAGGCGACAGGATCTACGAGCGCCGTCCCTAGTCGCTGAAAACGACGCACTTTCTAGTTTAAATCAGGTTGTTTATTGTAATTGCAGGGTTGCCTGCAGGAACGGGCTTTATCACCAAATTTTCTGTGGAACCAACAGTACGGTCGACATTCTTTGCTGCGTTGTCTTGATCGCTCTCGGTTTGGGGATCCGTGGTATTTATTCCGTCGTGTTTCTAGCTGGTAAATTCTGGCTGTGAGTGTTTCGATCTGTTGTCGTAATTGTTGCGTTGTATTACTTTCCAGGTCGACTGCATTGATATTGTTGCCTTGCGACACTTCCCACACTTTATCAGTCGTTTCGGCAATATTAGTTAATTCCCCTGTGATGGTGGACAGGATTATTTGGACCTGTTCTGGCAGTCTCTGCAGCCATAGAGATTTAAGGATGTCATCTGTAAGTTTACCCGCGGCTAAGTCTCTCATCTCTCTTAATAGTTGCGTTGGCTTTTTGTCCCCTAACGGTGCTTCTCTCAATAACTTCTTTAATCTCGTCTGTTCCGAAACAGCAAATTGTGATGTTAGGCGTCGTTTCAGGGACTCATATTTTGCTTCCCGTGGTGGATTAATGATTATGTCGCTTACCTGCGCTAGAATTGCACTTTCCACAGCAGCAACCACTGTGTGGTATTTAGTTTCATCGTCGGTAATTCCGGCTCTCACAAATTGTGACTCGATCTGGGAGAACCACAACGCCGGATTTGGTTTCCAGAACGGAGGTAGTTTCACTGCAACTCGAGAAACCCCTGCTCTCCCTTGCGGGGGAGTTTCTTGTTTTGAGTTCTCCTCGTCGGACATTGAATAAAAATACGTTGCACTAAATTAAATGAAGCGTACCGAACGTCAATTACTGTTACGCGTACTAATTTTTTGTATTCTATCGTCGCGGGTCACCACTTTAGTGTTGCACTACTACACTAACAAATATGAATAACTATAAATAAAACTATTTTATCCAAACTTACAAATCTTTTATTTATTAATATAATAGCCCGTATTTTCGTGTCTACATTAATAACAGTAAGGTTATCGCGGAATCCGTCGCGTTTTGGAATAATACCGAAAGGTCTTTACCACGGTAGAGATTGAACGAAAATGACAAAAATGTCTGACCAACAAACGTTTATTATTTTATCCGGGGATTCCCCCATTTATTTCGCTCGCATCTTTTTTTCCTCCTGAAGTCAGCTACAACTAAAGATTCTCTAAATGTGACATTGGTTGTCAAAAGGTGGTCGCCACACACGAATTGAAGAAAATAAAATAAGGTTATTTGGACAAGGTGATTTTTTTTCAAGGGGTGAACTGAGTTATCACGGCACACGAGCGATTGAATTTCACCCGCGGCAAGAAGTATTTCGGAGAACCTTTCTGGTCAGCAAACGGGCAGACCATTTTAATGCCAAATTGGCAGATAAATTCGTGAAATCACGTATAAGGAAACGACTTGGCAATAGTCTGTATGAATTGGAGGACTTGCGTGGTAAGCTTCTGGGCACGTATCATGCCAAAGACCTGCGCCTTTAGCATCACGTCGAAGCAAGCAGGTCCCTGAGTAGCCCTAAGAAGGCATCTCGCCGGCTTCACCGGTTAATAATAGCGTGCCTTTGGTCCGCTTAGGTAGCTTCCCTGGCGGATGGTACACCTCTTTGTCTTTCTTGGTCGTCTGGGGCCAAGTTTCATGTTTATAGTAGCCGGGGCTGCCAGACCAGTTCCCTGCGGAGGTAGGGTCCCTCAGGCTATTTCAAGTGCCTCGAACAGGGTGGCGAATCTCTAACGGCGGAATATCTCCTTGCGATCCACCAGGGGAAGTCGAAGGCAATGTGGTATTGCTGGAGATTTAATCTGATGAGTCGGAAGGCGATGTTCGAGTGGTAGGGTTGAGTTTTATGGGGACTGGGAAGTGGACAATATGGTATTGTTTTTCGTCCAGATCTTTGTTCCTCAACACTGCCCTCGATTCACCAACAACGGCCGAGGGGACCAGGTGGACCGCTGCAAAATTTTTGGAAAATTGTTGCTAAAATTTTGTCTTGTTTCTCCACTCGCCTTTCCTCCTTAGCAGATATTGTCAGATATTGAGCCCGGCTAGCTCAGCATAGAGAGCATGGGATTCCTCAACTCAGGGTCAAGGGTATATATTTTAATTACGAAGAAGAAAACAGCTTTGGTATTCCTTCACAGAGTTCTCAGCCATCTTCGCAAACTGAGTTGTGTTGTCACTAAATCGAAGCGTGTGTGGGGCAGCTGGCAAACTGATTTGACAATTGGGGTTTCAGTTGGGATAAATCAAAATCTTTTAATTTTATGGGGGCGGGCCAAGAGTTTGGGCAACTAGTCGCGCTGTGTGTATTTCAGTTTGGCAAACTACTTGAATGTATTAAACCTGAATTCGAAGAATATATTTTTTTAAAAGTTTATATTTTCATTGCTTTGCGTTATTTTTAATTTAAATTAAGAAAGTTCACATAGTTTATATTTTTAAAACATATAAATATTTATATTGATAATTAATAAATTTTTAATCAATATTTAATCGCGGGTTTTCTACAATTTCATTTCACTTTCAAATTGCCTGTAAAATATCAAATTGACAGTAGAAGTGTCAGTTCTGTTGAAGCGTTTGTGGCAAAACATCAACTCTTTACACAACTCAGTTTGGGCAACTAGTTGGCCTGTGGATGGGCCACATTAGATGTTGAAATCAAATTTCTTCGAGTTACTGCAAGGCAGTAGTGAAGAAGACTTCTTCAGATGTTCTATATTTATTCTTTATTTGGACTCTCTTTTCGCTTATGCAACTTCATCCGGAAGCTATGAAAATATTGGATAAACCAGCATTTATCGTCATTGCAGAAAAGATAAATAGACTTTACGCGTATATTTTACCAAATTCTATGACCGAGGCTATTACGTGGTACAAAATGTGGAAATGTGGTCTACCTAAAGGGTGAAGACACAAAGAAAGAAGGTATCTGTTTTCAGAATTCCTGCAGGCGGATACCTGCATTGATCAGCAACGATCTGTAGTTTTACCCTCGTGAGGGTGGAAATAATTTTTTTACAAATTTTTTATTTAAAGTCGATTTTTAAAATTGTAGGAGTAGTTTTAAAGCTAAGTATGCTGTTCCTAAGTACGGCGGTCAAGTAAAATATCCCCATATAAACTTTATGTAAAAAAACGCTTAAATAATCGGTCAAGAAATGGTCTAGGAATTTTTGCTCAAGAAATGTCTGTACCTAGTATGCTGTTTGCTCAAGAAAAGTGCTAGTACTATTCTGACACGTAGATGGAGCCTTTTCCTAATGCGGTCAAGAAAAAATTGGGAAGACATTTCATTTGTAACGGAAAATAGATTTGGCCGCCGGAAGTGTTTTCATTATTTTTTTTATAGTTTTTATAGAGCTTAATATAATTAAAGGACAATTTAGGTGATTATTCATTATTTTAGTGGTGTTTTAAAATACGTTTCTGAGAAAATTCCTTTTTTTTATTGTGCGGAAGGACTCTAAAAAACATTTCCCGCAGCCAGCTATTATTTTCCTACACATAAATGTCAAATGTCAATTTTAGTCAAAAAAAAGTCTTCGCATTCGCTTGTCAAAATTTTCTGTACCGGGGTAGAGAAATAATTAGAGCACTTTTCTTGACCACCGTACTTAAGAACAGCATACTTAGCTTAACCCCTTAAGGGTTGAAAATAATATTATTTTTGGCTGACAATACCCATTCAATCCAATTTGAAGTATAAACTTGGAAAAATAACTTTTTACAATTTTTTTTATTTTCAGTCGATTCAGGGGTGGTTTTAACCCTTTAGGATTATCCCTTATCATTTGGTTTGATTTAGTATAAATCAACCACCTTCGTAAATAAATATTGAAAAAACCCCACTTGAAAAGGGTTTTTTTTTGCATTTTTAAGGGTGACGTCCACATTTTAGGTCTGCGGAACCCTAATTTTTGTAGGCAGTGATCAAAAAAACATATAGAGAACCATTTTCATAACGGTGTTATGTTTCGACACCAAAACGCACGTTTTGAATGGACTATTTGTGTAGTCTCTTTAGACATTTAGTTTAAAAGCCAGGGGGTGCAAGTGCACCCCCTTGCACCCCCCTCCCGGCGCCCATGACGGCGGCCCTATATCCCCCTGCTAGAAATAGCGTAGAACCACTGTACAATCTCAAATTAGAAAATACTATGTTGAATGAGAAATTTTTTTTTGGAAACATGACAGTAATTTTGGGATTGGAAAAATAGGCCGGGGAAAAAAGAAAAAAAAGGCAGCGAGGAAAAGTTTTTTGATGAAAAAAATTCCGAGACGAAAAACAAATATTTTTTTTGGATTTTGGAAAAAAAGAGAGAAACCTTTGTTTTTGGAGAAGAAAGACGGTTGTTGATGGCAGAGCTGGACGAGTCTTTTCTAAACAACAAAGAAAATATAGTGGAAAATCGTTCTTGGACAAAGGGGGATCTTCTTGGTCGAGCTGAATTGGAAGACCGTGGTAAAATTCTTTACTAGAAGTACCGAGATCCCGCATAATCAGGTTGAGAAACCAGGGAATGGCAGGCTTGGATTATGGTGCTTAACGGAGACACTAGTCAAGAGGCTTTGTGGTGCTGAATGCATTCATTGCAGGATATTCACTAGCAGTATTCATCATTTGGTTCAGGAATTAGTAAGGAGTCCAATTTGTGACAAGGCTCGCGTTTGGACGACGTTAAGAAGAAGAAGTATTAGTCGTGTTTCTATGGTAGTAGCTAGGAAACCATTGCGGTTTTTGGTGCTTGGAGGAGTAAGAGTAGAAGGATACTGGTTAGTATATACCAAAAATTTGGTTCGGATAATATCCAGAACCCCCGCCTTTATCCTGATTTCCACGAATTTCTCACCGGGAAGGACGTCGGCCATGTAGGAGGTGTATGTGGGAGGTATTGTCACCAAAAGAAGTCGTTCTTCCGTCAAATTGGAACCTTAACCGAAATAATTGAAATTTGGAGTCGATTTTACCATTTGGTTTACATCTGCGTTAAGGCCGGGCCAAACATAACGTGCGGCTATGAGCTTCCTAGATGCTCGCGTTCCTGGATGTGACAGCCTATGGAGAGAATCGAAAACCGTTTTCCTGAAACTCTTCGGGACAAATGGTCGAATTGTATTTTCCTTAACATCACAGTAAAGCTTAAAATTGCTATTCGGGATTGTGCAGATCTTAATTTTTAGCGATGTTTTTCCTTTCTCTGTGATCTCCTTCAGCTATTCGTCGGTCTCTTGAGCCTTCGCCATCATGTCGAAATCGATTGGAGTCGGAGTGGTTATGGTTTCCAATCTTGACAAACAGTCGGCAACGACGTTATCTTTTCCGCTAACGTGGACAATTTCGGTCGTAAATTGGCTAATATAATCTAGCTGCCGTGTCTGACGGGGCGATAATTTTTCCCATTTCTGTTGGAATGCAAACGTTAAAGGTTTATGGTCGGTGAGAACAACAAAGTTATTTCCTTCCAAAAAATACCGAAAGTACTTGATCCCTTCGTAAATAGCTAAAAGTTCACGGTCATATGTGCTGTAGCGTTTTTGTGCCTGGGATAATTTACTGAAAGAAAAAACCTAATGGTTGCCAATCCACGTCGACCTTTTGTTGAAGAGCTATGGGAGTTCTGTCAGAAGCGTCCGTCATTGTTGAAATTTTTGCACCTTGAATCGGTAGCGCCAGTAGCGTTGCATTTGGGAGGCTTTATTTCATCTGTTCGAATGACCACTCTGCTTCGTTGTTCCAGACGATTCTGGTTTTGTCATTTTTCTTGCTGCGGCCTAGGAATTCTTGCAGTGCCAGTTGATTTTCGGCTGCCTTAGGGATAAAGCGACCATAAAAATTGTGCATTCCCAGGAATGCTTTTAGCTCTCGTATTTCTTTAGGTTTCGGGAAATTTTTTATCACCTCCACTTTTTCTGGTAGTGGTCGTATTCCTTCACTGTTCACCAAATGTCCTAAAAATTTTACTTCGTTTCGACCGAAAATACATTTTTCTACGTTGATTTTAAGACCATATTCTTGTTGTTTTTTAAAGACCATTTCCAGGTGACGAACGTGTTGCTGAGGTGTTTCCGACGCAATCAGTATATCGTCCAAATATGCGAAACAAAACGGCAAATCGCGGAGGACCTCGTCAATTACGCGTTGAAAGGACTGCGCTGCATTTTTCAGTCCGAAGGTCATATGAGTGTATTCGTATAATCCGAATGGAGTTATTACGGCAGTTTTCGGAATATCTTCCCCTCGGATTGGAACTTGGTAATATGCCCGCTGCAGGTCTATAGTAGAAAAAATGTTTTTTCCGGTATGTGTCGGATGGGATATTTGTCGGGTTTCGTAACGGAGTTGAGACGCCTATAATCGCCGCAGAGGCGCCAAGTACCGTTGGCCTTCCTCACTAGATGTATCGGGCTGGACCATGGGCTTTTAGATGGGCGGCATATTCCTACTGATAGGGCTCTGTCGATTTCTTCTTTAGCTGCTTTCCACTTTTCCGGGGTGAGTCGTCGTGCCCTGGCTGACAAAGGTTGCCCCACTGTTTCTATATGGTGTTCCGTACCATGTCTGATCGATGCGTTGCTGGCTGAAATCTCTTGGGTTAGCCCGTTGTACTTGCGCAGCAATTCGTAGAATTGGGAATCCGCTCCGATAGTTTTAATCGTGAAACTTTTTTTTACGATTTTTCCGGTTGTGCGTAAGTTCGTCTCTTGGTCTATTAACGCTTTTCCTTTGATATTTACCAGTAGCCCATAATGGTGTAAAAAATCTGCGCCCAGTATCGGTTTTGTGACATCTGCCACCACAAAAATCCATGGGAATTGTCTTCTTAGTCCTAGGTTTAGGTTAATCGTTTTTTGACCAAAGACTCTCATTGGAGTGTTATTAGCTGCAAATAATGTAAAGATTGTAGTAGAGGAGTTCTGGTATCTCAAATTACCTGGTGGGAGCACTGAGACATCGGCTCCCGTGTCGACGAGGAATTCTGTGTTGGTTGTTCTATCTCGTATACAAAGGCGACAGGATCTACGAGCGCCGTCCCTAGTCGCTGAAAACGACGCACTTTCTAGTTTAAATCAGGTTGTTTATTGTAATTGCAGGGTTGCCTGCAGGAACGGGCTTTATCACCAAATTTTCTGTGGAACCAACAGTACGGTCGACATTCTTTGTGCGTTGTCTTGATCGCTCTCGGTTTGGGGATCCGTGGTATTTATTCCGTCGTGTTTCTAGCTGGTAAATTCTGGCTGTGAGTGTTTCGATCTGTTGTCGTAATTGTTGCGTTGTATTACTTTCCAGGTCGACTGCATTGATATTGTTGCCTTGCGACACTTCCCACACTTTATCAGTCGTTTCGGCAATATTAGTTAATTCCCCTGTGATGGTGGACAGGATTATTTGGACCTGTTCTGGCAGTCTCTGCAGCCATAGAGATTTAAGGATGTCATCTGTAAGTTTACCCGCGGCTAAGTCTCTCATCTCTCTTAATAGTTGCGTTGGCTTTTTGTCCCCTAACGGTGCTTCTCTCAATAACTTCTTTAATCTCGTCTGTTCCGAAACAGCAAATTGTGATGTTAGGCGTCGTTTCAGGGACTCATATTTTGCTTCCCGTGGTGGATTAATGATTATGTCGCTTACCTGCGCTAGAATTGCACTTTCCACAGCAGCAACCACTGTGTGGTATTTAGTTTCATCGTCGGTAATTCCGGCTCTCACAAATTGTGACTCGATCTGGGAGAACCACAACGCCGGATTTGGTTTCCAGAACGGAGGTAGTTTCACTGCAACTCGAGAAACCCCTGCTCTCCCTTGCGGGGGAGTTTCTTGTTTTGAGTTCTCCTCGTCGGACATTGAATAAAAATACGTTGCACTAAATTAAATGAAGCGTACCGAACGTCAATTACTGTTACGCGTACTAATTTTTGTATTCTATCGTCGCGGGTCACCACTTTAGTGTTGTACTACTACACTAACAAATATGAATAACTATAAATAAAACTATTTTATCCAAACTTACAAATCTTTTATTTATTAATATAATAGCCCGTATTTTCGTGTCTACATTAATAACAGTAAGGTTATCGCGGAATCCGTCGCGTTTTGGAATAATACCGAAAGGTCTTTACCACGGTAGAGATTGAACGAAAATGACAAAAATGTCTGACCAACAAACGTTTATTATTTTATCCGGGGATTCCCCCATTTATTTCGCTCGCATCTTTTTTTCCTCCTGAAGTCAGCTACAACTAAAGATTCTCTAAATGTGACATTGGTTGTCAAAAGGTGGTCGCCACACACGAATTGAAGAAAATAAAATAAGGTTATTTGGACAAGGTGATTTTTTTTCAAGGGGTGAACTGAGTTATCACGGCACACGAGCGATTGAATTTCACCCGCGGCAAGAAGTATTTCGGAGAACCTTTCTGGTCAGCAAACGGGCAGACCATTTTAATGCCAAATTGGCAGATAAATTCGTGAAATCACGTATAAGGAAACGACTTGGCAATAGTCTGTATGAATTGGAGGACTTGCGTGGTAAGCTTCTGGGCACGTATCATGCCAAAGACCTGCGCCTTTAGCATCACGTCGAAGCAAGCAGGTCCCTGAGTAGCCCTAAGAAGGCATCTCGCCGGCTTCACCGGTTAATAATAGCGTGCCTTTGGTCCGCTTAGGTAGCTTCCCTGGCGGATGGTACACCTCTTTGTCTTTCTTGGTCGTCTGGGGCCAAGTTTCATGTTTATAGTAGCCGGGGCTGCCAGACCAGTTCCCTGCGGAGGTAGGGTCCCTCAGGCTATTTCAAGTGCCTCGAACAGGGTGGCGAATCTCTAACGGCGGAATATCTCCTTGCGATCCACCAGGGGAAGTCGAAGGCAATGTGGTATTGCTGGAGATTTAATCTGATGAGTCGGAAGGCGATGTTCGAGTGGTAGGGTTGAGTTTTATGGGGACTGGGAAGTGGACAATATGGTATTGTTTTTCGTCCAGATCTTTGTTCCTCAACACTGCCCTCGATTCACCAACAACGGCCGAGGGGACCAGGTGGACCGCTGCAAAATTTTTGGAAAATTGTTGCTAAAATTTTGTCTTGTTTCTCCACTCGCCTTTCCTCCTTAGCAGATATTGTCAGATATTGAGCCCGGCTAGCTCAGCATAGAGAGCATGGGATTCCTCAACTCAGGGTCAAGGGTATATATTTTAATTACGAAGAAGAAAACAGCTTTGGTATTCCTTCACAGAGTTCTCAGCCATCTTCGCAAACTGAGTTGTGTTGTCACTAAATCGAAGCGTGTGTGGGGCAGCTGGCAAACTGATTTGACAATTGGGGTTTCAGTTGGGATAAATCAAAATCTTTTAATTTTATGGGGGCGGGCCAAGAGTTTGGGCAACTAGTCGCGCTGTGTGTATTTCAGTTTGGCAAACTACTTGAATGTATTAAACCTGAATTCGAAGAATATATTTTTTTAAAAGTTTATATTTTCATTGCTTTGCGTTATTTTTAATTTAAATTAAGAAAGTTCACATAGTTTATATTTTTAAAACATATAAATATTTATATTGATAATTAATAAATTTTTAATCAATATTTAATCGCGGGTTTTCTACAATTTCATTTCACTTTCAAATTGCCTGTAAAATATCAAATTGACAGTAGAAGTGTCAGTTCTGTTGAAGCGTTTGTGGCAAAACATCAACTCTTTACACAACTCAGTTTGGGCAACTAGTTGGCCTGTGGATGGGCCACATTAGATGTTGAAATCAAATTTCTTCGAGTTACTGCAAGGCAGTAGTGAAGAAGACTTCTTCAGATGTTCTATATTTATTCTTTATTTGGACTCTCTTTTCGCTTATGCAACTTCATCCGGAAGCTATGAAAATATTGGATAAACCAGCATTTATCGTCATTGCAGAAAAGATAAATAGACTTTACGCGTATATTTTACCAAATTCTATGACCGAGGCTATTACGTGGTACAAAATGTGGAAATGTGGTCTACCTAAAGGGTGAAGACACAAAGAAAGAAGGTATCTGTTTTCAGAATTCCTGCAGGCGGATACCTGCATTGATCAGCAACGATCTGTAGTTTTACCCTCGTGAGGGTGGAAATAATTTTTTTACAAATTTTTTATTTAAAGTCGATTTTTAAAATTGTAGGAGTAGTTTTAAAGCTAAGTATGCTGTTCCTAAGTACGGCGGTCAAGTCAAATATCCCCATATAAACTTTATGTAAAAAAACGCTTAAATAATCGGTCAAGAAATGGTCTAGGAATTTTTGCTCAAGAAATGTCTGTACCTAGTATGCTGTTTGCTCAAGAAAAGTGCTAGTACTATTCTGACACGTAGATGGAGCCTTTTCCTAATGCGGTCAAGAAAAAATTGGGAAGACATTTCATTTGTAACGGAAAATAGATTTGGCCGCCGGAAGTGTTTTCATTATTTTTTTTATAGTTTTTATAGAGCTTAATATAATTAAAGGACAATTTAGGTGATTATTCATTATTTTAGTGGTGTTTTAAAATACGTTTCTGAGAAAATTCCTTTTTTTTTATTGTGCGGAAGGACTCTAAAAAACATTTCCCGCAGCCAGCTATTATTTTCCTACACATAAATGTCAAATGTCAATTTTAGTCAAAAAAAAGTCTTCGCATTCGCTTGTCAAAATTTTCTGTACCGGGGTAGAGAAATAATTAGAGCACTTTTCTTGACCACCGTACTTAAGAACAGCATACTTAGCTTAACCCCTTAAGGGTTGAAAATAATATTATTTTTGGCTGACAATACCCATTCAATCCAATTTGAAGTATAAACTTGGAAAAATAACTTTTTACAATTTTTTTTATTTTCAGTCGATTCAGGGGTGGTTTTAACCCTTTAGGATTATCCCTTATCATTTGGTTTGATTTAGTATAAATCAACCACCTTCGTAAATAAATATTGAAAAAACCCCACTTGAAAAGGGTTTTTTTTGCATTTTTAAGGGTGACGTCCACATTTTAGGTCTGCGGAACCCTAATTTTTGTAGGCAGTGATCAAAAAAACATATAGAGAACCATTTTCATAACGGTGTTATGTTTCGACACCAAAACGCACGTTTTGAATGGACTATTTGTGTAGTCTCTTTAGACATTTAGTTTAAAAGCCAGGGGGTGCAAGTGCACCCCCTTGCACCCCCCTCCCGGCGCCCATGACGGCGGCCCTATATCCCCCTGCTAGAAATAGCGTAGAACCACTGTACAATCTCAAATTAGAAAATACTATGTTGAATGAGAAATTTTTTTTTGGAAGGAAACATGACAGTAATTTTGGGATTGGAAAAATAGGCCGGGGAAAAAAGAAAAAAAAGGCAGCGAGGAAAAGTTTTTTGATGAAAAAAATTCCGAGACGAAAAACAAATATTTTTTTTGGATTTTGGAAAAAAAGAGAGAAACCTTTGTTTTTGGAGAAGAAAGACGGTTGTTGATGGCAGAGCTGGACGAGTCTTTTCTAAACAACAAAGAAAATATAGTGGAAAATCGTTCTTGGACAAAGGGGGATCTTCTTGGTCGAGCTGAATTGGAAGACCGTGGTAAAATTCTTTACTAGAAGTACCGAGATCCCGCATAATCAGGTTGAGAAACCAGGGAATGGCAGGCTTGGATTATGGTGCTTAACGGAGACACTAGTCAAGAGGCTTTGTGGTGCTGAATGCATTCATTGCAGGATATTCACTAGCAGTATTCATCATTTGGTTCAGGAATTAGTAAGGAGTCCAATTTGTGACAAGGCTCGCGTTTGGACGACGTTAAGAAGAAGAAGTATTAGTCGTGTTTCTATGGTAGTAGCTAGGAAACCATTGCGGTTTTTGGTGCTTGGAGGAGTAAGAGTAGAAGGATACTGGTTAGTATATACCAAAAATTTGGTTCGGATAATATCCAGAACCCCCGCCTTTATCCTGATTTCCACGAATTTCTCACCGGGAAGGACGTCGGCCATGTAGGAGGTGTATGTGGGAGGTATTGTCACCAAAAGAAGTCGTTCTTCCGTCAAATTGGAACCTTAACCGAAATAATTGAAATTTGGAGTCGGTGTCGGACCCAAGCTGGGAAGTGACGAGCGATACAGACTCGTTAGATTTCTGTTGGTATAGGCTGAGTTCAAAAATTCAACACTGCAACAACACTGCAGAAGCAACATTAGTCAAATAATCATGACATAAATCATGTATTCATTTTTGCATTATGTTAGCAACGCCTACGCAACATTAAATCAAAGTTTGCAACGCGGAATTTGATGTTGCTTTCGTTTATTTTTTGTTACTGTTTGTCAAATTTTTTAAATTGTTCAACATGGGTGATGAGAAGTAAGTTTTTGGTGATCAATATTAATAACTTTATATTTAAATCAATAACTTTTCATTTTTCATATTTTTATTTTGTAACTAGTAAAAAGTGGGGCAGAAAGGAAGCAAAATCTTTAATAATTAGAACAGGATTTAGGAAATCTGTATCCATCTAGCAAATTTTCCAAAGAAGATGCTCAACGGAAATTTATTAATTTATACACCACGTATAGAAGAATTAAGCAAAGAAATAAAAAAAGTGGCAGCGAAGCTACAACGTGGGAATATTTTGAAGATTTCGATGAAGTGTATGGGACCAAGCATTCTGTCGATGTACCAGAAGAAAATTTGTTAAGTTCACTGACTCCAACTTTGGAAGGACCAAACACTACTTCATCGGATATATTTGACAACGAAGTGGAAGAAATGTGTAGCCCTATACCAAAGAAACGTTGCAAAAAAACAAAAGTGGAGACAGACGATGTTGTGAAGCTATTACAGGAAGAAGCAACAAAAGATGAACAAAGATTTCATGAACTTATAGACCTTGAAAAGCAAAGGTTGGAGATTGAAAAACAAAGAATGGATGATGTGAGAGAAATGAAGGATATTTTGAGGCAATTTTTGGATAAATCATCTTAAGAACCGGGTGACTGACTGACTGAAGTGTTTTTTATTGTTAATTTATTCGCTGAAGTATGTTTATTTTTCTTCTCTGAGATTTTTTTAATTCTTGGAAAATAAAGTTATTGTTTCGTTTAGAACTTGTTTAACTATTATTGAGTAATAAATACAAAATTAAATTCTTATGTTTTTTTAGGTAAGTAAAAATTTCTTAACACATAAATAGATTTACTAAACAATTCCTTTTTTCAACACCTTCTAAATTTGCATTGTTAGCACTCTCATTTGCCCCATCAACGTTTACATCCAACGTAATTCCAAATACTTCAGTGTCAATCTTTTCTTTTTCCACAATGAAGTTGTGCAGAATTACACAAGTAAACACCGCACTTTTCATCAGCCTTACACTTCTCAAATTTAAGTACTCCAGGATTTGGAACTTCTTCTTCAATATTCCAAAAGCTTGTTCGATACAAACTCTTGTAGAACTATGTGTACCATTAAAAGAAATTTGCTGTGTTGTTAGTGCCCCATTATCTTTAAAGGGGACTATTAAGTATGATCTCAATGGGTAAGCAGAGTCCCCGAGCAAATGGGATCCTTGCGATAAAGTTATTGATCCTGATTCTAGTGCTGTCGCCAAAGGACTGCGTCCCCACACATTAGCGTCGTGACAACTTCCTGGACACCCAAAAAATATATCCAAAAATTTACATTTGCTGTCACATACGGCCTTAAAATGAAAGTTATTAAAATATATATTCTTATCATCACAATTTTGCATTTGTAAGATAATTGAATGGTAACCTTTCCTATTGTAGTAACTAGATGGACTTTTTTCGGTGCAGGAATCTTTATATGTGTCCCATCTATACACCCGATTACAAAAGGAAAATGCCGAGGTCTCAAGTTTTGGAAATCCTCCATGATTTTCATTTGGTCAGTTAATGAATACGGCCACTTTACTTGATTTTTCATTGTTGCACAAATATATTTTATAGTCTTTACAAAGATATTATAAGCTGTTCCTTTCGCAATTCCAAAACGGTCGCTAAGAATACGAAATTGTTTTCTATTTACTAGTCTCCATATCGTAATATATAAGCATTGAGTTAATGTATAACTTGTTCTCCCGCGGGTACAATTTTTCCAATTAGGTTCTAATTCGTTTTGCAACTTCTATTAAATTAAACTATACGGCGTAATTGACATTACAAATTACTTTATACTCACTAAAAATGTTGAACGTTCCATCATAAAATGAGACCTAAAAACGTCGTCCTGATATTTATCTATTATTTTAAAATAATTATTTATTTTTGGTATTTTTCTTTTTTTTTTTTATTTTGGCAAGAATACTTATACGTTTTTTTCGTAATTGCATTTGTTTTATAAGATATTTCGTTAAATTGTTTCCTCTTACTTCCGCATTTTCAATTAAAAAATGTATTAAACTAGTTTTTAATACAGCATCCATCGCTGTTCACTATCTTAACAATCCAGAAAGCAACATAAGAACCAAATCGTCGTAAAATTAATCAGTATTCTGGAATGTCAAAGCATCACAACATGACAAATCAAATAACGCAGCAACACTGCATTAACAATGTCGCAACACTTTACGATCATGATTAATTTTTGAACTCACCCATAGTGAGCCTGTATAAACGATTAAGGCACTACTCACACGGGGATACGCAAATCTCGGATACTCGGCGACTTGGATACGGATACTTGGAGACTCGAGACTGTAGTTGCTCGTCATCCTCACACGGCCGCGACTGAAATTGCCAGTTTCCTATCAACATACCTCGCTTATATTAGTCATTTCGTTTTTAGTTGAAAAAAACCAAGCAACTGAGCAACTAAGCGACTGGGAGACTAGCATGTCAAGTCTCCTAGAAACTGGTTGCTTAGTCACCGAGTATCCGCGACTGGAGTATCCCCGTATGAGTGCCATCGTCTGATTACATATGACGGGTCTCTTAGTCGCCGAGTATCGCAGTCGCTCCGAGATTTGCGTATCCCCGTGTGAGTAGTGCCTAAGAGTTAGTGGTTCAACTTTAACCCGATCATCATATTGCTATATATTACTATACATATATCCAGACTTTTATTATTTATTTTACTAAATTAATATCTATTACTATTTAATTACTATATTCACATATATTCCGTTGATTTTACCATAAGTTTTCCTATTTATATTTTTGAGTTCAATATTCGAGACGTTCATTTGATTTTGGAATAATTAATTAACGTTTGCCGTGGGAGGTTCATATTCCACTGCATTCATTTGGTTTTCATATGAGTTATTGATGTTACATTTTGAGATTAATTGGACATTACATTCATTTTGTGTTAACATAATTTACTGTTGTTACATTTTGGGTTAGGGTTAAGATTCTTGTTATCTCAAAACGGTAATGGGTGGTTAAAGGTTTGAAATTTTGCAGATGCCGCAGAGGGGAACGTTACTGGTACCAGGGCGGGTTCCTTTTGGGTTTTTTTGGTTTCAGGCATTTAATATAGAGAGAGAGGTTTCTCATGGTATATTTTTGGTCACCCACTACCTACATTGTTGTAATACTAGCTGTGTTCCAAAATTCGAGCAAAGTGCTTGCAAGCAGTTGGCTTTCTCTCTCTACTCATGCCTTTGTTGAGAAGTAGGAACGAGTAGGCCAACTGCTTGCGAGTATTTTGCTCCAATTTTGGAACACAGCTACTAAGTGATTTGAGTTGTACTTGTTTTGTTGGATAACTGCATGGTGTTGTAATGACTGCAGGTAATTATAAAAATTAAATAATAGAATTGTAAAGTTGCGTTTTCACTGGGATTATTGGGTTTCGTTGGTTCAACTTGTTTTTCAGCATGAGGTGCTACGGTGATCGCAGGATGGCATGGCAGCGGACGAGACTCGAGACTGACGTAAAGGTAAGAAGTGGTGCAGTAGTTTAGGTAGTACTTCCGGGGTCTCACCGCACCACGACCCACCCGGCGAGCCAGCTCTATTCTTGAGTCCCGGGGTACTGCCTGGAGGAGCTTAGGGTGGATTTTTTTTGGGAATTTTGTGTTCAAATTTTTGTTTTTTTTTGTATGTGGATCTGAGGTTGGCTTGTTCGGGGCAACCAACCCAGGGTTCACATTACAAAGCTCACAAAAGTTTAAGGCTTCATTGCAATGATTACAATTTTACCAAATTCAAAAGACTTCATAAAGAATACCAATTCTTTCATAGATTTTTTTATAATCAATATATCTCAACTATTGAGAATAATATAAAAAATGATTGTAGGGCGTTCTGGACTTACATCAAATGTAAACGTGTTTCGTCCACTATGCCTGCGTGCACGGAGTTCAATAGTATACATTCTAATAGTTTGCAAGAGAGCTGTGATCTTTTTGCTGATTATTTTGAATCTGTCTATATGTCCAATAATAATAGTGGTCCTTGCTCTGATTGCATTGGTTTCTATATGGTGTTCCGTACCATGTCTGATCGATGCGTTGCTGGCTGAAATCTCTTGGGTTAGCCCGTTGTACTTGCGCAGCAATTCGTAGAATTGGGAATCCGCTCCGATAGTTTTAATCGTGAAACTTTTTTTTACGATTTTTCCGGTTGTGCGTGTTTGAGTTTGAAAGCACTATGAGTGTGCAAACTCAGTTTTCATCTACTTATAAAATTAAATATTTATAAATTCCAGTAGGCTTGGAACTTAAAACAAAAAAGAAAAATAAAATAAAACATTAGTTGCACAACGAGACTCAATGCGATAAAACCCTTAATTTAATTTAAATTGTAATTATTAAAAACCAAAATAAATTTTAATTGTACCTAAGTAAAGGGTTATAATTTAATTTAATCGTCATAAGAAATTGAAAGCGGTGTTTCAGTTAAACCCCCATAAACCCAAGAAAAGCAGCAGCACTCCTCTCAAGTCCGAAGCATATACCCGAAAAAGAAGCTCAACATACATTTTGGTCCTTCGAGCCGGATCTGGGTTAATTCCAGGTAGGAAATTGTATAAATTTAAACGCCCCCAATTTTAAAATATACAACTATATTATTTGAGTTATAAAATAATAAAAGTAGATGGTGTTTTTATTGAATTGGTTGTTGTGATAAAGAAATATTAATTAGTGGCTTTGATATTTCCCAAAGAGTTACGTAATTTTCAAAACGTGGTGTTGGTTCTGGGATCTTGCAACGGTCTTAGTATTCATTCTTACTTGATTTATGTGTACCCGGTGGTAACGAACAAACGTTATTCGTAGTAGTATTTATTTGAGAGATTCTTTTTCGGCGAACGTTGTGTAATCCGTTAATTGTACAAACGGACAGTTGAGAAATTTGGAAAGTGAAACCATAGGTGTCAAGAAATTTAAGTCGAACAAAATAACTTGGAGTTTTCGGCGTTGATAGTGCAGTGCGTCTGGCGGAGGTCATTCTAAAGACCAAATTGTTAACTGTTACAATTATTTCATGAAATTTCTCTCAGATCTTGTGTTATAGTTTCTTTTGAATTGTAGTTGGATAGTTATTTCCTTTACGGACTAAACTCTTGTTCATCGTAACGGACTAAACCCTTGTTTATCCTTACCATAGGTTTTGTATTTGTGGTCCCTGTTTAATTTGCTTCTCACATAGTATTATTAGAATGGCTCAAACGGTAGACGAGTTAGTTGCGCTTCAAGGAAGCCTCGCTGAACAGATACAGAAGGCGTTCAAAAATTATAAAAAGTGCCCAAAGGCTCGTTTGACGGAGTCTTATGTTCAAGGAAAATTATCGGAATTGCAACGCTTATGGGAGAAGTATGCTACAAATGATCAATTAATAAATACCTCTTCTTCAAAAGAAGACAAAACCACAGAAGAGTACTTCACAGAAGATAATTATAGTGTAGTAGAAGAATTGTATTCCGAGTACCAAGGGTTAATGTTAGAGGTTTCAAAATCGTTCCCTAAGACAGTTCACAGTGGAACTGTATCTAAGACGTCTCATAGCCAAAGGACGCCTGAGGAAGATATCCCAGTTGTTGATCTCGATGCCGATTCCGAGTCGATACCAGACAGTGAGTATGGGGTTCCACCGACGACTCCACCCGCTGCACCGTTAAGAAATTCTTTTCCGATAAAATTACCTCGGATCAATTTAGTAACCTTCAGTGGGGATTATCGAGAATGGATGTCTTTTAGAGATTTGTTTTTGTCCCTTGTGCATAATAACTCGTCGATTCCGTCCGTACAAAAACTTCATTATTTGAAATCGTGTCTCGCTGGCCAGGCCCTACAGTTGATTCGTCACTTGACCACCATTGATGCTAATTATGAGATCGCGTGGGATCTTGTACAACAACGGTATCAAAACAACCGTGCTTTAATCACTGCAGAATTATCCACTCTAATGTCACAACCTGTCATACTTAATGAAAATACTTCTCAACTGCGAAGAATTTTGGATACTACCAATGAATGTCTAGCTTCATTGAAAGGATTAAAGGTAGATGTAAGTCATTGGGACCCTATAGTCGTTTTTCTCATTGCTCAACGACTACCCCCAGAAACTCGTTCCTTGTGGGAACAAACCTTAAGTGATTCCCGTGAATATCCCAACCTAGACCGAATGCTCACCTTTCTAGATGGACGCTTTCGAGCCTTAGAAGCCTTGTCAGTAGGACAAAATCAGAAATTGTTAACCAGACCCAAACCCATGAAACCCATGAAAGCTTACGAAGAGAAATCAACCCGGATGTGCCATGTGGTTTCCATTCCAAAATGTATATTTTGCAATGATTCTCATGCATTACGACTGTGTCGTAAATTCAAAGAACTTAGTCCTCAAAAGAGAAGCGATTTTGTGAGTGAAAGGAAATTATGTTATAATTGCTTGGCGGTAAGTCATATGTCACGTGTATGCCCCAGCACCCAATCCTGTTTTAAATGTCACAAACGGCACAACACCCTTTTGCATTATGACCGGGTTTCTCCCTCAAGTGCTCTAAATGCTTCCCAGGAGCATACACCTAGCAACCCGGAAATCCCATCGAAATTGTGCACCCATTTCACTTACAAACCCAAAAATACCCTACTTGCTACCGCAATTATTCAGGTGAAATCATTTTGTGGTGATTGGATGCCGTTAAGAGCATTAATCGACCCCGGTAGTCAAGCAACATTTATCAGTTCTAATGCAGTTCAACTTCTAAAACTCAGAAAATCACCAGTGGAAGTAAACATTTTTGGCTTGGGAGAAACTCCAATGGGGCAGGCACTCTCCATCGTTCAGTTTGATGTGAGGTCCAGGCTTGACACATCCATTAGCCTTCAAGCGGAAGCCATGGTTGTACGCAATTTAACCAAGATTCTTCCATCCGAACGTGTACGAATCGATCACTGGGAGCATGTGAAACAGTTGACATTGGCTGACCCCCAATTCGAAAACCCAGGACCCATTGATATAATATTAGGGGTAGATGTGTATTCTAAAGTAATAGAAGGAGACGTAATACACGGAATACCAGGGACGCCGGTGGCGCAAAAAACACTTTTTGGTTATGTGTTGTTTGGTGATCTCAACAACTCTGGTCGTCAGAATGAGTCCTTTTCATGTTACACAGTTAGCTTACAGGCCTGTTGTGATGTTAGCAGCCAACTTAAACGGTTTTGGGAAGTGGAGGAAGTGCCGCAGTCGACGGAATTATCCCCTGAGGATGCTTTATGTGAAAAAATATTTACCACTACCCATCGGCGTGAAGACGACGGCCGATATATAGTGCATCTTCCTTTTCGCCCACTCCCAGATCAGGAACGTAAATTTGGCGTTTCGCGGTCTACGGCTATTAAACGGTTTGAGGTATTAGAACGTAAACTCAAGGGCGACCCTAAACTTCACGAAGCATATTCTGCATGCATGGAAGAATATCTGTCATTAGGGCACATGCGTAAGCTGTCCCAACAAGAGCTTTCGTTGCCAGCTCATCAACATTGTTATTTACCTCACCACGGAGTTGTAAAAAATGACAGCGCAACCACAAAACTCCGAGTGGTATTCGATGCCTCATGTCCCACCAGTAATGGATTTTCGCTCAACGATCGGTTACTGACGGGTCCCCCTTTGCAAAAGGATATTTTTGCTCTTCTGGTAGAATGGCGACAGAAAAGGTACGTGTTCAGCAGCGATATGGAAAAAATGTACCGCCAAATTAAAGTATTTTCCGAAGATGCCCAGTATCAACGAATAGTGTGGCGTAAGAGTTCTGAGCTGCCGTTGGCAGAATACTGTTTATTGACGGTTACTTTTGGCACTTCAAGCGCCCCATTCACGGCTATAAGAACCATTCACCAGTTGTCGCAAGATGAGAGCCAAACATATCCCCGAGCAGCCAGAAGCTTAGTAACAGACATTTACGTGGACGATGTTTTTTCCGGTGCGGATGAGTTAGGCGAGGCTATTTCATTACAGAATGAACTAATCAATCTTCTGAGAACAGGAAAATTTGAACTTCGTAAATGGTCGGCGAACCACCCTAGCTTACTAAGTAACATTCCGGAGGAGATTAGATTGATGGAACCTGCTGTGATATCTGTACCAAACCCTTTTATGATAAAAACCCTTGGAATATACTGGAATCCAAGTTCTGATTCTTTTCAATTTCGACTTCGCTGGGAGCATTCCGCACCACCCTATTCCAAAAGAAAAGTGCTTTCATCCATAGCTAAACTCTATGATCCCCTAGGTTGGCTAGCCCCTCTCGTTATAATCGCAAAGATTTTTATGCAAAGGTTGTGGCAGTCCGGCGTGTCGTGGGATGAACCATTACCTGAAGAATTATCGTCTATTTGGACTGAGTATTCAACATCTTTCCCCCTAATCGAGACGATGATAATACCTCGGTGGATACACATGTCTTCGACCTCTTCGGTGCAGTTGCACGGATTTTGCGACGCATCCGAACGAGCTTATGCAGCAGTGGTATATGCTCGAGTTGTGACCACCGAAGGTACCCGTGTTTCCCTCCTAGGCTCAAAAACCAAGGTGGCTCCTCTAAAACCCATCACCCTACTACGGTTAGAGTTATGTGGAGCAGTGCTTTTGTCGAAATTGCTTCACGTCATCCAGAAAAGTTTCCCCTCCAAAGTCGATAAAATCGTAGCGTGGTCGGACTCCACTATTGTATTATCATGGATAAAAAAACCCCCTATGACTTTTAAAACCTTTGTACGCAATCGAGTTGCGGAGATACTACGCAATATTGAAGCCATCACTTGGCGGTATATTGCATCAAAGGATAACCCAGCAGATCAAGCCAGTCGTGGAACGCCAGTCCGGAAATTTGTGTCGGATACCCTTTGGCTTTATGGCCCGTCATGGTTACAACGAGATGAATCGGCGTGGCCACAACCAAAGATCAGCGAGACTGCACGTAACGATCCTGAGGTAAATAAATCGAGAGTATTCCACCCCGAAATAATCAGTTCCGACCTAATGACCATGTTGATGCGATTCTCATCATTAACCCGGTTGATAAGAGTGACGGCATACAGCCGTCGATGGATCGCAAAGTGCAAACGCATTCCAAACATTCCTAACTTCCTTACCACGGCCGAACTGTCTCAGAGTAAGAGATTCTGGATGACATTAGTGCAACGCACACATTTCTCAGACGAGATAGATTCTCTGACTCGGAATAAACCAGTTAATTCGAAGAGCAAGATTCTATCCTTACAGCCATTCCTGGACCCCAATGGACTCATTAGAGTCGGAGGAAGACTAAAGGAATCCTCTTTATCCTACAATCAACGACACCCAATCATCCTCCCTCATTCAAATCATTTCGTAGAGCTCATCATCAGGCACACTCATCTTAGTACGCTCCATGGCGGACCATCGCTCATGTTGAGTCTACTTCGACAACAATATTGGATAATAAAACCCCGACCATTGCTTAAACGGGTTGTCCACCAATGTGTTAAATGTTTTCGTCAGTCGGCCCAACCACAATAACAACTCATGGCTGATCTTCCCACTGAACGAATCACTATCAGTCAGCCTTATACTTACGTAGGTGTGGATTATACCGGTTATTTAAATATCCGCAGCTGGAAAGGAAGAAACGCTCGAACTTATAAGGGCTATATATGCGTATTTGTATGCTTTTGCACTAAAGCCATTCACTTGGAGGTGGTGAGTGAATACACAACATCAGCATTTTTAGCAGCTTTTCGCCGTTTTATTGCCCGTCGAGGATTATGTCGTCGGATTTTCTCCGATTGCGGGACAAATTTCTTAGGGGCTAAAAGAGAACTAGATGAGAACCAAAAAAGAGCGATAAAAAGTGCATTTCAAAGCACCGCCGACCTATATAGTAATGATGGTGTTGAGTGGAAGTTCATACCTCCCGCTTCACCCCACTTCGGGGGTCTTTGGGAAGCGGGGGTGAAGTCGCTCAAGTACCACTTGAAGAGAGTGATCGGTAACGCTGCATTAACCTATGAAGAACTTTCTACCTTGACCGCCCAAATAGAGGCATGTCTTAATTCAAGACCCATCTGTCCACTATTAGATTCCTCGGACAATCTCTCTGTTCTGACTCCCAGCCACTTTTTGATTGGAAAGCTTTTACTCTCTCCACCTGAGGAAAATTTATTGGAAACTCCGACAAACGCATTACAAAGGTGGAAATTGCTGCAAAAACTCAGACAAGATTTCTGGCACAAATGGAGCTCAGAATATCTCACGCGGCTGCAACAGAGACCAAAGTGGAATGCACTTTCCAAAAACGCAAAAATCGGTGACGTGGTACTTATTAAAGATGAACGATTACCCCCTCTCAAATGGATACTCGGACGGGTCACACAAACCCATCCCGGTAAAGACGGGCTGGTACGCGTCGTTACCTTGCAAACGCAAGCAGGAGAGTTGCAACGTCCTATTACCAAAATATGTATTTTACCATACCCAGTACCTAATGATGGGACACTACCTTCTTTATCACAATAATCTAGTTTTAATATGTTCCAATTACAATTCCAGCATATTAGGAATTATATTGAGTTGTATTGGGTGTAAATTTATGCAATTTCTTTACCTTCTTCCGCCCTTCCGGCTAATTGTCCAATAGTGGACCAACAAGAGCAAGACGACCTACATCTTAAACAAGCAGATGACCAATATCCAATCACTCTAAACCGCAGCCCAAAGGACGGCTAGCAGTTGAAGGAAGCAACCCCACACTTGGATACACCCGTAGTACTGGTTGTGATGTTGAAATCATGAGATTTCAAGGCGGGCCAGTAATGTTTGAGTTTGAAAGCACTATGAGTGTGCAAACTCAGTTTTCATCTACTTATAAAATTAAATATTTATAAATTCCAGTAGGCTTGGAACTTAAAACAAAAAAGAAAAATAAAATAAAACATTAGTTGCACAACGAGACTCAATGCGATAAAACCCTTAATTTAATTTAAATTGTAATTATTAAAAACCAAAATAAATTTTAATTGTACCTAAGTAAAGGGTTATAATTTAATTTAATCGTCATAAGAAATTGAAAGCGGTGTTTCAGTTAAACCCCCATAAACCCAAGAAAAGCAGCAGCACTCCTCTCAAGTCCGAAGCATATACGGAAAGAAGAGGCCCCAACATATTGTGTATACCAGAACCCCAACCCGAAAAAGAAGCTCAACATACAGTGCGTAAGTTCGTCTCTTGGTCTATTAACGCTTTTCCTTTGATATTTACCAGTAGCCCATAATGGTGTAAAAAATCTGCGCCCAGTATCGGTTTTGTGACATCTGCCACCACAAAAATCCATGGGAATAGTCTTCTTAGTCCTAGGTTTAGGTTAATCGTTTTTTGACCAAAGACTCTCATTGGAGTGTTATTAACTGCAAATAATGTAAAGATTGTAGTAGAGGAGTTCTGGTATCTCAAATTACCTGGTGGGAGCACTGAGACATCGGCTCCCGTGTCGACGAGGAATTCTGTGTTGGTTGTTCTATCTCGTATACAAAGGCGACAGGATCTACGAGCGCCGTCCCTAGTCGCTGAAAACGACGCACTTTCTAGTTTAAATCAGGTTGTTTATTGTAATTGCAGGGTTGCCTGCAGGAACGGGCTTTATCACTAAATTTTCGTTGGAACCAACAGTACGGTCGACGTTCTTTGCTGCGTTGTCTTGATCGCTCTCGGTTTGGGGATCCGTGGTATTTATTCCGTCGTGTTTCTAGCTGGTAAATTCTGGCTGTGAGTGTTTCGATCTGTTGTCGTAATTGTTGTCTTGTATTACTTTCCAGGTCGACTGCATTGATATTGTTGCCTTGCGACACTTCCCACACTTTATCAGTCGTTTCGGCAATATTAGTTAATTCCCCTGTGATGGTGGACAGGATTATTTGGACCTGTTCTGGCAGTCTCTGCAGCCATAGAGATTTAAGGATGTCATCTGTAAGTTTACCCGCGGCTAAATCTCTCATCTCTCTTAATAGTTGCGTTGGCTTTTTGTCCCCTAACGGTGCTTCTCTCAATAACTTCTTTAATCTCGTCTGTTCCGAAACAGCAAATTGTGATGTTAGGCGTCGTTTCAGGGACTCATATTTTGCTTCCCGTGGTGGATTAATGATTATGTCGCTTACCTGCGCTAGAATTGCACTTTCCACAGCAGCAACCACTGTGTGGTATTTAGTTTCATCGTCGGTAATTCCGGCTCTTACAAATTGTGACTCGATCTGGGAGAACCACAACGCCGGATTTGGTTTCCAGAACGGAGGTAGTTTCAGTGCAACTCGAGAAACCCCTGCTCTACCTTGCGGGGGAGTTTCTTGTTTTGAGTTCTCCTCGTCGGACATTGAATAAAAATACGTTGCACTAAATTAAATGAAGCGTACCGAACGTCAATTACTGTTACGCGTACTAATTTTTGTATTCTATCGTCGCGGGTCACCACTTTAGTGTTGTACTACCAGGGGCGTTTCCAGCCAACTGGCTTGGGGGGGGTAATTTAAAAAAAAAGAAAAAAACTTAAATATTTTTTTGATTCCATAAATATCATTTGCACCCTCCCCAAGCCACATCTAGCTGAAGTTGCCATTCCACCCTCCACACCCCAGCAAATAGTCAATATTCATTTCTGCCACTAGTTTTTAACGGTTATTTAGCCCTAATAGAACCTACATACGCAGCGGCAGATTTTTTTTGAATTCTAGCCCGCGCGTTATGGGAAGTTGCTTTAAGGGATATAATAATGTTCTTCTAACTTCGTTTCAAGATAGATCGTAAGATTTAACGTATTCTTTTAAATTAGAAATAAGAGTTACTCATTTCACTTGTAAATTCATAATTAATGACTGAAAAACTCTCTCCATTATTTCTTTTAAAATATTGACTACTGCTTTCCGTATACAATCACGAGTCCAGAAACGTAACAAAAAACTTGAAGCTGCTTTAGGGTGTTTCACACGAGACGACGGCCAACCAACAAAATCTGCTCCCATCGTCCATTCCCTTTTGAAATTTGACGAAAAATCGTATGGGCTTTCACACGGGCCAATTTTTCCAACCAACTGTACGTCAGAATGCTTTAGCTTATTGTTGTTGTTTTTAATCTTAATTCTCCCTTCTGCTATTTCTCTCTCTTTTCTCCCAGAAAGAAAAAACAAGGGAGTGTCTATTCGCACTGCAGAGTAGATACGAGTAGATAAGAGTAGATGAGAGTAGATGAGAGTAGATAAGAGTAGATGAGAGTAGATGAGAGTAAATGAGAGAGTAGATGAGAGTAGACGAGAGTAGATGAGAGTAGATGAGAGAGTAAATAAGAGTAGATGAGAGTACATAAGAGTAGATGAGAGTAAATGAGAGAGTAGATGAGAGTAGACGAGAGTAGATGAGAGTAGATGAGAGAGTAAATAAGAGTAGATGAGAGTACATAAGAGTAGATGAGAATAGATGAGAGTAAATGAGAGAGTAGATGAGAGTAAATAACTCTCTCATTTACTCTCATCTACTCTCGTCTACTCTCTCATTTACTCTCATCTACTCTCATCTACTCTCATCTACTCTCGTCTACTCTCGTCTACTCTCATCTACTCTCATCTACTCTCATCTACTCTATCATCTACTCTCTCATCTACTCTCATCTACTCTCTCATCTATTCTCATCTACTCTTATCTACTCTTATCTACCCTTATCTACTCTGCAGTGCGAATAGCCTCGGCCAAAAAACAACAACCACACCGCTCTCAAAAAGTCATATCGAAAATCGTGCGAGAAAGTTGGATGGGAAAATCTTCCCTCCCCATCGTCCTCTCTCACCCTCTTCTCTAAAAATAATGGTTCCGTACGATTTCTGTTGGTTGGCCGTCGTCCCGTGTGAAAAAAGCATTTGACGCTGCACTTACATGACTCGAACTGAGGTTCCGAACTCACTGCAAGTTTATTTGCAGTAGGACGACATAGCTGCTGCAGTTTTTGACGTTTCCGAACTCACACATTCTCTTTGCGAGCAAAAGGGAATTTCAGAAAAAAACAACAACAATGCAGGAGCTGTCCAAGTGTTCGATCAAAATTTTGCTGAAAATATCGTTCAAATTTGTGTGCCCTCCCCTTCGTCTTCTCTCACCCTCTTCATCATAAACCACTTTGCAGCGGACTCTTGTCGTGTCGTGTGTACGCTCGTGTGAAATCAGCCATAGCGTGCCATATTAACGGGAGTCTCGGGTATCGGTCTCTTCCACGACTCTCCAGCAGTTTTGGAAAAATTCACCGTCACCAGATCGCCGACTAGATTCACCATAACTTAACTTGTTTGTTTGAAATATTGGTATTTTTTAAGAATAAAAAAAAATAAGCGAACGAAAATTCTTAGGGGGGGTAATTACCCAATTACCCCCCTCTGAAACCGCCCCTGTGTACTACTACACTAACAAATATGAATAACTATAAATAAAACTATTTTATCCAAACTTACAAATCTTTTATTTATTAATATAATAGCCCGTATTTTCGTGTCTACATTAATAACAGTAAGGTTATCGCGGAATCCGTCGCGTTTTGGAATAATACCGAAAGGTCTTTACCACGGTAGAGATTGAACGACAATGACAAAAATGTCTGACCAACAAACGTTTATTATTTTATCCGGGGATTCCCCCATTTATTTCGCTCGCATCTTTTTTTCCTCCTGAAGTCAGCTACAACTAAAGATTCTCTAAATGTGACATTGGTTGTCAAAAGGTGGTCGCCACACACGAATTGAAGAAAATAAAATAAGGTTATTTGGACAAGGTGATTTTTTTTCAAGGGGTGAACTGAGTTATCACGGCACACGAGCGATTGAATTTCACCCGCGGCAAGAAGTATTTCGGAGAACCTTTCTGGTCAGCAAACGGGCAGACCATTTTAATGCCAAATTGGCAGATAAATTCGTGAAATCACGTATAAGGGAACGACTTGGCAATAGTCTGTATGAATTGGAGGTGTTGTGTAAATAAAAATGCACGGGGCCGGTAAATGACCCGTGCAAAATATTAAAAATGCAACCCGAAACGCCAAAGGAAATTGGCAACAAGAAATTAGCGCAATTTGTCTTGCGAAAGAAATTAAAACCTTCATAAGCAAATTGCGCAAGTTTCGGGGCAATGGAAAGAAAAGCCGACGGGTGCGTTTTTCCGGCCGGCGCCCTCAGCCTTGGGTGAAAGACCAGCAGCTGACTTTTGCCCCAAGGTTGATAGCCCGGTAGAAATTCGCAACGGGCGGCGGGTTTTCTTGAAAAAAAGTTTTTGAAGCCAAGATCGATCGATTGATCGACCGGCGAGTGTTGATTTAACTTTCACGCCCGGCGGGCGTTTTCTGTTTTGGGAGTTTTTTCTTAAGACAAAAAGTTTTTGTTCTGTACGAAAAGGCGGGTGGTTCGACGTTCGTCGTGATGATCTATTAAAGAAAATAACTGAAAAGAATATATTTGAAATCATTGGATTCTAAACTTGTCAGAATTAGTTGTGATGTTTATTTAATGAAATAATCGAAAAGAGTTTGTGATGATCTATTAAAGAAAATAACTGAAAAGAATATATTTGAAATCATTGGATTCTAAACTTGTCAGAATTAGTTGTGATGTTTATTTAATGAAATAATCGAAAAGAGTTTGTGATGATCTATTAAAGAAAATAACTGAAAAGAATATATTTGAAATCATTGGATTATAAACTTGTCAGAATTAGTTGTGATGTTTATTTAATGAAATAATTGAAAAGAGTTTGTGAAGTTCTATTAAAGAAAATAACTGAAAAGAATATATTTGAAATCATTGGATTATAAACTTGTCAGAATTAGTTGTGATGTTTATTTAATGAAATAATCGAAAAGAGTTTGTGATGATCTATTAAAGAAAATAACTGAAAAGAATATATTTGAAATCATTGGATTCTAAACTTGTCAGAATTAGTTGTGATGTTTATTTAATGAAATAATTGAAAACAGTTTACTTAAGCTCATTAAATTATAAACTTACAAAACTTAGTTGTGTTGTTCCCTTGTGTTGCTCTTGTAGCCATATAACATTTAGTCAAGGTAAGAATTTGGAGAAGATTAAATATAAAAAAAAAAATATATAACAATTGGCGCAGCCGGTAGGATCTGGGTGCGCTAATATCAAAAACCGTCAACACTGCTGGTCAAGGCACCCTAGACCTTTTTACCCAAGATTGAGCCTAACTTGGGGGCAGTGTCAGCGGTAGCAAAAGTGCAGCAAACCCCAGATCCTACAAAGAATCATCGCTCGGGGGTGTTCAACAAAGTGCCTCTGTTCCAGGCGGACAAGCATACACCCCCCTAAGTAATTTCATCGAGGGAATTTTGCGGGCTTCATCCGTGCCCAGGAAACGCCCTATGTCAGAGGGCCAACCAGGGGACAACCACCACTCAGAAACCCCCACACCGAGGGATCATCAACCAACAGCAGGCCCTTCAACAGCGTCAGGGCCCAACGACACCAACTCACCATTCAACAAGGCAGGCGAAGCAGCAACCAACATCCCAGCCGCATCAGACCTCGCAGCATTACAAGGATCCAGCCACACCCCATAAGAACGCCTGATAATCCAGCGAGGGAACACATCCACGCCGACGACTTCAACTCCAACAGAGACACCCCAGATCTCCCCCCGAATATTGAGAAGCGGAAAAGTAGTAGAAAAGGGAGTCAAGCAAGTAGGTCCTAGTTTAAGTTTAGATCAAATATTGCAGAGAGCGCTCGAGACAGGTGATATAAATATCTCCGTGTGTCAGGCAGTGGAACGAGAGACAAATAAAATTCGTAAACGCCGCCTGACACAAGTAGAGAAATTAAAACAAAGTACCCTCCAATTTAGGGAGGATTTAGCTAAATTTAAATCCCTCGAGCGCCCTCTTACTGGCGAAGGGACAAACGTAGAAAATTTTAATGATAAGTTAGAACATTTAAATAATATTGAAGAAAATTGTAAGACCAACAACGACGCCCGCTCGATCACCACCCCAGCCGCGTTTACCGCCGACCTCGCCGAAGACCTACTAACTTGGATAAGTGTGTCCCTCACGGAATCTGAGAAGGACAACCTTACCCTAAATAAAACCGAAAGAAACGGTACCACGGAAGAGGAGAAGAAACCCCTGTTTAAATTAGCCATGGCAGACGCTTACATTAAAGTCGCCAAGCTAACCTCCCAGTTAGTACCAATATTCTCTGGTGGGCATAGCCCAACCCTAGCAAGCGAGCTCCAGATGTTCTTAGGGTGCTGTCGGAGGGTAATTCAATGTTTGACGGAAGCTGAGCAACCAGCATTCTTACAAATTTTCCCAACCAGGCTTCGAGGCGAAGCCTACCAGCTGATAGCCGCAAGCCAACCAGCTACTTTTGACGATGCTGAAAAGCTCCTTAATAGGACGTATCTCCCAAGGGAGACGTACCAGGAACTAGTGAACAAACTAATTACCCTACGCCAGCTCCCTCTCGAACCACTAATAGCCTACACCACAAGGGTAAAACAACAGTTATCCCTATGTGAAGAAGCGGCCACCAATAAATATGGCGCAACAGCGGATCCAGTAAAAATACAACTAGCGGATTTCGCTAAAAACGCTTTAAGGAGTGGGATTACAAATCCTCACTTGTGTCAGTATTTGCTGGCAACTGGGGACGATACATTGGAGAATCTAATCCAGAAGGCTCTAGATATGGAGAGACTCCAACAAACCTCCATGTACTTACAGGCCCCACATCAAATATCACCCAACCCTCTGACCTACAACCCATACACACAACCAGCCCCTATAACCCAAATCGGAAACATACACCACACAACCCCCGCTGCGAACACACAATACTCAAATACTCCATACACCGCACCACCCGTAATACTATCACCAACAACACACCAAAATCCCAACAACCCACAGGTGATGTACACTACATATGCTACACCACCAAGCAATCACCAAAACGTACAACAGCCCCCACTACAAAGTGCTCAACAGGCGATTGCCACTACATCCCCTACAAAACTTGCGGCAAAACCCCCAATAAATATAACCTGCAGCTACTGCCGAAATAGAGGGCACACATACGCTGATTGCCTGAAACGTAAAAATATCCCTTTCTGCTTAGTCTGTAGGTCCAATACACATGATGCTAGAGACTGTCGCCAACCAACAGAGCCATCAAGGTACTTTAATAACAATGGACGTTACCAAAATCAGGGACCCCCATTTAATAGTAATAATAATAATCAATACCCAAATCAACGATCCCAATTTCAAGGTAACAACCGATACCAGAACCAGAGGTCCCAACAGGTAAGTCAGAATTATAATCATTACCCCAACAACCGACCACCCAACAATGAATCCCAACAACAAATTAACCGTCAACAACCAGCTAACAATACAAGAGCGGTGTTCAATATCAGATACAGGTGTGATTTCTGCCACAGACGTGGGCACCTGGTAGACGACTGCCACCAAAGGCAGCGATGGGAATCACAACAGGCGGGAAACTCCCCGCAGTCGGACCAAGAAACCCCGGCCCGACACTAATTTCTAAAAATAATACTAAAGGGGGATCTCAAGCGCCCGAACCAAATGTCCCACTCGTCACTCTTCCACTAGACATAAGCCTTAACGGCAAAGCCGACCTAGCAGTGGACACTGGCGCTGAGGTCGGTATATTAAAACACAAGAAACTAAAGGATCCCAACCTAATAGATTCCACAAAAAGGTGCACATTACAAACGCCATTCGGCCAAGGAAAAACACTAGGGAGCTGTCAGGGGAACTTCCTTTTCAATACCCCCCTCCCATGCACCTTCCAAATCGTGCAAAACATGCCAGAGATTCCTGACGATGGCCTATTAGGATACGATTTTGTTACCAAGCATTGTAACGTTGAGGGCCCAAACCAAACACTGCGATTTCCTCGCACGGAAATCAATCCAGAAGAAATTGCAATTCCACTACGCAGTAATACCACCAAATCGGAACCCAGAGAGCAGCAGGAGCAAACCCAAACCAGGGAGTATCAGTTCGCAGAAACTGAGATAATCCCCGGTGGTGTCTCCCAGGTAACCTCAGAGAGGAATACCAGCTGCCTATCTCAAGATGGGTCAAGGTTGGAAAACAACCCCAACGATTGTGAGACCACTTCAGGCATAAGTCATACGATAGCGTTGGAAGAACCCTTTCGCTTACCAAGCCGGTCTCAAATGGTGGCCTCAATCCCACTAAGGTTAGAGGAGGAAATGCTCTGTGAAGCATACGAGCCGAGCGAAGGAGTATTCCTCGCCAATGCCCTCTTACCATCTGGAACCAAAACAGTGTTTGTTAGCCTCCTCAACGTTAATACCCAACCAGTAGTCCTGACGAGCCTAACTCTAACACTCACGCCAACAAAAGACTACTCCACTATATCTCTAGCCCCCAACAACAACCCTAAGCCTCTAACGAACACTAACGACGAATGTGGGTATCCTTCAGGCCCTGAACCAGTCGGTCTCAGGAACGCCAGTACCCCATCGTCGCCCAACGCAAGGCCTAAAAGTATACCCAGAAATGGTGCAACCCCGCACGGTATACCCAAAGGGAAACGGGCAAGATTAAAGTTACAACTAAAGGAAAAGGAAATCGAGACCCTCCACCAGATGAGATACATATACCCGGACTACGAAGATCCGGACCCTGAGCGCGAAGCGCGCCTCAAACAGTTAAATGAAGAACTCAGTTTCGACCACCCCCTAACGGCCGATGAGAAACAATCCATAAAGAAACTCTGTCACGAATATGCCGATATATTTCACCTAAAAGGGGACAAACTTTCCTACACGGAAGCCATAAAACACGAAATCCCCATGATCTACGACAAATTTATAAACCAAAAAATGTACAGGTTGCCAGAGACCCAAAGACATATCATAAACGAACAGTTGGAAGAAATGTTGGATAATGACATCGTCCAACCGAGTAGAAGTCCGTGGAACTCACCCCTCCTAGTGGTTCCCAAAAAATCGGGCCCCGATGGCAAGAAAAAATGGCGCGTAGTTGTAGACTACCGCAAAATAAACGAAAACACAATAGGTGACGCATACCCACTACCAAGAATCGAGGATATCCTAGACCAACTCGGTCACTCGAGATACTTCTCCACCCTCGACTTGGCCAGTGGCTACCACCAAGTATTAGTGGATCCACAAGACCGCCCCAAGACGGCCTTTAGCACTAATTATGGACACTATGAGTTTAAACGTATGCCGTTCGGGCTAAAAGGAGCCCCGGCCACGTTTCAGAGACTAATGAATTATGTCCTCACAGGCTTACAAGGCCTCGAATGCTTCGTCTACCTAGATGATATAGTCATCTACGGGAAGAACCTTGAGGACCATAATTCGAAGCTCCGACGGGTATTCGACCGGTTGAGGGAAAACAACCTCAAACTACAACCGGAGAAATGCCAGTTCTTAAAGAAGGAAGTAGTCTATCTGGGTCACGTATGCTCCGAGAAAGGAGCCCTCCCCGATCCCAGAAAGACAGAATGTGTCCAAAGTTTCCCAGCGCCACGAACAATCAGGCAGGTGCAATCATTCCTAGGCCTCGCCAATTACTATAGAAAATTTATCCCAGATTTTTCTAAAATAGTACGACCTCTAACGAATTTGCTAAGAAAGGGCGTGAAATTTTCTTGGACACCGAAATGCCAGGAAGCATTTCAAACGATAAAGCGTTCCCTAGTCTCCCCACCACTGCTATCCTGACTTCGACAAACCGTTCAACCTAACAACGGACGCCAGCAGTGAGGCACTCGGAGCAGTGCTCTCCCAAGGAGACGTAGGCAAAGATCAGCCCATAGCATATGCAAGTCGCACTCTAAATAAGGCAGAACGCAATTACTCCACCATCGAGAAGGAGTTGTTAGCCATAGTATGGGCTGTAAAAAATTTTAGATGCTACCTAATGGGTCGTAAATTCACGGTCTACACAGATCACAAACCCCTCAAGGGCGTGTTCAACGTTAAAGACCCGACCACCAGACTGGTGAGATTCCACCACAAACTGTCCGAATACGACTATAATATAGAATATAAACCGGGTAAATACAACACGAATGCTGACGCTCTCAGCCGAATTCCTCAAAGAGCAGAAGAGCCCAATACCTCCACGGTGGACGCTCCAATCCACAAACCTGGTGAAGCACCACCAATACTTCCAGAAAACGTGACTAACTCGCCTCCTACCGAAAGGCTAAAACAGTGTAATGCGGTCACAAGGGCTCAGGCACAGAAGATGCAGGACAACGGTAAAGACCAACGCGTTCCAACTCCAACAGCCCCCGATATCGACGAAAGGCCTAACGATCCCGAAACCGAAATATCCCAACCTGCCGAAGCCTCCCAAAGTGGCCCCACCGCGCTTCAAAAGAAAATTGAGGTAATAACAAGTCCCGAAGAAATCAACACAATACTGAAGGACTACCATGACTCCCCCTTCGGCGGACACCAAGGAATCGTCAAAACCTACAATCGAATTCGCCGAAAGTATTGGTGGAGACGAATGTTCCACGACATAAGTCGATATGTCCGGAAATGCAAAAAATGTCAAACCATGAAAGCTTCAAGGCAATTCAAAATGCCCATGGTTAAAACGAACATCGCAGAAAAGCCGTTCGACAAGGTTTACTTGGACATCGTGGGTCCACTGGAAGAAACCCTTTCAGGAAACAAATATATCCTAACCTTCCAGGATAACCTGACCAAATTCGTCGACTGGTATGCCATGCCCAATGCAGAAGCCCAAACGGTAGCACAAATTTTCTTCGACGAAATCGTCACGCGCTACCGCATACCAAAACAAATAGTCACCGATCAAGGATCAAACTTCCTAAGTGACCTTTTTAAAGGCGTGTGTAGGCTCTTAAAGATTAAGAAACTTCAGACATCAGCCTACCACCCCCAGTCCAATGGTGCACTAGAACGGGCCCATAGACCCCTGATTGAATACTTACGCACTATAGTAGATGAAAGCCCAAACAGTTGGGACCAGTTTTTACGTACAGCAGCGTTCGTATACAACAATAGTGTGCACGAGGGAACCAAACTTACCCCAATGGACTGCCTATATGGGTTCACCGCCGACGTTCCGTCCAATCTGAAACGTACCCCGGAGCCTCTGTACAACCACGAGAGCTATTACCACCAATTGAGGTACAAACTGCAAAAATCGTACGCAATGGCAAGGAAAAATTTACTCACAAGCAAGAATCGCTCCAAAGCGCATTATGATGGGAACGTACGTACACTCACCCTACACATAGGAGACAAGGTCCTCCTACGCAACGAGGCCCGAAAACATAAGTTATCCCAAGTCTGGATCGGGCCCTATACAGTAGTCGCTGTCCCAAGCTTGGTAAACACTACCATAAAAATAAATAAGAGATTAGTAACTGTCCATAATAACCGCTTGAAGCCGTTTTATGAAGATAAAACCCAGCTTTAAGGAAAAGCCAGTAATGCCAACAATATCGTCTAAAAGTGTTTTACAATCTAAAACATCAGACTAGACGGATGGCATACCTTACGATTACGGCACACCAAAACTAATCTCTTATTTACCTTACATTGGTCGAGCATATACGATTGCCAGTTAAAATAGCATCAGACCGAACGCATCCCAGTTTAATATTACCAGGAATCTACTTAACAAATACCCTATCTCATTGGACAAAAGAAAGACTGCGTTCCCATGGATCCACTCACATAATCAACATTGACGAGCATAACCGAGAATGTAATAAAATAACACCGATAGACAATAGCTATCCAAATAATATAAACACATAGTAGTAGCACACCGCTAGACTTAAAAGATAAATTTGAGTTCCTTGATTTAAATTTCGGTGAAAAATCATACCTAACAACAGTATCGCTAATCAAAAGTGCTTAACAATATCGACTGCATATTTAATGTATAAAAATAACATTAATTTTAATGACGCACTTTAGCGGATCAAGGGTGTTTTCAAGAAGGCAAAACTTGAAAGATTTTTTCTTATAAGCCAACTATATGAGTATGAGCCTATTTTAAAAGTGCAGAAATGATTAGCAAGAGGACATAGTGCACGAGAGAGCTTAAATCAGCATCTTGAAAACAAGGAAATTGGAGAAGGGGAAGAAAAAGGGTGATTACAGCTATAATCATCTTAATTATATAAATAACTCTCATGACAATGGTGATGTCGTCATGGAATAACATTTTTCGCACATCCATCAATCCCAAGTCTTTACCTCAACCACCTTGTAAGATTTTAGCCTTATTTAATTTGAACGATTTTTATGTTATAAAACAAAAACAAAACAAACCGATCACACAAAAATTGTTTTTTTTCCCTTCGCCCAACCCCACAACTAACGCCGATAAGAGAATCGCCCACTCACTTCGTATCACGGCGATTCTCTTGTTCCGGGGGGAAGGAATGTTGTGTAAATAAATATGCACGGGGCCGGTAAATGACCCGTGCAAAATATTAAAAATGCAACCCGAAACGCCAAAGGAAATTGGCAACAAGAAATTAGCGCAATTTGTCTTGCGAAAGAAATTAAAACCTTCATAAGCAAATTGCGCAAGTTTCGGGGCAATGGAAAGAAAAGCCGACGGGTGTGTTTTTCCGGCCGGCGCCCTCAGCCTTGGGTGAAAGACCAGCAGCTGACTTTTGCCCCAAGGTTGATAGCCCGGTAGAAATTCGCAACGGGCGGCGGGTTTTCTTGAAAAAAAGTTTTTGAAGCCAAGATCGATCGATTGATCGACCGGCGAGTGTTGATTTAACTTTCACGCCCGGCGGGCGTTTTCTGTTTTGGGAGTTTTTTCTTAAGACAAAAAGTTTTTGTTCTGTACGAAAAGGCGGGTGGTTCGACGTTCGTCGTGATGATCTATTAAAGAAAATAACTGAAAAGAATATATGTATTTGAAATCATTGGATTCTAAACTTGTCAGAATTAGTTGTGATGTTTATTTAATGAAATAATCGAAAAGAGTTTGTGATGATCTTTTAAAGAAAATAACTGAAAAGAATATATTTGAAATCATTGGATTCTAAACTTGTCAGAATTAGTTGTGATGTTTATTTAATGAAATAATCGAAAAGAGTTTGTGATGATCTATTAAAGAAAATAACTGAAAAGAATATATTTGAAATCATTGGATTATAAACTTGTCAGAATTAGTTGTGATGTTTATTTAATGAAATAATTGAAAAGAGTTTGTGAAGTTCTATTAAAGAAAATAACTGAAAAGAATATATTTGAAATCATTGGATTATAAACTTGTCAGAATTAGTTGTGATGTTTATTTAATGAAATAATCGAAAAGAGTTTGTGATGATCTATTACAGAAAATAACTGAAAAGAATATATTTGAAATCATTGGATTCTAAACTTGTCAGAATTAGTTGTGATGTTTATTTAATGAAATAATCGAAAAGAGTTTGTGATGATCTATTAAAGAAAATAACTGAAAAGAATATATTTGAAATCATTGGATTCTAAACTTGTCAGAATTAGTTGTGATGTTTATTTAATGAAATAATTGAAAACAGTTTACTTAAGCTCATTAAATTATAAACTTACAAAACTTAGTTGTGTTGTTCCCTTGTGTTGCTCTTGTAGCCATATAACATTTAGTCAAGGTAAGAATTTGGAGAAGATTAAATATAAAAAAAAAATATATAACAGAGGACTTGCGTGGTAAGCTTCTGGGCACGTATCATGCCAAAGACCTGCGCCTTTAGCATCACGTCGAAGCAAGCAGGTCCCTGAGTAGCCCTAAGAAGGCATCTCGCCGGCTTCACCGGTTAATAATAGCGTGCCTTTGGTCCGCTTAGGTAGCTTCCCTGGCGGATGGTACACCTCTTTGTCTTTCTTGGTCGTCTGGGGCCAAGTTTCATGTTTATAGTAGCCGGGGCTGCCAGACCAGTTCCCTGCGGAGGCAGGGTCCCTCAGGCTATTTCAAGTGCCTCGAACAGGGTGGCGAATCTCTAACGGCGGAATATCTCCTTGCGATCCCCCAGGGGAAGTCGAAGGCAATGTGGTATTGCTGGAGATTTAATCTGATGAGTCGGAAGGCGATGTTCGAGTGGTAGGGTTGAGTTTTATGGGGACTGGGAAGTGGACAATATGGTATTGTTTTTCGTCCAGATCTTTGTTCCTCAACACTGCCCTCCGGGCGATTCACCAACAACGGCCGAGGGAACCAGGTGGACCTGGGATTTTGGGATTGGAAAAATAGGCCGGGGAAAAAAGAAAAAAAAGGCAGCGAGGAAAAGTTTTTTGATGAAAAAAATTCCGAGACGAAAAACAAATATTTTTTTTGGATTTTGGAAAAAAAGAGAGAAACCTTTGTTTTTGGAGAAGAAAGACGGTTGTTGATGGCAGAGCTGGACGAGTCTTTTCTAAACAACAAAGAAAATATAGTGGAAAATCGTTCTTGGACAAAGGGGGATCTTCTTGGTCGAGCTGAATTGGAAGACCGTGGTAAAATTCTTTACTAGAAGTACCGAGATCCCGCATAATCAGGTTGAGAAACCAGGGAATGGCAGGCTTGGATTATGGTACTTAACGGAGACACTAGTCAAGAGGCTTTGTGGTGCTGAATGCATTCATTTCAGGATATTCACTAGCAGTATTCATCATTTGGTTCAGGAATTAGTAAGGAGTCCAATTTGTGACTAGGCTCGCGTTTGGACGACGTTAAGAAGAAGAAGTATTAGTCGTGTTTCTATGGTAGTAGCTAGGAAACCATTGCGGTTTTTGGTGCTTGGAGGAGTAAGAGTAGAAGGATACTGGTTAGTATATACCAAAAATTTGGTTCGGATAATATCCAGAACCCCCGCCTTTATCCTGATTTCCACGAATTTCTCACCGGGAAGGACGTCGGCCATGTAGGAGGTGTATGTGGGAGGTATTGTCACCAAAAGAAGTCGTTCTTCCGTCAAATTGGAACCTTAACCGAAATAATTGAAATTTGGAGTCGGTGTCGGACCCAAGCTGGGAAGTGACGAGCGATACAGACTCGTTAGATTTCTGTTGGTATAGTGAGCCTGTATAAACGATTAAGGCACTACTCACACGGGGATACGCAAATCTCGGATACTCGGCGACTTGGATACGGATACTTGGAGACTCGAGACTGTAGTTGCTCGTCATCCTCACACGGCCGCGACTGAAATTGCCAGTTTCCTATCAACATACCTCGCTTATATTAGTCATTTCGTTTTTAGTTGAAAAAAACCAAGCAACTGAGCAACTAAGCGACTGGGAGACTAGCATGTCAAGTCTCCTAGAAACTGGTTGCTTAGTCACCGAGTATCCGCGACTGGAGTATCCCCGTATGAGTGCCATCGTCTGATTACATATGACGGGTCTCTTAGTCGCCGAGTATCGCAGTCGCTCCGAGATTTGCGTATCCCCGTGTGAGTAGTGCCTAAGAGTTAGTGGTTCAACTTTAACCCGATCATCATATTGCTATATATTACTATACATATATCCAGACTTTTATTATTTATTTTACTAAATTAATATCTATTACTATTTAATTACTATATTCACATATATTCCGTTGATTTTACCATAAGTTTTCCTATTTATATTTTTGAGTTCAATATTCGAGACGTTCATTTGATTTTGGAATAATTAATTAACGTTTGCCGTGGGAGGTTCATATTCCACTGCATTCATTTGGTTTTCATATGAGTTATTGATGTTACATTTTGAGATTAATTGGACATTACATTCATTTTGTGTTAACATAATTTACTGTTGTTACATTTTGGGTTAGGGTTAAGATTCTTGTTATCTCAAAACGGTAATGGGTGGTTAAAGGTTTGAAATTTTGCAGATGCCGCAGAGGGGAACGTTACTGGTACCAGGGCGGGTTCCTTTTGGGTTTTTTTGGTTTCAGGCATTTAATATAGAGAGAGGTTTCTCATTGTATATTTTTGGTCACCCACTACCTACATTGTTGTAATACTAGCTGTGTTCCAAAATTCGAGCAAAGTGCTTGCAAGCAGTTGGCTTTCTCTCTCTACTCATGCCTTTGTTGAGAAGTAGGAACGAGTAGGCCAACTGCTTGCGAGTATTTTGCTCCAATTTTGGAACACAGCTACTAAGTGATTTGAGTTGTATTTGTTTTGTTGGATAACTGCATGGTGTTGTAATGACTGCAGGTAATTATAAAAATTAAATAATAGAATTGTAAAGTTGCGTTTTCACTGGGATTATTGGGTTTCGTTGGTTCAACTTGTTTTTCAGCATGAGGTGCTACGGTGATCGCAGGATGGCATGGCAGCGGACGATATATCTCTCCTCTGAATTATCATATCAGGTACTCTACATATTTTCTTAGGTGCTGAGCGTCCGCTCGGAGGGGCGCGTTCACGTAAAGGTAAGAAGTGGTGCAGTAGTTTAGGTAGTACTTCCGGGGTCTCACCGCACCACGACCCACCCGGCGAGCCAGCTCTATTCTTGAGTCCCGGGGTACTGCCTGGAGGAGCTTAGGGTGGATTTTTTTTGGGAATTTTGTGTTCAAATTTTTGTTTTTTTTTGTATGTGGATCTGACGTTGGATCTGACGTTCGGGGCAACCAACCCAGGGTTCACATTACAAAGCTCACAAAAGTTTAAGGCTTCATTGCAATGATTACAATTTTACCAAATTCAAAAGACTTCATAAAGAATACCAATTCTTTCATAGATTTTTTTATAATCAATATATCTCAACTATTGAGAATAATATAAAAAATGATTGTAGGGCGTTCTGGACTTACATCAAATGTAAACGTGTTTCGTCCACTATGCCTGCGTGCACGGAGTTCAATAGTATACATTCTAATAGTTTGCAAGAGAGCTGTGATCTTTTTGCTGATTATTTTGAATCTGTCTATATGTCCAATAATAATAGTGGTCCTTGCTCTGATTGCATTGGTTTAGATTCAATTGTTGATTCTTGGTCTTATTCAATTAGAGCAGCGTGAAATTGAATTATGTCTTAAAGAATTAAATGGTGACCTTTTTCATGGACCTGACTTGATGTGTAACTTATTATTAAAGAAATGTTACTCTAGCCTCTCCTATGTTCTTACCAAAGTCTTTAATCTCTCCTTGAAGTTTGGCGTATTCCTTGACTCTTGGAAATTTTCGTTTATAAAACCGCTTTATAAATCGGGTTGTCGTTACAAAATTAATAATTATAGAGGTATTGCGAAGTTATTACCTGTTCCTAAATGTTTCGAAAGTCTGGTTAAAGACAGACTAGAATTTATTGTGAGCAATAGTATATGTGATGAACAGCATGGTTTTATGAAAGGGAAGTCTACTACCACTAACCTGGTAGTCTTTAAGAACTACACGATTAATGCTGTAGAACGAGGTAAGCAAGTTGATGTGATCTATACGGATTCGTCAAAGCTTTTGACCGTGTCGATATTGCACTATAAATAAGGAAATTACGTGCAATTGGTTTTCATTCTTCGCTTCTTAATTGGATAAGTTCTTATCTTATTGGTCGTAAACAGTGTGTTCTAATTGATACATGTATGTCTAAAATATTTGCAGTTAAATCAGGTGTTCCACAAGGTAGTCATCTTGGTCCGTTATTATTCATTATTTTTATTAATGATGTTTGTAGTATATTTTCGCGTGCCAATGCGCTATTATTTGCGGATGATATGAAGATTTTTACTTCAATTTCTTCATTATCTGACTTTAGTATTCTTCAGAAAGAACTTGACACCTTTTCTTGCTGGTGCAAAGCTAATAGGTTGGAGTTAAATCGCCTTAAATGTAAAGCATTTTCTTTTTATCGACTTATTGTTCCGTTCTCTCATTCTTATAGTATTAAGCGTGTGATCATTGACTCCCCTGATACTATCTGTGACCTTGGTGTCAATCTTGATCATAGGTTTAGTTCATCTTGCCATGTTGATATGGTATGCTCAAAAGCCTTTAAAATGCTTGGTTTTCTAAAACGAAATTCTACTGATTTCCTAGATTCGTTTACGTTAAAAGTCCTTTACATTTCTCTTGTTCGGTCTCACTTAGAATACGCATCTGTTTTGTGGAATCCCTTTACCCCTTTCCACAGTTCTCTTATTGAATCTATTCAAAAGTCTTTTACTCGTTTTGCTCTACGTAAGATTAGTTGGCAAACCAGTATTCCTTCGTATAATTCTAGATGTTTGCTTCTTGGACTTCAGACTTTAGAAACTAGAAGGCATATTGCTAGTATAATGTTTGTCAGGGATGTTTTATGTTTTCGAATTAAATCTGCTTCATTGCTTGCTCTTTTTAATATCTATGCACCTGGTGTATCTTTAAGATCGACACCTCTATTGTTTGTTTCTCACCATAGGACTGTTTATGGCCAACATGAACCAATAACGTATTGCTCTAACCTTTTTAATGAAATTTATGATGCAATTGATTTAACTGTAGATAGAGACGCATTCAAGTCCATTTTATGTAATAATATTGTTTATTGATATTCTGTAATCTTGCCTAGTGATTATTTTAATACAATTAGTTTTATAAGTTTTTCTTTTTTTGTTATTTTTGTTATACTCATAGTTATAAGTTCATTAATTTGTATCTGTCTGTTGGAGACTTACTCTGTAGACTGTAAATAAATAAATAAATAAAAAAACTATCAATTATAAAAAAAATCAAGCGACCTGAAATGACCATCCAAAATGCAACGCTGCCTCCCGGAGTATAATGGAATGACCAGTTTTCCGTCCAAGGAGAATAGATGATTGTTTATTTTGTTTAATGAAGAATATTTAGTTTATTTTGACATAAGATTATTAATAAACGATGGGAAATACCTAACTGACTCTATTTCTATTTAAACTGCCACATAAAAAAAATTAAAGTTACATATAAAAAATGTTTTACAACTTTTTTAAAATTCGATTTTGAGCGCCACCTATGGGAAAAATTTTGTGCTACATGCATAACAATCATATTCAGTATACTTCTCCTATCCTGTGCAGAACTTGCCCCATGGGATCCTCAACATTTTGTTCCCTCTTGTTCATTGTGGTCTATATACATATTAATCTGTTTAAATTATCATCAGACTCATCGATCATTTGCGGAGATGGCAAACCATAATCTTTACAATATTTCCGCAAATTGAAAGAACAATAGTAGGTATCCCGACCCTTTGGCGTCTGGGGGCTTGGCTTGGCTGCGGACTCGGCAGGAGTGGAGCGGAAGAAAAGCGAGAATGGGAAATGCAGTGCAGCTAGTGACAATGACTGGGACGACGGCTTCGGCATCCAGCTCCAAAGCAGGCGCACGTGGTAATCTGTCGCCGGGTACTAATGGGCTGCTGTGGGGGATCTTGCACTCTGCAGGCAAGCAGGGACTTCTATAGATAGATATACAATGCCGGTCCGAGCACAATTTAACGTCACATGTACACGTGTGGCAAATTAAAATAATTTGAGTGTGTGTTTGTGTGGAAGGGATAGTCTGTGTGTGTGATGTTCATGTTACATCATGTTATGAAATAGGGCTGTTTTTTCGTATCGAGTACTTACTATAAATTATTAATAAATAGTTATATTAATAATATCATTTGATATTTTCCGGGATTTTCGTCCCGGGTTTCGCTGGTCCCGGATCGGACGCCTCCCCAGGTGGTGGATAGGGGAACGCCTCCAAGGAGGTACCAGGGAAATTAAATACCCTGGGGTGAACCAAAATCAGCGCCCACTCAAGCTAAGGTGTCAAGGTACCGTGCCGATGGCTGAATGGCCAGCCAGTGGTAAAAAGGCTGGTCGCAAACGGTCCCCACCGATGCCCGGGCAAGGTCGGTGTGTAAAAGTGCCTTAACCTGGTAATGCGGCTCTGCCAGGGTGGACCATCCCTTCCGGCAAAACTCGTGGGAACTACATGGAGACAACAAATTTCAAAAAAAGCAACAAGCCAGACTCAGAAACTGAAAACGAAGCCGCTGAGCTGGAAAAAAAGATTAGAGGCTGAAAAGAAGGCGGCGGAACTGGCCGCGGAACGAAAGGCTCTGTTCGGGAGGCAGGTGGCGAGGGGTGAGCGGTAGGACAGGCACAAATGTATCAACGCGCGAAGAACACCAGGGCGCACTGCAGCAGGCGGATGCTGACGCGGACAAGGAGCTAGCCTCCGCCGCCAACCCCGACCGGCTGGAGCTCCGGCGGCCCCAAAGGTCACAGGGACGTCCTCAGACGGCGAGGAGGAGGAACACGGCCATCAGGCAAAGGCTCTCATGGGGCAGCTTGAGGCAGCCGTAAATGCCTTCGACGACCAGTTAAAGAGTATGAGAGACATTATTGCGGAAATGGTGGCTGCGGTCAAGAGGCAACCAAACGTTAACAACGCGATCAAGCTGGGACTGCCGAGGCTTGCGGGGTGCGTCGACAAGGTGCCCTTCGTCAACAAGAAGACGGCAGAGGTGACTAGGAAAATGGCCAAGGAAATCCTCCCCCGTGGGCGGGCCTTACAGCACCCGCGGAGGGCGACAGCCAGTCGAAACGGAAAGCCACAAGCTCCCCAAGGATGATGGGAAGAGGAGCAACAAGAAGCCTCGCGCACTCGCCGAGCCCACAACCGAGACCCAGTGGTCGGAGGTTGCGGGAAAGAAGAAAAATAGCGAAAGCCAGAAAGCAGGAACAGCAGGAGCCAGCCAAAGCAAAAACGCCGACTGAGGAAAGCGAAAAAAAAAGAAGAAATAGGAGGAAAACGAGGAAGAAGAAAAAGCCGACGCGGTGCTCCTGACCCCCTCCGAAGGCTCCACCTTTGCGAAAGTCGTTAAGGCTATCCGTGAGAAGGTTGAGCTGACGAAAATCGGAGTGGAGGTCAGAGCGGTCCGGCAGACTCGGGCCGGCGGGGTGCTGCTAGAATTGGGTCAGGCTACCGCCGAAAACAAGGCGTCTTTGGCAAGCGCCTTGAGATCGGCGGTAGGGGGGAAAAGCACCGTCAGGGAGCTGGTGCCGAAGTCTCTGTTAGAGGTCAGAGACTTCTACAGCTGGACAACGCCGACGGAGGTCGAGGAGGCGATGAGAAGGGCGCTCCCTGATTACGCGGGGGAGATCCTGGTGTCCCTGACAAGGCCAAACGCCAGGCAGCAGCGCCTCGCCTTCGTTAGGATAGAGGAAACCGCCGCGGCAAAAATACTGGAGAGCGGGCGTGTATTTATTGGCTTCGTCTGATGCCAAGTGAGACGCGGAGCTGACGTGAAGCGGTGCTTCCGTTGTCTCGGGTACGGACACCTTAGCACAACCTGCAAGGGGCCGGATAGGAGCAGGTTGTGCTACCGCTGCGGTGGAGCGGACCACAAGGGCGCGGGCTGTACAGCCGACCCCTCGTGCTTCCTATGTTCGGCGGGGAACATGGGAGACACAAACCACGTGGCGGGGTCGAAAGGCTGTAAAGCCTTCCGGCAGGTTTTGGGTAAGGCTTCGCGATGACCCGTATCTTACAAGCAAATCTCCACAGGAGTAGGACGGCCCATGACCTTCTAACCCAGCTCTGCACCGAGAAAGGCGCTGATATAGTAATTATCAGCGAACAATACCGGGAAATAGCTGGGTTGGGATGGCATGCCGACGACCTCGGCACTGCGGCCATCTGTATCCCAAACCCACGAAACTTTTGTATTGAGGGAGTGGGATCCGGGTTCGGTTTTGTCTGGGTGAAATGCAACGCCACGGTTTATGTGAGCGTGTATTTCACTCCAACCGACCGTATAGACGACTTCCAGGAAAAACTGGATAGCCTGGAGGACGAACTTCATGTGGTACAGGGAGACCTGGTGGTCGCTGGGGACTTTAACGCCAGAGCTATCGAATTGGGGGAGGCCCGGCCTAACTCCCACGGAAGGAGGGTAATGGAAATGGTGTCCCGGGTTGGACTAGTTGTCGTCAACACCGGTTGCTCGCCAACCTTCAGAAGGCCGGGCCAGAGGGGGACAATCCCAGACATCTCCCTTGCCAGCGAACATCTGGCAGCGCGAGTGGTAGACTGGAAGGTGATCGAAGACTTCACGGGAAGCGATCACCAGTACATCATGTTCCGGGAACGACCAGCATACTGGTGGACGTGCCTACGACTCCGTCGGCAGGTACAGAGGGCGAGAGTTCGCGATACCTACGCAGCCCCTTTGGCCGCAGTGTTTCAAGCGGCCAAAAAATCCCTCAAGCGAGCCATCAAAGATAGCCAGCGAAGATGCTGGAGGGCCCTCATGCAGGATGTGGACCGGGACCCGTGGGGACTAGGGTACCGGATTGTCACGAAGAGGCTGGGAGCCTTTGCTCAAGGGCCCCCCAGGGATCCAGCCACTTTGGATGACATCGTAAGTACCCTTTTCCCCGCCCATCCGCGGCGATCGTCCGAGCTTCCACTGCCCTCGGACCTCGAAGACCCCCCCCCTTCAGTGAAGAGGAGCTAATAGTGGCCGCTCGTTCGATGCGAAACCGGAAGGCTCCAGGTCCAGATGGCCTTCCAGCTTCGGTCAGGTGGGACAGGGCGCTTGGGGTGATGGAGCGCGATTTTAGACTCCCTCAGTACCTCCAAAGGATGCTGGGTGATTACCTGAATGAGCGCTTCATCCAATACGAAACGCGGGATGGCTTGCAACGGAGGGAGATAACATCCGGGGCCGCCCAGGGCTCCATTCTGGGTCCCTACGTTTGGAATATTTCCTACGACGGGCTCCTGCGTCTGGAGATGCCCGAGGGCGTTTTCCTGGTTGGGTACGCGGACGACGTCGCGAAGGTTATCACTGCGAGGGACGTCGACGCTGCGCAGATGCGCCTCAACCAGGCAATGCGTAGAATTTCCTTCTGAAAGCAGCGGACAAGGCGGCGGCGGTGTTGACGTCGCTTAGCAGGATCATGGCCAACGTTCATGGCCCCAGACCCTGCATGGGGTGTCTGCTCATGCGTACTGCCGAGTCCATCTTGCTCTACGGAGCGGAGGTGTGGGCCGACGCGCTGCGGTATGAAAAATAACACAAGCGCATGGCCGCAGTGCAGAGACGTGGAACTCTTCGTGTCGCGTGTTCCTACCGCACGGTCTCCGAGCCCGCAGTGCTGGTGGTCGCCGGAGTCATTCCGATCGACCTACTAGCCCAGAAGAGACAGTCCGTCTACAGGGAGAGGAGCAGGATCGGGAAAAGCGAGGCGGCGAGGGCTGCCAGGGCCAACACAACGGAGGTCTGGCAAACGCGCTGGGATGGTGATCCTAGGGGTAGGTAGGGTAGGTAGGCCCGCCTGATCGGCCAGCTGAGCACCTGGTTTGACCGGGAGTTCGGCGAAGTCGATTACTACCTTATCCAATTTTTGACAGGTCACGGTCTTTTCCGATCGTACCTGAAGAAAATGGGTAATGTGGCGGATGCCGCGTGCCCCTACGAGGACTGCGCTTCGGACGACGCCTACCATATATTCTTTGAATGCGTTAGGTGGGAGGCCGAACGAAGCGCGATGGAGGAGGGTCTCGGAAGCATAACCTCCGACACAATTGTCGGGACCATGCTACGAGGCCCCGAGGAGTGGTCAAGGGTGACACGAAGAGGATGGAGACGGAGGTTCGCTGATCGGTCGCCACGGAGTCCTGGCATGCGTTCGCCGACGCTGGAGGGACCCATAAAGGGTTACGTTGGTGACGCCCGCCCGAAGTAATGCCTTGCGGCGGTGCCGGGCGGGACCAAACGTCACCGAAAGGGGTGGAGAGTTTAGTCAGTAAAAATCTGACACTACCATCTGAGTGCGGAGCCTCAGCGGTGTCTTTTGAAGATTCTCACCACCAGTAGCGTACGCAGGATGAAACCATGGAGGGGGTTTCAGAAAACATATTTTGTACACATATTGGGTAAAAAAAATTTTCTCATGTAATAGGACTATGAACTTATATTATATTTTATGTTATTTCACTATAAAAATAATTACCTATAGGTTATATTTTTATCGCAATTTTTTTATTTAAAATTGGGAAGAAACATAAATAATAATTTTTGACCATTGTTCGAATATCACAAAATGTCTTGTTTTTCTCCAAAAATCATGGTCTCGTGGTGTGCGCAAGACTTTAGACTTTGATTTAGGGCATTTTTACAATTTTTTTACCGAAAAGAAGGGAACTACTCTGAAACCTTGGTGGCGCGTAGTTTTTGAGTCAGAAAATGGATTGGTGACATCAAAAAAAAATTTAAAAATTCCTTTTTTTTTCAAATTTTGGCCAAAAAAGGCCAAAAAATTGGCCAAAAATGTGTCCAATTGTTTTTTGCGTGATTTCATCTGAAAAGACGGAAAATTTCCTACAAAAATCTATATGGCCATCCCGAAACTCAGAGTTTGTCGAGAGCTATAAATAAATGAGAAATACGTGATTTTTGAAAAATCGCGTTTTTTTCAATAACAGTTGTAACTCCGAAACGGCGCACCCAATTGCGCTAAAAAAATTTTGGTATATCACATCGAGTTCACGAACATATTCCCAAAGTTTGAGAGATATTTATTTTTTGCTTTCCCGTTTGAAAAGAATCCACCATATATTATACATCGTTATTCGGGATATTTTTTTAATTGTTTAATAAGTTGATATATTTACTAATTATAATTTTTCCTATTATTATTGGAATCATGGGGGGGTTACCCGCAGTAACCCCCCCCCCCCCCCCGCCCTGCGTACGCGCCTGCTCACCCTCCTCGCAAAAAAAATATCATTTGAAAACAAACAAAATTTGACGTTACAACAAACAAAAACAATTAAAAGCAAAACGTACATATGTATGTACTAAGGTATGGAGGCAGCTTGTCCAGATAGTGTGCCAGACAGTGTTACCCTATGCAAGGGCGCCAGTGGGTCAGACTGACTGATTAGTATTGCTACATCTGTGTATGCGTGTGTGAAAGTTTCTGGGTGTGATGTTCATGTTACAACATGCTGTGAAATTAGTTTGTTTTTTTATTTTCGGGCTTTTTATTATAGGAAGAGAGGGTATTAATTACTAACAGCAGTTAATAATATTTTTTGTAATAAAGAAAATGGCGAGAACTATTTTGACCGAGTAAATCTAAAGGTAAAGTAACAGGAACACTGTTCAGTCTCGACACTGAAAATCTAAAATAGAAAATTCATTAAAACTTAAAAACTACCTTTCTATGACATACCTACGCGTTCAAGGATAACTACTAAAAATCCATCCAAAAATCAACAAAACATCTCAAGCTGCAACAAGTTCCTGAAAAACATAATCAAACCAAATCACAAAGTAAATAAATTCCATATAAAATTATACTTACCTGACAACACCAAACTTTTCCATATCGATTGCGGCCAGCCCCTCCATCCTAAAAAACATATAAAATATAAATTTAAATCAACATCTTACCTCTTAATTCAGCTGCCAGAACTGACAGCCGATCGTCACCACTAATACACAGACAAAATTTAATTCACAATGCTAAATTCCCCACCAATCTCCAGGGAGCTATTGTGATGAAGCAAATAAATATCGCAGCACGTCGAGCAGCAAATTCAGATCACAATTTTTTCTTCTACGTGGTATGAGCTAGATGAACCAAGCTGAGGCTAGTGATCTCTACCCAAAAAGGTCGGTTATTTGACGCCTTTTCGAAAATCCTGCAGGTTCTTGACTCAGGATTTTTCTGATAAATATTATACTCCCTTATCCCATACCGAAGGTCGGTCTTGACGCCTTCCCACATATCCTAAACAAATTCTGAAGGTTATGACTCAGAATTTCTGGATTTCCTTCCGAAATTAAATACAAGTTACTTAACCATTCTGAATTACAGCTCAAACTTCCCAAGTACACAAAAATCGGACTAAACGACCAGGAGTACACGAAAATTGAATGTAAGATTGAGTTGAATCCCCATTGCCCATAAAATATTTTGAATGAAAAAGAAGATATTTATTACGAATTATATGCTTGAAAATTGAGTTTCTTTTAAGTAAATTAAAAATTGATATTTTTACGTGAAAGTTATTTTGAAATAAAAATTGAAATGGATTGAAGGTGACTCTTTTTCTGAAATATCACGTTGTAGCCATCCACTGAGCATCCCGAATAGGCAAGGTTCAGCCCATTCAGAATTCACAGAAGCAAAACAGAAGCAGAAAAATAAAATAAATCAGCCATACTCAGATCGGTATCTCGATTGCATGATAAAAACAAAAGTAAAACTTTCAAGTTACTACAGGTATGCTAAGCAATTAATATGCATAAGCTGACGTCATAAGAAACAGTTTTTGCTTTTCCTCTTTGCTATTCGGTGGCCGGCCTCGGACGTCGTACCTGGGGTATTCACAAAAGAAGAATTTGCACTTGCGCTCAAAAATTGCTGGGCAGAATCAGTTGCTTGCTGCCTAACCAGTTTTTGTTGTAAAATTCTTGTTGCGATTATGAGCTGTGTCTTTTTTTATACGCTTTATATTAGCTCCACCTGAATGTATGTACGTATGTATATAGACAAATCTTGCAACTTGATTTTCACCCACTTGCATATAACCGATCAACTTAAAATTTTTCACATATGTATAGTTCGCGTGACAATGCAATCTGACCAGTTTGTGAAATAATCAAGATGGCGGTTCCAATATGGCGGCCGAATTTTGCTATTGTGCTCCCCGACCCCGACATGGGTATCAAATGAAAGGGTGTTAGCGAAAATTTCCGGTATTAATAAAATAAGAATATAGGAAAACAGTCCCACGCTGTTTTACATTTCGATAGGTAGGTTGTTTCCATATTTTCCGTATTTTTTTAGTTTTATTAAACTATATTTTTTTAAGTCTATTTTCCTGTTACTTACTTTGCTTTTACAGCCACTCATTCTAACTTTGTTTCTTAAAAACTTTTCACTGTCACCTAAGATTTATTTAAATAAATTATTGCCGTTCTTGGTGCACCAGTGTTGGCGCACCAATGTTGGTGCTCTAGTGTTGATACGCCAACAATGGTAAATATGATCCTAAACTCTGGAGAAAACGACAATATTGATATTTTTTACAAAACATACAAAAGAAATTTTTTTTGACGTAGCTATCAGAAATAAGCAATAACTTCAGACTGTTTTTGGACCACACGGTGCAAGAATGGAAAAATGCACATACTTAATTAATCCTTTGTTTAATTTAGCACTTGTAGCATAGTGTTTTATAAAACCTACATATGTATGTATTCACCTAAAGTTTTCTTTCTCGTAAAGAGTCTATGAGTAGATAAGCAATGCCGGTTCTGGCGCAAAATCCCATAAGGTTTATACGGGGGGTCTAAATTCACATTTTCCGCCATCTTGGATTTTCTTTGCTGTGCCAACTGGTTTGTGACGTCACAGCCAGTGCAATGATGTTGATGATGACGTCATGGTTGTTGTTGTTGTATGGCTGAATGGGGCGGTGGGTGGAGGTACGAGGTGCGGGGTACGGTGTACGGGTACGGAGTACGGGTGTGGAGTACGGGTATGGAGTACGGGTCGGTTAGCCAGACGTCACGTGATAAGACGTCACCTGTCGCGAGAATTTGTTAATGCTGCAAGTGTTGCGAATTAAATTATGATGACGTCATCGGCTGTTGTTGTTGTAAGGCCGAAGGGGTACTGACTAAATGCTTTTATCATCCGGTTAGCTCGACACCACGTGATAAGACGTCACCTATCGCGAGAATTTGTTAATGCTGTAAGTATTGCGAAATTAAAAAGTCAAAGTTGTGCTGCTCGGGCTTTGTTGGGATTTGCTGGCATTTGAACCTGGGATCGGTTGCTTAAGAGACCTGCATCGCAGCCGCGAGGCTATCCAGGCTTCTGTGTTCTTATTTAATTTGTGTATACAAGCGCTCGAGCGATCTAAAAATAGAATTTTTATTTTCTTTCGACCATGCTGCCCATGGCCTCAGATAAAAATTTTACCTAGCGGAATGTCTTAACAAATCAAACAACAACAAGAACTCGGTCCAGCCCAGCCGTTTTCATTCTTTACGGCAACAACAACAGCAAAAAATAAGTCAAAAACAAAAAAATTACAACAAAACAACAGGCCTTCGCAAATGTTGACTCTAATTTCGGCTGGGTGCAGGTTTGAATGACTGGTGATTAATTTGAGCTGCTGATAAGAACGGTGCTTGAAAATAATACGTCATTGGTGTCGCTGGTGCCTTTTGTTTTTGTTTGTATGATAAATTTATGCACAGGGTTTATGCAATTGCCGCATATGCATTATAAATATCTCGGAAGATGAAAATAATTCTGATTCAGACTGTAAAATAGATAGTTATTAGATCGGCAAATTACCAAGTTTCCAATAAATTCTTATCGCATAACAACAATAAAGATTCCCAATTTCGTCAGACTTATGATGTCATTATTCTGTGTGGAATCTACTGGATAAATCCTATTTTTAAATACATATTAAAAGTGAGCACTTTAAAGACTTATTAGAACCAATGCGCGAATTTTAATTGCGGATTACGTTTCTAAAATATGCAAAGACAATTTTGATCTGGTGCAACCTTCAAATGGATTCCTTATCTAATATACATTAAACATATGTATGTAGGGGCAAAATTCCAAAGTCTTCCATGCCGTGAAAGTTTATTGAGATAAATAAAGGGAAGTTTGCTCCATATATTGAAATTGATATGCAGCGAATTTAGTGGACCAGTTTCATGAAATAAACATAGACAAATTTTGATCAGGTGCAAGTCTTCTGAAACCGTCAAGGTGATTCCATATCTAATATATTAAACATAGGTGGCGTTATTTCATAATTTATCGTTATTCTGATTTTTTGTTTAGTTAACTGGCATTGCAGAACTACGTATGAGGAGTATGAATCGACTTGTATGATGTTTCCATATTTGTCGTCGCCCGGTACCGGAGTGATGGTTCGGGGCCCTACAATTTAGTGAATAATGACATTCAAAAATTCGAAACATAAATAAAACACATAAAAATATTAATTAAATATCTATAATAGATATATTATTATTAAATCAATATCTATAACCTGTAATAAGCATTTCCATCTCCTTAGCAGCGTGTATGATTAGAGAATACAGTAGAAAATTTTTTAAATTTTGAATGCGTTTATTTTTCAAATTTCTCATGTATATTCAAAGTATTTATTTTCATCTTGTTTAGTTTCATGAATAAAACCGTTTACTTCAGACATAGTAGAAATTGGCCACATGGGTTATAATTTATGTGGAATTTTTATTTATGGTTCGGCTAAATTGGGCTATTTCAGTCAATACTCTGCTTGAGCTATATCTTTAATACTGTTACAATGGAATTCCCAAAAATGCATTGGTTTCTAAAGGTTTGCAACAAATTAAGGAACCTGGGGGACCACTTTTAGTAAATAAAAGTTGTGTATGTGTGTGTGTATGTATGTGTGTGTGAGTGTGTGTTATGGAAGGGATAGGTTTGGATAAATAAAACTATGTATATGTTTAAAATTTATTTATTTAATTGGAAAATAGCATTTCACAATATGAAATTGTTTCTTATACATTAATTTTACATTGATGTAGTTAATTCTTTATTTCTAAAATAGTGGATTTAACTTTCGTTAGGAAACGTCTATCGCTCCATCTGAGTCTGGGTAGTGCCTGAGCCAATCAATTTGCTTCTTTTCAAGTCGTTGATGCTGTTTTAAACGCCTATAACCATCTGCCCATGAGTTGTTTATATTTATCTGATTTTGTTTATTCAATAACATTTAAGAATTTTCAATCGATTTATAATTGCGATAACCCTTTTTGGAATATTATTGTTTATTAGCAATCTCAATTCGTCCACTGGGCTCCTCATCCTTATTAGAGTTTTTGGAATCTAGGCTCTTTTCAGCATCTAGAATTGAACTTTTCCAGGACATATAACTGTTAAAATCATTGGATGCTTTATTCTCAATAGGATTATAGATATTTCTTTCAACATGCATTAGCTCACGATCAATATCTTCATCTGTTTTATTTCCGGTTTCATTGAGAATTCTCAGTATTCCTTTTCCTACAGGAGGAGTGCGAATCAACTTTTTTATAATGTTTCTATATTTTAAGCTATTTGTTCCTTTTATTTGTTGGTTTTCCTTGAAATCACGTCTGTATGTACATGTATCATTAACAATTGCTTGATAATTGGCCATGTCATCTCGTGAGTAACCTTGGGGCTTTTTCATAAAAAATAGTTCAGCTAAGCGTTTAGTTATCTTATACTGCTTCTCGCCAATAAGAAAGTTTTCTTTATCAACTTTTAAGCTCGAATTACCAATATTTAACATATCATTATAATAGTACACCCCATAAGTTTTATCCATTTTCACGCTACCATTTTCAAGTAGTTGTTTATATTTGTTTAGTATCTGGTCTGGGGACTCCAATTTTTGTTCTTTTATAGGCGTTACAAACTCTTCACCCTCATCATCATCAGAATAATCTCTGAGAGGGGTGCTAGTTGACTGAAATTTCTCTTCATCCTCATCATCACCATCGTCATCAGAATAATCCCTAAGAGGGGTATTAGCTGGCTCCAGCTTTAAATATTTATGCGGTGCAAATGTGTCATCATTTCTACGCCTTTTCTCTAGTTTAATTTTGTCTTCATCCTTTGGCTCACATTTTACTGATCCTATGAGCCCTTTTAGCGTGCTGCTTATTGGCTTAAAAGTTTCCTCCAACTGGGCCTCTGTTTGTATTTTACCAGCCTTGAGGGCTTTATACTTCTTTCGTATGCATCACGTGTTTTTATAATATCCTCTAAGAGTTTCACATCCATGTTGCCGCACTGACGATTACAGCTACACTGATATACGGTTATATAGATAGACGTTATATAGGCCCGGCAGAAAATAAAAACCAGACAGACAGGCAGACAGACAGACAGACAGGCAGACAGACAATTATCAAGCAATTGTTAATGATACATGACATACAGACGTGATTTCAAGGAAAACCAACAAATAAAAGGAACAAATAGCTTAAAATATAGAAACATTATAAAAAAGTTGATTCGCACTCCTCCTGTAGGAAAACGAATACTTAGAATTCTCAATGAAACCGGAAATAAAACAGATGAAGATAATGATCGTGAGCTAATGCATGTTGAAAGAAATATCTATAATCCTATTGAGAATGAAGCATCCAATGATTTTAACAGTTTTATGTCCTGGAAAAGCTCAATTATAGATGCTGAAAAGAGCCTAGATTCCAAAAACTCTAATAACGATGAGGAGCCCAATAGCTACGATGAGGCTGCAAATGATCCTAATATGCTAGTGGACGAATTGAGATTGCTAATAAACAATAATATTCCAAAAAGGGTTATCGCAATTATAAATCGATTGAAAATTCTTAAATGTTATTGAATAAACAAAATCAGATAAATATAAACATCTCATGGGCAGATGGTTATAGGCGTTTAAAACAGCATCAACGACTTGAAAAGAAGCAAATTGATTGGCTCAGGCACTACCCAGACTCAGCGATAGACGTTTCCTAAAGAAAATTAAATCCACTATTTTAGAAATAAAGAATTAACTACATCAATGTAAAATTAATTTATAAGAAACAATTTCATATTGTGAAATGCTATTTTCCAATTAAATAAATAAAATTTTATACATATACAGTTTTATTTATACAAACCTATCCCTTCCATAACACACACACACATACACAACTTTTATTTACTAAAAGTGGTCCCCCAGGTTCCTTAATTTGTTGCAAACCTTTAGAAACCAATGCATTTTTGGGAATTCCATTGTAACAGTATTAAAGATATAGCTCAAGCAGAGTATTGACTGAAATAGCCCAATTTAGCCGAACCATAAATAAAAATTCCACATAAATTATAACCCATGTGGCCAATTTCTACTATGTCTGAAGTAAACGGTTTTATTCATGAAACTAAACAAGATGAAAATAAATACTTTGAATATACATGAGAAATTTGAAAAATAAACGCATTCAAAATTTAAAAAATTTTCTACTGTATTCTCTAATCATACACGCTGCTAAGGAGATGGAAATGCTTATTACAGGTTATAGATATTGATTTAATAATAATATATCTATTATAGATATTTAATTAATATTTTTATGTGTTTTATTTATGTTTCGAATTTTTGAATGTCATTATTCACTAAATTGTAGGGCCCCGAACCATCACTCCGGTACCGGGCGACGACAAATATGGAAACATCATACAAGTCGATTCATACTCCTCATACGTAGTTCTGCAATGCCAGTTAACTAAACAAAAAATCAGAATAACGATAAATTATGAAATAACGCCACCTATGTTTAATATATTAGATATGGAATCACCTTGACGGTTTCAGAAGACTTGCACCTGATCAAAATTTGTCTATGTTTATTTTATGAAACTGGTCCACTAAATTCGCTGCATATCAATTTCAATATATGGAGCAAACTTCCCTTTATTTATCTCAATAAACTTTCACGGCATGGAAGACTTTGGAATTTTGCCCCTACATACATATGTTTAATGTATATTAGATAAGGAATCCATTTGAAGGTTGCACCAGATCAAAATTGTCTTTGCATATTTTAGAAACGTAATCCGCAATTAAAATTCGCGCATTGGGTCTAATAAGTCTTTAAAGTGCTCACTTTTAATATGTATTTAAAAATAGGATTTATCCAGTAGATTCCACACAGAATAATGACATCATAAGTCTGACGAAATTGGGAATCTTTATTGTTGTTATGCGATAAGAATTTATTGGAAACTTGGTAATTTGCCGATCTAATAACTATCTATTTTACAGTCTGAATCAGAATTATTTTCATCTTCCGAGATATTTATAATGCATATGCGGCAATTGCATAAACCCTGTACATAAATTTATCATACAAACAAAAACAAAAGGCACCAGCGACACCAATGACGCATTATTTTCAAGCACCGTTCTTATCAGCAGCTCAAATTAATCACCAGTCATTCAAACCTGCACCCAGCCGAAATTAGAGTCAACATTTGCGAAGGCCTGTTGTTTTGTTGTAATTTTTTTGTTTTTGACTTGTTTTTTGCTGTTGTTGTTGTTGCCGTAAAGAATGAAAACGGCTGGGCTGGACCGAGTTCTTGTTGTTGTTTGATTTGTTAAGACATTCCGCTAGGTAAAATTTTTATCTGAGGCCATGGGCAGCATGGTCGAAAGAAAATAAAAATTTTATTTTTAGATCGCTCGAGCGCTTGTATACACAAATTAAATAAGAACACAGAAGCCTGGATAGCCTCGCGGCTGCGATGCAGGTCTCTTAAGCTACCGATCCCAGGTTCAAATCCCAGCAAAGCCCGAGCAGCGCAACTTTGACTGTTTAATTTCGCAACACTTACAGCATTAACAAATTCTCGCGATAGGTGACGTCTTATCACGTGGTGTCGAGCTAACCGGATGATAAAAGCATTTAGTCAGTACCCCTTCGGCCTTACAACAACAACAGCCGATGACGTCATCATAATTTAATTCGCAACACTTGCAGCATTAACAAATTCTCGCGACAGGTGACGTCTTATCACGTGACGTCTGGCTAACCGACCGTACTCCGTACCCGTACTCCACACCCGTACTCCGTACCCGCACCCCGTACCGCACACCTCGTACCTCCTCCCATCGCCCCATTCAGCCATACAACAACAACCATGACGTCATCATCAACATCATTGCACTGGCTGTGACGTCACAAACCAGTTGGCACAGCAAAGAAAATCCAAGATGGCGGAAAATGTGAATTTAGACCCCCTGTATAAACCTTTTGCGCCAGAACCGGCATTGCTTATCTACTCCTATGGGCGTTTTAAATTCATGTGGTCGATTGAAACAGGAAACCGCTAATACTAATCTTTGATGGTCTGTCTGTCAACTAATGGTTTGGCGGCTGTCACATATATCGGTCATTCCATACCAAACCGGACGTTTTTCGGTAAAAATTAAATTTAATGATACCGATACCATTTTTAAAATATGACCCCGTTTGAGTTCCATTTTCAAATTTTCACTGTTTCTTTAGAATTGAAGTAGGAACACGATGATATTTTTTCCAAAACTTTAAGTTGGCGAGTTGATGATGAAAAATGCTAATGAAATTTTATAGACAAATAATAACAATTTATTAACATCAAACGCAAATTTTAAATATACCACTACATAGAGTGACTCAAGATCTTCAAAATCGACCTATATAATTTTTTTGTACGACTAATGGTTTCGAAGATACAGTAATTTGAGTGGCCGCGCGACGTTTTTTGATATTTCTTGCAATTTACAACCGTGCATACCTTCTGAAAAAAAATCGCAATTTTTGTTCCCGAAATATGGGTCCCATTATTTCATGTGTAGAATGCGTCTGCAAAATTTAAAAAAAAATTGGGATGATCAATTAAAATTTAGTGTTCGGTTTGACATGGAATCAGCGATATGTGCGTGAGATGCAAAGAGAATGCATGTGAGAAAGATGGCAAATGTGTGGATGTTCATGTTGCAAGTACTAACGATTTGTTGGAAAAAGTTGTTTTTGCGTTTGAATACCTGTTATCAGGAAGGAAAAAGCATTTCGTGTTCTATGCAGTATTTGCAAGGTGAGCAAACCCATTATAACAGGCGACCATAATGTGAAAGAAGAAAGAAAGGCAAAATGCCCGTGTGGATCTTGCACAAGAAAACCAGGCAAATTCCCAGCAAAGCCAATTTTTCACGTGGATTGCTGCCGTTTAAGAGGAGCCTTGCCTTGTTCTGTGTCTCTTATTTCCTTTCATAGATAGTGCTCAAGATCCATTTTTGCTTTCATCATCCACAGTGTCTGCCTGTGGGCAAGAGGCACCTCGCGTAACATTGTTATTCATAATATGAATAACAATGTTACGCGAGGTGCCTCTTGCCCACAGGCAGACACTGTGGATGATGAAAGTAAAAATGGATCTTGAGCACTATCTATGAAAGGAAATAAGAGCCCCACGGTCCTTCGCCTTTCCCACCTTCCCTCCTGTCATAGCCTTCCACTAGCACTACCCCGCTCCACCAAGCGCATGTCATCGGTTGGTTGATGGGATTCAACTTGTTTCAGGAGGCATAACACTCCAGCGAGTTGTTTCTCATTGCCCCGATGCCAGAGTCGCGATAGAAATGGTTGGGGTTAGGTGGTTGTGGCAGTTCCTTCCTACTTCTCTCTTCCCCTTCACTATCTATCGACTAGAGCTTGCTGTTCGACATTGCACTCTATACGAAGAAAATAGATTGTCGACAGTACAAAGGGCTTTCCCTGAGCTCTAGTCTTCCACATAAAAAAAAAAAAAAAAAAAAACAGAACAAGGCAAGGCGAATGATTTATGATGGCCACGATTTTACAAACAATATTATCCAAGCGCTAAGGCTGCTTACCTTACACTTTGCTGTTGTGGAAACTTTTCTGATCGAGCAGCATCTTTGCAAAAAACTCAAGCGACGACTTTAACCGGAGAATGTATACTATGGTGAGGATGCTGATGATCTTTCTGCGATCATGTTATGACTGCAAGGTGCCATCGAATTTCGATTATTACGTGCGTCGGTATTTTGTTGTTGTTTTGTTACTGTTATTCTTTACGTTGTGAATGAATGAATTTTCGAGGAAACGAATTCGCACGTAAAACCCGCTGTATGATGTGCTATTAAAAAATGTATTAATATTTATTTGTACATAAATAAAAGTTTTAAATAAAACAATTTATATATATTTTTTATTTATTTATTCCTTTCAAAATTAATCGAATCAAAAATAAGATTAGTAATACAATGCATAGGGATTTCGTAAAAAAGAAGGGAATAATTCAAATGTACATAAGAAGTTCTACTTGGAATAAAAAAATCTTCGTATGTCAGGGTTAAAACATTTTTTTTCCTTGCATTTTTTCGCATACTTGTTGTAGTATTTCTTTCAGACAATCGGTAGCGTTGTTGTTATGGAACATGACAATGTTGAAAAATTTCAATATCTCAAATAATTTGTATAGGTCCGTATACTTGAGTATGGTATCCCTTATCTCTTTCGTGGTATCTCCATGTTGCTCAAATTAAACTTGTACTCTAAATACTATGACTATATGTTCAGAGTTTTATAGCGCCGATCTCAGGTCTGCATAATTGGTTACAAAAATTCCCGCCACCCTGTGCAAAATCCTTTAAATATAAATTAATTAGTTTCCTGTCATTTAAATCTACGTCGCTCGAGGAAAACTGATTTAAACAATTTTTCAGACCTCGCCCCCTACATCGGGAATATAGAAACACGCAGAAATAATGCCCACAAGTTGATGAATATTGTCTTTGTAATCGTTTTTTATTATTAAAAAAAGTGGTCGAAATATCTCATAAATTTTTTTAAAGTAAAGATTGGTTGGGTATCTTCCAAACGAGTAATACCCCGGCTTCACCGGCCGAACTGCGCAAGTTCGAGAAAATTAGTCTACTGAGCTTCATTTTTGCTTGATTTCCCATACATTTTCACATTTCGAAGTCAGGAAAAATAAAGTCTGATTTCGCCCAACAGAACCTGAAATCAAGCTTGACAGTAAAAGCTCGCTCAAAAGAGAGTAATCAACTGGAATCATGGATTGCCATTCCAGGGAGCTTTTGAATTTCTGACTTCTGGCGAAAAAGCAACAACAATTTCAAGTACTGAACTCGACTTTAGCCGGTCAAGCCACTTATGCCGATTGAAATGAACTTGATTAAACTGAGGCCGGTGAAGCCGGGGTATTAAAGTATTCCGCAGGGCCTTGTTTTGGAAAATAAAATGCTACCCAATGATTCCCGGCTTTATGTGCAGGATCCGTATTAGATATTATCATAGCCAATAAAAGGAAAGATATTCCATTTCATACAAGAAAAATGTGCACTTTTCTATTGAGAGAGCTTTCCTATTTCCTCCATTTAAGCTTTCTCCAAACGAAAGCTGCCCCCGCTCAATATTTATTTTCGGTGGCACTGTCAAGATATTTGAGTAAATCCGTATCTGAGAGTAAATGGAAAGGAAAGCGTTAACGATGCATGGGAGCATGGTTCTTGTAGAGCTATTCGCGTTTGCGCTTGTTTTTATACAGGCTTTCTCATTTATGAAATATCGGCATATGTACGAATGTGTATATTGTATTCTAGGTAAATTTTATTAAAGGGATTTGTTGGCGGAAATAAATGTAAACAAGAAGGAAGCTGTTAAATGGTTTGTTTGATTTTTTGTTTAAATGACAAAAATCAATTACATATTTTTAGAAGATACGATTTTGTTTTTTCTGGTCAGTTTTGGGCAAATTTTGATTCCGTTTGATTTATAAAAATCATTTCCACAATGTGTTTATTTTGCAGATTTGGGAAAGTTTTGTTTGGGTCAAAGATTTACAAAAGCAAATTATTGCGTTTTACAAAGATTTGAAGATGTAAAATATCAATCATATCATGAACAAATTAAAAATTTGAAAAGTGGAAATGATTGCTTTATGGTTACTTATGGACATTCTCCCTTAATAGTGCAGCCAATATAAGAATTCTATCTAATGGTACTATAAAAAAATCCAAATAACTTGAATTTTTTTTACCCTTATTATGATGTTCTACTGACATCCTGGAAAGTATCCTACTTTCAGGGGTCACGTTTTCTTTTATAGCGGTAAATTTTAACTTGGCGCAATTATATCAAAAACCATTTTAATCGTAAAACGTGCGGGAAAGTTTCAGTGTCCCTCTAATACTAGTATTAAATTTAGCCCTAATAGAACCTACATACGCAGCGGCAGACATTTTTTTGCAATTTTAACCCCTTTTTTACCCCTGAAACCCCCTAACTGAACCTGAAGGAAGTCAGCAACATATCAACATAGTCAAGCAGAAGGCAGTTTGGGAACCAACTGGACAGCAACAAATAAAAGGATGGGAGAAAAGGAAGACCCAATTTACCACTCAATAAATTGGTATCTAACCGGGATACATCCATAACAGCTATAGTCAATTTGCTTTGCTCTGAATTTAGACTTGATGGACCAAGCAAATCTTTGCTGCAATATCCGGTAGTCTAAATAAGCAACAGTTTAAACCCATGAGATCGGACAAGCACATTCTACCAAAAAATAATATGTAATACATTTTAAATAAAAAATTTCGTATTTTCGCGTCCGACTATTATATTGTATCATTTTAATCATTTGGGCATGTTTTATTAGATAGGGCAAGTTAGTAAGCAAAATGAAGGTATTCATCACAGTATTTCTCTGATTTTGGCCAAACTCTACCAATTGAATCTTTATTTTGACATACAGAATGTAAACTTAAAAGCACTGAGTAAACATGGAACTGAGTAAACATGAAATACTTTAAGTAATCATGTATACCTGGTGTATTTTTTAATATACTTAAAACCACCTATTTATTCTTCTTTATCTTTTTGTAATGCAATATACAATTACCGTTCATAAATAATTTTTTATTTATTTTTTTTTTAGATTTCCATACTACAGAGAAAAATTTCCTGCGTGGCAGAATTCTATACGTCATAATTTAAGCCTGAACGATTGTTTTGTAAAAGTTCCTCGTGAGCCTGGAAATCCTGGAAAAGGTAACTTTTGGACTTTGGACCCTTTAGCTGAAGATATGTTTGACAATGGTAGCTTTCTTTGACGAAGAAAGCGTTATAAGCGTGCGATAACTGCTAATCCGTTTTCATCAGTTTTAAGGCCTTTTTCAAATTTTTGGGTTCAAAAGCCAATACCAGTTTTCCCAGTTAAAATAGGAGGATCAAAAATGAGCGCCGTTCAAAATTTTGAAATAATACACTTTCGAAAAGATGCTATTGAAAGAAACTTAGCCTATAATAAGAGGATTAACTTCCTTGCAGCTTCTGAGCTTACTAGGTCCAACCCATGCTTACCACAAAACGAGATCGATATATTTCGTAAAGAAATCGACTCATTGAAGCAATCTCCAAATAAATTCGAGAGAGAAATATCCGATAAAGTCAATGATGAGAATTTTGATCAACCTTTAAAAATACTTCCACCAGCATTATGGCAAACTTTATTAACAAAATCTAAAACATTATCATTATCATCTAGATTGAAAAATGAATATAGTTTTCAATATGTACCTGAATATTGTAATAATTATATTAATAATAAATTCAGAATTTATTACTATCAAAAAGGCGATATACCTTTTTGTGAAAAAGGAAATAACGAATATGAAAGAGAAAATGTATACACAGCGTGTTCTTATTATAATTTTAAGAAACCAGAAAACATCTTTATAATGCCTGAGTATCAAGAAATTAGTGGAAAAATAAATCATATTTGTAGAAGTGAACTAATAAAACGTAATGACGTTGATCTTGAAGAAGGAGCAGATTCCTATGAGACTGAAAATGATGTGATATCAGAAATTAATATTCAAACGGTTTGGGATGAAGGAGATGCATTTAAAGGTATTTTTCCATATCAATATACACCAGTAAGTAAGAAATGTGCCAATGCTAAAGGATTTAGTATAGAAAATTTAATTGGAACTAGTTTGGAGAGCAGTAACTGAAATCAAGGAAAATAATTACTTTCATTCATTTTAATTGTTAATATGACTTTAATATTAATATGTTGCTGGAATGAACTATGTCAATAACCCAATATGACTTACGTTTTTAAAAAAAACAGTTTAAAATTTATTATATTTAATTGGTAATCAAAATATCTAAGACTTAAAATGTAAATATATTTCTAAGCTTGTATATATATGAAAAATAAAAGTCCTTCTCAATTATTTGCTTAATTAACAGCAACAAATTATTTAAAGCAATACTTCAGAAACTGTAGTAATACAGTACGATATTTAGATGGTTAGTTTACACGACCACCTAAAAAGAAATTAAATTACATTTAAAAATAAAGGGAAGTTATTGTAGTCGGTCCGAAAATCAAAATCGTAGTTTTCAACGTATTTTAATTTTTCAAGGTCTCAACAGTATTTTAACCGTAAAGGAGGATGCCAGAAAATGTATGGACTTTGGTACCCACTTCAATAGCTACATATGTGTAATACGCAAAGCCTTCTACATTTACAAGCCATGCCCCAGGTATGTGCATGTATGTGTATGAAGTGCCAAAATTGTGGAATTAACATTGCCGAAGCCGTACGAAACAATTTTTTAACTTTGTTTTTGCACTTAAAAGTGGTAAAATAATGTATATTATCACTTTTTGGTGCACATGGATTATCAGTGATTAGTGCTTTAATGATTTAATAAAAAAAATTAAAAAGAAGTAAGTGGTTAAGTGTATTTTTAGAGTGTTAATTGATTAGGTGACCGTTTTTGTTTACATTCGCGTTGGTTTTTTCGTGTTAATTTAGGGAAAAAATGTTGAATTTGTGTAGTAATATAATAAAAAGTGCTTTTTAAGTGATTAAAGATTATTATAGAATAGTTATTAAAAACATAAGTGCAGAAAAATGTGAAGGAAAAGTGAAAAAGTTATTGTTATTCATTTTGTGTGGTAGTACTTGCACTTATGTTTTTAATAACTCTTCTATAATAATTTTTAACTACTTTAAATTCACTTTTAATTCCATTACTACACAAAATCAACATTTTTTCCCTAAATTAACACGAAAAAACCACCGCGAATGTAAACAAAAATGGTCACCTAATCAATTAACACTCTTAAAATACACTTAACCACTCAATTTTTTTTAATTTATGGACTCAGATCACTAAATAACTTATCACTGATAATCCGTGTGCAGTAAAAAGTGATAAAATACAATATTTTACCACTTTTTATTGCCAAAACTAAGTTAAAAAATTGCTTTTCTCACAGCTAAATTGAAGTCCATTCTGGCTGAAGTCCATTCTGTCAGATAAATTGAAGTCCCATTTTCTTTGAATGTGAGTGTGAGATTTCGTAGGGCATGGCTTGTAAATGTAGAAGGCTTTGGTAATACGTCGTTGGATAGTTTTTTTTTTACATATCACCCTGTATTTTTGTAACCGTATAACTTATTTCCATCAATAAGGTGCCAATGAACGCAAAATTCCTTCACCTATCTATGATGGTAAAAGCGATGGTTCTATCTTACTAACTTTTGAAGTAATGAGTCGTCAAGTTTAGCTTCCGGACAAAAATGTAGATTAATTACGTATTTTTTGAACAAAAAGGGAGTTGAAGTTGGTTTTTTGTTAAAAAAATAAAATTTATATTTTGACGACTCATTAAGTTAATAAAATAGAACCATCGTTTTTACCATCATAAATAGCTCGAGGAATTTCGCGTTTATTGGTACCTTATTGATGGAAATAAGTTATACGGTTACAAAAATACGGTGGTATGTGTTCCGTCTCGGAACAAACAAACAAAAAATAGAACCTAAAAAACAACCCCCGACAAAATCTCAAAAAATCAAACACAAATTTAACATTTAACACATCACCATTTATTCAAAATCACTAAATTTACACAAAATCACAACATCAACAAATCAAAATCACTCCACAAATTAAAAACACTCCGAAGAAGTAACAAGGGGGTGAAAAAGGAACTTCCTCCAGGCAGCCAAAAAACCATGATGAATTATTCCTGAAAACCAAATTTACGAATTATAAATATTATAAATATATTAAAATAACTTCCCTTTAAAATAATTCGCTGGACACCAATTCCCAAGCCAGGATGAAGAACGTCGAAATGCCGTCGGTAAATCGTCAAAAAGCTGAAAACAATAACAAATTAATAAAAATTACAAACAGGTCCCACAAAATTACTTACTTGCCAACACTAAACGAAACTCCGCCTCCCGATCATCCCACCAAAATATCGCTGAAAATAAATAGAAACACCCAGATAAATATAGAAATAAAATCGAATAAGAAAAAATATACTTACCATCATAACAAATCCATTTGACAGACGTAAATAAGAAGAAGACGAATAGCTATTCGAGCAACTACGTGAACCGAAAATTATGTATATCAAGGTTCCCCACCAATTTTATTGTTTCAACTCCAATAAATATCGGCAGACGGCCGGCTACCAGCCAGATCACTTCAGATCTTCAAGCGAGTCTTGAGCTTAGAAGACACCAAGAAAATTCGAGCATTTGAGGATTTTCTAAAAAGTGATTTCAATCATTAAAAGGGACTGAGTTGAGTTCCCTTTATCATATCCATACTGTCGAGATTGAGGCAGTATCCAAAGCAGATAGGAAAAGGACCGAGTTGAAGGTTTTTTTCCTCATCCTATTCGAGATCCGCTGACGGGCTTGAGTCAGCATCTCCCCCATAGAGGTCGTGGGACCCTCATACACATAAAAACCGAGTTGAAGGTTTTCTCCTCATCCTATTCGAGATCCGCTGACGGGCTTGAGTCAGCATCTCCTCCATAGAGGTCGTGGGACCCCCATACACATTAATACAAGAATCAAATTTCCAGCAAATCCATATTTGGCGTACATCATTGATCGCAGCAGTTGCACGAAATCCTAGGAAGCGCGACGCAGCAAGCAGCAAAGCAAAACCCAACAAGGAAAAATCATAGAAACTAAGTCTACGGCCGACATACAGGTGGCGTATCCAAAGACAATAATAAATTGAGGTACTTCGCAGTTTTAAAGAAGAATATTTCGGGCACATGAAATTAATTATATTAGTGGATTTAGTAGTCAATTATATTGAATTTAATATTAAGGAGTAAATTGTTAGACAAAATAAATTATACGTGAATTATTGAAAAGTTCATCTTTTATTTGGTCACACCATCCGGCACCTTCTCTTAAATTCAGATATTAAATTGCTAATTTCTGAACATTTGGTCCTTCGAGCCCGATAGTGATTCAAATAAGGCAACTTTCTCTTAACATAAAGATGGAAGCCCTAATAAAACAACAAGAAGAAGTCCGAGATAGAATCGACAAATCCTTTCGAAATTATTTAAAGGATGGGCCATCCAGAAAAACAGAACAGGATTTTTAAAAAAAGCTCAAGACGCTCGACGACGACTGGGCAGAATTCAAAACCAACCATCGGCAAATTACAACATTGAAAACCAAGAAGGATGAAAAGGATCTACCATACTTCAAAGATGACTGGTACACAGACACGGAAACGGCATACATTGATATATACTCCAGGATCGACGAAGAATACCATAACATTCTTCCACCAGCAGACCAGGCATCAAGAGCCGAGCAATCTTCAGCAGAGTTCAACCTCAGCCAAATAGCTCACCACAGTAATGATGTAAAGCTCCCGCGAATTTCAATTCCAACATTTGCCGGGGACTACGCGTCGTGGCCATCATTTTTGGATCTATTCTCCAGCCTCATACACAACAAGACATCGTTATCAGGAGCTCAAAAACTCCAATACCTCAAAGCCCATCTATCCGGAGAAGCATTACGACTTCTCAGCAACACATTAATCAGCGACGCCAATTACGAACCAGCATGGAAACTTCTCGTCGAAAACTATGATAACAAACGAGCATTGTTGAAAACCCAGCTCGATATCCTACTGAGTCAAACTAAGCTAACTAGAGAGTCTGCTCAAGGAATCAAGGAACTAAAAACAAGGACACATGAATGCCTCACCGCCATAGAGAATCTGGAGATCTCTGTTCAAAACTGGGATCCCATTCTCATACATATATTAGTCCAGAAGCTACCAGCAGAAACACACGTATTATGGGAACAATCACAAAGCCATAAATCAAAACGATCAATACCAACGTGGAAAGAACTACGCGAATTCTTGGAGACCCGGTTTAGAACATTAGAAGCCATCAGCAAGCCAGCCAACAGCAAGATTGATCATTATGAACACAAGCGACGAGAACAGACACAAAGAAGAGCACAAACATTTCACGTGTCAAACCACAGCACATGCAGCTTGTGTAAAGGTCCACACATCATAAGAAAATGTCCGAAGTACTTGCAACAAACCATAGACGAGAGGTATAAGACAGCCAAGTCCAAGGATCTATGCATCAATTGCTTAGGAACGAACCACCGCGTGTCCCAATGTCCTAGCAATACTAGATGTTTTCAATGTGGAGGAACACACCATACATCCCTGCACAGAGCGCAACAAGAGAGGCAAGGCAGCAACAACGATGAAAAACCAACAAGGGCAAGTGTTGAACCACCTATCTCCCAGGCAAGCACATTTTTCTCCCACGCAGATCCCTATGAAAACCAACAAGTACTACTAGCGACAGCTCTGGTTACAGTAGTATCACCGACGGGACAACAACAGGTCTGCAGAGCGCTGATCGACCCCGGGTCACAAAGATCATTTGTGCGAGAAGCAGTAGTGCAGAATTTACGACTCAAGCGAGAATCCACACAAACCTCAATTTCGGTAATCAGCAACCTGCCAGCCGGTGAAATGACAAGTAGGGTAACGCTACAGTTTCAATCAAGAACTCAGCCAAGCAAAAGAACCCAGGCACAGGCTCTCGTCCTTTCAAAAATCAGTAATCCTTTACCGAACGAAGAATGCTCTAGTAAGAACTGGACCCACCTGGAAGGACTCCAATTGGCAGACCCAACATTCCGTAAGCCGGGCCATATAGACATCCTCTTGGGAGCCGACGTATATACTGACATCATCATGGAGAGTTTGAGAAAGGGCGCTGATGGAACACCAGCAGGCCAAAACACAATATTTGGCTGGATCATCACTGGAAACAAGTCCAACAACACAAATGGACACGAGCGCACAAACTTTCTTCACGCAGATAACCCCGAGTGCGACCTGAGGAAATTCTGGGAGTTCGAAGAACTTCCATCAAGACCGAAATGGACAAAGGAAGAATCACTGTGCGAAACCCATTTTGCCAACAACGTGACAAGAGGTGACGATGGACGTTATCAGGCTCGACTTCCATTCAACACGGAGCAAGAACACATCCAATTTGGATCATCCAGAAATATAGCCATCCGAACCCTTATCCAAATGGAAAAACGGTTCCAGCAATACCCAGCCCTAAAATGCGATTATGGAAAATGCATCCGAGAGTATCTAACATTAGGCCACATGACAACGACCAATACCCCAGAATCAGCACTCCAGAAGCAATCATCGGACGGCACAACGACAAATGGATGCTGCTATCTCCCTCATCATGCTGTCCTTAAGCCAAGCAGCACAACCACTAAGCTGCGTGTCGTATTCGACGCATCACGCCCGACCTCCAACGGAAAATCACTAAACAGCGCATTACTGAATGGACCAGTGATACAGGACTCTCTCATGACCATCCTCATGCGATGGAGAAAGTACCGCATCGCATACATGGCGGAAGTCGAAAAAATGTATCGCCAAATACGAATACATCCAGAGGACGCAGACTATCAGCGGATCGTCTGGAGAGACTCCCCTACCGAACCCATACGAGACTATACATTAAGGACCGTAACATTTGGCACAAAAAGCGCACCATTTCTAGCCATAAGAACAATGCACCAATTGGCAAAGGATGAAGCCAAGAAATATCCAATCGGCTCAGAGGCTCTACTCAATGATTTCTACGTCGATGATTTAATGACTGGAGCAGACACCATCAAAGAAGCAACCCAGAAACAAGAACAACTAATTAATCTACTACGTTCAGGAGGTCTGGGACTCAAGAAATGGGCAGCAAACCATGACGACATATTAAATAACGTTCCAGAGACTGATCGAGAAATCACGTTTCCCCTCGCGGTAAACGCTGAAGAGGTCAAGGCACTTGGACTATCATGGAACCCATCAACAGATTCGCTCTCATACAAAGTAACCATGGATTTTGACGACACATCATATACAAAACGGAAAATACTGTCCGAGATTGCAAGATTATTCGATCCCATCGGATGGCTCACACCAATTATCATCAGTGCAAAGGTTCTAATACAAAACCTGTGGCTCCTAAAAATCGATTGGGACGAGACGGTCCCCAGTACCATAGAAGAAAAGTGGCAAAAATTCCGCTCAAACCTCCACACAATCCAAACCATACAGATTCCTCGATGGATACAAACCAGTAGCACAACTCAAACTCTCGAACTTCATGGATTTTGCGACGCATCCATCAAGGCGTATGCCGCAGCCATCTATATCCGTACACAAGACAGAACAGGAACAATTCACTATCGTTTACTAGCAGCAAAAAGTAAGGTAGCCCCGATAAAAACTGTATCATTGCCAAAATTAGAGTTATGCGGTGCACATTTATTAGCCAAATTAATCGCCCAAATCAAGAACGACATGAAGTTGGAGAAGGTCACGACAACCGCATGGACTGATTCAACCATCGTACTCGCTTGGCTACGGAAACATCCATCCTCTTGGGAAACTTTTGTGGCTAACCGAGTTTCAAACATCCACCAACTTCTAGACCAAGGCAGCTGGAATCACGTCCGAACGGAGGAGAATCCAGCGGATTGCGCCACTAGAGGAACCACTCCAGAAGAACTGAAACAGCACAAACTATGGTGGGAAGGACCACCATGGCTTCAACAAGCGAAGGAACTATGGCCAAAGCGTAAGGAAATCCCAGACACCACAATGGGACAACGAAAAACAGTAACAAATTTGTATCTAAAAACGAATTCCAAAATCCCCAATCTGTTAAACAAATATTCTTCGTTGACCAAATTACTTCGGGTCACAGCCTATTGTCGTCGATGGTTAAGCCTACTCGAACCAAAATCCCACAGAGCGCCAGCCGCACACTTAACTGCCAAAGAAATTCAAACGGCATTAACACACTGGATAAAGGTCACCCAAGACATGGAATTTAGAGATGAGATCCTGATGCTGCAATCCAACCAAACCATATCCACTAAAAGTAGACTACTGAAATTAACTCCATTCCTTGACCCAGAAGGAATTCTAAGATTAGGAGGTCGCATCCAGAACGCAGACATGCCATTCGCTACACGTCACCCCATCATCCTACCAGAGAAAGCAACATTAACTGCATTAATTATAGACAATACTCATCAATATACAATGCATGGTGGAACTCAATTGATGCTGAACACACTCCGAGAAAGGTACTCATCCACGCAAGAAACGTTGTTAGAAAACAAAATCATAAATGCATGCGATGTTTTAGACAACTAGCGGCAGGACGAACACAACTAATGGGCAACCTCCCAGCAGTCAGAATCCGCCCCGCTAGACCGTTCACACACACTGGAGTCGACTATTGCGGTCCATTCAATTTGAGATTGTCCAAAACACGCGGAGCACGAACACAAAAGGGATACATCTCTCTGTTTATCTGCATGGTCACAAAAGCCATTCACCTGGAAGTCGTCACAGACGCATCAACGGAAGGATTCCTCACCACATTTCGACGATTCACCGCACGACGAGGATTATGCTCCGATATCTATAGCGACTGTGGATCTAACTTTGTTGGAGCCAACAACCTCCTCTCACGCTACAAAATTACAGCCAATAAGGCATTGGAAGCAGAATTAGCCGAAGCTATGGAAAGACAAGGAACCAACTGGGACTTCATCCCAGCCGCGTCACCCCATTTTGGGGGCCTCTGGGAGAGCGGAGTGAAATCAGTGAAATACCATTTAAAACGGACCATAGGAGAGGCATCACTAACATATGAAGAATTCAGCACGCTCACCACACAAATTGAAGCCGCCTTAATTTCAGGCCAATCACAGAATTGACTCAGGATCCGGAAGACACAGCAGCCTTAACCCCTGGACACTTCCTGATCGGTCGACCACTACTAACACCTCCAGAACCAAGCCTTCTGGACAGAAACATCCACCATTTACACCGTCATCAATACATACAACGCCTTTACCAGAATTTTTGGGATCGCTGGAGCAACGAGTACCTTAGTCGCCTTCAACAACGACCCAAATGGTTAACGAAAAATACTGAAGTCAAAATCAATGATCTAGTGCTCATCAAGGACGAAAGACTACCACCTTCCCAATGGTTATTAGGAAGAATTATAGACACCCATCCTGGTAAAGATAAATTAATTCGAGTGGTCACATTGCGCACACGACAAAACATTATAAAGCGACCAATCAACAAAATATGTCCATTACCCTCAAATTCTTCCACAAATCAAAATTAACGAATCAATGGAGGCACTTCCGCCAGACATCTATCACAGACCACCACCGAGATAACCCAATTAATTTTCGAAAAAATTATTTTTACTCGACAAGGGACCGTTATCGATTCCCAACGGAACCTACTAAACTACAAGTTTTCTTTCACCATCTTGGAAAGTGCGCACCGAAAACGACAAGGATGGAATATTTATGGATACACGACGTCCCGAAATTAAAAACACCACCACGGGCATCATCATCAGCCTCCTCAATAAAACGCAAGGTGTCATCACCACAGCGACCCATCAGTAAGAGGCCATTCGAAGCGGAACCTTGTGGACCTGAAATCCGCAAAAGGACCATGCCGCGGAAAATTCCTACATCAAAAGTCAAGCCCCCAGTACAAACGGAAAAACCACGAAAAAAAATCATCCTGGAGATGTACAGGCAGCGGCAACAACCCCCGGCAGGCGTCAGCGTGGATGAGGAATTATGGCAAAGTTTAAGAACCATTACCATCCCATGGGACAAAATTAAAAATGCAAAAAAGTGTTTCCGAATACGTCTGGAGGAAGCAACTGTACGCTGCGTGAAAACTGCAGATAACCAAATCCGTATCTACCAACAGGAAAAACCACCAAAACAAACGAATGTGCAAGATAAAAAATAAAAAAAACCATTTAAATTTCATAAACCCGACTATTTTTTTTTCAAATCGCCAGTGCCACATTCACTTTAAATTAGCAGGTGTTCTACATGGTAAATAACTTTAAAATTCGAAGCTAAGCGCTTCAAGGCGGGGAAGAATGTTCCGTCTCGGAACAAACAAACAAAAAAATAGAACCTAAAAAACAACCCCCGACAAAATCTCAAAAAATCAAACACAAATTTAACATTTAACACATCACCATTTATTCAAAATCACTAAATTTACACAAAATCACAACATCAACAAATCAAAATCACTCCACAAATTAAAAACACTCCGAAGAAGTAACAAGGGGGTGAAAAAGGAACTTCCTCCAGGCAGCCAAAAATCCATGATGAATTATTCCTGAAAACCAAATTTACGAATTATAAATATTATAAATATATTAAAATAACTTCCCTTTAAAATAATTCGCTGGACACCAATTCCCAAGCCAGGATGAAGAACGTCGAAATGCCGTCGGTAAATCGTCAAAAAGCTGAAAACAATAACAAATTAATAAAAATTACAAACAGGTTCCACAAAATTACTTACTTGCCAACACTAAACGAAACTCCGCCTCCCGATCATCCCACCAAAATATCGCTGAAAATAAATAGAAACACCCAGATAAATATAGAAATAAAATCGAATAGGAAAAAATATACTTACCATCATAACAAATCCATTTGACAGACGTAAATAAGAAGAAGACGAATAGCTATTCGAGCAACTACGTGAACCGAAAATTATGTATATCAAGGTTCCCCACCAATTTTATTGTTTCAACTCCAATAAATATCGGCAGACGGCCGGCTACCAGCCAGATCACTTCAGATCTTCAAGCGAGTCTTGAGCTTAGAAGACACCAAGAAAATTCGAGCAGTTGAGGATTTTCTAAAAAGTCATTTCAATCATTAAAAGGGACTGAGTTGAGTTCCCTTTATCATATCCATACTGTCGAGATTGAGGCAGTATCCAAAGCAGATAGGAAAAGGACCGAGTTGAAGGTTTTTTTCCTCATCCTATTCGAGATCCGCTGACGGGCTTGAGTCAGCATCTCCCCCATAGAGGTCGTGGGACCCTCATACACTTAAAAACCGAGTTGAAGGTTTTCTCCTCATCCTATTCGAGATCCGCTGACGGGCTTGAGTCAGCATCTCCTCCATAGAGGTCGTGGGACCCTCATACACATTAATGCAAGAATCAAATTTCCAGCAAATCCATATTTGGCGTGCATCATTGATCGCAGCAGTTGCACGAAATCCTAGGAAGCGCGACGCAGCAAGCAGCAAACCAAAACCCAACAAGGAAAAATCATAGATACCCCGTTTATGACTAGGTTCAACCTAGGTTCAACCCAGGTTGAACCCAGTCATAAACGGGGATCGAGTTGAAACTGGGTCCACTCAACCCAACTCAGCTCTCCTACCTGGGTCGAGTTGATATTTCGCCTCATAAACGGGGGTTGAGTTGAAATTGGGTTGAAGTGAATTTTTTTTGTTTGTTTACCATCCGTGAAGTCTGCCTTCGGCTTTAGTTTTGTGTTCGGTGTTTTTGTAGCGCCTGAATTATTTTATATTAACTATATATGTAAAAACAATGGAAATTTAATTTTGACAATGGCTAAAAGAAATGTTTGGGAGCATCAGGAAACAAAAACTATGCTAGAAATAATTCACGAACAAAATTCCCTTCATCATTTTGATGGGAAACTGTATAGGTAGTCAGAAATATAGAAAAAGAATTAACAAAAAGAGGTTGTTTTGATGTCAATTCAACTCGATTTCAACCTAAAGTGAACTCAACTCGGAATCATATACGATGGTCGAAATTTCAACTCAACCTCGACTCAACTTTTCAACCTAATCATAAACGGGGTAATTAACTAAGGGTGGAGTGAATAAAAACTAAGTGTACACTTAAAGGGAACACTCCTGAGTGGAGTGCTTCGTTAAAAGTGAACACTCGATTTGGTGTGAATAAAAATTCTCTCATTCCAATACTATTCACTCATGGGAAATTTTAGTTCACTCATGGGAAATTTCGGGATTAAAGGGAAATGTCATTTTTTTGAAATTAGTAGGCTAGTAAACGTGGACGGATTTATATGGAGTTTTGCTTTGGGAAAATTTGTTTAGGGCTAAACGAGTTACTGTGGGAAAAATTTACCTTTGCGGGATTTAGTTTGGACAAAAAATGGTTTTGCTGCCGAATCCGCTTTGGTGGTTTAGTTAGGGCAAAAGGGAAAAAATTGCCTTCTGGGGTTTTTAGTTTGGCCAAAAGGGGTTTTGTTGCGAGGTCAAGCATTTATGTAATGCTGAGTAGATTAAGATCTTTAAACGGATTGAAAATTGAAAATATAAAACCAGTACAATTAACAGACTAAAAACCATGAAATGCTGATGCTCTTGAGGAAATGGAGCGCATGAGAAACTTACCTGCTGCTTTTTAAAATGGATCAATTTAAAAATTTCTTAGTTATTTATAGTTGCGACTTAATAGTAAAAAATAATTTTTTCCTTGGCAGTGATAGGTATACACAAGAAAAGTTTCCTTGCAAAATAAGAAATTCTAGAACTCAGGCTTATCTTAAAGTTTAATTTGTATTAACAATTTTAAAATTATATTCTCGTTTAACTTTAAATGTTTGAACTCTTATCAATGAATTGGGTAAATTTACAGCTTTTCAAATGCATTAATAAAAGTTTGGACATCCATAAGTATAATCATAATTGTTTAACTGCAACACATGGAACTCAAATTTACACAATTCATTGATAAGAGTTCAAACATTTGAAGTCAAACGAGAATATAATTTTAAAATTGTTAATACACATTAAACTTCTTATTTTGCAATGAAACTTTTCGTGTGTATACCTGCCAAAGAAATAATAATTTTTTACTTTGTAGTGCATTTTATTTATAAAAGTTATTTATTTTAAAAGTTTTTTTAATTTATTTTATTAAGAAGAATGAAAAAGATCCTCGCAACCAGCCTCAAATTTTACAAGTGTTCACTCACAGGCAAACGTTAAAACTTTCTTTTATTCACACCAAAATGAAGTGTTCACTCTATATGGAGAAATGACAGAGTGAAGTACTTAACGAAACCTAACGAAGGTGATTTTTATTCACGCCAAAATAAGTGTTCACTCCAAAAAATTGAGTGAACACTTGCACTCAGTTTTTATTCACACCACCCTAAGTCTACGGCCGACATACAGGTGGCGTATCCAAAGACAATAATAAATTGAGGTACTTCGCAGTTTTAAAGAAGAGTATTTCGGGCACATCAAATTAATTATATTAGTGGATTTAGTAGTCAATTATATTGAATTTAATATTAAGGAGTAAATTGTTGGACAAAATAAATTATACGTGAATTATTGAAAAGTTCATCTTTTATTTGGTCACACCATCCGGCACCTTCTCTTAAATTCAGATATTAAATTGCTAATTTCTGAACAGTATGTAAAATCTATCTTTGTACTGTTCTGACCGTATTTCTCAGAACGGACAAAGATTTCGAACTAGGGTCATAGTAACTTATATTCAGCTCAAAAAACCTATCCAACGACGTATTGTACATAGCTATTGGAGTGGGTACCAAATTTTGCATTATCCTTTGAGAAGAAGTAAGTGTGTGGGTGTATGTGCGTACGTATGTGGTCATTTTTCCTACACGATATCGCGCAAACCAAAAAAAATATCGACTTCTTTGAGGTGTAGTTCAAAGCGTATTCACAGAAATATGATCTGAAAAGATTTTCATAATATTCGGTCGAGCCGTTTTTTGTTTATACGTGGTTTTGGTGGTAATTTTTGTAATTGCACGATATCGCGCGAACCAACAATTATACCGACTTCGTTGAGATGGCGATCGTAGCGTATTACCGTATTATAATAAGATTTTCATAAAAATTGGTCGAGCCGTTTCTTTATACGCTTTATATTAGCTTGGCCTGCATGTTGTATGCTTCATGTAAACAAATCTTGCAACTTGATTTTGACCGACTTTCAGGTAACGGATCAACTTCAAATTTTGCACATATGTATAGTTCACGTGACAATGCAATCTGACCATTTTGTAAAAAAATCAAGATGGCGGTTCCAAGTTGGCGGCCGAATTTTGCAATTGTGCTCCCCGACCCCCGACATGGGTACAAAATGAAAGAGTATTACAAGTAGAATACAATTAGCTATGTGGCGTTATTCAAAATTCAAAATGGCGGCCAACAAAAAATGGCGGACTACCTTTTTCTTTACAACCCACTTGATATGGGTATTAAATGAAAGGAAATGACAAGTAGAATACTATTAGCTGTGTAGCGTCATTCAAAATTCAAAATGGCCCCCAACACAAAATGGCGGACTATCTTTTTCTTTACAACACCCTCGGTATGGGTTTCAAATGAAAGGGTGTGACAATTAGATTACTATTAACTGTGTGGCGTGATTCCAAATTCAAAATGGCGGTCAACACAAAATGGCGGTTTACCTTTTTCTTTACAACGCTCTCGGTATGGGTATCAAATGAAAGTGTACGACGAGTACAGTACAGTAAACTGTGTGAATTCTTTTTAAATCCAATATGCCGGTTACTACAAAATGGAGAAAGACATATAATAGACTAAAAAATAGTAAATACAAAATATATAGTTTAAAACAACTAAAAAATACGCTTTGATTTTAAAATGAACTAAAAAGTAACAAATAAATTTGAATGTAAAGTTACTGTTGAACATCCACCTAAAAAATAAATGAAAACAAAATCGCTATTAGTACACTTGCACATACAAAATACTTCCCTTCGAAGTTTCTTCAAAAGACGTCTTCCCGAGTAACAATGAGCAGCAGCCGCAGCTAAAACAAGAAAAAAAAAGTTAATTTTTAAGTAAAATATTTAAAATGTTAGGTTAGGTTAAACCTCATTGAATTAGTAAACATTTAGATTCTAAGACACATAACAAGTCACTATTTTTACGAAATACGAAATTTAGACCACTCACCTTTTTAAAACAATCACAAGTAAATCATTTAATTATAGCAATATTTAACATAAAAAAAACCAACAAACTTGTTTATTGCACCCACATCACGCAATTTGACATTTAAAACATAAACAAATGTAAACAATTCGAAATTAAGTCGAAATCTCTAATTAGAGGGGAAAGAAGTGGGTGGAGTAAAAAAGAAAACGATGCAGCGGTAATAGCCGATGTAAAATTACGGTCAGAGTGCAGAGGTCACGTAGGCTTTTTATATATAAAAGGAAGCAACAGCGGTTAGAATCTCTCTCAGCACTTTGTAGTCAGTTTAGTTTTTGATAATTTTGAATTTGAATTTTGATCGCGAAGAAAAAAGTAATTGTGGCGAATTCCGTTAGGAGTTTTATCTGAAATATTTAGACTTATATTGTACAGTGTAATGAAAGTTAAGAATAAAGTTTAATTATTCTTTTCAATAAAACTAGCGTTATTGTGTTAACAGAGTTTTTTCATTTTCATTGTGCGTTGTTGTTGAAATCAATTGGATCAACGCGGAATATTTCGGTTCTGCGTTGTTTGAGCGTTTTACATTTAATTTGAACATTTTTTATGAACATTTTTATGGTCCTTCGAGCCGGATACCGGTGAATTGTGAAATATTCGTGCTACCGGAATAATAAAGAAAGTTTTTTCGGACAAGGTGCCGGTTAATTTGCACTGTGGTGAACGAAAAACGGTTGCGGTTTTACATTGTTTAATTTGAAAACGTGAACAATTAGTGACATAGACTTAAATAAGTGTTTGACTTTGAAAGGATTTTGATATTGGAAGCCCATTTCTCAGCCCAAATCGACCACGTGGAGTAACCAAAGAGCACCGGAGAGGATTTTAAGTCTAGTATTCATCAGTTCGGTGAGTACCCCATTTTATAACTTTTATTTACATATATAAAATAACGCAAGCATGATCGAAAACACGTTAGAAGGGCTAATTGCCGATCAAGACTTCACGTATGACAACATCAAGAAATTGCTTAGGAATTTTAACAAGGATTCAAAAACCAGGAAAACCAAGGTGAATTTGAATAATCGTTTGCAGACGCTTAACGAAAACTGGCTAGAGTTCCGGAGAACCCACCGTGAAATCTTATCACTTAAGGAATCAACCAAGGAACTGTCGTAGCAAGTCACGCAATATTTGGACAATGACGTATACGACGAAGTGCAGGAATGTTTTTTGCTAGCAAAGTCCGAAATACAGGAAGAAATGGAAGCTCTGCACCCTGAACCAAGTCGGACGGAGGCGAGTCCAGCGGAGAAAATCGTGCATAATGAATACGAGGAAGTGAAACTCCCAAGAGTTAATCTGCCTAAATTCTGTGGAAGCTACAATGAGTGGCTGTCTTTCCGCGACTTATTCGTCATTTTAATTCATAAAAACCAGTGGCGGATTTACCAGGAAGCAAAGGAAGCAATTGCTTGGGGCCCCGCTTGGACAGGGGCCCCAAATATTGAAAAATTTTGAAAACACATTCGGAAATTTGAAAAAAAATATAAAAATGCAAAATCCATGTAAACTGTGTCAGCCGTTTCGACGAACTATGATAAAATAGCTGATACTTCACAAAAGATCGCAGATGATCGTTATCTCGACGGTGATACTCGAAACCAAGTATCAAGTTTAGTAAAGAGTATGGAGAATCTTGAATTCGTTTTCATGATGATTTTTTGGGGATCAGTACTTCACGAATTTGAAAAAGTATCTGCTAATTTACAAAATCCGTCGATTTCTCTTGAAACATGTGCGAACTTGTACACTGCGTTAATTTCGTTCGTCGAGAATTATCGTGATGACTTTTCGGATATCGAAGCCAAAGCGAAGGAGCTTGTTCCTGGTTCTGATTATAAAGCGAGCACGCAAAGAACAAGACGCAGAAAGACACAATGTAACGACGGGCCTGCTAAAGATGCGCTTGAAAATTTGTCTCCGCGTGATAGTTTTCGGATAAAATCGTTTCTTCCGATGATCGATTCTTTGACAACCAACTTGCGTCAACGTGCTACGGCATACACTGATATCGCGGCTAAGTTCTCTTTTCTTGTCAATTTAAATGCGTCGAAGGAGGAAATCACAGAGAGTTTAGAAAGACTGATAGAAGACTATCCAAATCTTCCGTGCTAAGGGGAAAAGACCTATCGGCAAAAAGGTCGGTTCGAGAAAACCGCGATCAAAGTTTTCAAAATACATGAAACCGAAGCAAATATAAAGGAAATGTTCAAAGTGATAACTTTTAATTAAAAAGTACAATCAGTCTGAAATTTTTTTTATGGATGAATATGAATATTTTATATCAAAAAATTCATACAAAGCCATTTTGACCTATAATGCATATAGGTCACTTGTCCTTTGCACGGCAGAAATGATGTTAACATGAACATTGTGACTGAAATTCAAAATTTTCACATCTATGTGAAACAGGTATACGGAAACGAGCCTCGTAAAACATTCGTTGAATTGTACCAAATCATTTTCAAGGATGAATTGTTTTCAGCGTTTCCAAATGTTGAATGCCTCATCAGGCTATTCCTTACACTACCGATAACTTATAGTACAGGGGAGAGATCGTTGAGCGCATTGAAACGCGTCAAAAATTATTTGCGCTCATCGATGTGCCAAGAAAAAGTAAGTGATTTAGGCTTACTGTTTATCGAAAAAGACAAGCTTCAAAAACTTGACTTTGATGATGTCATTCATCAATTTGCGACTGAGAAAAGTATTAAAAAGTTGTAATTTAGTTAGTAAATTATAAGTAAACTGAATAATATATTGATTTTGCAAAATTAACTAGTTATTTATTATTTTAAAATATTGGGGCCGGGGGGGGGGGGTTAATTTTAGAATGAGGGCCGCGAAAACCCGAGGTTGCTTGGGGCCCCGTCATAGGTAAATCCGGCACTGATAAAAACCATAGGATCTCCAAAGTACAAAAGCTCCACTATTTAAAATCAACATTGCATGGTGAAGCTGAGCAGCTCCTTAGGCATTTCAATATCACCGAAGCCAATTATCTCCCTGCTTGGAAGGCATTAAACGATCGGTACAACAACAAACGCGTTTTGATTAAATCTCAGTTGAAGACACTATTATCACAACCTGCGTGTAGCAATGATTCGGCGTCAGGCATCCGGAAGCTATTATACACTACCAGCGAATGTTTACAAGCTTTAAGAAATTTAAATATTGAAGTGGACACGTGGGACATGGTAATTTCGTATCTTGTGAGTGAGCGATTGCCTAACGAAACCAAACGTCTTTGGGAACAGAACATCGGTGGTACACTGGAATTTCCTAGGTACGAGGATTTACGGAGTTTCCTAGAGGGTCAGTTTAGAGCCCTAGAAGCGTTAGGAAGTGATGCGAAAAGGTCTACAGGAATCCCGCGGCAAATTAGCACTGCTAGACAAACTTATCATGTTACTGCTGACATCAAGTGTGCACTTTGTTCAGGAAATCACAGCATAAGGTCGTGCGAACAATTTTTAAAATTAGATTTTGAAGGCAAAGGGACGTAGTTCAAAAAAGAGGTTTGTGTTCTAATTGCTTAGGTCCTGGGCACAAGGCAAGGTCATGCCCTAGCGTACAGTTGTTTACGCTGTAGCCACCGACATCACACATTGCTCCATAGCAACACAGTTATCGCGATTTTTGCTATTAGTAAAGGAAGGGCGTCCATATCAACGGAAGGTACTAAGGATCCTGAACCCACATCATCTGCTTTGGAAGACGCTAACTCCTTTTATGTTCAAGATCCTGCAATGCAAAAGGAGAAGCTTCTTGCCACAGCTTTAGTTCGAATTTGTGCTCCATCAGGGCAAGAAGTGACAGCCCGTGCATTATTAGATCAAGGCTCCCAAGTATCTTTCATTTCGGAACAGATTGTGCAACTGCTGAAGCTAAGGAAATCAACATCTGCAGTGAACATTTTTGGTGTTACAGATTGCAAGGTCGGCACTTCAAGGGCGTCAGTACAATTCATGCTGAAATCGAGACATGGCAGTACCATAATGAGGACATCAGCAATGGTTTTAAAATCGATTACCAAAGTGCTCCCTACTCGAAGTATCAAACTACCGGAGGATTCGATAAATTTGAAGCATTTGCGTTTGGCCGATCCCCAATGTTTGGAACCCAATAAAATCCAAGTCTTACTTGGTGTGGATGTTTATAACACAATTTTACTTGACGGTATCAGGAAGAGTAACAATGGGAAGTTCGTCGCGCAGAACACAACCCTAGGATGGATTCTATCAGGAGAAGTACCAGCACCTCAAACAAGGACATTAATAAGCTGCTATAGCCATATTGAGTTAGAGCACAGCATCCGGCGTTTTTTGGAATTGGAAGAAACTCGAGAAGAACGACATCTATCCGAAGAAGAAACGAGGTGCGAGCAATTTTGCAAGGATACAGTGAGACGATCATCGGACGGACGCTAATAGTACGGTTACCGTTCGTGAATGGACAGCGTCCACATTTCGGCGCGTCGCGAAATACCGCACTATGACGACTCAATCTCCTTGAATCCAGGTTTGAAAAATCCCCTCAACTGCGCGATGAGTATTCAGCATGTATGCGAGAATATTGCCAACTAAGCCACATGCTTCCAGTATCGGTACCTACAAGAGAATTCAATGAGGAATTACATAAGATAAAACCGTTTCAAACATACTACCTGCCCCATCATGCCGTGCTTAAGGAAAGCACGACAACTAAGCTCCGTGTTGTTTTTGATGCGTCGCAAAAATCCACACTTGGGCCATCACTTAACGACGTCTTGATGGTCGGCCCTAAGCTCCAAGATCATTTGTTGCAGATTCATCTACGGTGGCGAAAACACAAGATCGTATTCACCGCGGGAGAAAATGTATCGCCAAATCAAGGTGTCGGAAGAGGATGTCGATTTTCTGCGAGTGTTGTGGAGACCATCGCCAGTCGAAAGGATACAAGATTTTTGTTTACACACAGTCACCTTTGGCACGTCTTGTGCTCCTTATTTGGCCATAAGAACCCTGCACCAGTTAGCTGACGATGAGTCTCAAAACTTCCCAAAAGGCATCGGAGATAGTTAAGTCGGATTTCTACGTCGACGATCTTTTGACGGGAGCAAGCACGGTTGAGGATGCAACACAACTTTAAGAACACTTGATATGTTTGATGCAGTTAGGCGGATTCAATTTGCGAAAATGGACCACCAACGATCCAGAATTGCTCAAGGCTATTCCACTGGCGGACCAAGAACTCAGCAAGATCCGCAATTTCGACTTCGAAGATGGGATTAAAACATTAGGCGTCCTTTGGTGCCCTAAAACAGATGCCTTTATGTACAAGATGAATACATACTTTGTTGATTCTGAGTTGAGCACGAAACGAGATCTCTTATCGCAAATCTCCAAATTATTTAATCCCCTGGGACTTCTCTCACCTATAATGATACGAGCCAAGATTATAATGCAGTGTTTAGCTAAGCGGCTTGGATTAGGATGACAGATTATCTGAAGCCTTTACACAAGCCTGGAACGACTTTCGGAAGGATCTGAAACACATTGAAGACATCAAAATCCCCAGATGGTTGCATACTTTTACTGACGAAATTGAACTGCACGGATTTTGTGACGCGTCAAATCGGGCATACGCCGCAGTGTTTTATGTCCGTTCGGTCAATTAATTCGGACACATTCATACTCACTTGCTAACGTCAAAAACCAAGGTCGCTCCCATCAAACCGGTAACATTGGCGCGTCTAGAGTTATGTGGAGCTGTTTTGTTAGTGCGTCTATTTAAAGCCATAAAAAGGGCCTTAAAAGGCAGTCAGATTCGCTTAACACTTTGGTGCGACTCCACTATCACACTTGCTTGGATAAAGGCACATCCTTCACGATGGAAAACGTTTGTGGCGAATAGAGTGGCCGAAATCCAAGAAACCATCGACTGCTCTTCTTGGAAGTATGTGTCTTCAAGGGACAATCCTGCAGACTGTGCTTCACGTGGCATAGCACCAACGGAACTCATCTCTCATACGCTGTGGTGGCGCGGTCCAAGTTGGCTTGAAAAATCTGAAGAGCATTGGCCGACTCCGATTCAAGTCGACAAAACTAATGTAGAAGAAAGAGCGAGCGTGAAAATCTATTTAGCAGTAGCCCTCAATGGAGGAGAGACCAAACTAGTTACAAAATATTCGAACTTAACCCGATTGTTGAGAGTGTCAGCTTACTGCTTCAGATTTATCAACAACTGCAAGGCATTGCACAAATGTTCATCGACTTGGTTGACTACATCAGAACTGAATCAAGCATTCACATATTGGATCAAGGATGCACAAGCGGATGAATTCCCAAATGAATTGTCGACTTGCAGGTCAGGAAAAGAAGTAACCAACGGCAGATTATGCAGTTCGACGCCATTCCTTGACGATGAAGGAGTCTTGCGGATCGGAGGACGACTACATCACGCGGACTTGCCATGGTTCGAAAAACACCCGACCATATTAAGTTCCAATCATCCATTAACTAAACTCATAATATTGGACTCGCATGAACAAACTCTTCACGGCGGTTCCCAATTAGTGATGACGTGGATAATGAAGCGATTTTGGATTCTCAAGTTGAGGAGCTCTGTGTAAACTCAGGTCATCGCCTTAAAAAACCTAAATATCATCAACCAGCAACCCATCCGAAAAGGAGGATTTCATCTTCGTAAGTGGACAAGCAATTCGAATGCCAGTTTGAACGGTGTTCCTAATGAAGATCGTGAAATAAAGACCAACATGGAACTTAATATAAACAGCACGATTAAGACATTAGGGACACATTGGAACCCGTCAAGCGATTGTTTTCAATTTAAAATTAAACCACTAACGAATGATCCCAAGACAAAGAGAGACTTACTTTCAGAAATTGCAAGGCTGTTTGATCCGCTGGGATGGTTGGCACCCATTGTAGTAACCACGAAAATCATGATGCAACAGCTGTGGATGATAAAGACAGAATGGGACCAGCAATTACCTAATGCAATAGCACGCCAGTGGCAAAAATTTCGGGCAGAATTGCCACAAATAGAGAAAATAAACATGCCGCGATGGCTATACATCAAGCCAGAAGATGAATTCCAAATACACGGATTCTGCGACGCATCAGTCCAAGCGTACGCAGCAGTGCTATACATACGTACACCCCATTGTAATGAGTATAAAACAACATTAATGCTAGCCAAAACTAGAGTCGCTCCTACTAAGCAACTAAGCTTACCCCGATTAGAACTCTGTGTAGCATCCCTCCTCGCGAAACTGGTAAACCAAGTTCTTTGTAAATTTCTTATAAAACCAACCACCGTGTATCTATGGAGTGATTCTACCATAACCCTCTCTTGGATCCAAGGGCATCCATCAAAATGGACAACTTTCGTAGGCAACCGTGTAAGTGACATTCAAACTGACACCGATGGATGTTTTTGGAGATACGTTCCTACTAAGGACAACCCAGCCGACTGTGCAAGCAGAGGAGTAAAGCCTGTACAATTAAAGGATCATAAAATCTGGTGGAATGGTCCATTCTGGCTGAAGGAAGAACCTGACAAATGGCCTGAAAATATAATAAAGGAGACCAAACTAGAAACCTAAAAAATCAGAGTTCACGTAGCCAAGAACGCCAGACCGACTTCAGAAGATCCGACCAACGACCTCCTGACTAGGTACTCCATATGGAGGAAGCTACTGAGAGTAATAGCACTGTGCACCCGATTTTGTAATAACTGTAGGAACCCACAACAGAAAACCACAGGATATGTAAGAAATGAAGAAATAAAAACTTCTAAACAACTAGTGATCAAGTTAGCTCAATTTCAATCATTTCCTGACGGAATTCGTGCATTGCAAAACATGCTACCATTGGACAAGAAGAGTACCATCCAAACCCTAAACCCATTCCTCGATAATCAGAATATTATGAGAGTAGGCGGGCGACTAAAAAATTCAGACGTACCATACCCTGAGAAACATCCTATTATCCTTGGAGCGACAGGACATGTTACAGACCTCATCATAGACGATTCACATAGGCTATCCCTACATGGAGGTGTACAATTGACACTTGCCACCATCCGAATGGAATACTGGATTATACACGCGCGAAGATGTGTGCGACAAAAAATCCATAAATGCCTTAGCTGCTGGAGATATAAGGCAACAGCACCGCAACAGCTAATGGGAAATCTACCGGAAGCTAGAGTGACCAAAGGTAGACTATTTCAAAATGTAGGCATAGATTTTTGTGGTCCAATTGTAATCAAATAATCAAAATGCAGAGGAAGAGTAAAGACGTCGAAGGGTTACATATCTGTGTTTATATGCCTATCCACAAAGGCCATACACCTCGAAGCCGTCAGTGAACTATCAACGAACGCATTTTTGGTAGCATTTAGAAGATTTGTAGCCAGACGGGGACTAAGCACGCACATCTTTAGCGATTGCGGTACTAACTTTATCGGTGCTAATCGTCAACTTGGTGCAATCAACCTACAACGAGAATGGGGATTAACAGAAGAGACTTATGGTATGGTACAATAGAACAAATGGGTGTTAAATGGCATTTTATACCACCAGGGGCTCCTCATTTCGGAGGACTCTGGGAAAGCGGCGTTCGAGCCACAAAACACTACCTAAAACCACTCGTTATTTACCTTCGAAGAAATAGCAACCTTACTGACCCAAATTGAAGCATCCTCTCCCGACCATTATGTCCGCTGTCAGATGACCCTGACGACACCGAAGCACTAACTCCAGGACATTTCCTCATTGGCAGCGCTCTAATTGCTCCCCCAGAAGAAAATGTTTCTCATGAGTACATCAGTAGGATAAATCGTTGGAAACACATACAACATGTGCACCAAAGCTTCTGGAGAAAATGGCAGAAGGAATACCTCCAGTCAAGAAACTCTATATTTAAACGACCAATTACAAAAATATGCTTATTACCAATCGAAGAAAGCCGACAGCAAGTCTCAAATTCCTCCAATCAGCCAAATAATTAAGTGAAAGAATATAGGAAAGTAGCTTTAGCACAAGTAAGAAACTCTAGTTATAACTTATACAATAAATAAAATAAAATAAAAAATAAATACTCGCCAAAAGCCCAACAACCATTCAATAATTAATCATGTTTTACAGCGTCATGAATCATATCCGCATCATATTACTTATGGGCTACTTCCCAATGGCAGTGCACGGCATTATCGCTTACGACTGCGGCCACAATAGCGTAAACATCTCTGCATTATCATTAATTGAGGTCGAAGAGTGCAATATAGAAAATCCATCAACAAAGGTAGAAATTGAAGAGATCCAATTACTCCAATTGAGTGAATTTACGTACATACCTACCAATGTAAAGTAAGCATAATCCAGTCTGTATATACCTGTGGCATGTTTAGTCACATATCATTGGTACCGGGAGGATTATCAACCTTCATCAGTGATATATCGAACGAAGAATGTATATGACTCTACACCAAAGGGGAGAATTTAGATTAACTAATCACCGACTAATCGGAGAAATAAAACCTAATTCGTCATCAAGCTACTCGGAGGTGGTCGTAGGAGAAGTAGATGATAATGGTGCATGTAGAGGACAACACTACACAACTAGCGGACATTCCTGGTCAAACGCTTTAATTATACAAGCCATAACCATTACCGACAATATTAGTACAGCTAGACTAGATGAGAACAAGATCACAATAAGAGGCAATATTGTGTGCCCCTATCTCAATACGAAGTGCACCGATCCTGAAAACGGAATTACATTTTGGAAATTAGTGCCTGATGAACGATGTGAAGATTACAAATACGATGTGCTATGGGAAGGCCAAGCAAGTAAGGTTCTTAGCCTACATAACAGCAGCACCATAAATCCAACAGTCATATATACTGTAACCACAGAAGATAACATCTTCGCATTGGAAATTAGAAGAGAAATACCAATCTGTCAAGTTAAAGGTTACCAAACGGAACACCCCCATCTAGTAATTGTACCAAAGGTAACAAACCAGTTCCTATTCACCAAAAAATCAGTAGCTTCAAATAATTTAGATATTATAACATATGTGGACTCTAAATTCGTATATGCAGAAAGGCACATGAGACAACAAATAGAACAATTGTACCTTAATCTCATAACACGTCGATGTGAACTAGAACGGGAAGTATTGCAGACACTATTAACGATAGCACCACACTATCCTGATGAATTCGCTTGGAGGTACATTAAAGAACGAGGATACACGGCGGTTCTTCGAGGCGAAGCCATATACATAATTAAATGTCAACCAGTCGAAGTCTGTGTACGTGCCAGTGAGAAGTGTTTCAACGAACTACAGATCAGTTACTTGAATAAGACATTCTTTATGACCCCGAAAACGCATCTCATACAAGAATTTGGAACAGAAGTTGCCTGTTCTCCGCTCATGAATCCAGCTTACTACATCCTAGGCGATTGGTATGGACTCAATCCCACAATTCATAAGATAAGAAGCCCAGGGAAATTACACCCATCACTTACCACCAACTGGAAATATGAAGAGCCGGGTGACTTAATGAAGGCAGGTATATATACGACCAATGCACTAGATCAGTGGTTCCCAAACTTATTTGGCCTACCGCCCCCTTTCCAGAAAAAGTATTACTCAGCGCCCCCTGGAAATTATTTTTTTTAAATTTAAGTAGCCATTAAACATAAGATATATGTATGTATTAATAGCTGCGTTCCATTGGGCGATCCGGAGTTCATCACCAATGCAACGCGGTTTTTTGATGTCAGAAGTAAATACGAGTAAAACGTAAAAGTGCAGGGGTAGTTGGGAGTACTCCGGAGTATTCGGGAGTAGAAAATATTACCCAATGGAACGCAGCTATTATTTCTACCTTTTTCGTAAATGTGTAAATTAGAAACACAAAGCCCGTTACACACTATCTTCGTTTTACTTCGCGTTCGTCGAACAGCGTTGCCCGAACGACGACAGAAAATTGCAGTGTGGATGACAATGCCGCCGTGCTTTTCGCCACAGCGAAAAACTAAATCCATTTTAATTTTTCTCCGTTCGCTATACGCTCTACGCTGTACGACGATAGTGTGGGTGAAAACTATGTGTCGTCGTTCGTCGTTAAGCAGTGAAGTATGTACCTGTTGTGCACAAAAATGGGTTTGCACCATACACGTTTTTTTCTTGAATTTTTTCCAGAAATAACCGCCGCTACTGTCAACAAAGTATCTTCGACCATGGTACTATGCGAACTAAACGACGACTAATGTGTATAGAATAGAGGCGTGCGTGGCTCGTCGTTTGGGCAACGCTGTGTGACGAACGCGGAGTTAAACGATGATAGTGTGTAGCGGGCTTTAAGGGATTCACGATTCGGTGGAAACAGGTCTAGATTCGTAGATACGGGTGCAACGTAGGAAAACTTTCCAACGATACAACAACAATTGTACAGAACCACACTTTCCAATACTGCAAAAAATTTCTATACCCCAGATCCAGTGTAAAGCTTTCCTATGGCAACGAGAAATCATTTAAGTGTCAAGTGACATGTGGAAGCTGGTGATTTTGTTTCAAATGGCTAGCGAAAGGATTAAAAAAAGTAAAAGTAAATCAAAACCAAATAAAATTTGTCAAGGGGCTTTCACGATATGAAGAAAACAACTCTTGGGAAAGTATCCCTGAGAAACATTTCCCACGAATTGTGAATACCCTTATTGAGAAAGGGAATCAGCGATTGCGGGGAACTTTGCTTCGTTTCGTGTTTCATCGTGTAAAATGTGCCATAGCGTGCTCCAAAATCTGCTGGTAGTACTGCCGTTGCAGGCTTTGCCCTTGCGATCAATTGACCAATCGCACGAGTGGCAGTTTCCCGCAGCTATTCTCGTAGTGCTCACGTGTTTTGGAACGGCAATTCAGTGGCTCCACATGAACAGTAGCAGTGCGCGATTCGACATACCTCATTGCAAGTGAGAGAGTATGCGGGAATCGAGCCAACGTCCAGTATTTTGTTCAAAGAAAAATTAAACGTTATGAGCAGAATACATAAATCAATTTTTCTAAATCTTCCCTTCTTTCTTTTATGCTTTCATCGCCCCTTTACAGTTATTCATCGCCCCCCAAATGGACCTGTGGCCATCACCGCCCCCTGGATCGCTTCAGCGCCCACCAGGGGGCGGTAACGCCCACTTTGGGAATCACTGCGTCAGAACGACAAGCCATTACAAATATTGTTACGAAGAGGCTGCTGGGAGAAGATGTTGGTCATCAAGATATGGACGTTCTCAAACTAATAACACCAGGTGCAATGGCAACCGGTCATAACATCCCGGCCAAAATATCCCCGACAAAATATCCCAGCCAAAAAATCCCAACTAAAATATCCCTTAGACCAAATATCCCGTAAAAAAATATCCCTTAATATCCCGGCCAAAATATCCCCGACAAAATATCCCGACAAAATATCCCAACTAAAATATCCCTTATACCAAATATCCCGTAAAAAAATATCCCTTCATAAAATGAAAAGATTTGTTTATGTTATATTTCTATCGATCTTTTATAACAATATACAATAATTCAAACGATAATTTCCAACAAACAAAAATTCCATTGCTTAATTAATTTAATTAAAAAAAATATGAGTGTGCTTAAGACCACACTTTTGAAGTAAAACTTTTTTGCTAACAACTGCGCAATTATTAAAATATTAATAGTTATATGCAACAGATATATTGGAAGATTCAGTTGAGGTTTTGCAAAATTTCCCTTGCCGTTCTTTTAATAAACTCAAAACCCAGTTCATTAAAAAAAACACGGCTTAAATGGGAACTGGACAATAACAAGCGATAATTATTTACTGTTTTACTAATGATTTTGAATGGTTAAATTTAATACATATAATTACTCAATCAGAAATTAGTTTGAATATATAATACAAAATATTTACTGTTATTATTTGGGAAAATAAAACAATGAACAAGATATTAATGGTTTTATTTAGCTTGACCTCGTATATTTGTTTGGTTCAAATTTTGCGACTGCTTTTTCAACTACTTCTACTAAACCGATTCGTATGAAACTTTGCACAAACATTGAGCTAACGTGACAGTGCAATCTGACAATTTTGTAAAAAAATCAAGATGGCGGTTCCAAGATGGCGGACGAATTTTTCAATTGTGTTCCGATTCCATTGAAAATCGGTATCGGGGGTTTTTAGGGCCACAAATGACGATTCTGTAGTCAAATTTGAAAATTCAAAATGGCGGATGAATTTTGCAAATGTGTTCCTAATCCATTGAAAATCGGTATCGGGTAATTTTTAAGGTTACAAATGACGAATCTGTGGGCAACATTTAAAAAAAATCAAAATGGCGGTACGATTTTGGCAATTACGATTCGATTTCACTGAAAATAGGGGGTGTTTAAGGTCGGAAATAATAAATTTGTTGTCAAAATTAGAAAATTCAAAATGGCACTGGAAATATGGTATGCATAACAAATCGCTTCACCAGAATTTTGTAAAAAGTAAAATCCAAAAATGACTGAATTAAGACAAAAAATAATATAATAAAAATGGGTAAAAAAACTTTTAAGGTAAATGGTTTTATTGTAAATCTGCTGTACCAAAAACTAGAAAATAATTATAACACAAACATGGACCTTCTGGAATAGTAGCAGTGCTGTCTTCTCATGTCGTTTGCCAAGGGGCACTCTGTGTCGCTGCTTCAGCGAATTAAGTAATATTCTTGGATAATATTAACAGACTAAAATAAAAACATGGGGCGCATAAAAACCTGTATAAATAAGAACAACTTGTCTAGAAAAATGTGTTTCCAAGTCTACAAAAAAAATAGTTCAAAGGCTCTTCGTATCATATTTCAGTTACCAAAAGCCGCTCAATTCAATTGAGTAACTATTAGAAGAAGAATCTAGGGAAGTGAACATAATTTAGAAGTGACGTTTATTTCAGTAGTGCAAAGGAGGTGGAGTAAATCTACTCAAGGTCGAGGGACCCACAGGCTCATAACAAATGTGGAGGGATGGGTCACGGGAGAGCAAGGAGAGATGAGTTACGACCTCGCACAGTTCTTGAGTGGACATGTGTGTTCCAGAGCATACCTCCATCGGTTCGGACAAGATGTCTTCGCTGTCCCCGGCATTCCTAAATGTGATAGAAGACACAGAGCATGTCCTATTGGAATGCCCGATATTAGCCGAGCAAACTGCTGCGCTGCAAGCGACAGCTCAGGCACGACTAAGAGTAGAGAAAATCATAGACTACATGATGACATCGGGTGTTGTAAAGAATAAAGTGGAGGAGACGCTAAATATGCTCCATCAGAAGGTAAGGCGCAAATAAACCAAAAGGAAGAGAGTAAGGCTTAGAAATATCGGTAGTATTAGCAGGTAGATAAAAGCTGATCCAGTTGGCGAAGCATTGTTGAAATGGCCTCTCTTTGCCGGAGAATGGGTTGACTAGTAGGTGATTTTAGTTAGGATTAGAATCCGGTATAACCAACAGGCTGGAGCGTGTCGGTGATACTCAAATTTGGCACAAACCTTTGGTTCTGAAGACAATGCAATGTAGTATATTCAATTTTACGGTACATCCAATATAGCGGCCACCATAAAATGGCGGATATTTCTGGGGTGGAATCTTGCGATCGATTTTTCTTTACAACCCCCCGACATGGGTATCAAATGAAAGAGAATGGCGAGTAGAATACAGTAAGCTATGTGACGTCATTTTAAATCCAATATGGCGGTCACCACAAAATGGTGGATTACCTTTTTCTGTACAACCCCCCGACATGGGTATCAAATGAAAGAGAATGACAAGTACATTACAGTAAGCTATGTGACGTCATTTTAAGTACAATATGGCGGCCACCACCAAGTTTTCACAGCATGCAACAAGAAGTTTGAAAATATGATTGCTGTAAAGCAAAGCAAAGTAAATTGATGTGGTCTTCTTAGCAGCAAAGCGAAGTCAACAGCAACCGTATTAAAATTGCTGCAGCAATTTAAACCCTAGTAGTTACTGCTTGTATCATATAATAATTAAGATACAAACCAGTGCGTCTTTGCTCAATAACTATTATTAGAAAATTTTCATTTTTATGGAAAATTTTTTTTGAATTGTATTTTCTATATTTTGCAATTTTTTAAATGTTGCAAATTTCCATACTTTTAAAATTTTGAAATGACAAGGGGGGACGCGAAAGGGTCATGTTGGTGACGCCCGCCCGAAGTAATGCCTCGCGCCGGTGCCGGGCGGGACCAAACGTCACCGAAAGGGGTGGTGAGTTTAGTCAGTAAAAATCTGACACTACCGTCTGAGGCCGGACCCTCAGCGGTGTCTATGAAGATTCTCACCACCCCTCGCAAAAAAAAAAAAAAAAAAAAAAACAAAATACATAATACATAATACATAATACATAATACATAATACATAATACATAATACATAATACATAATACATAATACATAATACATAATACATAATACATAATACATAATACATAATACATAATACATAATACATAATACATAATACATAATACATAATACATAATACATAATACATAATACATAATACATAATACATAATACATAATACATAATACATAATACATAATACATAATACATAATACATAATACATAATACATAATACATAATACATAATACATAATACATAATACATAATACATAATACATAATACATAATACATAATACATAATACATAATACATAATACATAATACATAATACATAATACATAATACATAATACATAATACATAATACATAATACATAATACATAATACATAATACATAATACATAATACATAATACATAATACATAATACATAATACATAATACATAATACATAATACATAATACATAATACATAATACATAATACATAATACATAATACATAATACATAATACATAATACATAATACATAATACATAATACATAATACATAATACATAATACATAATACATAATACATAATACATAATACATAATACATAATACATAATACATAATACATAATACATAATACATAATACATAATACATAATACATAATACATAATACATAATACATAATACATAATACATAATACATAATACATAATACATAATACATAATACATAATACATAATACATAATACATAATACATAATACATAATACATAATACATAATACATAATACATAATACATAATACATAATACATAATACATAATACATAATACATAATACATAATACATAATACATAATACATAATACATAATACATAATACATAATACATAATACATAATACATAATACATAATACATAATACATAATACATAATACATAATACATAATACATAATACATAATACATAATACATAATACATAATACATAATACATAATACATAATACATAATACATAATACATAATACATAATACATAATACATAATACATAATACATAATACATAATACATAATACATAATACATAATACATAATACATAATACATAATACATAATACATAATACATAATACATAATACATAATACATAATACATAATACATAATACATAATACATAATACATAATACATAATACATAATACATAATACATAATACATAATACATAATACATAATACATAATACATAATACATAATACATAATACATAATACATAATACATAATACATAATACATAATACATAATACATAATACATAATACATAATACATAATACATAATACATAATACATAATACATAATACATAATACATAATACATAATACATAATACATAATACATAATACATAATACATAATACATAATACATAATACATAATACATAATACATAATACATAATACATAATACATAATACATAATACATAATACATAATACATAATACATAATACATAATACATAATACATAATACATAATACATAATACATAATACATAATACATAATACATAATACATAATACATAATACATAATACATAATACATAATACATAATACATAATACATAATACATAATACATAATACATAATACATAATACATAATACATAATACATAATACATAATACATAATACATAATACATAATACATAATACATAATACATAATACATAATACATAATACATAATACATAATACATAATACATAATACATAATACATAATACATAATACATAATACATAATACATAATACATAATACATAATACATAATACATAATACATAATACATAATACATAATACATAATACATAATACATAATACATAATACATAATACATAATACATAATACATAATACATAATACATAATACATAATACATAATACATAATACATAATACATAATACATAATACATAATACATAATACATAATACATAATACATAATACATAATACATAATACATAATACATAATACATAATACATAATACATAATACATAATACATAATACATAATACATAATACATAATACATAATACATAATACATAATACATAATACATAATACATAATACATAATACATAATACATAATACATAATACATAATACATAATACATAATACATAATACATAATACATAATACATAATACATAATACATAATACATAATACATAATACATAATACATAATACATAATACATAATACATAATACATAATACATAATACATAATACATAATACATAATACATAATACATAATACATAATACATAATACATAATACATAATACATAATACATAATACATAATACATAATACATAATACATAATACATAATACATAATACATAATACATAATACATAATACATAATACATAATACATAATACATAATACATAATACATAATACATAATACATAATACATAATACATAATACATAATACATAATACATAATACATAATACATAATACATAATACATAATACATAATACATAATACATAATACATAATACATAATACATAATACATAATACATAATACATAATACATAATACATAATACATAATACATAATACATAATACATAATACATAATACATAATACATAATACATAATACATAATACATAATACATAATACATAATACATAATACATAATACATAATACATAATACATAATACATAATACATAATACATAATACATAATACATAATACATAATACATAATACATAATACATAATACATAATACATAATACATAATACATAATACATAATACATAATACATAATACATAATACATAATACATAATACATAATACATAATACATAATACATAATACATAATACATAATACATAATACATAATACATAATACATAATACATAATACATAATACATAATACATAATACATAATACATAATACATAATACATAATACATAATACATAATACATAATACATAATACATAATACATAATACATAATACATAATACATAATACATAATACATAATACATAATACATAATACATAATACATAATACATAATACATAATACATAATACATAATACATAATACATAATACATAATACATAATACATAATACATAATACATAATACATAATACATAATACATAATACATAATACATAATACATAATACATAATACATAATACATAATACATAATACATAATACATAATACATAATACATAATACATAATACATAATACATAATACATAATACATAATACATAATACATAATACATAATACATAATACATAATACATAATACATAATACATAATACATAATACATAATACATAATACATAATACATAATACATAATACATAATACATAATACATAATACATAATACATAATACATAATACATAATACATAATACATAATACATAATACATAATACATAATACATAATACATAATACATAATACATAATACATAATACATAATACATAATACATAATACATAATACATAATACATAATACATAATACATAATACATAATACATAATACATAATACATAATACATAATACATAATACATAATACATAATACATAATACATAATACATAATACATAATACATAATACATAATACATAATACATAATACATAATACATAATACATAATACATAATACATAATACATAATACATAATACATAATACATAATACATAATACATAATACATAATACATAATACATAATACATAATACATAATACATAATACATAATACATAATACATAATACATAATACATAATACATAATACATAATACATAATACATAATACATAATACATAATACATAATACATAATACATAATACATAATACATAATACATAATACATAATACATAATACATAATACATAATACATAATACATAATACATAATACATAATACATAATACATAATACATAATACATAATACATAATACATAATACATAATACATAATACATAATACATAATACATAATACATAATACATAATACATAATACATAATACATAATACATAATACATAATACATAATACATAATACATAATACATAATACATAATACATAATACATAATACATAATACATAATACATAATACATAATACATAATACATAATACATAATACATAATACATAATACATAATACATAATACATAATACATAATACATAATACATAATACATAATACATAATACATAATACATAATACATAATACATAATACATAATACATAATACATAATACATAATACATAATACATAATACATAATACATAATACATAATACATAATACATAATACATAATACATAATACATAATACATAATACATAATACATAATACATAATACATAATACATAATACATAATACATAATACATAATACATAATACATAATACATAATACATAATACATAATACATAATACATAATACATAATACATAATACATAATACATAATACATAATACATAATACATAATACATAATACATAATACATAATACATAATACATAATACATAATACATAATACATAATACATAATACATAATACATAATACATAATACATAATACATAATACATAATACATAATACATAATACATAATACATAATACATAATACATAATACATAATACATAATACATAATACATAATACATAATACATAATACATAATACATAATACATAATACATAATACATAATACATAATACATAATACATAATACATAATACATAATACATAATACATAATACATAATACATAATACATAATACATAATACATAATACATAATACATAATACATAATACATAATACATAATACATAATACATAATACATAATACATAATACATAATACATAATACATAATACATAATACATAATACATAATACATAATACATAATACATAATACATAATACATAATACATAATACATAATACATAATACATAATACATAATACATAATACATAATACATAATACATAATACATAATACATAATACATAATACATAATACATAATACATAATACATAATACATAATACATAATACATAATACATAATACATAATACATAATACATAATACATAATACATAATACATAATACATAATACATAATACATAATACATAATACAAATAACCATACATAATACATAATACATAATACATAATACATAATACATAATACATAATACATAATACATAATACATAATACATAATACATAATACATAATACATAATACATAATACATAATACATAATACATAATACATAATACATAATACATAATACATAATACATAATACATAATACATAATACATAATACATAATACATAATACATAATACATAATACATAATACATAATACATAATACATAATACATAATACATAATACATAATACATAATACATAATACATAATACATAATACATAATACATAATACATAATACATAATACATAATACATAATACATAATACATAATACATAATACATAATACATAATACATAATACATAATACATAATACATAATACATAATACATAATACATAATACATAATACATAATACATAATACATAATACATAATACATAATACATAATACATAATACATAATACATAATACATAATACATAATACATAATACATAATACATAATACATAATACATAATACATAATACATAATACATAATACATAATACATAATACATAATACATAATACATAATACATAATACATAATACATAATACATAATACATAATACATAATACATAATACATAATACATAATACATAATACATAATACATAATACATAATACATAATACATAATACATAATACATAATACATAATACATAATACATAATACATAATACATAATACATAATACATAATACATAATACATAATACATAATACATAATACATAATACATAATACATAATACATAATACATAATACATAATACATAATACATAATACATAATACATAATACATAATACATAATACATAATACATAATACATAATACATAATACATAATACATAATACATAATACATAATACATAATACATAATACATAATACATAATACATAATACATAATACATAATACATAATACATAATACATAATACATAATACATAATACATAATACATAATACATAATACATAATACATAATACATAATACATAATACATAATACATAATACATAATACATAATACATAATACATAATACATAATACATAATACATAATACATAATACATAATACATAATACATAATACATAATACATAATACATAATACATAATACATAATACATAATACATAATACATAATACATAATACATAATACATAATACATAATACATAATACATAATACATAATACATAATACATAATACATAATACATAATACATAATACATAATACATAATACATAATACATAATACATAATACATAATACATAATACATAATACATAATACATAATACATAATACATAATACATAATACATAATACATAATACATAATACATAATACATAATACATAATACATAATACATAATACATAATACATAATACATAATACATAATACATAATACATAATACATAATACATAATACATAATACATAATACATAATACATAATACATAATACATAATACATAATACATAATACATAATACATAATACATAATACATAATACATAATACATAATACATAATACATAATACATAATACATAATACATAATACATAATACATAATACATAATACATAATACATAATACATAATACATAATACATAATACATAATACATAATACATAATACATAATACATAATACATAATACATAATACATAATACATAATACATAATACATAATACATAATACATAATACATAATACATAATACATAATACATAATACATAATACATAATACATAATACATAATACATAATACATAATACATAATACATAATACATAATACATAATACATAATACATAATACATAATACATAATACATAATACATAATACATAATACATAATACATAATACATAATACATAATACATAATACATAATACATAATACATAATACATAATACATAATACATAATACATAATACATAATACATAATACATAATACATAATACATAATACATAATACATAATACATAATACATAATACATAATACATAATACATAATACATAATACATAATACATAATACATAATACATAATACATAATACATAATACATAATACATAATACATAATACATAATACATAATACATAATACATAATACATAATACATAATACATAATACATAATACATAATACATAATACATAATACATAATACATAATACATAATACATAATACATAATACATAATACATAATACATAATACATAATACATAATACATAATACATAATACATAATACATAATACATAATACATAATACATAATACATAATACATAATACATAATACATAATACATAATACATAATACATAATACATAATACATAATACATAATACATAATACATAATACATAATACATAATACATAATACATAATACATAATACATAATACATAATACATAATACATAATACATAATACATAATACATAATACATAATACATAATACATAATACATAATACATAATACATAATACATAATACATAATACATAATACATAATACATAATACATAATACATAATACATAATACATAATACATAATACATAATACATAATACATAATACATAATACATAATACATAATACATAATACATAATACATAATACATAATACATAATACATAATACATAATACATAATACATAATACATAATACATAATACATAATACATAATACATAATACATAATACATAATACATAATACATAATACATAATACATAATACATAATACATAATACATAATACATAATACATAATACATAATACATAATACATAATACATAATACATAATACATAATACATAATACATAATACATAATACATAATACATAATACATAATACATAATACATAATACATAATACATAATACATAATACATAATACATAATACATAATACATAATACATAATACATAATACATAATACATAATACATAATACATAATACATAATACATAATACATAATACATAATACATAATACATAATACATAATACATAATACATAATACATAATACATAATACATAATACATAATACATAATACATAATACATAATACATAATACATAATACATAATACATAATACATAATACATAATACATAATACATAATACATAATACATAATACATAATACATAATACATAATACATAATACATAATACATAATACATAATACATAATACATAATACATAATACATAATACATAATACATAATACATAATACATAATACATAATACATAATACATAATACATAATACATAATACATAATACATAATACATAATACATAATACATAATACATAATACATAATACATAATACATAATACATAATACATAATACATAATACATAATACATAATACATAATACATAATACATAATACATAATACATAATACATAATACATAATACATAATACATAATACATAATACATAATACATAATACATAATACATAATACATAATACATAATACATAATACATAATACATAATACATAATACATAATACATAATACATAATACATAATACATAATACATAATACATAATACATAATACATAATACATAATACATAATACATAATACATAATACATAATACATAATACATAATACATAATACATAATACATAATACATAATACATAATACATAATACATAATACATAATACATAATACATAATACATAATACATAATACATAATACATAATACATAATACATAATACATAATACATAATACATAATACATAATACATAATACATAATACATAATACATAATACATAATACATAATACATAATACATAATACATAATACATAATACATAATACATAATACATAATACATAATACATAATACATAATACATAATACATAATACATAATACATAATACATAATACATAATACATAATACATAATACATAATACATAATACATAATACATAATACATAATACATAATACATAATACATAATACATAATACATAATACATAATACATAATACATAATACATAATACATAATACATAATACATAATACATAATACATAATACATAATACATAATACATAATACATAATACATAATACATAATACATAATACATAATACATAATACATAATACATAATACATAATACATAATACATAATACATAATACATAATACATAATACATAATACATAATACATAATACATAATACATAATACATAATACATAATACATAATACATAATACATAATACATAATACATAATACATAATACATAATACATAATACATAATACATAATACATAATACATAATACATAATACATAATACATAATACATAATACATAATACATAATACATAATACATAATACATAATACATAATACATAATACATAATACATAATACATAATACATAATACATAATACATAATACATAATACATAATACATAATACATAATACATAATACATAATACATAATACATAATACATAATACATAATACATAATACATAATACATAATACATAATACATAATACATAATACATAATACATAATACATAATACATAATACATAATACATAATACATAATACATAATACATAATACATAATACATAATACATAATACATAATACATAATACATAATACATAATACATAATACATAATACATAATACATAATACATAATACATAATACATAATACATAATACATAATACATAATACATAATACATAATACATAATACATAATACATAATACATAATACATAATACATAATACATAATACATAATACATAATACATAATACATAATACATAATACATAATACATAATACATAATACATAATACATAATACATAATACATAATACATAATACATAATACATAATACATAATACATAATACATAATACATAATACATAATACATAATACATAATACATAATACATAATACATAATACATAATACATAATACATAATACATAATACATAATACATAATACATAATACATAATACATAATACATAATACATAATACATAATACATAATACATAATACATAATACATAATACATAATACATAATACATAATACATAATACATAATACATAATACATAATACATAATACATAATACATAATACATAATACATAATACATAATACATAATACATAATACATAATACATAATACATAATACATAATACATAATACATAATACATAATACATAATACATAATACATAATACATAATACATAATACATAATACATAATACATAATACATAATACATAATACATAATACATAATACATAATACATAATACATAATACATAATACATAATACATAATACATAATACATAATACATAATACATAATACATAATACATAATACATAATACATAATACATAATACATAATACATAATACATAATACATAATACATAATACATAATACATAATACATAATACATAATACATAATACATAATACATAATACATAATACATAATACATAATACATAATACATAATACATAATACATAATACATAATACATAATACATAATACATAATACATAATACATAATACATAATACATAATACATAATACATAATACATAATACATAATACATAATACATAATACATAATACATAATACATAATACATAATACATAATACATAATACATAATACATAATACATAATACATAATACATAATACATAATACATAATACATAATACATAATACATAATACATAATACATAATACATAATACATAATACATAATACATAATACATAATACATAATACATAATACATAATACATAATACATAATACATAATACATAATACATAATACATAATACATAATACATAATACATAATACATAATACATAATACATAATACATAATACATAATACATAATACATAATACATAATACATAATACATAATACATAATACATAATACATAATACATAATACATAATACATAATACATAATACATAATACATAATACATAATACATAATACATAATACATAATACATAATACATAATACATAATACATAATACATAATACATAATACATAATACATAATACATAATACATAATACATAATACATAATACATAATACATAATACATAATACATAATACATAATACATAATACATAATACATAATACATAATACATAATACATAATACATAATACATAATACATAATACATAATACATAATACATAATACATAATACATAATACATAATACATAATACATAATACATAATACATAATACATAATACATAATACATAATACATAATACATAATACATAATACATAATACATAATACATAATACATAATACATAATACATAATACATAATACATAATACATAATACATAATACATAATACATAATACATAATACATAATACATAATACATAATACATAATACATAATACATAATACATAATACATAATACATAATACATAATACATAATACATAATACATAATACATAATACATAATACATAATACATAATACATAATACATAATACATAATACATAATACATAATACATAATACATAATACATAATACATAATACATAATACATAATACATAATACATAATACATAATACATAATACATAATACATAATACATAATACATAATACATAATACATAATACATAATACATAATACATAATACATAATACATAATACATAATACATAATACATAATACATAATACATAATACATAATACATAATACATAATACATAATACATAATACATAATACATAATACATAATACATAATACATAATACATAATACATAATACATAATACATAATACATAATACATAATACATAATACATAATACATAATACATAATACATAATACATAATACATAATACATAATACATAATACATAATACATAATACATAATACATAATACATAATACATAATACATAATACATAATACATAATACATAATACATAATACATAATACATAATACATAATACATAATACATAATACATAATACATAATACATAATACATAATACATAATACATAATACATAATACATAATACATAATACATAATACATAATACATAATACATAATACATAATACATAATACATAATACATAATACATAATACATAATACATAATACATAATACATAATACATAATACATAATACATAATACATAATACATAATACATAATACATAATACATAATACATAATACATAATACATAATACATAATACATAATACATAATACATAATACATAATACATAATACATAATACATAATACATAATACATAATACATAATACATAATACATAATACATAATACATAATACATAATACATAATACATAATACATAATACATAATACATAATACATAATACATAATACATAATACATAATACATAATACATAATACATAATACATAATACATAATACATAATACATAATACATAATACATAATACATAATACATAATACATAATACATAATACATAATACATAATACATAATACATAATACATAATACATAATACATAATACATAATACATAATA